>OZ010638.1:13475994-15923324 GCA_963932165.1 Pimpla rufipes
AAAAAAAAAATGATTGAATATCGTGGGAACGATCTCTGTGATTCTCTCAGCCGTCGACCGCGACGTCCGTTCCCGGCGATTGGTAAGGAAAAGCCCCGACTCGACGACGAATGGAAGTTCCGCGAAGTCGGCGTGGCGCGTAACGACGCCCGCCGATTACAAGCTGTACGGATACTCGGCGAGATAGCTCTTCATCAGCGGCGGCAGATGATCCGTGGCGATTTTGCTCCTGTTGACGACGAGCCGGGCGAGATGCGAGAGCGAGCGGACCTCCTTGACCAGCGGCTTCGTGAGATAAATCTGACTGTAGAGCTGACCGCTGTAGTCGACCCACACCTCCTTCCTGTGCTCGTCGATCCTGTTGGAATAATCGACGTAGTGCTCGAGCATCTTGATCGGACACTCGAAGGACGGCATGTTGTGGCTCAGCTGGGGCTCGGCGTCGAGCCGAAATCGCCCGAGAAAGTAATGCACCCTGACGGACGTCGGGCCACGCGCCGTTTGCACGGAAACGGCGAAGATGAAACGGCTGTCCGAGCTGTCGCGCATCAGCCAACTGCCGACCGGCGCGTTCTTCAGCAGCGTCTCGCTCTGCTGCCAGCTGAGGCCCTCGTGATACCAGCCGCTCGTGTGCAGCAGCCGCTTGACGTCCGCGAGCCTCGTCACCTCCTTGTCCTGCGAGTAGCCGTCGAACTGCCACGGGCAGGGAATGAGCCACGACACCGGCGTCGTCGGGGCGTCCTCGCGTCTCTCCGTCGCCCCGTCGGCCCCGAGACTCGCGTCCATCTGCACCAGACCGCCGCCGTTGAAGTTGTTTCTCGTTCTGCCGACGCTCGAGGCGCCGTTGATTCTCCCGCTCTCCGAGTTCTTCCCCGTCGTCGCGGTGATGTTGACCGTGCAGTGCTCGACGTTCGGCGGCAGCTGGACGGTCGCGTTCACGCGAATCTCCATGCCGCTCGTGGCGTCGCCGTTTGTCGCCGGCTTTTCGACGTTCTTCGAGACGTTCTCGGCGATCGGCGAGGCCGACGACAGCGGACGGTTGGCGCTCGCGCGCCACGGGCCCTCGTCACGCGTTGCGCTGCCGCAGCAGCAGGTCGAATGACGCTTCTTTATCTCGGATCCTGTTACCGAATTGCAGAAAGTCTGCTGCTGCTGCTGCTGCTGCTGCTGCTGTTGATGCTGCTGCTGCTGCTGCTGCTGCTGGTCGAGATAATTATTCCGATGAGCCGTATGCTGCCAGCACTCGTCTCTCTCCGCGCCCAACGCCCCGCGAACATTGTTATCCCCGTGTTTGGACATCGCGGGGTCGCTCGGTTTCGTCGAGTCGCAGCGCCTGATGCCGGGCAGCTCTTGGCAGCCGCTCGGCGGCACCAGACAGATTCTCTCCGAGTCGTTGACGCTGTCATCGAAGAGTCGCGACGTGGCGTCGCGGTAGACGATCTCCACGGTCTCGTCGTCCTCCATCGACGGGCGTTTCTGCACGAAGCAGCCGCCGCCCGAGAGCTTCGGTCTTATCTCGATGCGCGGAGCCTGCACGAGGATTCCCGTGTCCGTGGACTGTATGAGGCAGCCGCCGGACTGGATGCCGGGCGTGGTGATGGTGACGGTGCCGCCGGTGAGGTCGCAGGTCGTGTTGATGTGACAATCCATGCCCGCTCGGTGGAAGCTGCCGTCGTTGATCCTCGCGCCCTTCAGCAGGTCACCCGCGTTGATTATTCCGCCGGGCTGCTCGCCATTCAGCGTCTTCCACGTCGCGCGCTCGTTGCTGAATAGCGACTGCGGCTCGGCCAATTTGTTGACCAATGTCGTTTGCTGCTGCTGCTGCTGATGATGATGATTGCCCGGCTGCTGGATTATCGTCGGGCCGTGAATTATCGTCGGGGCGTTTATGAAGCAGCCGCCGACGTTGCTGTTGTACTCGCGCGGCACCAGGAGGTAACCGCCGCCGTAGAAAGCGGCCGCGCCGACGCCGCCACCGCCGCCGCCGCCGAGACAGTCCGGCTGTTGCATAACGACGCCACCGCCGACGTTGCTCGCGGTCGACTGCGGTCCAGGATTGCAGCAGCCAGGGGCCGGAAAGCGGTGTCGACAGTTCGGGCACATCACTGTCAGCATCTTGGCTTCGCGGACTCCACTGTCAGCATAATCGACTCCGTGGAATGCAACTGGAATCACAGGAGAAAACGGCGTTAGTAAAGTTGACCGCGTGATGAACACGAAGTGAGGATAAGATAAATGTTTGGTTGTCGCGCGCGCAACTGTTTTTCGAGAAGATGAACATGTTTGCCGCGCGTCGAAGGTATTTTATTTTTACGGCATTTTGCTTATCGGCCTGTCCGTCAATGAATAAGGCAACTTTTATTTTTACCCTCGTGACGCATCGGTTTGATGCTCTTGACATCGATGATGCGGATACTATTTTGAAGATTAGCTCAAGGTTCATTTCTTTGATGTCTTTGGAAAAATTGGCAATCTTTGATATCTTTTGGAAATCTGTACTCGCTATAATCGTTGAATGATCAGTAATCTTTAAAATCGTTTTTAAAAATGTGTAATCTTTAAAACCATTTTTACAAACGTGTAATCTTTGAAATTACTTTTTAAAATCCGTAATCTGCAAAATAGTATCTAGCCAAAAACATAATCACAAAAATGGTATCTAAATATAATCATTAAAACAGCGTCTCTTTAAAGGCTGCGTGACCACGTGGTTTCACGAGCGTCATCGAGAAAACGCGAAAACCAGCTGAGATATCAGCCGACGCGAAGTGCATCGTATTTCAGCCGCAATCGTAACAAGCCCGATGCCGATTACCGCGCTCAACATTCTAAATATAGAGAATCTCTACGGCCAAGACGCCCGTGTATCCCTCGTGCTCGTCGTGGCTTTTCAGAAGGGCCGTTGAAACGAGTGACCGATAAGCCGCTCGTAATTGACCGTCGCGAGATAAGCACGAGTCATTAATCGACCTAGGGAGGAGAAAAATAAGCGCAAAAAAAAAACAAGCGACGAGTCGAGGAACGAGGAGGGCGATAGCGAAGACGAAGAAACACAGGAGATTCCGGGAATAAATCAGTGGAAGTGAAACTACGCTTTTTTGTCCCCTCCACGATCATTGTTGCCGCTTTTCGTGGGCTGGCGGAGCGCGAATGGTTGCAATTCGTAATCAAGGATGACGGTTTATCTCGGATTCGCGGAAAACGACCGGCTTCCTGCACAGCCCGCGCGCGCTCTTTTCTTTATACAATACGTGTACCGGGAATCGGCTGAGTAAATACACGGCCGTTCGTACACTCGCGTGAATTTAATCCTGCCCCGTGCGTTCCGCGTAATCAGGGGGGCCCCGGTGTAACACGGCGTATTGAGCCGCAATTGCAACGAGACCGTGGAAACGGCTAATGCGAGAGAATAAGACCCTTGACGCGGAGCGGCTTATGAGGCTAAACCGAATGAGCGATGCGGCGAGTTTACGGAATACTAGCTCTGGGCAAATGTTACATTTCGATCAAATCCCGACAACTCTGCGACAGGAACCGGAAATTAAAGCATTTATTCTTTTTTCACACGCAATAAAAACAATTTTAAACCAAATTTAAATAGCAATAAATAGAAATAAAAACAGTTTTAAACCAAATTTAAATAACAATAAATAGAAATAAAAACAATTTTTTACAGAATTTAAATAGCAATAAATAGAAATAAAAACAATTTTAAACAAAATTTAAATGGCAATAAATAGCAATAAAAACAACTTTAAACCAAATTTCTGGAAACGGGGCTGAAAAACATTTCACACGAAAAAAAGAACCGTCGTGCGAAAAATCTCGGAATTGGGTCTTACGTCGTTTGTTTTTCTTTTCCCCCGCCGCGCGCAGCTCCGACAGCGGCGCGCGCGCGCTCGTTTCGCGAAAGTACAAACCGCGCGTTACTTCTCATCCGATCTCCGCGCGCGAGATGTATAAGTGTTCCACAATAACGCGGCTGCACCGGTCATACCCATTCGCCGGACGTTTTTAATGATCCGCTACCGGGAATCAACGTGCGCTTTCTCCGCCTCACCGACTTCGCCCTCCTCCGGCCGCCGCCGCCGCCGCCGCCGCCACCGGCTAACCGCTCTCTCGCGCTCCCTTTCTAGATCCAAGAGCGATGAATTACGCAGTTAATCACACACGGGCCTCGCGCAACAATGAAATTCCGGGAAGTCGCCCCCCTCCCCTCGCCCGCTGCCCGTTCAGTCGCGTCACTCGATGCCGAGGGTGGCCGGAAAAAAAATAAAAACTCGTCTTCCGTTCAGAAGGTAACATAACCCTACAAAAACACACAACACACGCGAAGGTTTAAAAGCTCTACCTGAGTCTCAATATCCGTGATTAATCGCACTGAACTTCCGGCTTCGATCACCGAACACGTCGATTCTACAATAAAAAAAATAACAAACTCGCGAGTCGTTTCTCTAGAAACTCAAACACCGCGTGTCGCGCGTCTCGTTCACCGCCCGATGTGCAGCTCCTGCGTGCGCGAGCCACACTGACGCGATCTTCTCAGCTGCTGCGACCGGTCGCATCGTGAGAGCAGCGACCACGGTACAGGCGGCAGAGACGCGTATAACGCAACCCGACGTAAAACTGCGCGACGGGCGGCGGCGGCGGCGGCGGCGGCGCACGCGATCGGCCGCGCATGCGCGCCGCCTCGCTCCGCGTCCCCCTCCACCGCCGCCCGGCGGCGGCGGCGCGTCGATCGAAAAGGCACGTGTGTCGTCGCTCGTCCGACGTAGTCGCTCGGATTCGTAGTATTCGCGGAGTAGCGCGAAGGAGGCCTTCCGCGAAAAACGAGCGTCGTGCGCTGCTCGGCTCGCGCACTCTTTCTCTCTCTTTCTCTCTCGGACCGCGGCTCTGGAGTGTCGCAATGCCAGAAGGCCAAGCCCCCATTTAGAAGTCCGTCATGAGGCCTCTCTGTCTCTTTCGCCGCTGCTGCCTCGCCGAGTCCTCCCCCCTCCTGCCCCTTCCCCCCCCCCCTCTCCCTTCCTATAAGTTAGCACGCTCTCGTGCTCTCCGCCAGAGCGTATACGTAATCCGTACGTGTGGCTCGCGCTGTTCTACACACTGCACACTGCTCCGCGCGTTCGTCGTCCGTCGCTACGCGTATCGCACTGCAGCGTGCATTAGCCCAGTCTTATTTGCATCGGTGAAATCACGGTGATTATGACAACGAACGAGGAAGAATCCGGAGGCGGTTTTTTCTTTTTCATCATCATCGCCTTCCGCGCGGATGTATGGCGAGTTCCGCGGGAAAGAGAGAGAGCGGGCGTAATTACGCGACGTGGAATTTTAGCGAAGTTGCCCGGCGTACCGGGAACGAGATTTTCGCGCTCGTTCGTCCTATTACCGTACGCGACTACGTAACCTCCCCAAACAATCGGGCGGCTGTCCAACGTCTCCGCGCTCTCTCGTGATGCTTGCGCCCGGCTGTTTGCTCGCTAGGCGGTCTGCGCATGCGCGCCCGGCGCAACGGTCGCCGCCGCGCGCTTCCACCTGTCTCGTCTGGCGGCGACGGCGGTTAACCTGGTAATTTATGTATGTTATTACTTTAACCCGGTGAATTTCGCCGGTCACGTGGTCGCGACTATTCGAGGTATTTAGCCGATGAGCGCAGTCTCCGTACTGAACTGGTGCTCGAATGCGTCGTGAGCCACCGGAACAGTTCGTGGCACTCTCGATGCTTCGAGGAACACAAAGCATTTGCATGACAATAGGCGTTGTTGATTCGTCGCCGACGCTGCGCGCGTGCGAGAGAGAGAACGAAAGAGAGAAAGAAAGAGAGAAAAATACAAAAATCTGCAGCTGCACGCGCGCGGCAGCCCCGGCCAATCGGGAAATGAGTTACGACACACACAAAGCGCTTCTCGGTAGCGGGAACAGACACGGCGGACTAACGCGGGTCGAAGAAACCTTTTTCGGGAAGGCCAAGGCTGCTGCCGCGGCTCGCGATCCGCGCCAGGCGCGGAATTATTTCCGGGAATTCCTGCGTCCCTCGTAGTGTCTCTCCGGGGGGGATTTACGGAAATCTGTCGCGCGAGTCTGTTTGCCCCGCAAGGTCGAGCCGACTGATTTCACCTAGGAAGCGCGCGGACGGGTCTCAAGGTCGCCATTTAACATCCGTCACGCTCGCATCTTCGCGCGGGTGGGGGTAACGCGCGCCAATCGCCCGCTCGCCGGGAATCCGATAACGGAGAAGCGAGCGGAATTCCACGCCCGCGTCTTATCTATACGTCGATCGCACGCAACGACTCGGCTGATTATCGCAACAAAATTAGCCGAACTCGTGCGTCGCCTGCCGGGAAATGATAATCGGCTGACGAGCGAAGAGCTATCGCCCGGGGGGAGTTTGAGGGGGAGAATGAAATCGATAAATATTGGCGAAGTGTCAGGCGGGAGCGAGAGGCGAGCGAGCTGCGAGCGAGAGCCGTGAGCGACGTTGAAAATCGAATAACGGTAATAGCTTACGGCACACACAACAGTGGAGCGCTGCTGCTGCTGCTGCTGCTGCTGCTGCCTTGCGTCAAACGTGGTTTACCAGCGGCTGCGGCGGCAGCAGCCGAGGACTCTCTGTGCGCGCCTACGGAAGTTATACCCGGAACTCGGGTACTTGGAAAGAGAGTCGTGAGCGGGAGGAGGGGCCTGTGGGTCTCGCGCAAGGCACCCGCGCGCGTCGTGGCCCCAATAAATATTCATCTGCGCGCAGAAACCTTTAGACCTCGCGCTCGCTCGCGCGCGCGCGCGCTACACTCTCGCTTGTGCTTACTTACGTATAGCGACTGGCCCCCCGAGAGCCTCGCGATAAATCACCGAGAGCCGCGTGCGAGCGACGCCTCTCACGGAGCGCCGTTCGGGCTTTTATAACTCACACGCGACTTTAGACAATGCACTTCTAGCGGCTGTAAATATGGGCACTCGAGAGTCACGAGCGCCGCGGCGGATTTTATTTTCTTGCGGTGCCCTGGAGGCGGATTCGCGAGGCTGGGGAAAATGGGACGCAATTTCTTCGACGCGAGGCGCAAAAAAATGAAAGACTCTTTTATTACTAAAGTGCCATTAGTGGGAAATAAAAAATAAAACTGAATATCGAGTCTTTTTTATGTACTAATTCAGTGTATTAAATTTAACAAACCGTGTATGAAGTCATATAAGAATTTTTTATGACTCTTTTTATATAATTTTTATATTCTTTCGCACCCGATGAAAAAGAATTTTCACAAAGTCGACGACTCTTTACCGCAATTGCTCGCAGCAACTCGCGATTCGTCGGGCCAATTTAAAAGCCATTAGTGCCACAAGGTAGAGCGACGCGTCAGAGCCGCCTCAAGGCGGAGCCGCGAGTCCGTGGAAAATGGGACGCAATTTCTTCGAGAAGAGACCCAATAAAAAGAAATGAAAGACTTTTTTTATTATTAAAGTTTCATCAGCAAAAATAAAAAAAATAAAACTCAATATCGAATCCACATTTTATCATTATTTTTCTTTTTTTTAGAGTAATGCTGTGTATTAAATTTCCCAAACCAAATATGAAGTCACACATAAGATTTCTTTTTTATCCGTCGCAATAAATATTCCTTCACACACTTAGAAAAACAATGTCCACAAAGTGGACGACTCTTTATCGAAAATGGGACGCAATTTCTTCGAGAAGAGACCCAATAAAAAGGAATGAAATACTTTTTTTATTATTAAAGTTTCATCAGCAAAAATAAAAAAAATAAAACTCAATATCGAATCCACATTTTATCATTATTTTTCTTTTTTTAGAGTAATGCAGTGCATTAAATTTCCCAAACCAACTATGAAGTCATACATAAGATTTTTTTTGGATCCATCGCAATAAATATTATTTACACTTAGAAAAGGAATGTCCACAAAGTCGACGACTCTTCACCGCAATCGCTCGCGGCTCTTCGCGAATTAGGTACGTGCCAATTTAAATTCCATCAGTGCCACAAGGTAGAGAAACGACGCGTCACCCACGCGCGCACGAACAATCAGCGACGACTAATTGTGTTTCGTTGAATCGATTAGCCGGCTGCTGTCGCGCTCCAGAAATTCGTTGTTCCATGGGCTTTCACAGATAGCGGACAAAGTTCCTCTCGAGTGGGATGGATGAAGCACGACGAGGTCTGTCGTTTGATAATACCTGGAAGTGGAAAGCGGCCGGAGAGGGGCGGAACTCGGCTGGAGAGCTTCCAGCCGAGTTCCGGGAAAGGCTTTATATATAGGTAGTAATACCAATCCCGATACCCATGGAAAGCGGCCGTTCGGTGCGTCCGTGTTGGAGTTGTGTTTACACAAACCGCGCGCCGGGGCGAGATGGGATTTCTCGGACGGGCCGATTGCGCTTCCGAGGAAAACCTCTCGCTATCGCGCATTACCATAACTAACCTCGCCCAACCTCGGCCCATCGGGCGGCGCGCACCGACGTTTACGAGGCTGACCGTAAAGCAGCCGAGCGCGAGCGCGACTGCCCGATACGGCCTCGGGAATATTTATCGTCCTGTCTTCGCGAGTCGAGAGGAGGCGCAGCGCGCGCGGGTTTCTCACCGCGCGCCGCGTAACGGCGAATCGAAGGCTGAATTAATATCCGCCAACGGGCCCAAAGTGCAAACAGAGTGCATTAGCGACTTAACGAGTCGCGACGACTCGGCGTTCGATGACATTGAAAGCTCTCGGGCTATCGGGACTCCGGGGAAAAATTATGGCGCTCGATTATAGTGGCTCCGGAGAACCTGTATCTTTTGTCTGAGTGCTGTCGTTAAAACTGTGGGAAATTTGGTTGGGCTGATTGAGTGAGAATTTGAATTTTGAGTGAAACCACTTTTTTATCTTTTTCACTTAAAACTGGGATATTCAAATATATGTTTTAGTTTAGAACCTGCTCTGTATCTTTTGTCCGAGTGCAGTCGTTAAAACCGTGGGAAATTTGCTTGGGCTGATTGAGAGAGAATTTGAATTTTGAGGGAAACCATTTTTTTTATCTTTTTCACTTAAAACTGGGATATTCAAATATATATCTTAGTTTAGAACCTGCTCTGTATCTTTTGTCTGAGTGCAGTCGTTAAAACCGTGGGAAATTTGTTTGAGCTGATTGAGAGAGAATTTGAATTTTGAGTGAAACCATTTTTTTATCTTTTTCACTTAAAACTGGGATATTCAAATATATATTTTACTTTAAAACTTGCTCTGTATCTTTTGTCTGAGTGCAGTCGTTAAAACTGTGGGAAATTTGGTTGGGCTGATTGCGAAACAATTTGAATTTTGAGTGAAATATAATTTTTTACTTTTTTGCACTCAACACTGGGATATTAAAATATATATTTCAGTTTAGAACCTGCTCTGTATCTTTTGTCTGAGTGCAGTCGTTAAAACTGTGGGAAATTTGTTTGGGCTGATTGCGAGAGAATTGGAATTTTGTATCGCATGTATATTACTTTTTATTTACTTCAATCTGGGATATAAAAATATATATTTTGGTTTGGAGTTTAATTTTTACCAGCGGCGAAGCGGAGGCTGCGTTAATATCGTTATAAGCCCAAAGTGCATTAGCGAGTCATGCAGCGGGCGTTCGATGAAATTAAAATTGATAAAATTCTATCAGCGAGAAAGCAGCCTCCGGGGGGCACTTTTAGTGGTCGGGACTTCGGGGAAGCTGCTATTCAAGAGAAGTGCCTTGAAGAAACCTGCCCTCTATCTTTTGTCGACGCTCAGAGCGTCCTGAATACTGCAAGTAATCCATTTACCCTCTTTCATTCCAGATCCACAAAATAAAATCCTTTCCTTCCAACTATTTCCTAACAATTTTTCCAGGATCTCTTCCACTGACCCGAATGAGCAAATATTCAAGGAACGTTTTAAAAAACGCCACAAACACGAATTCTTCGTCTAGACGAGAGGAAGGCAGATTGGCATGACCTCTATTTTCTGTTCACACTCACAGCAGCTTTAAAATTGCAACAAATTTATTTACCCTCCGTCATTTCAGATCCACAAAAAATATAAATCTTTTTCCTTCCAATTACTCCCTAACAATTCTCCCGTGAATTTCTCGCTGACCCGAACGAGCAAATATTTAAAGAACGATTTTTATCGCGTGCCGAAATCTGTGGAAAAAAATGCCACAAGCGCTCTCTGTGTAAACGAGAGGGAGACCGGGTAACACGAAGCGTTCTTTGTACTCGGATAACTTCGTCCTCTGCTTCCGTTGCCCGCGAAATCCCTGCGACCCTCGCAGCGGCAAAAGCAACAGCAGCGCCAGCGCCAGCGGCGGGATAAACGCATCGTATTTCACGAGAAGTACGAGGTGTTCCGGCAAACACAGAGCGCGCACACAGCGCGCAGTGCAGGGTGGGTGAAGCGCGCGCGAGCCGCGTCGTTGCTGCTCCGTTGGCTCGCGTACCTGCGCCTCCCTTTGCTTTGGTCACGGGTGCAAAAATCCCGTCGCTCGGTTCTCGCTTAAAAAGGGCCGTGTCTGCTACCTGCATCCGCCTTCTCGGCAACAATTATCCGGAGAAACGTTGTGGAAAGAGAGAGAGAGAGAGAGAGAAAGATAACGACGAAGAGAAGGAAGAGCGAACAAGAAGAATACGAAGCCAGCGTCGTTCCCCCTTTCTTTCCCTCTTTCTTCCACAATCCGATTCCCCGTCCTACTCTCTCTATCTCCGTCTTTGTCTCTCCGTCTCTCTCTTCTCCCCCGACGCGCGCAGCGCTCGCCGCTCGCCGTCCGATCGACGACTCGGCCGACGCCGTCGCCGCCGTCTCTCTTTCTCTCTCCCTTCCACCGCCTCAGGAATGCGGAGGAAGCCTCTTTTCTTTCGCGATGCTCGAAGACCGCGCGCGAGCGACGAGGAAACCGAGCGGGACGGACAGAGAGACAGAGAGAGAGAGAGAGACGCGAGCGTGGGCAACCGAGTGGGAGAATCCAGGGAATCTCACACCGCGTTCCTCGCCCGTTTCATTTTTCCAGGAGAGAGAAAGTCCCTTCTCGGGATCGTTCGTGTGATTTCGAACGACGTCGCCGAAGCCGCCGCTGTCCCCTTTTCGCGCGGCGACCGATCGACACACTGCGCGCGACTGGGGCGCTCACGGGAAAATCATTTTTGTCGAGCGTCTAACGGCTGAAAATGCACCGAGAAAAGTATTGAATTTTTGAGTCGACGGGATTGGCTCGTTGGGTGGATCAATTTGATTGGCGAGCCAATGAGAACAGGCCGGGCAAACCGGCGGTTTTTCTCTGTCACCGCTGTTGAATTTCTGTCACTCGAGTGAACTGGAAACTCACTGTTTTTCTCACAAGTCACAATCGCTGTGACTGCCGGCTTATAGCGTGTTATAAGTATATTTGTAAATTCTTGATAATCGAGTCGATCGAAAGAAAGACACGCGAGCACCGAGAGTTATATTGGTTCGCGAGCGTGCGAGAGATACGAGCGACTCGGTCGCACTTCGTGGAATGTAATCACCTTGGGCCGTTGATTAATCGACATAATTACGAGATTCCCCGATAGCTCCTCGGCCCGCGATACGTATAAATATGACTCTCACCTCAGAATCCCGTCAGCCGGTCGCCGTAATCACCGATCACCACGACACTCTCGGCTTTTTCTTCCTCTCTTCTTCTTTTTTTCTTTATTAATCCTCTCGAGCGTGGACACTATTTTAACTCACAAGTGCAGCGCGGTTTCCTCCTATTGTCGTTATCTCGCGCGCGCGATCGCCCGAGAGTTCTCGGAACGATGGCCAAGACCGAGATATATTTTCCCGACGATTTCACCGCGGGAGAATTTTCCGCGAACTTTGTGCACAATCGCAAACGAACCACCGAGACGTGTTCGAATTTTCTAAGTTTTTTAATTTTTTTTTTTTCGAAGACTCCGTCGGTAAAGCAGATCCGCCCGTGTTTTTATACACTGTGCAATGTCGATCGCGTCGGAAGCCACGAACGCGCCGGAAACGCACAGTTTGTCAGTTTGACAGTGAGAACACACGAGTTCGTCGCGGAGTTGAATGTCGGAGGTCGTCCGACGAGAGACTGACGGCCACCGCGTGCCTCGAGTGAATGAATCTATAATTACGAGAGCGGCGGGCAGTACGAGGGCGGCCGAGGCCCGTCGAGCGGCGGCGGGGAGAGCCGAGCGCGACCGATCGGAGCGCGGAGTGGGGGAACCCGCGGAGACTCGGCAGAGGGACGCGCAGCGGGCAGACTACGAGCGTCCGGGGTGGTGGAGGAAATCGTGGAATCGGTTGGAAGGCATGAGGAGAGTTCGACGAGCAACCGAGCGTGCAGGTGTGGACTGTGGGCTGCTGCTGGCCGCGCGCCGCTACGCGAATGGGCCTCGGACTTTAGAAACCGAGAAATTGAGAATACTCGCTCGGGGAATCGAGCGGCGCTGGAGGGGGGGGGGGGGCGAGGATGGATGGCAGAGCGTTGAGATTGCGAGGAGGGAGCGAGAGACGGAGAGGGGGAAGGGAGGGGGGGAGACGGAGGACGTATACGTAGCCTGCTTTAGGCCGAAATGGTTATGCCTCCGGAGAAAAGTTGACTTGCACGCGAGCATGTAACGCCGGTTTATAAGAATGCAATTCGCGCGAACGTACAAACACGTGCAAACTGAGTGGTGGGGCGGGAGTTAGGGGGGATATATATATATATATATATTATATATATAAGCGGAGAGCACGCGCTACCGTTGAAGCGCATTCACGATTTTATTTTCAGATATAACCGATGAACTCGTCAGACATACATAGTTACGATCTATATATATATATAAATGTATGTGTGTGTATATATTTACGTGGATACACCGAGCACGCCCTCCGAGAAAAAAAACTTTATTTCGGTCTTGCGGAATTTCACGACCAAAGAGGAACCCCCAACCGTTTTCGCTGCTGGTATCTCGCGCTACCTAGAACGCATTACGCCTTTTTCGGTCGGCCGTTGGTATTGCGATGACTGGTCGAGTTGGCGGGGAGACGAAATTTCTGTGGGGACGACACGTTCGACGATTGACAATTGTTCTTGCTGTCGCAAAACGTTGTAAACGTAGCGAACGCTGTAAAGTTCCGTGGGTAATATCTTTTTTTCCTATTGTAAATAGGAAAACGTTTCAGGAGGTAATACTGCACCTCACTGGGGCCATCAATAAAACCATAACTCCCAACCTCACACGTCGTCGTTACGACTTTATTGACAGCCACTGCGGGCTGCGATATAGCGTTCCACGAAGCCCGGAATGACGTGCTGTTAAAATGTAAAAGCTTGAAGAGCAAAATAAGGAAATTTAACGTCGGGCACAGTGGAAGCTCTGTAACTTCTTTTTTTTTTTGGTCTTGCGCGGAATTTTATCTTTCTCTGCTGAATTTGTTACGAAAAAGTGAGAGAAGTTAAAAATGAAACGGCGAACGTGTCAAACCTGCAGTTTTTACGTAGATTTTTTTTTATTTTTTGTTTTTTTTTCATAGTCACTCTCCATTTAAACCCAGTCACGAGCATTTCCAGGCTGCCTGCTGCAGCTGCGCTATGCAATTATTTCCCTCGGGTAATATCTCCGTTTTTACACATCTGTTGACACACGAGTTTTTGTCATGTTAAACATGCAAAAAATGACTCTGCGTAAAAGTTATCGCATCCGCGTTTGAACTTTCCTTCGGAAACACAAACCCGGGGCGACGCGATCGTAAAATAATGTTTGCTCTATCCCTCCCCGAACAACGACGATTTTGCACGATAAATTTTCGCGAGAAATCGACGTGACGCAACAATGGGGCGACGCGGAATCGCGTCGTGGCAATAAGTCGTTTTAGGAAACGTCGCTGCGCAAACGTTTTTTACGATTACGGTGAAATGCACCGCGAGGAAACGAGCGAGGGAAAAGAATTTCTGTGCGATGGAAAAATTCCCGGGAAAAGGTATCAAAGGAGCGCGGGACGTTCGAGCTCGTGCGTATCGAACCGACGTATTTCTCGGTCGGATCTAAACATAGATCGACCCGTGATTGGCGCTGCCGAGAATCCGCTGGATGCCCCGCGATATACTCGCGACTTTTCTCGACGTAAAAATCTCTCGCGTTTGCGGAGATGCGGTAACCCCGCTCGCCCACGTAAATTCCACGACTTGATATCGCCGGCAAACAATTGTCGCAGGTTCTTTTATTGCACCCACGGATTTCGTATCTGCGTCGTGCTGATAAGAAAAAAATAAACATGTTTGGCTTTCGCGTGATTTACGTCGATGGGATTACGAAATTTTTGGAAATCCATTGATATCCATCCCGACAGACGTCGCGACGTATTTCGTCGTTTCAATTTTCTCGCGCGACGAGAAGTTTGCGGCGCGGCGCACGGGAGTCGAGGGACAGTTGAAAGCCGGTCGAATGCCAGCTGCTCCTTTTGCTTCCTTTTTCGTTCTCGTGACGCCCGTTCCCTCGGCTGTGATCCCGAGATCACACATAAATTGCTGCTGCCCTCTCGCTCTCTCTCTCTCTCTCTCTCTCTCTTTCTCTCTCACTGCCCGCTCTGCGTTCCTGTCGAGCGCGTTGTCGACGCTTGAGGAGACCGGGGCGAGATGGAACACGTCAGATAAAAATCGACAGTTGCACTCGGATAGCATATCGAAATTTTTTCTTTTTTTTTTCGTAACATTTATATAAAACTAACGAGTGTAGAGGGTTAAAAAAAGATGCATTTTTAAAAATTCGAATGTCAACTAAAATTCGTAATGGTCAATGGACAATAAATTAAGCTGGGGATTTTACGAGAGATTTAAATTCACGATTCGGATTTTTAATGCGAATGATTTTATTGTCGTTTTATTGTCATACGGAAAATAGCGGAATTGAAGTTGTTTCGACTGGCCCCGGTCGACGTTGGTACGAGTTGACAGCCTCGATGTAAGTCTGCCCGATGTACGACACCGGCAGGCAACACGAGCCTGTCTATACGGGACGGCCGTGCGCGAGCGCGAGTACAGTGCTCCTTCGCCTCCTTTGCATCGCCAGAAGGAAATCCCGCAGGACAATGGAATGCCCCGAGCAGCCTCTCTCGGTGGCTCGCGACGCGAGAGGAAGCGAGACGGTGTCGGAGACTCCAGGTGCTGGGCTTTGGGGTCATTGCTGGTCGTGGATGCTCATTCGCTGTCCGTAGTACCTATGCGAATGACCCCGGGAGCGCGGCGCAGTATCGATCGCCGGATGTACTTGGGCTGCATGTAACCCGGCCTACGTGCATATTTTTGTGGAAAAATTGAAGATTTTCATCATGATATTTTTCGACCAAAAGTCCGTTTTATGAATTTTGACAAATAAAAAAGTCGACATTTTTTTTTTTTTTTTTTTTTTTTTTTTTTTTTTTTTTTCAGTGTCAATTAAAAAAGGTTTGACCCCGGTGTTTTCGGGGGTAGAATATGCGACTCGAGAACGACGGTACAGGTGAAAAGTCGATATTTCGGAAACAAAAATTCGAGGGGCCGTCTTTGGCCGATAGCCGGATCTACGAATTCTGGCGAAAAAATTCGAAAAAAATATTTTTTTCAAAATCAACTGAAATAGGGTTGACATCAGTATTTTCAGGGGGTAGAATATGCGACTTGAGAACGATGTTGTGGGTTAAAAGTCGATGTTTTGGATAGGAAAATATCGAGTGGCCGATTTTTGACCTTTTTGGCCGGAAGCCAGATCTACGAATTCTGGCGAAGAAAGTCGAAAAAGTTAGTAGTAGTAGTAGTAGTAGTAGTCGTAGTAGTAGTAGTTGTACTGGTATATTTATTGACAATAACAGACGGGTTACCCATACGAAAATAAAGTATATGTGGGATGTATAAAAAATCTATTCCCGATATAAAAGATCTGTTTTTCCGAAAAATTGTATATGTCGAATCTATTTTAAGATGTATACGAATGTATACGAAATCCATGCGAGCAAAAAATAGATCTAAGATATATCCCAAATGTATTTTTATCATATCATCATCCGGAAAGTTGTATATTCCAGATTTTTTACATTTTCGTACATACTTCTTTTCCGTGGGGGTACGCAGCTTCACATATATAACTACCACATCTTTGTTTTTTGTGTTGTATATTGCCAACAGGCCATATCGACCGTGGTTCTTCAGCCTTAAACAAAATAAATCGAAACCAACCAAAAAAGGTTTGACACAAGCGTTTTCAGGCGTAGAATATGCAACTTGAGATCGATGGCACAGGTCATAAGTGAATATCGTGTAAAAAAAATACAGTTGTACGAAAAGACCACAAATATGCGCGTAAGCGCCGTCGAATCAGCGCGCGGTGTAATAACAGATCCGAACGTGCGTGGGGCCTGGTGGGAGGGACCGCGAGTCACGCGCGCGAGTGTAAACAGTCGCGCGAAACTCCCCCGCGTGCCGTTTGATAATGGGTTGTAAAGATACGTGTGAACCGGCGGTGTATTAATTAAGCTCGCGTCGAGCATAACCAGGTCGGCGTATCGAGCAAGCGCCGGGGAGTGAACGGAAGAAAAAAAATAGCGCTACGTGCGAGAGCGATATACATAATGACAACACGCCGGTGTGTGAATAGAGGCGAAACAGACGTCGACCGTGCCCGCGCTATGTCACAATCGGCGCTCGTAGCGCAGCGCGGATGCCATACACGAAATTATTACAAGCTTCATTGTCTGGAGGGTCATAAAAGTTTCTCGGTACGGTCGCGTCGCGTTATTGCCGTGTATTAAAGACTATATATATATATATATGAATAGATATATATATATGTATGACTATAGATACAACACTAAGCGTGCACTATACTGCACTATTATGGCTATACTTGGTACGCCGGACGAACCCTAGACCATTACTAGTATATTACTGTCTATGCGCTCACTCGACATTTTTATTCGGAAAAAGCAATCTCCGTCACTTTAGTGCTCGGATACTTGGAAAATTCGCGACAATGGGAACGTTGATGGTCCCATGTCGAGATTTGTATAGACTGTAAATAATAACTGTTGAATTTTTTTATTTTATTTGTGTTTAACGTGGGAGTTGCGATGAAAAAATCTTTGGACGAATTAATTCATAATAATAATTAAGTTGAGCTGATTCATTTGATTTTATTTATTTAATTTGTTTGATTTATTTCATTTTATAAAAGTTATAAGATTTATGAATTCTATGAATTTTACGAACTGTATGAATTCTATGAATTTTACGAATTGTATGAATTCTATGAATTTTACGAATTGTATGAATTCTATGAATTTTATGAATTCTATGAATTTTACGAATTGTATGAATTCTATGAATTTTATGAATTCTATGAATTTTATGAATACTATGAATTCTATGAATTCTATGAATTTTATGAATTCTATGAATTCTATGAATTTTATGAATTGTATGAATTCTATGAATTTGATTAATTGTATGAACTCTATGAATTTTATGAATTGTACGAATTTTATGAATTGTACGAATTTTATGAATTCTATGAATTTTGTGAATTTCGTTAATTTTGTGAATTTCGTTAATTTTGTGAATTTCGTTAATTTTGTGAATTTTATGAATTCTATGAATTTTGTGAATTTCGTTAATTTTGTGAATTTTATGAATTCTATGAATTTATGAATTTTATAAATTTTATGAATTTTATGAATTTTATGAATTTTATGAATTTTACGAAATTTTTATCAATTTTATGAATTTTATGAATTTTACGAAATTTTTATCAATTTTACTTAGAACATTTATCATCGAAACTGTCGCAACGCCGAGGCAACGAAATTTTCCGCACCGCTTCCCTCGCGCCACCGGAAGTTGAAATTCTTTTATCCATTCGATTTCCACGAAGCCGCAACCGACTTAATTGAAGTTCTCGTTACACGAGCATGGGATTCCTCGGGGGACGCGCGACGGCGATTGTCGTCGAGTTGTCTTCGTCGGCCGCCGCGAACAATAATAGCCCAACGTGCACACGTAGGTTCCGCGGAGAGACATTCGCGACAGCGAGCAGTGTACCTACACGCTCGCCGCGCGGTATGCTCGCCGTACGAACGTTCTTATTGCAATTATCTCTTCCACAAATCGTTCGAAGGTCGCGTACGCGAAGATGACCCAATTCGATGGGTATGCGGAACGAGCGAAGGAAAAATCGCCTTTCGCGCTGTCGCTGCACGTGGATCCTTCATATTTCCTCGGCACACACAAAGCTCGTTATGACTGACGCCGGACGTGACACTTTCACCCGATAAAGCTTTTCACTTTGTCCGACAGAGAAAAAAAAGTGAGTGGAAAATTTGCTGCCTCAGTGTGAAATAAAAAATATTAATAGTTTTGTAAAATTTCATTGACTATTCAGAATATTGGTAGCTAAAATTAATTCCGTGCAATATGGGAAAAAAATTATACACAAAAGTTACGTGACACTCAGATAGTAAAAAAAAGTATTCATATATAAGAATTAATTAACTCTTGACACCGCCGCAAAAAAACCAGTTACGTTATCTATGCCCTGGAAAAGCCGTCAGCCGGTTTTTCTCCCCATTATAAAATATTCCAGCAACCATTTTTCTTCATCAAACGAAACCTCTCAAGTTTCCGCATAACGGAAAAAATATGAGAGAAAACGTTTCCAGCGCGTTACATTGCACGAAAAAAGCCTTTGAAATATTCCATATATACAGAAATACGTCGAGAGTTTTCCAAAAGGTTATCCAAGATCAAAGTTGTGCACGGGGAAAGCGTAGGCCACACGCTGCGAGTTCCGCCGCGCGAGGCAACGACAATGCGAGGTGAGGGACTGAAATCTCGTTGAGTTGGGCGCGCGAGTCGCTCTCCCCGCGTCCCGCGAGCGAGACGAATAAAGCGAGAGAGCCGGCCCGAGTATATCCGATGCCCCTCAGTCCACCCGAGGCGGCGACGGCGGCAGCAGCAGCGCGCCAGACGGGAGAAAGAGAGAAAGAAAGAAAGCCGGAGAAGAAAGCGAAGATTGAAAATAAAAGAGGCGAGGAAGAAAGGAGCGAGACGGAGACGCGGAGAGTCGAACCGTCTGCTCGCCCCCCTCTTCCCGAGCGCGATTACCCGAGGGGTGCGAGACGACTCGGGGAGGGTGAGCGAGCGAGCCGCAGCAGCGGCAGCGCGGCGTTTCTCGGAATACACGTTGCCGGCCGGCTGATCGAGACTCGAAACTGCACTCAGCCGAGGCGGAGAGAACCCGAGACAGAGGGTCTTTGGAGGAGAACTCGGGAATAGGAAGTTTAACCTGGTATATAATACGCGCGATATATTTATGTGTGCGGGGATTTATATATATATATACATGAGTGTCGGTTAACATAGTAGTGGGATGAGTGCATCACTAAATTGCACGCAAGTGCCAGAATATTCCGCGAAATCGTAACTATGACGTCTGAGCCGCGTTACGCGCGATTACTCTATGTTTGGTACACTCGGTTCTGGTTAACAACAAACGCAACTGGAATTAACGAGCGCCCGGAAAAATGCAAATATATTCCCCCATTTTGTGCGCTTAGGAAACTTTTGATTACGGAGTTGTAAATACCAAAATTAACAGAAATATTAAGTTGATGGTACAATTGGTTTCGTAATTATTAATTAAGTATTAAGTAATTATAATATAATGTGTACATTTTTAATGGTTGCAAAGGATATTTATACTCAACAATATTTCATGGTAATTTCTCTGAAAAAATGTAATGCAGAGCCGTCCTCATCCATTTCTTTCACAATTGCTAACAATTTTTTTTATTGGAAACGAGGTACCTGTGCAGCTACTCAAAAGTTCATACATCATTTTACAATCGACGCAGGTTATTATTATTCAGTCACACCCACAAAATAAACCGTACTTCTATGGAATTACAAATCGGGCATTTATTTATGTGAAAATTAATGGAGAAGACCCTGATGGAATATTCTCACCTTTGAAGGTGAAAGGAGAACAATCAAAATAATTTCACACAGAACATCTGCATTATATTACAAGAAATACTATTCGACAATTCACGAATATATTCACGTAGTCATTGGCTTTGAACCCCAATTCGTATACACTTCGTATCCAAAGCGTGGTCGGGGGGGGGGGGGGGGGGGGGAAGCCTTAGACTGATAATTCACTGCTGCGGTGCCTTACCCCGAGCGTATTCGTGAATGCAGCTCCGGCAGTGGCTTTGAGACGCCACAACGACTATCTCGCCTTTGAGCGCGCATTCTCTGCTCGGCTGTTGTCGTCTCCTCTCGCTCCCTCGGCTTCAACCCTCGTTCCCCCTCCTCCCCCCCACGCCGCCGGAGAGTCCCTTACGTGGAAAGTGCGCGCGGCACATACGTGGGCTCTATGTACGTCTGAGTGTACGCCACGTATATATAGTATATACACGGCGAGAAAGGGATCGACGAATGGAGAGAGAGAGGCGGACGAACGCAGGCGCGAGGGAGAGAGACGGCCGTTGGCTTCCTGGAAGCGGAGCGCTCGAACGTCTCTCGCTTTGCGAGAGATCGCGGTGGCGTCCCATAGGCGTGGCACCCGCGGCCCGTTCCCTTCGTTCTCTCCTCCTCCTCCTCCTCCTCCTCTTCCCTTTCGCAAATCTTTTCTCTCATTTTCTCATTATTCTCGTGCTCTCTTTATCTTCCACGGAATAACCGACCAACTGGTTCGCATCTCGGCTGCGTATTTTTTTCTCCTTTCTTCTTTTTTCCTCTACTCTCTGTTTCTCTCTTTTTGCACCTTCAGCCCCCGGTCGACTTCGTCAATTTTTATTCGGTCTGGACGCGCTGCCACTCGTGACCCACGGGCCACGCGGCTTTGAAGGGGACGTGCGATACGCATTTTCGAACGAGACGAATGCGCCCCGGGCCGACGGACGGACAGGCGGACGGACGGACGGATGGAGTCAGCCTGCGGCTGTGCATCATCGCATCCACGCGTTTCCGCGCGCCCGTTGCACCGGCAACAGCTGGACTTCCAGTTGGCGGACTTTTATGAGCATTTTTTTCGACCCTGGAGGCTGGAGGGGGAAGATCGGGGCCAATTGGCTCTGTTCAATCATTTGGAAAGGTTGATTGCGGAATATAGGAACATTGAGCGAGTATTTGTTGGAAAAAGGATGCAAGGCAGAGCTTTGCGCAATGCTTCATCATCACATTTGAATGTTTACAAAGGTAACTCTACACGGAAAAAAGGTTTGGCTGGATTAACCAAGCCCTTTGGTGACATTAATGCACTACTTCAATAAAAAAACAGTATTTTTTTTTCAACAACCCATTTGGTTAGACCAACAATGTTATTAATACCAAGGTGCTAACTTATTATTAAGTTAGCACCACCAAGTTCATTTCCTTATAACCAATAACTTGGTTGACATAACCAATAATCATTGATATAACAAATTAATCGGCCGGCGCATATATAACCAAGCACTTGGTTGATCTAACCAAGCCTTTTTTTCTGTGTATGAGAAAGTTTAACAATTACGCTATCGAAGTATGTTTATTAATTTCGGCTTCTTCATGGAGAAAGGTTTAAAACTGAAGTCGTGAATGTTATTTTTTGTAACACGTGCACGAATCGCGGCACTTTCCATGGCAGTCTTGCGAGCCGAAAGTGGCCGTTTGCCTGTCAGTCGCGAATCTGGTGAAATGACAGAGTCGCGCATGCGCAGTTCGCATTTCGTTCAGGTTCAGTTCGCATTTCGCTCGTACGGGTCGAATTGGCAATTGCGACTCGTGTGATTGCAGCCCTCGCTTCGCTCGGGCAGCAAACCTCACACTCGTCGCAATCGCCAACTTTCGACCCTTGTTGCACAATATACTATTTTATCCGTAGAAAATTTAAATTTATTTGGTGATATTTTACGTGAGTTAGAGCAAAACGGAAAATTTGTTAATCATTCAGAATTCCATAAAAATTGCTCCTATTTATAGTTATTCATCCCAAATTCATTTCTAATTGAATTGTTCGGCTTCGATTCAATTTTTATTTCTCCCTGCAAAAATTAATTGGTGTCTGGAAATAATTGGCTTCGATTTATAAATATACTCGAAATTTGCGAAATGGCTTTGAGTATGAAAATACATTTGTTTATCGGTTAGTCGAATCGAGTATTTTATTCCGCGAAGCGTTGTGTATCGATAAGGAGTGACAGGGCCTTAGGGTGAAAAGCTTTTCATGCAAACAGTGACACATTTTATGCGTACTTAATTCAATTAGTTCACAACGTGGAGCCGGCAGTGAATCCATTGTATATCAGCGACCGTAGAAATTCAATTTCAATAATCACCACCTATTCAGAGAGATCGCGATACGATTGTTGCGTTTGGCGCCACTTCCAATCAGCAAATGCTCGCAGGCCGACGTAATAATTCATGGAAAATTTGCTCCTGCCGGCAGAATTCGACAAATTGAGGTTTATAATCAACCTACGATTGCAATAAATTGCATCCCACGGGGATGACATTTTGCCCCACGAATTCGCCTACACGCGCAGCCCGCACGAATATAATTCCCGCCCGCACGAATACAACAAAGGCTCCATAGATCACCCGCAGAATTGCAAACCGGCGAATATTTTACCGGTTCACAAATTTCGCCACAATTATATCAACTGGTTTCCGAAATTATACCCTGATCGTATCTGCATCTGACAATTTTTAATCTCTGCAAGGGTTTTTCATAGTTTTGACATACCCGAGGTGAGCATACTTTTTTTTATTTTTGTTTATTTATGTTTATTTTGCTTGCTTTATTTATTCCTTAATGGATTCCTTGAAAAAAAATCTTTAGCGCATCATAACTCACGTGTTTTTCGTCGTACAGACTCAATTTCGAAAAGGTTTTTTTTTGTTTTCGCATTCTCTAGGTGAACATATGTTTTATTTTTTTCTTTTCGCATTCCTTAAGGGGGTTCGTTGAAAAGAAATCTTTGGCACCCCATAACTCTCATACTTTTCATCGTACAGACTCCACTCCGAAAGCTTTTTTCTTAGCTTTGACATTATCTTGTGAACTGACAAGTCGCCAAATCGACGTATAAGTTAACCATCGATCGCATCAAACTGCGTATGAGGGACAAAATGCATCCCACGGGGGACATTTAGCTCCACGAACTCGTCTCCCATGAAGAATGATCAGGCATATCCAGTAATCGGTCCAAGCTCGATGTCAAGGTTGCCGACATCGGTATAAATGATTGGCCGAATCATCGGGCCGAGTGTTGGATGATAAGTGTGGCTCGATATTCACAGCCTGTAGTCGTCCTATATTAAGATTCGAGAAACGACCGAGTATCGGCCTGAAATTAGCCTTAACCCTTCCTGGTCAAACTGTCGTAGAATTGCATGTTAAATTACTATAGCAAACTTTACCCAGTGTAACCAGGAAAGAGTAAATCGGCAATCTAACAATTAGCGAATTAATACTTGGCCTATCATTACCCCAATATCGACGAACCAACAATTGACGGATCAATACTTGGCCGAGCATGGGCCTCAAATATGTAAACCATCGGTGGCCCGTCTGTTGGCCATTTCCGATTTATGTTTAAGGTAGTCCTTGCGACCGATATTCATTTCGCATAAATTCGAGTAATTTGAGAGAGAATTACGAACATTTCTCGATGGTATAAAAATCGGAAATAATTCATGCACATTAAAGGTACTGAAAAGATTAATTTTGTATAATAATAATTCTAAAATGTTATTAACAAATTGATGAAAAAAAATATTGTTTAACAAATTTGTCGATGACCCAACTTTTTTTTTTAATGAAAATGATTCGTTCATTTTTCTGAATACGTATGAATTTTTTCAGATTTTAGAGTTCACTTTGAAATTCGTGTTTTTATAGGGAAAATATGTGAAAATTCAAAGTGAACTCTAAAATCGGAAAAAATTCATACGTATTCAGAAAAACGAAGGAATCATTTTCATCCACAAAAAAACTTGGGTCATCGAAATATTTGTTAAACAATGTTTTTTTTCATCAATTTGTTAATAACATTTTCGAATTATTATTATGCAAAATTAATTTTTTCAGTGCCTTTAATTTGCATGATTTTTTTCAGATTTTTATATTATCGAGAAATGGTTTCAATTGTCTCTCAATTTTCGAAAACTTATGCGAACTCGACACCAGGCGCAAGGACTACCTTAAAACCTACAAAAACTACTCGTGCAACGAATCAAATTCCCGCCGGGCATTCCAGTGAAAATTCCCTCTCTCTTTGCTTGCACCAATGAAAAAAAAAAAAAAAAAAAAAAAAAAAGCCCAGCGTCGATCGCTCGCAATTTGCGACCAGGCGAATTTCACAGCCGATCGCCTAGCCCGGCGAACCCGAGGTCGATCGTGATATTCGACGCGTGTGCGCGCGATCGCCTCCAATCTCCCGGCGCGACGTGGGCATACCGTGCAGGCACGAACCGCACACGGGTCGGACGTTCCCCACGGCTTAAGCTATTTCTCGGAAGCGTCCACGTGTGGCAGCCGCGCTTTATTTTCCTCGCTCTCTCCCGCGGGATCGCCGGACGCCGAAGTGGAGGATGCGCCGAGCTCCAAATTGCCGTCGAAATACGATCGGAGCGCTCTTCCTCTCCCTCCGAGTCTCCTGCTCGGCTGCGTTGGTCGCGCTCCTCGCGCTTCCTCCTCCTCTTCCTCCTCTTCTTCCATTATCACGGCGGTTCTCCCGGCTGCTTCTGCGAATATGCACCAAAAATATTATAATATTAAGCGCTCGTCCGCGATTTCGCTGAATTATTTGCGAAGCTTCGTATCTGAGCTTCTTCTTTTTTTTTTCTTCTTTTTTTCCACTCGATTGAAACGAATTGCCTTGTCGGCTCCGCGCACTGACAACATAGATTGACACCCCTCCCCCCCTCGGCCTATAATCATCTGACGAAGATTGTCCCTCTCTCTCTTGGCTCTCAGCTCTCGAATATCGTTAAAAATTCCGGGCCACGTCTTCTCGGAGATTAAAAAGTATCCGCATACAAAGTACAGAGCCGGGGCGAGGCGAGCTCCGCTCGCTCCCGCAATTCCGAGAAGAGTCATAACTCATCGCCCGGCTCGTAATACGTTTTTGGGGCGCGCGAGCGAGGTCCCCGCGAAAGAGGCGAAGGCGCGAACGCAACGCTCGACGTGGGAGTACACAACGCGCGGGGGTCTCGAACGAAAAACAATTCGCGCTATTGCCATCCCGATAAAAATCGTTTTACAGCCTAATCTCTGAGAAGTATTAAGCACCTTTTTTACGAGTCTGCAGCCAGATATTTTTACGCACTTTTTTTCGTTACGAATGTGAAATAAATTGTGATTAAATCGCGCATACGTTTTTTTTTCTCGTGAGTTTTTAACTTTTTATCTAGACATTTTTGTATATGACTGTTTTAATGTAATTTTGGATGAATTTAATTCAAATATGAAAATAATAATTCAAATGATTTTTCGATTATCATCATCATAATTATTAACACTATTAACACTATTATCATAATTATTAACATTATTACCGTCATTCATTATTATCTCATCAGTATTATTATTATTATTATCATTAAACATTATTATCATCGTTAGTAAAATTATTACTATCATGGATTATTATCATTAATCAATATTATTATTATCATTAATCATTATCATCTTTATCAGTAAGCATTATTATCATTAATCATTATTATTATTATTATTATTATTATTATTATTATTATCATCATCATCATCATCGAGAATTGCGCAATCGGAATAAATAAACATGACTTCAGAGCGTGAACGATCTCTCGATCAATGAATCCGATAATCCCCTCCTATCGGACGCTCTCGTTGCGAAACGTCGCGTATATCTCATTTGCCGAAATAGATGCCGAATTGTTATTCCCCCGGGGCGCGCGAGGGCGAAAACAGCGTGTACGCAAAACCGTGTGGCGATTTCGCTGGCGCGGAAATATCGGCTATATCATCGCGCGCGTCGGCTGTTATCGTTTGTGCCGCATCCGCGAAGTCCACTTTTCTCGCTGTGTGTAGGTGCATCAAAACGTCGTCGGGCCTCCTCCGAGAAGCGGCGGTGAAATATTTATAGTGTCGCGGCGGCGGCGGCGGCGGCGTCGGCGGTGGCGGGCGAACGTAGCGGCAGCGCCGTTCGTTGACCTTTGACGCTCTCTCGCCGCGCCGTAGGATAATGGCTTATGGATGGGTCTCGATGTGGGTGTCTCTCGCCGGCGACGTCCGTTCGTGCGGCTCGCTTCGGCAATATACCAGCCCTACAGAACCCATCTGTTCACAGACGCATCTGTATATGGACTTCTGCACACAGTATCTCGTTCTACACGTGACTAATTGCGCACCTCGAAGTTGTCCATGACACTAACACAACGTAACAAAATTCAACACGACTTACACGGAAAAAAATAATTAATTGACACAACCAAGAAATTAGTTGGCATAACCAATGGATTATTCTAATTCCCTTACAACTCGGATTAGTTGTGACAATCAAAAGGAATTGGTTTCACGAACAAAGTTTCGTTGGTAGATGTCCTGTTAGTTGCGGCAACCAAACGGATGGTTGATACAACTATTCGAGTAGGCAGGAGTACAAATTCCGGTTACTTGTCCATACCACCTGTGTCATTGCGAAATAGAATTGCACTACTTGTATTATCCTTATGACGAATTAACGCGAATCGCTTCACGAACGGCACAATTAAAGCTTTAATAATATCGTCTTTAGGTTATGTACAGATGCGACTCGCGCCTTGAGCGGCACATCGTAACTTAAAGGTAGTATGAGCGTACAGATGAACGTCGCGTGAATTCGAGGGAGTTTGAGAGAGAATTACGAAGAGTTCTCGACGAGATAAAAATCTGAAAAAATCAAGCATATGAAAGGCGGTAAAGAGATTAATTTAGACAATAATAATTTTTAAAATGTTATTAACAAATTACTTAAATAAATAATTGTTCAACTAAATATCCGGCAACCTAACTCTTTTTTGTTATTAAAGTGATCTTCTTATTTTTCTACATACGTATGAATTTTTTCCGAATTTTGTGTGACGTTTGAAAATTACGTTTTTTTATTATGTTAAAATTATAAATCAGAGAAAATTCTGAAAAAATTCATACGTATGTAGAAAAATAAGAAGATCACTTTAATAACAAAAAAAAAGTTAGGTTGCCGGATATTTAGTTGAACAATTATTTATTTAAGTAATTTGTTAATAACATTTTTTAAATTATTATTGTCTAAAATAATCTCTTTACCGCCTTTCATATGCTTGATTTTTTTCAGATTTTTATCTGATCGAGAACTCTTCGTAATTCTCTCTCAAACTCCCTCGAATTTACGCGACGTTCATCTGTACGCTCATACTACCTTAATAATATCGGTTTTAGGTTGTGTAGAACAAATCGTGAATAGTTACCACAACCGTTCGCAGTGGTTTCGGCAATAAATGTGTTAGCTGCTGCAACCAATCACAAAAAACTGAGGTACGTACAGCAATGTGAATGATTAGTTGGCACAACCAAACTTTTTTTTCCGTGTACCTTGTACACAACGAATGCTTGCCGATACTTAATTCGAACGAAAAAATTGATCACGATCGTAACTGTCAGGAAGAAACTTTTCACAGCTAACCTTGGCCGAGACGAATCTGTACACAGCATGAGAACGACACAACAAATGTTTTCACGTATAGATGCTCGAAACTTTAAATCTCGACACAGTGCAGGTTCGTCGCGGCTGATTTTGCCACAGCGCTAGTACGACGCGACGCATGTTGGCATGTTTGACGCGACGAAAGTTCTACACGGCGAAGTTATACACAGTCGGCCGAGTTCGCCGCAGACCCATGTCTACACGGACTCATCCCTGTTCAAAAAGTTTGAATAGAAACCTATGGAGATGGACCAAAACCCGCATAGATCCAAATAGGATTGATTCAGGATCTGTGTGATTTTTTATCCATTTATATCGGTTTTTATCAGTGTTTTTGAATGTTTTTCATTAGGGATTTCTGCACCGACGAGGTCACCGTGCGTTGGTAAACGGGAGAATACTTTTATCGCCTGACTAACTTGCGTTGAGACAAAAACTACTCGTACATTTTTCCATTTCAACGGCACCGAAATAATTTAACAATAAGTCAAACATATCGCACAATAATTTATAGAGCGTAACATTTTCGCCGTTATAGACAGCAAAACTTGCTGTTTTTACTCAAAATTATCAGTCGGTAAACGCGTCCTTCGATTTACCATCGCACGAAACTCGTCGGTGTAGAGACGGGTCTATGTCGAACTCGGACGGTGTACAACTTCGCCGTGTACAACTTTCGTCGCGTCAGAGACGCGTCGACAAGGTAATTCGTGTTCAATTTTCATATGTTGTGTTAGTGTTGTGGACGACTTCGACGTGCGGAGTTAAGCGCGTGTAGAACAAGATTTTGTGTGCAGAAGCCCAAGTACAGATGCGTCTGTGTACAGATGGGTTCAGTAGAACTGGCGTATTGCCCTCTCTTCGTCTTTCCCCTTGCACTCCGAGCGCCTCCGGGGCCTTTGACTATCGTCAAAGGGCTACAACCCAGGCCACAACACTGCGTGGAGCACTGAAAGCTGCGGGCTATGTCGCTCGAGAGAAGCGGTTGATTGAAGTCCCCGGGCTTGTCACTCGTCGAATCTCGAGAAAGTTAATGATTTTTCTGGGAAACATCGAGCTATTCTAGATCCCTTTTTTACTATCAGCCGTAGAGTCGTCGGTATTTTTTATTTTTAATAGTAGAAAAGTATAAAAAAACATTTATAAATCGTTTTTAATTTATTGATTGAAAATGCTTCATTTATATAAACTAGGGTAATCACACGCGCTGGCGCGCGTGCCTGAATAACTTTTCGCCAAAATTGACCTCAGAAATAGTTTTATTCAAAATATCGACTTTTAACCTATACCATCCTTCTCAAGTCGTATATTCTACCCCCGAAAACACTGCTTACCAGTACTTTTTACTCGATTTAGAAAAAAATATTTTCTTGGTTAAATTTTTTTTGTCAGAAATCACAGATCCGGCTCCGGACCAAAAAACACTAGAACCGATCATAGAAATATTTTCTTTCAAAATTTCACCTATAATAGGGTAATCAATTTTGCGCTGTTGCGCTCTTAAGGCGAGGCGAAACCACCGTGAGTGCGAGAGAGGTAGGAAATAATTTTCGGAACAACAACACACGGAAACTAGACACATGCTTGGAGAAATAATAGTTTTACATCATGCAGAATTGAAAGAGGAATGATGTAAAACTTTTCTTTTTACCGGAAACGTTAAGCAGCGGCGGAACAATTGTTTACAGTTTTTATTACCGACTTACTAGTTGTCACCTCGCCTTAAAAAGCTTTAAAAGGTCACGGGCACTGCCGCACCCGTTGTCTTATGTCAAATTTGTCATCAAACTGATTTTGATTAAAACGTACTTTTGTGGCAACCAATCACAGCTCGAATAGTTTGCTAACAATGTTTTCCATTACTCATGAACTTTTTAAAAGGATTGTTTGTAATTTTGATTAAAAATTGTCAATGTTTATAAATTGTTTTTAATACTACTTAAAAATTGTAGAAGGTCGCAATTCTGTGCAGCACTAACCTCGCCGTTACCCAAGAGGATTGCCAGCGTCTCGTCGCCAAGCGTTAAGATTTCGTCGCTCGCGAGTCTCGAGAAAATGAATGACACAACCGAGAAAAATCGAGCCGCTCTCTAATTTCCTTTTTTCGTTATCACACGCAGAGTGTTTCGTTATCGGGCGCCTCTCGGCGCAACCGGGTCTCGTCTGATAAACTCAAAAACTCCGAGCGCAGCCTCGCGGTAGGAAAAGGTGCGCGCGAGTCGTGTCGGTCGGTCATTGACAGTGTTACCGGGAAATCGACACTAAACCCCGATAGTACTCGGCGGTGCTATAACGGTGTGCGCGTTGCGAGTTCAATATCTCGGGTGAAATTCATGGAAATGGCGACTGTATCGATTGCGACTCGTTCCACTTATAATGCTGGAAGCCAAGGTCCTTTCGGGCTCGACACGCGAGCCACTCGTTTGCCATCGCAAGGCCTCTCGCCGCCGCCGCCGCCGCCGTCGCTGCGCTACACTTTCCGCACGCCCGTAATTCGTACATTCCATTCTGTGACTGGGAGGAAAAAAATAACTGATCGACGATCCGTCGGTAACAGGAATTCTGTTTTTTTTTTCCTTCTAAAATTTATATCGTAACGTAATCACACAAACATGATTCCATCGACCGTAAATACGCGATGACCGCTTCACGACCCCGCAAAGAAAGTCGTCAGCTGCAAGGAATAATCTTTATCCTTTTAATTTATTTTAATTTATGTTTTCACATGAATAACGCATTTCGCACATTCCATTCAGCCACGGGAAGACGGAAAACACAACTCCGAACGACGATCCGTCGGTTGCAAGATTTCTTCTTTTTTTAAATTATTTTTCTCGTAAAATTCATATCGCGACATAATCACGAAAACACGATTCCATCGACGCGCTCATCGATCGCAAATACGCGATGATCGCGTCACGACCTCGCGCAAAGAAAGTTATCAGCTGCGCGGAATCCATCTTTTTCTATATCGCCGCCCGCCCGCTTTACACACTCGTGTTTACTAATCGTGCGTAATCACGTGACGCAGCCGACCGCTCGTCGCGCGCACAATCAGCACACACGTCCGTTCAATCCGCGATCCCCCGCGCGAGGCGCCTCTCCGTTGGTTGGGAGGAATTTTATTCAACAACGAGGAAACATGTTTACTCGTTGCGCAGCTCTGACCCCACGGTCGCTTCGTGTCACGAGAATTAGACGTCGGGTTCGCGCGACGGACGTAACGTCGCCGCTGATGAAGTTACAAAGAATTTCACTGTTAGAAAGAATTCGACGAAAGAAAAGGAAAAAAAAGAAAAAAAAAAATAACTCGATGGAAATTCCCGTTCGTCAGTCGTTTCTCACGATTTCAATCAATAATTCCGCAATCTATTAATATATGTCTGGGTTAAGGTCGGCCACTTTAGTGCCAGTCCGGTATTTTCTCTCCCCATCGTCTATTAATATTAATGCATAAGTCGTCGTTAATATCCGACGTGATCTATTAATAAAATTCTAGATTAAGTCTGATATTTTCACTCTCCATCGTCTATTAATGTTAATGCACAAACAGTCGATAATATTCGTCGCAATCTATTAATAAACTCTAGGTTAAGGTCGGCCACTTTAATCCAGCGCTTAAGTCCAGCATTTTCTCCCCCCGCCATCGATCAATTTATACGACTTGGCGCAAACCGTTGTCAACATTCACCAAACTTATTAATAGATTTCTAGGTTACGGCCGCCCGGCATCGATTGACATCCACCACTATTTTCTCTGTCCGCGATCGATCGATGCATTTCAATTTGAATTAAAACGTCGTTAATTGACATTTGGCTATCAATTCACCGGTAGTAGTGAATGACACTTTGTAAACACCGATTGACGAATTGCCGGCTGTCGGGACGATAATAATAACAGTATACCGACAGCAAGCGCGTCGGAAACATGGCAGTTACCTTTTGCACCTCCCCCACGGAGTTTTCCGGACGTCACCGACTACGGGCACTGCAGGCACTCGCGAAACTCGTCACAAATCCCATCATCCATTGTGGCTCGCTGGTGTCGAGGGTTAAATCCCGATGCATTGGACATTCACAGCACGACGCGTGACATAGTATCGTAGTATTGTTACGTGGGACAGGAGGATGCGTGTTTGTCTATCTGTGTCTCTTTGTGTGTGCGAGAGCGAGATAGAAAGAAACAGGGAAGGGAGAGACGCGAAGTGTTAGGCCCGTCCGTGCGGCTATTATCACGGTTTTTCCGCGCGGCCTTGCGCGACGCTCGACAAAAAACACACGAGTACAAAGCCGATTTCGAGGACGGCGGAGAAAAACAAACGCGCTGAATCACATTACTCGAAAGCGTAAGAACGTTTTATTATCGCACGCGGCGTTCGCAGGCCGAGGAGGGCAGCGTCGCGTCGAAGGCAACAACGGGTGTTGGGAGGCGACACAAACGCTGCGCCGCCCGAGTTGCGCCGCAGATGGCGCTGCGGGCGTCTCCGCCGGAAGCCGCGCGCCTCGTTCCAGCGCGAAATACGTATCTCTCTTGTCGGGAAGTTGGCGCTGTGTTTCGCTCGGCTTCTCGGTACCGATTGATCGACTGACTTTCGTCGTGCTGGGCGGTTTTTCTTCTCGCTGTCGCCTCGTTGGATATTCCGCGTTCGTCATCGTTAGTATCGCGAACAGACGGCAATCACGATACGGCGGGCCGCGGCGATTTGCATATAAACGTGGCCGGCGCGCGTGCGCCACGCGCTATCGTACGGCACTTCCACGACTGTGTCGGGCGACTCCTGGAACTGATTAATTTAATGCAAAACGCGCGTTCGCGGCCACCGCCAAAGAACCGGCGTATTGTTAACGTCCGCGCGCGGCGGGATTCTCGGTAACCTCTTATCGGCCCGCTGTATGTCCGTAACAGCTGGCGGCCGCGACGCTTTGATTTCGAAAAAATAATGTGATGGATTTCCGAGGTCCGGTGTATACAACGCAGCGATCACTCGTGTTGGTTTGAGTCGTTACACCGAATGACTCGAGTGGTGCATGAAAAAACTCTCAGCAATCCGGGTGTTTTCGGCGAAATTGTATTTAATGGACATATGAGATTCGATAAAATGGCGGCCACTCACTGTCGTTCTAATCGATGTTATCGCTAATTCCAGTAATTCGATAAATGGAACAAAAGTGTCAGTAATTATCTGTCATCTTTTTTTTTTATTTTCGCTAAAATATAAAATATAAAAAATATGAAAAATACAGTATTGGCATCGACGTCGGTAACAACGAATTCCGCTTTACCATGGGAGTTGCTCAATATTCCGTAGGCCTTTCCACGGCTTCCAATTTAGCCGCCGCTTTGGTTGTTTTGCCTAAGTCCACGCGAACTCGGCCAATCTGATAAAAAGATGTCTATATAGCGCGCTGAGCCGGCTCGTGGTTCTGCCCACTATGCTTTGATAGACGAGAGAATATACCGAGAATCGGCGGGAATCGAGGTTACACCGATTCGGAAAACTTTGAATGGCATGTTCCGACACGCTAATGCAATTCACGCGAACCCGCCGCGTCCCACGTCGAAAATTACCTCACCCTCTTCGGCTCTTGCGATAAATAATAAAAAAAAAATACAGGCGGAAGAGAGGTCTAAAAATACGCCGCGGATTGACACGTGTGCGCCAGGCGCTTTTTATTCCGGCTGTAATTCAACCACGAGCGTCAACGTTGTGCTCTAGGGTGTAACATGTTTTTTTTACTACGCATGTATGTATTCTAAACTCAATATATACTTCCTATGCGGAAAACGCGCCTACATTTTTTATGATTCTTTTTTATTTGAGATTTGTTGTAATAAGGTGACTAGGCCAGTGAATGGACAGTTAAGCAGACGACAAAACCTAGTGAATGGACATTTGTTATGAACGTGATCTTGTGGAAAATGTCCATTTACTAGTCACTGTTCATTCACTGGTAGATTCACGATACAAAGACCTCGATTGTGGCACCTCTAAATATTATTTGTCAGCGTATTCCTTTTGCACAACTGATTGTTAGATCAATTTCTTGAGCTTAAGCCATAAAGACCAATCAAAAGTCCGATAATAAGCAGATAAAATTAAAAATAAAGATTATTTTTCTTCTTTTTTTCATTTTTTGTGCTTTTTGTGCACGTCTACTGTTAATTCGAACAACGACGCTACAATGAATTCTTCTATACTCTAGATTGTGCAGCTACTGCTTTGAAGTCTTGCTGTAAATTTGTACGACAAAATGCAGCTATCGATATTTCGTTAAAATATTTAAATAAAAGAAAACGAACTATTTTTTTATTACCTGGTTAGTGAAAATATCTATGATAAAAATAGAGACTCAGTTGACAGAAAATACATTTGGAGTATAAACTGGAATAAATGTTGAAAAATTCGCGTTGAGCGTGCATCACTTCGTTTGGCATCACAGAAACCACTCGTTTCGAGTCCTGGAAATCGCACGACCGGGACAATATTTCATTAAACCCGTGCAAAAGGGCGTGTAGCGCGGATGTTTCGTGTATTTGACTCATTACCCGGCGCCCGTGGAGCAAGTGGGACGCGAGCGGTTCGACAATTGTTATTATTACGCGCGTGCATGCGGAAATTCCTGCGTCGTATTACACAGGTATACAAGATATCCGCTCCTGGCGTACATAGACGCTGCGAATTTCATACAAATTTCGTTCTCACAAAATCGTAATAATTTTTCTGTAACTATACAATGACAAAAAAAAAAAAAAAAAAAAAATCACCTCCTAATTTCTGGATGAAAATATTTTTAGGAAAAGTAAGGGGAGCAGTGGTTCAGTGGATGAGGACTTAGGTTTGCAAGTAGCGGACCCGGGTTCGATTCCCGATCGACACGAATAGCATTTTCAATTCTACGTATTTACCTGCGAACCTGGTAGGTCGGATGCCCCCTTAAATTATAGGTGAAACTATTTTACTGTGATCTATACACGGTCATTGTGTTGGAGAGGAGTGTAAAAGCCAAATCGGCGTACTTAGGAATGCTTGACATTCCAATCCTCCACTGCTACTATCCTCTCTAAAAAAGGACATGACACATCGAAAGCCGAAATACTGAAGCCACTTTTCAAGCGTTCTGATTGGTCGGCGGCTGCTTCGATACAAAATCGATTTTGGAATGCCTGTATTGGCCGCAAGAAAAGATAAAAGAAAATCAAAGGACAGCGAGAGAAACCAGCACGTTGTTGCTCATTAAAAAAGAAAACACATTACTCCCGACTAACAAGAAAATCTGAACAGCAAAAATATCTAAGATAAAAATAGTGACTCAATCGACAAAAAAGAAAAAGAAAAAAAAAATAATGATAATAATAATAACAATAATGAAGCGAGTCGAGCGTTAATTGCTTCGTTCGGCGTCGCGGAAGCCGCTCGCGTTTCGGCTCCTGGAAGCCGCACGACCGGGAGAACTTGGTACTTGATTAAACCCGGGCACAAAGGGGTGTGCGGAGCGCACAGAAAGACGTTTCACGCGCTCGACTCGTTTCCCGGTACAGACGGGGCGACTGTTCACTGCGATGCGAGCGCGCGGTATTCGCCGATTGTTGTTATTACGTGTATATGCGTAAATGCCTATATATTACACAGGCACGAGGTGCACCCGCTCTCGTCGCGCGCGCGCGCGCGCACACACACACACAGACACGTGTGGCCTCTGAGATCCCGCGGCAAGCAGGTGCGTTACATGCGCGCCGGGCCCGGCGCTCGCTCGCCGGGGTCGTTACCGGCCGCGCGGCGGCCGCCACGACACACAACACGGGAGACACAACATCCGTTCCTCCTCCGTTTTATTTTTTTCTACGAAACAATTTACCACCGCGGAGCGGCGCGCACGCTATCTTATTACACGATTATTGCGCCGTGACGGGGCGAACGCGTATGAATGAATCCGAATTATCCTACTTTGCTTTCCGTGCGCGCGGGGTCGCGCGAGGGGCCGGACTGTCGTCATTTTCAATGGCGCGTTTGCGGGGAGAACAACTCAAGCTCAGGAAGCGCAGTGGGCGACGTAATGACTCCGCGAAATTGGACGATTATAAAAATACAAATCACATCATTGTGCTTCATGAATTCACGCTGAATTAATAATCATGATTACTGTTATTATGGAAGTACAAATTTCCTCGAAGTACTAATAATAATAATAACGATGACGATAATGACGATAATAGTAATAATAATAATAACAACGACAACAATAATAACAATAATAATAATAATAATAATAACAACAATAATAATAACCACAACAACTACAGCTACGACAAAAACAACAAAAGCAACGACGCAACAACGATAATAATAATGATAATGATAGTACAATAAATGTCGAGTTTACAATTTGATTGCATCCTAATCGATTTGCTGGGACGCGACAAATGTCCTCTCGAATCTCGGAAGGTGAATTGGCCGGCCGATTGAGGAGCGTCAAAATCCCGAGCGGAAGACGCCGCAGACGATTCCATTAATCGCGCGCGCGCGCGCGGCCGAATGAGGCTGATTGTTTACAAGGAAACGGTAGGAGGTCCCCTCGATCGTCGAACGACTTCCTGCGATCCGGTGTCCGCAACGACATCGTCAGAGAGACCGCACATCCTGTCCTGTCGTGACTCGAACGGTCGATGAGAGACGCGAGAGAGGACAAACCGCAGGGAGCGAGAAGCGTGGATTCTCGGACGAACCGCGAGAGAATCTTTCCCTCGGTTTCACTGGAAACTCGTCCTTCCCTGAACGAGCGCGCTATATACACGACACGAGCGGCGAAATCACCTGGCAACAGATTCGCCATCGGCGATGATGATCCGCCTTCTGCTGGTCGGTCGGAAACGTCGCATGTCTCACGAATTTTCGCATTTGACACAAATTCGCATTGAACACGAAATTGCTATTCGACTCAAAATTCGCATTCGTCCCAAAATACGCATTCTACAAAAATTCGTATTCGTTAAAAATTCGCATTCCACCCAAAATTCGCATTCGAACCAAAATTCGCATTCGAATCAAAATTCGCATTCGAACCAAAATTCGCATTCGAACCAAAATTCGCATTCGAACCAAAATTCGCATTCGAACCAAAATTCGCATTCGAACCAAAATTCGCATTCGAACCAAAATTCGCATTCGAACCAAAATTCGCATTCGAACCCAAATTCGCATTCGAACCAAAATTCGCATTCGAACCAAAATTCGCATTCGAACCAAAATTCGCATTCGAACCAAAATTCGCATTCGAACCAAAATTCGCATTCGAACCAAAATTCGCATTCGAACCAAAATTCGCATTCGAACCAAAATTCGCATTCGAACCAAAATTCGCATTCGAACCAAAATTCGCATTCGAACCAAAATTCGCATTCGAACCAAAATTCGCATTCGAACCCAAATTCGCATTCGAACCAAAATTCGCATTCGAACCCAAATTCGCATTCGAACCAAAATTCGCATTCGAACCAAAATTCGCATTCGAACCAAAATTCGCATTCGAACCAAAATTCGCATTCGAACCAAAATTCGCATTCGAACCAAAATTCGCATCCGAACCAAAATTCGCATTCGAACCAAAATTCGCATTCGAACCAAAATTCGCATTCGAACCAAAATTCGCATTCGAACCAAAATTCGCATTCGACGCAGAAATTCGCGTTCGACACACGCCGGGTGTTGTTGACTCCGAGAATAAATGGCGCGATGCTCCCATATAAGCCCCGCGCGAGCCGCCGCCCGCGCACACATGACATGTGACATCAAACGGGTTTTGTAATTACAAAAAATGTCGCGTGCGCGTCTCGCATATCTACGCGCGACCGCATATTCCGTGAATTTTGCCTCGTATAGGTGCACACAAGGCGCGGTAAACGCCTCTCATCAAAACGATTCAATGAAACGAATTTCATACACTGCGACGATCAATTCCGCGAAAGCGGATGAATAGAGTGCGCGGAACGTCTGAAAATATTTTGCGCGTCCACGTGCGAAGCCGGAAGCGCGCTCGTGTTGATGAAACCGTGAATGCCGCCTCGCGCGATATTCCGTATTTCGATTCATCGACGTCTCCGCGAACATCGCGCGCGATGTGCGTCGTATATTCTTGCGATACGTCGCATCGCATCGCTGGGCGTAGTTACGGTTTATGTACGTTTTGTGTGCGAAGTAATAATTTCTTCACATGTTTGTCCGCCTATATTGATACCGTTTGCGCTCCAGTTGCTGGTATTTCCCGCGATCGAAGAGCTTTATTTATTTTACATTATTTTCGTAACATTTAAATCAAATTTAAATGAAATGAAAATATTATGATTATTGTGTGCGAGGTAATAATTCCTTCACGTATTTTTCAGGCTATATTGATGCCGTTTGCGCTTCAGTTTTTGGTATTTCCCGACAAGGGCTTAACATTATTTAATTATTTTCATCAAATTTTAACGAAATTTAAATAAAATAAAAATATTGTCCTTATTATTGAACTTATTGTTGATTAATACAGAAGAAAAGAAAAAATAGTTGTGTTGTGAGGTTGTGAGGTTTCAATCCACAAATATTTTGTGACAAGCATGTCATTTTTTTAGGTCAGTTGTCGAGTACTAGAACTTTCTATTATTTTCTATTTTCTGTACATAAGACATCTGTTCTGCCAAAAAGGAATGGATATTGGGTACTTTCTCAACTGTTACTGAAAAGTGATAGTATGAAAATCGCAAAATCAATTAAATAATTGGGTTTTTCGTGAATTATAAAAACCAGTGCATTGACCGCCATTGTCCGTCGATTCGGGTAATTACGGTCATGTTTTTGGCAACTGCGGTCAATAACGATTTAAGTTTCAAATTCAAATGTATAATAAAGCATAAGTTTAATTAACTCTCAACGGCGCAATCGGCACGGTGTATTTAATTATTTGGTCATTGATCATTAAATTAGTTGTAAGCTGACAGAGAAAAAAAAGTTCAATATAATCATTAGTATATGCATAATTAAATTGATCGTAATGCCCCCGTTCTCCCCTACATATTTCTAGCATAAATCTCTCGCGTATGCGCTGTGCGTTTTTCGTGCAAACGACGTGGGATATTATGCAGAGCGTCGCAATGCTCAATGCGGAGGGTTTACCTGCAGCTAATCCCATGCATAATCCGTGCGTTTGTATAAATTTGCGTTCGAACTGAATGCCAATCGACAGCTATACAATCAGGTTCGCGGCAACTCGATTATATCGTCCATTGCGTTAATTTCCTTGATTCATTTATCACCCGCCACTTGTCCATAAAAAAGCATAAAACTCAAATAAGTCAGTAGAATCACCAGATTCATTCATTTATTTATTTATTTATACAATTTGAGGATTACATGCAGGATACAAAGCGCCATTAATAATAATACAAAGCGGAATTAATCCTTCATGACTGCCGCGTTCGCGGAAACGATATATAAAGGAAGATTTATCCATCGGTAATTGCGCCGTCGGTATGAAAGAATTTCTCGGGCCGCGCGCGCTGTCCGCCCACGCGTTTTCCTTTCACGCGCCTCGCCGTCCGGTTCCCACTCGTCTCCGAGGACGGCGACTCGCGCCCTTCATTTCCTCGCTTCGCAGGACCCGAGGGAGAAAGCCAACCGACGTCGCGCGCGCGCTCCGCGCTCGCCGTATGTATGGGTTTGGGTCGCCCAGCCGGCCGCGCCTCTCGACACACTAAATTGCATTCGCAGATGTTCCGACCGTGGCCCCGCAGACGCGCTTCATATGTGCCATGCCCACGGGTTTCCGAGAACGCCGTCGTCGCCTCCGTAAATAGCCCACGTAGGAGGTTTCGGTGAGAGATCAGCGAGACGCTACCTGGAATCGGCTGTCCTATAAAGTTTTCTACACTAAGTATACACTCGGTGAGCCTCTCGAGCTTGCACGTCGCGAGCGATTCGAGCGCCTCTCGCGCTCTATTGAGTCATCCGCGTTCTCTCTCCGTCGCTGCCGCGCGGCTTCGCCTCAGCGAGTTTGTATCCTTCGAACGTTTTCTGTAATCGCGCGGCACCTAACAGTCTCCCGAGGCTCGACGCGAAACGCTGACACGATTTTCCTCCCACCCTGCACGAGACTCACTCAAACGAGACTGCATATACAGGGTGTCTCAAAAGTTATGCAGTTCCGGAGGCAGGAAGGTAGCTGGTGCCCACCGGAGTGCACCTGCGAAGTTTGAGCGTCCAATTCGCAAAATTGTGGAAGTTCTATTGGATTGAAATTTGCCTATCGGTGAGGGGTGCGTCGGACTCACACAGATGCAGAGGCGTCGTATGTCTCGTTGAGTGTAAGTGGCGTCAGTCTTTTCTTTCGCGGTCCCAGTTCGACGCGAAGTTGCCGCGCGGTGTCGCACGGCTGTGACAGCTGTGTGCGTCCGTGTGCGTGATCATCAACTGTTCGCTCGGAGATCGGGCTTTCGGTGCTGATTAATGACCGGCCTGGTGAATGACCGGTTGGACATTGCAAGATAAGAAATAAGAACACAAATTCCCGTATTTGTTTTGCCGTTTATTTACCTGTTCAGGGTAAGGGCTGCCACTGCAGCCCTTGTCTTATCTTATGTCGCGTACTGTCCAATCTGAATGATCGAGCTGCGTCTGCCTCTCAAGTCCGACAGATTCGAGGAAGCGAAAAATGCCTTAGAGATATTCAATGAGAGGAATGCGACTTATTTGAATTTGCGGAATGACACACGAGAATTGAAGCGGTTCTGATCGGGTCAGGTGGCTGGTCTGATTGGACGCAAAGGTCAAATATTTGAGCTTGACAATATTTTTATTCGGATTATGAAAATGTTTTGCGAGATAGAGTGAAATAAAAAAACATCAATTCGTTTAAAAATTTGACTATTCACCGCGCTCTCCCCCTGTTCTCACATCGTTCCCACCGTACAATCAACTTGCTCTCACCCTGCTCTCACCCTGCTCTCACTCTGTTCTGACCTTCCTCTCATCGTGCTATTTATTACCTTGTCATAAAAGAAAATGGTTTTCGTAAGACTCGGCACCGTCTTTAAGGGTGTACATTTTTTTTCTTTTTCATCCCTTTAATCGTTATAATAACTTTTTATACGCAGTTCGACCTTTTGGGCTCATTACAATATTCTTATTTTTATTTTCGTTGCATTCCAACGATGCAAACTTCAACATCATGATTCGGATCCGAAGCTGACAATGAATTTTGCCATACTTGGATCGCCGTGCTTGTGTTTATGCTCTCTCCTTGCTCTCACCATACTCTCACCTTGATCTCACTCTGTTCACGCCTTGTTCTCACCTCGTTCTCACTTTGATCACACCTTATTCTCACCTTGTTCTCACCATGTTCTCACCTTCTTCTCACGATACTCACACCACATTCTTGCGAACGAATGAACATGTGGAGGCACCTCGGGGCATTGATTTGTCTCGAGATTTCTCTGTCAATCGCACTAGGTTCGGTGATAGAATATAAAAAATAAAAAAACAGCTCCTTCCACCATAGTTCAAATTTATAATGCGAAAATCTCGAGTATTTTCGCGTTATAAATTTTCACCCTGGTGGAAGGAGCTGTTTATTTTTATTTTTTATATTCCGTCATCGAACTTACATGCGATATCGGTGTTCTTTAAGACCCACAGGTCTGCATAACCATCGTTCAATTTTAACAGAGATTCTATGATACTCTTGAAGCTTAACAAATACTTTATTATTTTGTTTTGCTTTAACAGGCAGTGGTGGTCCCCTCCATCATTCTCGATGAGTTTTTCACCTTTCTTTCACAATGCTCTCACCATGTTCTCACCTTCCTCTCACCCTACTCTCACCATGTTCTCACCTTCCTCTCACCCTGTTCTCACCTTTCTCTCACCCTGCTCTCACCATGTTCTCACCTTCCTCTCACCCTGCTCTCACCATGTTCTCACCTTCCTCTCACCCTGCTCTCACCCTGTTCTCATCTTCCTCTCACCCTGTTCTCACCTTACTCTCATTCAGTTCTGTCCTTCCTCTCATCCTGCTATTACCTTCTCATAAAAGAAAATGATTTTCGTAAGACTCGGCACCGTCTTTAGGGGCGTAGAATTTTTATTGTTCCCTTTAATCGTTATAATAAATTTGTACACCCAGTACGACCTTTCGGGCTCCTTACAATATATTTTGTATTTTCGTTGCATTCCAACGATGCAAACTTCAACATCATGATTCGGAGCCGAATCTGATAATGATTTTTGCCATACTTGGATCGCCCTGCTTGTGTTCATGCTCTTACCTTGCTCTCATCTTATTCTCATTTCGTTTTCACCATACTCCGGCGAACGAATAATTATGTAGAGGCAACTCGGGGCTCTGATTTGCCCCGAGACTTCTCTGTTAATCGCACGTAGGTTCGATGATGGGATATAAAAAAACAGCTCGTTCCACCATGGTTCAAATTTATATTGCGAAAATCTCGAGTATATTCAAGTTATAAATTTTCACCCTGGTGGAAGGAGCTGTTTTTTTAATTTTTATATTCCATCATCGAACTTATATGGAGGGGACCACCACAGCCTGTTAAAGCAAAACAAAATAATAAAGTATTTGTTAAGCTTCAAGAGTATCATAGAATCTCTGTTAAAATTGAACGATGGTTATGCAGACCTGTGGGTCTTAAAGAACACCGATATCGCATGTAAGTTCGATGATGGAATATAAAAAATAAAAATAAACAGATCCTTCCACCAGGGTGAAAATTTATAACGCGAAAATACTCGAGATTTTCGCATTATAAATTTGAACCATGGTGGAAGGAGCTGTTTTTTTATTTTTTATATTCCATCACCGAACCTAGTGCGATTGACAGAGAAATCTCGAGACAAATCAATGCCCCGAGGTGACTCCACATGTTCATTCGTTCGCAAGAATGTGGTGTGAGTATCGTGAGAAGAAGGTGAGAAGAAGGTGAGAACATGGTGAGAACAAGGTGAGAATAAGGTGTGATCAAAGTGAGAACGAGGTGAGAACAAGGCGTGAACAAAGTGAGATCAAGGTGAGAGTATGGTGAGAGCAAGGAGAGAGCACAAACACAAGCACGGCGATCCAAGTATGGCAAAATTCATTGTCAGCTTCGGATCCGAATCATGATGTTGAAGTTTGCATCGTTGGAATGCAACGAAAATAAAAATAAGAATATTGTAATTAGCCCAAAAGGTCGAACTGCGTATAAAAAGTTATTATAACGATTAAAGGGATGAAAAAGAAAAAAAATGTACACCCTTAAAGACGGTGCCGAGTCTTACGAAAATCATTTTCTTTTATGACAAGGTAATAAATAGCACGATGAGAGTAAGGTCAGAACAGAGTGAGAGCAGGGTGAGAGCAAGTTGATTGTACGGTGGGAAAGATGTGAGAACAGGGAAAGAGCGCGGTGAATAGTAAAATTTTTAAACGAATTGATGTTTTTTTATTTCACTCTATCTAGCAAAACATTTTCATAATCCGAATAAAAATATTGTCAAGCTCAAATATTTGACCTTTGCGTCCAATCAGACCAGCCACCCGACCCGATCAGAACCGCTTCAATTCTCGTGTGTCATTCCGCAAATTCAAATAAGTCGCATTCCTCTCATTGAATATCTCTAAGGCATTTTTCGCTTCCCCGAATCTGTCGGACTTGAGAGGCAGACGCAGCTCGATCATTCAGATTGGACAGTACGCGACATAAGATAAGACAAGGGCTGCAGTGGCAGCCCTTACCCTGAACAGGTAAATAAACGGCAAAACAAATACGGGAATTTGTGTTCTTATTTCTTATCTTGCAATGTCCAACCGGTCATTCACCAGGCCGGTCATTAATCAGCACCGAAAGCCCGATCTCCGAGCGAACAGTTGATGATCACGCACACGGACGCACACAGCTGTCACAGCCGTGCGACACCGCGCGGCAACTTCGCGTCGAACTGGGACCGCGAAAGAAAAGACTGACGCCACTTGCACTCAGCGAGACATACGACGCTTCTGCATCTGTGTGAGTCCGACGCACCCCTCACCGATAGGCAAATTTCAATCCAATAGAACTTCCACAATTTTGCGAATTGGACGCTCAAACTTCGCAGGTGCACTCCGGTAGGCACCAGCTACCTTCCTGCCTCCGGAACTGCATAACTTTTGAGACACCCTGTATATATGTATAGAAATAAATATTTGCCCCGGGTAACGTATATTACTTTTTTTTCTAGGTTATGGTAACGCATTAATAGGTGATCCGCTTCGAAGCACATTTAAGTGGCTATAGGAGTCCAGTTGAGTCAAGACAGTCTCGGAAAAAAGAAAAATTTGTTTGAGCATAGTAAAGCACATATTTGGTATCATTGAAATCGACGCACGTTCAAATTTACAGAAATACGTAGCAATATCAATCTGTCGACTCGCTTTATGCGAAATCAATCGATAACTAAGTGTCTTGATCGCAGGACCCAACCTCATATAGTCAAAAAATCATTTTTATATGAACAAGAGAGAATGAAAAATCAGTGTTGTCACGATTACTTTATTTTTTACGTCTACGTTTTCGACTAAACAAATGTATAACAATGAAAGTTATAATTCGTTTGAGGTTAGGTGATTTTCGATGTGTCTATTCGCACCTTTTCGTGCGTCGTATGTCGTGAGTCGTGAGTCTGTCTATAACTTCTGTTCTATCATTTGTACTTACTAAAGCGGAAATCTTCAGCTTCTACTTCGCGAAACATACGACGCGTTCGATCGAGATTGCGACCGTTCGCGGGATGTTTGCAACAGAACGAATAAAATAGAATAAAATTTGGAATGTATAAAATAACACATTTCGTACGGTATCCGGACATCTATACACTTCGTACTTTTTATGAATGTAATTTATTCAGCACGATATTTGTTGAAAAGATGAACATTTCCGCTTTAATACTGTATATAATATTTTAAAAAGGAAAACCCGTTAAAATTCCTTACTAAAGCGGAAATTTTCCGCTTTAATAAGTTCAGAGAATAGAACAGAAGTTGTAGATTCACGACTCACGACTCACGACATACGACTCACGACTCACGACATACGACATACGACTCACGACATACGACTCACGACGCACGAAATAAGGGTGCGAATAGACACATCGGGTGATTTTTCGTGGCTCGAAATATTTCGAACGCGTCCGTCAACCCACACGTTGATTCTTTTCCACAATTTCTGTAGAAGGATTGAAATCCTGCCGCGTTCCCAAACGCTGACACGATTTTCCTTCTCCCCGGTACAACGAACCGAGTAGCGAGCTATATATACTCAGGCGTAAGACTTTAAAGTCCCAGGTAGGTGAGCCGCGTGCGGTGTGTATTATCTTGTAAAAGCTATATAATACACACCGCAACGCTCGTGCAACGATTAATGGAACGAGATAAGTCGTACGGGGTATTCGAGTGAATCAGAGCCGAGTGATGATGATGGTTTTCGATATTCGATGAAGCGATTTGAGTCAAGAGGCCATTAGCCGGAATACTAGTCTGCGGGACGGGGAGGGCGAGAAGGGAAGAGGGGAGAGGGTTGCGGGCTCCCGCGGAGCTGTAACCGTGAGAAACTATACAGGACGTCGCACACGGAAACGCATCGCCGATGACGTCGATCCTATGAATCACTTCTCGTGCGGACTGTAATAAAGTTTCTGGCAGCCGCAGCGTCGGCATATATCGACCCTCTCTCTCTCTCTCTTGACACGTCATCGAAAATATAGCCGACTGATTTATTTCAGGTCCAGCTGACACCGAGCGCGTTTTCCCCGTCTGCGATGGATGTTATTTTCGTTACTCGCGCGGGATCCGTGCCCGCGCTGCGAGCGACCGAAAGTCAAATATTGACGAAATTCTCGGTGAGAAATGACGCGAAAATTGGGAAATAAATATCAGTGAATGCGGTGCAGTCGGCTTGTCGTGAAATATCGAGTGATTTATCGAAACAAAAATAAAAATACATACGAATTCATATTACGTACATTTTATATGAGGCATTCCACAGTACTTTCGCTACTTAAAAAAGAAAAAATACTCAACATTTTTCTAAAAATCGGGTTTGGTGGTATCTATATAGATGCAATGAATTTCAAAATGAAAAGATATACATTTGGCCGGAATATGCAAATTTGTTCATTTTTCAATTAATCTGTAATATCTCTGAAACGATTAATGGTCTCGAAATCATTAAAAAACAGAAATGTGCGTTTTTTCATGATCAACAAGAAAAAATGTATTCAGAATTAATTGTGCAATTGCAGGCCACGTTTTATGGAAAAAAACAACAATTTTTTTTTTTTTTTTTATAGTAGGACTTCTGATTTTTTCATCGGACAAATTGTCTCAAAATCGTCAAATGATCGTCGAATTTGAAGTATTTTTGTTTTCATGGGGCAGCCCAATGCTTTCACGTTATAGCAGTTTGAAATAAAAAGAACATCCTTTTTTAAATTCCAGCACGCTCATTATCGGTTTAAACATTTAAAAGAAAAAATAAAATGCATAAAGGAAGCCAATAAAAAAATGTTGAAACCGATAATGAGCGTCCCAACCACTGAACCCGATATTTAGAAAAATGTTGAGCAACTTTTGTTTGTGTCGAAAGTACTGTGGAATGCCTCATAACGTAATTAATTACAGTTTTCGTTACCGACCGAGTTAACGAGCGGGTCGATAACGAGTGTATCGTTTTTCCTTAATCATCCATTAATAATTTGACGGCCAATAAAACGCCACCGGCACTAAAACCGCTGAATTAGTCCGACCCACCCGATTGTCTTTTATTATCAATTACCATCGAGCTTTAATTCGACGCCTCGAGCCGTTACTGCTTTACGATCGCGGCGCGGTGTAGGTACTACGTGCCCTCCCGGACCCGCCATTATCTCAATTAATTCCCCAGACGTTAATTACTCAGAAGTCGAGCGTTCGCGAGAATTTCTCTCCCTTCAAACGTATAGTACGTACGCGACTTATCGCACGTACGGCTTCGCCCCGATGGGCCATTCCCTCGTGATATAGGATAATGGCCGCAGCAGCGTCGAATATATACACCGTCCCTCATTCGATATCCCTTCTGCCCGCATTCGATATCTCGTTCCGACAACCTCGATTCTCAAAAACTCGTTAAACTCGCTATCGGTAACGACTTACCGGAACTCCGACGGCGACTGGACGAGATCGCAGCGAGGAGAGAAAGAGAGAAAGGGCGAGACGGAGACAGAGAGAGGGAGGGAGAGAGAGAGAGAAAACGTTCGACCGGTGGACTCTTTAGAGGGCGCTCTTGTTGTTTTTCCTTCGGCGTCGTCGCCGCCGCGGCGATAGCGTCGTTTTCGACGAAACGATTCCCGCCGACCGATCCCGACTCCGCCCATTTCGAGCTTCGGCGTATTTCGCCAATAGATCAGAAAAAAAATAAACAGCCACCGCTTTGACAAACAGTCCGGGTCAACGCTGCAGCGATTACGCGCGACGTACGTATATAATGACGCGTGATTATGCGTTCGATGACTGCCAATAAGGTGCTCGACAAATCATGCTGGACAGCGACGTGCGTGCGGCTTTGTCCCGCGCCCGTGTGTTACGATATGGCCCGAAGGTGCCCCATTGCGCTGCGCGCCGAGCCCTGCGGACGCAGTCCAGGGCTGTGGGCATCGATCATGCGCAGCATGAGCGCCCGGTGCACCCTAAAATCAGCCGCGCGCGGACCACGAACGCTCCGCCGATCGATTCTCGGTACAATCTGAATATTTCACGCCCAATACTCGCTCGCTCGGTTATGGGAGAAATTTTTGTTTTTTCCTCTTTTTTTTTTCTCGTCGACGTCGACGAAAAAATAAAAACAATGCTTTCGAGGAAATCTCGGCGCTCGCGAGCGCCGCGGGAGGAGAAAGACGAAAATAAAAGAGATGCCTCCTGTGAGGTTTGAACTCACGACCCCTGGTTTACGAGACCAGTGCTCTACCACTGAGCTAAAGAGGCTTCTATGGTTAGCCGTGCCGACGGAACGTACAGAAATGGCGCTGCTGCGCCGAGCCCTTGAGTGCCAATATTTTTGTCAGACGAACGCAATTTTGGGTGTTTGTTTGTTTACTAGGAACATTGAGATCGCATTTTATACGCTGTAAGAGAATGAGATTTAGATTGGGACTCGTTTGTTTGTTTCTGTTGCCATGTTGAAATATCACTTGACATTTTTTTATCAGTTTCGTACTTTAATATACATTTTTTTATTTAATTAATTTTGTATGCATATCGAAATTTTATAACTATTTCATCGAAATAGTCGATAGTGTCCATAAATCTCTAGTTATTGAAAAGAAATAAAGTTTACTAATTTCCGTACATTTACACAATGCTGAAATAACAATTCATATTTATATTAATTTCCTACTTTTATATACATTTTTTTACTTAATTTTTTTATACGCATATAACATTGCATAACGTTTTGTCGAAATAACCGATGGTTTTCGTAAAATTGTCACTATTCTCAAAAACAAAGTTTGCCAATTTCGGTGCATTTACGTCCAGGCGATAACGCGACAACTTTTGCAATCTATTTAGCCCGGAAAATGAGGTTCATTAAATCGGCGCAGAGACGCAAAAGTGGTCCGATCCGGAGAATCCTGCGGTCGTGGATTTTCGCGCAGGCATCCGGATAATTTCCTATGACATTGAGTTATGCGGCTTTCGGATAATCCCACAACCAGCTGTACTAGCATAAGCCTGTCGGACGCGCAATAAGCGTCATTCGACTAGCGGCTCAGTTGTACAAAGCGGGGATACCCGCCGGGCGTGCTGCAATCCTCCCGGAATCCCTATGGCGGTGGCGCTGCGGTCGATTCCACATCGGGAATTACGTTAACAACAGGAAAGGGATTTTCGGCGTATCCTCGTGGCTCAGCGATTCGCGCGAAGGCTTTACCGTCACCACCGTGCACATAGCGCCCGGTCGTTATATCGCAGTGCCTATGGCAATCGATACCCCACGCTGGCGGTAACAGGAATAACAACGGGCCAGGAGCTACTTCGCCTGTCCATTAGAATAACGATTTAGCGCGAACGGAAGTCGAACGCGGGGCCTTGAGGTGTCGCGCGCTCGGTCGGTATGACCCATTTCGAGAATCGGTAAAGAAGAAATAACAATACGAGAAAAAAATAAAAACTCCTCTATTATATCGCGCTTCCGGGAATCTCTCCCCTCCCCACGGCGCGGCGTATCTGGCACGAGAAAAAGGAGAAAAAAAAACTTCCGGTACCGAGAAATCGGTTGAACCTCGTATCGCGCGAGACAGATAATGAGATGTAACTCTAGTCGACGGTCTTGAAATTGAACACGAGATTGTCATCAGTCCCGATCGAAGGTGGAATACACGCGCATATACATATATATACATCGCGTAGGCACATCACGCTGTTTTTTTCGTCGATTTTTTTTCTTTCGAGTCAATTGTCGCTCGTACCATCGAGTGTGGATAATACTATTATCGCGTGCGAGTGCGCGAGAACGCCTTCTCGACGTTGATCGACGTCGATTGACGTCACACAGAGATTAGCGTATTATACACAAGGGGGAGGGGGGGGGGGGAGAGAGCGGATTCCACTCGAGTGAATTGGGAAAGTATCGCGCCCACCCATACGAACCCTCGCTCGGTGTTACTGTAACGATCGGCGTAATCAGCTCTTCCGCTATTTTTAAACCCACGCAAGTGTGTTGTCGCGCAATTTATTCTCGCGCCGAATTTCACGGAAGAAAAGAAAATAACGTTTATACACATAAACGTAACGAGCGGAAGCAACGACTCCTCGCGACTCGTAGTTTATTTCGCCAAGTCCAGCGTGAAAATAACGAGATATCTCCCGTCGCACGCAGATTTCCGTTACAGGAAAATCCGCTTCGTCCCTGGAGAAATCGGATCTAACCTGAAAAATATTAAGCCCACACTCAAGACGCACACTTTTCCTACATCCGTCGTTGTCGCGAAATCTCGTTAGTTCCCGCATTTCACGGATGTCTCCCGATGCTTCGGGGACAACGCGGCGTCGCTGATATTGAACTCTCGACGATCGATCGCGGCGACGTGCGGCGGGGGCGTGGGAAGAGGGAGAGGGAGGGGGAGGGGGGAGCGATACGACGATATAAACGTATAGATGGTCGCGACCGTCGAGCGTCGCTGCGGCTCGCGCCGGGTGGCGCACAGTCATCGGCCCCGTAGTCGCGATTTTCCGAGAATTGTTGACGGGCTCTCCGTACTATTTCGAAGCGATCTCGAACGCTTCTCGGTAGCGGTTGCGCCGACACGCAGGTTAATTCAGTCGCCAGAAGAGAGACAACGGTAAGTACTTCGGCAAACTATAGACCGAGGCGTTCTCGAGCGCCCGAGAGTAGGTGCCGACCGCGCCGCTTCCTTCTCGTTAATCTTCGTCGTATATACAGAGGAACACGGGGCAAAATGGGACACGTAAGCGAAAAATGGTTTTACGACGATACTCAGAGCGTATTTTTGCTACTTTTCACCCAAAAATTATATTCCGATTAGCGATTTTGAGCGTCGGCGAAATAAAAAAAATACTGGGGCAAAATGGAACGCATAAGCAAAAAATGGTTTTACGATGATATTCAGAATGTATTTTTGGCTGCTTTTCACTCAAAAACTTGATTCCAATCATCGATTTTGAGCATCGGCGAAAAAATATAATTCTGGGGCAAAATGGGACGCGTAAGCAAAAAATGGTTTTACGACACCCAGAGTGTATTCTTGCTGCTTTTCACCTAAAAACTCGATTCCAATCAATCATTAATTTTGAGCGTCAGCGAAAAGATAAAATTCTGGGGCAAAATGGAACGCTCTCCAAATACGGCAATGTATGGTTTGATACACCGAGCGCTACTCGACATCGTCAAAGTTTATTGTATCGTGTCCCTCACTGAAGGTGAGACACGGACGTAAGTTTTCTAAAAGTGTCAAGTGCATTCGCGTGTGGTGGACGCCTAATAGTAGACGTGAAAAAGAAAAAAAGAGGAGAAAAAAGAATTCACTTTTCCCTATATTTTCAATGGTTCCGTTTATTAGTGTTCTAAAAACGCGATTTCCCAAAATTGTCGGAGCGTCCCATTTTGCCCCGTAAAATCATACGAAATGAAAAAAATTACTGTCCCATTTTGCCCCAGCGTCCCATCTCGCCCCGAGTTCTCCTATATGTATACATATAATACATACAACGACGGCGACGTCGAGTGTACCGACGTATAAGCGTATTTGCAACTCGACTGACAATATATCACCGTTTCAGGGAGAGGACTAACGCGCTGCTGCTGCTGCAACGTATATTTACGTTACGCTCCAACTGTCGGCTATATACCAAGCAACAGCTCTCGGCTTTATCGAGCGCACTTCGTCGGCTTTCTTATACCTCCGCGCGCGCGTCGTCATTTTAACCGTACAATAAGGATGTATTTTTTAATTCTTTTTTTTTGTTTCCGCTTCCATGGATGCCAACCACAATAATAAGCGGATCAGCGGTTGCGATATCTCGGCGGTGCTGAGTTCTCCGGGAAAGTGATCGATATCCGAGCTTCCGGGGGAAAACCCTACTCGATTTTGAGCTAGTTGAGATTAAGCTGAAATTACGCGGGTTGTTTCCGGCTTTAAGGAGATCGAACGTGTTTTCTTTTGTGGAATTCATCTTATCGAAAATAGATATCGCGATTGATTCTTCGCTGATTAGAAAATATCGAGATAATTCTTCGTTCATTAGAACAAAATTGGTTAAAATCTTTCTCTATTTCGAACTGAAAATATCAACGTCATGGTTGAACAGTCAATATGTCGTTAGTGCAACATATCACGGTTTCACGGAATTTCGACGTTACTACAAAGGTGCATCGACGCAATAACATCCCACGCGAGCTGAGATTGATTACATTGAATTGAAGCTCTACGGCTGAATGACTGATTGGATTTCGAATTGACCTGGGATTCCGTTCAGATTGGAATCCGCCGCTGTGCAGGTATTGCGCTTCCCCGGGGCAGGATGTTGCCAAACAGAATGGTGCACATTTCATGGGAAATTGCGTCATTGTAATATGTACTACGTGCATAGCGTACAATTTGCTACACCTCGCATACGTACATACCGGTTTAATTAACGCTGCGGTTACAGAGAGCACAAGAATAATGAACGGACGACCAGTTATTCCGAAATAACAATGTAGTCATCATTCTCCAATTTCACATTGATCATTTCTGATTTATATCACGGTAAAGAAAATTCAATAGATATTTTATAAGTCACGTTCATTGATTTTTTTTATCATTATCCCATAAAAATATGCAATTACACCTGCCCTCTTCAAAGTGCAGCGACAGGTGCGCGCCGCGGTTTCTCGGCCGAAATTGATTGATATACGATAATTATGTGCATGCAGAAGCGTTCGAGGAAAACCATCGTGTGCCCATTAGCGTCAAGGTGGAGTGAAAAATTTCGCACGTGAACGTTTTGTCAGTCGTTCAAGCCTTGAATGGATATTTTTTTCCTCGTCACAAGTCACAAGACTTATTTTACGTGCATTAAATACCGAGAATTGCAAATTTAACGTACTCTAAATAATAATATGTGGCAACTGTGGCCTCGCCTACATCGCAGGAGCGACTGAAGAAAGTGCGAAGGATTTTGGCATCCTCTAACCCGCGCGTCTAGCGTGAGGATAGTAAAGACGGATAAAAAATCTTGGATAATTGTCAAGAATTCAACGACGTCGAAAATCTGGGAAAGACCGCGACGAACGTCTCGGCTCGCGGGGAGCAACCGTAGACGGAAGAAGCTGCTATAACCGAGACGGAAAGATCGTGCACGCGCGTCTCGTGTCTCTTGCGAAAACAAGTTTTTCCCCCGACGCGTTGGGGAAAATCTTCTCATATCAATAATAGCGGAGGAACGTTGGACACCTGTCACCGCGAAATTACGACGCAGAAGCTAATTTTCCGATTCGTCTACCGCGCGTTCGCGCTCTCTGGGCCAGCGCGCGACGAGCTAAACGAGATTCCGAGAAAATGCGTCATAGTTCACCTCGCAAAAATAATTAGCCGCGCGGCGTTTGGCTGTGACTGCGCGAAACGAGCGAGGGGCGAAATTAACGCTTCGAGAATAGACCGATTAGCGACTGAGTTTTCCCCGGCAATTTGCCGCTAATGGTGCGAATTTTTAATATAAGAAATAAGAAATAATGGTCAAGAAATGCACCACTTAAAATTTCATAAAAATCTTTGCATTTGTCATCGCGCGAAGGTCATTTTTTGTCTCTTTCGTTTTGCCCCACAGTTCAATCTATATTATGATTATAGAGACAATGGCATCTTGGCATCGCGTCACGCGCTTCGATATCGTCTTCCGCACAAACGCAGCCGGCGCCATCTATTTTCGTGCCATCGAGTGAAATCCCGCGGCTCGACGCTGCAGCCGTTATATACACACGATTCACGAAGCCGACGAAATCTATTCGCGCGGCTTTTTCCGTCGGCGCGCGACAAAGTCTCGTCGCCAGGAATATATCAGTTCGGAAAAAGATCGTGGCGAATAGTAGGGCAGAGCGCGAGAGCGACGACGCGGCAGACGACGAGACGCGGCGGGAAGAGGCGAAAGCCCGGCGATCTTTCTCGTCGTCGTCGTCGTCAACGACGACGTCAATCCCGCTGACGTAGACAACGACAAAAGTCACACGAAATATGCCGGATGCCGAAGTCGTCTCTACGTCACTCGGTGGCGGCCGAGTCACAGCCACAAAAACGCTCGACGCTGTATAGATTCGCTCGACGATTATTCCCCCGACCTACGCAAATAAGTCGCATTCGAGCTGTTCCTTTGTTTCTCTCTCCGAAATACATTCGCCGGCAATGATTGACTGAAGCATCATTGCTTCATGTTCCGGGAAAACCGTTTTGTTTCGACTCAGCTTTTGCTACCGTCGTTCGGGCCTTCTTAGGCATTCCGCGTGAGTTGCGAGACTTTTTGACTCATGACGCGCTGCTATCACCTCGGAAATAGCATAAATTTTGCGTTGCTCCTCTTCTCTTTTTTCTTCTTTTTCCTCTTCTTTTTTTCACTCACCGGGAGGCACCTGCCGCCTCGCGTAGGTAGCGATCCTCATTCCCGAAAAAAATCGCTTCCTCTCGCTCCTCACCGGCGGATTCATTCACTCGTTTCGTCGTAACGAATTGGTCTATGGTAATTCATGCTAATCGGACGATCGGATGAAGAGATTCTCGACGTTTCTTTTTTCTCCTCCAGTGTTCCGGGAAGCTGAAGAATTTTGGGCAAACCGCGCCGGGGGCACTGAAAAAAAAAGGAACGTAAATTTTCAATACGAGTTCCGGATACATTTTTATCTACTTATTATACGGAACTACGGTTGAATGAAAAAAAAGCCTTGACTTTTTTTTCGTTCAGCCGCGAAGCAAACGAGTTAAGACGCGACTCGAGCGCACAGAGATGACTGAGTATCATCTCTTTAATTTCCGAATGAAGCGAAATAAATTTCGCGATTGCATTGGGGCCCGTAATTCGACTCCGCTCGTTTGTATACAAACGAGAGGAGTCGAAGAGGTCGTTGATGCTCGTTCGTCACGGGGATCGAGCCGACAAAGAGATGGTTTATCATGCGGATTCCCGGTACGCCCGAACAAAAAGGAGCCAAAAGAGGACGGGCAATCGCGGGTTCGGTCGCGAAGGAGAGAAAAACCTTTTTGCGAGATCATCACACGCCGGCTTGCGGAAGATCACGATTCTCTGTAAGAGCCTCTCGCGCGCCGGGTCGAGTGCACACGGCCTCCCTCCCCTCGTCCCTCTCTCTGTCGCTCCGCGCTCGATGCCGGCCCGAACCGAGAGTTCGCCCGGTCTCTGAACTCCGCGGAACTTTTCGGCCCGAGTTGGTCCCCCCGCGGCCGCCAACCGGACTCGTAATGAGCATTGCACAGCCCGACATCCACTTCTGCTGCTCCGCGTCCGCCGCGTCGTCGTTCGGGCCGAAAAGTCGAGCGGTCATCGCAATTCTGCAAAACACGTTTTGAGGTTATGTACGAAAATTTCGAAAAAAATGGAAATTTCAAATTTTTTGCGAGGGGCTTTTTTACACATCGTGAGCTACGAAAAAAGCAAGCGAGTCAACAAACGCGTGAAACTGTTTACAATCCGAGTCCAATTATTTGAAGGTAAAAAAAACAGTATTTTTGAGGTTATGTATGAAAAATTCGAAAAATGAAAGTTCTAAAGTTGTTTGCGAGGGACTTCTTTACACGTCGCGAGCTACGAAAAAATCGAGCGAGTCGACAAACGCGAGAACTGTTTACAATACGATTCGAATTATTTCAAGGTAGGAAGAAAAAGTTAAAAGAACAATAAGTATGGTCGTCCTAACCGATTCGAATCGGTTATCACTAATTTTATATGTGCCACGTCGTTCGAACTGAAAACCCGAGCACACGTCAGAATTTTGCAAAATCTGTTTTGAGGTTATGTACGCAAAAATTCGAGAAATAAAAATTCCCCATATGTTCTGCGAGGGATTTTTTCACACGTCACAAGTTACGGACAAAAAAAGCGCGTTGAAAAACGCAAGAAAACTGTTTACAACCCGAGTCCAATTATTTCGAGGCAGAAAGAAAAAGAAAAAAAAAAACATGGCCGCCTAAACCGATTTGACGCATCGAATCGTTAATCACTCATTAATATATATCCGTCGCCGGTCGAGCTGAAATCCCGAGCAAACATCACAATTATGCAAAGAGGTTATGAAAGAAAAATATAAATTCCAGTGTTTCCGAGGGATGTTTTTACCCATCCACGAGCAACAAAAAGAAAACAAGCGAGTCAACAATGGCGTCAATCTGATTACAACCCGCGTCCAATTATTTCTAGGTAGAAAGAAAAAAAACAATATGGCCGCCCTAACCATCTCGACGTGTCGAATCGTTAATCACTCATTAATATATGCGTCTCATTAATCACCCGGGAATATATAAATTGTCACGAGTATCCGAGGTATATAAATATACACACACGCATATATAATACACACGAAAATATATATGTGTATACCTATACAAAAACGGCAGGGGCTGAACGTGGTGGCCGCGCGCGGAGCCGTAAGTCATCGGCCAACGATTCTCGCGTCATCCTCCGTTCTCTCTCGTTACCCTCGTTCTCTTCCTCCTCCTCCTCCTTTCGCGCTCCTCGCCTGTCGGAACGGGCAAAATTTACTCGGACTTTCTACGAATCCCGAACGCACCGGCCGAGCCCGCTGCGCGGCCGCCGCCAGGATCGGCCGGCGTGGCATGAAACCCTTTGTCGCGCGTCTATACGTATAGGAAAATGAGATTTACACGCCGCGCCGGGTCGGCCGGCTGCCTCTCTGCTTATGGACAGCCGCCCTTCGGCTGCGACTTCTCTCGTCTCCTCGAGGGGTCTTCCGGGAATGAGAATCGTCTCGCTCCTCCGGCACCGAGAGAGAGAGAGAGAGAGAAAGAGAGGGAGGGACAGAGAGAAAGAGACGCGGCGCGACTTCATGGAATGATTATAAATTATCTTTTTCTCTCTCTCTCTCACTCCGAGGCTCACGAGTTGAGCCTCGTTCGTTTCATGCCTCAGTGAGCATCTTCGATTGCTTTTCGATGGAATCGCTGCAATCGCAACCCTCCATTTCCCCCTCCACCAATCATGTTGACCATCGGTTATGCAGCCGTCAGAAACTGATTACCACGTTTGTCCGTAGGCGGCACATAAATTCGCGTTAATTGTCCGCCGAATACTAATGTCGAGGATACAATAATAATAATGTGGGCGCTCGATCGATGGACATTGATTTTGCGGGGAGATGGCAGTCGCGATAGTCACCTCTCGCGGTCCCTGACAGGTCGATCTTGTGCAGAGACGAGGACGACGGACAGGTGGCTCGTTCCGTAGCGCGCGGCTCAACCTCTCGAGAGGCGACCGAGGGTCCGAGATTCACGGAATCGTGACGGACCTTTAAGTTTTTTAGGACATCCTTAACGGAATTCAACCTCCTCCTCGAGCGCTCCGAGTCGTTCGGTCGCTGTTGCGCGGATTCTCGGAACTCGGGACCTCGATCTCCTCGGCGCACCGCGAGCCCTGCTGCGCGCCAAGTCCGTCCTATTCTGCTGTATTTGATCGTGAATTTATGAATAAAATTCCTGGAAATCTAATCCCGGCATCTTCGATTATTGAACACGCGAATATTTTCGTTGTACGTCAATTTAAACGCCAGTCTTACAATAGAATCTTGTCGCTGAATCACTCAGGCTACTATTACGTACGAAGCATTTTTTATTAAGGACAATTGCACAAGTGATTGGATCATAAAGAGAAAGTTTGTACTGCAGGTTTATTTCCACGAAGAAATCTAGTTATCGACGCGTTTGGATATCGAGTTCTCGCTGAGCTCGACAGAGGTGGTCGACACTGATCCGACCGGATTAGAAGGGATCCTGTTTATCGACTGCTGGTAAGAGAACTACGAATGGTAAAAAATACATAGAAGAGCTCTCTCTCTCTCTCAGACTCACTCTCTGCTGGTAAAACTCACTCTCTGTCGGTAAAACAGCCTAGCCCCTAGGTTTGAAGAAACGCCACGAGCAATACAGAAAGGCAAAGACAAAACCTGTCTCACCGTTTCAAACAAAACGATACATTTTTAAAAAATAACATTATTTTCCAACGGCAATTAGTTTCGACTCTCCAATTTCATTTTCTTCACACTATCAATACACTCATTACGAATTCCATATATACGTATAATTGCCGTTTTAATTGACGAGAATCTATGACAACAAATACACCCAACAAAGTAACCCATTACCGAGCGAGTACAATTCATTTACCGATCGAAGAACAACGTTCAAAATGGTCACGCGGGTGGGGGAACAAAAACAAACACCCGAGGCAAAAAAAAACCCAACCACTGATCGAGGCATTTACCGCGGCGAGCGACTCGCGGTGATGCAACATCTGGGAGATGTCCGAAATGATCGCGCCCCCCGAGGCAAGAACTAAGAACCGTCGCGCGCCCAAAGGCAGCTTCTGGCTAATTGCCTAATTGCCCGTCGCATCGGAAGCCTCGGTGACGATCGTCAAGTTAGTATGCGATTAGGCTGGGCTGTCGTGGTGAGCGGTGCGCGTAGAGCCGGAGAGGTGGCGTGTCGTCGCAGTCACTGCCAAAACGTGCCTCATTGACAATCGACGGTCGTCGCTCGCGATCAACCGCTATCAGAGCTCCCACGCCGAACCTATTACACCTTGTGTTCTTGTCGCTACTGAAGCGCTGAACCCGTACAGCTGTACGGTCCGTCGTACCATTTACGCGACTAGACTGCTAATTGGCGCGATAAGATGGAATCAGTCGTACGCCGACGGCCGAACCGGCCACCCCCCGTGGAAACGAAGGTAGGTAAAATAATAACAAAAAAACATCGCTCTCTAAACGAACATCGTATATTTCATTTCACAAATTTTAAGTTAGCAGTCTCGGTACAGTCCGGCTAAACGTGGGATTCTAAGAGAATTTCAAACACTTCTCGATGATATCAAAATCCTCTATTAAAAAGTGCATGGGCCACCATTGTTAGCGATATAACTCGGCCTCTGATTGGTCGAGGGCCGACAGTTCGTTGTTTCACAGCGCGAAATTTGACAGTTTGTCGCAATTTGACATAAGCGCTGCAGCGCGACTAACCCGTCCGCGCGCGTGAGCGCGCGTTACTGTTTCGGATAAAATTAGGCATATGGAAGGTGCTCGAAAGATCGATTTTTCATGATATTAATATCAAAACGTTATTAACAAATACGTTGGACAATAATAAAATTAATTATCCAACAAATTATCCGGAATCCCAATTGTTTAAAAATAACGTAATTCATTAACTTTTCGAAATACATGCGAATTTTTTTAGAATGCAGTATAATTGTTGGAAATTGCGTTTTTCACCCATCATTTCGTAAAAAAAAACGCGATTTAAAAAAGATTAGACGAAGTTCTGAAAAAATTCGTGCGTATTCAGAAAAATTGATGAATCATTTTCACATAAACAACAACAAAAAGTTGGGTTGCCGGGTAATTTGTTCAACGATTCACTTTTTCACTAAATTATTTTTAACATTTTCATATTAATATTACGCAAAATCAGTCTTCGCAGTATTTCCGTATGCCTAATTCTATCGTTAATATGTCGTTGAGAGCAGTTCGAAATTCTACTGCCTTGACGACGAAACAGCCGACGAAATTTGGAAATCGCGATAGGCGTGAAGTTTCGCGCATATGGCGACCGAAGTTTCGAGTTTATTCATCAAAGTGGAATCCCGATACACACAGACGGCTGATGACGATTTAATACCGAAGCTGTGAGCCGTTCGCGCGGGTGTTGATGGGTTTACGAACGACGAGCGGGAGTCCCAATTAGTAGCGTCGTCGCTCCGGGCGCGTCGATTACCGGGGGGAGCCGAGGCGAAACAATGCTCGCGCTCTCGCGGAGGGTTAATTAAGTCGGGTGATAGATAAGCTCTTCTTCTGCGGCGATGCTTTAATGTGGCGCACGGTGTTTTCCTCGCTCGGGCCGGGCGAAGCACGCGCAGAGGTTGAGCTGCCGGCCGTCAGGGGCGCAACCGGCGGTGCACCGACCGGGCCAGCGCGCCCGAGACTCCTCGGCATGCCAACGATTTCCCGCTCCCGGCTCGACGCTGGTCCCGCTCCGGTTAACCACTTCTGCTTATACTATATTATCTACCTACGCTTCTTCTCCCGGCGCCCGGTGTATCCGTCGCGCTTGACCTTGTTATGCCACCAATCGTGTCACGTCTTCTTGTTTCGACCTTGTTTCGATATTCTAATGGATCGTTGATTAACAACAACAAAAGTCCCTTGGATCAAAAATCCGCTGCGCATTTTTGTCGAGCGTTGACCCTGTCTTTATTGAAGGATTGCGTCGACGTGGCTATAACAGGATTTTGGAGATACGGCTGAAGCGAGAGGGAAATAGTGACGAAAGAACTGAGAGAGAAAGAAGAATAAAAATATATCAGCTGCTGCCCTCTCGCGAAGTGATCGAAACGTTAAATTGATATTACAAGAATTTTTTTTTTACTAATGTGTTATTTATTATTACAGCTGATGCCTCCCTGATTATCCATGGAGATGGAGGGAAGGAGCTATCGAACTCGGATCTTGCTCGCGTTGCCGCCCGAGAAACGAGAGACGATGTTCGGCGATTTGTTTGCGACGCCAGGAACGACGATTACCCCGGCTTCCATGGCCGAGAACGTGGAACAATGCGAATACCCCGCGGCGGCCGCCGCAACAGTTGACCACTCTGACCAGAATCCACGTGTACACGTGGTCTGAAAAAAAAAAAAATGTTCTCGGTGATATTAGCACCCATTTTTGTACCCATTCTTTGTTTTGTACTCATTTTCATTCTTATACGAAGAGATAGAATTTTATTCACACTGAATTGGAGACAAATTGGACTTTTTGAACTCGTGAGAAATTTGGTAATTTTTTTTTTTTTACGAAATTAAATTAGATAGTAGGGAGAGATGCAGCTTTGTGGGCCTAGAATTGTATTGTAATCACAGAGGCTCATCATCACTTTGCCTTTTTTTGAGCTCCATTATTATTCCAACTTCGACTCTCCCTTCCGGCGTCGTTAAAATGGGTTAATTAGCGACTTAAAAAAGACGGAATACTCATCGGCTCGCGTCTTCGGTTTTCTTTTTTCCCTCCGCGTTATTCGCATCTGCATCCTCACGATATTCAGACAAGCCTAACGGGGTCTTGCGTTCTGGCACTTAATTAGAAAATTAGGCGTTAACGCGTTTGGAGTTTCGAGTGCGCTCCCGTTGCGTCGAATGCGTTCGTGATTAACGAGCGATTTTCGTCTTTTTTACCGTCCGCCAGAACCGAGAGATAAAAACAAAAGTTATTTAGAAACGCAATGACTAATTCATAGACTTCATCATCTCAGGCTGCTCGGTCGGTTTCTCATTCTTTTCAAGTCAAAGTAAATATCACTGCAATTTGTGTGCAAATTTATAAGAACAGAATAGAAATGAAAAAAATGGTAACTCCAAATATCGAAAAAAGAAAATTGTTGTAACGATTGCACGCATTCCGAGGGTTAAAAAAAAACATTCTGCAATCCCGCACGAGATTTCTCATCCGCCTTCGCAAAGGTCGTTCTTGAAATGGGTTAATCGACGTAGCGTCGAAAAAAAATAGTGAAACGGTATAACATATATTTATTACAGAGTGCGGAGTCTCCGGGGCATCGGAATGTCAAATAAATCGAGCGTCTCGGTATCGTCTGGCGCTGTATGCGATCTGCTCATCCCCCTTTCGGGCTCCATACCGACCGGTCGACCTTTCTCATTGTCGATTTTTTTCCAGCAGCGACGGCGCAGCCGCGGGATCGATCGCCTTTTCATTAACGAGCGTTCGAGCGCGACTGCGCTGAGTAAATAGGAGAAACTACTCTCGGCGCCTCTTCGCCTCCGGAATTCAATCATCGATCCTGCGGATGATCCCGAGTGTTAGATACGCGTTACTCGAAATGAACTCGTCAAAGACGCTCACGCATCAAGCGACGTTTAAAAAAATACTCAACCTTTTCTTCTGCTACCGCACTCGAAATTATACACTTGACTCATAGCACGAGATTTTAACGATAGATCTATAGCTTATTATAATGACGAAATAGCCAAATGTGGATCGGACTTACGAATTAAATTGCTCAATTAAAAAAAATTTAATTCTTCATCAACAAATAACTGTAAATTATGACACAGTAATAATTTCTTTGTATCTGCAATTTTTATTTTTGGATTAAGATTTCTTCTCCCGCTTTTTCTGAAATCTACCACACTTTTTTTGCTTCCGTATCCTCGAAATTATACCCTTGATTCATCAAATGAGATTCTTTTAACGATAGCTTCATAGCTTGTAATAAAGATGACGAAATAACCAAAAGTGTATAGGACTTACGAATTAAATTGGTCGATTAAAAAAGTCAGATCTTCATTAACGAATGACTGTAAATTATGACGTAGTGGTAAAAATTTCTTTGTATCTACGATTTTTATAGGATTTCAAATGCTTTTCTCACGCTTTTCCTTAAATTCGCTACACACGCGGAATCCCACGCGCCGCGTACGTGACGCCCGAGACGCCAAACGAAAGTAGGCGAGCGTCGAATCTTTTTTTTTCTCGCGATATAATTGGCATCGACATTCTAGAAATTCGCTTCTATTTCTCGTTAGAGAGTCCGGTGGGCACCGCGAGATGGAAAGCGAAGCCACTCTTCTTTTTTTTTTGTGTGTTGTTGCGAGCATCTATGACCGTGACGCCTGACAATTAAGGCCGAGGGATTGATACGAATTCTCGGTGTGTTCACAGGTGAGAGGGACCGGCGTTCAGCGAGTTTCTCACCTCCGCGGAAAGACTTTCCCCGATCGTGCGAGTCTCACAGGGAGAAGAACTTGCTCGTCGCTGCTGCTGCTACGTCCAGCGATAATCGGCGCCGGGGGAAAACGGTCCACGCAGCCGCCGAGAGATCAGCCGCTTAGTCTCGTTCACCACGAGATAAATCCGCAATTGGGCAACGAACAATTTGCCGTAATCACGTGCGTATCTCTCGGTTCAGCCGGCGGAGCTCGCGGTGCAACCAATTTGAGTCGCGTCTAACGCGAGATGCGCTCGCGGCGGTCGAGCCACTGCGGCCGAGAATCGATAGCTCTATGGTTGTAGCTCGCGCAAATCGCACACCTGCTGTACTTAATGAAGCCACGATTGAATCGGACGGCCGAGCCGTCCTGTTACCGTTTCACTACCCTCGGGGAAAAATGCGCAATTATTTTGAATACATAGATTTCAACGAATCCCTGAAAAAATTCTCTTTATATATTTTTTACACAAATGATTTGGTATTGAGTATTTAATAAAAATCATAGTAGATTAATAGCTTGTTTTCAAGTCAAATTATATATTCAGTTGGACCAAAAATGACTTGGAGTTTTTGTTATTTTACAACATTCGATTGTCCATCTAATTGTTTTTTTGTTTTTTTTCTGGTTTTCGTCTGACGGCCAAAGAGGTAAAAAAGCATTCGGATCTGGCGCGACCACCTCGGGTCTGGAATTTTGATGGATCCAATCAGAAATTTTAATGAATTCCTGAAAAACATGTTCTCGAATATCTTAAACATTTTTTTCACAAATTATTTAGTTTTGATTATTTAATAAAAATAATAGTAAATCGATATCCTGTTTTCAAATCAAATTATATACATTGAGCTGCACCAAAAATTATTTCGAATTTTTAAATATTTTCCAGCATTCGATTATCCATCTAATTATATTTTTTCTGCTTTCAGCCGCATTGATTCTCAACCCAAGCGATACAGGCACGCGACGAGCCACCGATTCGCCGCAATTGTTCTCGTTCTCGTCTGCCGACCGAAGAAGAGGAGAAAAAAATGGAGCATCCGGAAGTGGCGCGACCACCCCTCGTCACCGTAACGCAGCATTACCACGTCTGACAGTTCTCGGTCGTTGAACGCGTTCGTTCGATCGACTGTGCAAAACTTTCGCCCGCGTTTGTGGTACGCGCTCGTGTTCGTAAATATCGCTTGTCGTTTCGTGCATAACACGGATCTGCCGGTTTTTTTACGCGAGTAAATGACAGAAAGTAGATTTGGAATCGCGACGAGAAACGCCCCGCTCGACGGCGGCATCGGCGGCAGCCACGCAAACCGGGAATGGGACAGACATGTGATTGTCCGAGATTTGTCACGCTCGAGGGTTAAATCGGATCGAAATGCTGTGTGATTGGCGAAGGCCTCGCCCACGTTTGCAATGCGTTCACGCGCCAAATGCTTCGTCACGGCCGGAGCGAAATACATCCCGAGTTTTGGGGCTTCGGTCGCCGCTCAGTATTCCGCTCCCGACCCCGTCGAAACTGAACTATACACGCGGCTGCTCGCAGATCTCATTCGCGAAGCTAATTTAGATCTATTCTCGCCACAGAAGCGAAATCGATTGACCCACTATTCGATCTGTACTGCCTCATTGACATGCTCGTTACATTTTCTATATGTAACGAGCGTTTTGTCCGACTGAACGACTGAAATTTCGAAAGCGCGGGACAGACGGACGAGCACTGCGAATTTGGGAACGAATTCGGCGACTGTACGATTCGAATCGGAAAACAATCAGCGATTGATTGATCGATTCATTAACGGCTTCACGAAAGCGATCGCCCCACTGTACAAACAAAGTTTTATTGAAAAGTCAATCCGATCTCGATATCAATGTCAATCTCTATTTTTATCTCAATTTCTCCACTACTTGCTCGTTCACATATCGAAAAAACTCCCCGTAACTTTGATCACTAATCCCGCTTTTTAAACACTGAAAACCGAACGGTTTTTTTACGCCATAAAACACTCAGCTGTCTCCGTAATAACACCTGCAGACTCAATCAGCTAATGCAGAAAACCCTGAGAAAATAGTTGCTATTAATGTATTTTGAAAAAGAAAGAAAAAAATGTGATCTTAAAGATATCATGATTTTTTCCCGCTTTTTGAACTCTGTAAAACGTACGGTTTTTTTGCTATAAAACCCTCAGCTGCCTAGGTAATAACAGCCTGTAGATTCAATCAGTAAATGCAGAAAACCCTGAGAAAATAGTTGCCCCTAATGTATTTTCAAAAAGAAGGAGGAAAAATGTAATCTTAAAGATATCATGAATTCTTCCCGCTTTTTGAGCTCTGAAAAACGTACGGTTTTTTTGCCATAAAAGCCTCAGTTGTCTCCCTAATAACAGCCTGCAGATTCAATCAGCAAATGCAAAAAACCCTGAGAAAATAGTTACCACTGATATCGTTTGAAAAAAAAAAGAAGAAAAAAAAATCTTAACGATATGTTGATTTTTTCCCGACTCTAATACGCTTTCCGTTCCCTCGCGGTGCAGCCATAATGTACAGTTATTAATTATAGAGCAGTCTATGCCAGTGCGTAACACCAAAGTGGCCTCTCTGGTGCGTAACAAGTGTCAGAGGGCTGGAGACCCTAACGAAAAAAAGGAAAATTAAAGTAGAGCGATAAGAGCCAAGATTATCATCGAAATACAGAGCTCGTTGGTATTTTTCCCCGTGGATCCTCGCGATATTTGCCGGCCACTTAGCAGGCGAAGAGACGAGAGACACCGTAAGCCGTAAAGATTAAGAGGCGAGGAGATGAGCAATTGGCTTTCCGATGGAGAGAAGAGGAAGCCACCTCGTGCTTTCTCCCACGGGTTTGCCACGCATATACGCGGCGATATATTCGCGTACAGCGAACTGCCGTACCGGACGAGTTGACTCGTTGTTACTGTTGGAATGGTTTTACCGCCGCGGAAGGCACATACGGTACCGTTTCCGAAAGTGCTCGCTATATACGTCGCAACCTCGACCGTTTCTTTTTTTTTATTTATTTTTATTTCCTTTTTTCACGCTCGCCCCGTTAACCGGCCACCGCGTTATGCTAATCCCATTTCGTTAATTGTTACCACCTCCGACGCGTTTCCCGCTTCGCGCTCCTCGCGCTCGGCGCATGACTCGGCTCCCCATTTTTTTTTTCTTTTCTTTTCTTTTCTTTTCTTTCATTCATTCATTAATCAGCCTAATTGCGCGTCGTTCGTCCTTGTTTTAGTCACAGATACAACGAGAAGAATGAAAAAAGAAAAAAATTGTTCCCACGCGGCGAATTGGAGACCTTTGTGTTTTGGCGGGAAGATTTCACAGAGAGCGCAGGAGCCGCGACGGTGGCGCTATTGGAAAGAGAGATTTATGACGGGGCGACATTTTTGGGAACTTTTGATTGAATACAATTGAAGCACGCTCGGGGTCGTCACATTCGAATACAATTGAAACCGGTTCGGGGTCGTCGCATGTGAACTCAATCCTGAATCCTATCAAATTTTTGAGGTTAGAATGTCATCTCGGCCATGTGCAAATTACGAGAATTAGGGTAACTCAGGTCCTCATTTTTTGCAAAAAAAAACCAAAAGATAAAAAAGGGGGAAAGTTCACTGTTCGCCAGAATGCATTTGTTTGCAGTCCAATTCTCATTCTCCCTCTCAGCTCTCGCGCGCATGCGTCGTGTATGTGCTGCCAATTTATGGAACTTTGCATTGAATTAAATCGTGAATTTAATCAAATTTTTGAGGTTAGAATGTCATCTCGACCATGTTTAAATTACGCCGATACATTCCGAGAAAGTTTGGGCATTCCCGGACCTCATTAAAAAAAAAATTAAAAACCGAAAAACAAAAAGAAACCGGGGAAAGTTCACTGTTCGCCAGAGTGCAATTGTTTGCAGTCCAATTCTCATTCTCCCTCTCAGCCCTCGCGCGCATGCGTCGTGTGTGTGCGCCGCACATTTATGAAACTTCCCGGTAAGACGAAAGCACCGTAAGGAATGCACATAGTTCCGAGCCGAGAAAACCGCGAGTTTTATAAAGCAAAATAAAACTCGTATCAATTATAATAATAATGCCGCGAGTTCGGAGCTCCACGCGCACTTGATCCTCGAAATTCCGTGAGAAGCATTCTTGCTTGACCAGACTAGACGCGCCATCGTATGTATATTTTCATGCATTAATTATATTTTCTACACACATCTATTCGCGTATTTACACAAGCGGCGCAGCGGCGAACCGCACATGGCTCGACCCTGCGCAGCTGATGTTGATGTTACTGATGCCTCGCGCATCTCGTGTCACTCGCGACTCGTGGGCCGTGCTGTCGCACTTGTTTGTAAATATAGACGTGGGGTGCGCGCTGGTATATGTAGCATGTGCGTGAGTACGTAATCTTCCCGCTCGATTCCTCATTCTGGAAAATGTCGATCCTATTTGTGGCACGCGATCCGCACGCATCTCGCGCGAGGAGCCGATACTCGTCGCGGATTCTCCGGCACCTGTTTTAACTGGGTTAAGGAGGCCGGATCATGACGCGTCCAAATCGCACACAGCCACGTGTGTTGTGTGTCTCTCGTGACGGATTTTTCACTCGATCGTGTATTTCCGATTATCGATATTATTGATATTATTTATAATAATAGCAACACACAGAGCGTGCAATAACGCGAGGCGCAAATGAATACTCATTACGCGCCAACAGTTCTTGCGTTTAGATGAACCGTCCATCGCACACGGAGGCTGGAAGATCGCGACAGGAGGCAGTACAACCTTTTGCCGATGAAAAATATGTTCTATTTTTATTTACATTTTTGCGAAAACGAATTCACCGCGTGAGCCACCCTAACCTCAAAATAAAAAATAGAAGAAAAAAAACTCAACCTAACCTCAAAATCAACAAAACCAAAATTCGCCCTAACCTCAAATTCAGCAGAACCAAAACTTAGGGTAGAAGTACCATTTGTGGCCACTGTACCGTTTGTGGCCATTTTCACTGTAATTAATTTGACATATTTGTTTTTCCACATTCGAATACTGATACCTCGAAAGTATTCATACAAATTGATAAGAATGTCAAGCCCATTTTTGTTTTATTTAACACCATAAACAATTAAATCCTTTTAAACTTGGTGACCACAATTGGAACAAAGGTGGCCAAAAACGGTACTTCTACCCTATCCTATCTTCAAAATGAACAGAACCAAAACTCACCCTAACCTCAAAATCAACCAAAACACAATTCAATGTCCCCTCAGCGAGTGTTCTCGTCCCAATCCGCGGCTTACCGAGGCTCGCGCGCTCGGCGCTTTGCATCGAGACGCACGACGGCGAATCCCGGGCGAATAAATTACGATCGCGTCGCTGCGTGAAAAGAGAGCGTCGGGCGAATTGGGGCGTTCGGAGATGGACGCCTCGAGTTTCGAGGTTTCCGGTAATCAGTCACACCCATACATATGTAAACAGTTTGCGCCGCGATTAGCGCGACTTTCGTGGTGTGTACAGCGATTCCTGGGTCTCCCGAACTCTCGAGAGATCCCTGCGCGGTATTCCCGTTCGCCCGGGTGAGGCGAGAAGCGCGGAGGGGAGGGGGAAGCGCAGCTAGCGCGCTCGGTGAGAGCCAAAGCGGCAGCTCCTCGCCATTGAGTTTCACGGGCGGAACCGACGAGTTCTTGAATTTCATTAAAACGGTCCCCGCGCGTTGGCGGCGGCGGCGGCGGCGTCGGCGGCGTCGGCATTCTCAGCGATCTGGTGCAACGGTCATGGTAAACGCGAGAGAGCCCGGGCGCGATCCTCTCGCGCCACCGCCGCGTCGACACGAGGAAGAGCTACCCGTGGAGCCGCGGAGACTTCCTCGTCAGCCGCAGGAAATGCCTCCGGGCAACTGAATCTCTCCCCCGGCTCGCTCGGCGAGCGAGCTGCGCGCGCAGCCAATTAAATCCTCGGCGTATGACGGGGACGCCCGAGCGATATAGGTAATTACACTCGAACGCGAAAAAACGCCATACCCACGGCTGATATGCGGGAACGTATTTAAACATGAAAAATAAATGTATTAATAAGTTGCGCGTCCTGTCCTTCCCCAAATTACGGCATGATTGCTCGTTTCCAAAAATCCCCCGGGAACGCTAACGGGTTTTTCTGCAACGCCGCTGCCGCTGCTGTGTCTACAGCGTATAATGACGACACTGTATCCGGCGTCCACGATGCCGGCTTGACGAATGCATAACGACTCGTATGGAAGTCGATCCTTCGCCGCGAAAGCTCGCGTGGATTATTTCGATGATGAGCCAAAGTCGTGGATCGACCATTTTTAGGCATGACGGGGTAGATTTTTTATCAACGATTTCAGAGAAAAACTACAATTTTTTTCAGAAATAGAAAATCTGTGGATTTAAATCAAATACAATCTGTTAAAAAATTGTGATGTTTTAATAGGTACTTTTGTTATTATTTTACAGTCATTCTGTAACTAATTTGTAGTCATAAATAGTTTTGCAATAATTAAATTATTACAAAATGACTCTAAAGATTTGAATTATATGATTATTAATTTGTAGCTATAAATATTTATTTTGTAATTATAAGTTGATCATGACATCCGTACCAACAATCAAAAAACGAAACGCATACGACGCATTTTTTTCCAACGCTGAAAATATAAAATAAAAATAAATGAAGCACTTACTTTCCTCCCGAGAACAGCGTAGCCGTTGCACAGATTTTTCATGCGTCGCGTAATGAATACGTCGCAAATTACGTTTCCGAAAAATCGTCGAGAACATTAACGGTCTCTCGTCCTTTCGACAACCTAGCCCGGCGGTGAAATAACGACACTATAATGCGCGAGCTCCCCGGTCGCCGTGTGCCGCGACCGGCCTGACGAATGTGTAACGATCTCGTGCATCAATCCATCGGCCGTGAAAGCGTTTTGCGCGCGATTTTCGTCGGTGGGCCAGCGGCAGCGCCCTTCCCCCGCGACGCTGCGGATAATCAGCCGTGCGAACGTTCGGTCGCGCGTTCTCGGCCGCCGCGAGGAGGAAGGAGCTGGCGCTACGGCGTGTTATACTACAGCGCGCGTCTTGCGGACCCCGCGCGCTCGCGTTCGGGTAGTGGGGACCGCGGCATAAGTACGGGACATCGTTAAGAAAAGCCTTCATTCTGATAGGAGACCGCGATCCATCGTGTCGGTTAAAAAACACGTCTCTCTTTTTTTTTATCTCTCTCTCACTCTCTCTCTCTCATCTACTAATAAATTTCTTTGAAAAAAATTCCAACGAAAAATCTGTGCGAAACGAAATAAATCAAAATTTTCGATGTGACTCGCGGTGTTTGGAGGTTAGAAAAAAGAAAGAAAAAATACGGTGCTTCAAAAGGGAAAACTTAGACGCAGAGGGGAGAGGAATAATATTCGAGGAAAAGTGTGTTTTGACTGAGCGCCGATAGCCACGACCTTGGGACAAAGGAAGACGCGCTAGGCTCGACCTTGAGGCTCCGCCCGATCGCTGGAGCGACACAGAAAAACAATCGAAGACGCAGAGACTTCCCACTTCGGACTCCCGTGGGTAACAGCCAAAAGGTGTGTGTGTGTCGTGTGTTTGTGTGTCCTGTGTGTCCTGTGTGCGTCGTGCGAGAGCCACGAGGCTCCCTACAAACTCGCACATTATACATATACCCGACTGTTATACGCGAAACTATTCCGTCGTAATTACTGCCCGTTTACAGGAAGCCGGCACTTCGGAGTCTCTTCTTCTTCTCCGCTTCTCTCGCCCGTGTTGCCTATACCGCAGTTATAATCTTCAGCGACTCGATCCTTGGGATTTACGTAAGTGTCGAGAGGGAAGGAGCGAGAGAGAGAGAGAGAGGCGTTTGTCTCGCGCTGAAGGAGAAAAAGGGAGCGAGAGAGTCGTGCGCAAAAACTCTCGCGGTAGCCATAGAAAAATAAATGCCACCTCTAATTATCCATAATTGAATACGTATTTTCATCGTCTCGGCCGCGAGTCTCGCCGGGGCCTCGAAATCGGTTCTGCCTGTTCCGAGGGACGGAGAAATAAAGTGCTAATGAGGAAAAACTCGAAATTGGGTCTCAGATTCGCGCGGTAATGACATATAATAGCGATGAAAATAGGGACCGTGATTTATACAAAAAATAGAAAAGAAGTAATAAATTATTATTCGTATCATTTTTTGCGTTGAAAAAATCGCACCAGAACTATCGAGTGACACTTATCAACCGTCGGTCCCGATTATTTTCACAGTTACATTAATCACACAAAAATAATGATAACTGATTAAAGTACAACTATAAAACTGTAAAAAATTCAAACTGCAAGAATCTTCATGCAGACTGAAAATAAATTGCATTCAATTCTCTGGGCCAATAAATTGCCACATTTCTTTCCGCCATAAAATCTTCATCCCGCTTCTAAGTCGTATATTAAAAAAGAAAAATTCGCGCGGGTGGGTAAATTGAAACCTGGCGCGAATCGAAGTAGCGTTTTTGGCGCGCGCTCTCGTGTGACCGAAACTACTGACGTGAGTCGAGGAGCTCGCGCTCGCGACCGAGACCAACTCGAATTCTTTATGTAAGCCGCGTGTGAATGAGAAATGCGAGCGTTCCGGTGCAGCGAACGGCAGTAGCGGTGGCGGCCACTCGGCTCCCGATATTCCAAGTGTCCTAGCGGGCCAGTATAATGGGGGATGACTAAAGATCGCGCGGCGCTTTACGAGAGAATCGTCGCTTCCGGCATTGCGTCCCGACTGTCTCGCGTGAACCCCGCGTATATAAATATAGGGGAACACGGGGCAAAATGGCACGCCGGGGCAGAATGGCACAGGCATTTTTTTTTCATGGCCGACGATTGTGCGGGGCCAAATGGGACACCGACATTTTTTTTTGTAAAATTGCGTTTCTAGAACACGATTCAACGGAACCATTGGAAATATAGGGAAAAGTGATTTCCCTATCTTTTCAATATTAAAAAAAAATCAAGTCTACTATCGGGCGTTCACTGAACGCGAATGCACTTGAAGTGACGCGTCAAGCGAGACAATATAAGTATATATCGAGTTTGAAGACAACTTCTCGCATTTGCTAAGCCATGCTGGCATTTCGAGTTCAATACGGAAAAAATATCATTAATTCAATAAAACCGTGGATTGCGGGCTGCCAAAAACAAGTGTAGTCAAATCAATGTCACTTCCAGTTCCTACAATTTCGTATGATATTGAAACGATAACTCCAAAATAGACAAAAGAATATGTTTCAATGTTAAATCGGATTGTGACAACGATAACTGGAGTTAATTTAAAAACATTGCTATTGGCAGCCCGCAATCCACGGTTTTATAGAGTCAATGATATTTTTTTCCTCGTGAATATAACGAATGTCGCCGAGACTGCTCTTGTGCTTGGATTTGACAGTCAAGGTTTCGTGTCGTCTCGATCGCGTTTGACAGAATATTGAATCTCAAGATTCGTCCACTGATTCTTGACTGAATACTGGAAACAGCGGGGATGCAACCATGAAGCGGGTACTTCGTCAAGTAGATAACGATGATGAAAGTGGAGAGAAACGAGTCGTTGGAGATAATGATTTGCAAGAAGAACAGCCAAAAAAACGGAACCTCAGCAATTCTAAGTAAATTATACACCCATTTTATCTCTGATTTTTTTATTCGCCGACACTCAAAAATCGATTATTGGTATTGAGTTTTTGGGCGATAAGCATTAAAAATACACGGGGAAAAAAATATCATTGACTTAATAAAACCTTCGCTTGCGGGCTGCCAAAAACAATGTTTTAAAATTAACTCTAGTTATTGTTGTCACAATCCTATTTAACATTGAAACAATAAAATATTCTTTTGCCTATCTCGAAGTTATCGTTTCAATATCATACGAAATTGTAGAAATTTGAAGAGAAATTGAATTGACAACACTTGTTTTTGGCAGCTCGCAATAAGCGAAGGTTTTATTGAATCAATGATATATTTTTCCCCGTTGTACACTTTGGGTTTTGTCGTAAAACCATTTTTCGCTTGCGTCCCATTTTGCCCCGTGTTCCTCTGCAAAAAATGTGCGTGTGAATATATATATATGGGAATACTCAGCGCGAATGCGAATATTGCTTCCTAGCGGAGTCCGGCCGAGCGTTCGATCGAGTTTGTCGCGGAAGTTGACGCGAGAGAGCGCCGGACTCTCCGAGTCTCTGACTGAGAGTCGCGAGCACTCGAGTCTCGCGGTGCGCGCGGCGAGCGGACAGGACTAACCCGGGAACGCGCGACGCGACGCTGCTGAGTGTATAGCGACTAGCGACTGTATCGGCGCGGCATATAACTGTGCCACAATGCGATGCGTCCGTGCGACGAGGAAGTCGCTCGTCGTCCCATCGACTAATACTCAGCTGCTGCTGTTGGTGCTGATGCTGCAGTTACGGGTCGTCTCGAATATTGCCGTTGGACGTCACCTCGTCAACGAGATGAAATGCATCAAGATATACTCGTGTCCGAGTGTCGGCATTTTTTTTTTGTCCTGGGAGTAAATAGGTGGTGACGTGGAAAGACGTTTTAATGGAGTGATGAATCTTACAATTTTGTTCGAGGTAAAGTTATAACTTTTTGCAATAGCGCGCGTAAAGCTCGTCATTTCGGGAGGTTTCGCGTGCGTAAAGTGCTCGTTTTCCGAAGGTCGTGCGTAAAGTAAACGTCGTGCGTAAAGCTTCACTTTACGCACTCTGCTTACTTTACGCACGAGTGCGTAAAGTGAAGCTTTCCGCACTCTGCTTACTTTACGCACGAGTGCGGAAAGTAACGTCGTGCGTAAAGTGAAGCTTTACGCACTCCGCTCACTTTACGCACTCCTTTCGGAAAACTCGCACTTTGACTTCGCTCAACCTCCGCGAAGAAGACTCGCATCACGCACGCTATTACAAAAAATAGTATGTGTATCTCGTGCGGAAATGTTGTAGTTTACGCACTTGTTACACAATATACTATTTTTGGCTGTTGGAAAAAAGACGACAAAAATCTCTGAAATTTGGATCAAATGAAATGTTAAAAGTGGAAGACGAAAAATCGGTATTTTTTGCAAAAAAAAAGTATTTTTAGCAAAAATATTTGCCGGAACGATGAATCAAATAAAAATTCCGGAAAGTTTCGGTTTCATGATAAAAATAACGAGATTACAAAAATCGCTGGTGAATTTCATTTCGCATTTCGCATTTGATTTTACAGAATTTTTACCCGAATATCAAAACTAATGAAAATCACACGAAATTTCGTAGTCTGACAAAAATGATTTTACCACAATCGCCAGCAAAATCCACGAACATTTTTTTCTTTGTACAAAAATCTCTAGCCGATCGCCGAAAAGTCGTTCGACACCGTCGCGCCGAGGCGGCGGACGGCCCGTCGAGTTTACCGGAGGGCGCCCCGCGGGTTCCGCGCGGACGCTAAACTGCCGTAATAGCGGATGATTACTTACGTTGTACCGCGCGGCGCGCGGAAATCGTTCGGCCGTGGGGGCCGATCTCGGTACTGGCGGTGCGCGCAATCGCGTTACTCACTCGCCTGCAGGATCGGGTGTTCCGATGATCGTGCTCGTGCCGCTTATGTGCTCGCTCGTTGTGTATTATACGCGTCGTTGCTGCGGCAACGAGAAGCGTGGATCCTGCGCGCGAGGATCTCGGGTTGCATCGAATATCGTGCGGGACTCTCGATGCAGCCGCATCATAATCCGGGTATCCAGCTTCGAGTCAAGGGATTTATCGTCATTGTTCGCTCTTTATTTTATTTTGTATTTTTTTCATTTTCATGTCAGAACACTTAAAATGGTCCAAAACATCGAGAAAAGATGCGACCTTTGGCATTGAATTTGGGCAAAAACGGTGAGGCGTTTCGGATTTTGTGGAGTTTTAACATTTTCAAAAAAATATACTATAACGAATATAGAATATAGAAGAGAGTCTCGACGGGACTTTGACAGCGAGCAGACGTGCTAAAGATCGCGATCCGAATATCGGAAGCTTTTATAATCAATAATATCCGCCCCACAAACAAATATCCGTGCTCTTCATTTGCTCGGCCGTTACAATACATTTGCAAAATTGAAACCGACACTGATAGGTGTGCGGTCGGTGTGCGGCTTCGGCGGTCCCACGAGTTAAGCAGCATTCTTTGCGGCCATAACTTGGTTGGGTGACCGCTTAGCCGTGCATCGACTGGCGCATCAAACAGTGAGCGGGAGGCATTTTTTCGGAGACTCCGGTGTCTGCACTTAAGTAACATTGTGTTTCTTTCGTGTATACACCGGAGAATCGGAAATATATAATGCCGTCTGTACCGGCACGGGTTTTCCGCAGTTTCCCCGTGCCCTCGGCAAATGCGGTACAGTGTAGCTAAGTCGGCTGCGGACGCATTGAAAGTTAGGTAGCTTAGCGAAGTGCGGGTAGGGAGTGATAGGGACGGATTGAAAGGGATGGGTTACGTAAAAACCCGCAAGGGTATACGATGGAACACAGAAAAAAAAAAAAAAAAAATTTGCAAAATTGTATGTAAGGAGCACAAATTTTCCACTTGAATAAAACAATATCCAGTTACGCTACATATATAATACAGTGAAAACCGGTAGGAAGGTTCGGATTTTACACGAACTCGATTTTTCGTTAATTATTTCGAGATGACCGGAATTTCTCAAAACTTCAGATTTGGAAATGAATTAAAAGTAACGTTGCCAAGTAGAACTTTGCACATTGTTTCGTAATTAATTTTGATTTTTCACAAAGCTTCCTCCACGAGGAAACCAAAATTAGTGCATAAATCAACTCATAGAGGTGGTTTTGAGAAAAATGAAAATGAATGAGGAAGCAATGCGCAAAGTTCTACTTTGCATCCTCTTTCATCATTCTCTCCTTCTCCCTTTCTCTTTCCCTCTTTCTTCCTCCCCCACCCCAAACCTCGAGCTTCATAATTTATCCGCTAATTGAAATGTACGGGCGGTCACGTCTCGTTCGTCTTGCTTGTGGCCGGTTGCCAACAGCCGAGGAGCTCGGAGACTTGACTTATTCTCTCCCGCATGCGCGATCGATCTGATTTCGCCTCGCTCGCTCCTCGTGTGCGATCCGAGATCACGTGAGCCAGTAGCTCGACTCGAGCGAGCGAGTTGACTTGATGGTTGCCGAGCTCTTGCAGTCTCACGCGGATTATGCGAATCTGCGCCCGGCGCTTTTTGGACCCTCGCCCATCGGACGTCCTCGCGATCGCGTCTTACGCGCGATCTCACGGATTTTTTTTTTTTTTTTTCCGTACATCGGGATCTCACGTGCGTTTTTTGAGAATCCGCGCACGGTGACGTTGACGCGTCTTATCGGGAGTCGCGAATCTCCCGGAGATCCTGGATTTGCGGCCCTCGAACCCTTTCCAGAACCAGTTGGTATACTCGACTCGAGATTCGAGATTCACTTGTCGGATTTCATTGGTTGATGATTATTGGTTTTTATATTCACCAATTAAATTTTCACACCAAATAAAATGGTATACAAATAATAATAATAACAACAACAACATCAACAATACTAATAAAAATAACAATAATAATAACAATAATATCATTGCAGTTATAAAATGCTTAATTTAGCCACATTTTGCTCGTGCAAGCATACTTATTATTATTTTAATCAAATGACACATAATTAGAGCAAAAAGAAATTTAAAAAAGAATTAAGAAAGAGAAACCCTTAATTGGCTCCGACGGTCTGAAAATGTCGGTGCCTGCAAAGAGGAGTCGAGCTGAGTCACGTGCATTCCCCAAAGGATCTTCCTCCTGTCAGTCGTGGCTTCGCACCTCCGAAAAAAAAAAAAAAAAAAAAAAAAAAAAATTCTTCGCCTTTCTTTCGGCTTTGCTTTCCTTTCATATCCTCTCGACGCGCGTTCGCAGCGACTCCGGAGCTCGGAATAAGACTCGTGTAACCCGTGCAGCCTCGTGCGTCGCGCAGTCTGTGACCCGGCCGCCGCCAATTTATATTTCGTGCGCATGTGACTCGCTCTCGAAATGTTGAACACAGCGCGCAACGCGACTTCCTGATGCCCTCGGACTATTCTATATACGTGACGAGGATCCCCGGGCGCGTTTGGTACACGCGGCGCGGCGGGAATACCAAAGAACACAATTCCGCCGTATCTCGGAGAGTATTTTTTCTCTCCGCGCTGCCCGAGAGAACGAAAGATGCCGCCGCCGATATTTTGACTGTAATGAGCGCGAGAAAAAAGTGAAACGCTCCATCGTGAATTCTGGTACATCTCTCGCTCGCTGCGACCAGTGGTCACCGCAATGCCAGTGCGTGTAGCGTCGACCGCGTGGCTAGTCTAGATAATTTTTGAAAAATTTAAAAACTCCCGACTGAAAAAGAAGGTTAATTAATAGACAAATTTGTTTATTTACCCAATTGACTTAAATTGAGTTTATAATTTGTGCTTTTGCATACATATTTTCCATATAAAAAAACACAAAATTCAACGTCAACTGAGAAATCTGAAAAAATGCATACGTATACAGAAAAATGAACGAATCATTTTCATAAAAAAAAATTTGGTTCACCGGGAGATTCGTTAAACTATTTTTTTCGTTAATTTTTAATAACATTTTAGAATTATTATTATGCAAAATTAATCTTTTCAGTACCTTTAATGTGCACGCGTTTTTTTTTTCAGATTTTTATACCATCGAGAAGTATTTGCAATTCTCTCTTAGTTTTCTTGAATTTATGCGAAATGAGCTGTAAGCGACATAACTACCTTAACTGGTAAAAGTGCACAACATCGATCGGTCGTACTATCCAACCGGGATTTATGGTTGTGACTGGTTCTGATACACAATAGCTTCCCCCGCGGAAATAAGGTATATTTGAACATATATAAGAGATATGGAACTTTTGGCCGAAAATATATAATAAATATATTTTTATCCATTTAAGATGTATCTCAGATATATCTCATTAAAATATATCCGGTGGATATATAAAATATATATAGCGGATATAGAACTTTTGGCCAATGTATCAATTATATAAATGATATATATTATTTTATATAATTGATATATCTTGTATATACTTTATTTCCATAGGGGTTGCTAAAGTCATATTCTACCCTGCTGGTCGGTTGGCGCCTATCAATTTCGTGGTTCCTACAACTAAACCGTTGTCTCCATATAATGAGCGCAAGAAAAAAGTGAAACGCGAATTCTGGTCTCTCGCTCGCCGACCGATGTCAGTGTGTGCGGCCGGCGAGTCTAGAAAATCGAGATGCGCGAGAGAACATCCGCAGAGACGATTATCCACGAAAGCATGTCAGTTTTTCTACGTGCGCGCTGCTCCTTTCTCTCTTTCGTCCTGCAAGCGCACGAGCAATTTCCCCGCGCGGGTTCGCCGCCGGTTCGGCGCAATGAGGTCGACGCGCGCGGCACGCGTGGATCGATCATTCATTCCGCCAATGATTGAAATGATTTCAATTGACGTTCCTGCGTTTCCGATACACCCGGGAAATTGAGATATATATTAGTCTCGTCGCCCCGCATTGAGACGAGAGAAATCGCGATAGGCCTGAAGATCGCAATTAATTTTGCGGAAAAGTTGCTGCGTCATTTGCGGGTGGGAAATCATCCCGGGAAATCTCGGACACCGCACGGGAATAATCCAAAGCGACTCAATTACATACGCGAACGCGTGTAATTGACGCATATTGCATAACTATGCGGCGCACGCATAATAACCGCACAGGGCAAACGGCTCGGCGTAACGCAAAGCAATTATCATTACCATTTACCACCGCGTCTTACGGTACAACGGCGATATATTTGCTTATGCAGCGGGCGCAATTTCTTGCTGCCGAGTTGGTATTTGATGATTTGGTTAATCACAATCGTGCCAGGAGCCTCGATTTATTTTTTCATTTTTTTTTGTCAAGTTTTTTTAATGCTCTAGCCCATATACCCTGGTAGAAAATCTGTGGTGTTACATCCGACCCTGTTCAGACCCTGGTCAGGTCCTAGCCGGGCAAAGGTGGCCCTGATCAGAGCTAGAGAGTGGCCTGATCAGAGAAGGAATAACATGATAAAAATACTTTTATCGAAAATGCGAGATATTTTATCCTATTGATATTATAACCTAATGATTTTTTGAAGAGGGAAAAAAAGTTGATTTTAATAATATTTTTCAAAGAAATAAAAAGTTGATTTTAATAATATTTTTCAAAGAAATAAAAAGTTGAACTGATTTATTAATTTTTTTAAGTAAATAAAAATTGGACTGATTTATTAATTTTTTTAAGTAAATAAAAAATTGTAATTATTTATTAATTTTTTTAAGTAAATAAAAAATTGTAATTATTTATTAATTTTTTTTAAGTAAATAAAAAAATGAATTTTTAATTAAAATTTTAAAAAGAAAACAAATGATTTTCTTTTATTACATTTTTTCAATTTAAATATAATTATGAATATTAAATATACTGCGATCGAAACCGCAAAGGTCGACGCACCTTAAAATCCGTGCAATTAAATTCGACTGACCCATAAACGGTTAGCCAGCACACCATGCATAATTTAACGATCGTGAAAATGCGGGAGGCATTTGCGCGTGCAGGACGAACCCTCGTGACGCGGGACTCTCGATCTTCGCGCCGCCGTCGCGCGCGCCGCACAATCAACGCGAAGCGCATAGCGGACGAGCAAACGGTGCACGCGGAGTCGTTCTCTCTTGCTCATGCCACGCAATTTTCGCACGCTTCTAACTTAACAACGAGTCGCCGAGCGGGTGTAGAATTTCACTTCCTCGTCATGCCGAATACAAATAGAAGCGCGCGCCCGATGAATAAATGACGCGACAAGAAGAGGCAAAGAGCCTCCTCGCGTGCCGTGATATCCTCGCACCGCGCGCGGGTTCGATCTTCGAGTGTTAACCCCGCGACGGCCGCGAAACTCGAGGATTACCAAACGATCATTAGCCGATCTTTCCGGGTTCCATTTGTCTCGACCGAGGAATTTTATTCATATTTTTCATCTGCATAAAAAAATCGATTTTTATTTTCTGGCCTGACGTGATTAATTCTTTTTTTTTTCAAGAAATTCGAAATGATTTGGATCGATTCGTCGTCACTGGAACTAAAAATGGATTCCTTTTTATGGCCTGAACAAAATTGTGCATTTCCCTACAATTCGTAATATTTCACGATTTTTCGATTTTTACTCTTTTTGAACGTTTTTTAAAATAGTAAATGCAAAATCAATTGGTTCGATTTGCGGTCACCGGAGCCAAAAATTGAATCGTTTTTACGGTATGAAAAAAAATGGTGCGTTTTCCATAAATTCGCAATATTTTACGACTTTTCTATTTTTACTCCAGGGTTCTGACAGCTCGAGAAAATCGCAGCGACGAGCGCCGAGAATTCCGGGGGATTCAGCGATCCGAGAAAAGCCGATTACTTAGTATAATACCAATTCGCAATGGCAAATCCCTCTCGCGCTATTTCAATATACCTATATATATTATATATATGTACTACGCGATCTTCCAGGCAGATAACGTCGAGTCTCCCTTTACGGCTTTCGCGCGCGCTCGTCCGACGTGAACGCGAGAAATTGGCACGTGCTTCACTGAGAATTCCAATTCCTACGGTTCGCCCGGCGACACAAAAGCCGATTCGCCACTCGCGTCGCTCTTGGGAATCTTTTTTCTTTAATCTCCTCGAGATGTCAAGTTTTTCGACTTTCCTGCAGCCGCGTACGAAGCTTCGCTGGCAAATCGAGTTCAATTCAACGTCTGGAGACATTTCCACCCACGATTTTTCGACGGGTAATGTGGAAGACGAGATGAGCGTCGCGATTGCGTCGCTAAGCGTGCGACTGTCGAGCCTGCGGGAGACGCGATAATGGAACAAACCATTGTCGACGTTTTGTAAGAGAAACGTAAGGCGAAGATCGCATTCTCACAGCACCGTTTTCGCTGCCAAACGAAAGGTCGTCTCCGAGGCGGGCAGACAATGCAGACGTTGCGGGCGAAATAATTGAAAAAATATGATTTCTCATCGTGCATTTATGTACGGTGGATTAATTGAATTCTCGTCAGAGCGAAAGAAATAAATAAAAAATGAGAATCTTCACTGTCACGTTTGAAAAATTGTTTCAACTCTTGCGACGTCACGTCGAAAAAATTAGCACGCGTATTAAAACATTTTTGTTTGCGGAAATCCGTGAGAGAATTTTTTTTTTTCAATGTTCGAATCATCCACCAATAAAATTACCACATCATAATATAATGCAAAATATTGTTTTCATTATTCTCAATTATATCTCCACAAAAAATTAACTGCGAAAACAAATATTCAATTTGATGCAAATAAATATAATATAATAATATAATGCAAAATAAATGTTTCATTATTTTGTATTATATCTCCACAGAAAATTAGCAGCGAAGAAAAAAATGCAATTCGAAGAGAAAAAAAAACTAGACACATTAAAAAATGTAAACAAATTTTTCCAATCTCACATCGAAAAAATGAGAAGCGACGAATTAAAACACGTGTTGTGTTGGTTCGTGAGAATTACGTTTTTTTCCCAACTTCTGAGTCAGCGACTGGAGAATAAAGTGAAACAATTGGGTCACGGCCAGGACGATTTTGCCCGGAACGTGCGGTACCCACGTTAGGCGCTAGACAAGGTTACGGTACACAGTCACGATTTCAGGGCCAACTTGGGAAAAGCTCGTGGACTCCTCGGCCGACTGAGAAGGGCAGACGCCGCACGATTCCCGTAAATCACGGCCATTACAGAGGCTGATCAAGACCGTCGAGGCATAAAGCACTTGGCAGGAAGCGCAGAGTGTTCGGCTGCCGCTAAATGTTTACACGTAACAATAGACTATTTTTTTTTATTTCTTCTTCTAAGCACCGTTGAATTCTGTCACGGATTCATCGCTCGGTGTTGCCGTAGTTTCGACCGCTGAGGACACGACGCATTGTTGGCCCTCACAAAGAGTGACACACGGGCCAAGTTTGTAAGCGCTAAAGGCCGGTCGAGTGTCCAGTCCGTCCGGACTTTTGTCGTAACGCGACACCCGCGGCGAGCTAACGGTTTTTGGTGTCAAACTTGGTTCGAAAAAGAAAAAACGTGTCACGCCTGGCACGGGGGAAAAAAACGTGTCGCACTTAGTACGAAAAAAAGAGAAACAGGACGAACGTCAGGAGCGACAGCTCTAAACGTAATTAGGAGAATCGGACGCCGGGCGAGAGAGTAAATATTGTTGGAGGTGCCGGAGGTTCGTACGAGGTGAAGATGGTTCCGAACATCGAGACGTTGAGTGTTAAGAAATGTAGTTTTGAAACCTCTCACTAGTCACTTGGATATCTCGCTGACATCGTCGAGTCGTTACCGCTACTCTTACAAGACGTTGAGGCTTCTTTGATGAAATCTGACGAACGACGAATCGTCGACTCACTTCGAGACAGTTGCCCATTCACACGTAGGACGAGGCTAATGACTGTGGTCAAAATATATTTCCGTAATTCAAAACCACGTGTGGAAACGTCGACTATGACGGTAACTGGCTTAGTATAGCGAGACTTCATTTTTTTAATCGAAAGAAGAAACAATAAAAAGTATAGCATTATTTAAATTCCAATTATAGTAAATAAAAAATTATATACCGTAAAAACGTTTGCGTCAGAAATAGGAACCAATTTAAAAAAAGTAACAGCAATTTTAAGCCCTTTTTTTACCAGAAATAAAAAGAATTGAACATTAAAAAGAAACAATAAAACTATTCAAATGATTGTAAATTAAAAATAATACGCAGAAAGTTGCCTGACCGTAAATAGCATAATAACACACACACTTCATTTTTTACAGACTTCATTTTTATTATAAAAAATAAATAACAGCATTATTAAATTTACTTCTTTAAATTTTTATAAAAATATCTTACAGTAATCTTATAAAAATAAATAATAAAAGAGTAGCATTTTTAAATTTACAGTACTATTAGTAGTAAACTATTTTATTGCCCCCATGGAAAAAAAGTATATTTAAAGTATATTCAAAAGTATATTTTTGAGTATAATAAATATACTTTTTACGAAAAATTAGTTATGTCGAATACATTTTTGAATATACTTGAAAAGTATACTTGAAGTATATTGCGAAGTATATTGCGAAGTATGTGCAAAATATATATTCCATCTATTTCAAATATATATTTAATGTATGAATAGTAGATGTACCATACACGATGTTTACTCACGAACATAGCAAAATATAAGGCTAAATTGCACGCAATGTGCATCAGTAAAATTTTTCATACATACGACGATGTAGTATATACATATACTTTGCTGTATGTGTGAAGTATACTCATAATGTATATATTATATATTTTACATGGACGGCACATATACCCCTGAAATATACTTTTCTACGAAAAACTAGTTATTGCACATATACTTGATATATACTTCCCATGTATTTAAAATACATAATAAATATAAAAGATATATTTCAAGTATACTTAGAATATACTTTTTCAATACATTGAAAAGTATATTTTTAATTATACTTTTTTTCCATGGGGGTGGCTACATGTATATTACATATTTGTTTGTACAAAGGTATGGTAGATGTTTTACATTCAGTGAAAGCAATTGACCATCGACCAATAGGCCTTTCCATCAATTTCTTCAGCCCGTCCTTCAATCCGTCAAATTTCAATTACTGCAAGATAATAATAATATATCATAAAAACGTGAGCGTTAGAAACAGCAACCATTCGAAAAAAATGATAGCGACTTTAAGTCCTTCTTTACCAGAAAATAAAAATATATATATAAAAAAATGTCAATTATTGTAAATGAAAAAATAATAGGCAAAACATTGCCGCAAAATAGCAACAGAGCGGAGAAGTCGCGTCGCCTCCCGGCCGGGATGTCTAATGTCGTTAACGTAGATACCTGCGTTGCCATTTCTCCAGGTGTCTTACCTTTCCCGCGCAGGGTACAGAATCGACGACTCGTAGTATCACTCTCGACAGTCACGACCGCCTCGCGCGGTCTTCGAGGCTTCGAGGCTCCGTCGTGCCGATGGCGTTGCCGACCGGGAATACAACTCAACTCCGCAATTATTCCGAAGAAAATTCACCGTAATCTAATTACCGGGAAATATCTGCCCGTTATCGCCTCATTACTCGCGCAGTGATCGGTAGCCAAATTAACACGAGACGTTTTTTCCCCCTCATCAGCTCGTTGCCGATGTAATAAGCGATCTCGTTCGCCACGGCGATCATTGAATAATTGCGAACACCCGAGGAGCCTCGAGGGAGACGCGCAACATATAAAAGCCAGGGTATAAAAGATCCTCGACAAGAAAAAAAAACGTCTTAGTGTGTAACGCGTCGGAAGAATTTGCGAATCACGCTCCGCGAACGGGCGACAAAAAACCGCATCAGCTTCGTCGTTGTTATACCCCTTCGCCCCCTCCCGTTAACACTTCGAGCGCCTGATAATCGCGCCTCGGCCAATTTATAGAAAATTATACGACCGTTGAAGAAAGCCTCGCGACGAATCACATTTTTTGCCCGTCCTTCCTCTTCGCCCTGGTTGTGGAAAAGAGGAGAAAAAAATAGTAATGAAAAAAAAAAAAAAAAAAAATTGCGACCTTCGCGCGGCTTCTCGTCAAGGGCGTTCGGGCTGATACGCAGCCCATATAGTGCCGATACAGTAGAACCTCTCGCAGCTCACAAGAAAAAGAGGGGAAGGGCGAATTCCACAATTTTCATTGGGCGAAGCCATCGATCATAGTCATTGGTTCTTCCCTCAATTCACGAGTCGCCACAATGCGCGAGTTACGAGAGCCTCCACTGTACACGTCGCAACGACCCGCTGTTCGATTATCATCGGACGTCCTGCGTTTCTTTTTACGCTATTTCATAACGACGCTCGAAAGGGCCCGCGAGCCCTAAGAAAATGCCCCCCGCTCGTGGCCGGCCGCGCGTGCGTTTGTCCCTCGGCGCAGCTCGCAGCGTCGGTTATGAGAGCGTGATTTATTTGGTAGCCGATGAAAAGGGGGTTTTGCGTCGAGGGCTCGTTAAGACAATTCCTGCGCTTGAGCTTCGAGCGCCCCGCAAAGTAATGCGCGGCGTAACGATTTCATCGTTTCGCGAATAGAGTCTGAAATTGACCGGAACGAGAGGGGCGTGCGTTGACGGAAAGGAGAGAGGAGGGAGAGGGGTTGATAGAATCGCGTTAAAGACATCATTTTTTGTCTCGTTATTTTCATGGCATACGAATGAGTTTTTGTTTTTATTAAGTATTTGTTTATGATTGATTTTATTTTCATTAATTTTTAGTTTGTTATTGTTTTTAAAAATGTTGTTTCTTTGTTTATTATTGTTTTTTATATCCATTAATTTTGTTTGTTTGATTTCTATACGTATGCCGTCTTTAGGATTTTACGTTTATCTACTCCCTACGCATTCCACACTTCATTCCTCGAGTCCCCCCAGGGTGATATTCGCAGCCACTCTTTCCTAATGCACTACTGTATCGCATTTGCACGACGGCAAAGGGAAACTGCGGAAAACCAGTGCCGATACAGACGGCCATATTTCATTGAGGTTCTGATGTATGAGAATACATCAGAATAACCCAGAAAAAGTGCCTTCCGCTCAATAGTTGACGCGCAAATCAGTGCATGGCTATCAGTGTATGGCTAAATGAGTCGAGCTGCTTAACATCCCGTGCAGAAAATTTATTGCAGAGCCCCAAAGACTCGACTGAGTAGAGAGCCGTTTCCGATCGGGATTGTCCATTCACTGGCCGATTCATACTATATAATAAACATATTTTTATCTGTTTAAGATGTATATCTCATATATATCTCATTAAAATGTATCCGGTGGATATACAAAATATATATAGCGGATATAGAACTTTTGACCGATATATATAATTGTATATTACATGATATATTATTGTATATTACTTATATACGTTAAAAATACTTTATTTCCATATGGGACAGTAGAGGTCCCAAAAACGGGATTCCTTGCAGAACTCCAGATGGATACCAATTTGGAAACGGAATCAATGAATCAGTGTAGTTAGGTGGGACGCTGTGAGGATTCTCAAAAACGGGATTTTTCGCAGGAAGCCAGATGGATACAGATTTGTAAATAAAAATATGCAACTCAAAGTGGTGAAGTGGCGCTTACTAGCGTTCATAAATTGAGGATAACTTTCGAAGCAAATGGCGTTACGGCTGTGCAATTCTACTTATTACTGACACGAACTACGTTGGTAAAGGCAAAGTGAGATCAGGTCGCTCAAGTTTTCATTTGTCAGCTGTCAGAAGAGATTATAGCCAGTGTCTTTGCAGCCATGGAGAAAGCAGAAATTCTGCGAGAAAAAAATCGCGCTCGTATACGTCGGCATCGCGAAGCATTATTAATCTTCCCCCGAAACCGTAAGAAAAGTAAAAAAAAAACCGGGAGCCTATCCTATGTATATTTAAAAAAAAAATTATAAACAAACATCATCGCGCGTATTTTCTGCTATTTTATCATTCTTCCCGGTCTATATAAAAATTTGCTTGAGTCCCTTTGGATCCACTTTTGAATCCAGTCGGGTATCCCGATCGGAATCCAATTTGCGAGCATTGGATTTAACTTTGGGAAACCGATTGGACGTCGGATTGCATCCCGACCTGACCGTAGGGAATGTAGGGGGTATCCTGCCGGATCTCAGCGAAAATTTCTGCACGGGATTGGAGATATTTCGGTTTTTTATTTCTATTTATTTTTGCTTATTATTTCTATTATTATTATTATTAATTTATTATTACTATTATTTTGCAGATAGCCCAAAAATGTTGTCGTCCCGGTGTTTGGTGATCTTTGCCCTGGCGCTGACCTCCGGCGCCTCGATTCCTCTCAGAACGGCCGAAAACCCGGAGGATCCGGGAGCGGCGACGCTTTCGCCGAACGACGTGGACTCCAGGCTCGAGGGACTGAGGAAATTCGCGCGAACCCAATTCACCGAGGGTCGAAGCAGCAGCGCCGAGGCGGAGCGGGAGAAAAGCAGCGAAAGCGGAGATGACGAGGAAGCCCCGCAGGCCGACGCGGCGAAAGACGAGCTGAACCCCAGGAGCGCGAAGAGGGGTCGAAAGCACAAGGCCTTCTTTCTGAATTATCCGTTCGTGCCACAGGTTCGACGCTACCAGAGCTCGCCGAGCCACGACGGGAGCGCGAAGAGTCACAACGATTTGGGTCAGGGCAGCCAGAAGCCCGGGCATAGGAAGAGATTTCAGCAGGAGAGCCAGATTTATTATATAAAATTGCCGCCCACGCCCTACATGTTCGTTCCTGGACTTGGATACATTTCGCAGCCACCGACCTTCTCCACGACGTCGCTGCAGAGACCCAACGCTAATCATGTTCAAAGACCGATGAAACCTCAGCACGTTCATCGCAAACCCACGCCCAAGCCTTTTATAAACGTTCCCATTGATTTCGTCAGCAATGGAAAACCCACCGGCGTCTATCAGTGGACAGGCTCGAAGAGACCAGAGTCATCGTTGAATTCCCTTAATGAGGGCCCTTATGTCTTTAATGGAAGACCCGCGAGCCTCTACTTGCTCTCACCCGACGGACAGCAGACGGGACATCAGCCCATTCGGTTAGCGGACTATTCGGGCAAAGGATATTACTGATAGTCACCTCCTACGATTTATGATGTAATTCTACAATTATTTGCCAAATAATTACATTCACTTTTCGTTCGGTTTGAAGTCTGTCGAAGTGACGTTTTTAAATTGAATTGTACAGAGAGGATGATCATTTCAACGTCCTCGGTGGCTGAGATTGAAATTGCGTTGAATTCTCCTTTGAGGGTTTTAAATTTCATTTTAATTGTGGAACTCATCAGCCTCTAATTGCTCACGTTAATGAGATGGACAGAATATCAGGCTATTCGGTTAGCGAGATAAAATGAAGAGATTATTTTAGATAGGTATAACGTTGTAATTAAATTTTGAGGATTTAGACTTTATGCGATAATGGCAATCATGTTTTTTTTTAGTATCTAGAGACCCGCGACAATTGGGTTTATTTAAATGAGACGATTGCGGAGAGGATAAATTAATGTACTGTGTACAAGTCACGAAAGTCGCGTGGACGGAAACCCGTCCGGGACGTCGACTCGCCGGTGAAATGAGAACAAACGCGGCCGCGGGTTGTGAGAATAAAAATACACTCGCAAGACACACGAGGCAAATCAAACGGAGAGCGCGAACGTACCATTCGGTGTGCGCACTCGCTTTTGTATGACATGTGCAAGAGTCGGTATTTTGATATTTAGCTGTATTAAACAAAAATCGACATTCGTACCGACACTTAGATATTTATTGATCGAAATGCGCGTCAGCCGCAGTTCTATTTTTCCAGCCTATTTATACGATATAAAAATGTTTTTGTTTGATAGTTGCAATCTGTAAATATTAAACAAAATTGTGATGAATCCCGAATTTTTTGTACTTTCAAATGTGGAAAAAAAAAGAAATTAAGAACAGATATTGAGTCGTCCCTCTGTCGATCGCGAAACCCAAAAATTGGTAATCAATCCTGAGCACATTTTCCCAACGTATATACTAAATTACAAATGAAACATAAATTCATCAATCCCGACAATATATACAATTATTGAATAATCCACTTTCCGACACACCTCGCACACAGTTTTTTTTCTTCCATGAGAACGTTTCCGTCTGCCCCGAAGCGAGAATAACGGAAACATTCTTCGCTCGTTTATCGCCCGCCGCTTCTTCCTCTGCTCCGCAGCCGGTGAGTCAATATTGATTTAGGATCAGCGTTTATAGCGAGCACCGAGAGGTTCCCCGAGTCCCGCAGTCTGGACGAGCTTCATCGTCCAGTCGGCCTCTCCCATCGATCTTTTAACGAGGCTGAGTGCAATTAAGTGAGGATATAAAATCATTCTGCTTCCTCGGCTGTAGTCGAGCCGAGCGACTAATTGCGCATTCCAGTGACGCGCTCAATAACAGTTATTAACTCCGGCAGCTCAACACCTCCCGTAATTTCCCACACGTGCGTTTCGTGTGAGATACCGGTCGAAAAAATCCGCGGAACAAAAAACGCGAGACACCCTGGACGTCGGGTATGAGACGCGTAGACGCTTCGCTTCCTCGAGAAGTTCCAGGTAGTCGTTGCCGCAGAAACCCTGAAAACCGACGGGGATTCCGTGACAGATGAAGGCGGACCTCGGTCGCACTGTAATAAAGTGCTCCGGTTCTGAAAGTAGCAGTTGCGCCGGCTGAAAAATTGATCCCCCGAGGCTCTCGCTATAAGAACTACGACTACAGCGCCAAAGTGGCAACAGCGGTTCTCACATTGTTCTCCGGCGCGTCGCAGTATCGAACTCTCGTTGTACAAATTAATCATCCGATACTTTATTGAGATACAATCGACTTTCGTTGCCGCGCGCGCGATCCTTACAACTAGCGTGTCGTATAAGAGTACAAAAAGTATCTATATATAGGGTTTTTTTTACAAATTACAAATTAACTCGTGGCGACAATCGGCAGCCGCGGGACTCGCGATTCGAGTCCCCTCGCCACTCGTATGAAGTACGGAATGCGTCGACCTTTCAGCGCTCGATCGCCTCACACTCTATAAACTTAAGTGACTAACTAAAAGTCAAACTCGCGCGTCGATCCCCCCAACCGATACGCAATTCAGAGTTGTAAATCCCTAAATCATTTAGAAATTAAGCTTATGGTACAGTTGGTTTTGTGATTATTATAATGACGCGGAGAAAATATAATATGTGTATTTTTGTAAATGACTGTAAACAGTTTCTTTAAAAAAAATGTCACTGTAATTTTCCTTAAAAAAATGGAAAAATGCGGTTGATGCGTTACAAAAGTAATGGAGGCTCATGCTCTTCCATTTTTTGCGCAATTATTCGCAATTATTTATTAACAACGAGGTATTTATGCAGCCATTCGAGAGTTCGCACATCATTTTACGATCGCTTCAGGCTGCTGTTATCAAAAACACATCTACAAAACAGCGTCTACTGTAAAGTTAATTTCTCAAGATAATGAGGACTCACAACTCTGCTGCAATTAAATCTACGCAATGTCGAAAGACGCGATATCACGATGAAGATGACGATGAACATGAATCGAAATTAATTACTAGAAAAAAAAAAAAAACGAAACGAGCAGATGAAAAATAAAAATAGTCTTTTGCTCTCTCAGTCGATGCGGTTAACGAGGGTCAGGGAGAGTGGCGTTCGTTCCGGGCGGCGATTTCGCCGTCCCGAGGCGAACGAACGACGGTGTTTCCTCGTCCTCCGGACACACTTTCCCTCTTGTCGCGGTCTTGTCGCGACGCGCAAATTATGGCAACAGCGGATGATAGTAGACCGGCTGTCGGCTCTTCTCCATCACGTAGAACGCCTTCGGCTTCCCGTTGCCGGGAAAGTTCTTGTGGATGCTGGTGGGGCCCTCGGCCGTTTTCCCCGCGCCTATCGGCGCGTAGTACGACGTCGCTGCCTTCTTCCGGTGCTTCTTCGGCTTCGGCGCGTGCGACGCGCTGCTCCCCGAGGCGTGAAGCTCGTTCCCGAGTTTCCAGGCGGCGACGCGACGATCGTGAAGGCCACCGACTCCCAGCCTGTAGAGATTCGAGTCCTCGAGTCTGTAGGTTTTGTCGCTCGTCGCGCCGCCGCTTCCGGTTAGTTTCTGTAGCTTCTCCGGTCTGGCTTTCCGCAGCTCCTCGCTGATCCTCGGATAGCTGAGCCTCTTGTCGTTGTTCCTCACATGCTTAGCCGGTTTGTCCTCATGATGAAGAGCGTTGCCCGACGAATGATGATAACGCTTCCCATTGAAATCGGAGCTCAAAGGCCTCGCGGCCGGGACTATCACTGAGGGTTTCTTGTGCTTGTGCGCAAAGTCGGGCTTGTCGACGGATTGGAGCGCCTGATGCTGATGGTGATGCGCCTGGTCGTTCATCTCGGCCACGAGCTTCTTCCGTATCTGCTCGACCCGCAGCTGCGAGTGGAGCCGCTTCTTCTCGTTCATCTTCTTCACCATCGGTAGGTTCCAGTGGTAGATCTTGCCGGGTTTACCATTGCTGTGGAAGCCGACCTGGGGACTCGAGGCCGGGCCCAATCTCGTCGTTGTCTTGGTGATCTTTTCCTCCTGGCCGCCGGGTTTGTGGGGCTTGGTGAGCGAGTAGTAAGGCTGACTGGCGGGTAATTTGACGATGTAGACGTGACTGTCGCGATTCCCGTGACGCCGGCTGTAGGGCTGGTGGATCCGCACGTGGGAATCGGCGCCCGACGGCTCCGGGCCGGCGAGTCGCTTCTTGTGATGACCGTCGGGGATTCGCACCGGGACCAGACCCAGGCGGTTCAGAATCGCCGCGTTGCTGTTGCGGACCGTCGCGTAATTCGAACCACCGCTGGATTCCTCGGTGACGAGACTCGCGGCGGCGACTCCCAGCGCCGTCAGGAACCAGAGGACGAGGCTGCGGACAGAAAAAAAAACAACGTGGATGAGCAACGCTGCGGATGTAATTCGCGTGCGTGTGTTTCGCGCCTCTGGCGGGCGAGAGAGAAATGTTGGCCGCACGAAATTGCGGTTCGCGGGGACTGCGAAGTGCGGGGCAATCTTGAGAGGACCGAGGAATGCGGAAAGTGTCGGGAAGGACTTTTCGGCTGTGAGGAGAAGGAGACCGGGGCTAATTGCGTTAATTTCGTTTTGAGGCTATTTTTCTGTAGGAAATGTCCGGCCTTCTCAAAAAAGATAATTGCGTAGGACTTTTTTAAAAATATCGACTTTTAACCAATACCATCATTCTCAAGTCGCATATTCTACCCCCGAAAACACTGGTTATTAACCTGTTTTAATCGATTTTGAAAAAAATATTTTTTTGGCGACGAAAAAAATATTTTTTCTGTCAGAAATCGTAGATCCAGCTCCGGGCCGAAAATCGCCAAAATCGACCCCAATTTTTTTTCTTTTCAAAATATCGACTTTTAGCCTATACCATCATTCTCAAGTCGCATATTCTACCCCCGAAAACACTGGTTATTAACCTGTTTTAATCGATTTTGAAAAAAATATTTTTTTGGCGACGAAAAAAATATTTTTTCTGTCAGAAATCGTAGATCCAGCTCCGGGCCGAAAATCGCCAAAATCGACCCCAATTTTCTTTCTTTTCAAAATATCGACTTTTAGCCTATACCATCATTCTCAAGTCGCATATTCTACCCCCGAAAACACTGGTTATTAATCTTTTTTAATCGATTTTGAAAAAAATATTTTTTGGCGTCGAAAAAAATATTTTTTCTGTCAGAAATCGTAGATCCGGCTCCCGACCGAAAATCGCCAAAATCGACCCCAACTTTTTTTCTTTTCTAAATATCAACTTTTAACCTATACCATCATTCTTAAGTCGTATATTCTACCCCCGAAAACACTGGTTATTAACTTTTTTTAATCGATTTTGAAAAACATATTTTTTTGGCGACGAAAAAAATATTTGTTCTGCCAGAAATCGTAGATCCAGCTCCAGGCCGAAAATCGCCAAAATCGACCCCAATTTTTTTTCTTTTCAAAATATCGACTTTTAACCTATACCAAATGAAAATAAAATAAATAAATAAATAAAAATAAAATAAATAAATAAATAAAAATAAAATAAAACAACATAAATACACAAAAAAAAAATTACCAAATTTTCGAATGAAAAATTAAATTAAAAAAAAGCAGCCTGAGCCTAACGAAGCACACGACTTGCTTCATACTTCAAACGCTTCCCGACCGCCTCGCGGGCTAAGACACCGCCACCCAGAAGACACGATCACCAAGAAGCTCGTAGCGCTATCCCCGCATGTAGGTCCGCAGCGACCGGAGGCCGCAGCACGCTCGATTGCCGCATTACCGGCCCGGCAATCCGCTTAATTATCCCCCGTGATTCATCGGATTTGGAACACATCTTCGTGCGTCCTGTGTTCCCGGGATTGCGGTGGCGACTGCGGTCGATCGGCGGATGCCTTCGCGCACACGTGGACGATATATCGTACACACGTATGGAGAACTCGCGGCGCATGTGGTGCATGCACATTGTACATATCTCTCCCCCCCCCCCCGCTCCCCCTGTGCCCCCTCGGTGGATCGCGTAGCCGTTCGCGTTCCCCGTGACCAAGGGAGTTTGTTCACCTTGCGCGCAGCGCTCGGGGCTCTCGCGCCAAACCGTAGTACGTGTTCCTCGTCGTCGTCGTCGTCGTCGTCGTCATCGCTGCTGCGTTCGCGCGAGGCGACGGCGCGGACGCTACCGGCGGACTCATCCTGCGCCTCGTCCCTCCCGCCGTCGGGAACCAGTGAGGAACAGTGAGGTTCGCGCGAATCCGATTCAACGCGTCCGCACGTGGATCTCGTGTGCGGCGTGTTGTATGCAGTGCGCGAGACGTCCCTACGCCCCGGAGACTCCCATTGTCCCGACGGCGGTGGCCGCGCGCGCGAGCGGCGGAGCGTCGAATCGAGGAAGTTACTCTCGCTCTCCTGTCGTGTCCTCGCGCTGCGCGCAGCTCCTGGCGCTTTGTGCAGCGTCGAGTGAATGCAAAGTGAACGCGAAGCGGCGGAGGAGGAGGAGAAGCGAGAACGCATGGGGCGTTCGGCTCCGACGTTCAGCTTCGAAAATGACCGAATTTTCGACACGCAAATTGTGACGCATGATCCCGGATATTCGTAATATTCGGAGAATTTTCGAGTCACGCTGTTGTGCATCACACTTTTTTTTTAGATATTTGAAATCGTAAATTAAACAAAAAAATCGTATATAAAAAATGTAACATTTTTATTCAAGTTCATTTGAAGAGAAATATTTTTTGAACTTGAGCTCGGATTGGTGAAAAATATTTTTAGCTGTGATTAACAGATATTTTTAATCACCGGGAAATTATTATTGTTTATTCTTATTTGATACATTTTTATTCGTAATATTCGGACGAGTTTCGGGCGACACTGTCGAGCATCAGACATTTTTTTTAGATATTTTAAATCGCGAATTTAAAAAGATGTATGTAAAAAAAGTAAACACATTTTTTTATACATTTGAAGAAAAATATTTTTTTCGCTATGATGAACAGATATTTTGTAGTCAACGGGAAATGATTTTTTTTTCTCTTGTACGTTTTTTTAATTTTTTTTTATTTATTAATCCTTAAATACTTTATTTTATTCCACTGACGTGTTCGCCAAGTGTTTGTTTATTCATGCGGCTCGCTGGATTTGACATGGAATGTCCGGTATGAACAGCGATCCGCGACATGGAAACGTGCTTAAGCCTCAAAGTGTGCCGAAAGTTCAGCGACCTGGTGCACGGTCGGTATATATTTATTGTATACCAAAGGTGAGTCAGTAGGAGGAGGGGGGGGGGGAGGACTTCTCGCTGCGAGCATGACCTGCTGTTGACGCTGACGAGGAGGCCGCGTAGATCACGATCCGCTAAACAGATCGGTAGAAGCCTCGAGGGAAAACTAGTTTCGAACCGGTCGCCGTTACCTCGCTACGCCTGCACCGATCTTCATTGTGCACCGCAAATTCGTGGAATTCGTCCACGCGCAATCGCACGCTGTCTGGTCAACTCGATCGTGACGCTGGTCGCCCGAACTCAGACATTCTGGCCATCGAATATAGTAAAAAAATAGCCTGGTTACAAAAAAATTCATATTTGCAAAATTCTGCTTCCTATACAATTTTCAAAAACGATTATACATTTATTAGTAAAAATATAAATACTAACTAATTTTTATTAATTTTTAGCAGAAAGTTTTAATACATTTTTAGTTAAAAAAATGTATTTTTTTTAGCAAAAAGTTTTTATTCGTTTTTAGTAAAAAGTTTAAATTCATTTTTACTAAAGAAATTTAATTGATTTTTGGTAAAATTTGTTTATCTTTTAGTAAAAAAAATATTCATTTTTAGAAAACATTTTTTATTTTTTAGCAAAAAAAAAAATATTCATTTTTAGTAACCATCTTTTAATTTTTGTTAATAAAAATATAAATAAACAAAGGAAAAGCTCTGGATCGTCGTGGCTACCAAATTGCGAGCAGCGACTGAACAGCGACTGCAACGCGCTAGGAATAATCGCACGGTGAACGCGGAACGAGACAGGACGATTGTTGCTCGTTAACTTGTTGCAGTGGTCAGTGCGGGTCAAGCTTAAGCGTTCCGCGGGTATCCGATTAAATTGAAAGAGCTGGCTTGCGGCGACCAAGAAAGGGCCTTTCGCGTCGGCCAGGCACTCGAACGGCATTTTCCTCGCGCGCGCGAAGCGCAGGCGTAAGAGTAAAAGAAGGCGTAAACGGGCGGTACGCGGTCCCCGAGGGCCGTTAATGGCTCGCCGGCTCCGTTGGGAAAACGATAAAAAAATAAAATAAAAAAAAATCCGCGGCAGATACGGGAGGACCCGGCTCCATGAGGCACCGCGCGTCGGGTAATTTCCACCTGTGCCATCGGCGCAGGAAGGTGCTTGACCCCTTCGCACGCTTCGGAATTTACTTCTCATCATCAGCGTTAAAACAACGACCCGACGAGCGTTGCGCCTCTCGTCAGGCGAATTACCGGAGGGATCGCAGGGTAAATTGAATTTCATTCGCGCAAACGTAAAAACGACGGAATCAATGCCACGTAATTGAAGCAGAGTTTTGTAAAAAAAAAAAACATTTTTCCCAGGAGAAAAAAGTGTAAGTAGTGCGTCGCACATTTTAAAATACAACTTTTCTGGTATTTGTTTGTCAGTCTCATATAATTTAATTTTATAATCTGGCCGGCGGCAGGGACAGAAATAAAAGAAAACTAATTAATTTTCTTCAAAACATTTTTCAAATAATAATAATAATAATAAAAATAATAGCCAATTTAATAAATCCGAGGATATTTTGGAGCCAGTTGGACGCCCGAGTTATGAGTCTTCACCGCTCCCAAGCGAATTAATCGATAATATACGTTTCAAGAAATAAAGCAATTTATATATATACATTATATGTATATAATACCCGAGAAGTATTCGAGTGCGAAGTGAGGGAGAGTAAATCTATAACGCTTCCACGGGTTACGGGAATTCGTCGACGCACCAACGACCATCGATTTTGCCGCGGGGTCTGGCGAAGCCGCGTATAGCCCGTGCGTTTGGGCTTTGGGGTCTTCTGGCAGCGACGGCCGGGATAATTTTCCGCGAAACTCGTTCCAAGGGTTTCCCGGTTTTCGTCCGCCCCGCCGGTTTCCCGGAGGGGGGGGGGGTCTAAAACACAGGAAGCGAGACGAAGAAATACGCGCCGCGGGTTTCCCGAGCGAAACAGCCGATAAAGACGCCCGGCGAGAGTCGACAGGAGTTACAGGCGCAACACAATAGAGCGAGCACAAAGCGCAGCGCCGGACGCTCGAAAAGGCAGAGCGCCTGGCGTGCGCGCGCAGCTATCGCGTCCTAGAGCAGAAAAAAGAAAAACATTAACCGCGTTTTCCGTGTAGCCTACCCCCCACTCGACGCTCGCTGCGCGAGAGGCGAGAGCGCAATGAGAATGAGAGATAAAAGCGAGAGGAACGAGAACGCGTTGTTCGTATACTGAGACATTACGTGCCTAGCGCGCCGCGTCTATTAATGAGGGGTTTGCGGGATGTGGCTTAAAACGACGACGCTGAGAGTTGTTCACTCTCGCTTTTATCCGAGCCTCTCTGTATATATATATATATACACACACGCACAGTGTCTATATATATATAATATAAATATATATAATGCATAGGACGCGCGCACGTTACTATTACACTCGAGCGGTGTAATCACGATTACTTTAACGATCGGAGCCGTTCGGGCTTGAGCATTTTGTGCGGCGCAATAAGTTTAAATAAGTTTCTCAAAGATGGATATTAGCCGAGGACGCGCGGTCGCCCCCCTCCCGCCCCGTAAGGTTTCCCGTGGGGATATATCATTGGCCCTAATGCGGGTACGCGCGCGCCTCTGGCGACGCGTCGCGGCACTAATCATACTTACGCTTCTCGACACATCCTGCGTTTCCGGCTAGCCGAACGCCGCGTCGCGCCGCTGTAACCATTTAATAAGGCGACCCTGGCCTTTCGGACTTTCAATTTTCTTGGAAATTAAGAAAATTATTATTATTATTATTTTTTTTTTTTCTGTTTTATTATTATTATCATTATGATTAATGGCTTTATTCATATTTAGTCGCGGTTAAAATTGCAGAAACAAGCGAGAATGAGCGATGTTTTTATTTTCATTCGTTCCAAATTTGACCTCCCGAGCGGCCATGACACCTGCGCAAGCAGCGCCATCGTCGTTAATCTATTTTTCTCCGGCATAACGCGCGCGGGGTAAGCTTGACAAATATGTGCATCGGCGGCCGCGCCAACCGCGAACCGCCCTTTGTCTCGTCGAGCGGCGCCGTAAAGTCGCACCCCGCGCGACTCTCGAGCGAAATTTATACACTCGAAATTATTGTCGAGGTTAATCGTCGCTCGAAGATTATCTCCCGGTAATACCGGCATCATCGGGTGGCCGTGCGTAGAGCGCGCAGGGAGGCCACACGAGGCCCGCAACGTATATAGCCCGCGCGCTCGCTGTGGCCATGCGGGACGCAGCGAGAGCGGAATATAAGCAGGAAGGTTTTATTCCCTCCGAGACGTATATAGCTGTACCTTTGGGTCTTAAGCTCCGGGCGCTACGCCCTGCGCACGAGAGAGACCCATAAAATCCCTTTAATAGTTGCCTCGCGCACCTATTATGTACCGAGTATATTCAGAGTACGTTAGCTCCTCCTAGTGGCCGTTTTTCGTTTTACCTTCGCTCTTTTTTTCCATCGTCCCGCGCGCCGCGAGACGTGTGTGCGACTCGCACACGTCTCGCCCGGACATGTCGAGTGCGCGCGGCGTAAACGCTCGCAAATTCGGGGTACTCGCCTCGCGCACCCCGAGAGCGAGAGTAATTTTTGATTTTACGCACCGCTCGGTATCAGCCGGGTGGCGTGACTGGAGATGCGATTCTTTTTTGGTTATGTTTCGCCCACCACTCGCGCTCAAGTCGCCCGCGACGTCGGTTCTTGGAAAATGAATTTAACCGATGCCCGCGAAGTCCGGGAATCCGACAACCAAAACCGCAGGGATATTTAATCGCGAGTTTGCAACGAGCGCGAGTTGCGTCTGGCGTGCCGGGAGCTGAGGCGAGAAGCATTCCGGCTGGGAGGCCGGAGGTGTCGCCCGACGAGTGATTCGTCGCCTCGGCGACTTTCGTGCGTGTCCCGGGCGACGAACGCGCGCTGCCACTTTCTCGGCTGATCGTAATCCACCGGTCTGCAGGAGAAAATGTAATAATTCTTCGAGGTTTTTTTCCCCGGAGAAAATTCGTCCTCACGGTGGGACGATCTGCATGTTTTTGCATACACTTGAGACGACGACGGTTCGACGAGAGGCAGAAACAGTTTGCACCGCGTGAGTTTTTTGTTGGTTAAGCGTAAATACTGGGCTCGTATTTCTGTTTTTTCTGCTACACCGAACGGGTGAGATATGCGCGTACCCTGCGACTTTGTTGGGTATACCTATTATAATTTGAATGACGCAACGGCGGAGTCGTTAAACTATTAAGAGGCAGTGATACACCAGTGGGAATTTCGTCGCTCAATGCTAAACACCTATAGGGCTTTCACTCTCGAACCTAACCTAACTTTTTGGTTTCTCGGTTCTCCTAAACAAATGGCTTGGAGTATCGAGAAGCCAGAAGTTTAGCCCGTTTCTGCAATATTTCTGCACATTCTCTCAAAATCTGAGCTCAATCTGGCCAGTAGCTCGGGAACAAATAAGTTTCGAAAATGTCAGTTGAGAGGGGAGGGGGCGGAGGAAGTATCGCTGCCTCTTAAATTATGAATGCAGTCAAAAATGTATTATGTCTCTCATCCAGCGTTATGATGATATTTTCCATTCCCTCCGGACCTCCACATAAATCGCGATCGAACGCGACGTAAATCATCGGCCAACGTCTTCGACGTCCATCTTGAGTGTTTTTTTCGCCCGCTCGTTTATTCTCTCCGACCGCCAGCCATCGACCATTACAGAATTAGGTCTATTATCGCTCATTACGCGTCCGTCAGCCGCATTACAAGTTCCACCCGTATTTCGATCCGCGATTCCGCCCATTAGACGCGAGACGCCCTACCCGTTGTCCCGATCGGGACGGCGAAATAATAGATGGAAGTGGAAAACGATAGAGGAATGTCCATTCCGAGAGTAACAGATCGATTCCACCGGCCGCGGCAAAAAGTCACGGGAACGCAGCGCGCGGCCGTCGCGAGCTGCGCGCAGCACTCGATACGGCAACGGTCGCCTCTCTGTGTACACACGAACGTCGGCCGGCAGGACGAGCGAGCGCGTGGGGACAAATAAAAGCCGGAGAGAATAATGACTCGCACCTGTTTCATCCCTTTTTCGAAGCGACCCGAAGCGCCTTATAAAGTCCGTGTGCCACGGTAACACTGAATGATGCATCGAAAAAAAAGGGAGAGGGAAAGGGGGGGAGGTAAAGAAAACAACAACAGCGAGGATAGAGAACCGCGCCTATCCCGCGGCATCTCGAGTCTCTCGGGTCACACTCGTCGTCGAGTTTGCGGTAATAACGAGAGGACGTACGGCCGGCCGCTGTTATGCGTCGTTGCTACACAGTCGCGGCGGAAACCAGCCGCGCGCGTTGTCCCCGCGACTAATGAAGCTATACTATAAACCCCCCGAAGGACTCGCGGCGACCGCAGCGCCGCGCGCGTCGCCCCGCCGAAACGAGGCGCTTTATAGTTTATTATGCAAAACCCGCGTCCTCGGACGCGAGACGCGCGGCGCTCTCCGAGCAAATAACGGAGATTTATCGTCGTTGCGCGCCTCAAACTTTTCGTTAGAGAAATTAAGCTCCCGCAGCCCGAGCCGAGCCGAGCGAGCGCTCGACTCGAGAGCACCACGTATGTCGATAAATCTCTGCACATCTTCGCTACAATCTTGGCTGGAAAAAAATTAAAAAACAAAAATAAAAATAAAAAGGAAGAAGTCGTCCGAGCACGAAGAGACGGGGAAGACTAGCAGTAGTTGTAGGCACTGTAAAATATGTGCCGAGGAATGGGAAGAGGGGGGGGGGGGGGGGGGATGAGTGAACCGAGATTCCAACTCGAATGGCTGCGTACGCGTTCTGAACATCCGAGCAGCATTTTTTTTCATCCCTTCCCCCTCCCCCACCCCCCTTGATCATCCGCCCATTTGTCTCAAGGATCCCTTTTATTGCCCGATTCTCTTTTTCTTTCGCTCGCCCTATTCGCCCTTGCCGAGCTCTGCTGCTTAGAATCGCACGCTCTGTGTACGTGCGCGTCCTCCTTGGCTCTCTGTATACGCTGACGACCTCGGCCCTCCTCCCGCTTCGTGTGTACACGGAATCGACATAAAGGTTCTTTCATTGCTCTATCTCTGTGTATATTTCATCCGGGGACTCGTGTTATATATCTATATATCTGTATATACAGATGTGTGAGCACGATTCTATGCTCTTATTCAGCAGTTATACACGCGTAGAAATCACAGACGTAAAATGTAACCCTCTGGGCGAAAATTCCCGGGCGCCCTACGACTGAGCACGCGAACGAGATTACAACGAAATATCAGAGCGAAGTCGGAGAGGAGCCAGCGAACCGACAGACGAATTCCCAGATCGTTTATTTCGTGCAGCCAACTCCTAGCCCTGTTATTATCGCAGCGGGCTGATTATAGCTTTTCGGGGGTCGCAAGTACCGGGCGAAATCTCCGCTTCCCCGATTTATTTCTTGCGATAAGTGATATTGCGCAGGTGTAACGTGCAATATGCCGCGAGTAGGTACGAGTGTCTGGGCAAAAAGGGACCGGGTGGCGTTTTACGACTTTGGCTTCGCGTACATTTCTTTTGGCATCAAATTGACGGAAGAGCGAGCAGCTTGTAATAACACGCGAATGGAATTTTAATCGGTTGAGAAATAAAAAACGCGCTGAATTGTATGTTTTTGGATATGTAATTTGGAGGTCTGATTTGAGGATCCATGAACCTGAATTTCGGTCGACGAATGCTAAAGTTTACATAAAGGGAAAATATTTTTGACGAAAATATTTGTTTCTCTGATACTTAGCCATGGCTAAGTTCCGTGCACCCAGAAAAATCGTTCTTTCGAATCTATTCGAAACAAACAAAATTTATTTGAATGAAATAAATTTTATTTGATCCAAATAAATCCTATTAAGCCATTAAATAAATTAATCTATTTAATGGTCGGTCTAATAGGATTTATTTGGATAAAATAAAATTATTTTCGAATAGATCCCATTAGAACGATTTCTCTAAGTGTGGTGCACCACGGGACCGCCAGCATCGCACCAAGGTATAGCGGACCCACTACAATTTGAATTCGTGCTCCTTTGGTTTCGCGTGTCGCGAAACCAAAGGAGCACAAAATCTTTTATTTTGGCACCTAATTATCACCTAAATAGCACCTAATTTTGATGTGAAAAAAATGTTGTTATCTGGTATTTAACCACGGAACGGCCAGCGTCATACCAGCGATACTGTGTAAAAATATTGCTGGTCCCAATAAAATATTAATCTTATACCGCGAAAACAAAGGCGAACCTAATTTTCATTTTGTCACCTAATTCTAACACCTCATTTTGATATGACGAAGATTTTTTTAATCATTTATATACTTACGGAATTGCCAGCTTAACGTGAAGCTAGCATTTCCAGTAAAGTTTTCATTTTCAATTAGCACCTAAAAAGCCCCTAATTGCAGTATATTAAAAATTCGATTTCCTAATTTTCGATGTGTCACCTTAAGGGACCGGGGAAAAATATATTATTCTTCCGACGTTCCTGACGTCAATTTTCATCTTAATTTTAAGCGAACCAACCCAGTATTTTAAAAAATTCATTTTCGCCATCACAGCCCACCGAGCCGAAGCAGCGAGAGCGCCGGCTGGGTCGTCGAGGAGGGACGCGCGCGGGTGGTGTAACACGACGAAGCTGTGCGGGCTGCGCAGCGTGACGAAGAGGGATCGCCCACCTCGTCGGGCGGCCGGCACAATTTACGCGAATAACGCGTCGTTCTCGCGCCCGGTAATGTTATACGTGACGCGGGAGACGCACCGCAGCGAGTCCCTCGACAATTTGTTGTATCTCGTCCGGTGGATCGGACGTATTTTTGCATATCGATGACTCCCGGCGCTCTCGGTATAACACACAGCGCCCCCTGCAATCTGTTCGAGCAGCAGTCTCTCCTGGCAATCGACTGTATTCGCACTGCGCAAAAAAAGAAATCCACAGAGTTCGATAATGTAACCGCCGGACCGTTCGTGCGGATACAAATCGCCCCGGCGGTTTAATTAAACGTTTAATTGGATTTTATAATTACCTCGCTCGCGGAGATACAGAGAGGACCATTTACGCGCCCGGCTCGGCGTGTTTTATCAAGCGCGTAACGCAGCAGCGAACATTCCGATTGTTGTTGCGTTCGACCGAGCGAGAATTACTCCGCGGGGAAAATACTGAATCAACTTCCGCACCTGCGAACGAGCCGTGGTTCACTAAACGAAAGCCGCCTTTGATCAGCTGCAAATCCGAAATGACGCTGTGCTCGTTCGACCGACCGGGTGTCGATTTCAATCGTCAAGCAAATATTTAGCATTCAGTATATTTAGTGTGTGAACGCAAATTCATTTGATTTAACGTAATTTCATTGTCAACTCCTTTTGCTTTCCAAATCGACGTTTACGTATAAAATCGACATGCTTATGACATAAAAAAGATGTATGACAATGAAAAATTCTTACGATAAAGAAAATACGTCACTTAAGGGGTAGAAAAATGTTTTATTAATTATATCGTTCTGCGAGGAAATAAACCCAATTTCAGCTCCCCGCGAACACGCGTCACATTTCTCGAGCAGATCGAAATCCGCCAGCCAAGCCCTTAGCCTATTTATCGATCCATTACGTTAAATCGTGGTCTCGATTGATCTATCATTACCCCGCGATAATAATAACAAAGCCCTTCGAGCCTGCCCATCGCGTATTTCCATCGTGCTTCCACCGCGAGTCAATTAAACGAGGAAAAAAGTTAAAAAAAATAACGTCGATTTTCGTTGCACGCGTGACCGTGGCAATCGATCAAGGTTAATGGTCGCCGGAGTTGCCCTCGGGGCGTGCCACGATTACGAGCCTCGGCCTGTAGAGCAGAAACGGGAGGAGGACGAGCGTGTCCGAGTCTGAACGCGATAAAAGCGCGCACGGCAGCAACAGCAGCAGCAGCAACAGGACTAAACACAGCGCGAACGGTGAGACGTGACTTAGCGAGCGGATCGAGCCACGCACGCGACACAACAACACAACGAGTCGAAGCTCCGACGCGCCAGAGGGCGCTGCGGATTCCCGCGTGTCGGGAAAAACGGCCGGCGGCGCGCACGTTGCGCGCCTGAAACAACTAGGCGAGTCGAAGTCGAGTCTCGTGCTGCCCTCGTCGCCTCCTGTACACACGGAATATTCACCCGGCCTCCGCGAGCGACTCTGACCCCCGCACGCGTGAATCCTTTATGCATAACGGCGCATCGGCCTGGAACTTTGCCTATTATGTCACTACTGGAAAAGGGATGCGCGCGGGAACGGCTTCTGGCCTCCCGGCTGACGGTGTTGGTTGTGCCTATATTTGCCGCGTGTCTTGTGTGTTGTGTGTTAGAAACGTTCCGAGAACGATAGTTCCCAGGAGCTCGCGGCGGCGGCGGCGGCCACGTATCTGCGAGGCGCGGCAGCGGCGAGAAGCGTCCGACGCTTCGGCCATTCCCAGTCCCGTTTCCCGCGAGAGACTAACTGACGATTGAGTCGATCATCAACGACGCCATTATTCATCCGCGTATGCGCATAAGGAGGGAGGCAATTTTTGTCCATGGCAGTATGGTGGTATCTGCTGTATTTAGAGACCACCCAATCAGAGGAAAAAGAAGAGGAGAAGTAAATGTGGCTGACCTGACTGAGTCTTTTAAGGATATCTTTACTGCAAGTTGTTTCTGGTCAATTTTTATTAAATTTTCACAGGTCTCCTCTCTTAAAAAGGACATGGGACATCGAAAATCGAAATATCGAAAACTGAAGCCACATCACTGCAAAACGAAGCGTGTTGCAAGTGTGTTGTTTCTCCTGCCTTTTACATTGTGATGAGTTTTTATACACTTACAGGCGTGTTTCTTTCATATATCATTTACCATGTAAGTTCCAACACGTCTTAGGTGTGCAAAAACTCGTCACAATGTAAAATAAAGGAGAAGCAACACACTTGAAACACGTTTGGTTTTTAGAGTGTTTTCACACCTTCTGGTTGGGCGGCGGCGGCGGCGTCGATATAAAATCGATGTCGGACTGTCATGGCTGCTGCAGAGTCACGTATCGCGCGCGTTTGAAGTGGCTGTGATAGTCACAAGAAAAGATGAATGAAAAACAAGGAGCGCGAGGGAATTTCTCCGCCCAATTCTAAACGCCTATAGGGCTGTCTCCCTCGCGCCTGACATCACTTTTTCCTTTTTCGGTACTCCACACAAAGCGGCCGTTAGTCTCAGTAAGCCAAAAGCTTAGCCCAATTGTACTATCCTTCCGCGTATTCTCGCTGAATGCAATAACTCCATAGAGTTATTTGAGGGAAAGTAGCTGTTAAAATGTTGAAAGTGATGTGTGAAATGCCACTGTCTGGCAGTGATAAACCCGTGTGAATTTCGCCTCACAATGCTAAATACCACTAGGGCTGTCTCCATGGAACGTAACCTCACTTTATGGTTTTTCGATTCTCCCCAACAAACGCCTTCGAGTATCAAGGAGCCCGAAGCTCAGCCCAATTCTGCAATACTTCCGCACATTCTCTGAAAATCTGATCTCAATCTGGCTAGTAGCTCGGGAAAAAATACATTTCGAAAGTTTCAGTTGAGGAGGAGGGGAGAAGTAGCGCTGCCTCTTATTGACGATTAAGGTATTCTCGATCACGGCGCGCGTGCGGTGTGATGGACAATGAACGTTCTGTGTGTCGACGATTAATCTCAGTCATCTCGGTCGTCTCACGGCGTCCCGCGGCTTTTCGACTCGCCGCGAGCAGCGGCGCGCACGCCCTTTGTGCCTGAAACAACACAACGCGCGGCGCACGCGCAGTGAACTGTAACGGTTAAAATCCGAGCGGGCGAGAGACGCGCGATGAGGGCGCCGCCCTACGCCGCGAGAGAGTTGCCTACGAGTTGCGCAACTATGCGCGTGGACGAGCGTGTAACTTATGAAATTTAATTGTAGCGTCTGGCTCTCTCGGCGCGCAGCGTGTAATTAGGCGCTGCGCGCTCGGTGCGCTCGGCGCGCGTATTCCCTCTATCTCCCTTCGTGGATATAATGAGAAGACACGGGAGAGGCCTGAATTAACCAGCCGCGATGTCGACGGTTAGATATTCCACGCGCGCGGATCGCGCGGTATGCGCACGACGCTTTCTCTATTACCGACTCCCACGAGTGGATCGGATTCTTCGCTCCTCGTGTTGCAGGTCCGGAGTGCTTTGATCCTGGCTAATTGCCGGCTATCGCGGAAACGAGAGCGCGTCGGGACGACCGCGTCGAAGTGACAACTATTAATTGTTCCTCTTTTTACGACTACACTAAATTCAAATGCAAATTCAATTTAATATTCGATGCACAGGTGCAGGATGATTTTTCTCCATAATTTTAATAATTTTACAAAATCGTATTGGTTCTAGTTATCGCAGGACCTTTACATACAACTTCTATCTTAGGATTTCCGAGCAAATATTGTGCGGGTCGTATAAGCCCCATAACGAGGATGTTTTTAGGGTGTTTTTAAAATGTCTTTTGCGACAGTAAATCGAGGAATTTTGCAAAACTTGTTTGCAGATGGCAAAGTGAGAGTTCATAGTGTCCTTAATGTACTGGATACGGTATTAAGAAGGGAAGAGATGTTTAAATAATTTTTAACGATTTTTTAAGGATGTTTTTAAGATTCTATTAAAACAATTCCCACCTACAATTGTAGAAATTAGAGGTTATCTTGGACGTTGCGATAGGAATATTTTGCACGTTATACCAAACAGTTTTCCGATATTTATTCGGATATAATATTACGTCGTGACCCGACGACAGTTCGACAACGAATGAAGACTACAGAACAAAATAAAAAACAGGATTGTAGAACAAAAGAACCAAATGGTGAAGCTCGTTGATGTAGACGTTCTACTTGAACACAGATTTTCAACAATAATTACTATATATCGAAATAAAATAAATAAATGAAAGCTGTTAATTTCTAACCGTAATACAATTTACGTTGACATTCATAATAAATTAACCGTGAGGAGATACTAACAATTCGTTGCCGTTAAAAGTTTGGTTAATATATAACTTTTTGAATTAAATTGTAACTATAAAATGGTCACATTTACGTCTATAAAACACGGGAAAAAAACGGGAGGCTGAGGAAAAAATTCGGGGCGCGTGTCCAGCCTTTTTTTTCGCCGTCTCGAGCGCGTTTTCAATGTTGCGCTCGAGCGAGCCGTCGCCGGCTACTCGAACCCGCGAGATACCCGTGCGGCACGCGAGGAATGCCGGGTAGGCAGCTTCCAACGACGACCGCCTGTCCCGCGCGCGCGCGCGCTCGCATTGCTCGCACATTACGATTAGATCCGCTGCAGCGGCGACGCGTTCGGCGAGCTCATCCCCCGTATCATCGGATTCACCGCACGTTCGTTAATCGACTGGCGTCACCCGTTTAAATCCCGCTACGATGATCCCGAGGCCGTTAAAATGTTTTGTCAAGAGGCGATGCTAATACGACGGTAATTGAATTATTAGCCGGCAAAACGCCGATGATGCGGCGAAATTGAAGTTTTTTTTTCGTATTCGCTTGAGGAAAAAAATTCACGTGTCGTTGAACCGTCTAGTCACGCAGACTAAACGCCGAGCTTCGTAATTAATCGAAATTAGACCAAATTCCAGAGACAACGAATATCGATTACTAATAGCTCGAGGTAATTTTCCAAATATAAAAATACAAAAATATCAACTTCAATATTGTTATGTATCAATTTAAAAAATCTATGTACTCGTTTTGTCGTCCCGCTAATTTTTCCCCACGCCCAAAATGTCTCACGAGTATAATAACAACAATAAAAAAATGCCCATAGAATTTATTACCCAGAAGACAATCAATCAATTCCCTAAGTATCGATGTCTGATTAGACCAAATTCCAGAGACAACGAATATCGATTACTAATAGCTCGAGGCAATTTTCAAATACAAAAATATAAAAATATCAACTTGAATATTGTTATGCATCAATTTAAAAAATCAATGTACTCGTTTTGTCGTCCCGCTAATTTTTCCCCACGCCCAAAATGTCTCACGAGTATAATAACAACAATAAAAAAACGCTCATAGAATTTATTACCCAGAAGACAATCAATCAATTCCCCAAGTATCGATGTCTGATTAGACCAAATTCCAGAGACAACGAATATCGATTACTAATAGCTCGAGGCAATTTTCCAAATATAAAAATATAAAAATATTATCTTCAATATTATTATGTATCAATTAAAAAAAATCAATGTACTCGTTTTGTCGTCCCACTAATTTTTCCCCACGCCCAAAATGTCTCACGAGTATAATAACAACAATAAAAAAAATGCCCATAGAATTTATTACCCAGAAGACAATCAATCAATTCCCCAAGTATCGATGTCTGAGCTCCGCGAAATCGCTTGTAACGCGGTCAACGCTCGCGCAGCATCATCCACCTTGCCGGTACGGGTAGTGCACGCGTCTGCAGTTTCTCGTTATTGTTTCCCTCCCCTCGGCCTCGGCTCCTGACACACGCACGAGCGTGCCTGACCCTGCGCCACCGGCTTTTTTTCCCCATTCTCTCGTCGCTCCCCCCCTCTCACGGCGAGCGACGACGATACCGCGCGTTATATAGTAGGTGCAGAGAAAAAAAAAGGAGGAGAAAAAAGAAGTGAGAGGAGTCACCCCTCAGCTGAACAGCAGCGCTCGCTGGTAGCGCGGGTGACTCGTGACTAACACGGCGGCTAATGCGTCGGAGCTTCGAGGTCCTTCCTTACGTGCCCGTCGCGCGTTTATTCACACACAACTAAATAGCGCCTCCTCCTCCGGCTCGCGTGTGTTGGCCTCGGCTGGATTCCCGTAATTCCCCGGCGCAAGGTATAACGCATTGAGTCCCTCGCGGGCAAAGGGCCGCTCGACCTCTGCGCGTTGTGTACACGCAGGCAGACTACGTGGGCGACCCCCCGTCCGCGTATCGTGTCACCCTGGGCGCCGTACGACGCGCTGTGTACGACCGGCCGGCCGACGCGGAAACCGAACGGTACAGCGCTAAATATTTGCACTTGAAACGCGAAGGCGACGATCGCGTGCGCGGCTGACGGGTTCGACTGTATATCTGTGCGGTATTAAAACCGATGGGGCTTCGAGACTGCGAGTGTCGTGAATTATGAGACATTTTTGTGTAATGCAGCGAGGGGATTTTGATCAATGAAATTTTCCTCACGATTAGGCAACGATTGGGTGGTTTAAGTGATGACTTTAATTTCCGTGCTACTCGGCTTGGGCATCCCTGGTAGAAAATTCGAGGTGTTACATTCGGATCTGGTCGGGCCCTAGCCGGGCCAACGTGACGCAGAACAGGGCCCAATGAAACGCTATAGATTTTGTACAGATTGGAATAGATTAAAATTACTTTTCTACCTTACGTACGGACATATCTCGCGTCGGTTAAATCGGCGAAATTTACGATGCTGTACGACAGATATTCGAGCTGTTGGAACTAAATATTTGGCTTAATCCCTAGTAGAAAATCTGTGATGTTAGATTCGGCTCTGGTCGGGCCAACGTGACGCAGACCAGGGCTGAAGGTAACGTTACAAATTTTCTATTAAGGATTGAGCCAAATATTTAGTTCCAAGAGCTCGAATATCTGTCGTACAGCGTCGTAAATTTCGCCGATTTAACCGGCGCGATATGTGTCGTACGTAAGGTGGAAAAGTAATTTTAATCGATTCCAATTAACGACGTGGGTATTGCCGCGCGACGACTCCGCCGCGTGAGATATACATCATCGGGGGATTCCGAGCGCAGGTTGGCAATGCTCGCCGATTAAATAGCGCAGTCATCCGCGACGGTGGGACCATAAATTATTCATCGTATTACGCGGAGCATATCAATCTGCATCGTTAATTGAGGAGCAACGAGTGCTTTAATTGTGTGTATCTATAGCACGGATTTTTATCCACATTTTTTTCTCTCTCTCTCCCTCTCTCTGAATTTAGTGTAAATATTTCAGCCCCGAAGGATGTGAATCGTGAAATAGCAACTGTTTGACTTTTCTCCAGGAACGATTTATTAAGTCACACATTTTTTCGTCGTATTACGAAGGGCATATCAAACTGCGTCTTTAATTGCGGCGCAACGATGGCTTTCATTTTAGGCACAGGATTTAACCTTCGGTGTATTTTTTTTCTCTCAATTTTAGTGTAAATATTTCAAAAGCCCGGAGGAATGTGAATCGTGAAAAAGCAGCGCTTTGAATATTGTCCAGGGACGAATTATCACATCACTTTTTTTTTATCGTATTGCGTGGAGAATATCAAACTGCATCTTTAATTGAGGAGCAACCAGACCCTCGACGTATTTTTTTCTCTCTGGATTAAAGGAAAATATTTAAAATGCCAAATTTTTCATCGTGTTACGTCGAGCACATCAAACTGAATCTTCAATTGAGGCGCAACGAGAGCTTTAAATTCGTACAGCAGGTTTTAACCCTCGACGTATCTTTTTCTGTCTCCCTCGATTTAGCGTAAATATTTCAAAAGCCCGGAAGGATCCGAGCCGTGAAATAGCTGCGACTGTTTGACTTTTGTCCAGGGACGATTTATTACAATGGCTTTGACGTAAGCGCAGCGCCGCCAGAGTCAATGTTTGCGAAGCACGGAATATAATACAGGCAGGAGTCTCCGGTGAGCACGATACACCTAACACGCAACGGACATCGAAAGACAGATTCAATCGGGGAAAGGAGTTTCGTGCAAATATTTGCGTAGCTTTGCGCGAGACGCGCGCACCGCGCGTCGTTCGTGCTTTGTGTTGCATGGAAAGTATCTATCAATATTTGACGGCAGTAATATAAATCCGGCGGAGGGTGAGACGCGTTTCGATCATCAATTCAACGTAAATTCGGCTTTTCGATTATGTTCCACGGGGTGCAATAACAGTTGTGAGCTCGACGTTCCTGCCATAACATTCACACCAATTTGCATACACTGGAATAGGCGAAATCTAATTTTTAAGCTAATTAGGATTCTAAGTGTTAAAGGAAATTGCTTTTTTCCTCGTGGGCTTCATAATTACAAGTGAATTAATTACCGTACTTAGTGTTATTAATTAAAAGAATACTAAGCACCGCTTAGTATTATTTTAATCCCGTTAAAATAAAAATCCCACGCGGATAATTTTTCGATTTACAATTTATCGTGAAGGACAATATTTTTTAATGAGCGAAGAATTTGATTCCAAACCCAAAATAAAATTTTACAGCAGAACCCATTTGCTTACAATCGGACTCAGGTATAAAAATATTTCGGGCGACCAAACCGCAGTCACCATTTTTCGTGTGAAAAAAAAAAAAAAAAAAAAAAATGAAAACAATTTTTTTTAACATACCTGCGACACATTTTTCGTCCAACTCGTCCGTGAAAAATGATCGATCGTCGTCCAAGTAAAAGAATGAAATATCGCGGTGAATAAACGGAAAGTCACTTGTGGAAAATTCGCTTCACGAGTGTAAAACAGCCCAGAGTTCGGGCGATGCCGGGAGAGAAACGTAGCTCCCTCGTGGATGTCCTAACTGCACGGGCGCGCGTCAAAGACTGAGCCAGGCGCGCTGCCCGGCCGATTTAAAAGTACGTCGCGAGCGGCCCCGAAGTTTCCCGAACGCGGCCGAGGTCCCGTTTCGAAGCCCGATTATTCCACGGGTCGCGGGAAATTCTTCTTTTCGCCAATTATTCCGCGGCCGCCCCGCCTGTCGATCCTCATCTCTTCACGCACGGAAAAATCCCCGATGCTCGGAAAACACGCGAGTCTCCGCAATTTCCGCGCGGGCAAACAGAAGTCCCTCCCACCCCCACCCCCATCCCTCCACCCCTCCTCAATCTTCCCGACTCGCTGTTACCAATATTTCTCGATATTCGTCGTTTCGTCCTGCCAATATTTGCGTCCATCAATCCCGCTGCGAGGCCCTCGAAACTACGCCCGACAAGCGCCTGCTTGAAATTCATGTATTCCCGGCACTGCCGAGAGCTCGTTTGCAACGCGTTTCCAGGATCGAGTCGTCCGCTGCCACACGAGCGAGTAGCGACTCGAAGGATCAAAGGCAGCGCCTCGTCTCGTCGTCTCGTCGTCTCCTTGTCTCCTCCGTGCGCGGCGACCCCTGTGCCTCGCGCGCGTCTGGCCGCTCGGCCCGCGAGACAGTCGGATCTCTGTACTCCGCCGTGCGGCAGCGCCACGATCGCATTCTCCTGCCTATACGTATTTGGCTACCGGTCGTGGTCGTCGTCGTTGTCCGCGGATGCCTCCTCGCTTCTTCTTCGTCTCCGCGAAACAGTGCCGCGTCTAAATAGGCCACAGTGTTCATTTGTTATGGACGATAGATCGCCCCGTCGTGCCGGATACCTAGACCCCGAGACTATACGCGCGCTGTGTCCGCAGCGGCGCAGCGTAAAACCGACGGCCGACGGCCGCCGCTCGCGCTATGCCTATTCCCACAATGCTTCGCCTTCGCGTGGCGCGCGAGCCTCTCTCGTGCGGCGTATCGCACGCGGTAACGGAAAGGCACCTCCAGGCTCCTCATCCGAGAGACGAGGCGGCTCGCTCGCTGGCAGTTTGCCTAACAGGATCTGCTTCGTGGGTGTTAAACGAGCCACGGACGAGCTCGGTGGACGCAAATCATTCCGTCAATTCATAAACTACGTCGCGAGGTATACTTTGTGTTTTTCTCGTCTTTTTTTTTAACAGCGGGTAATTCGCGGCGTGTTTGTAAAAGTTTCTAATGCGTCGCTTTTGAGGTTGGGGGCGCGTTCGGTGGAACGAAAAGCAGGCTGATGTGACTGTGAGGCGGAGGTTTTGGGACGAGTGCGAGAGGGGCCTGGGAAAATAAATGTTGGAAGGAAAAAATGTCTTATCTCGCTGTGAGATTACTTTGGGCGTAGTTGGGATTAGGAAATGTTTGTTTATTGTTTGTACGATAGAAAAAGCGTCTCGTCTGACTTTCTGGAATAACCAGGAGAAACGGATTTCTAGTTGAAATTGCTTTTAATTATACCAGGAGGTGGAGGACAAACGGTTTGCTTCGACGAAACAAATTTTTACATAAAAAAAGATCGTGTTTGGTTTTATTTACTTTTTTTTTCTTTTCCACTGGCTGTTTGGCTAGCGTTGTATTATCGATATCCTTCGTCCGCTTCCGCGAAGCTTCCAGCACAGTTGCGAGGTGATCAAAGAGCTTTTTCGAAGGGGCAAACCCGGGGCCCTCGTGCAACATAACCCCCCGCCCCCCCCTTTCCCCCTCCGCGTCCGACAGTCTCGCCTCACCGACTGGCGCCGATGTCCTGGCAATCACTTTTTCAATTCCCCTCACGACTCGTATAGAGAGCCCGGCGCGCGTTTTTTTTATTATTTTATTTTTAAAAAGCACATTACCGGGAGGACGACATCCAGTTGCGAGGGCACGAGGAGAGCCCGGCCGTAGTTTCATAAATTCATACAGCGACGCGCGGCGGAGAAATAAACAGAAAAAAGAATAACGAGCGAGTAGCGACGCGATGGAAAACAAAATGGCGGCCGAAGCTACCAAGCAGCGCACGCAGCCGCAATTAATTAACCTTACCGCGATTATTAGTTCGATTAAACCCCAGTGCAAAAGTCAACGTTTCTCAGTAAAAAAAAAAAAAAAATCCTAAAAGCCCATAAGACAATTTTTCATTCACGTTTTATTATTTTGAAAAATTACATGTACCGAAGGTCGACATCCTGCTATTTACCCTTTTTTATACGTCCTGTCGCTCGGGACACGAGGAGCCGGGGCCAGAGTTTCATAAATTCACAACAGCGCCGCGGTGATAAAATAAACAGGGGAAAAAGAAGGAAGCCCGAGCGAGACGGACGAAGAGAGTGAAAAACAAGATGGCGGCCGAGACACTGGGCCTCAAGCCGCCGCCTGCGGAATGCCATACGGCGGCCGCGACCGCCGCCAGGTGACGCGCATAGCGCACGCAAATTCAGTTTTCCTTCTCGATCGTAAATAATATCGTTATTCGCGAGAAATCACGGATAGGATCGGCGTGTGTGGCTGCCTTGCGTCTTCGGTGCGCATTAACGCCGCGCGAGCGCTGCCTCCGCGGTTTCCCGAAAGCCCCTACCCCCTCTTACGTTCTTTTTTCGTCTCTCTAAATGTGTTTATTTATGGGATGCGACGAGCGAGCCCGAGAGATAACGCAGATCCCAGCGCCATTCGTATAATCGTGTGTGTGTGTGGCACACCTTACGGTTACACCGGCAGCTACGACTGTTGCTGCCGCTGCTGCTGCTGCCGCTGCCGGCGCGTGGTGCAATGAACTTTACTAGTTGGCACGAGCTGCTGCAGCATTCGACGCGGTGTGGAGTCTCAGCTACGGCCACAGCGGGCGGGAGATGAAGGTGTGTGGCGGATAGGGGGGGAGGGGGGGGGGGGGATTGGTGCCGAGACCGCGAAGATTTTGTCCACTATAATCGGACGCGGTGATTCCTGTATCTACAGGGTAACACGGGGCGAAATGGGACGCCGGGGCAGAATGGGATAATCATTTTTTTCAATTCGGATGATTTTGTGGGGCAAAATGGGACACTCCGATATTTTTGGATCGCGAGAACACAATTCAACGGAACCACTGAAAATGTAAGAAAAAGTGACATCCCAATTTTTCTCTTCTTCAATTCTACTATTTGGCGTACACTGAACGCGAATGCACTTGATACTTCAAGGTAATCAACGCTGATGACGCCCAGTAGCACTCGGTGCACCAAACTACACATTGCCGAATTTGAGGAGCGTCCCATTTTACCCCAGAATTGTTTTTTTTTTGCCGATGCTCAAAATCGATTATTGGAATCGAGTTTTTGGGGTGAAAAACAGTAAAATATACTTTAGGTGTCGTGAAACAATCTTTTCCTTACGTGTCCCATTTTGCCCCGTGTTCCCCTATACATTTATATATACATATGCCGTGTATAACACACAGAGCTTCTGGTTGGCTTCGATGTTTCCTATATTGAACGAGGGCCGCGATGATTCCTGCGGTTTCCCCCTCGGGATTGCGGTTGTTTCTGCCGCGGATGAAAGCGAGAAGCGCCTATGATTGTTTTTTGTTTTTTAATTTCTTTTTTTTTTTTTTCAGTGACGTTTCCAGAGGCAGAAAAACCGAGGGAGCCGGGGATCGGAGTATGGAGGCAAATTACTGGTATTAAGAGGGAGATGTATTAGTTAGGAGGATGAATAGACCGGCGAGAATGTCGCCGAGACGGCAGGGCGCCTCGACGCTGGGAATCTGTGGTAATGGAAGGATTGGACAGTCCGGAGTGGATAAACTTCGTGTTTCCTTGTCGATGCTACCGCCGTGCTTCCCAAAGACTGTCAGGTGAGGATGGAGATGATTCAAAATATATCTTTCAATTGGGTTACATTTTTTTCTCACCTTTCACGTTAAACAATTAAAATTTTTTTAAATCGTATTTTTAAATTCTTTTTTTTTACTGGTTTCCGACGCCTTCATAACATAAAATCGAAAGGTTGCGGTGGAGAGTAATTGAAACAAAATTGAAGTAAACCGTTGTTACGAAATGGTAAACCAATCGAAATTAATACGCCAAGTGTAAACTCAAAAAATATCTACAGTCAGCAATATTTGTCGGAGTGTTGTGAGCGAAGCGCGACGACACGTGTGGCGCACGACGCGGTTTCCGGGTCGATTATTTGCGATACGGTATTCCGGCGATTATTATTTCGCGATTGTTTCAGGCGTGAGCGTCAGCCATCGGGTAGCGAGAAGCCGCGGTCCGTGCCAACAAAGTCCGCGCGCAGGGCGCCGGTTATCGCGCGAGCGAGGCCGAGATCCGGCGCGGTGACTTCCGGGATACCGGAAGACGTCGCCGTTCACTTCGGAAACTTCTATGGCCGGGATTCGCCGTCGACAAAGGGTAGCGAAGGCCGCCGATACGACGCGGCGGGAACAACGCGGCCCGAATATCCGGCGAGCGAAGCACCGAGATCCGAATTCACGAGGCAGATGGTTCACGAGTGAGATTGCTTGCTTCTCTCGCTTCTCCCCGAGACGCGCGCACCGCCTCTATTTGCGGGTGATACGCGCGTCGTATAATACCACGAGGGACCCCGCGCGCTTCGACCATACAATTCTCTCGCGCTCGCTCCGGATGTCGAGTTTAAAGGCCGTTTTATGCGCGGCATATATTTGTTCGGGCGGATATAGAAATGCACGCGCGCGTCTCACTTGCAATGTACACGCGCGAGCACGGGAAACAGCCGTCCTTCGCTCCGCTTGCCAATCACATATAAATTAAGAAAGAAGAGAAAAAAAAAACACTCCTGGATTCGTTAGATTGGAAAGATTGGCCGGAACCGAGGATTACGCTCGGCAGGTGTCGGCCCTTCTGGATTCCATCGTGGAGTCGCCGAATTTTTACGTACGTACAAACAGCTTTTGCAACGTCGAGCAAAAATAACGAGTAGAATTTTTTAATAGAAATTATGAATGTAAACCATTTTTTTCCAGACTTTAATTCGTGCTTTAGGAAATCTATTTTTTCTTTTTTTTTTTTATTCGTTTGTGGAAATAAGACGCGGCGTTGAACCCCCATGAACCGAAGTTCTGATAGTGCAGAATATTCGTTTATTACTTATTGACGCTCTCGGGGGACTTGATAATTTAACGCGTGTACTTTGCTCGAAGGTGAAGCCACCCCCGGCGGACAATTTCGTTCCCTACCAGAGATCGGGAGGCTCGGATTATCCGCTTTGGTACAAGGAACCCGATAAGATGCTGTGAGTACGCCTTCCATTAGAGGGCGACGGGGGAGAATCCGAGATCCAATTATTCATGATGGCGTGTCACACTCGTTCCGATGCCTCTGATACAGATCTTCGACCGACGTGGGCCGCCCGGCCGGGCGCGGAAATCAAACGAGGAAGCCGAGGGACGTGAACGCTGTAATAATGAACTCGGCGCGCGTCGCCAGTGGGAATCGACGATCCGCTGATGCCACAGATTGCGAGAACAATGACGAATCGTCGTGCGCCTCGGAGCCCACGAGCGACTCCGAGGCAAACACGGAAGAGGATAGCGACTGCGACGAAGTCAAGGTCGCGATTGTCGTAAAGTAAAACGCAAATGTGTATTTTTCGCCTCTGCGTATGCAACGATTGTTATTTTTTTTCTTTCTCGCGCGGTAAATTCTGTAAACAAAAACGCTCGCGCGGCTACCAAACCACGATGAGACGCGGGGCACCCGTTGTCAGGGATCTTTTGCTCAAGGATGCGCGCTAGGCGCGCGATAGGAGAATTAATTTTCGCAATTATTTCCACGGGGTGCGCCAATTAACGTGGTCTTTCTTTATTACTCGGTAATTAAGCAGAGATTGTGCACAGACACGTATTCCCTTCGCGCGCTGCTGCATCGCTAATTTTGGAAGCTGCCGGATCGCGGCGAGAGTCCCGTATTTTCATGCGGCGCGAAATTAGCTCCTTGTGTAATAAACGCCGAGCTTTAACGAATCGCGGACAACGGAATCTAGGGTGGTGTTTTTCCCATTAAAGTATGGATTACTTTAGCAGCCTTTTGTGTCGTGTGCGAGCTGAACAAAAAATGCTGGTAAAATCATGTCTCAATTGTTCTGAGTTGAATTCTTTCTCGTGTAATCGTAATCGTCAATGTAGGTTTTCTAAGTCCAACTAAAAAAAATCGGCAGATGCTTCAATATACTCAGATTGGTCATCAACTTTGTCCTCACTTTTTTACTGTAGTCGTTAACTGGGCAGTAGAAAACAGATTTAAATTCAAGAATGTTAATTCGTTCACCTCTCTTCCGTCTACGATTGGTAGATGAGGAAAAGCATTGATATGTATAGCCCACGAGAATAGACGGTTTTGCGCCCGGCAACGGAATGCCGCAGATTTATTGATCCCCTCGGCGAAATATGGGTAATGGGGAAATAGCTCGAGAGATTCTTACATTATTGACGAGTCGGGTCGACGGCTCTTCCATTATCAAAGCGTCGGTGTCGCGGCGGGGGAGGGGAGGAAGGGGGGGGGGGAGAGAGAAACTTGCAACGCCGCTTGGAAACTTATCACAACATCGTCTTTTATTCTCGTCTACATTAAAATATAAAAATTTCGCTTTAATACAGTTACGTGTAAGTCCGTGAGGTTGCGAGGTGAATCGCAAATTGATTGGTCGCTTCGTTTACTTTTTGTTTGTTTGTTTCAAAACCCCATTAGCTCTTCGTGTGCTACGGGCGTCCCTCATGATTCTCAGGATAGCTGCAGGGTATCTCACTCTAGCAATGCCCTTAATTCGCGTCGTCTCTCGTTTGCTCGCCGCGCTCTCTCGCTCCACGTGGCGAGCGCGCGGCGAATCGCGTTGTTCGGAGAACAACCTGACTAGCTTGGCTCCGATGCAGACATTTGAAGCCGTCCCTAGGTCTTCTTCCACGAGTAATACATCTCGAGGGGACGATTGACCCGCCAGAATTTGTCGTTGACCTGGCGCAGGGTCTGCGAGCCACTGAGGACCACCAGTTGGCCGGGCGTCGGCGCGATGTAGATGCAGAAGTTCAGGAGTCTGTCGGACTCGGACAGCTCCGTGTCCAGGTCCAGGGTCAGTCGCATTGCCAGGTACTTGCTGAGATGATCGACTGCAGAGAGACGTAAGAGCAACATAAAAATTCAGTGAATAAATATATTTTTTAATGTACCTACAATTTATGGCTCCATGTCTAAATAACTTTTGCTAAAATAACTTCGACAAAAGAACTTTGCGACTTAAAGTAAAGTACTGTAAAGTAAAGAGTAAAAAAGTAATGAAAAAGAAGGCAAAAGGCAAAGAATAACGAAAATAAAAGTAAAGAAAAATGAAAAGAAAAAAATGAGCTGTGATAATATGTGTAGCATGAAATATCAATGATATTTTAGTACGAAGTTATTTCCAACCAACTTGTCTTGTCACAAAGTTATTTTCGTTGAAGTTCTGCTATTGCAAAATTATTCTGGTCCAAGTTCTTTTGTCGAAGTTCATTTGGTTGTTTTTGCAGGAAATAATTTCTCGATATGATTCAGTCGTGCTACGGAATTTTTTAATTTCGCCAGAACAATCCGTAATCATTTCACGCTCACCAGTCGCGTGCGCCGGTGTCTTGATGTATCTAATGCTATTCTCTTTCAGCGCCTTGATGAGCGAATTGTCGCCCGCCATCTCCGTGGGATGAGGCTTGAAGACGAGTTCGATCTCGTTGAGCATGAGAGGTTCGCTGGTGCCCTCGCCCTCGGTGTCAACCATGGATTCACCGCCCGGTGTCTCCGCCTCGGCGCTCGACGAGTCGTTCTCCGAGTTCTGCAGGCTCTTCTGGCGCTTCGCCGACTTTGGTATCTGATTCGCCGGATTGGGCGACGGCGTCGTGGAGTTTCGGGACGTCGTGCCGGATATCGCGGGACTGCTCGCCGGCTGCGAGACGCTGTTCGAGTTCTGCGAGCTCGAGTTGTTGACCAACTGGCCGACGTTGCTGCTGTTCAACGGGCCGGTGGCGCTCTGCGATGAGTCGCTCTGGTTCGCCGCCGTCGCACCCGGAGTCGGCGTTGCCGGGGCGCTCACGTTCGGCGTGTTGTTGTAGGACGTCACGTTGCTCGGTATCTCCGACTCGTTCGCGTTCTTCTTCGAGCGCTGCGGCCTGTTCTGGCTCTGCAGCTTGATGCCCTCGGTTATCGAGTTCACCAGGGCCGCCTGCGAGTGCGACTTGTTCAGCTTCGCCATCACGCGCTCCTGGTGCGCCTCGTACTCGTCCCTGCTCGGGTAGATTTTTTGTATGAGCAGATCGAAGTTCGGGTCCGGCCTCAGCGATCTTTTTGACACGAGTTTCTTTCGACACGTTGGGCATTCCTGAAATTCATTGAAATGTCTTAGAAATAACGTTAAAAATAAGAAAAAAACAATGACTGCCAAACAATACTATATTACCATACGGTATGAATGCTGCAATCACACGAGTTGAGAAAAACGCGAGTCAGAAGTGCGACTCCTCGCACGAGAAGTGAAGCGAAGCGTATGAGAAGTCGCAAGATTTTAATTAGTTTTTCCAATGACTGTTGCGCAATTACGATTCAATTTTTTTTCGGTGTGCCATTAAATAAATATTTGATATAAATATTCAATTTGTAAATAAATAAGGCCATTGGCATTATTTATTTACGATTGTCATTGTCTGAGCAATAATAACACAGATTCATTATTAAAATATGTCTATTTTTCGGAGTAAATACAAACAGAATTGAATATTTCCACAGAATAATTACTACTGTTCCATTTTTTCTTTCTCAAGCGACATAACGGTAAAGTGTCACAATATCATCACACACGTCCTTCGCGTCAACAGGTCAACAAACTTGCACAAAACGTCGCAAATCTCTAGCTCCTCGGTAGAAAAAAATCACAATAATACCAAAACTAAAGTTGAAGCACAAACGACAACACAATTGATGAAAAAAATACCTTGTTGCCGCTCCGTAGCGCCGTAATAATGCAGTCGGAGCAGAAGCGATGGAGACACTCTTTGGTGGTCATTGTTTTTTTCAGCATGTCCAGGCAAATCGGGCACATGAGCTCGCTGTGGAGGCTGCGGGGGCTGACGGCGATCTCGGTGTTGTCGGTTATCGGATCCTGGGGTATCCGGTGAAGCTCGTACAGCGACAGTTCCCAAGTTTTGTTGAGGCCGACCTGCTCCGTTGACGCCATTTTCGTTTTTGTGATGAATGAGAGCGCCGAGCGACCGTCGACGAGGCGAAGCGTCGTCGCGGGAACCGGAGGGGGACACAGAGGGAGAGAGAGAGAGATGGAGAAAGTGGTAGGTAATAGTAGAAGCGTCAGCTGTCCACCGCGAAATCGATGAATGGAGATAACTCCGACTCGAATGGTCTCGCGAATTTGGTCAAACTCCACTGATACAGAAAATTAATTTCAGAGCCGCCGACGGTGAGGGGAAATCGCGGCGCGACGGCGACCGAGGCTCGTGGCTTGGTAATCATCGGGGCCGACTACTCGCAGTGGCATCTGGAATGGACGAATCACGAAGCTGTGGGAATGTAGGAAACCCGAGCGTCGAGCGTGCAGCGCGCGTCGACGCCGCCGCCGCGCAGCGGGAGAGATCCACCTCGATTCGGTACCGACGCAGGGGACACCCTTACCGTTCGTACGTCACGAAGAGATCCTACCGAACTGGAGAGACGCTTTCGGCTTCTCTGTTCCTGCCGGGTTTTACCGCACGTTCGCTGCTCTCTGCCTGGTGACTGTTTGCTTACACCGCCGGGGACTTCGATGCCCAGCCAAACAGTCTCGTTTCCGCTCCACTGCCCGCGACACCTATAATGAACACTTCCAATGAGACGCGACGAGGGATCTCGACGGTTCAATTTATGTTATTTTTCTTTATTTAAAAAAATTGATCGTGGTGAGTTTGGACTTAGAAAAAAATTAGCGTGTGTAAAAAAATGGTGGGAGTTCCATTTTTCGTAGTTGCAAAGATCTGTTTTTTTATATATTTTGAATGCATTTTTTTTAAATGTGCGATTTATACACACATTTTTTATCGAGCATTTTTAATTAAAGTTCAATATCTTTTTATTTCTTTGGTTTCACGCCCGTGATACATAAAGTGTGAGTTGGTATTAAAATTTTCCGCTCGTGCGACGGCTAAAAGGAAAAAAAGCACGCGAATGCAAATTTTCGGCGAGGGAATTGAAAGTATCGCGGGCAAAAGGGGGTCGCGGGTCGCGCGGCTGTAATAATCAGATCCGATGAGCGAGGGTATAAATAACATAACGGTTTACGTGTCCCACGTGGTGTGCTGGGCGTCTCCTTGGCTACTCCGAGGTGCGTCCAGCCCGGAGCAACTAGAGTATATACACGTATCTTCTCGGATCGCGGCCTCGCACTCTTTCTCTCTCTCTCTCTCTCTCTGCTTCTTTCTCTCTTCGTATATCCATCCCGAAGCCGCAGGCCGCGCAAGCCAATCTCGTATTACGCGAGGATATCGCATTTGTACTTTCGCATCGTGTATATCGTGTATACGCTCGCGCGGCGCATAAACTGGAACGCTGAGCGCGCGCTGCGCTGCTCTGTGCGCAACGTTTCTCACCATTTCTAGCGACCCTGTAACTGTAGCGTGGCCGAGAGACTCGCCGCGATCTGCTGGCCCCGCGCGAGCGCTCCGTTATCGTCGTCCCGGGCGTGCGACTTCGCGCAAACTTTCCGTCGCCCGCGGCAGGGTGTCGCCCGATTCGGAATCAATGGGAATCCATACGATTGCTAACGAGCCCGAGACCTCCCATTTCCATATTTAGCATATACATTTTCGGGTTTATGTTATGGAGGCCGCCGATGGTCGAGGACAAAAATGTCGGGTCATCCGAATATTTGGGGAAGAGATAGATAGATAGATAGATAAATAGATAGATAGTGTGAAATTTATTTCGCGCCCCGGGCGACCTGAAAGCACCGTGCCAAAAAATACCGTTGCCAATACAGAAAACCATATCAGAAAATAATAAAGGTATTCAATCAAAAAGAAGAGAAAAAATAATTAAAAAATATAGGCATCAATACAAATAGGCTTATCTAATAATATAAAACAAAATAGGCAAATGGAGAGAAAATGAAGAGGTGAAACGATATCAGGTCAATCTTTAATTTCGTTATTACTATTATTATTATTATTACATTTATGGAGTGACAAATGCAATATACTAAGAATAATAACAATAACTAGCAGAAAAAACAGATTGTTAAATTAACGCGGAACTAAATGAACATTTCAATTCCTTTATTATTTTCTTCAGAATTTAGGGCAGACTTGAAATAAAGGGAGGAAGGCTTTATTATCTGGGGTGACTTGAATTAAGGGATTGGGACAGACAAACAGACAAATAACAATAATAATAATAATAATAATAATAATAATAATAATAATAATAATAAACCGGTTGTAACACTCGCTAAAACTGACCAAGTACTTGGAAATTACCCTTTACGACAGTCATATTACTCTAATGACATTTTCCATTTGTCTCTTCATTTCCGCAGGTCACGACCGGCGATATATAGGACAAGCGCGCCGGCACGGGTATTCCAGAACTCGCGGAATCTGGCTGCGTGAGTTGACAAACACGTGCTGCCGCCGCTACTGCTGCCGGGGGACCCCGTCTCGCCGACTTTTTTGACCTCTATCGCGATCGCCTCGGGTGCCAAGCGCGTCGCCAGTTCGGTGCTCTCTCTAGTGTCACACGTGCGTCGCCGATAGTTCAAGAATCTCGAACGGGACAACGGGGGAAGAGAAGCTGCGATAGAAATTCTCAGGGGATTGAGAAATCGTCGTCTTCGGCGATGCCGCACGTGTTATCCACCCGACGTTACGGTACACGACGTTATTTTCCTAAACATTCGTGCATTCGTTTTCATTTATTTTTCTTTTCTTTTTCCTGCAGCTCCTTTCGCAAGTTGTAATTCAACAGATTGACGAATGGGAACTGGAGTACGCGCTTTCCCACGATTGCGATATTGTCTCGCGACTGTCTCGGCTGCTCCTCGTGGCGAGCGGCGACTTTTCGCTGACTCGCGATGTCGCTTTCCGCCGCTGTTTCTGCTGCGCCTCCTCCTCCTCCTCCTCCTCCTCCACGCTGCAACTCACACGTTGCATAACGCCCGGCCAGACATTCAGACGCTGCGTCGCCACGGGCGTCGCGCGCGCGGATTTCCACAGGAAACTTTCCTTCCTCGACTAATGTGCACACCACACTGACTGGCATAATGGCGCTAACTACCTGAATTCGTCGTAGTTGCGCGATAAGAGCGCGCTTGAAATAGCCATGCAGCGACGATACGAACGACATCGGGGTCGTTGCACACCGGATACGCCTAATGATAGGCTATTATTTCGCGTCTTCGCCGGACAATCGCGCCTGCCGAGTGCGTAAGCGCGACTCTAACGAATTGCGGAATAATTGGAACGGTCATTTCGAGATTTATGCTGTTAAACATTTTTTTTACATATAATAAACAAAAACAATTTTATCAACTAAATAATTACTTTTTTAATTAGCTGATTAACCAAATTTGATTTAATCAAGGTAATTAATATTTTATAAACCTTCGCCTGACGAAGTTTCCAACCTAAATAATGAAATCAAACTTTTTGACATATGTGCGTGCGAAGTTCGTCTTCTCGTGCCTGCGTAGCGGGCGCGAAATAGTCGATTTTCGCATGTTATTGGAGAATTTATTCGCACAGAATTTATTCTGCGAGCAGTGCGCGAATAAAATTCGCGCACTGCTCGCAGTGTGCGAATAAATTCTCCAATAACATGCGAAAATCGACTATTTCGCGCCTGCTACGCAGGCACTCGAAGACGAACTCGCACACACGTATGTCAAAAAATAGTATGTGTGACACGTGCGCGTAGGCGATTCACGACTCGTGTGATTGCCGCCCTCGCTTCGCTCGGGCGGCAAACTTCACACTCGTCGTGAATCGCCTACTTCGCGCACTAGTCGCACAATGTACTATTTTCGCAGCATTAAAAAATGCAGGTGCCTATTTTAGTACCAATCAAGATACAGTAATAATAACAACCATAGTTTTCATTGTTATTATAGATGATTATCGATTCGATAATAAGATCACGTTCGACTGCAAGATTTCCTCCTAGTCTCACGTCCGAGATCTCCCACAGATCCCATCCTCGTCCCTGACCTCGAGCAGCATCATCTTCCATTCTCCAGCGGTCACACCCATCTACGGGAATGAATATATGGCATAGAGATTGCGGAGTTCAAAGCCACCTTCGTGAATCGTGGCCGCACCGTTGGGGCGCGGTCTCCGACAATCCTCGAGTCTTCGTAGGTCTCGGACACTTACCGACCAAGCAGGGCGCTTTGTTATCGGTTCATTAGATTTCTTTTGTTTTGTACCAATCACCGAGGGGACAAACTTTGGTAGAAAATCTGTGGTGTTACATTTGGCCCTGTTTAGGCCTTGATCCGGGTCTGAATTGGGTCGGATTTAAGGAGGATGTATCGTTGTATCAGTTGGAAAAAAAACTTATAAAAGATTTTGATACCACAAATATAATTTTTATAATTACAATTTTATAATTTTATAATTATTGCATAATAATATTTTTCAAATCAAACAAAATGCATATCGCTGCTGACTTGATATTTTTTTGATGAGTTGTCATTATGTCCGCTTTATGTGAATGATGAGGAATAATTTTTATTTTCTAATTTCTTAAATTTTGTTGTGAAAGGTATTTAAATAACGAGTGAATTCAGGTATTTCGAGTGCGATATACAAACGTAACCACCGTGTGCGTATCCGTAATATACAGTGTTGGCAATTGAATCACAGTAACTCATCATGGCTGCCAGTGTGACTCGGATATCGCAATGTTTGAAACTTTAACTAACAATTCCCCTGAAAAATTGTCGATGACCATACTTTTATTATAATATTCATGCTTTCAAGCGCCAATAAAATGTTTACTCTCGACGCTATCTAATTATAAAGTGTGCAAATAATTTTATGAAAGTACGAATCGAACAGTTTGCCTATAAAGAGTCGTGTGAAAACGCATATTTCGACATTGAACTTAAAAAAAAGTCGATTAGAGATTATGAGCTTTTACCATAGTAAAAGTGAGCACATAATTTGAAATGAAGATACAAATTTGAGGACGCATCCAACAGTCGAAGCAACGATGCACCTTCCTTTCAACGCCACAGATTTTCTATCGCGGTAAGAAAAGTGCGTGTCCGCGAATCACGCGGCTCGCGGCGGGGTCCGTGCGTGACTCAAAGCGCTCGGATGCACCGTAGGTCGGGGCTTGACCCAGAGTCCCAGAGTCGCCGGGAAACGCCGCGCACGCGGCGGGAGATGCGGCAACAGGAGAGACTCTCGCGTGTTGCTCTCGACTCCGGCAGCCGTGAGACGCCGCGCGTCGTGGACACGTGCAGCCACCTCGCTCGCGCCTCGCGCTATCGTCGTGGGCAGTCGATCCTCGAAACCCGGCACCGCCACCCCGCGTTTTAATCCGCGCAGTTTACGCTCGCACCTCCGGCGTCGCGTTACAATCGTCTCGCGTTATCTACGCTATTATTCTGCCGCAATAACAGCTCCACCGTCCTCGTGTTACATTAGAAACAGTTTTTTTTTCCTCGACGCTACCGACGACTTCGAGAATTCCAACGAGCGGCGTGCGACGTAAAAAATAGAAGTGATTTTTAAATAGAGGACGCAGTTTTTGATGCATTAGAAGGAGAAATTACACGTTCTGGAATTTATTAAAAATAGTGAAAAAGAAAAAAAAAATTAAAATGATTTGTGGATTAATGAATACATTTTTTTCCTCGGCTCCATCGAAGACTTCGAGAATCCCAACGGGCGACACTCGTGCACCGTAAAAAGTAAAAATACATTTTTGTACATCGAGAACAGAAGTTTTTAATACGGATGACACGTTTTGGAATGAATTAATTACAAAATGGTGAAAAAAAGCAGTTAAAGTGATTTATTATTTATGGTTTAATAAAAAGTGAATATACGAAAATTTAACGCAACGACAAGTCGTTCGACAAAACGATCAGTTCCGCTGAACATTTCTCCGACTGTGAATGGACGATAAACTTTTTCCCCCGGTTCATTGAATCTGGATAAAAAAACCATTAACGCGCGATCACAAACCAATAAACCGGCAATAATAGGGAGAAAGTGTAAACCATCGAGTTCGACAATCTCCCGATTTTCCGCGCTCGAAAAAAAAAAAATAAAAAATAAAACACGAGTTTCATTTCCGCCGCTCCTAGCGTTCGAATCATCGTCAGTGTCCCGATAATCGTCGGTTCATAAACGCGCGCGCAGCGCGCATTCTTCTCGCGTTGCTGCGCCCGACGTATCGTTAACCACGAAATGCGTGCCCGTCGAACCGGCGACTCGGTCAATTCGCCGTAGGCCTCGCGCGCTCGCGCGCTCGCCGCCTGCGCATTTCGTTAAAGGAAATCGAGGAGAGTGAGATACGAGCGAGATCCGCGTTCCCGAGGCAAGGCGAGCGTGTAGTGCACGGCCGAAACGCGAGCGCGCATCGCGCGCGCACGAGGAGAGAAGCCAGACCGCATCCTACGGTTTAATCGCTCGGCTCGTCTCTCTCCCTCCGGTGCTCGGAATTACCTACGCCGAGTTTGTTGGCCTGCGTGCGACTGTGCCCGCGTGCGTCCCGCGCGCCCATCCGGCTCGGCTCTTTTGCCGCCACCAATTATTTATGGATTCGGGTTGATTAACGGATGCCACGGATACTCGATTTTTCGTCAGTCGCCACATTTTTCGATCGATCACAGTCGGCTCGGTTTCCGGGCGTCACTGGTCGCCCCGGTGCGCTTCGCTCGGTGCCGACCAATCAGCGGCCGCGCGTCTCGTCGCCCGGTGCGAGTTCAAAGTGCCGCCAAGTGTAATAGCAAATTTATCGTGCAACCGGTCGTGGAATCCGCGGCAATCAGCGAGCGCGCGCGCGACGAGCAAATTGTCGACGATGGAGGCGCTGGAAAATTTCGCCGGGAGCCGCGCGGGATTCTCGGTGAATGTGAGACAGTGCGAGATAACCTGGTAATACGACTTTCGAGTGATTCGCTTGACCCGCAATAGCGGCCGAGAGCGGAGTTGCAGTCGCGGCGCTTGGCGAGCTGAGATCGGGGGAGAACGTGGGGTGACCTAGAGAGAGGATATCAATGTCAAGAGGCCCCGCGACGTGAGGCGCCGAGTGAGATCGTGTGCACCGATCGCCGTGGCGTGTTTGTCGCTCGTCGGTCTTAATTTGTAGCTGGAGTCGGCGGGGGACACAAGGTCACGCGAAATGGGCAATTCGAGGTCACAGCCGTGTCGGCCGAGCCGGCCGATGTACCTGTTTTATCTGATTCAACGTACGTGGAGGGGCGGGGGAGCGCCGGATCGCGAGGATAAGGAAGATCGCGGCGAGGAGGTTACCGACCGGGAGAGCGAGCTCTCCTCGCGGTGCAGCGGATGCAAGACCTGCGGTTACCGACAGGACAGTCTTACCTTCGACAGGTAAGTCATCGTTTTACCGACGGTTGGTAAGAGTGACTGGCAGTCGGTAAAGTAGGACCCCCTTGTACGTGAATATCTTCTGAGGATGTGAGAGCGACTGAGGAGGCTTCGAATGATTTTCGCGCGGATGATTTGTTGAGATCGTTGGGCTCGTTATGAGAATTGGTCGGTTTGTCGCACGTGCACTGAAAATATTTTTAAATCAGTGATATTTCGTACTGAGGGACCTTGAGCAACTTTGGTCTATTTGAAGGCGTAGCTGGTCGCAAATTACGAAACAATTCGAGATCGTGGTCAGACTCCGCCGTTCGGGTCACAAAAAAGTTGCACAATTTATAGACAGCTATCCTTCGAAATATGCGAGTCAATGAGACTCGACGAGTCTCAACGCTCTCACGGTTTATTGTGCCGCACTTTTAACCTTCAGATTTGTCGGGCCCTGCTTACACTATAATTACAGGGTATTACGTATCACATGTCGGTGCCTGAAACATACAAATGTGCTGTCTATAACTGGCGAACGGCTTGAACTATTGGATTAAAATTTAGCACCTCGGAAAAAATAGGAAACCGGATACTTTACTTTCATTATGGCGAAACCAATTAATAACTACGTCGCGAACATTTTACCACATTACATTCCTCAAAAAAAAAAAAAAAAAAAAAAAAAAAAAAAATCTTAAGCGACTCGAGCAGCTGTACATTTTTATAAAAAAATTCAAAACGGTTTTTAACATAATCACCGACCAATTCTGTTTGTTGTAATGAAAAAAAAAGATAAAATATAAAGGAGTAAAAATTGTAATTCGTCAGTAATTAGGGTTCTACCGTATTTCTGTATTTCACACCACGTCCAAGGCGTCTTAATCGTCGAGATGAAAGAGATACGTCAAGCGCACGACAGCTCATCATCCGCGAGCTGTTGTTGCGTGTGTTTTTTTTCTCCCTCAGAACAGGTGCGTATGGTTTTCAGGGGAGCCGCGTGCGCTATCGCGACTCCCCTCCAGCACGCATGACGCATCGTGAGTGGCTCTCAGGTAACTTTACAAGCGGCGCGACGGTGGCCGCTGCTACACCGGTACCTCCCGTTGTCAGTAAACTCTCGGCTATCACGAGGAACGGTGGACGCTCCGAAGTGTCTTTCCCACTCGCTGTACGCGGTGCTAGTTAAAATTTACAACCGATGTAACGACACGTTTTTTTCTTCGCACGATCGAACGACGCTGAAACACGCGAGTGACAAATCGCGACTATGCTCAACGATAATTGAACTAACCCGGGATTTTACATCTCTCAAAATTAAGGTACTTGTGAATGTTTATTTTTTATCTGATTAAAATAGTTCAATTATACAATAAAATTAGTAAAAATTCCACAATAAAATTGGTAAAATTTCACAATGAAATTAGTAAAAATTTCACAATAAAATTGGTAAAATTTCACAATAAAATTGGTAAAATTTCACAATAAAATGAGTAATAATTCACAATAAAATTTGTAAGAATTCGTAACAAAATGATAAAGAATTCGCAGTAAAATTGGTAAAAATCCACAATAAAATGAGTGGGAGTTCGTAATAAAATTAGTAAAAAAAATATCATTCATAACTTATTTTTGATTTTGATTTTGATAATGGGATTATGTACAAATCAATAAATTCTGGAGTAACTAACCAAACAATTACAATTCAATACCTCGAATTAAATCTGACAACTGATTTTATTCAATTTTTTCCGACTCCACTCGAAACGACGTAGCAAAATAATCAGAATCACGATACTTTATGGCCTTTATAGCTTCGAGAGAGCTAAAGACGCGCATATAAGACGCCAAACGTCAGTCGGAGCAACGCTGTGAGAAATCCGGCGAAAATTGGAGTAAAGGTCGCATGTACTAATGCAGCTTTTATGTAGAATCCAAGCAGCAATTCGCGACTCGGGGACGACTGGTTAAGCGGAGTTTCGCGAGGTATTTTTCCCCAGCACAATACCGAGCGTCGCGGGTCCCGGGTGACGCTAACCCACCGCGTTGATTGTTATCCGTATAGACACAGAGCCCGACTCGTTACTTTCGTGCAATTACTTCAATTACAGAAATACCATTCTTCAATGCAAAGCTCGTTCGGTCTCCCTCGCTCGGCTCAGCCGGCAGATATGATTTGCTCGCAGCGGCAAATTGCATTCCACTCGTCCATATTCCGCCCGACCGCGGCATCCGCGAGCCGGGCATTGTGTTCCGTTCCACGTTGTGTAGCTCGGTGCTTCAACCAACGTGAGAGTTCGAAGGAAAATACAAAGACGCACGGCCGACTCGTGTCTCTCTCTCTCTCTCCTTATTTTTAACAATAACCCGGCTTATCGTGGGGCACACGGTTTGTCGGGTGAAATGCAAATATCGTGTGTCATACAGTCGCAACGGGCGCGTTGGCTCCCCGACGGGGACAATGCAGACACCCGCATAGCCAGCGTTCTAACTCTACTGCTTTCTTTACTTTGTTTTATCGTCTCGGCTATTTTTACTGTTCATTTACGCTTTACAGACGTAACTCGATGCTGGGTTTTTGGGGACATTTATTTGTTTATATTTGAATTAATGATTGAATTTCGTAAAAATGTTTGAATTACCATTTTTAAACAATTGTATTACGAGAAATGTTTGATATCCTAACACGTTTTTTTCATCAAATGACTGTATTTTATTTACATTTTATTATTTTAATAATGAATAATTATAAATGGTTGACGGTGTCTAAAAAAAACCTCCGTCATAATTTACTAAATGTATTTTACTTTATAATCGGGACGTCGGGGACAATGCAGACACCCGCATAGCCAGCGTTCTAACTCTACTGCTTTCTTTACTTTGTTTTATCGTCTCGGCTATTTTTACTGTTCATTTATGCTTTACAAACGTAACTCGATGCTGGGTTTTTGGGGACATTCTTTTTGTTAATATTTGAATCAATGATCGTATTTCGTAAAAATGTTTGAATTACCATTTTTAAACAATTGTATTACGAGAAATGTTTGATATCCTAACACGTTTTTTTTTCATCAAATGACTGTATTTTATTTACATTTTATTATTTTAATAATAAATAATTATATGGTTGACGGTTTGTAAAAAAAAACCTCCCTTATAATTTACTAAGTGTATTTTACTTTATAATCGGGACGTCGGGGACAATGCAGATACCCGCATAGCCAGCATTGTAACTCTACTGCTTTCTTTATTTTGTTTTGTCGTCTGGTTTCACTGCTAATTTATTCTTTACAGACGTAACTTGATGCTGGGTTGTCGGGGACTTTTTTTTGTACGATAAAAATGTGTGAATGACCATTCAAAAAAATAACAAAACATGTTTGAATGCCTTATAAGATAGTTTTTTTAATCAAATGTCTATACTTTATTTACATTTTATTAGATTAACAATAATTAATTACTTGTGACATTTGTAAAAAAAAGTTCTTACCCGGCCTAAATTTATTTGACTAAATTCCGCGAAACAAATATTTTCAAAAGCAAAAGCTTGCCGCATCCCTCGTCACTAATGGGTAAAAAAATGTCTCCCATCTCCACTGTAAAATCCAGGGAAAACAGAATTAATTTTCCACGAAATAGATAATTGAAAAAAATCAAACCGATTTCCCAGAATCGAAAGTGTAAATCTCCGAACGTCGCTGGTGGAAAGCCTCGCGGTGCAAAAAAAGACGAAAAAAATCCCATTTACGACGCGTCGCCGCGCGGTTTCGAAAATCAAAGTTAGAAATTCTGTCGCGCGTCGCACGTGCGATTCGGAGCGTGACGCGGCTCCTAGAGCGACTCGAGTCCCCCGAGATCCTCGTCTCGCGGTCCAAGCGCGACACGCGACAATTTCTCTCTTCCCAGTCGCATTTTCCGCCTCTGCGTCGAGAAATTTCCCCGAGTCGCGGATCGCGGCGGCTCCAACTATTAAATCCTAATTAAATAATAGCACAATTGCCGTCCGCAGCCGTCCAGCCGGCCGGACTGTCCGACGACCACCGACCGTTTCGTCCCACTTTGCCTCCTGAACTTTCATTCCACCGTTTTAATTTCTCAACGCCGGGACGCGATTAACGATTTGACGATATAACGAGCGAAGCGAGTAGCGAGCGCGGCGAGCATAATTGAAGACGCGTGCGGCGGCTAATCGCGGGACACGATTAACCGTCGTATTCTATGCAAATCGGGGCCACGAGGGTAAAAAAAAAAAAATTGCGCGCCGCAGCCGCCGCTAATTGGCCGCCCGAGCGACAGAGTTATTATCGGTTATTGCGGGGCCGATCGATCAATCGTGGTCGGGCTCGGGACCACCGATCGGGATCGCGACGGTCTCGGCGTCTTGTAGCGTGGGTGTTGAACACGCGTAATAATACTATACTATCCCTGTATGGAAATCGAGGGATCGTGTGGCTCGTGTGGCTCGTATAGCTGCGGCTGGACGGCCGAGCCGCGCGCGTGGCTTGAATTCTCGATCGAGCGTGAATTTGCTGCCTGCGCCGCCGCCGCCGCCGCCGCCGCGCGCGGCTCTTGTGCCTTTGGCATTCCACGGCCGTTAGACATTTTACATGTCCTGCCCGCGAGATCGACTCTCCGCGCGTCCCGAGACGTCGCTCGCGTTCTAACCACTCTCGACTCGCTCGAAGAAAATTTCGTACAATGTTGAAACTTAAAAAAAAATTAATTTTCACATTTTCTCCCCTCGTTAGAGATGTGTTGCGGTCTCCGGGAAACGTTGTTGATTTTTTTTTCACGGTTCTTATTGTTAAGATGAGTAACGAGGCTGAAGAAAATTTCATGCAATGTGCAAACTTTAAAAAACCTAAAAATTCAAAGATGTCATCCGTCGTTAAGGGTGCTTTCCGGTGGTCGGGGAATATTATTGATGTTTTCTAAGATTCTTCTTATTGAGAAAAGTAGTATTACTGAAAAAAATATCATGCAGCGTCTAAACTTTAAGAATCCTGACATTTCCAAGATCTCATCTCCCGGTGAAATGTAATGCAGTGAAATATTTTTTCTCGTGTCTTTTGTCGCTGTAATGACTTTTTATACCTAATTTAATTGTTATACCTAATTTTATACCTAATTTAATAATTTGGATTTGTTAAAACGATTTTTTTCTTAATTTCATTGCATTTTAACGATGCAAACTTTAACATCATCCCACGATTTGCATTTTCATCTCCTTCCCTTTTGTAGTTGACTCAACGCGATGCATTTTGTCATACGAGATGCAAGAGTCAACGGGGCTCGTGCAGTGCATCATGAATAAAAATGAAAACTAAATCTGAACAATCGTTAATTGTCGTCTGAAAACCTTGTAGTGATAACACCACAAAACAAAATTGACAAAATCCACATACAAATGTGGATTTTGCCCACATATAAACGTGAATTTTGTAAATTTTGTTTTCAATTTTAATTCGTTTTTTGTGTTTCATATTTTCCGGGTATTATTTATTGAATTGGAAGAATTTGTCCACATATAAATGTGAACTTTGTAAATTTTGTTTTCAATTTTAATTCGTTTTTTGTGTTTCATATATTTTCCGGGTAGTATTTATTGAATTGGAAGATCTGAAACAAAGTTTCCTGTATGAGGATGCAAAAATGGACAAACTGTATGTCTGGTGGAATTGCATGAGGAATAGATCCGAATTTTTTGTTCTCGTGTTAAAAAACGTCAACGAATAAATTACAGAACACAAATTTAAGCAATTGTTTAAATCTCGAAATATACATTTTTGCGTAAAAATGTTTTCCACGCGGTACGACGGGCGACTAACGGTAGCTCGGTCTTTCGATGTCCCTTGTCCATTACTCGCACACCTTTCTCACTCTGGTCATCTCGATTCCCGGCTGGCGGCTTCTTTTTCTTCCTCTCGCTTCTTCGCTCGGCGACTGCAACGCTGCAGGAGCATCGCGGTCTCTTCCTCTCTCGCGCGATCCGCGATACATAACGCGCGCGCGGCCCGAGCACGCGTGCCCACTGAGTCAGATACAGTTATGCACTCGAGTCCGGCGCGAGATGAGCCCTCGAGATGAGGACCCGTTTCGTAACTAGAGATTCATAACGGCATTAAGTATTTCGCACAATGAACATCTGCCGTATTCTCACGACATATTCACGACCTTTTTTTTCTTCTTTTCTCTCTTCGCATGTTCGACTTCAGTGACGAGCTTGTCATTAAAGTCGAACATACGCGCCGCTAGCTTGAACTTCGCGTTCGCGCGAAGGCTGCGTGCGAATGGGACTCTTGATTCAACACAAAGTTGGCGCGTCACGGTTTGATCGAACATCGCAATGTTGGCTGTTGCGGCTTTATTTATACGTGATTTTATTCTCAACGCTTGAAGTTAAATCGCTGTGTCATGGACTCATTTTAAACCAAATTCGAACAAAAATATTTGCAACCGTGAATATTAATTCTGAAATGTCTCAAAACATGCTTTTCTCCAAATCACTGGAAAATATTTTTTTTCAATGTTTTTTTTTACTTAATTTACTTCATTCATCGTCTACAAAATAAATCCCTGAGTCGTAGACTAATCTAAAACAACAAATTCTAACCAAAATATTTTCAACCGTGAATATTAATTCTGAAATGTCTCGAAACATGACTTTTTCAAAATTACTGAAAAACATCTTTTTTCAATGTTTTTTTTACTTATTTTATTTTACTTATCGCCTGGAAAATAAATCGCTGCGTCGTAGACTAATCTAAAGCAACAAATTCTAACCAAAATATTTTCAACCGTAAATATTAATTCGGAAATGCTTCAAAAAATTGTTTCTTTTTTTTTTCAAAATCACTGATTTTTTCCCTTTCTTTACTTCATTTAATGCAGTCCAGAAAATTGCCGCTAAAAATAAAAATTCAGTACAGAAGGTCAAGTCCCAGCGAATTTTCTCCTCTCTGGGTAATTCGATTGTCGATTGAATTTCCCGTCTTTAATGACTCCCCTTAATGGCCTCATCGACGAGACATTTAGCTCACAAATGGGTTGCTTGGATTGATCGACTACAAAACGCAGCGCATTACCGCGAGTCGATCCGCCCGGAAAGGTCACGTCCAGCCTGGGCACGAGATAAACCCGAGGCTGGCCGCTCGTGCGCCCAGACTCCAGGCTGGGCACGAGATGATTATACAAACTTCGCCCGTCATAAATACAGATATTAAACCCATCAGCGGATCTCGACGATGCGCGTCTCGCACATCGTATACACCACACGATGTACCGCGAGCAATAATAACCCCCTCGCCCCCCCTCTCGAGGCTCACATATATCTCTATTTTGTAACGGAGATCGACGGTTGGTAAGTTGGTTTACGATCGCTCGAAACACGCGATCCGGTAATCGACATCGGCGGCGGCGGCGGCTCCGTAGTTAACCACGCGAAATTGAGTTTCCATTAACGTCGCGGCGAGTCGAATCGGCAGCGCGCGCGCGCGCGTTCGACGGTTAAATGATTATCGGCTCGAGCATCGCGAACGACCAATTCGATTGGCCACGATCGTAAATTCATTTTCTCACGAGACGAGAGCTGCGCGGGCGCAACAAAAGCCCCGGCCGACTGATTAGCGATTACGAAACAGCGAACGAGATCTCCGCGCGCCGTCTCGTGGGTTGTGCAGCGCGCGGCTCACGCACTCTGTACTCCTGTGTTCCGGGTGAATTTCAAAAAGAAAGGAATAAATGAAAATTCATGGCTCAGCTTCTTCTCTGACAATACGAACGCTCGGCGCAGTGAGAAGCGATTGTGTGGGAAGACGCGCGGAGATATTAATTGCTCAAGTTCGGTGTAATTATGAGGAGTCTCGGTGCCTTCGGCTCTCGAGGATTCTCTTAATGCTAATATTAATTCCTGCGGCTCTGCGGTGGTGGATTCAATTTACGAAGCCATTGTGGGATTATCGTTTGCCCGCGTGTTAGTTTTCCGTAAGTGTCGCACATGCACGAAAATATGTATTCATTTTTGCGCGTGGAGGAGAGATATATATATGTTTATATTTATATTTGTGTGGGTATTTATAACGGCAAACAATGCGAGAGAGGTGGATAATAATTGCCGGCTGACGTATAGACGCTGATTATTAAATAAACATGACGACGACGCGAGCGCGCGCGCGGATTTCCTTGTTCGTGAAAACGAGCGAGCAACAGCCCCGTGAGAGATTATTAATAATTCAACGTTCTTACGTGCGTCGGGACTCGGGAGAAACGATCCTGCGGTGGCAATCGGCTTTCTGGTGTCAGACACTGCGCACCTTTTTTTTCGTCCCGAGCTATCGGGCTTATCTGACGAGCTATGTGGTTACTTGTGTGGTTATAAATAACGAGGAGTCTAATCAGGGTGTGAGCAATCGATGAAGAATTTCCAAACTCGCGAGGGATCTGCAGGGACGTTTTTTTTTCGCTGCATTTTTTTTTCACTGTGGAAAATTTGGAAAAGATTTTTTAAATAATTACTTCAAAGAATTTATTCAATGAGATATTTTAGGCAATTGTATTTTATTTTCGTTTTGTGAATTTTTATTGGATTTAAAAACAGTTGATTGAGGAATTAATTATAGCGTCAGCCACTGCGCACCTTTTTTTCGGTCTCAGCTATCGGGCTTATCTGACGAGCTATGTGGTTGGATTGGGTGTTTATAAACAACAAGGAGTCTAATCAGAGCTAATCGGGGAGTGAGCAATCGATGAAGAATTTCCAAACTCGCGAGGGACCTGCAGGGACGTTTTTTTTTTCGCTGCATTTTTTTCACTGTGGAAAATTAGGAAAACGTTTTTTAATAAGCACTTCGAAGAATGTATTCGGTGAGATATTTTGGACAATTGTATTTTATTTTCGTTTTGTGAATTTTTATTGGATTTAAAAACAGTTGATTGAGGAATTAATTATAGCGTCAGCCACTGCGCACCTTTTTTTTCGTTCTCAGCTATCGGGCTTATCTGACGAGCTATGTGGGTACATTGGGTGTTTATAAACAACAAGGAGTCTAATCAGAGCTAAACGGGGAGTGAGCAATCGATGAAGAATTTTCAAACTCGAGAACAACTTTTTTTTTGCAGCGTGATTTTTTATCGCTTCATTTTTTGTCACTGTCAAAAATTGGGAAAACATTTTTTAATAAATACTTCAAAGAATTTTTTCGATGAGATATTTTAGACAATTGTGTTATATTTTTGTTTTGTGATTTTTTATTGGATTTTAAAACAGTTCATTGAGGAATTAATGATTAGGAAAATCTGGGCCTAGTTGGATCTTTTGCTTCCTCATAGAGGAAACTTTGTTTTTTTATGTATTGACAAAAATATGTTTCGTGAGAATTCTTCCCACAGCGTCAGGATCACGAAGTGGAGTTCGCGTTACGCGTCATAAAACGCTGCGTCTTCTCGCCGAGATGATACATGAAAGTGGATTCGCAGTGCCACCCGCAACGCGGAGAATTTCACGGTGGATAACTTTTGGGCACACCCGCGATTTGCGTTCCATAGAAAGCGCCGTCCGTGCCGACGTCGCGACTCAGACGCTGAACGACAATTTTACTGACCGTATCGTGCGCTACGACGAGACAGAGGTTCGACAATCTTGATCGCGAATCTCAGGAATTTGGCAATTAAAAGATTACGCAATGTTTTCCCAAATCTCTGACTCAGAAAACTAAAAACATGTTTTTTCGTGCGCTTCTTCTAATTAATTAAATTAAACTGTAATTAAAACTGTTAGGAATTAATTAAAATAATTCTACAAGATTTTTAACCCGTAATCTTCTAACGGCGATAACTAAATTTCCAGTATAACGATAACTGTAAAAAACTAAATTCACCTTTTCTATACATAAAAAAATTGGCCTCAATTATCCCGTCAAAAAGGTGCAATTTAAATGCCGATTAATTTGCGCCTCGTCCCGCAAACGTGAAACTCTATGAAAACAAAATAAAATTCTCAAGTCGACCTGACAAATTACCCTCGTATTTGTTCTTGCAATGCGTTCCACGCTCGGCCTCATGTAAATCATCAAATCGACTAAGCGAAGTACCGCGTCATAACCGTCGTGTTCCTGCCCCGCGCGCGAAGTTTGCATCATGCGTGAAGTGCTGAAATATAATTTAGCGCGGGCGCTCTGTGGCCACCGTGTCCCACGGTGTTTAACATAATTACCCGGTAATTACGCCACGCGGCACCGGGGGAGACTGGTGCGTAAATGTATACATACGAAATACGTGTATAAAATTGCGCGTCTGTGTGTCTTATCATTTCACGAGCGCAAATAAACAAGCACAATGCTATTCGAGCCACCAACAAATAATAAAAATGGCATCAAATCTCCGCTCACGATGGTTTTCACCGTTGACAGTAGACCCCATAATTTTCTGGAAAGCCGGTGAAAACGAGGTCGGGAAATTTTCGATAATGAGGTGATTGCGATGGGCGTGTTCGCATTAGAAAGAAAAAAAAAAAAAAAATCCGAAGTGGGATTCGATGTGATCTCAGTGCGATCACATCGAATCCCGCTTCGGATTTTTTTTTTTTTTTTTTTTTTTTAATTGATATCCTGTCGGGGATCCTGGAGTGGCTGCTCCTCGTGGTCTGGGCGACTGGCCGCACGATCCGGCTAACCGATCACGCGGCTTCTGTTATAGCGCCGATCGCCGACCGGCCTCGCATCCTGGACGTTGGTATACACGAGCATCGCCCTGCGGCGCGGTTAGGCGCCAGCCTGAACTCCGCGTTCGTGTGCCGGTTCTTCCTGGATTTACACCCGACGAGCGCCGTGAGCCTCTGCCTCTCCCGTTGCTGCCTGCCCGCCTGCCTCGTATTCCCCACGATAACAATCTTATTAACAGAAGCGTGAAACGCATACGCTTTTCTTTCCGCCGGTCAGCTGCATACAATATGTGTGCATAATGCCGAGCTGGCCGGGGCTTCCTGGATCAGTTTCATTTTCGCGATATTTTTTAAATCTTAGAATATTCCTGGACGGAGGTCGTAAAGTGTTTTTTGTAAGATATTGAGCCTTAAAATAAAGACTCGAATTTTTTTCTTGATTGACTTTTATTTGATTTCAATGATTTATTTTAACATCCGTCAATAACACTACATTTTTGTTTCAGACTGTTGCATTTTTTTAGAATGATTCATGAGGTCCTTTTTCGTCATTGCGATTATCAGAATATCGGTTAATTGGAACACAACAAAAAATTTATAGAAAAAAAGTAGGATTCTCTTTCTCAATTAGTGCCATTTTAAGAATCATAATTTCTACACGTTTTGAACTCGGAGGTTAGACTTATCCGACTTATTTGCAAATATTATCCGAAATAATATTTGCAAATAACATTTTAAACTTCTTTTCAACCGTCTGTGCTGTGTCGAATTTCGAGGGTGACCCAAAAGGCCCCGGTCTCCCGGTATACCAGTGGGCAGCTCTCAAGTATGACCGTTTTAATCACGAGCGAGAGCCTAACGACTCCCGGCGGGGCAGGTACTTCATCCCACTAATATATTACGCCACCGCTGCACCTGCTATATATTTAATACTTCCGTTTCCTGCAAAAAAAAGAAAGAAATAAAGAAGAAAAAAAAAACAAGAAAAAGGTCCAACTTTTTTTTTTCTCCATCCTCGCGGAATAATTGAGCCGCGACGGGACTGGCGATCCCGGGCGGAATAAACCGAGCGGCGCGCGCATCCCAAGGAGAAGCACGTGCACTTTATTGGCTCGGCCGTCTCATTGTCCGTCCTTCCGGGTTTCAGCTGCGCGTGCGCGAGACGTTCGGAGCCATTCAAGTCGGACGACGCGACTCTCCGGCGGCTGCGGAAAAAAATGCGCCCCCTCGGTCGGTACACAGCTCTACACCTATCGCCGCCGATGGACAAACGTTCGGCGCTGCCGACTCGGTAGCAGCGGCGGCGGCGGTAAACGAGCGATATAACTCGTCCCTCCTTCTCTCTCGCGCTCGCTCGCTCGCCCGGTCAGTAAACGCTCGCACTTTCTCGCTCGAAGCGCGCCGACGGGAATATAGTAGATCGACGAAGCTGTAAAGCCGTAGTACCGGAATCACCCGGAAGCTAACGGGGGAAACGCGATTATCCCGAGCGAGCGTCTCGCTCGCACAGCTGCGGCGGTGGCGCTGCTGCTGCTGCTGCTACTGCCGCAGTGGACAGCGGTCGATGCGCGCGCATCACGATGACACCGGGTACTACACGTGTGGAATCCTATTCCAACTTGCACGGGACGGATTCCCGAGTGACGTGACACGTACCTGCTGCGCACACCGATCGCTGTAATCGCTCCATCTCTTCCTTCATTATATCGATCCACCGGGTACGACGGTTGCATCGGATTTTTTGCTGTCAATTATTGCGCGGAGATCTTGCGGATTTTGACGATTTTCCTTTTGATTTTAATTGTATTTTTGTTTTTTATATTTTTCGGGTGGTATTTGTTGAATTGGAAGAGTTGTGAAAAAAATGTTGGCAGTTAGTGGAATTACATTCAGATTCGGATTTTTTTCTCATTAAAAAAACGTCAAGAAATAAATTAGTCTTGGGCACTCAAACATGTTTCACGTCGTCTTTTAATGTCCTTATTATCGCTGCGCAGATGTTTGGAGACTTTAACTGCCGGCGCTGAGTATTTACGATATTGAAGGAAAACATAGCAAAATCAAACCAATAAAATTCTCCTAAGAAATATTACAGAGAAATTTGACGGAAAATTTGATTAAAAATACAGCCTAAATTTAAATTTCACACAACAAAACGATATAAAATCCGGCATGAAAATCACACCAGCCCTCTCACGCGGCCAAACATGTTTCACGTCGTCTCAACGTCGCGCTGCCTCGGCTGCGCCTCTCGTCCCTTTATGCGGCATTTAGCATTACCTATGCACAGCCGGAACTTCTGTGGTGTGCGCACTGAAACACACGCATGGGCTTTTCTTCCACACACACATAGAGATGCATTCCGAGTGTCTGCGGTTCTCGCTCACTCGGTCGTTCGCTTACTCACTGGTGAGCGCGAGTGGCCACAGGACTTATACATACGTATATCTATATACTATATATATACGAGCAAAGTTGGACGTATAAGTCTATATGCATGGGCCTCTTACCTGTATATGATATACAAGGCATTCCATACCAATTCAACCTGGGCCTGACCCTCGACTTCTCCAATTTGCTTCACGATTTTTTATATGATTCTTCTGGCCCCAAATAGCAGTCAGCATTTTTTTCATATTTCCAAAATAAAATTTGAGCACGGCATAATTCTTTTAACGTCTTCTTGGTAATTTAAAAATCTGAAAATATTCACAAAAACCCTTTGTCGAAAATGAACATTTTTTGCACTAAACGGTTGATATCCAGGCTTTTTATGCATCTGAACATTAGCTTAAAACAAAAATTAAAAAACGCGTTCTGGAAAAATCTTTAAAAATGCTGTATTATGTATAAAATAATTCTAAGTCCGCAGTAAACAGACTTCAGTTACTATTTTTTTTTTCAACACTAAAATGCAGGTGGAAGCACAGGTCTGGACATTATGAGTTTAGTGCCAAAAAAATTCACTTCCGACGCCAAATTTTAAAGAATTTTTTCAGATTTTTATATTGCGGCCCTCAAGGTTTTTGAAAAAAAAAATTAAAAGGTTATAGCCTACTCAAATTTGGTTTTAAAAATCTAAGAAAAATGCTGACGGCTGTTTCGAGTCAGAAGAATCGTATAAAAAGTCGTGAACCAAAGTGAGGAGGTCGAGAGTCAGAGCCAAGTCGAATCGGTATAGAATGCCTCATATATAAAAATATATATATGTATACAGAAGTTATGTATAAAGACACACCAAAGGGACGAAGGAAGGAACGCGTTGTGTGTGTGCGTGACTAAGAGAAGCGCGGCGGGTCAATGCCTCCCCTGTCCCGAGCAGGAGGAGCGTTCGACGACAACGACGACGGCGACGGCGACGTAGCTGCCTCGTCCTCCGCGACGACGCGTTGTGTCCACCACGAGCGCGTGGAGAGGGGGAAGGTGGAAAGGGCTGCGCGCGCGGTACCCACAACCGACCATCACAGCCGCGCACGCACGCCCCGTGTTTACGCGTGCATAAGTAGTGCACGACTCGCACACGCGTGCGTATCGTAAGTGAATGTAGGCGATCTCGTCCGCGACGGTCTGCAGAGCCCGAGAAATCGTCTCCCCCCCCCCCCCCCCAGCTGCGTATCTCAACCCCTCTCCCCTCGCTCTTCCCCCTCTGCGTTCGCCTTGCACCGCCGGAAGGTCAAACCACTTTGCCAGATACGTAATTGGTGGTCAAGGTGTCCCAGATAGGTGGACACGGTTTGCGGAATCGTGAGGCAATAATCAGGAGCCATTTTCGCGGGATTCTACACTGAATTAGCGTCGAGCGTTGGGGTTTATATTTTTGTTGGAATTTATGGCGTTGAGGCGCGGGGGTGTTTTTTTCCTTTTTTTTGCGTTTGGGAGGCGACGGGGAATTTAAATTGAGTCGTTTGGATGCAAGACGTGACTTTCGCGCAGACGCAAAAATGAAAGTTTTATTTATGGCGGATAGTTATGAATAACGAGTGGATTACCATTTTCGTTTTAAATGTTTAGTCGGTTAATTAGAAATTTTTGAATATCTCGTTGCACTCGTTTCATTCGATTTTATGTTTTGGCTGTGTTTTACGTGTTTTGTGGTTCTATGATTTTACGGTTTTCGAAATAAACAAGAGCCATTTTCGCAGGATTCTACATAGCGTAGAGTGTTGGGATTTATATTTTTGTTTAGAATTTATGGCGTTGAGGTGCGGGGTTGATTTTTTTGTGGAGGCGATGCGGAATGTAAATTGAGTCGTTTGAATGTAAATCGATACGACTTTCGCGAGGATGCGAAAATGAAAGTTTTAAATTAAGAGTAACGAGTGGATTATAAGTAAAAAATATTAAGTCGCTTAATTAGAAATATTTGTAATTCTGTTGCGCTCGGTTCAACCGATTTTATGTGTCGGGTGGTGAAAACGATTTCTAATAATGTGAAAACGTAATTTTTTTTCGGCCATTTGTAGTTGACAGGGAAATAATTTTGGATATTTAATGATCGAGATGGCCTCGATTTCGGGTGAGGAAACTTAGGGTTTGCGTTAATTAAGGAAGTCATAAAGTATATTCATTCATGGAACAGAGAGAATTTAATTTAAAGGTTTGTTGACCCTTGGACTTTAATTGCGGCGTTAGAGATACCGGGAAACACTTTTTTTTTTGTAATTGTTCTGAGAACGCTAGCGATTTCGCTAAAGCTGTGTGATCCTCGTGATTGGAGTTAACCAGTTCCGCGAGATTTGAGATAATCAATCTTTTCTCAAGCGGCGGCTGTCGCGCAAATGTCACTGTCGTTCACAAATGTTTTATTTTAATTCCATGTAGTTTCCACGTGCTTTCACGATCGCGGCTGCCATACTGTCCGACGTTCGTCCTGATGCCAATCTAAATCCTAACCTCAAAACATTTTTAACCCCATTTTTCGCAAAAATCACTCAAATAAATTGAATTTAGAAAATTGTAATAACCAAATAAATGACAACAAGTACTAAACTAACAATTTTTTTAACTAACAATTTTTTTAACCAAACACTTTTTTTAACTAACAATTTTTTTAACTAACCATTTTTTGTAACTAACAATTTTTTTAACCAACCATTTTTTTAACTAACCATTTTTTTTTAAACTTTACTTTTTTTTCTAAGCTACATTTTTTTCTAAACTACCAACTTTTTGTAAATTAACCATTTTTTTTCTAAACTAACAATTTTATTTCTAAACTAACCATTTTTTATTCTAAACTAACCATTTTATTTCTAAACTAACCATTTTATTTCTAAACTAATAATTTTTTTCTAACCCGATAATTTTGTTATTAACCCAACAAATAACTTTTCGTCATTTATTAATCTGACGGCCTTTTTCACACCGCGCTCGATCGTGTCACGATTCGCCGGCAAAACCCGCTGCACAGCCGCGAATCCCCGCTAACAACGGACCCGCGAGGGGTGATCGACACGTCGATTACGCGCACATATCGCGACCCATCGGGACGAAGCATTGAAAAGAAAAGCTGTACAGGGTGGATACCGCAGCCGCAGTACCGTTCGAAAATCCCACGAAGTGGAGAATTCCCCTCGCTTCCTCAATTCTTCCTACGCGCAAACACCATCTGTTTTTGTCCCGCATATATTTCTCGAAGCCCTCACGCACCCTTTTCCCACTCAGCATATCCACGTTTCTTTAAATTCCTCATTGTTTTTTTTTGTTTCGTGTTGCAGCGAATCGGAGATGGCACCGAACGCGGAAGAGGAGCTGCTCGCTGTTAAGCCTTGGGGCCCTCAGCCGGAAAAGGTAAGAACACGTTTGGCCAGGAAGCCCCGGAGCCCGACCGGTCACCCAGCCGTTAATTAATTCCCTATCGTAATTTCCGTGGATTATTCGACCAGACGTTTGATGAAGCTTCGTGCGTGCGCGGAATCGGTTTATTTTATTTTATTTTTTCATTATTATTTATTTTATACATTTTATTTATTATACACACGAGACAAGCGAGGATTTTAATTTCGTTTCGTTAAGAGAATATCAACTCGTTTTCTTACCGACCACGTCGAACGTCGCCTGCGCTATATATTTCATGCGAAACTCGTTACCGAGTCGCGGGCAAAAAGCGCCTCTTCATGCACGCCCCGGAAACGCGGTCGCCCCGCGCGCTATAAGCCCCGAGAATATTTCTCTTGTTGATGACATTCCGTGCGAATCAAGCGGCGTCGTTGGCAAATAAACGAGAGAGAGGGAGAAGGAGGATTGTAATGAACGTGTATTATCTCAATACCAGACAGTCGTACGCGGCGCGCGGAAAGAGCCGACTCCGAGATACACTCGAGGAGTCATGATTTTCGTCTAACGTGCGAACTTTGCATTTAACTCGCGAGCGTCTCGTGTGTGTCGTTAAAATTACGCTCGGTGATGAAGCTTCTCCTTTCTGCGGTTATTAATACGTGGCTATGGTTTTTAATCTCCGTCGTCAGTCAGGCAAACGAGACGACGACGCGCCGTTTCGACCTGAGGCGGGAAATTATGTTGGACGGAAATGTGTAATATTGTTTGGGTGAAAGTGACAGCGGTGACTGTGGCAATTTTTTTAGTGAAACTATTTGATTTTGTCACGGGACATTTTTCAGTCGATTCGCGAAAAGATGGTGGGTAAAGTGTGACTGAGGAATCGAGAAAAATGTTAGCGGAATTCAATTCTTGGGGGTTTTAAATCGACTTTAATAGTAACTAAAAAAAACCTTTGGTAGGATTTTTTAAATTTACTACGAAAAGTCTTTTCGATTTTGAGTAGGACTTGGTAAAAATAAATTCAATTCAACCAGCAACAAAAAATATTCACCAACCATAACCACATTAATGAAGATAACGAAATAACAAATAACTACATTAATACAAATAATGAAATAAAAAATAACCACATTAATCTAAATAATGAAATAAAAAAAAACACATGAATGTATATAATCAAATAAAAATAACCACATTAAAATATTAAATAAAAAATAACCGCATTAATTTAAATAATGAAATATACAGGTAATAGTAAATAGAATAACAGTCGATTTTCTTCGTATCTAAAAGTGCTCCGGCGAGTACTTTGTGCGCTACATTTCCGCGCGATGTAACAGGAAGTTGAACGTTAGCCCGCGCGGGTTCATTTGACTATCACCGTTTAGCGGTGGGAGCCAACGACGACGAGGACACGCGATAGGTGTGACCCTTTTTCCTGCTTATCAGTGAACCCGGTGCGCTGTGGGAACGCGACACGACCGAAGCGAGTGGCCAGCTCGAAATCCGGTTGCGCTATCGGTCGATAAAAAAGGTCTCCACTATGCGATTTCCCGATTTCTGGCCCCAGAGCTTCGTTTGTGCTCCGGCGATTTTTGTTTTCTTTTTCGTCGGACGTTGTATATTCAACCCGCGTTGCTTCCACCTCTAACGACCTCGATAAATGGCCACCGCGCCGGCTCGAATATAACCAGAGATTAGCGTGATTAATTCGCGGCGTCGGGCTTAGCCGGGAAATAAATCTGCCGCGCACCGCGAGTCCCGAGCTCGTAAAACCTCCGCGTGCCACGCGGCGAGTGCATCAATAAAACTGCGCCGCTTGTTTCGTACACAAACCCCGCAACCTTCGTGACTGTATCAACGTATTTTCCCGCGTGATTATAGCGGTTTCCTCCGCGAGGAACTCGAGCGTCCTAATCGTTAAATAATTTTCACTTAGGCTACGAAATCGGTTTACGTATTTTTTTTTTTTCATCTCGCGTGAAATACGCAGGCTTAAGGCTTTCCTCGACTACCAATTCACCGCCGGATCAGATAAGAATTATTGCCACCGGGTGATAAAACATTGGGGGAAATATATTCGATTCAATTTACTTTCACCGATTATTGAGGATCAGATTTACTCAGCCTCCGGGATGGCTAATCTCACGTTATTTAAAGTATATGTAAAATTGATTTAAAAAACGCTCGACGTTTTTTTCGTGACTCAATCCAAATTTAGTGCCGCAATAAAATTATTCTAAACGGGTTTTTGCTGAAATAAATTAACAAAAAAAAAATATATATATATAGAACCGCCAATAAAAATTGTGAATTTGAATATCTTTTGTTTATAAAATTTGTACGAAAATAAAAAATATTTAATCGTTCGTGGTCACCTATATTTCACCGATTTCAATGGTCACTTGGTGGTTGAGAGATGAATTCTACTCAAGGTGACCACGAAGGGTTTAACGGAATCGAAATAGAAAATCGGAAATATTTAAACGATAATAAAGTGACTTTTTCCTCGTAGCTTTTATTTAAATTTAAATAGCTCGGACAATTTGAAGATCCTGCGAGTCGTACAACAAATTGTACTTAATTGTAGTCTCGCAGTGTTGAAACTCGGAGCGTACGCAAATCCGGTTTGCCTGGCGCGGCAACAACGTTTTGTCGACGGGTTTATCAGTCGTTATAGCCGGGGTCCCTGGAGGTAGACACTCTATATACGCGGTAGGTACTTCCGGTTCGCGGCCAAAGGCTCGATGGGAGGCGAGTCGTTCGTCGCTCGTCGCTCGTCGTCGTCGTCGTGACATGAGGCTCTCGGGCGCGAGAATACCGACCGCAAATGAGAGACTGCGAGGCGATTCTCGATACCCGACTAACCACAAGTTTCCCCACTTAAATTCTTCATTTATCCTTATTTTTCCCCGTACAACTCCATAAAGAAGGCAGAGCGCCCGACTTCCGGCGACAGCGTGAAATTGTCGAGCACACTCGACGCCGAGTTCGCGATGCCCACGGGCATTATAACGCGCGCACTTTTCTCGGCTCTTTATCTGCTAGCCTCGTTCTCGCCTTTTATTCCATCGTGTCAGCGCGACATTGACATTTTTTTTATTTTTATTTCATTCTCACTTTTATTTCATTTGCTTTGTAACTCAATTCTTTTTTTTTTTTTTACTTAATTTACATTTTAATTTTTACAAGGAATTAGAAATTGTCAAAGTCTATAAATATCTAGGCATGTGATTTTCAACCAGAAACACCTTTGAAAAAGAATTAGCCAAAACAGCGGAGAATATTACAAAGGCCGCTATAATGCTACTTGGAGGATATGTAAAACAGCAAAAATGGGTAGTCTATGTAGGTGACTCGGACTAATGCATGGCAAGAAGCAGTTTGGCGCTAGAGCGTACAGGTGGATAGACCATAAGAAAAATACACAAAAATTTCAATGGGTCAGGCTAGTACACGCCGAATTACAATGGGTCTGGCTACTACTCAGAGCTAGTAGCCAGAATACAAAATACAAAAATTGAAATTTTTGTATTTTCCTTGTAGTCTATCCACCTGTGCCCTTTCGTGCCGAGTACAATGGCCTCTTGCCAGACCCATTGAAATTTGTGTGTATTTTGCTTGGAGTCTGAAAAAAAGTTTTGAAATAAACTGAAAAAATTTGCAGCATGTATTGTCAAATACAAACATCTTTTTATTATTACCACTGTTCACTGTTTATTTACTGCTGTTGATCACTGACGACAAATCGAGACGTTATATATTATGCACCACGTCGCTTGTTTTTGGTTGATGTGTGTTAGCAGTGTCGTGTATACGGCATTAATTGCTCATGCGCCATGTACGACGTGAAGTTCCGCGCGTGCCATGTATGGCGTGAAGTTGCGCGTGTGCCATGTACGGCGTGAAGTAGCAAGCGTGCCGTGTAAATTAAAATAAATTTGCAGCATTGGTTTCAGTCTCAAACGTAATAATTTAACCTAATGTATCTGCTTGCAGCATAAACTATTCGCAAAGCATTCGAAATTCGCTTCTGTAACGATATAACCTGTTGAAATTCCGACAAAAATGAGTTGATTCTGAAAGGAAAGACTTGTAAGCGTCTCGTCGGTTGGTATATGGTAGAGACGTAAATGTACTTGTCTCGAGACGTTACCGCGTCTCTAGATGCATAAAACCAGAGATAGTTGATAGTGTGAATGAATGGATGAACGAGTGTAGAGGTATTGCTAAAAAAAATCAGTTCAGTTTAAATGGTAAACCAAGAGTAGCCTTGTTCAATTATTTAAAGAATTTTGAAAAAGTTGTAGGAAATGGTAAAGCAAAAATAAGTTAAGATGAGAGAGATATCAACTGATCGAGTGGACGAATTGTATGTGGAGACGAAAAAGAACCGTAATAACCCGAAACGGTATACACCTACAATTACTACTACTATTTAATTCTTATTTTTGCTTACTTTCCATTTGTATTTAACTTATAATTTTTGTTCAATTTGCATGTCTACTCAGTTCTTATCTGTATTTAATTTACATTGTAATTCAATTTTTATTCCAACTCAATTCTCATTTCTATCTAATTTACATGTTTATTTAATTTTTGCTCACGTCCTGCCACTCATTTCTAAACGACGCTAGCGCCCAAAGTGCACGTCATCGTGACAAATGTAACTGCCCGATCGAGTACGCGCATCTTCCCCCCTCCCCTTCTCTAAAATTAGATACACTTAGAAATAATTAATTCTCATCCGTTTCTTTGACGTGGCTCTCAAGAAGTTGTTTATTGCGTCAGGTATTACGGTTGCGGGCCACGGCACCGCGCCGTGGCTCGCGAGCGCGTAGCGCCGCAGTTCAAGAGCGCGGAATTACGCGGCCTTAATGGTTTTGTAATCATCCGTGAGCGCGAGCTGCGCGCTTTCGCGGTGCTCGCGAGCCTCGCCGCCCTCGTCCGTACGTATTTACCGTGTCCACAGCGCGCCCGCTGCACGCGATCCGCAAAGCGCCATATTGAGAGCCCGCGAATTGTTTTTACCGTTCGATGTATAAGCTCATTACACCGACGCGCGCATTCTTTGACTTACGATTCAAACGAGCTCTGACGCGCGCGCTCGCCGTTCGACGGATACCACGTAATAAGATCCACTAATGCTCACGCGATAAGTATATAATAATAGCGGTCGTGAGACGATGCGAAATTACGGCGCGCGAGTTATGCCCCGATATCTGCATCAAACGCACGGAACGATGGAATTTCCATGGTGCATACCTAATTTTCGTGGCGTGCGCAGGAATCGCGTATAATTCATTGGGGAGAAATGAACAGTCGAAATATTGGCTTCAAATTGGAATGTGAAAGTGGCCGGGCAGCCCGCCATTTGTGTAGAATTGAAACAATGCTATTCATTATAATTTTCCTTTAGGAATTTCTTTTTTCAATAACCATTCGTTTTTTTTTTTTTCAATAATCCTTCAAACAATTTTTTTTTATTCAATAATCATTCGCAAAATTCATTTTTTCCAGCCATTCGAGATTTTTTTCAATAATCATACGAAAAATAAAATGTTTAATTAATTAGCTTTTAATAATTACTTTTTTACGCTAATTAATTTGTTTGATTAATTGTAATGTTTTCCAACATTTTTGTACCTGATCAAATCAAACTTTTTTTTTATATAGAAAAAAATTGAGTGAAAATAAATGTTGTAGCTGTAATTCGAGAAATAAGAGGTAGCTAATACAGCTAGATGTTTAAGATGAGCAGCTGGCCGGCGTAGCTAGATTTACGCGTAGGCCGCACTCAGCGAGTAAATGCTCGTCACCCTTTACTTGCTCCGATAATCGCTCATTCCGTTTTACCGTTCATCCTCACTACATGATGCCGCGTTTTCTTTTTGTTGCTCGCCAGCAGGAAAGACTCCGGCCTCCCACCTACAACGCCGAGGACTACGCAAATGCGCTGCGAAGATGGGGACGACGGCCCATCATCACGGCCCAGGACTCGCACGGAACTCTGCCCTCGACTACGAGCTCGAGCTCCGGTTACGCGTCGGGAAGCGGCGAAATGACACTCAGACAGTTCACGTCCGTCAGCGAGCTCCTCAATAAGCTGCGAGCCGATCTCAGACTCGCTTTTCCCAGGTAAAAAGACAAATCTATTTTTTTTTGCCTGCAACACCAGGAAATCCTACCTCAAAAAATATATGTCTGGAGCGAAAAAATGTGCAGGAGCAGATTATGCATTTTTTTCCAGCTATAGTCGAATTTCTGTTCTAACTTGAAAAATCAATTAAAAAAACAAAAATTCAAAAACATCAAGAAGAAAACAGTTGACACCAGCGTTTTCAGGGGTAGAGTATATGTGACTTGATAACGATGGCATAGGTGAAAAGTCGCAGTCTCGCAGAAAAAATAACCAGAATCAGGTTCTTCTCGTTTCTACGCGAGCAACGAGAGTGATTATTAAAACCGAGCAAATCGTCGTACGCTCCGGCAGCTCTTAACACGGCAGAATTTGCGTTTCAACGGGCGGAAACACGCGCGGGTGCGAAGTGGTTTAACAAATTATCGTCGATACCGGCCGCGGACAATTAAACCGGTAATGCGATTCGTCAATTAACGCGAGCCCCGTAGGACGCGGCTTGCGCGGCGATGAATTGCGCTACTGGAACTAACCAACGTCTTAATGCGTATGTAAGTAAGCACGTGTACGGAAGCTGTCGATATAATAATCGCATCGTCTTAGGGAGAATGAAGAAAAAGCAGCAGCAGCAACGAGTAGAGTATCAACCAGTAACTCGACAGCAGCGCAGCACAGTTACATTTTATGCTCCCGGGGGTTGTTAACGTTTTCCTTTTTCTCTTTTTCACACGGAACTTCGCATCACGTATGAGACGACCGGGGCTCACTCAACACGCCCGCCCTGAGCATTTCGCTCGGAGCACTAGGCGTTCTCGAGCGTTTAGCGAAGAATCCAGCGCGAAATGAACTATAATAAACATGATCAAAAAATGCTCGCATCACCTACATCTAGTTATGCGAGGATTTTTTTTTATTTGTAGCAGGGGAACTTGTCTTAATTTTATTTCGCTTGGTTTACAGTCTTCGCTGCATTTTCTAGCTTGGCTATTGCCAAATAGCAAAATATTTTGGCTTCCGTAACGCAGAATCTGCCGATACAATAATCGGATCGTTGGGGAAGAATGGAAAAAAATCAGCGAAGCAATAGCAGCACCAACGATTAAAATTCAACAGCAGTATCAGTGAGAAAATATTCAACAGCAGCATCAGCGGATTTGCGGAAAGTTCGTCTAAATCAATTCGTCTAAATCAATTCGTCTAAATCAATTCGTCTAATAATCAATTCGTCTAATAATCAATTCGTCTAAAATCAATTCGTCTAAATCAATTCGTCTAAAATCAATTCGTCTAAAATCAATTCGTCTAAATCAATTCGTCTAAAATCAATTCGTCTAAAATCAATTCGTCTAAAATCAATTCGTCTAAATCAATTCGTCTAATATCAATTCGTCTAAAATCAATTCGTCTAAAATCAATTCGTCTAAAATCAATTCGTCTAATATCAATTCGTCTAAAATCAATTCGTCTAAAATCAATTCGTCTAAAATCAATTCGTCTAAAATCAATTCGTCTAAATCAATTCGTCTAAAATCAATTCGTCTAAAATCAATTCGTCTAAAATCAATTCGTCTAATATCAATTCGTCTAAAATCAATTCGTCTAAAATCAATTCGTCTAATATCAATTCGTCTAAAATCAATTCGTCTAAAATACTATAGCGGAAATCATTCGTTACAATGCAACACTTCGTAAATAATTAATAAAAAAAAAAAAAAAAAAAAAAAAAACAAAACAAAACAAAACAAAAAACAAAAAAAAAAAATTTTTAAAGGAAAATTAACAACCAAATTCATCTAAAACAATCCGTGTAGAAGACATGACAAGTTGATTTTAGACGAATTGATTTTAGACGAATTGATTTAGACGAATTGATTTTAGACGAATTGATTTAGACGAATTGATTTTAGACGAATTGATTTTAGACGAATTGATTTTAGACGAATTGATGTTAGACGAATTGATTTAGACGAATTGGTCTTAGACGAATTGATTTTAGACGAATTGATTTTAGACGAATTGATTTAGACGAATTGATTTAGACGAATTGATTTAGACGAATTGATTTTAGACGAATTGATTTTAGACGAATTGATTTTAGACGAATTGATTTTAGACGAATTGATGTTAGACGAATTGATTTTAGACGAATTGATTTAGACGAATTGATTTTAGACGAATTGATTTTAGACGAATTGATTTTAGACGAATTGATTTTAGACGAATTGATTTTAGACGAATTGATTTAGACGAATTGATTTTAGACGAATTGATTTTAGACGAATTGATTTTAGACGAATTGATGTTAGACGAATTGATTTAGACGAATTGATTTTAGACGAATTGATGTTAGACGAATTGATTTAGACGAATTGGTCTTAGACGAATTGATTTTAGACGAATTGATTTTTAGACGAATTGATTTAGACGAATTGATTTAGACGAATTGATTTAGACGAACTTTCCGCGAACGGCATCAGCGAGCAAAACTCACCAGGAGCATGAACAAGAAAAATTCAACATCAACGAGTAAAATTCACCAGCAGCATCAGCGAGTAAAATTCGCCAGCAGCATTGGCGAGTAAAATTCGCCAGCAGCATCGGCGAGTAAAATGCAACAGCAGCATCAACGAGTAAAATGCAACAGCAGCAGCATCAACCAGTAGAGTCCAACAGCATCATCAGCGAGTAACCTAACAGCAGCAACAGCAGCAGCAACGAGTAACTCAACAGCAGCAGCATCAACCAGTAGAATCCAACAGCATCATCAGCGAGTAACCTAACAGCAGCAACAGCAGCAGCAACGAGTAACTCAACAGCAGCATCAGCACCACAGTTACATTTTATGCTCTCGAGAATTGCTAACATTTTCCTCTTCTTCTCTTTTTTTTCATACGGAACTCCGCATCACGTATGAGCCACGAGGATGACCGGCTTCAGCACGCCCGCCGTGGGCATTCTACGCCCGGAGCACTAGGCGTTCTCGGGCGTTTAGCGAAGAATCCAGCGCGAAATGAGTTCCTCTCTCGCATCGCCAGATGTAGGTGTGCACCATGCGTCGTCCTACACGAAGCGCTGCGACCAGATATCATCGTCAGCGTCGGGACTCGAAGATTAGGAACGAGGTTTATCGTCGCGGTGCTTTGCTCGCATAAAACGCTCGTAATTTTCTCGTCTCACGCCGCTGGAGCTGCGAATCGATGGGCCGCCAGTCCCACAGGCGAACCCGTTGTCGAGATCGCGGCAGCAGCGGCCGGAGTGTCGGACGCGTCACCGCTGGCCCACATAAATGAGTAATAAGCTGCTGCGTCTCTGGCCCAGCCTCGTGGACCCCCGGCGGGAGGCTGCGCCGATTCTGTACGCTGGACAACCCGCGAATAGCTGTATCTGAATAGCTGAATAGCTGAATAGCTGAAGCAGGAAACACTGCGACTGGGTGGAAACAATTTTGAATCCAATTTGTGAGCCACTTTTGGATTGTCCATCTGACGATGAAGGAAACTGGGTCTGTTGTGAATTCAGTCAGCCGTTGTCTCCATTAATCTCAACTATTCTACGATCGCCGATTCTACGCTGGACAACCCGAGAATAGCTGCCTCGCTGAAGGAGGAAACACTGGGGCTTGATGCAAACAATTTTGAATCCAATTTGTGACCGATTTTTGGATTCGTCATCTGGCGATGAAAGATACTGGGTTTACCGAAGGAGAAAACAATGAGGCTGGATGCAAACAATTTCGAATACAATTCGCGAGCCATTTTTGGATTGGTCATCTGGTGATGAAGGAAACGGGTTTGCTGAAGCAGGGAATACTGAGACTGGATGCAAACAAATATGAATACAATTTGCGAGCCATTTTTAGACTGGTCATCTGACGATAAAAGAAACTGGGTTTCCCGAAGCAGAAAACAATGAGGCTGGATGCAAAGATTTTTGAATCCAATTCACGAGCCATTTTTGCATTGGTCATCTGGCTATAACCGAACCTCGGTTTGCTGAAGCAGGAAACCCAGCAATCAGCTGTCGCTCTCCAGTAACACCAAAAGGATTCTCCACCGGAGGAATTTTTCGGCATCGCCTCGTCTCCTCGCCCGCTATAGGCGCAGCTCCCGCTTGGTATGCAACGTGCACCGAGCCCGCCGTATTCATGCCTCACAGGTAGCGAGCTCCAGCGCACGAGGAGTGCAGCGCCTGGTAGTCCGTCCACCGCATAACAAACGGCGCAATATAATGCAGCGATCTCTCTCCTCTCGCCCTGTGCCCTCCGAGCGTCCCGCGCTCTGCAGGGAGGAAGAGCTCATCGCCCGCGAGCGCGGTCGGAGCTCAGCTGGCGAGCTGTGCGATGGATTTTCGAAACTCGCTGCGACTCGAGGAAAATATTACTGCGAGTACAACAGCGAGAGTCGGCCGATTGCATTCGAGTGGCTCGTAGGAGCCGAGCGATCGCTCCCGTTTAACAATGAAACGTAATTAGCAATTAGCCTCCGTTTCCCCGCGGTCCAATTATATCCTCTCAATCGCCGACTGTGCCCACGTTTTTTTTTTCCCAGAAATATCGTTGCATCCACTGTGTTTGCACATCGCGCCTGGGACAATGCAAGCCATCCGTTACCATTTTTTTCCATCTTTATATTTATGTAAGCCAGGGTTACAGTGGTGTGGAGGAAATTTTATCGTGGTGTAGGAGCGACGAATCCCTTCATTCGATATTCGTTGCAGTCGGCGGGTCTTAGGAACACGAAAGAATTCTCCGGGTCTCTCGTAATACGTTCAGTCGCAGGGCTGCAGTGTGGAGGCGAAGTTTCCGGGTGTACGTGTTGATATTCGTTGCGGCCGTGTCTCGTGGGGCTTAGAAAAACACGTACACGCCACACGTACGTGCTCGCTCTCTCGTCTCGTTGTTTCAGCCTGAATAGCGGTCGGTCGCTCCGCGCGAGTCGGTAGTTTGCATAATACCGACCACGAAGAGAACATAATGCATCGGCGCACGATTGTTGCTGCGGAGCCGCCGCATTCTTCCCGGCCTCGTGCGCGCTCTGTGTGTTGCGCATCGCCGGGAAAAAGGCATCAATTTTTATGTTCCTCGCTTTTTTTTCTGGAGTCGAGGCTCGATATTGGTGGTCGGATGGTCGGGTCAAACTGCGTAGTGTAAGATGATGGACTTCTTGCCTTTAGCTTCTTTAAAAAAAAGTTGAGGCTTTGGTTTATTGAAGACGAGAGCTTTATGTTATTTTTTATTAACATAGAACGCGAGTTGTATATTATTATTGCTCCATAATAGTTCAATCGATTTCAATATTATTATTGTTCTATATACATTTTTATCCGATTTTGATATTAATTATTGTATTAAATTTTTTATCGCGAAACCCGTCGTAATTTTATTTCCACGATTAGTAGTTTTCGGTGCACAAAATTCAGGAAGTATTTGGAGATTCAGTCTCACCAACAGCCAAACAGCCAAAGAGAAAACCCTGTGACTTAAATTCCAAATAAAACCAACCATTTATTCCGGACGAAAAAAATAATCCGCAAAAATCGACGAAAGCAAGTGACAAATGTAATTTTCATGCGACGCCCACGAAGAAAATAATTAAACTTCTGTTTTTTTTCCTCCTGTATAATCGACGCCCGAGAAACCGAGATGCCGGACGCTGCTACTTTGCGGACATTTAAATCCGCAGCGCGCGATTTACGACGAAAATCTTAACGCAAGCCGCAGTTACGGACACCACATTACAAGCGCGAATAAAATCACATCGGTCGAATAAATTGAGGATCGAGGTCCCCCCCGGAGGTGGAAATATCACCGGGGCGCATATGAGTGCGTAATAAAATTTCGAATTAACTGTCTCGGTTATTGCCTCGCATCAATTTATTATCCCGTTTCGAACTCGCCGGACGAGCCTCGCGCGCTTTACGCGAGCGAGCCGGCCAGCCGGTTCTGGTACACCCGACCATACGGTATATCGTCGATCAAATATTTTTCCACTCACCCCGCGGGAGGAAGCGATGCGCGCGAGAGATTCCACTCGATTTTGTAGGCACGCACGAGCCGCCTACTCCTTCGCACTCCATTATGAACCCACCGAACACAGAACCAGCTTTTTCTTTCCTCCCGTCGTCGTCCCGGTGTTTCGAAATTTTTATCTCGATATTCCGACCCGGGGATCCGTTCCACCTTCTCGTTTGGGAAAAATGTGAACGAGACGCTGAGCAGATTCATCGTGGGGAGACGAAAAAAAAATATATAGGTTCCAACCGTGTATAGAGACAATAAAAAGTGGACACCGTTGTGTCGATTTTTTGTTGTGTCATCGTTGACCCTGGACTTCATTATTGCTGACCGGTTTGTCGTCATCGTGAGCCCATTTTATTGTAGTAAAAATATTGGAGCAAATATTGGATTTTCACTGTACACAAGACAAGCGTGTAAAAACCCAGCTGGTACAAAATACACCGACGATTCGATCCGCACGAAAATGTGTCAGCATCGAAAGGCCACTCGGCTGAGACGTGAGATCGCAGCATCGACCCAATTGTTTCTTGCCATCTTTTTCGGAGCAGAAAGCACTGGACCTGGTCGCGACGTTTTTTTTTTCTCTTTTTTTCCTTCTTTTTTTCCTCTGTACTCAGGCTGAATAACGGGGCACCCATGGCTTACGGTCCGCGTCGAGCTCTTCACGTGGACCCTCGAAATCTCGCGGGAGTCGAGAAGTAAGAAAGACTTTTTCGTTGGAAAGTAGTCGTAAAAGTCGCCGGCACTCGTGGTGTGTAGTGTAGGAGACGATTTAATGTATGCGCTAGGATCTCGTGGAAAGATCTCGATCCGACGAAATGCCCGACGACGCGACGACGACCCGGAGTCTCCCCGGGGAAAACGCACGGGCGACAACTCGCAGGTGCCGTTATATGCGGGCTGCCGGTGGCTGCTCTTAACAACGCAATTAAATGCCGCGCGAGCGACGTTACGCCACACTGGCGAAGTAACGTGAGATCTGAGCTTACGGTACGCAATGTGCGGTACCGATAGCGACATTATCGAGGAAAATCTACCGGGAATCGTCGATGGCAATCGCGCTTGAATCGACGCGGATAGCCGTACAGCTCGATCGTTAATTCTAATTCCAATTACAATAACTGTAGTGCGATCTGGAATTCAATGTAGGACGAGATAAATTTAGGTTCGCTCGAAACTAGGTTTATTATTCTTGATATATTTTCCATAAATTAAACAGGAACTTTTACAGTTGTTTTTGTTTTTATCTTTATCGTCCAGCTGAAACAAGTTTTACGCTGTACAGAAAAGGAATGATTAGAAAAAATCATTGAATAACAACAAATTGCTGATGAGATTTTGAAATAAAAAAATGTATTTGCAAAAATGTTTGAAAAACAACAAATTGCAGAATTATTTTTGAAATAAAAAATGTATTTGCAAAAAGTTTTAAAAACAACAAATTGCAGAATTATTTCTAAAATGAAAAATGTATTTGCAAAAATAATTGAATGAAAACAAATTGCTGATTTATATTTTAAATAAAAAAGGTATTTGCAAAAATCATTGAATAACAAGACATAGCTGATTTATTTCTGAAATAAAAAAATGTATTTGCAAAAATTGTTAAATTTATAACATATTGCTGATTTTTTTTAAATAAAAAATAGCTTTTAAAAATGATTGAATTATAACAAATTGCTGATTCTATCTTTTATTGTTTCAGTTTCGTCCAGGAGTTCGCATCAGCGCCGGCCGATGGAATTACCCTGCTGCTGGAGACCCTGCGCGGCGTCCAGCTGATCCAGAGCAGTCCACCGTCGGGCCAGGGCGGCCCGCGAGTGGGCACGAGAAGAGCCGCGCTGGATGAGCTCGGTTGCGTCGAGTGTTTGGCCGCGTGCGGCGAGCGATGCCCCGACGCGCCGCGACTTTTGTCACAGGCGCAGCCGGGACTTCTCGCTCTCGCGGTCTGTCTGACCAGCAGCCTGAACCGGTCCCGAGTTCTGGCGCTTCAGGTACGAGCGCGACGCCGTCAACGCTCCGGCATTCGCGGCACGCCGTCTCCGTTATTTCGAAATTACGAGAGAAATTAGACTTACACAACGAGTCGCGTTACGACAAGAGGGATCCTCGTGTTTTTTATTTTTCGTTTATTTAGATTCGTACTCGAGTTTCCCTCTGATAAACATTACATGTGGATTCGCAATAGACGGCACGATAGGCATATTGCATTTTTTATATTGAAAAATACAGCAGAATTGTTATTCAGTCTACGGTTGAAAAATGTTAATTTAGGCTAAAAAAACAATGTTGCGTTTTTAAATTTGTGAGACATTTAAAAATAATTCATGATTTATTTCGTATTTATTTACAAATTAGACTAACACAACGAGTCGCGTTAAGTAAAGAGGGATTCTCGTTTTTTATTTTTATATTTAAAAAATTAGATTGGATCATGAGTTTCCGTCTGATAAGCATTAAACGTGGATTCGCGATAGGTAACTTGATGAGCATATTGCATTGTTATTCACTTTATGTTGAAAACTGTCAATTTAGGCTAAGAAAAACAATATTGCGTTTCTTGATTTCTGAGAAAATTTAGAATAACCCGTGAGTTGTTTTGCGTTTATTTACATCTTCGGCGAGTGTCACGGTCATCGTCATAAACGGGTTAATCGAATGCGTTTTCTACGAATGAAGGACACAGTGGCACTTGGAAATTTGGCACGAGGGTTTGAACTCGGAAGTCCAAACCGGTCGATCGACTCGCGATAGCTTCGGGTGATATTTTTTCTTTTTACGTCCTCAGGTTCGTAGATGTAATCGACGACGCCGTAACTGCCTAGACGAGTTTACGCCACCGTTATTAGCATTTCCATATGGCTTTATTAGTAATTCAGATCGTAGATTAGTAAACGTTGACAAGCTGAAAAAATTAAAAAATGGATATCTAGTTTGCAGATGAGTTCTAACGTCAAATTTCCATACGGCTTTATCGACAATTCCACCGATCGTGGATTGGTAAACGTTGACGAGGGGGAAAAACAAAAAAATAAAATATTAGCATTCCGCAACGAATACATTTTCGCCGATGAGTTACAACTTCTCTCGTGGGGTCGTTAAAAATTCGAGCCGCCTGTAATACCCGGACGTGTCGGAGCCGCGAAGTCGCGCGACCGTTATACATTTTCGAGTGCTTCCTCGGTCGAAACCAGTTCTTATCGTTCGGTTACGATCGTGAATTTCGGCCAAGAGCGACTCTCGCAAAGAGCGACCGCCACCTCGGCAAATGTTACTGGTCCACCCGAGTATTTCATACGTTACGGCGCGTACGTTTCTCTTTTATGCCTTTCAATGCCACAGTGCGCTGTTAATAATATTTGGCGAATCAAACTTAATATACAATTAGGATGTAACATTTTTACATTTTTGTAGCCGAAATTAAAAATGTTTAACTAATATTAAATAATAATTTTGCTATATTTTTCGATACCAGTTTACGCACTAAAACGTACAGTAGTCATGCATTAAATTTCCTGTATATTTTGTTCACGTTGTCCGTCTAATTCCTCGTAAAGTCACCGCGTGAAACGAGATTTCAACTGTACAAACAAACCGCGAAAATTCAAAAGCTCCGCACGTTCGAATTGTTTCAGCTGCTGACAAAAGTCTGCCAGGCCCCGGGCGGTCACTTGGCGGTTTCCGAGGCGGTGTCGACCCTCAGACTACGATACGGCGAGGGCGGAAGGTTCCGCTTCCTGGCAGGTGCTCTCTTAGCGCCCAGAGCGGCGATAGCTCTGCGAGTCGCTGGGATCTCGTTCCTCAACGCTTTTCTCAAGTCGGCACCTCGCACACAATCCAGGCTGTACATTCAGGTATTCATTGCACTTGGCATTTTTATTTCATTTTTATTTCATTTTTATTTCATTTTTATTTCATTTTTATTTCATTTTTATTTCATTTTTATTTCATTTTTATTTCATTTTTATTTCATTTTTATTTCATTTTTATTTCATTTTTATTTCATTTTTATTTCATTTTTATTTCATTTTTATTTCATTTTTATTTCATTTTTATTTCATTTTATTTCATTTCTGTTTCATTTTTATTTCATTTCTGTTTCATTTTTATTTCATTTTTATTTACTTAATTTTTATTTCATGTTCTTTAATTTTGATTTTCTTTCATTTCATTTTTATTTAATTATCTCTAATTCTGATTTTATTTAATCTTTCATTATTCTAAAAGATGAACTGTCATTCAATTTCAGGCCGAAGCCTGCGAGGCCGGACTCGAGCCGCGAGTCCTCCAGGGCTGGCTGCAGGAGGTCGACGGCCGCGGCGAGGACGCCCTGACCGATCTTCTCCACAAGGAGGTGCAGAAGTGGTCGCACAACTGCGTGGACGTCGACGCTCTGCAAAAACGTCTCGCCAGGGCCGAGGAGACGTGCGCCATTCTCGGCAGCAAGGTCACCGCGCTTCAGGGCCAGCTCGACAAGTTTCACACGGAGAAGATGAACAGTTACAACCTCGACGAGCGAGGCTGCAAGCTCAAGTCGCAAAGCTCGCGGGACGAGAAGACCGCGCAGCGGGGTCTGGCGTCGTCGAACGCCGAAGACGAGGGCATCAGTTCGTCGGAGCGCTCGAGCAGCCCCGAGGATCTCGGTCGAAACGCGAGGCCGAGCAACAGCAAAATCGGCTCCGTCGACAACGACCGCGAGACGACGATTGACGACGTCATCGAGGAGCTTCGCATAATCGTGAAGGATGCCGAGGAGGAGTTTCACGACCGCAAAGATCAGCGCGGCGCAAATCACCCCAGCGATTCGAGGGACAAGCGAGCCGCGAATTCCAAGTTCTCCATCACCTCGGGTAATCACGAAACCCGTAGTGGAGCAGTCGAGACTCGTCAGGCCCCGACGAGAATCACCGTCGACCGAGACTCCGGTAAGAATCCCGTCACCTACTTCGGCCGCAGCGAGGAGGAGCTCAGCGTCGACTCGGCGGTCACGCGAAAACTCAGCTCGACGCTGTCGGGTCGAATCGCCAAAAGCTCCAACGACGGAAGCCTGAAAATCGTCGTCAAGAGTCCCGACGTGGAGGACGAGATTGTCCCGGCGATAATTTATCCCCAGCCACCGCGGCGAGCGCCTCCCTGTCTCTCGACGATTCTCGCCACGAGGGAGGGCGATTTTTTGGATCATCAGATCTACAATTCCCATGACGACGAGGACGTCGAGGAGGAGACGCTGGGCGACGGCAGCGATTCGTTGCTCAGCGCCTCGAGGCTCAAGTACAACTCGAAAAACGAGGCCACCGACGCTTCCGTCAATCCAACCGCGGCGGAGGCTCAGGCTTTTTATCAGCCGAACAAAAACATCCCGGAGTCGCGAAATCCTCGCATTATCGCCAACAGCCGAGACTTCGAAGCCACGGGGGAGAAGAGAGAGCCGAACACCATAAGAAACTTCGAGGGTGGAACGAATCTGAAGAACCTTCGCGAGAACGACCCGACCACCAAGTACCTCGAGGTCTACAAGCAATTCGACTCAGCCACCAAGTCGAGCGACTCCGCGACGCCGGTGCAGCGTCGAGGCTCGAAATACATGAGCGAGGTGGAGAAGCGGAAGCTGCTGAGACGCTCGGCGAGTCAGGACATCCTCGGCTCGCGAACCTCGAGTCCGCAGTCCGGTCGTTCGGGCAGCCGGATCGAGAGTCGCATCAAGAAATTCGAGAGCCTCAACGCGTTCGACAATTCGAGCCTGCAGAATTTCGATGAGGAGCGCGACAGCTCGAGAGGCAACTCGAGGACGTCGCGGGGCGGCGGCCACGCGCGCTCCAGGATGCAGAGGTCGGAGTCCTTTCACCACGTGTCGCTCGCGGCGAGCGACCCGCGCGGGACGCGCAGCGGCAGCGACAGCGGCCTCCTCTACGTCACGGACTACGACCTCGAGCCGCTGGTGACGCGTGCGACGCACTCGCCGAATTTGCTGAGCAAATCGCTGGACAGAATCGACGAGGGACTCGACGCGATGGGCGAGGCGATTCAGCAGGGAAAACGCGGGCAGCCGACGCGCGCGACCAAGGAGAAGCGGGCGAAGAGCCCGAAGACGGAGGAGAAGACGGCGGGTAAATCGAAGCCGGGGCTGCTGAAGACGGGCAGGAAAAATTCCGATAAGAGTCTGAAGAACGACGAGCTGTACAACGGCCTGCACGGCAGCGCGAAGCTGCTGCGAAGCGACGAGCTCTACGACGACGGGAGAAGCGGGCGTCAGTGGAACTTTCAGAACGAGGTCGATGGCTTCAGGAAGATCAATAACTTCGCGCCGAACAACAATTCGATCGCGATCGGCACGCAGGGAATGCGACAGGACTTTGGCTACGAGCGAGCGGCGGGGAAATTTTCCAGCAACGACTCCGGGGTTTTTCTGCCGTCGGGAAGATACGACGCCTTTGGACTGGGGAAGAGTCGGTTCAACGCCGGGAAATTCACGGGACATCCGCAGCCCGGACAGCAGGACAACATCGGAGTTAGAAGAAACTCCGCCGCCTCGCTAGTCGCTAAATGTGGCAAAGTCACCGACGTTATATCGGGCTTGTACTGATCGCGACGATTCGTCGTTTGGCGTTGCTATTTCGCTGACCCGCGGATGCTATCCAAGTGCAATATCAATTAGTATTAGAGTGAGGCATACACGCATTTTTTTCATTTGTCGATTTAACCGCGCGGAAGAGGCACAGCGAGTTGCTCTTTACGGTTCGGTGAAGGAAATTTACGCACTTTATACCCCCTCGTGCTTATCGAATCATTCGTGTAAATAGTTCCATTCATTGTCTTTTTTATTGAATAAATAACACGCGTACAAAGTCGACGCTCGACGAGCGCATCTACGATATTTTTCGCGAGGCGAAAAGTATAATGATAGATACGGCAGAGACGTCGCGAAATGCTTTATTTATTACGACGCTGTGACGAGCGTCGAGCTTCTCACAGCAGCTTAAATCTACGGTTTAAATTACGATTTGTAATGAGTAATGTCAATAAAAATTCTGTAATCTTTAAATAATTCGGTTGTACTGTTATTGTAATTCATCGCATTTTTATCCTTAAACTCTGCGACCAATAGCGATAAGCTTAAGAGTCATGGGACGACTGGTCCGATCGTTGGCGGAAATTCAACTGAAGACGAACGCGGTTGGACCGTCATCTTCTCCTCGGTAATATTCGTCTATAATTATATCGATCACCGTGTTCTTCTAATTATTCTGAATCAATAATAATCTGTTGCAGCTTCAATCAGGTTGGGACGAATGGAATTTGGATAAAATCAACCTCCGTCTCATCTTATCATCGCGCCGTCCTTGTTGGCCTCATTCTCCTTCGACTCGTCTCTCGGCTTCTCTTGATGCACCTCGGCGAGCGGAACCTCGGCGTACTTCTTCTTCGGTAAGAATCGCCGAAGAAAAAGTACGCTGAAATTATTTTGAATCAATAATAATCCGTTGCACCTTCAATCGGGTTGGGACAAATGGAATTTGGATAAAATCGACCTTCGTCTCATCTTATCATCGCACCATCCTCGTTGGCCTCGTTCTCCCTCGACTCGTCTCTCGGCTTCTCTTGATGCACCTCGGCGAGCGGAACCTCGGCGTATTTCTTCTTCGGTAAGAATCGCCGAAGAAAAAGTACGCCGAAATTATTCTGAATCAATAATAATCTGTTGCAGCTTCAATCCGGTTGGGACGAATGGAATTTGGATAAAATCGACCTCCGTCTCATCTTATCATCGCGCCATCCTTATTAGCCTCGTTCTCCTTCGACTCGTCTCTCGGCTTCTCTTGATGCACCTCGGCGAGCGGAACCTCGGCGTACTTTTTCTTCGGCAAGAATCGCCTCATGACCGGCGTTATCTGGTCGGGATTCACAGCGGTCAGATCGACCTCGCCCAACACGACGCTGCTGATCACCCCGACGATCACGGTGATCGCCGCACCGATGACGAAGTAGTACATGAATGAGATATTGTAGAGAACGCCCGGCAGGTCGTCGGGCTCCACGGGCGGCAGCGTGGGAATCAGAGTCTCGTTCAACGGGTACGCGCAGCCCTCGACCGAGGTCGGCAGAGGAGGATGCTGAAGTTTGCCATGTGCGATGTGCCACTGGGTGCCGCCCACGAGCCAAATCATGCTGATGAGGGAGACGCAGCTTCCGATCACGGCGCCCTTGGTTCGCACCCAGGGAACGACCATTCCCAGCACAAAGAGGCCCAGCAGGGGACCGTCGACTATGCCCCTTATGCTGTGGCCCACGCGAAACACGGTGCCCATGTGCTCGACCACGTAGACCAACGCGCCGGCTATACAACCCGTCACCACCACGGTTATCTTCATGATTTTCGCGGCCTTCGCCTCTTTCTCGCTGCTCTCGGGAATCCAGGGCTCGATGAAGTCCTCGTAGATACTGCCGGAAACGGTGTTGAGAGCCGCGCTCATCGTCGACAGTGCGGCGCTCACCAATCCAGCTAAAAACAGGCCCGGAAGGCCTGGAATATTCGCGGCCACGTCCATCACGTAGTAGGGCAACGCTTGATCGCTGCGTTTTACCACCTGTGAGTAAAAACATTTATTATTCGTAATCAAATATTCAGAAAACAAAATTCAATTTGTAAAAATCGTAATTATATATTTGCAGCGAAAACATTATATTTATTATCATTGTTGTTGTTTTGTTATTAAAAAGAGTTCGTCGTAAGATTATGAAATTTACAATTTACCTTAGTAAGAAGTGGATCGCAGTCGTGATATTTGGCGTACATTATCAGGCCAGTCGCGACTGAAATGAGCTTGACGACTATCTGACCGATCATTGTGATCAGCATAGAACTGAATATGAAAAGAAATTTGGTTTCAATTAAGATAGAGCAATAAAATTAATTCTCTTTTTTTTCATTTAGGTTCTCACAATCTCGCATGCCTCTCGGACGGAACAGCCAAAAATCTCTGGACAGAGCCTTGGCCTATACCAACGTGCGCCACCCAGTTTGCCATAGCACCGATGGTCATCATCCAGAAGCTGTTTCGCAAAAAAGGATCCGGGTCCATGCTAGAACGATGAGGGCAATGTTCACGTCTCGACTGAGCAAAGATAATGCAGAAGAATAAATAAACACAACGCGGACGCGTCTGTTAAATTACACCCACAATCGGTGCTTATTTTTAAAAAACGGCATAAGCTCCTCAGAAATATAACAGAAAAATGCGATAACGTTACGCATTGTTTTTGCACAATCATTTTGTCATTTTTCGGACGACTCATGCACGAAAATAAACACTGCGCACAAATAGCAACCTTGCTCAGGCGTCGAAATCTCCGTTGAGGAGGCGAATAAATTAATCAAAACGTCTCAGGCTTCGCTTACTTAAATAAGACCACGCGATTTCCCTCGTCGGCGACTTTGTACACGTTGGAGAATCCGCCGGCTGAATTTATGCCGAGGAAAAGAACCGCCAAGAGGCCACCGATTGTTACGCTAAATTGTATCGTGTCGGTCCACACGACGGCTTTGAGACCACCCTGAGCGTAACGATAATTTCAATAATAGTTCATTATTGTAGCAATTAATATCGCGATTCACTAATTGTACTCACAATACTGGTATACACAATGCAAACGACGCAGAGTATGGGAACCAGCGCGTGGATGCTGAAATTCGTGACCTGGGAGAAGGCGAGCGCGGGCACGAAAACGACGATGGGGATGTAAATAAATAGCGAAATAATGTAAAAGAGAGACGAGAGCGTCCTGACGGGCCGGGAGAACCGGATCTCGAGGTACTCGAAGATGCTCGGCAGCTGGAGCTGGTAGAACACCGGAAGGAATATGTAGATGGTGACGACGCTGGTCAGCAGAGCGGTGAACACGGACGCCGCGTACTGAGATCCGTACTGATAAACCTCGGAGGGAACTCCGAGCAACGTGATTCCCGAAACATGGCTAAATTAAATTGTAATCGTTTTTCTTCTAATTAGAAACAAAATTAACGGAAATAATTTAATCCAAATTTTATGAATTAAATCGAAATAATTTACTCCAATGTCAAAAAAAAATAAAATCAAAAATGTATTTTAAATATTTTTAATTAGATTCAAATAATGTATGCCAATTAAAAAAACGAAATTCCAATAATTTATTCCAATAATAAAAGTTAAATTCCAATAATTTATTCCAAGTTGAAAAATTAAATTCCAATAATTTATTCCAATTAAAACAAATTAAATTCCAATAATTTATTCGAATTAAAAAAAATTAAGTTCCAATGATTTATTACTAATTTTTTTTAATTGACTTGATCAAGAACACGGTTGCGTTTCGACGCCAAGTATATATAATTTATTCGAGATTATTGAAAGTAAATTCAAATCGTTTTTGTCCAAGCTGTCGGCTTCACTTTAAAAATCGTATACTCGTCAACAGCTTCACCGACCTGGCGAGCAGGCTCATCGCCACCGGAAAGTAACCCATCGACTTCCCGCCCAGCAGATACTCAGTCGTGTTGTCCTGCTTGCTGAAGAAGCCGAAATAAATTCCAATGCCGATGCTGACGCACAGGAGCATCGTGAAAAGAATGTAATCCGTCCATCCGAACGTCAGTTGACCGAAGACATCGGCGCCCGTCGTCGACATGTCTAGAATATCCCAATTATCGGGCCCTTATTTCTCCAATAATTGCGCCGAGATTACCGCGGCCGCGTGCAATTAATTCGCGTGGAACACTGAAGACTCTCGAAGAGTCCATGTGCCTCGAAACCTCATTGAAATCTCGCGGAACCTTCGATAATTTACAACCGTTTGATAAGACGCTATTTGCCATTCCATCTCCGTCGCCGCTTACGCCACTATTCAGGTCCATGACGTCTGCACGATTAAATTTCTCGGGGACGGAAAATTTGCGACAAAGTCCGCACGGTCGGTGTACTCGTTTATTAATTATTTACAAATTTCTCGATTTATCGACAAGCCGAGCGGTGAAACTCGGCCGAATATTTACAATTTATGTACACAATTTACAGCTTAAATTACAGTCGAGAAAGTTAAGATTCACTGGGGTCTTATCCCGTGGCAGCAATCACGCTTAGCCGGTACTAAAATTAACGCATCTACATAACATAATTAATTTACAATCCTCTACACTAAAAATTCCTGAATCTACTGGCGACAGAATTTGCACGCCGAACACCAAATTAATTCACTGGTCGAGGTTCGTCCCTGAGTAATCCACGCGGACTTAACTCCCTTCCCTTACCATATAAACTATGCACAAATTTACACGTTAATGCTTAAATTTACAATTATTTCCTATCTATTTTTTACAGCTTTGGAAACCGATCAATCGGCGTGGGGAAAAAGAAAAGAACTTCAACTACAGCCAGAGACAATTTTCAACGCCACCAGAACCTGAAGCAACAGCAACCAGTGAGACGCGGAGCGTCCAATAATCGTGGATTCGCCGGCCGAGCTGTACAATCCGTATCTCAACCCAACGCTTCGTCTGAGATGAGCCCTGAGCGCCGGATTGTGCGAAGCCGTCGGTCCGCACTGATGAAGCGGAGCCTCCCAGAGATGATCGTCGCGCGGGCCAATCAGCAGCGTGTACTGACCGCTCCAATTCACTCCAACCCGGGCCCTGAGTCCCAGCGTCGACGGAGCGTCCAGCGCGTGTTGCACGCAGCTTCTCGGCCACGTGCTGAGCGGTCTCACCCTGAGTCCCCGGCTGCCGACCTCGCGATCGTCCCCGAGGATCCTCGCGCCGCATCGTGCGGCTATCGCGAGATCACCGGCGATCAGGAGGCTCTCAGCCACGTGAAGATCCAGCTCGGTGGTGCCGCTCGGCACCTGCGACACCTGCGGCTTCCTCGTAGTCTCCTCGCGACGCTGATTGCCCCGCAGCATCGCCGCGAACGCGTCGGCCATCGAGGGCTGCGCGTTCTGCAGCAGATGACGATAGGAATCGTCGCTGTCGAGGCTTCTCCTCGTCTTGACGGACTCTCGGCTCGAAGAAGACTCGCCCCCGACGTTCGCCTCGACATCCTCAGCCTCTTTCGGCAAATTCTCTCCCACCAGAGAATTAAAATTCGCCTTGACGTCGGCGGTGGCAATTTTCTTCTCGTCAGCCAGAACCTCGAGGCCCTCGACTTTCGTCGAGGCTCGAGTGGAGCTCCCGATGGCCTCGCGCAGCTCCTCGACGGTCGGCAGCATCGCCTCGGTCATCTCCTTCTTCGGGCCGTAGATTTCAAAGAGATTGCGCGCCAGTTCGGGCGTCATCCACTCGGCGAGCGCTTTTCTCGTTCTCAGCCAGTTGGGATCCTTCGGGCTCCGCTCCTGCTGGCTATCGATGGTGACTCTGTCGTTATTTAGGCTCCTTTTTGACCTGAAGAACTGCTGGGAGTCCTGGGTCGGCTGGTCAACTTGACCATTGTAATCCACGGGCGACGGCTCGTCGTTTATAATCGGATCGCGAAAGGTCTCCAAGTCTCGGTCGACCTCGCCGTGTCGTCGCTGACGACCTGCGCGCTGTATGTAGCTTCCCGCTGCGGCGAACGCGTAGAGAAAGATCGTGCAACGCGGATCGGCGTAGTAGTCCCAGCGACCGGTCCAGAGCGCGTCGCCCGCGTACATCTCGAGCTGTCGCTTGCCCCAGAGCCCGCCCTCGCGGCTCTCGCAGCCCGAGCTCAGCCACGAGCCGCCCAGAAGGGCCGGGAGGGCCGCGACCTCGTGCAGCAGCGGCGGACTCGTCTCGGTGCCGCGGGTGATGGCGCCGCACACCAGGCAACCTCGGGTCTGCGGGTTTCGGGAGCGAAAAGTGCGTCATTAGTCATCTGGAAATCTTCCGTTTGGCGACAAACTCTGAATTTATACTTTGCCTCGCAAATTTACAGACGGGAGTACGTTTTAAAACAAAATTATATGGAAAACAAACCCATGTGGGTGGTAAAATCTGATTTTTCACCAAAAAATTACTGATAATTTTGCATTTTAAATGACATTTCAGGAGTGTGTTAACTTAAGACACTCCTGAAATTTCAATTGAAATTAAATATCGAGTGTGTTAACACGAGTGTGTTAAAATTAAAAATCGAGTGTGTTAACATGAGTGCGTTAAAATTTAAAAAATCGAGCGTGTTAACTTAACACATTCCTGAAATTTTATTTGGAATGCAAAATCATCAGTGTGTTAAGTTAACAGACCGGGTATTTTTTCCCTCGAGTGTGTTAAATTAGCACACTTGGTATTTCGTGTTTGTAATCTTAACACTCTTGATATTTGCAGCTGATTTTATTTTCAAACGTGTCGGGTCGGGTGGAATTTTGTTAATTTGAAAAATAAAAAAATTCTCACCGTGTCGGCTCTGAGAAGCGGCGTGGGCTGCAGCGACGTCGATCTGTGAGTCTTCCTCGAGTAGACGTTCGGCGGCAGACTGCCCAACAGAAGCTCGACCCGGGGCGTGCCGTTCGAGCCCAGCGCGAAGGCCGTCGAGGTCGAGGGTTTGCGCTGCACGCGGACGAGTCGCAGCTCGCCGAACTCGATGCCAAGGGGCTCGAGGCAGTCGAGGCCGCGGTGCTTCTTCGCCGTCGGGTTGTGTCGCTGGAACGTGTTGTACTTCGGTCCCTCCCACAGAAAACTCGAGTACCTCCGCGACGGCTGCTCGTAGATCAGCTGGGGCGCGTAGGGCCTCCATCTGGGCTGCGGGGTACACGAGACGTTCACGCGATGACTGAACTTCTGAGCGACCTGTCGAGTGTCGGAATCATATTTTTTAATGCCTGATTTATGCTTCAATAATAACAGTAATACTAATAATAACAAAGCAACAATTTAATGCCTAATTGTTTTCTAACGAAGTAAAATGAATAAATTGAATGAAAACTCAATAAACTCAGTAATAACAATAATAATAATAATAGCAATTTGATGACTAATTTCTTTTCTAATGAGGCAAAATAAATAAACTAAATAAAAAAGCAATAACTACAGTAATAATAATAACTAAATGCTCAATTTTTTGACCCTAAAGAGTTAAAATTAATTAATTGAATTGAAGTTCAAATAAATTCAGTAAGAATATTTTGTTTTGGTAAAAAGAATTGATGTTACTCGAAACAAAAGTTCAAATGGTTAATTTAAAAAAAAAGTGCTCCAGAAACTTTCGAGTTTTGATATTATCACACACCTGTCGAGTCAACGGCACAATGTGCACTCTGTCCAATTGATATCGGGCCTCGGTGGCACCGGGGGCGACGCTCGAGCCGGTGAGGAGTCTGATGGCCCCGCGCGCGGCCACCGTGTACATGGCGACGCTGCACGACTCCTCGGCGTAGTGATGTCGCAGCAGCAGAAACGTGCCGTTCTCGAAGAACGTGTACTTTCGGATGACGTACTCGGGTCCAGCTCGGACCTCGCATCTGTGGGGGCGGAGAGAAAAACAGTTTGAGTTTGGGCGTCTCTCTCGCGCGGTCATTTCTGGACCTCAAGGAAAAGGGCCCTTTCAGGCTCTCCGAGGGTTTTTCGAGGACCGCAAGATGTTGATTTTTCGGACTCTCGAGATTGTAGAAAAATACCAGGCGACCCGGGGGAAAAGTGTCCCAGGCCTGGGTAGGGACGGTCGGGGGTTCTGCACAATTTCACTTCTCGTGACACGAGAGACGATGCGAGTTTTGTTAGGCGAGGCGAACGTCCGACGCCCCGGCCGGTCGTTCGTGGAAAAGGGGACGAGAGACGAAATTTTCGGCGGAGAGTGTGACTCTCGTAAATAATGCATTGTCCACTGCGCTCTCTATGTGCGGGACCGAGTCGAAGGGCAGAATGGGACCAGGTAGACGGGGACGTGGACCGATTTCGATCGCGACAAAATCCGCGCACAGAACTGGCGATCGCGTACAAAGGATCCAGCGTGTCGAAGTCCTCGATGCTTTTCACGCGATTCAACGCGACAGAATCGTTAATGGATCGAGATCTACCGGCTGTGAATTTGGCGACTCGATCCGAGCGGCAGCTGCTTCCTGATCTTTCACGGCGCTTCGCTTTTCAGCTTTTGCATTTTCTCGCCTTCAGGCCGAAATTTTTGTCGTCGAGGATTTATGACTGCATAGAATTTTTTAATTTGTCTGAAGATCGAGATTGGTTTATCGATTTATCTACAAATTGAACTAATTTGGAAAAATGAATATTTGTTGCAATCTGTTCGTCTCATTTGTATTATTGTGAAATCAATTTTTGATTTCACAATAATACTAATTTGAACAGTCCATTTTTCTGGAATTCTATTTTCCAGCTGTAATTTTAATCTCGTCTCGCGTTAAAAATCAGAATTAGAAGAAAAAAAATCTTTTCGTCTCATTGAGATTATTGTGAAATAAAACCAACGGATTTTTCAGTAATTCTTGTATTCATTTGTAATTCTCATCTCGTCTCGCGTTAAATATCAAAATTAGAAAACGATATCTTTTCAACTCGTTCGGATTATTGTGAAATAGAACCAACCGATTTTTCTCTCATTTTTGTAATCAGATGTAATTTTAACTTCGTCTGGCGTTAAAACTCAAAATTAGAAGAAGAAAAAAAAATCTGTTCGTCTCGTTCGGATTATTGTGAAAAAGAACCAACCGATTTTTCGGTAATTATTGTATTCTGCCGCAATTTTAATCTCGTCTCGCGTTAAAAATTCGGCTTTCGGCGCGCACTCGACGTCTCGATTGAACGCGACGGCTGCGTGAAAAGGGCGCAAAAAGCTCGTGGCGCGCGGATGAAAGAAATTTCTCGTGGAGGCGAGAAAAAAAGTGAGGCACACAGCCGGGTCCGTTCGTGGAATTCACACCATGTGTTTCGCGCCCGGCTACCGGGAACTCGCATAACCGATTCCTCGTTCGTGAAAGCTCCGCCCTATACGTGAACGGGTTTGGTAAATTGATCGCTCTCTGTGTGCGTAAAAATGCGCGAGATATGAGGGGCAAACAAAAAAATTATTACTCACTCTTGGGACAACCAAGTGGACTGCAGCCTCGAGGCCGACTCGTCGACTATTGTGGCGCGATCCTCGAGGATTGTCTCTTTGATCGCACTCGAGCACTGATCCTCGTCACCCCTGTCAGGACCCCAGATCGCTCCCTCGGCTATTCCTGCAACACACAACGCGCAACACATCTCGTGAACACGTGGAGCCATCTCGCTGTGCGCCAAACGATAAATCATGGGGCGCTTCTCTTAATTGCCGAGGCATTAGCGGCCCGACCTCGTTATACATTCCCTGGGAGATAAGTACAAACTAAAAAAAAAAACCACAACCCATTCACGTTAAAATATTGATGTCGATGAAGCTTGGGTAAAATTCCTAAAATCGCGCCGGTGACAAATATAATCTTCCATATTTAGCGAGAACAAAGTGCCGTGACTTAGTGAAAATTCTTCTCTCGAATTTGTATTCCTCGCGCTTTTGAAATTCGCGGTAGAAATTAAACAATATTTATCCCTACCAAAAAATAAATACATACAAAATAGAATAATAGCAACGACAAAAATATAATCCAGGTATAAAAAGACTGAATAGAGTTAACCGACCAATGACTGAACAGTTAAGCCAATGATTGAACACTTGGTTCCTAATTTTTTTTCGAAAGATTTCGAATAGTAGACGTTGAACTAATATAACAAAACGGTGTTTAACATTAAGGGGAGGACAAACAAAATTTTGTTTCAATGTTTTAGTTCATACATATAAGGAAATATATTGTTTTGTTCATTCATTGGTAGGTGTCTACATTGGCCAATCTACCCTAGCTGGTTTGTTTGCTTGCTATTATTTTATAATATTATTGCTATTATTACATAATGAAAGGGCCGAATAAAAATATTAGCGCAGGAAAATTCGACTCAAAGCAAATAATCAAATAATTAAATCATCAAAAAACTGGAGCAACAACTGTTGACATCCGCGTTCAAAAAAATTACTACAAACATAGCGAAGGGTCAAAGCGCCACTAGAATGTTTACACATGCCCAAAGGACGAAAAGACGAGCCTGAGCCATGGCGATACATTCGTGTCATACATTCGTCGAAAAATTTCGAGCCAGCCTCACGGGGCGAGCATCGAGGACCCTCAGAGCTCGCGGGCTGAGCTCCACCTAAAGAGGATCTCGCGTAGCTGTGGTCAGGATGAAGCGTATCGAAAAGTATTCGGTCTATCTATAAAAATGCTGAACATAAGTTGGTTAATTTTTTGGCTATTCTTTCACAACGAAAGGGCTGAATAAAAAAATTAAACTTAAGGCAAATAATCAAATAATTAAATCACCAAAAAACTGGAGTAAAAACTGTCGACAACCCCGTTAAAAAAAATGACTACAAACATAGCGAAGGGTCAAACCGCCACTACAATGTTTACACATGCCCAAAGGACGAAAAGACGAGACTGAGCCATGGCGATAAATTCGTGTCATACATTCGTCGAAAAATTTCGAGCCAGCCTCACGGGGCGAGCATCAAGGACCCTCAGAGCTCGCGGGCTGAGCTCCAGCTGAAGAGGATCTCGCGTAGTCGGGGTCAGGTTGTAGCGTAGCGAGGAGTATTGGGTCTATCCGGCCGGGCCCACCCGCCGGCAGCGCCGGGAGATTTAGGGCCTGACAGATTCGAAAGAGATAAATACCCGCCTATATTGGATTATCTCAGTCCCTCCGGGCCCACCCCCTGCTACTACCTGAGCGTTCTGAACGTCCCATAAGGCCCATCGCACCGCGGGACACTCGTCTCTCTTCCTCTCGGCCCAAAACTCACGGGGGACCCAGGTGACAAGCTCAGATCTTTATCCCGCGCACGGGGAATAAAAGGGTCGTCTATTTTTCGTTTCTCTCGCGCTCCAAAGTTTTTTTTTTTTTTCTTCACCCTACGCGTTTGTCATTTTCGCTTCGCGTCTCGTCTCCGACTGGAAAAATGCCTCTCTTGTCTCGCTGTCGCGACGGCTCGACGCTTCTACGATTATATTTTATCTCCTGTGCATTCTAGAAGCGCGCGGCGATCGTAAAGCCCCCCCGGGATACGTGCGGCGCCTGTCCGATGCCCCCGCGCGCACGGGGGCTGAACAATGAAATAATCGCCATATGCATCGTTGACTGTGGTCATTATTGCGAGGTAGCGAAATCACAGGCGGTGCGGAATATTCCAGGCATTTTGTACTTTACTCGGAGGACGAAGAATTTTTTTTTTGTATTTTATTTTTATTTTGGGGCGGTGGGAAATTGTGTAAATGTATTAATATTGTGGGTGCAATGAGACTGCAGTAATTTTGGACATGACTATATTTTTTGGCACCCCCGGAAGGCGATTTGTAAGATCTGACGTTCTGCAATATTCCAGGCATTTTATATTTTGCGCGTTGGACGAAAAATTGTTTGATATATTTTTTTAATTGTGGCGGCAAAAAATGGTATAAATCTATTGATATTGTGGGTGCAGTGAGGCCGTAGTGATTTTGGGTATGACCGCGGTGTAATATATTTTTTGGCACCCCCGGAAAGCGATTTGCAATATCTGACGTTCTGCAATATTCCAGACATTCAATGTTTTGCTCGGGGGCGGAAGACATTTTTTATAATACATTTTTTTAATTGTGCAATAAAAAAGGTATTGATACTGTGTAAATTATAATGAGACAGTCGTCGTGTTACGTGTGCCGCAGAGTTGTAAAATATTCGTTGGCATCCCCAGAAGGTGATTTAAAAAACCTGACGTTCTTTCTGCTCTTTAAAAAAATAATTTTATCCACCCTACGATATTTTTCTCCGAAAATAAATAAAAATCGTTAATATTGTATTAATCGTGGGTGCACCAAAAACGTACAAATTTCGAGACATTTGTAATTGTTAAAAAAACAATCGTAATATCGGTAATTCATTGATTCTTTTTTTAAGTATTATGTTTTTGTAACTCGATGATCGACAGCCGGAAAACTATTGGAATTAACGAGGCAGACCGAGTGCGGTAGACAGATTTTGGGAAAGCCGAGCCGCAAGGGGAGACCGCAGCAGCCGCGTGCCAGACAAACTCCTGCGGTCCAAATGTGTGCAGAGCCGGCGGCGCAAACAAGGGAGGATTGATAGGGTCCTGCGGGTTCTAGGATTACCGCGCGAGGGTCGGCCACTCGAGCCGGCATCAAACAGACAAAAGTTACGCGCTCGGTTCACGACCCGGAAAATTCCCATTGAAAAACATTGGAGCGATATTTTCTTTGACCCCCGCGCGCACGGAAGCCACGATATTTCCCAGCTGAATTTCCAGTCCATCGCGCGTTCACCGAATATGAGGAGAATGAAATTGTAAAGGAAAAAAACAACGCAGAAAGGGAAAGCCCGGCAAATCTTGAGTATTCCATTCCCACGTCTGCTTGATATTCGATCTCGGCTCCTTAGTCCCTCCCGTGACCTCTTCCCCGGCTTATTGCTATTGTTTCGATTGGTATTCCAATCGTATAGGATCTTCGCCGGAGACCCCGACGCACGTGCAGTTATGCATCGACGATGACGCCTGAGCCCTTTCTGCGTTGTATATTCACAGTCATCGATCCCTCTCACCAGCGATTAATTTTTGTACATGTGGACATTTCTGAATTTTTTTTTATTTTATTTTTTTCTTCCTCAAATTTTGGGCCATAACGAAATTGATTTATCGATCGATAATTAAATATCGACTTTATCCTACCAAACTTGGACCCGACTTATTTTTCGTTACAGAAAAATTACTACGCTAATTGATCTTTGAAAATAAGAAATATGAATGTATGTAAAGAATATATTATCGCTGTTTTCCACCCAAATAATCACGAATTATTGTAGCGATATCTCCGTTTTTTTTTTTTTTTTTTTTTTTTTCGTTATTGAAAAACGAACTAACCGATAATTGCGATGATAATCAACGACGTCCATGCAGCCAGCATTTTTTTCCCGGTGGTTTTCACTGAACTCATGGTTTAATCGCGTTAATTACAATCCGAGTGATTAACACTAGCCGAAAAAACACTTGGACATCACTAGTCAACGATGATTAATAAAAGCAAAGTCAATATTACTGTTTTTTGTTGTTAATTGTTAAGGTAAAATTGCAGAACGAGAGAATTAGTTTCCTCGTTTCACTGTCGACGCTGAGCACAAGACTGACGGTCTAGCCGCTCGCAACCCCGGAGTTATATAGGGTTCTCCCCACCACGTGCCCAGCATGGGTCCTGGGGCTCCGGGTGCCGGGACCAAAAGCCCAAAAATGCTCTTTTCAGAGCGCAGGCCCCACGATTACCCGCTGCGAAAGGTTCGGCGAGCGCTGCTGCTGCGTCTTCTCATAGATTTATACAACCTCCTCTCGTGTTTCGAGAATCTCACGAGCCCGAAGAATGTCCCTTCTGATATCTATCGCTTCGCTCCGTAGGCCCGACTTCTGCTTCTGCTACCTCGGCTGGAAGAAACATGTGTCTCGTGTAGCCACGTTTGATCGATACACTTGGAATAAGACACACGAATTAATTTCTGGCTCGTCTGTAACACACGTGTTTCTCGTGTTGTCATTTGTTTCTTTTATTTGTGCTTTTTTTAGGGTTCGAGTCACCTCGGCAGGTGAGACTCGAAGTTATTTTAATTAATGTGAAATCGACTTTTCTATAAATTTTACAGCACTGAAAAAAATGTGGACACTTAATGGACCGTATTGAAAGTTTTAATGGATGAACTGGTGCTTCAATTATGATGTACGATTGATTATAAAAATGTTGAGAAACTATTTCTTCGATGTGAAAAAAAAAGTTCAATATCGTTATTAATCATTTGCACAGCACTAAAAAATGTGGACATTTAATGTACCGTTACCAAAAGTTTTTTTTTATCTATAAATTTAATTTAATTTAATTTACTTTAATTTGGTTTATTTAGTTTATTTAGTTTAATTGGGTTTATTTAGTTTATTTTGTTTAATTTAGTTTAATTTAATATATAAATCTATAATTTAATCAGTTTTAAGGTACAATTTAATATCGCGATTTTGAGAAACTGTGTTTTTATGCGAAAAAGAAGTTCAACATTGACATTTTTTAAATAAATTGTACAACGCTAAAAAATTGGAACATTTGATGCACCAATATTGAACGTTTATGGATAAAATAGTGCATCAATTTTAATGTACATTTTAATATACAAATTCTGAGAAACAATTTTTACGTGAAAAAAAAAAGATCAATATTAGTGTATTAAATGTACGAATTTTTTTACAGTAAACTTACGCTGCGCGTACTTTGCCGGAAATTCGAAAAATTGCCTAATCGCCCGGACAGCCGGCGCGATCAGGTTGATCTCACCGGCTGTCCGGCCCTGCTTGGCAATAAAACCGTACAATTTCGTGCAGATTTAAGTAGATGACTGAGGTTCCATTTTTCTAATATCCTTTTTTTATGATTTTCTCGAGATTTTTTTAACGATAAGAAAAATTATAATGGATGGATAAAAATTGTCCATCGATGCAAAACTGAGATAAAATTCAGGGGGAAGAAAGAAAGGGAAAGTCAACGAATTATTTTTAAACGAAAATATATAGAGAGTGGACAATCGAACCGCGTTGAGGGGACGACGGATGTCCGGAGGGGACAATGTGCGTTCTCGCACCTTTCCAGGTAAGCCGTCCGAGGGATACGTCTTTACTCGGATTTCGGGCAGAGCGGAGCGAGATTTTTCTGCACAATGCGGCGACGGCAACATCAGCAGCAGCAGCAGCGGCCGACGACTTTATCTGAGAGTCGGAGCGGAAAAGATGCCCCGTAGGATCCCTCGGGTCCTTTGTGCGCGGTGGATTCCCGTCAGGCGATTGTTCGGTTCATTCGAGCTTGACTCCTCTCTCCGCGCGAAGATTTGTGACGCGTGGACGAGCCCAGATTGAGAAATCTTGGGTGGCCGGAGGGAAGTTTGAGGGGAAAAAAGGTATGACGAGAAGAAAAAAAAAACATCTGCACTCCCCGCAGAATTTAACGGGCGTTTAGTGAAAATTGATTTAGAACGGTACGCCCCGACGATAATGACGTCATTGTTGTGACTTCTCGACCCACACGACTCACTCTCGACGCGCGCATCTGTCCCGTTCGCGCGCGAATGTCGTAGGTCACTGCGGCCACCTATGTTTACCATCCGTCTCGATGTCTTTATTTACGTGTTTGCGAGGGAGGCGACCGCACTGACTGCAATAATATTTGGGAATATTTTCACGAACATTTTTTGTATTGGCATGAACGAAGTGTTTTGATTATGATTGACTAGGTTGTGAATTTGTTATGATATAGGGCCAGAAGTCGAATTCTTTAAAAGAATATTCACGAGGTCGCTTTTGAAGTTCCTGAATCGGAAGGATCTACAAATTCTGCCGAAAAAAACGCGTCAAAAGAAAAAAAAACCGGCTGCTCTGTTGTACCATTATTTACGTGTTTACGTGTCTGACTGCACAAATATTTGGGAATATTTTTACGAGATATTTTTTGTGGTGCCATGGACAAAGTGTTTTGATTCAGATTTACTAAATTATTAGTAAATCTATTAACTTCGACTTTCATTGTCCATGTTTTTTTTAATAGAGGAATAATCCTCCCTTAAGGGCATGTGAAATACCGACTGCGGTAATAAAAACTGTAATGAACGTTTTTACGCATGTTTGCATTTACAGCTAAAAGAAGAAATTCATTCCCTGCACTGGTAAAATCCGCAGGGAATGAATTTATTCTTTTAGCTGTAAACGTAAACGTATCACATCGCCTCAAGGCGATGTGATACGTTTTTGACGCACATTTGCGTTTACACCTAAAAGAAGAAATTCAATCCCTGCGAATTTCACCAGTGCAGGGAATGAATTTTTTATTTTAGCTGTAAACGCAAATATGCGTAAAAAACGCTCATTACAGTTTTTATTACCGCAGTCTGTATTTCACCCCGCCTTAAGGTGAGGCGAAACCGCCATGAGTGCGGGGGAGATGGCAAATAATGTTCGGAACAACAATACACGGAAACTAGACACATGCTAGGAAAAATAAAAGTTTTACATCATTCAGAATTAAAAGAGGAATGATGTAAAACTTTTCTTTTTTCCGAAATCGTTAGGCATCGTCGGAATAATTGTTTACAGTTTTAATTACCGACCGAGTAGGGTTTCACCTCGCCTTAAGGGCATGTGAAATACCGACTGCGGTAATAAAAACTGTAACGAACGTTTTTCACGTATATTAGCATTTACAGCTAAAATAAGAAATTCATTCCCTACTCTGGTGAAATCCGCAGTGAATGAATTTCTTCTTTTTGCTGTAAACGCAAATATCCGTCAAAAACGTTGATTACAGTTTTTTATACCGACTGAGCTCGACGTGGATGTTTCACATCGCCTTAAGGTGAGGTGAAATCTAGTATCAATTTTTTGCATTTTTGAAGGGTCAACCTTAAAATTCGGTAAAAAATTCAAAAATCAACGGATCGCCTTCTACCTACCCGCATTCTACCCGTCATCTTTTTTCCGCAAAAAAGATGTCTTTAAGACATCTTTTTTTCAAAGATCTTTTTTTCCCCAAAAAAGACGTCTTTAAAACATCTTTTTTTCGCCAAAAAAGACGTCTTAAAGACATCTTTTTTCCGCAAAAAAGACGTCTTTAAGACATCTTTTTTCCGCAAAAAAGACGTCTTTAAGACATCTTTTTTTCCGCAAAAAAGACGTCTTTAAGACATCTTTTTTCCGCAAAAAAGACGTCTTTAAGACATCTTTTTTCCGCAAAAAAGACGTCTTCAAGACATCTTTTTTCCGCAAAAAAGACGTCTTCAAGACATCTTTTTTCCGCAAAAAAGATGTCTTTAAGACATCTTTTTTTCCGCAAAAAAGACGTCTTTAAGACATCTTTTTTTCGCCAAAAAAGACGTCTTTAAGACATCTTTTTTCCGCAAAAAAGACGTCTTTAAGACATCTTTTTTTCCGCAAAAAAGACGTCTTTAAGACATCTTTTTTCCGCAAAAAAGACGTCTTCAAGACATCTTTTTTCCGCAAAAAAGATGTCTTTAAGACATCTTTTTTTCCGCAAAAAAGACGTCTTTAAGACATCTTTTTTTCGCCAAAAAAGACGTCTTTAAGACATCTTTTTTCCGCAAAAAAGACATCTTTTTAAGACATCTTTTTTAAGACATCTTTTTTTCCGGAAAAATCCGTATCAATTTTTTGCATTTTTGAAGGGTCAAATTTAAAATTCGGTAAAAAATTCAAAAATCAACTGATCGCCTTCTACCTACCCGCATTCTCTTCGTCGAACGATTCTCTTTCGAACCCAAAAAGAAAATCCAGATTCGGTCGATCCAAAAAAATGTAATCTCGATTTTAGTGAAGGCAAACGAAAAAACGGGTAGGGTCGGATTTAGGGCAAAAAAAAATTTTCGATTTCTGGAATACCCAAGACCCCATCCGATGGAAAATTTCCCGCTGATTCCAAAAACCACCATTGTTTGCCGGATATATCAAAGATTCCAGGAGAAAAATGAGAAAACGTGATTTCGCACTTTCCGCGATTTTGACACTTTACTCAAATCGACGTCATTCTTGTTTGGATGAATCGATTCCGGATTTCAAGGTCGCGTTCGAAAGAGCATTGTTCAACGAAGAGAATGCGAGTAGGTAGAAGGCCGATTTTTGAATTTTTTACCGAATTTTAAATCTGTAATCTCGATTTTAGTGAAGGCAAACGAAAAAACGGATAGGGTCGGATTTAGGGCAAAAAAAATGTTCGATTTCGGGAATACCCAAGACCCTATCCGATGGAAAATTTCCCGCTGATTCCAAAAATCACCATTGTTTGCCCGATAAATCAAAGATTCTAGGAGAAAAGTGAGAAAACGTGATTTCGCACTTTCCGCGATTTTGACACTTTACTAAAATCGACGTCATCAATTTTAAAAATCGACGTTATCAATTTTTTGCATTTTTGAAGGGTCAACTTTAAAATTCGGTAAAAAATTCAAAAATCAACGGATCGCCTTCTACCTACCCGCATTCTCTCCGTTGAACGATGCTCTTTCGAACGCGACCATGAAATCCGGAATCGATTCTATTTGAGCAGATGGTATTAAAGGCATGTGAAATACCGACTGCGGTAATAAAAACTGTAATGAACGTTTTTGACGGTTATTTGCATTTACAGCTAAAAGAAGAAATTAATTCCCTGCACTGATGAAATCCGCAGAGAATGAATTTCTTCTTTTAGCTGTAAACGCAAATATCCATCAAAAACGTTCATTACAGTTTTCGATACCGACTGGGCTCGACGTGGATGTTTCACATCGCCTTAAATGCGAAATTAGAGGAGAGAAGTGGGATTCGTTAATAAAACTCGTGATAATAATCGATGCGTTTTCGTTTATTACTTCGACGGTAGAACGACTACGGCGATAGCGTCGTTACGCATGTATGTTTCGAAGGTGTCTGACTGCCGGAAGACGTGCCTCGTCGTTCTCCCGAGAGAATCCCGAGTGAGCCCGAGAATTGCCGAACCGGCGATTGTCGAGCTCACGAGGCGTAGTGAGCGCTTTCGGAAGCTCTTCGAGTTGCAGTGCTCTGTTTTATCTCGCGCGATAAACTTGCCGTAATAGATTCATCCAAACAAGAATGACGTCGCCGTGTAACCCGACTTCCGGTTTTGAACCACGCTATACTGTGCTACTGCTGTAGCCGTGTGTGCTCATGTATATATATGCCACACCGATAGATAGCCGTAGACAAAAAGTCGTTTCTCGTGCCGTACACTTACGAATTGATCCCCGGTACTGCCCGTATTATTTAACGTAACAAAAAAAAAAACGAAAAAATAAAAAAATCACACAGTGAAAGTCACGTATCAGTCCCCCCGGGTTTTCGTCGAACCCACCGAGAGCGATCGGGGCGAATGAGCGGGAGCGCTGAAAGAGAGAGAAAAAACGTCATTCGCCAAAAACCGCACTCGACCGAAAACGGTCAATTTCCATTCGTAAAACCACCGCGCGATAACCTTGTTTCACTCGCGTGCGCGAGGAGCGAGTGAGGCGACCGCACCGAGGACGGCACCAACATCTGTTCGCGCTGCTGTTCATATATTTTTGGGCATACACGGCTATTTTCGGATATCGCACACTGGGACGAGGCGGACGGGGCACTCCGAGAAGGTCGTAAACCATGTCCGACGATTAACCTGTTCGAATTTTCGTGCATTTCGGGGCTCTTTCACCGAGGCCACCCCGTCGATTTTGCGACATTTTCGCAAAAATCGAGTCTCGTTTTTTCCGTCGTTCATTCACTCGTCAACGGTTTTTTTTTCTGTTGTGCCTCACGATTTTTCGGCGATGTAACGCAGGGTTGTCATTTCTCTGTTGGCGAGTAGATTCGAGAGACAAAACTCCATCAACATGTCAGCCGACAGGGACTCGAGCTGTGGCAAAAACAACGCATGCAGCGGCAGCAACAATGCCTGCGTCGTTTGCTACAGGGACGTCGAGATTTATAGCATCGGATTGTGCGAACATCCCGTCTGTCACGAGTGCAGCACGAGGATGAGGGTCCTGTGCCAGCAGAACGAGTGTCCCATCTGTCGTCAGGACCTGCCAAAGGTTGTGTTCACCAGAAACGTCAAGCCCTTCAGGCACCTCCGGCGGACTAATCTCCTGGACACCAGGTACAACATATACTTTGATAGCCTCGACATCCAGGAGAGATTCACCGAGCTTCTGGCTCACGCTTGCTCCATCTGCGAGCCGAAGCAGGTTTTTGGAACCTTCAATGGCCTTAAGGATCACATGAGGAGGCAGCACGAGTTGCACTACTGCGATCTATGCGTGGAGAACTTGAGGGTATTTATGATTGTCATTGAAATGTGTGTAGAAATTGGGCTCTTCTTTTAGGTATCAATACTTTTTTTGTGACCTACATAAAAAACTTTGTATGTTTGTAAGCCACTCCATCACTCCCTATTATTTAATCGGTATAGAATTTCAATGATTTTTGCTTTGACTCTTCCTTGATTTTAAAAGTCTGTGAACTATTTGATCTTGAGAACTTGAGAGTATCAGTAGTTGGCATTGAAATGTATGTAGAAATTGTGGTCTCTCTTTTTTGCTATCAATTTTTGTTGTGATGTACGTAAAAACTTTTATATATTTGTAAGCCACTCCATAATTCTCTGTTATTTAGTCAGAATAGAATTTGTCTTCGATTGATCCTTATGTCTGCAAATACATCTGCAAAGAATTTGCGAGATATATTTGCACAATACTTGAGCGTACCCAAGATTCACGTGCCTCTGTATTCCCAGATATTCTCCTACGAGAGGCGCTGCTACACCCGACCAAACCTAACGCAGCACCGCCGGAAGGGCGACCCGGACGACAAATCCCACAAGGGCCACCCGCTCTGCGAGTTTTGCGACCAGCGTTACATGGACAACGACGAGCTGTTCCGTCATCTGCGTCGCGACCATCTCTACTGCCACTTCTGCGACGCCGACGGTTTCCACCACTACTACAACTCGTACAGCGACTTGCGGGATCACTTCCGGCAGGAGCACTATCTGTGCGAGGAGGGCCCCTGCCACGAGGAGATGTTCACGAGCGTCTTCAGAACGGACATCGATCTGAAGGCCCACAAGGCGTGCACGCACGGCAAGCATCTCGGCAAAGCGGCCGCAAAGCAGGCGCGAACTTTGGAGCTGGAATTTACATTAGCCCCGCGCGGCGATAATCGCAACAATCGTCGACTCGCGGGCGGCCCGAGCGGCGCAAACAGCGGCGGCGAGAGTCGCGGCGCCGGCGGCCCCGCGTCGAGCTCGCGAAGGCCCCGAGACTACGGCGGCCGCGAGCAGCAGCAGCAGCAGCAACTCGGCTCGCGTGACTATCAGCCGGACCTCGCGGAGTTCGGCGGAACCGCGAATATCCCCTTCGAGTCCGAGGTCGCGGCGTTCGTTCGTCAGCCGGACGTTCGTAGCACCGAGGAGTTTCCGTCCCTCGGCAACGCCTCGCCGGTCGTGCCGAATTTGGGTCAGACCCGCGGCCGGGGAAACCTCACGATACGCGGCAGCCTCAAGCCCCAGACTCTCGCGGTGACGGACGAGAATTTCCCGGCTCTCGGACCGGAGTCCGGCGGTCCGTGTGCGGCCGCGGCCGCGACGCCCGGCGTCTCCAAGACCGTCAATTTGAGTGTATTCAGTAGCAATAAATCGGACTCGGGCTCGCAGCGGCCCCAGAGCGCCGCGCCCAACGTATCGATTCACGTTAATCACAAGACGGACGGCACGGTGACGACCCGCGTGTCCGGCCCGAACATTCGCATAAGGCCCACCCAGCGATCGTCCATGGACTGCGATTTTCCGGCTCTCGGCAGGTCGAATCCCGCCGCGGCGGCGAGCTCGACGAGCTCCAACACCGGACAGTGGACGAAGGTGACCTGCGTGAAGCAGACGCCGGCGCCCACGCCGAAGGCGAAGAAGGTCGCGCCCTCGCCGTTCGCCGAGTTTCCGCCGCCTCTGCCATCCTCGAACGACTTCCCGAGCCTGTCGAAGCCTGCGCGCTCGAAGAAGCAGCTCTCGATAGCCGTGGTGCCGCAGCAGTCGACCTGGCAGCCGCCGACGAACGGGGACAACAATGAGGCTAAAGGCGTGGGTGACGCGACTAAAGGAAAAGCGAAGAAGAAAAAGGTGAAGCAGCAGCAGCAGCAGCAACAACAGCAGCAGCAACAGCAGCAACAGCAGCAGCAGCAACAGCCACAATCGAGCGGCAACAACTCAAGCAGCAACGAATCCACGAGCTCCAAGTCGAATCCCAGCGCGAAGAAGGACGAGAAACCGGCGGCGAAGGCCGCCGCGGCGAGTTTACAGAAGAACGGCGGAGGCTCGGAGAAGAAGAGCGAGGTGGAGGCGATGGACGTGGCGAAGAGCGGGGATTCGTCGAAGCGAAAAGAGGCGAAGAAGGAGCGAAGAAAAGGATCGAGCAGTCCGTCACCCAGCCAGATATCCTCCAACTCCTTCGCTGCTGACAAACGGGCGACGGAAACGTCGACGACGACGACGACGACAACGACGAGCGGCGCCGAGAGTAACAGGAACAACGCCGACGCGGCGCCGCGCAAACGCTCGGAGCTCAAGATCGACAGTCTCAACACAACGAACAACAACATGTACAGAATGGAGAGCGAGGAGTTTCCCATCCTCAAGTCCGTGAAGACCGGCGGGAAGGGCAAACTGACGACGCCGCCGCCGGGTTTCGGCACCGCGACGCCTCCGCCACCGGGTTTCGCGGTGAAGCTCAACAGCGCCGAGCAACGCTCGACCAGGCTCGACAGTGGGCTCACCTTCACCAATAGCTCGGGCGAGAGCTACTCGATTCTCCCGAACAAGAACGAGTCCAGCAAGATTTACGGCTACGTTTCGCCTCCGGATTTTCAGAAGCGCAACAAGGCGATCATGGCCAAGGTGACCGAGGTCCTCGGGCAGCGCGAGCCCATACAGGAGTTCTGCACGCTGAGCGGCCTCTTTCGGCAGGGAAACTACAGCGCCGAGGACTATTACAAGCGTTGCCGCGCGGCGATGGGTCTCAGCGCCTTCGAGACTCTCTTTCCCGAGATTCTCGCGCTGCTGCCGGACATTGGCAAGCAGCAGGAGCTCTTCGAGGTTCACAGGCGCGAGGTCGACGGCAAAGTTCGCGGCCTCGAGGCCTGCGCGACCTGCGGACAAGTCCTGAAGTCGGGGCCCGACCACAAGGCCCATTTGTCGAGCCACTCGATGGAGAATCACTTTCCGGCGCTCGGCGACGCCTCGGGCGCGCTGCCTTCCACCACCTGGGTCGCCCGCAAAGGCGTCTGATCCCCGCGGATCGATCGCCGATCGCGCGTCACTTCGTTATCGCCCGGGCGTTGAAAATTACCACCGCGCGCTGCGCCCCGTCCGACAACGGACCTCGATAATGTTTTTACCGTGTAACGTACATCGGTGCGCATGCATTACACACACAGTCACACGCGTGCGCGCGATTACGGACACACAATTGCGCTCGTTACCACGGTCTTATTCGTAGACAAGCACATCGTCCAATTACCAATGTAAATAATATACGTAATGCGAATAATAACGTCACTAACGAAATACCCTTTTTACCGCTGCGATTCTGAGGCGCTCGTTCCTTTCGCATGTCGTTAGTTTCTCGAGATCGATAGACCTGATGCGAAATTATTAGTTGTAAAAAAGAAAAACGAAAAAAAAGGCGAGAGAAGAAAGTTAAATGCTATTGGAACGGCGCTAGATTCTGTATAAAAAAATAAATTGTTTGATACGTTGTAAGTAATACGTATGTACCTCCGAGTTGTACGGTTTTGTACAATAATAAAGTTATGTAAGTATGGGTTCATAAAGAGTTTCATTGCGGTTCTTTTTTTTTTAAGTTGAACATTCGTTGGGGGGTTTTATCTCGCCGGGACGTTTTTCTCGTGGCGAGAGATTGAAAAAAAAGTAGGGAATTCAAAGGATTAATATCTTATGTTTATTCCAGTGCTTCAATATAGCTAAGTTCCTCAAGATACAAACGATCATCCTTTAAGACAAGTTTTTTTTTCATCACGACTCGCGCGTACGCCAGTGACGTCAGCGTCGCGTGCTCCAGCTGAATCCATATATAATAATTAACATACGTTACTCTCCCTCGTCGGAATACTCGTTCTTAGAATCATATATTTATATATGTACTAAAAATTACTAGTCTTAGAGATGTATTTATTCAATCAACATGATCGTACAAACGCGTCCGCGGCGCGGTCGTCGCTCGCGCCCGCGACGCCCATAGAGATGAATTATAATTAACTCTTAATAAAAATCGAGAGATTGGGTTTTCGGTGTACATGAGGAAGAGCGGTCGCTCCCGGATGAACGGCGCTTCCTGGGCGCGCAGGATCCTCGCTCCTCCCTCGTAAAAATTGGATTCAAATACGGGCTGCCTCACGGATCATCACTCACTCGAAAAAATTGCCGTATCTCTGTGTGTGTATGCGTGTGTGTGTATGTTTGTTTGTTTTAATTTTTAGAGTCCAAGCGCAGGGATAAAAGTACCAAACGGCGACTGAGCAGGAAAAACGCGAGTCCCCCTTTTTTGGCCACAGTGGAAGCGATCGAGGCGGCGGAGTTCCAAGAGTCCTCGCAGTGCTGTTGTCGGAGGCCATGATCCGGGGCGTTCGGACGACTCAGCAGCCGGCGACCAAAGTTCCCACGCTGAAATCCCACGATAAAGAGCAGCCGCCGAGTGGCAATTTCCTTGCGCTCGCGCGCCTGAGGGACGTCTCGCGTGGCGGGGCTATCACTTTTTGGCGAGCTCGTTGCTGAGCCAGTCGAGTCCCTCGTAGAGGCCCTGGCCCTGGGTGGCGCACGTGCTCTGGATGTACCAGTGGCGGCCGCGCAGCGCGTTCAGGCCCAATTTGTCGGTGAGCTCGGCGGCGGACATCGCGTTCGGGAGATCCTGCTTGTTGGCGAAAACAAGGAGCACCGCGTCCCGCAACTCGTCCTCCTTCAGCATGTTCGCGAGCTCCCGCTCGGCCTCGGCGATTCTCTCGCGGTCGTTGCTGTCGACGACGTAGATGAGGCCCTGGGTGTTCTGGAAGTAGTGCCGCCAGAGCGGCCGGATCTTGTCCTGGCCGCCGACGTCCCACACCGTGAAGCAGATGTTTTTGTACTCGACGGTCTCGACGTTGAAGCCGATCGTCGGTATCGTCGTGACGATCTCGCCGAGCTTGAGCTTGTAGAGGATCGTGGTTTTACCGGCGGCGTCGAGCCCGACCATGAGAATTCGCATCTGCTTCTTGCCGAACAGGCGGGTCAGCAAACTGCTGATTGTCAAACCCATCTTCGGTCTGTGTGTGTGTGTCTCTCTCGTCTGTATCACGCGCGCGTTTGCCTGTGTGTATGTGTGTGTTGGGCTACCGGGCCGTATGTGCTCGGTGATGTCGTACCTGCGTGGCGCGCAGAACCTCAAATAAATAATTCGGGCCGACGACGCGCGGTGACACCGTTGAGAGTCCTTCGGTTGGCGAATAACAACGCCGCTGCTCGTTGCTGATGACTTTTGCGAGGTTTTTCGGATACGCCCCGGGAGACTGTGGACCGCCGATCGCTTTTGTTCTTTGCCACTTTGACGTGGACCGACACACTATCCACCTTGACGTGAATCCCTGCTTGACTCACTTATATTCCGTCTTTGACTGACCAGCGAAGCGGCTGCCGCGACGGCGCACGGGAGAACAGCCGAGCCGCCGAACGCCACGAGGAGGCATCCGGCCAATTGCCCGGCTTCACGAGGGTTACAGTAAGGTCGCGGAAACGCAAACTCACGGGTTTGACATCAGAGCCCCCTGCAATCGGTATAACAATAAAAGCACGATAATCCATCGCAACATTTTTCATTCACACGTGCGATGGAATACACATTTTAACCGAAACACGCAAAAGCGAATCCCCGCGGCGGTGAAATGACAAATAAAATCGGAGCCTTCGGTGAATTTCGCACTGCTCCGATCTATGAATGTTCAGTTTGCGTTTTTATCCAATGCAACAATTTGCAATCACACGGAATTCCCATCGCATCCACGATCCAAGTCACTTGAAAGCGAATGCACAGAATAACCGTAAGTGGCAGTCGGTAAGACAAATTTCTGTTTATTCCATCGGTACAAGTGATTGCCGGACGATGTCGCTAAGCGTTACCTGATGATGTAGTCAGGGCCGAAATACATTTTGCAAATTACGATCCCAATGATGAAAAAAGGTCCAGTATCTTCCGTAGCGTCTCGGAGAAACAATTATATCGACAAGGATGTTTCCTCGACTGTATCTCCTCGCATTTCCTCCATTGTCATCGTCATACAGTCGAGGGAACATCCTTGTCGATATAATTGTTTTTCCGAGACGCTACAGAAGATACTGGACCTTTTTTCATCATTGGGATCGTAATTTGCAAAATGTATTTCGGCCCTGACTATATAATCAGGTAACGCTTAGCGACATCGTCCGGCAATCACTTGTACCGATGGAATAAACAGATATTTGTCTTACCGACTGCCACTTACGGTTATTCTGTGCATTCGCTTTCAAGTGACTTGGATCGTGGATGCGATGGGAATTCCGTGTGATTGCAAATTGTTGCATTGGATAAAAACGCAAACTGAACATTCATAGATCGGAGCAGTGCGAAATTCACCGAAGGCTCCGATTTTATTTGTCATTTCACCGCCGCGGGGATTCGCTTTTGCGTGTTTCGGTTAAAATGTGTATTCCATCGCACGTGTGAATGAAAAATGTTGCGATGGATTATCGTGCTTTTATTGTTATACCGATTGCAGGGGGCTCTGATGTCAAACCCGTGAGTTTGCGTTTCCGCGACCTTACTGTAACCCGCTTCACGATATCCTGCGAGGTGCGTGGCCTTGGGATTGGGCGGCGGTAGCGGCGGGTTCCACGTTGCTTTGAAAATGGGGCGACGCGCAGTTGAACGAGTTGAACGGACGAATTTCCGCGATTTCATCAGTGTATTTCCTCGTGGCAGGACACGTCATTTTGTTGTTAAACGCACTTACGTGTGTTTCATGCAATTGAGAAATATTTCGACGAAGCGATAAAGATGATAAGAGAAAGTGTACGAGAAACACCAGTTGCAACCCTGATTAAAAGGTCCGATTGGAATCAATAAAACAGACAAACATTCGATTGAAACGTGTTTGAAGCGATTATTTTTCAATTGGAATTTTGTCCATTTGATCGGCTTCTATCAGTGTCAATGGGAATCACTAAGCAGGGAATTGCTTTCCGCGGCGTCATCTCTCGCAACGTGTTCATTCAATGGCGCAGAACACGGCGAGAGAGATCGGGAATGCAATATTTCTACCGTGTCGTACTTTGTATAAAATCGAACAGATTTACCCTGCCTGTCAAATAGCGCAGAATTCGTTTGAATGTAACAAACTATCGTCACTAATTCGGCACGAGGAATCTGCCGATAAAGCAGTTTGCGCGACAGTCGTGACGCTCGTGGCGAACAACCGAACAGTCTCGTGTTTCCATCATTTTTTCCAAACTCGTTCCACCCTTCGTGAATCACGGATAAGCAGACCTGGTTTATTGCCGGCGAGTCTCTTCCCGAAAACCGAGTTTTTAAAAAAAGATTCTCATCGCATTTACAAAGGTTTCGACATACTATTCACACTCATCGTTCCTCGTGGTCATCCACGACCGACGAATATTCATGCGAAATCGACAGTCGCGTCTCGCAGATCCGTTGCCCGCTCGTTCACAACTGACGTGTTTGTTTCCACGACGCATTACAGATTGTTCATTGATCAGGTAGCTCGTAATTATCTCTTTTTGTCCGTCGATTCCTGCGCGTCTCGCTCGGGTCGCCGAGGCGGCGGAAATATTCCTTCTCATCGCGTGGGCAGCATCAAACCGATCGCCGAGACGTGACAGTCGATGAAATTTCTCGTCTCCCGAGTTTCGCCGACCTCTCTCACAAAAATTTGGTTATGTCGCATCATCGTGAATTAGCACAAAACTCGATGCCCCTTTCGCATTAAAAAAACACGAGTCGCGTTCGTCTCGCATAACCTGAATAACTTCGATTCTCAGGACACCGAGGATGGAAACACCAGCAATGCCGGTCAAGGGGTTCGTCGCGTCGATAATTCAGTTCCTGACGCAGCAGTTGGAGGAGGGTGACATCACCGCAGACTCGCGTGAGAGCCTCGAAGTGGCGATACAATGCCTGGAGAGCGCCTACAACGTGCAGGCGTCCGACTCTCCCGTCAATCTGTACGGCCTGTACAAAGTCATGGCGGACAGCGCTACGCTAGGTCCAAAGAAAGAAGCCACTCCAGAGGCAAAGGCCAAAGCGGAGGAGTTTAAGAACAAGGGCAACAACTTCATGAAAGAAGACAAACCTCTGGAGGCTCTTCAGAGCTACACGGAGTAGGTTAAAGCATTTAGAGTAGTCAGCGTACACACCTTTTGCATTGCAATTCCTAAATGCTTCTTTGTGATCCATGAGAATCGCAGGGAAAATGATTACGAAAGATGTCTATTTTTTTTTCTCCTCACAAAGGACGTTTTTTCATGATTTTTCTTGGTGAAAAAAATGTTCACGTATTGCAATGAAGTGCATTTTTTGTTATGGCAAAAAAGGGTCGTCTCTCCCTTTCTCACTTTCAGAATCGAAAAATACTGTCTCGCGGGAACAGCTCCAAATTGCAGATTTCATCAACGTTTCGTTAATGCTCAATGAGAAAATCGGGATATCGAATAGGAGCGTCGGGCGCTCCGGGTCTCGTTACTGAAGCCTTTTCTCTATGATCGCAATAATCGCAAAAGATAAACTAACTCAGGATTCAGGTGATTTTTTGTTTATCCAGAGCGATAGAGCTGGACGGCAGCAAAGCCGTGTACTACTGCAACCGAGCGGCGGTCCACAGTAAAATGGGGAACCATCAGCAGGCGATCAAGGACTCCAAGACGGCGCTCTCGATCGATCCTTCCTACAGCAAAGCGTACGCGCGAATGGGTCTCGCGTACTCGAGTATGGAGAAGCACAAGGAGGCTAAGGAGTGTTATCAAAAGGCCAGCGAGATGGAGCCCGACAACGAGTTGTACAAAAACAATATACAGCTGTCGGAGGAGAAATTGGCGCAGCAGGGAGTCAGCAATATGGGTCTCTGCGGCCCGGGAGGCTTGCCGGGAATGGATCTCAGCTCAATCATTGGCAATCCGGCGTTCGTCAACATGGCGCGACAAATGTTCACCGACCCGGGAATGCGAAACATGATGAGCTTTCTCACGAGCGGCGACGTTGAGCAGGGCGCGCGCATGGAGGCTCTGATCGAAGCGTAAGTGTCAAGAGACCGGCGCGACTTTAGATCGCGACTCTCTTGAGAGTTTTTACGGATTTCCGTAACCGCAAATCATTTCTTCGCTTTCTTCCGCGGAAGCCACGGAAGAAAGCGAGTAACTATTTTAATATGTTTTCGCCTGGCTGTTAGCAGCGGACATCGGCTAGTGGACGAAATACAGACGGCAAATCCGGAGCTCATCGAGTCGATAAGGCGCCAGATGGGAGGACCGACCGATCCGGAGCCGCCGCAGAAGAATTGAACGATGACCCCGAGCGGCGAAGAATTTCCGTTTTTTTTTGTGAATCCCGCTAATCATATACCGGGTGATATTTAAAGGATTGCGGAACCTCGGCGAGGAAACCTTCGAGTGCATCACGCGGGCAATGTCCATTTGGTTCTTATCTCGCCCTAGGTATCGCTCGATGTTACTGTTCTTGTGCGCGCGAATCAGGCTCTCCATATTGCCCAATTAGTTACGCGTCATGATCACGAATTATCACGAATTACCACAATACACGTGCAAATTGTGTACATTTTTCGACAACTTTTTCAATTACTTTTTTTTCTCTCAATACATCCGCATGTTTCCGTTGTATTCGTTACAGGTGTTTTCGTTCTTTTTATACCTTCTGATTTAATGTTTTTCGCATTTGCATTTCGAGCTCGTCTCAAACTGTTCGTCTCCAACGAGACAACTGGCGTCATCCCGTGTCTCTATAATATACGATAGACAAAAAAAAACATACGTATTTCCGAAATCGCTATGAATCCCAATACCCAAGGCTGGCAAAAGTATCGAGGCTGCCTCCGACGTTATGTTCTACAATAAAAGTTATACATATACATATATATATATATATACATAAATATTTGCGCGTGTAGCCGCTACCGCTTTATTTACACGCTCTCCATTATCCTCTCGCGCGTTCGCGCTATACGACTGACGTATTGGCAATTACGCGAAATTATCGGTGCGTGCGCAAATAGTTCGCTTTAGGAGAGTTCATGACATGCTCGGGTGGCGCTCGAGAACCGTCCAATTCGGATAACGAAACAGGGGTGAATCACAAGAACGGGACGAGACGGTAGCGCGACTGGAACTTCCTCGCACCCGTAGAGCCCACAATTTCCCTGAAATTCTCTCCGCGGCGAAGCAAATGTTTTTTTGCAGACAGAAATTACGAGAATGGCCGTTGGAAAGTTTGTTTACACTCGGAGAGCGAACCGTTCGAATCAATTGAATCGACGATCGCGGGTGGCAAAATTTGTCGCTCGGACCGTAAATAATCGTCGTAGCTCCAAGAAAAAAAACCGTGAATTCTAATCGCTGGTCCAACAAAATATTTCTCTCATTCAATATACATAACGTGCGTTCAACAACCGCTAATTCGGTTGATTCGAGCACAATTTTTTTGTTTTTTTTTTAATTCCCAAACCGCACGAAGAAAAATACTACGAGGAACAAATCACGGCTACGAATAGCCCGCGTGTCCCGCGACCCAAAGTCCTGTCTGATTCATCGGCGCGCTCGGCGTTTAATTGCGATCGAAAAAAAGATGCGGCGGCATTGACGCTCGCGCGAATATCGCGAGGCGTCGCAATGAGCGCGTCTCGGCCGTGGTCGGAATCGGCGGCGCCCGAAGCCCGGGGGCGCCGGGGTTCGGTTGCGACGGTCATGGGGGACTCGGTCGGGCGTCCCCCACTCCGGCGGCCTCTCGACACTCAACAGATTGAGGTGTGGCCACAGAAGGCAGCCATTTTCTTGACTATCTGTCGCATAAGATTTCAGGTAAATACGCAATTACTTCCTAAATATTGCTGGCTGGAGTGGTGCAAGGGTGTGTTGTGTTGTGTGCAACCGTATTGTAAAGCGGCGGCCGAGAGGGCTCGCTCGCCCGTTCGTCCCGCTGCGGTTAATAACGCGTCTCGCGCGTCGGGGAAAAAGAGGGAAGGGATATCGCTCTCCCTCGGGTGTCGAGAGGCTGGAGGAGTGCCATGCGTTGCGAATCCACGGGAGCCCCGAACGACAGCTATTTGGCCTAGCGCGTCGGTCGTGTCGTCGCGGTTTTTCACGGTCGCTCAGAACGCGGCCCCACGGAGTTTTAACGCGGATATTATCAGACACACGAGCGCCAGGCATTTAGCTCAGTAAGTACATCGTCACCGAGGCATTAGACCCCAGCGTCGTCGTCCTACCGCACCCCTAGCCCGGGCCCCCCCACTCTCTGTCTCTCTCTGTCTCGCTCGCTGTCTCGCAACTCTTCATCCGTCTCTCTCTCTCTCTCTCTCTCGCTCTTTCTCAACTTTGCACACTTTTGCCTCGTTTTTACGCGGCAATGCATTTTTTTCCCCGACGCTCTCTCTCTGTGCGTGTGTGTGTGTGCGTGTTTTTTTTTCTTCGTCACGAATTTTCAATGACGCGCTCGTGTGTCACATAGACGTGGAGCCGTCTCGCGGCCGAGTTCGTCCTTCTATTTTCACGCGAGTGAGCAACGCGCCGAGCCAACAATCGCCGATCCTCGGGTGTCCCCTCGGCGTTTGACGATAAAACTTTTCGCGCGATCCTCCGGGAGTCCGCGACTTTGAGGGGCTCGCGAGACTCTCCACCTGCGACATCGATCTCGCGTCCCGACTCCCTGCCGTTTGTCGCGGATGTACATGGCAGGTGACGTTTGCGATGAGACTGTGATTTTGACACAGCGGTTTGTCAATACGCTGCGAAGGAGTTCTGCCTTCGTCGGGGGCCTCGGTTTTGCACTCTTGGCTTGGCGTCGCGGACGACTGTTGGTTTTGAGACTGCGGAGGTTGCATGAATTTGTGATTTTTGTTGTGCGCCCAGGGCGGATTTGTGATTTGAGCTTGGAGCTACGTCGCCCGGTTACTGGTGGCTGAAATAATGTTGGTGGGGTCTTTGGCGCTGCAACGACAAACCCTTAATCAATCCTGAGCTCTGAACTGTCGGTAGTTGAATCTGAGTCGGCCCGCTCACTGACAAGATTATCGGATACGTTGACTTGTGCGGCAAGCGATTGGATGAGTTTCAAATTAGTTTTGTGCGTTACCTTTGTACTCAAATTTGCAGCACACTCATAGCTTCATTTTCGAAGTGAACTATCGCAATAATGCACTCCAAAACTCAGCGGTAGAGATTTTCTCTGTAGTATTTGATATCTTGAGTATTTATTTGCACAAGAAAATCGTAGCGAAGCAGGAAAAAAAAGATTGATCATTCATTTTGACACCAATCAGCCAGAGATTCCCATCTGTCTGAATTACCATTCGGCAGGTAATTCGGGCAGTAAAATTGGTTATTCCGATTTTTGCAGACATTTGCAGTGCAGTCAGTAACTGGGCGACTTTATCAGCATCGGCGGATGTTGTCGATATTTCCAGGGAATTCGATATCTTATCGTTATTCCACAAAACTCTCCGATACCCGATAAGATCGCGAGAACTGCATTCCCGCTAATTCTCTCCGCCAATATAGCGATACACGTTCTAGTCTAAATGTTTCTCATTACTCGTTCGTCCATCAATGAGTCATTGTTGTTCGTGCTGTTATCACGACCGTATTAGCGACACGTAAGGTGCGTGCACAAGGTTTTTTTGAGTCGCGTCGTAGATATTTGCGATCCTCCGGGACGATTTCACACTTCTCACGAGAATTGATGTACGGCGTAAAAAAAAAAAAAACTGCATGGCTCGTGGAACGAGAGGCCTCCTATCGTCGGTCGCGGCTCAGCGGGATATCCGGATTGTGCACCGCGTAAACAGACGATAGGGGCTTCTCAACGGGATTACTGTTATATCTGCATGTCCTTTGCGAAAAGTGGACTACACGATGAAGAAATTGACCAACGATTCAAAGAGACGGAGTCGGTGGGGATCGTTGATATTCGTTGCGGAATGCTGACGTTTTTCGTCCGGGAAAATCGTCCTCGTTGCCTCTGAAACAAAGAATTATTTGCCTCGTGCGCGAAGCTGCCCCGGGTGAAATACAATAACAAAAACATTCCCTCGTAATTTCGTGTCGCAAGAAAAAAATTTACGGAATGAGTCCACACTTTTTTTTATAAAAGATTAACGGCACCGCTAAGTCGCACGAATATTGCAGAACACGCATTTTTACCAGTTTTTTCTTCACAAAAAATGGCCACACTCATTTTTCGAAGTTTCTTGTGACGCACGACTAAGCATTTTTGGAATTACGAGGTCACTATAATTTTTTTTTATTGAGGTAACTGTACCAGTCGCCGCATCGTCTGAATCATCGACAGATTCTAATGACGAATTAGTCTCGTGCGATTCGTTTCGTCCCAGTGTTGGGACATCAGAAGTAATGTAACCCCTCAATGACGAAGGCAAACAATTTTCTTAATCATCCTATGCCACTGCTCGGTTGATTCTCGCTTTGTTATCGGTGCGCATTCATTAACGATCGGAGTATAAAGCAATTGTTTTGAGTAAGAAGAGCTGTGAGTTTCAATGATCGTGATACGATTGTGATATGGTCACGGGAGCCATCCAACTATGCTGATAAAAGAGTCTGTGAACTGTCGACAAATCTGTCGTTAGATGTGGCGAAACGGATATAATAATTTACAGATATTACGACCAAAAATTGTCTTGCAAATGAAATCAGTATCGTCGATGCTCAATAAATTGTAATATTCATGTTGATAGGCGGCGACTGGTACTTTTACCTCACCCGAGGCAGATCGAACGTTTTTAGCACGAGACTAATAATATTTTGTTTTAGAGGTGTTAGGAGTGATTTTATCGCCGGAAGCACCGATCAAATTGCGGGACATATTCGGCAGTGAATACCAGCGATTTCCGCTCTCCCGATAACTTCAAACCGGACGAGTCTGTCTCCAAAAATTCGCATGAACTAAATATATTTCGAAAATCCGTATCTGGGAATTAGATTCGCTGAAGCAAAAAAGTCTGCTCCATAAACGTGTACAAATTGTAATAACACAGAAGGTGTGAGCTTTGCGCTTAAAAAAAAAACTGATTTTAATCAAGAAGATAGCTGTAAATTCCTTCGATGTGGAAGTATTTTAATGATAACAATATTGTTGGCCTATGTGAACAGAACTTAGACTATATCTCTCTATGTACCCGCATACATATAATAATTCTGTTGTGGTATTAGAATTCATCTCGCAGCTCTCTACCTGTTCTAACATCCAAACTGCCCACTTAAAACAGAGACGCGGAAAGAAAGACTAAAAACATGGGATGCATTGTGGGCCGAAACCTCGGCCCAGACGATACGGGGTACCCTGGAACAGGTACGACCCAGTCTATATCCTTTAAAGCTTCCACCCTTCGTAGGTTGCTAAATCTCAGAGTAAACGAATATATAGCGGATACATATATAAATCGTGACTCCTCGCAGTCCGAGCCAATCATAGTACATAACTCGTATTCACTTTAAAGTAGTTTGGACAAGCACTGAATTAGAGAAACGCGAGAGTCTTTATAGTGAAACACCGTGCGATTGCACACGGTGCAACTTGAACTACTTCACCCGAGCTAAAAATTCTTTTCTATAGATCAATTCGAGTCGTCTTGTAGTCGAACAACGGATCAGATTTCAGCACGATATTACCCACCACTCACGCGATCGCCGACTTACGGCAAGCGTGAAATCCTCCTGGGTTACGAGTCTTGGATTACCCTTAAAATGCTATCGGTCGATTGTTCTTGCAATGTTTTCTTCACTCGTGTCATGTGGCTCTTTGTTTCAAGCGTTAGATTGAAGTATTTTGTAAAGAGACATCGTAAATAAAAAATAAGGTTTCTAAAAATCAAAGCCCGATCAGTAAACAAATATTTTTTATTCCCCTTAAGCAGTCACAAAATTATTGATGTAAAACGCAAATAAAAAATGCAGAGTAAAAATATTGCAAGATTAATAAAACGATTGATTCTAAGAGTGATCGGAGACTGGCAATCTCCGGACCCTCACGATTCCCTCGAATCGTTTCCCGGCTTGTCGGCATGTAGATTATTTCTGCTTCAGCCGTTCTTTTTTTTTGTACTCGTTCCCGAGCAAAATTTTCCAGGAGCTACGGGGCGACGAGGCCGGTAGGATGTGAGGAAAAAAGAGCCGCTGGCGGGATAACTCAGTCCAAGTAAAAAAAGAAAAAAATAGACAAAAAAATAAATTCTCTACCACCGAAGTCCCGTAACTACATTGTTCTTTACTCGTGAGGCTGTGCATGCCCGTTTCTGAACATTTTTCAGTGGCCACGAGGCGTGTACATAGCCCATTACCGCAGATTACTCAATTACAACCGTTGATCATTCGTCCTTTGTATCAGCACCAATTATTCATAGTGTAGATCCCGCTAACATTGTTCGTAAATGATATTAAAAAAAAAAAAGAAACACCAAAGATCATGCCTTAACATTCTCATCGCTACTTGAAACCCGACTCCTTGCAACTATCGTAGTCTGTCCAATGTCCAGTATGTAAATATAAATAGTGACCACATAATACGTGTACGAAAATTTCTCGAGCATCACATGGGGCCGGCTATGTATTTCGTGGCGCTAAACTTTGTCCGTCGGTTTCGTTTGTGACGTTTTTTTTTCCTTCACTGTACTCGATTAATCCAAACATCTTCATTCAAGGTCTTCAACGAGGAATAGAGCAAAAAGAAATGCGGTCAACCGTGTAGAGTATGCGGAAGAAACGAAGTGACGCAATAAATAAATTTTCGAGACACGTGAGATTAGTAGTGAGTCGCGCTAACGGTGCAGGCGTGAAAAGAAAAAACAAAGAATGCGCTCCGAGACGGTAGAGATAAATCGGGATGACGTAGACACCCGCTAGACATCCCGAGAAAATAATTAGAGGCAAACGTAGGGACGCCCGGTGTGCACAGATTCAAAGACGGAGTCAACCGGAGGAGTTGCAATCGATCGTTCGGTGATCCAAGAGCGATGGAATTTTTCTAATCACTATAACCCCGCCAGGAATCATCATTTTCGCAAATGGCCGAGGCATTCAAAAGGCTTTTTCCACCGAACTGCTTGTCCGTTAATAATTGACAAAATGATTTAATCGCAGGTTTCATGGCGGCCATCAGGAAGAAACTGGTGATCGTGGGCGACGGCGCCTGTGGTAAAACCTGCCTGCTGATTGTATTCAGTAAAGACCAGTTCCCCGAGGTGTATGTGCCTACTGTGTTCGAGAACTATGTGGCCGATATCGAGGTGGACGGTAAGCAGGTGCGTTGCAAAACATCGTGTGTAATCACTCTCGGCGTGAGGCATCGCGCAGTTATTCGCGATATAATAGTCGAGGAGCCCGAGGAATGCGTCGATGAAACGAGGAAATTATTACTAAAGCTTTGATTTTTGTTTTCGTTCGTTCTCCCTGCGATCACAAGGTTGAACTAGCCCTATGGGATACAGCTGGACAAGAAGACTACGACAGGTTGCGCCCGTTGTCCTATCCGGACACGGACGTGATCCTCATGTGCTTTTCCATCGACAGTCCCGATTCCTTGGAGAACATTCCCGAGAAGTGGACGCCGGAAGTTAAACACTTCTGTCCCAATGTACCCATCATCCTCGTCGGCAACAAGAAAGATCTTCGCAACGACCCGAGCACGATCAAAGAACTCGGCAAAATGAAGCAGGAACCCGTGAAGCCGGAGGAAGGCCGGGCTATGGCGGAGAAGATCAACGCGTTCGCCTACCTCGAGTGCTCGGCCAAGAGCAAGGAAGGCGTCAGGGAGGTCTTTGAAACGGCAACCAGGGCCGCATTACAAGTGAGTCATCGAAATAACTTTTTTTTATCGTTCGATATAGACACCAAACTCCACTCGCATATTCGTAAAAAAGCGATGGTTTTATTTGCGTTTATCTGGTATTTCATTGCGATCGCGTTGGATTTTTTTAGGTAAAAAAGAAGAAGAAGGGAAGGTGTAGGCTGCTTTGAGGTGTATTTCGAAACGGGCCCAACGCCGACGGGTGAAACATGGAATTGCGGAGCTAGCTGCAACGAAGCTAGTCGTAATGCCGGAGGCCCCCCAGCATAAACTATGATACACTAATATCTTATCTTTAATTACTTTACATAATAAAAAGAAACCAACAACAACAACACCAACAAGAACAGAATCAACAATAGCAACATGTAACGCAACGTTCAAATCCGGATTAATACGAGAAAAAAAGGGATTCGAGAAATACTGACTAAAATTTTTAATACGATTACACCAGCAACAAGGCAACAAAGAAAAACAAAAATAATCGAGGAACAATATTCATGCATATCGCGACATATGTGTGCGTATTGTACACGACTCTCTCTCTCTCTCTCTCTCTCTCTCTCTTTCTCCAATTGTAAGATGATGAAAATATGCAAACCACGATGATGATGACACGACCGACTTCGAAAAATTGTCATCCCAACAATTTACAATAACGACACACAATCTTTATAGTAATAACTATTACTATTATTAACGACTATCTCATCCTTACTACGTGATTTTCATCCTTTTTTATCGGAGCTCTTTATTTTTGGCAATAAGCGGACGATCACGCGCAGGCGGAGGATACACGAGTTCGTGGTAGAGAGCGAGGAAGTCGGGTGAAGACCGAGCGCGAGGGGGCACGCGAGCGACAGGAACGGGCGAATTCGATAAACGTTAACCGATAAATCACGCAATGGAAACGTAGTGGCTTAGGTCAAGACGAAACTCGAATACGAAACTCGCGGTTTTCGTACGGCGCGTCACTGCAAAGAAAGAATGAAAACAAATTATCGCATTAACTGTACGATTTTCTTAAATTGAGAAGCAAAAAATATTTCTATTACGATATAAACGTGCATAAATAGACTATACCGGATCACTTTGATCATTAAAATACCACGTAGGTTAAATGTATTATTATTATTATTATTATTATTATTATTATTATATTATATTGTAATACGATGACACTAACATAACGAATTGTAATAGCGGCTATATTATATTTATGTACTCCGAAAAATCAGCAGCGACCTCCTGTATCAAATTTTTAATGATTATTCATGGTCACGACCCTTCATAACGGACGCACGATATAAGTTTCATAAGAAGCGATAGGAGAGAATTTAAGCCTCGAGCCACGGCGGACAACGACGCTTCGCGTTTCTGTTGCTCCGAAACGTCGCACAGACTCGAGGGTGGGGGGTATCGCGTTCGAGCTGCAACGAAGCAGTGCAAGACTTATTTTTTTTTAAGCCGAAGTTTAAGTAAATAAGGACAAGATACGTCGTTATTGACCAAGTGCCGTTTCGCTATGCAGAACTTTGCGGTGCTCGAAAAAAAATGCTTCGCGCGCATTACTTGCGCTACTTTATTGAATAAATATCGCAGCTTCATCATTTCATGTGAGGTATATTGTTAATCTTATACTATATCGAACTGCCGAAAAAGAAAGAGAAAAAAAAACAAATTTCTAATTACTGCGAATTGTGTGAGAAAAAAAATAAGAACGTCATCTCTGAAAGAAACGGTGATTCATTGTCGTGCGACTGCGCCGCCTTTTATTCGATCCTACGTCATCGCGAGACGCCTCGAATCCGGAAATCATCGACCTTGCCGCAACCACCTGAGGATCGCTGGAACCACCTTCCTGTCCCGTCGCGGAGGCCACAGCCGACTGATCTCTCAAGCGTAAAGTGTCTCTGATCGTCACTCGAGCGTCACCGTCCGCCGTTGCTGTCAGGAAATACACCAAACTTCCGTCTGATTGATATAACATAGAATAATGATTTTGCAATATATTTTTTAATTTTCATTCGAAAAAGTTTTACTTCTTTTGCTGTTTGACTTTGAATTCCATCCACGATCAACATCGGCGAAGAAACGTGTGAGAGAGAGTTGGAGGAACAGCAGCAATTTTCCAGGTTTTTTGTTCTCATGTAATTAAAAAAAATCGAATTTTCAGAGTTAACGATTTCTCAACTTCTTCCCTAAAAAATTTGACAGCACTAAAAAAAGTCAATGGAAAAAATGTTTACATCACTGCGACGTGGAAAGTGAGTTTTACCCTCCCTTTCCACACGTTGAGGAGTAAAATAGTATGCGATACTCGGCGGAAAAACATTTTTTACCGACAGTGGCGTTGCTTACCTTTAGGTGATACGTTTGAGAAACACCTCGTTGGGAAGGAAGAAGGTTTTGCGTTACACCTACGTTCATGACACTACCTGAGTAGCAGAGTGAAACAAGTATCAGTAAACTTTGATAATACATTTTTATAATCCATTTATAATAAAGGCGACAACCTTATTATCACTGTTTATACACATACGTATGTACATAACATTCATACGATATAATAGGGTGCGAGAATGCACGATGCTTCGACATTTCATTATGTACAAAGTTTATCGTGACTCTGGATAACGTTTAGGAGTATATCGTACATATATCGTACATAGATCGCCGTAGGACCGCAGCATCGACAGTAAAAAAAGAGAAACGAACAGGAAGAACATATAACGGTCAATTCGCGCGAATTGAATTTAGCGTTATTTTTAGACGTCGTCGAGGACTCTCGCGAGGGCTTCGTGTTTTCGTGCATGGAATGTCTGTGTATAGCGGAGGATTGCGAAGGGTTCTGACGCAAGAATTAAAATAAGTCGTCGCACCGTCGCATCTGCATAGCCAAATGCCTATTTTCAGTTAAATACGTCCCGCGTATAATATATACGATCTATAGTTTAGTGCATACGTAAATCATTTAGTCTCCCCCCCCCCCCCTCCCCACCCCTCGTTTAAACCCCCACCCTCTCGCTTCTGGTGTTTCTGTTCTGTTGATTTATTATCTAGCTATCGATGAGCGATACTCGTTGATTTCCTCGTGTAGGCTCCTTAGTGTGATGTGGACGGCACTGAACTAATTTGACTGGACATGTAGCAGCAATAGCAGGGTCCCAATATGCGGGTATTTCTGTTTTGGAGAAACACGACACAATTTCATGTCCAATTAGTTAAACGGTTTCTCTTGAAAAACAAAAGAGATCAATATTGACGTCGAACTTTTGTTGTATTTTTAAGAGTCAATTGCGTCGAAACGTCACCTGATCGAGCGGGATGTCTTCCGATTGTCTTTCCCTTTTCCCTGGGCGTTACGATCACCACCAGAGCCACCGTACGATCGCTACAATTGTGAGCCGCTGCTGCTGCTGCTTTTACTCGTTGTCTCAACCGATTCCCCTCTTCCGTCGACGCTGTACCTATTGTCAAGAAAATCGCCGTATTACCCTCCAATTCGAGTGAATAATGAATGTAGAACTTACTCTCTTCGAATGAGGGGAGCCGCAAGCTCCTGATTCGTTGCACTATCCTCGGAGAAATTGCGCGTTTTCACCAGGCTGCTCTTCACCGCGCAGACCTTAACTCTCATAGTCGGATCGACCTGACCCTCGTCAGCGCGTTTACCGCTCTCCGCCGTGGCGCCGTCGTTATTGCTCATCGCCTCGTACTCCTCGGCCGGCAAGCAAGTCTCCACCATCGCCTCCAAACAGTTGACGAACAATTCGGCGCTCTCCGCCGTCCGATTGCACTGTAAATCGATCGAGCAGGGTTTGGTCGGCGAAACGTTTATCACTTTGAGCGCATGAATCTTCAAATTTTTCAATGATTTATGATTCAAATATAAGTCAGTGCGTAAAACGCGGTTTTACGCACTGACGTTCCTTTCGTTTTCGCGAGGTGCGAAACCTCGTTTTCACACCTCGTGAAATAAATTTGGGTACGATACTCGTGCGATAAACGTTTTCTACACTCGTGTGATTGCAACACTCGCCTTCGACTCGTGCTGCAAACTCACACTCGTCAGAAAAAGATTTATCGCACTAGTATCGCAAAGTACTATTTTTAAATTGTACCTTGGCGTAAGGTCCGGCGAACCTCCAGAGTCCGCCGAACCCGCAACTCTGTAGATAGTGCAACTGCTGACCGGCGTCCTCGCAAGCGATCATATTCTGTATGATGGCCTGAACGGCGCTGAAGATAATCTGATCGTGACACGACGACAGAACGCTGTTTATCTTGGCGTCGAGGAGATTGTTAATAACGGGAAAGACTTTGGGAAACACGACCGACGCCTCGGCTAGATAGTCGTACAGTATACGCGTCTCGTTCTCGTCGGTCGAGTATTTGACTAGAGTTGCGAGAATCGTGAGCACGAGCGTCTGCGTCGAGAAGTCCGTGAGAACCTCGGGGTCCAGTAGAACGTTGTTCTCGTTGCTCACGCTCGCCCTCGCGCTTCGATTCTACCAGGAAAAATGAAGATTATTTTTATTGGTATTTTAACAAATCGTTTCTTACAGATGCGAAGGAAAATTACCTTAGGCTCCGACTCGTCGGTGGGTTTCGCGTCTTTCGTCGCCGGCACGGAGAACGATCGCTGGGTCTTCAGCAACATTCGTCCGGGCTGAAATACAAAAATCTCGGTTATGACAAAGTTGTATGTCAATACTTCGTAACTTGACTAATCCGAGTTACCTGATGAGCTATATATTGTTTCTGCTGTCGGGCTTGCGAGAGAACCGACGGGTCCAGAAGATCCCACGACTTTTGCTTTCTGTTTGTGCGATTTACTGTTCCGGTCGATTCCTATAGAAGAATAAAACTATAGTAAGTATCTGGGCAAGTAAGAAAATTAATTTACCAGTTTGCTAATTCGTAATGAAACAAATATTTACTGTTCCATTCGTAGCCAAAGTGTCCAGAAAGTCGGAACTGTTGGATTCCGTGAGATTCCTGCCAAGGGAGTGTCTGATATGGCACCTGCTCCGAACTTCCTCCGATACGGAAACCAGAGCTGAAAATCAGAAATCAGTGCAATCCTCCCGTAAAAAATCGCGTAATAAGATCGCGCGTTATTTACTCACCGGCGAGATACGCGACGCTCTCCGGAGTCACCTCGAACTTGTCTCTTCTGAAAGGTTTTGCGACAATAGCCAAGAGCATCGTGAGCACCCTGGCGGTTCTCGTGACCGTCGTTGGCGTGGGATGACGATAGCCCTTAAGCAGATGACCCACCAGGGCAAAATGGAAGTTTGATTTGAAGGACAGACCGACGGCGTGATCTAACTGTTTGAAGTGCCATTCCAGTGGCTCCCTCGTCGACATCATCACCTTCTCCAAAGTCTGCGAAACAAACGAAAAATATTAGGATTCGGTCCACAGAATCCCTCTTTTAAAAAGTTCATGAGTAACGGAAAGCATTGTTAGGAAACTATTAGCGCTGTGATTGGTTGCCAGGAAAGTCCGTGATAAACAAAATCAGTTTGGTGTAAAATTTGAAAATTTTTATAAGAGGACAGGCGGCGCAGCACCCGTAACCTTTTAAAGCTTTATAAGAGCGCAGCAGCGCAAAATTGATTAACCTATTATAGGTGATATTTTGAAATAAGAATTTCCGAGGTCGATTTTAGCGATTTTCGGTCCGGAGCCGGATCTACGATTTCTGACAGAGAAAATATTTTTTTCGTCGCCAAAAAAATATTTTTTTCAAAATCGATTAAAAAAGGTTAATAACCAGTGTTTTCAGGGGTAGAATATGCGACTTGAGAATGATGGTATAGGTTAAAAGTCGATATTTTAAAAAGAAAAAACATTGGGGTCGATTTTCGGTCCGGAGCCAGATCTACGATTTCTGACAGAAAAAATATTTTTTTCGCCGCCAAAAAAATATTTTTTTCTAAATCGATTAAAAAAGGTTAATACCCAATGTTTTCGGGGGTGAAATATGCGACTTGAGAATGATGGTATAGGTTAAAAGTCGATATTTTGAAAAGAAGAAATTCCTGAGGTCGATTTTTGCAAGTTTTTCAGGCACGCGCGCCAACGCGTGTGATTAGCCTAGTCCCTCTTTTAAAAAGTTGATGAGTAACGGAAAGCATTGTTAGCAAACTATTAGAGCTGTGATTGGTTGCCAGGAAAGTCCGTGATAAACAAAATCAGAATGGTGTCGGAATATTTTTTTCAAAATCGATTAAAAAAGGTTAATAACCAGTGTTTTTAGGGGTAGAATATGCGACTTGAGAATTATGGTATAGGTTACAAGTCGATATTTTCAAAAGAAAAAAAATTGGGGTCGATTTTGGTGATTTTCGGACCGGGGCCGGTTCTACGATTTTTCACAGAAAAAAAAAATTTCGTCGCCAAAAAAATATTTTTTTCAAAATCGATTAAAAAAGGTTAATAACCAGTGTTTTTAGGGGTAGCATATGCGACTTGAGAACAATGGTATAGGTTACAAGTCGATATTTTCAAAAGAAAAAAAATTGGGGTCGATTTTGGCGATTTTCGGTCCGGGGCCGGTTCTACGATTTTTGACAGAAAAAAAAAAAAATTTCGTCGCCAAAAAAATATTTTTTTTCAAAATCGATTTAAAAAGGTTAATAACCAGTGTTTTTAGGGGTAGCATATGCGACTTCAGAACAATGGTATAGGTTACAAGTCGATATTTTCAAAAGAAAAAAAATTGGGGTCGATTTTGGCGATTTTCGGTCCGGGGCCGGTTCTACGATTTTTCACAGAAAAAAAAAAAAAATTCGTCGCCAAAAAAATATTTTTTTCAAAATCGATTAAAAAAGGTTAATAACCAGTGTTTTTAGGGGTAGCATATGCGACTTGAGAACAATGGTATAGGTTACAAGTCGATATTTTCAAAAGAAAAAAAATTGGGGTCGATTTTGCCGATTTTCGGTCCGGGGCAGATTCTACGATTTTTCACAGAAAAAAAAAAAAATTCGTCGCCAAAAAAATATTTTTTTCAAAATCGATTAAAAAAGGTTAATAACCAGTGTTTTTAGGGGTAGCATATGCGACTTGAGAACAATGGTATAGGTTACAAGTCGATATTTTCAAAAGAAAAAAAATTGGGGTCGATTTTGGCGATTTTCGGTCCGGGGCCGGTTCTACGATTTTTGAAAGAAAAAAAAAAATTTCGTCGCCAAAAAAATATTTTTTTCAAAATCGATTAAAAAAGGTTAATAACCAGTGTTTTTAGGGGTAGCATATGCGACTTGAGAACAATGGTATAGGTTACAAGTCGATATTTTCAAAAGAAAAAAAATTGGGGTCGATTTTGGCGATTTTCGGTCCGGGGTCGGTTCTACGATTTTTGAAAGAAAAAAAAAATTTCGTCGCCAAAAAAATATTTTTTTCAAAATCGATTAAAAAAGGTTAATAAACAGTGTTTTTAGGGGTAGCATATGCGACTTGAGAACAATGGTATAGGTTACAAGTCGATATTTTCAAAAGAAAAAAAATTGGGGTCGATTTTGCCGATTTTCGGTCCGGGGCCGATTCTACGATTTTTCACAGAAAAAAAAAAAAATTCGTCGCCAAAAAAATATTTTTTTCAAAATCGATTAAAAAAGGTTAATAACCAGTGTTTTTAGGGGTAGCATATGCGACTTGAGAACAATGGTATAGGTTACAAGTCGATATTTTCAAAAGAAAAAAAATTGGGGTCGATTTTGGCGATTTTCGGTCCGGGGCCGGTTCTACGATTTTTGAAAGAAAAAAAAAATTTCGTCGCCAAAAAAATATTTTTTTCAAAATCGATTAAAAAAGGTTAATAACCAGTGTTTTTAGGGGTAGCATATGCGACTTCAGAACAATGGTATAGGTTACAAGTCGATATTTTCAAAAGAAAAAAATTGGGGTCGATTTTGGCGATTTTCGGTCCGGGGCCGGTTCTACGATTTTTCACAGAAAAAAAAAAAAAAATTCGTCGCCAAAAAAATATTTTTTTCAAAATCGATTAAAAAAGGTTAATAACCAGTGTTTTTAGGGGTAGCATATGCGACTTGAGAACAATGGTATAGGTTACAAGTCGATATTTTCAAAAGAAAAAAAATTGGGGTCGATTTTGCCGATTTTCGGTCCGGGGCAGATTCTACGATTTTTGAAAGAAAAAAAAAAATTTCGTCGCCAAAAAAATATTTTTTTCAAAATCGATTAAAAAAGGTTAATAACCAGTGTTTTTAGGGGTAGCATATGCGACTTGAGAACAATGGTATAGGTTACAAGTCGATATTTTCAAAAGAAAAAAAATTGGGGTCGATTTTGGCGATTTTCGGTCCGGGGCCGGTTCTACGATTTTTGAAAGAAAAAAAAAAATTTCGTCGCCGAAAAAATATTTTTTTCAAAATCGATTAAAAAAGGTTAATAACCAGTGTTTTTAGGGGTAGCATATGCGACTTGAGAACAATGGTATAGGTTACAAGTCGATATTTTCAAAAGAAAAAAAATTGGGGTCGATTTTGGCGATTTTCGGTCCGGGGCCGGTTCTACGATTTTTGATAGAAAAAAAAAAATTTCGTCGCCAAAAAAATATTTTTTTCAAAATCGATTAAAAAAGGTTAATAACCAGTGTTTTTAGGGGTAGCATATGCGACTTGAGAACAATGGTATAGGTTACAAGTCGATATTTTCAAAAGAAAAAAAATTGGGGTCGATTTTGGCGATTTTCGGTCCGGGGCCGATTCTACGATTTTTGACAGAAAAAAAAAAAAAATTTCGTCGCCAAAAAAATATTTTTTTCAAAATCGATTTAAAAAGGTTAATAACCAGTGTTTTTAGGGGTAGCATATGCGACTTCAGAACAATGGTATAGGTTACAAGTCGATATTTTCAAAAGAAAAAAAATTGGGGTCGATTTTGCCGATTTTCGGTCCGGGGCCGATTCTACGATTTTTCACAGAAAAAAAAAAAAATTCGTCGCCAAAAAAATATTTTTTTCAAAATCGATTAAAAAAGGTTAATAACCAGTGTTTTTAGGGGTAGCATATGCGACTTGAGAACAATGGTATAGGTTACAAGTCGATATTTTCAAAAGAAAAAAAATTGGGGTCGATTTTGGCGATTTTCGGTCCGGGGCCGGTTCTACGATTTTTGAAAGAAAAAAAAAATTTCGTCGCCAAAAAAATATTTTTTTCAAAATCGATTAAAAAAGGTTAATAACCAGTGTTTTTAGGGGTAGCATATGCGACTTCAGAACAATGGTATAGGTTACAAGTCGATATTTTCAAAAGAAAAAAATTGGGGTCGATTTTGGCGATTTTCGGTCCGGGGCCGGTTCTACGATTTTTCACAGAAAAAAAAAAAAAATTCGTCGCCAAAAAAATATTTTTTTCAAAATCGATTAAAAAAGGTTAATAACCAGTGTTTTTAGGGGTAGCATATGCGACTTGAGAACAATGGTATAGGTTACAAGTCGATATTTTCAAAAGAAAAAAAATTGGGGTCGATTTTGCCGATTTTCGGTCCGGGGCAGATTCTACGATTTTTGAAAGAAAAAAAAAAATTTCGTCGCCAAAAAAATATTTTTTTCAAAATCGATTAAAAAAGGTTAATAACCAGTGTTTTTAGGGGTAGCATATGCGACTTGAGAACAATGGTATAGGTTACAAGTCGATATTTTCAAAAGAAAAAAAATTGGGGTCGATTTTGGCGATTTTCGGTCCGGGGCCGGTTCTACGATTTTTGAAAGAAAAAAAAAAATTTCGTCGCCAAAAAAATATTTTTTTCAAAATCGATTAAAAAAGGTTAATAACCAGTGTTTTTAGGGGTAGCATATGCGACTTGAGAACAATGGTATAGGTTACAAGTCGATATTTTCAAAAGAAAAAAAATTGGGGTCGATTTTGGCGATTTTCGGTCCGGGGCCGGTTCTACGATTTTTGAAAGAAAAAAAAAAATTTCGTCGCCAAAAAAATATTTTTTTCAAAATCGATAAAAAAAGGTTAATAACCAGTGTTTTTAGGGGTAGCATATGCGACTTGAGAACAATGGTATAGGTTACAAGTCGATATTTTCAAAAGAAAAAAAATTGGGGTCGATTTTGGCGATTTTCGGTCCGGGGCCGGTTCTACGATTTTTGAAAGAAAAAAAAAAATTTCGTCGCCGAAAAAATATTTTTTTCAAAATCGATTAAAAAAGGTTAATAACCAGTGTTTTTAGGGGTAGCATATGCGACTTGAGAACAATGGTATAGGTTACAAGTCGATATTTTCAAAAGAAAAAAAATTGGGGTCGATTTTGGCGATTTTCGGTCCGGGGCCGGTTCTACGATTTTTGAAAGAAAAAAAAAAATTTCGTCGCCAAAAAAATATTTTTTTCAAAATCGATTAAAAAAGGTTAATAACCAGTGTTTTTAGGGGTAGCATATGCGACTTGAGAACAATGGTATAGGTTACAAGTCGATATTTTCAAAAGAAAAAAAATTGGGGTCGATTTTGGCGATTTTCGGTCCGGGGCCGGTTCTACGATTTTTGACAGAAAAAAAAAAAAAATTTCGTCGCCAAAAAAATATTTTTTTCAAAATCGATTTAAAAAGGTTAATAACCAGTGTTTTTAGGGGTAGCATATGCGACTTCAGAACAATGGTATAGGTTACAAGTCGATATTTTCAAAAGAAAAAAAATTGGGGTCGATTTTAGCGATTTTCGGTCCGGGGCAGATTCTACGATTTTTCACAGAAAAAAAAAAAATTCGTCGCCAAAAAAATATTTTTTTCAAAATCGATTAAAAAAGGTTAGTAACCAGTGTTTTCGGGAGTAGAATATGCGACTTGAGAACGATGGTATAGGTTACAAGTCGATATTAAAAAAAAAATGTCTGACGTCGATTTTGACGAAAAGTTTTTCAGGCACGCGCGCCAGCGCGTGTTATTAGCCTAGTTACAAAAAAAAGTTCGTTTCTGCGACTGTACCTTGTCGTCGAAAGTCCCCTGCGAGTCGAGAGTGTGCAAATTTTGCTCGAGCAACGCGAGTCCCGAGGCGTACAACGGGGCCTCGTCCAACTGCAGAACCGACGTCGCTACCCAGAAAAGATAGCGATGTATCGGCGATTCCTGTGTAAAAGTTAGCAATTAACGTCACGAAATGAATCAGACGTCCAATGAGCCGATCAGAAGGGTCAGAAAAAATATATCTTACAGGCCTAAGAAGCGGCTGCAGCCGCGTGAGGCACATAACGATGGCTTCGAGCAGCGTGATGTCGTTGAAGCTCTCCAGCGCCTTAACGAGTATCCTCAGCAGCTGCTTGATGTCCTGATCCGTGATGCTCTTGCTGATGCATCCAAAGACGATGAGCGCGCGGGGCTGAAGCGCCGGATTGAAGCAGAAAGCGAAACTCTTCGCGAGCGACGTCCACGTGGTCAGCCAATCGCAGCGCGGAATGTCGCGCATGCAGGCCTCCATGATCTCGAGCAGAGCGTCGGTGATGACTTCGAGGCTGGTGAGAGCGAGTCGCTCGCGGTCCTGGGCGCCGCAGATGCTCCTCTCGTTGCCGAACCACTTTTCGCTCGAGTGTCGGTAGCTCGATCTGAAGGCCGTAACAGCCGCGGACTTGACCTTGCTTATCCCAAAGAGGAGATAAAACTTGGGCAGGGAAAACTCGTCGAGGCTCATTCTCAGCACCCTGTAGGTGTCCTCGGAGAAGGAGGGCGAGCTGCAGGTGCACAGCGAGTGAATTATGTTGATAACGAGGCCGTGGGTGGACGCCCGCATGCTCAGACTTCCCGAGCACACGAGAAACGTCACCGTGTGAAAGAGATACGGAAGATGCTTGCCAACGTCGAGGCAATTGTTGAATGAGAGCATGAGCAGGTAACGCGCGAGTATCGCGATGTCGTCCCACATCATATGTTGCTCGAGAAGCGGCGTTGGCGAGGTGCAAGTCTTGTCAACGACGCGGCACAGCCGCCCGATGACTTTCTTCGCGACAAGCTGAACGTTACCCGAGGCGAGAGCGACCGCGGTGTCCGCCATAATCTCGACCATCGGCGAGCCGAGACCGTACTTAACGCTCTTAAGGATAAAATTGTCAAGCACCGTGTCGATGAGATCGGGCAGACGGCCGATCGTGCTCCATATCTTCGCCTGTATGCTCGGATACATCTCGACCTCCTCGATCGTCAGGGTGATGAGCTTCTCGAGAATCTGCGTAACCTGCTTCTGTCGCTTGCCGCCCTCGTCGTTGGGCTTGTAGAAACGCACGAGATTCTTCAGCCACGGCGTCATGTACTCGAGGCAGAGATGCTTGAGCTCGATCGTCGAGACGCGGAAGCCCTGGATGCACTCCTCGAGAAACTCGAGGGTCAGATGCGGATCGTTCGCCGCAAGAGTCTCGCTCAGGTGCTTTATGAATATCGTGTTGTTCGAGGGGATGCAGAGGCCCGAGGTCTCGAGGAGCTGGCCCTCGATTTTCAGGTCGAACGTCGCGGTCAGCGCGCAGAGCTGATTGTAGGCCGCGGTGCGGAGATTCGGGTCGCTGCTGCCGAGATTCAGCAGCGCCATGTTGAGAAGCGTGCCCGGCACGTCCTTCGGCCGGATCTTCGGGTGCACGGACATCGAGTCCGGCTGCGAGAGCTCCCAGCGGTTGCGAATGTGGATTATGGCCTGAACGATGCTATCGCAGTCGTTGTGGATGAACGACAGAGGCCCCGCCTCGTTCGATATCGTCAGCGTGAACTGATTGTCGTCGACGAGGCAAACCTCCTCGATCTCCGAGGCGTAGTAGACGTCGTTCAGTAGCACCGAGTGCGAGAGAACTTTGCACTTCTCCGCCGACGTGATCTGTATCGCCGTGGGGCCGACTTTCACCGAGACTTTCGTGTCCTTGTGCGAGAGTTTCAGGGCGCTCGTGAAGACCTTGAGGTCCTCGTCGAGCGAGAGAGTCGCGCCCGGGAGCTTCTGTTGCTCCGGGTCTATGAGGTCGTTCAGTCGGCCCGGACCGTCGACGAATATCACCTTGCGATTTCCCTTGAGCGGCGCGAGAATTCGATCGTGAAACTTGGTGTACTCGCGCACCCAGTTGTCGCAGTTGTAAATGTAGGCCGCGTGGATGTTCTCGTAGGCGACTTCGGGCAACACGTGAAACCACTTTTGCAGAAATTCCGTGCGAAAACGATTGTCCGAGCAGGTGTGCGTGAAGTCGACGACGAGCTCGAAGGGCGCGTGACAGAACGGCTTGAGCGTGAGGATCACGTGGTAGATCAGGAGGTCGCCGTTTGTCTCGCCGATTCTGAAAGGAACGGCGCGATTGCGGATAAATAATCGGTCGTTTTCTCGAGTGAAGGAAAAACAGGTGGTTATTTACTTGTATCTTCGGGCAATGTAATAGAACACAGGGTGACCCAATTTGCTTGTGCCAGCCTGGTAGAAGATATTGAGGCTCTTGATGCTCTTGAACTCCTCCTTCTCGTGCATCTTGTGCTTCACCATTATCTCCTCGAAATTCGTCGAGGACATGTCGATGCTCGACCATCGCGCGTACGATGACGAAAACAGCAAGCTGTAACGAATAAAAATACGAATTTACACATTTTAAAGGCGCAAAATGAATGCATTTTTTTTTAACCGCGAAAGATACACGATGTTAATCGTAATGATTTATTATTCAACGTTACGCACTGAGAATCCACGGGCTTATGTTCCGGAGGTCCGAGATAGGCGAGCAACGTTGCCATCTTGTCGAAAGGCCGTCGCCCCACGGCCTTGTGGTCTCTGCTGCTGCTGAGGTAGTCGCCGATTCTCTCCTGATGATTCCAGAGCAACCGATGAAGCGCCAGGACGTTCGCGTCCGAGACGTAGGACAGCGGATGATTCGTCTGATCGACCGTCTCGCAGTCCGAGGCGATCTGGATGAAGAACCGTCGGCCGATCTCGAACTGGCCCTGCAGAAAGTCGTTGAACGGCAACATGTGCTGCTCCTTGCTGAACTGCACGTGATTCGCGATGTTCTGCAGGATCTTCGACATGAGCATCAGGCCGCGCTTCACGTGGGGCGGCAGCTGCTTGCTCACTATTCCCATCTCCTGCGGCGAGACGATCGCGGGGTTTATGAAGCGCAGAAATATCACGGTGCCCACGGCGCCGATGTTGTTCTGCGGACACTGCGGGAATCTCTTGCTCAGCACCTGATACAGGCAATGGCACATCGAACGCAATTGCGGCGGGAATCTGCAATGAAACGAGAAGATTCGCTGGTAATTTTGCGACATTTTTTCGACGCACCGCGACGACTTTCGACGCTTCGTCTCACCTGTCGGCGGAGGACACAATGGCGTTGAATACTTTCTCGGTGAGGGCTATGAGATTCCGGCCGTTCTCGATGATATTCTCCTTGGCGTCGATCCTCGCGCTGTCGACCTCGAAACGCGTGACGGGATCATCGAGAAGCGGCTTTATCAGAGGCTCCAGTAGGTTCTGCAGGTATGTAGCGCCGTATATTTTGAAGCAGAAGGCCATTATCTTGCTTCCCAGGCTGTTTCCGCGAAACAGCGTTTGCATGCAGTCCGACACCTCGACCTCGCGGTAGAACATGTTCCACAGCAGGGGCGACAGCAGGTGTTTGGCGTCGAAGAGCGTGACGAAGACTCGCGCGAGCTCATCCATCTGATTCGACGTCACGACGTTCGCCAGCGCTATGGCTATCGGCAATTCTCCCTTGTCGCTTATCATCGTCACGAGCTGAACGAGTTGCTCGAATCTGTCGGCCAGCACGGTCTCCGCCAGTGTGTCGAATTCCGTTCCCTGCTGGAGAATCTTCGTCAACACCTCCATGAAAGCCGCCCGCGTCTGGAGGTCTCGATTGTATCCCAGATCTGCGGAAAAAAGAAAACGTGGTTCGAAATTACAAAAAATAAATCAACCGTAACGTGCTGAGAGACGAGAGAAATTAACAGATTTAAAATCAAATCGTAGGTTTTCTGTGGTTTCCTTACGTCTTAGGCGAATGCGAGTCTTTCTATCTCAATTTTAAATCGATCACAGCCGCATCGCACATAACTACGAGTGCCACCATCTCGCATGAACTCTTCGTATACTTCTGGTAAAAATCTCGCGCGTGATGGCTGGTATTTCTGGGTGCAACGAAGTAACAAACGGGACACGGCTCGTATATAAGAAACAAAACAAAACAAAACAAATTACCTATAGAATGCATGAGGCCACTGTCGATATTCGCGCTGAGGAGATTGCTCATCGCCTGGATGGTCGCGTTGCGAAGTGTCGAGAGTTTTCCCGTGCTGAGATGCTGCCTCGGCACGACCTCCTTCTCCTCGGTCGCGACGTCGTTGCAGTCGTTGAGCAGATTCATAAAGAGCGTAAAGTACTTGAGGAACAGCTGCGACTTGGCCTCCATGAGATCCCCGCGATCGGACTCCTCGGGCTGAAGCGGGAGGCCCAGGAGAAGAGCTCCCACGGCCTCCATGCACGCCTGATCGAGGTCCCGGGTTATCGTCGTGACGTCGCTGTTGCTGGGCGGCGCGATCTGGTGCGTCGTGCCCATTATCCAGTCCGTGAGATACTCCACGAGTTTGTTGCGAAACTTCATCTCCTGACGAAACGCGAGATCGTCGCGGCGCTTCATCATCGCCTCGACGAGCTGGCAGAGCTTCGTCTTTATGTGAATCGCGTGGACGGTCATGTCGAGATGACGAACGTATCGCACGATCGCGAGAGTCATGCCCTCGATGCTCGTGATGCCGAGATACTCGGACGGCTCGTCGGCCTTCGAGTCCAGCACGTTCTTCATTATGAATATCGTGTGCTCGATGAACTGCGTGTTCACGTCGAGAACCACGACTTGGCCCTGCTGGTCGAAGAACTTCTCGACGATGCTTTTGATCTGATCGAAGAGGATCGGATAGAGCGCCGGGCTCATCTCGTGGCCCACGAGCTCCTTCACGTGTTTCTGTATCTGCGTGCCGTACTTCTCGTTGTTGCATATCAGCAGCCGCAGGAGATTCGAGACGAACTGCGTCACCGGGCAGTACTGCACCTCCTGGCTGGGATTCGCGAGCGACGACGCCGCCTCCTGCTGCTTCGCCGAGCCCTTCTTCGGCTCCGGGTGCAGCGGCATCCCCGACATCGGCCTGCAGGGCGACTTTCGCTGGAGGCAGACGCCGCCGAGGGCGCACAGAAAGCCCGTCATGTTCGCCCACTCGTTGATCTGGTCCTCGAGCTCGTAGTCCGAGTTCTGGTGCGAGGCTCGACGCTTTCCCGTGCTGCGATGAAACGCCTCGACCTGGCCGTCCTCGGTCTTGTTCTTCGCGTTGTTCGTCAGTTGTCGCGACGTCAGTTCCCAATTTCGGAAAGTCTCCTCCCAAGCCTGGCGAAACGGGACGAGATGCGCGAAAAAATAGTTTTATTTCGGAGGAAATGTTTTACGGTGACATTTGATTTTTCGCATGACGTTGGGTTTGCATCGTTGCAATGCAACGAAATTGGAAACAACAAAATATTAATGAACCCAAATGATTATACCGGCCGTAAAAAGTTACTACAACGACTAAGAGCATGAGAAAACAAAATTAGATTAATTAGTGTATTATTAGATTAATTAGTGTATTATTAGAATTTGTATGGAATTCATATTTTGTTTTTAATTTCGTGGCATTGCAACGATGCAAACTTCAACGTCATTTTTTCGTGATGTACTTACGGGTTGTACACCATTGACGCAGTGCTCGATTTTTCTGAGTAGGCCCATGATTTTTCTCTGCAAGGCGGCTCTTCCTGAAACGCGTGGGAGGAAATTAACTTGGGTTCCGGACGTGTCGGCCGCGTATTTTCGATGTTTTAAATCAACTCAGAAGCAGCAGGAACAGAGCAACAGGCTTTTGGAAATTAAGAACGAAAACTCATACCATTGATCGCCGGGATACCGAGACTTACCGTGATTATGTCTCTGATAACATAACGTACTGTCTCCGCTGGCTGTTACAAGAAGAAAACGTACTTTGCTTACTTGGCCGAGACGTTAATTGAGGAAACTCACCGGTCGTCAGTACGGTGGATATCTGGGCGAGCTCCACGTAGAGATTGTAGTTCGGCAGGAGGCAAGTCACAGCCACGTCGTCGCTGCCGCAACGAATCTCGGCCTCCTCGCAGAGCAGAGAGAAACAGGAGAGCGCCACGAGCACGGCCTCCATGTCTATGCTCCACAGATACATGAAGAATACGACCTGCGAACGTAGAAAGTTACGAGAAAACGTTGATCTTTCATCTGACAATAAACACACGCTCGCTAGAATTCGTTCTGTGAACGAGAACGTTACGAACCTCCAGTTTGATATGCGCTTGTTTGCAGATGGCAATTTGGCTGCCGACGTTCGCGTAATCCTTGTTCTGCGAGAGAAACACGTTTCGATGAATGAGAATCTCCCGCAGCCACTTGAGAATGTCGGTGTAATTGACGATCTGATGCTGAATGAGCTTCTGCGATATCGAGAACAGAACCTGGGAACTTATGTCCCAGAAGGTGTTGATCGGCGCCTCGGGGTTCCAGGCTTTTATCTGGTCGGGATGGTGAAGGGCGAGCAACGCCTCCATCGCCTCGTGGGCGATGTCGGGCATCGTTGGCTGATGGACCAACGAAACTAGGCCGTTTATTAGCTCCAACGTTGAGCTCTGTATCTCGTGGCCGGCTTTGCCTTGATTCTGCAATAAAGAAGATTCGCGAAATTAGCTGCGGGGAGCAGAGCGATGATCGAGTTTCGAGAGAAAATTTCGCTCGCGACACGCACGTTGAGCATCAACATTGGATCCGTGTGAATCAGTCGAACCATCCACAGAAGGAGATTCCGGTGGCTGGAAATATCCTCGCCGCGATCTTTGTTCTTTCCCTGCTCCTTTCCCTTGAGCGTCAACGTCTGTATCATGCGCAACGGCGTGTGGGATATGTAACTCTGCGTGACCTTGTTCAGAGTATCGGTAAACATGTTCCTGAGATCAGCGCTGCGCGAGTAGACGAGTTCTATTTGGGGCCACCACGACAGTCTCGGTTGCATGACTATCCTGAAACAACGTCGTCGTTACGAGAGCCTAGGCCGCGGGGAGAACCGCCAATTTTCTTGGCAAGTGCAGCACCGCTTATTAGACGATTCAGCGGAATCTCGATTTACTTCCAGTCGAAAAGAACGCGACCGGTCTTTGGACGCTGTATTTATAGATTCTCGATGGGCGCTTCGCATGGAACACGCGAGCGGCGTTTCGACGATGAAAAGTCAAAATTACCATTCGAAAAAAATATGTTTTTCTTTGCTTTTTTTAGAATCGTTCGCAATTACTTTGCGAGGCAAATCACTTGTCGTTTTATTTATAGGAATTTACCGTGCGCCTCGGACGTTCGATATTATAGAATACTTTGAGCGCGAGACGGAACATTTTGTTGTTGTTTTGCAACTGGAAGAAAAATCGAGTGTCCGTGGTGCTGGGCGTGTGTGTGGTACCTGTACAGAGAGCTGACGAGAACGAATTGGTAGGTCGATGGAAAATTGAGATTTAGGCAAACTTTCAGTACTTCGTTGTTGTGCGGTTTGATGCGAAAGCAGCTCACGAGACAGTCGATCATGAGATCGACGTCCTGAGCGACGTAATTCTGACCCCGCGAGAACGGTTTGCTGGGATTGAATAACAGCGCCGTTAGATCACCGATCACGTGTTGCACGAGAGTGAAAATTACGTTGCTGGAGTCGCGATTGTTTATGTACGTCGAGGCTTTGCATAGCTTGACGCAAGTCACGGCCGCGGCCTCGGTCAACTGTCTCGCCGATCCGCTGTGAGTCACCAGTCCGCGCTTCACGCTGTCGATGAATTGTCGCTTCTTCGAGTGCTTCGGCGAGCACGGGGCGCCGGTGTCCGCGTTCACGATCTCCTCGAGCACGACCGGCGACAGAATCAGCAGCATTATCTGCAGCGACCACATGGCCACGCGGCCCTTTTTGTTGTCCGCGAACGAGTCGAGCACGTCGAACAGCTCGCCGCAGGCTTTCGACAGATCGTCGTTCGGCTTCTTCTGCATTTCCGCGAATTCGTGCGGATACGTGTCCATCCAATTCCAAATGGCTTTCTCCAGCGAACTCATCAGTACTATGTGTGCCGATTTCTTCAGTTGACGGATCTTCTGTATCGTTTCTGAAATCATACAATTCCCGTTCGTGAAAGTTGTTGCAAGAATTTTTTAGAAATTCAGTCAATTCTCCTCTTCTTCATGGCAATAAGTTTGGGTTTTTCTACCTTCTAGCGGTTTTAACGTACCGTTCAAAAGCTTCGTGAGCCTGCAGACGTCGACGTTGATATGCTGAATAAGTTCTATGTCGCTGTAGTCGGGATTCTCGTCGCTGCATCCCGAGAGCTCCTGAAGATGGGCCGAGATTCTGTTGAACACGGCATTGAAGAAGTTCAAACTGAGAGCGAACAAGACTTTGCTAGCCAGATTCTTCAGGTGCGTGTGTTGCGGAGTGTCGTTAGATACGTCTGTGAATAAAAAAATGCTCACTACTTCTCTGCAGAATTTCGTCTGAGCCTGAGAAAAATTCATAGAAAATTCATATCTTACTGATAAATTGGCAGATCTCCCTAAGTACCAATTTAATGTTCGTTTCGTCACTCTTCGTTGTATCTTTGGGCTGATTGGATAGGCATTGCTCCAACGTGTCCAGAATAATGATGATGGACTCGTAACAGTTTCTGTCGTGGTCAGAGCCGTGAAAAGACCTCTGACCGCCGGCACAGGGCATCATCTCGTTGACATGCTGAAGCATCGTCGTAAGGCCGGTTATCACAAGCGAGAAGCGATAGCGAGATATTTGTATCAGGTATTTCTGGTTCTTCTCTTCGTTAATTCGCGAATGGGTTGTCTGCGAGCCGGCTTTGCATGGCAGCTGAAACAACAATTTATTATTCACTTTAAACTCAATCAATGAAAAAAGGTCACTAATAGTACCCAACATAAATCTCTCATAAAAGATAAAAATAAGAATAGCTGGAACATATCTGAGCCAAGCGGGATCTCTGTAGAAAAAATTCTTCTCTATGACACGCGAATAAATTATCTAAGCGCCAGACATTGCACAGCGGCCGAAATGGCTGCACACTAAAATTCAGCCCATCAATTTAACTGTCAACAATACCCAAACGAAATTTCCATATTCAAAGAACAAATAGCTCGATCACTCGGCACCAGTGTCGCGGGTTAATTTACCCAGAAACGTGAATTGAGAACATTCCTGTCATTCATGCATTCCCAATGAGCGCGAGGAGAGGGGGAGGGCGGGCGGCGAGGGGGTGATTGAAACCCTACAAGAACAGTCCATAAAGTGGCATGAAGGGGGTGGAGAGCTGTGATTGTCGGCCGTAAACTCGACCTGGGTGTGTGCGGAATGGGCGAAAAGAGAGAAAAGAGGAAACGAAAAAAAAAGAGGGAGAGGCCGCGCGCGTGGTTGTCGGCTAGAGGGGATTTTAGGGTCAAGGCAGGTTTTCGTTTTTCATGAATGAACGAATTTCCGATAACCACCGATTCCATCGGCGCGAGCTCCCATTCACCCCCGACGATCGTCGCCCCGGAGCCCGCGCGTCTCGTCTTGGGCGTGAATTTGCGCGAAAACACGATAAATCGTGATGTGACAAGCGGGCGGGGAGCGTGGGAGGGAGCGTCGACCAAACAAAACACGGGGCTGTCATTGATACAATCGTCGAGGAGCGAAACTCGAAACCCTCGGGCGGCCGGAGGCCGAGTAATTGCGGCAATTCACGGGTAATTCCGTCGGTGCATCGTTCTCGCGGAGTCGGTGAACGATGCGCGCTGTCCATACGGAGAAACAAACAGCGTGCTAGCCGGAGGGAAATGATGCAAGCGAGGCCAAAGGCGTAAGATTCATAGGACGCGAAGCGCGAGAGACGATTCGGGGGGCCTCTCGTCGACGACGTCGGCGGGCGAGACGAAAACTTGCGAGGCAAAAACACGCGAGAGTCGTGCATTCATTGTCGCTGTGATAAATCGCTGCTGTCCGATCGGTACCTGATCCTCGAAACGCGTGATCAGCAGCCCAGCCCATTCGCTGGGCCTCTGGGTGCCCATCGCGGCCCTCGTCCGTCGTCCGTTCAGCGACGAGCCGTCATGATAACGCGAGTCGATTCGCGAGGATAACTCGCGACGCGGTTCATCGGGGCACACTGATTTTCCTCTCTCCTCGGCGCGCGGAGCGGTAGCGGCGGCGGTTCACGAATCGCGACGCCGCCATTCAACAACGCCGAGTGCGACTGGACTCTCGTGAGCCGCTCTCCGGTGGACTGTGTGTCGTGTGTGTGCAGCGGCGGCCGCAGAACTGAGGGAAGACGAGATAGAGAGAGAGAGAGAGAGAGAGAGAGAGAGAGAGAGAGAGAGGGCGATAGTTGTAGAGAGCTCGAGTGAGTTAGAGGGAGAGGGAAATAGTTAGGAAGAGCGAGAGAGATAGAGAGAGAGAGAGAGAGAGAGAAAACGTCGAGAGCCGATCGGGTCGCCCCGCGGATGATTCGTATTCGGGCGGGGCGACGGCGGAGGGTCGAACGCGGCCCGCTCGACAGCGGCGAAACACTAAAGGGAAGGAATCAGGTAGGCGAGGAGCGAGAACGCGGAAAACGAGAGACGGGAAAAGCTCGGGGCATAGCGCAGGTCCCGAGCGGCGGAGCTCTCGGGTTCTCTCCCGCGCGGCGGCCAATCACGGAGCTCCGGGGCGCCGAGCGCATGGCTTTGCCCCACTACGCAACTGCGCCATTCATAAATGCCCGACTGACTCGCTCGCTTCCACCCTCGCGGTCGACTCCCTACTTACCTATATATAAGTCGCATATATATGTATATATATACACGTGTACACGCGACGCCGCGCGCTAGCCTGTGTGCTATGTATCGCGCGCCGCTTGCTTACCTCTCCCCGGGATATGGACTATCGATTGTAGGCGCGGAATTCGCGAAGGTTACCAGCCCTTTGCCCTTGCGAGCCGAGGAACGCTCTGCGTTGCGGCACTTTCGGCGACTTGGGTATTCGCAATTACGTCCGGGGGAATCGCGGACCGCGGGAACGAGGTTGCGTTTTTTAAAATTTTTTCTTTCTTTTTATTGGTGTTGAATGAAGATACTTTTATTTCGTACGGTTGGAGATTATGTACAGGATGGTAGTGATACTTCAGGCACTTTGGGAACTCGGCGGATTGGGATTGGAGCTCCTCGTTGTCTTCGTCTCGCGTCGCTGGGCCCGGACTAGGCGCCTTGACCTTGCTTGACGACCTTGGAAATCTCCGCGGTCCGACGATGATGATGCTTCGCGATGCTGTGCACGCTCTTCGGATCCAGATCCGTGATGGCGATGTTGAATAGAAAACAGCGAGATTCTGGTAGTTGAATGACGTGCTCGGCGGGCATGACGGGAACGGCGGATCTGCGGGCGGAATGACAATGAGGATTAAAAATTTGGAGCTCTTGAAACCGTGAAATATTTTGTCGGCTAGATTCATATTTTAATTCGTCTGATACTCGCGTTAAAAAGAGTTTCAACACGAATAGTCAGTGGAACTGAAGATCATGTATAAAGCAATGAATATCGAGCAGATTGCGAGACAAACGAGAAATGTCTGTGCCAGAGCACCAAAAGGCACCCATTAGTGGTAAGAGCAACAATACGTTGGTCGCGATAAACCGCGGAGGCTGAACTTACGGGTCGATGCCTCGAAAGGCCATGAGAATCGAGCAGTCCTTGGCGATTCGAAACAGGAGATAGTTTCGCAGAGTCAGGAGCTCCTCGCTGCTGGGAACGGATTTTGTTTCGTGCTGATTCCCTTCTCCGGATATTTGTGTCTTGGTTCCAAAATAAATCATCTCGTCGTTCAGTATCCCCGAGTACGTCGAGTATATAGCGTAGATGGAGTCCAAACCGCGATTGTTCAGTCTCTGGACTCGAAGAATCGTCTCTAGAACCGAATCTTCGGGCGGAGATCTTCCCGCAGTTTCATTCGCTAGTTTTCGAGTCGCTATCGGCGCGGAGATCGGCTGATCCCGCGGAAACGGGCGTAGAAGCGCCTCGCGGATCAGCTGAGACATCAACTCGTGAGCGGCTTCCCTGTCGAACGGTCTGTCGTGAAAGAACCATTCGGCCAACGCGTTATCGAGCTGCGTCGGCTCGAAATCCTCGCCCCAGATTAACCGACCGTTCCTGAAGATCCTGAAATTGTTCTGCGGAGATTCGACCAGTCCTCTCACGGCTCGACGCATGCGATCAGCTTCCCCCGAGAACAGATCGCACGGGCAGTATTTGCTCGGCGTGGAGATTTTTCCCTCGGCCAACTGGAAATTTTCGAGAATAAGTAACGCTGCGGAATTCGCGTATTGCGGCGCGGTTATATACTCACTTTCGAGTACTGCTTCCGGCAGTAGTCGCACTTACCGCGCAGCAGCGAAACTTCCTCCTCCACGAAGCCCTGCTTCGGTTTTATTTCCACGCAAAAAGTCGGCCTCTCTTCGCCGCCGGACGGAAGTTTGTCATGCAGATATCCCGGCAGTAGAGTGTAATCCGGCAATGCTGTGGCGAACGTATCCACGACTTTCTTGTGACGACGGTGATCTGGAGGAGAAAAGGAAAAGAAAACAGAGGGTATTATGTGTGCACGCTCGGCAACGAGTGTTTCCGCGGAATCGACGCGCGCGCGAAAGAAGCGATCGATGCTAACGGTATAGCTGATTTAGAGTCTGCAAACACACAGATATTGGTTTATTCGAATCTCATCAAATTTCTAGGCAATTCAATTTTCAAAAAACAACGCTTGTTACTAATTTTTTAAATGATTTCAGTTAAATTAAGAAGGCTCAAATATCCACTATAAAAAAGTCAAAGATGTAAGACTTAAAAAATTTCAAAGTGTTTTGAACAAAGTCTCTTCTGTGTGAAAGCAGCATGGCGATTAATATTCTAAGCGTTATTACTCCCCCCCGTCCATAAATAAACCGCAATATACTGCGAACTGCGCTAAAAAATTCACATCCCGTCGTATCGATTTGCATTTAAAAGGGAAACAAAAAATAAATTCTCAGTCGGTGAACGGAGACTGTCAACAGCTAATTAGCGGCCACGAACTCCGCTTAACCAGCACCCGTTTCACGAAACGTGATGCGCATTGCCGGCTGTGGCTGGCAAGGCGTTGGCGCCTCTGACGCAGTTGTTATGACCGCTCATTGAGCGCGGAGACGAGAGCGTCGGTGGCTTTTAACCGCGCTTCGAACACGCACACGCACGGGATTTCACCTATGTATCGCGAAATCGCATCGAGGAAACTGGCGTCAACACGTCGCATTAATTTGCACGTAGCGAGAGGTTGAAAGAAGGAAGTGCGAGCTCTCGTTGAAACCGGACTCGAACGAGAGAGATCAGCCGCGATGGGAATCGCGTTCTATATATATATACGGAACATATACGCCGTATAAGAGGATGATACCTGGCCTCTGCATCGCGAAGAGGCTCATCCACCGCGCCACGTCCTCCGGATTGCAACGCACGATCTCCGGTTCACTCGCGAATCGTCCCATCAGTTCTGAAATTACGTTTCTGAAAAAATCCACGAGCAGCTCGGCTCTCCGCTTTCCGCCGTCCTCAGCAGGTGCGTCACCCGCGTCGTCCGTGGACTTTCGAAATCTGAGCACCTTCCGGTCCTGCGAACAATAGAAAACGAGCGCTATTTAAGAAAGAAGTAAAAGATCGGATCTTAGACTCGAATGCGGCTCCCCCCCCCCCCCCCCCTCTAATTCACTGCCTCTTTATGAAAGACTTGTTTATAAATATGTATATTTCGCGGTGCGTCGAAAGCGAATGGAACGGTTATGATTAAGTAAAAATATATCTTTTCATTAGTAATTTGTAATTTTATATACTTTTTCTCTCGACTCCGCTAAAATAACCCCATTTCGTGTCCGCAACGCGGGCGGAAAATCCCTCATTTTTGACGCGTGACTTACGCATGCGCAGTCCGCTTTCATTACCTCCCTAGGGAGGTAATCAGCTCATTCCTGCCCGCGCGGGAGTAATGGGAACCGAACTACGCATGCGTGTCGTCACTTGTCAAAAATGAGGTTATTTTCCGTCCGCGTTGCACACACGAAATGTGGTTATTTTTTAGCGAAATCGGGAGAAAAGTATAGTACGTTACATGGGAGGAGTGCAACTTTTCACCTCGTGTGAATTTCTGCCCTCGCTTCGCTCGGGCATCAAACTTCACACTCGGTGAAAAGTTGCATTTTCCTCCCTTGTAACGTAATGTACTATTATAGCGAAAACTTCGATATTTCGTATTCTGCTATATTTTTGCACGGGCTATCTGATGGGCCTACTGTCACCCCTGCCTTTTGTATTGTTTGGGAGTCAAGGCTTGTTCCTGCTCCTCGAAATTGGGTTTACTACCCGTGAGAAAGCAATAAATAAATAAATAAAAAGAATGAAAGAAGAGAAGCGGACTTCGGGCCGTCGTTGACTCGCGATCCTCGGTTCGAGAGGCTACGACGACCCGAATGATGATGCCTAGCGTGCATATACCAATCGATAGAAAATACCGACTCGCACGGTCGCTGACGTGGCCGGAGCTCGTTTCATGCAATTCACCCGCGGGTTACATTCGCTCCGTTATTTTTCTTTTTTTTTTGTCTCTCAGAGAAATCGCAGGCTCTCCTGGCAACTATTAACCGGCGACTGCTAATCCGTGTTTGTTCACGAGGCACTGTTTTTGTTGTTACGCTGACTGATTAATAGTTGCCAAGACGAACGCGATTATTTGCGTGCGCTCTGTGACATTCTCGTCGCGTGTGCGCGCAAAGCGACGCAGCGAATTATTCAAGACAAATATTCGCTCTGCCAAAATAAAAAAGTTAAAAAAATAGCGGCGGAGGAGAAATGTTTACTCCGAGCCGGCGGTCGGACTGGTACGCGAAGTCGGCGACTCGCATAGCTGAATTCGTAATCCATTATACGTGTTTCTACACTTTGAACCGCGTCGTCCGTTTCCCGCGGGTCTCGGGTCTCTGTTTGCTCAAACATTTTTCAGAGATTAACGCCACAGCGATAACATTGCGAAACATCGAATAATTCATCTTGACTAGCACAGCGTCACGCGTTTAAAGTTGTGGAAAAAAATAAAATAATTGTGAAAAAACAAAATTGTTTAATTTACGATTTTACGCAAACTCGTTTTGCACTCAAATTAAATTCCACACGGTGGAACATCGGTTGGCTTCGAAGCCGCGAAATGATATAAAAACAGGATGAATAATTAATCACCCGAGCCAACTTACGTGTGGCAACGACACGACGAGCGTCGCATTTCCCTCGCCAATATAAGCGGAGCCGTCGAGCTCCCCAGAATCGATCGTACGAGAGGCCGATAGCTGCCGCCGAGCCGCGGCACCGGCAGCGCGGCCGCTCGGGGCTGAGGACGTCTCGTCGCTTTCCTGCCGCATCTCCGTCTCCTCCTCGCTCCTCGGCCGAAAGCCGGAAGTCGACTTTATCGCTTTATTCGCCATTACATCAGCCGCTCTTCATCTGCCGCGCCGAAGCCTCGCTTCCCGTTCCACCTTCTCCAGTCCGGCCGTAATCGAGTTCCCCATCAAACCTGAAAACGTATCAACTCAATTTAGATCCTCCATTAACACAGTAAAAAAATAAAATAAAAATAAATACAAATAATACAGCAATATAGGTATGTGCAGATATCGTACTAAATAAAACTCTAAGAATTGTAATGAAATAAAAATGATATCGCAATATTCTTGTAAAACGAGTTAAACTCGTTGCACAAGCAGATTGCGAAATTGTCAATGAGAATAAAAACAAACAAACAAAAAAAAAACAAAAATAACCGTTATCCCAAAAAGTATTACGAACAAATTTACAATCGCCTATCGGCCATTCCGGTTGCGTGCGCGTCGTCGGTCTAGTGCGAAGTTCGCCGCCGTGAATCACTAGAATTTTATATCCGCCAAGATAGCGCGGCGCAAATCGCAAGCCAAACAGCGTAGCGGGTAAGCGGCGTGAGTTATAAAATACGAAGCGAGCCGCCACGAACGTGGGTGGCACGGGAACGGGGCAACCCAAGTACATATATAGCTGAGGCCGAAATATCCGGCTGTGGCCACCTCGACGAGTCGGTCGGCCGGCTCGTCGTTAGAAATTCTAATGACTTTTCGAGCGGCACGACGATTACGCTCGGCTCGCGAGCCGCGTGTACAAATCGCAGGGAGAGACGGCCGAACCCGCGAATAGTACTCGCTCTGTTCGCCTCGTGTGGACTCGCGTAACTAATGTGTGCGCGGGGCGCTCGGGCCGGACGCTTTCGCGAGAGACACGCGGTGGTGTCTTACGTCACTCGCGGTGCCGATCGAGCGTGTCCGCTGCTGTGGTTCGCCTCGTGCTTCACTATCCGCTCCGATCCAGGTGGGATATAACAAACGCGTTTTCGCGGTCCTTTCTCGGGGCACGGAAAACCGGTGGCTACTGCCGGACGTCATTAGCGTTTGCTGGATTCGCGAAGCCTTCGGCTTATCCTCGACCCGGTATCGCTTCAAGTATATCCAGAATTAGTTTCACTTTTTTGTTCAATTTTATCTCTCTTCCCTTCTCTCCTTTTTTTGGTTTATTAGAGAGAAAAAAATGTAATCCTAGGCTTCGATGGCCTTTCGAAGGCTCGGGGGATTTGTCGACCGGCTGAGGGCAACGAGGTGACTCTGATATCAGGAGTCGGCTGTCGCTGAGCCAGCTATATGCAAGATAATGAACCACGCTTTCGAGGTGAACCTCTCTCGCACGTCGCTTTAACGTCTTGTCTACCGGTTTATAACGGTCACCGCGCTCGAGACGAAGCTCGAGCGCGGTCGGTGGTCGTTCGTACACTCTCTTGGCACTCGCGAGAGAAAGAGACGCAGGAAACGCGAACTTGAGAGCCCGGAGCAACGGCAACCGGAGTGCAGCGACTTCGGCTCGGGAGACACGGCGACTGTAACGGCGGCGCTTGGCGACTCCAACTATGTTTCCAAGTCGTTCTGCACGCAGCTCTGGGCGAAATTTTCAACGAGAAATCGGAGATTCGGTCTCTATGTATTCGACAAAGTTTTGCGAAATTCTTGGCTGAGTTTCTATTCCCATGATGTAACGGTAATTTGAGGTAGGTAGAAAAAAAAAGTTGCGTCTCGAAGCAAATATTTTTGGGAGATTTATCGACAGGATATCAGTTAAGTATTATAGATTTTGGGGTCGTCGTTGAATTTTTTTACTATCTCATAATGACTCGAAATTTGCAAATATTTTCTGTGTGTTTTCTCTAATGATGATTACACGATGGATGATTTGAGCTCGAGCAACGAATTATTGTCTTCGGTGGGACAAAAGTGCGACGGGGAAAAATGTCGGACAGGCTGCAAGTTTGTAGAAACAATTAATTCTTGTCACTGCGATGACGTAAGCACCGCAGTTCGTCTCAGCGTTAAAAGCCAAGAGTCGATAGTGCCAGGAAAATTGAGTACAACGAGCGGCAACGATACCGAGGCGGCGATACAATATCGCGCAATCTATGTACGCGAACGAGTGTCGCGGGTGCGCGATTCTGACCTATAAGGAGCGTCGTGAACGAGGCGAGAAGCGGTTCCACGGCCCGGAGTGCGGAAAGGTATCGCAAGTGGGGCCAACAACCGGCGTTGACCTCACCGAGCGCCGGGGACGAGGAGGAAGAAGACAATAACTATGACGAACATTCGCCTCGAGACGAATCTTTAACGGCCTCTCGCGAATATCTCGTCCGTCCTCGGCGAGTTCTTCAATCGGTTCGTCGATTCTTCATCCTTGGGCGGCTATTACCACGAGCGACGCGACTTCCTCGCAGCAAACTGAAACGTCGATCGCTCGGTCATGGAACAACAAAAAGTACTTCTGTTATGGGCATGAAATAATTAATTCAGTCAATTGATTCACTCAACCGATTAATTAACAAACAACGACAAAAAATCCTCTGTGAGGTAACAAAAAAAATGGTGAAATATATTTCATTATTTTCGTGATCCAGACGTTTACTTCGTCAAATTAACTGAAGCAGTTGACTCGGTTGTTCCGTCAATTGAACGTCTGGCTTGCTTAACGATTAAGTTTGGTCAACAGTCGATTGCTTGGCCCAACTAATGAGTTGCTACAGTAAACTCATGATCGCTCGGCCACACATCAGTTGACTGGGCCAACAAGCGCGATTGACTGACCCAAGCCATTCAGCCGGTTGCGACAAGCAAACAAATCACCTACTGCATATTTCACCACTCAATTAGCTCAACCAAAACAACTTCCACTGTAATCGCTTTTTTATGTTTAAACCCACGATTCGAAGCGTCCGAAGTCGTTCCCAGTGCTCCGAAAAAATACTCGTCATATTCTTCAACCAGTCTCTGATTTTTCTCGCCCAATTCGAGGCACTTTTGCAAACTACAAAATCCCAGGTATGCCTTAACTTGTGTGTGATAATTCGATCAATGAATTGATTCGCCCAACTGATAAATCCTCCCGAAAAAAAAAAAAAAAAAAAAATTCTGCTCCGTGCGACAAAACAATAACTCAACAAAAATCTACGGCAACTACATAAACTTTCACAAAGTTTCAAACCAACTTATCAAAGTATCCGGTGTCCGCGGCTTCAATAAACGTAAAACAGTCCTCCACCAAGCCTCCAATTTACCTCTAAATTTTCCTAATTCTCGAGTCACTTCTGCAACCCGACAAAGTTCCAGGTATCCCCGAAGCCTCGGGTCGTCTTCGGAAGACCCAGAGGGAAAAGAAGCGACCGAGGGTGTGCGAGGAGTACGTGGAGAGTCTGTGCACTGACGCAGCAGAGCCGTCGTGTCATCCAGACGATTCTTCTCAGCGGAGGGGCCCTCGCGTTCTCAAGTGGAAAGCTGAATATGGGAAGGGCTGACTTGACGACAAAACTCGACGAGTGGCCTCTCTCTCACACTGACCCGAGCGGGAAGACGTGGAACGAGCTCCGTGCGCGTTAAGCCAACGTCTGTGTGCGGCAACGCTGTCTGAGTGAGCGCAAGACGTGCCAGCAACCGGCGGAAGAACCGCCGCGTGCACACGAGGCAAAGTGCATCGCACTGTCTCGCCTCCGCTTGCAAGACAGAAGCAGCTGCCGCCGCTGCTGCTGATGGTGAAGCTGAAGCTGGTGTTCCCTCTTCCCTTTGGCGGCTGGCGCTCCTTCCTTCTCTGTAGTCTCAAGTGTACGGGAGGGCTGGATGCACTTGTGGTGTATTTTCCGAGTTTATCCAGCGACCACACGTGTTCGGCTCCGGTGCCTCGTCGACTGGTCCCTCCCACCGTGTGGCCGAGACTTCCCGTCCGGGCTTCGAGGCTTCCAGGCTTCCAAAACGATCCGACAGCAGCCAGGCGAGGAGAGACCTGAAAAAAAAATCGAGGAACATTAATGCCAGAAGTACGAAATGTTAACTGCGGTGAATAATAACAGGACGTGGCTATGCGGAGTTTATCGTCGCTCCGAGAGTCGTCTGGGCTTGACAGTCGCTTTGTTGTGCATATACCGCGGAGCCACTTGCTCGTTTCGCAATTTCTACGCATTGTCATAATCGAGGAAAGTTCATTTACGGGGCCCCGATTGTTCGCCGGTGAAATTGCGAGCGAACGTACATCAAAACGATATATTGTGTGTTTTCGCCGGGGCGGACGAATTGTCTCGCTCGAACGTCGCACTTTGCCAGGCGAAGTGAGAGACGACGATTTCACTCGACACGTAGCCGTCTCTTCGGGCAGTCGCTTCTCGAACTGCGTTATGAAACGACTTTCGGCAGGGTGGATGTGACAGTCGGGTGTTTACTGGTCTGTTGACGATGCCTCGGTTAATGGAACGGAGATTTGCATCGTCTGTTGTGTGTTTTATTTTTTTTTCATTGCTTATCCAATTTACTTTAACCGCTTTATAATTTTGGTTCTATTGTGCTACGATGTTTTTTTTTATCTGTCAAACCCAACGTTTTCTTTACTTCATTATTTTTTCTCTTGTGCTACACAACATATGTTTTTTTTTTAGAAAGACTAATTATTAAGGCTTATACAATTAATTAGCCACACGCTCCAACAAAAATCGAGGCTCATTTGGAAATAATTTGGAAATTTTGTAAAAGGGAAACATTATTTTTAAGTACATTGCACTTACCAATGCGAACGGTTTTTTTGCGTAATTCTGATAAACCCGGGTTACTTTGACCAAGAGAAAGTCAAGTGCTTTCGATTGAATTCGACGCCTATCAGCGTCAAGTTTTGGCCAATTGAATCGAGTCGTCTTTGCGAAAGTGCAGATCAAGGTTGTTTGCTTGGAGCGTGTTTAACACATCAGGAGAACATTGAATACCGAGTGTGAAAAACATTTAATTCGCATCTGTAGTCCAATGGAATTGAATACAATTTTCACAATCTGCTCGAAAATTCCTGCACGTGCCGCTTATATTATTTGCGTTGCTTTCTCGTCCTTCGTTAATTACAATATTATAATTTCATCACTGCGCAATTTAATTTTCTTCCCACATTTATTTTTATTCCCTTGCACAAAAATCTCGTGTACTCGTTAATTAATTAATTAAAAAAAAACCAACAATTACAATTGACACGTTTTTTCTTCCTCTAATTAGCACAAAATATTGAGAAATCAATGGGAAACGTTGTTACTAGGTACAACAGGTCGCTTCATGCAGTCAGTGTGTCACGCACCACCTGAAATCCTGAATAACTCTGACTGTCTATCCGAAGAATCTGACGTCCAATCATTGTGACGTTCGCTTTGCAGTTCCAGCAATTCCCTTATTGCACAGCGCGCAGGCGAGATTACTTTACAAGTACAAAATTACTGAACTCGTAAAAAAAAACCGTGAATAGCATTTTTTTCTCCTCGATACTTTTGTTTGCTTTCTTTGCTTCGCGATTCAGCTCGTTCAAGGTGGACGGAGATCGAGCGGCAAGAAAAATATGTATATATATGGTGGTACGGTTACACGATGACTCGAGGCGCTTGCAAAAAAGGCGCAGAGGCCATGAAATAAAATGAGTTTTAATCGTTTGGCTCGAAGGCGTCGAGAGAATTTTTGCGTGCGACGCTCGCTCGTGGATTTCTCGCCTGCGTCGTTGTGCAAATCCGAGTGTTGCCTCACTGGGACTCGGTCGAGAGATAAATTGATATTTCATTGATTGCTTTGAACTTGAACGCACGGACGAGCATCGGGAGTGACTTTGAGTTCGTTCGAATTTTTGTCGACATACAAGTGGTATCGAAAATACGATTACGATCGACCGATAAATAATCAATGATTAATCAATGGCAGAAGTTGCTTGGGCCTTCAATTTTCGTCGAGTCAGCTGCTCCCGTCGCGCTTATTTCGTCGTTTTTTATCGCAATATATCAGAATATAAGAATTTTCCAATAATTACATTTCTCATATATATCGATGGATTTTGGTAGTTGTTGATGTTGGGATTCATCGCGCAGAGTGAATTAATTGTAGTCGTAATGCGGTTGTATTTTATATTCGTGAAATTCCATAAGCACGAGGCCTTTGTTTTTATTATCTCTGTACAAAAACAGTCGAAAAAATTATAGTTTTTTCCTCTTCATCATCTTCGTTAAAGATTCAATTTTTTCGAACTCACGGCGTATGTACAAGCGGGAAATGATAGGTATTTCTTCGTAACTTAATAACTAAATATAATTATACATTGATATAATAATAGATATAATATTATATATAATAATAATAGTGAACCTACGAGTCTAGGGATTCGAGTTTTTTCATTGTGTCTTCCGGTCTCTGTGTGTGTCTCGTGTGTCACGTGTGTCTTTCTCTCTCTCAGCGAGTGAATAATCTCTCCCTGTGTCTGTGTGTCGCGTGTGAGTGTTTTCTTTTTATGTGCGTGTTGTATGTTCAGTGGACGGGGCTGAACCCCCGTCGTGTACGTGTTTTACAGCGAATTTTTTGTTTTTACAGAATTCATCGAGTAGTAGTATCTCGTTTTTATAATTAAACGTATAAATGAGTGGTTTGCGGCTATTGATGGGCATTTGTTGAGGGTTCAGGGCCGTTCGATTCGCTCTTTGCTCCTCTCGTTCACCTTTTTCACCATCCTGAGTCTCGTGGCTTGAGTTTCTAATTTTTTTTACTCTTTCTTCACGATGTACACAAGCTCAATTTATTTTACTCTCTCTGGATGATCTCAGCCGCCTTGACGAAAATTCGACAGGACGATTGAGATCACCGAGAGTGACAAATAATCATCACAAGCCACGAGATCAAGGGAATCGAGCGCCCCTGATTCTCATCGCACGCTCTCACTGTCGTGTTTCATTCCTCCTCGTCACCGTTTTCTCTATTTCATTTTTTTCTGCCTTTCCTGCATTCACCTCATCGCCAGTTTCAACCCAATTGTCACTCGAGCCCCCTGCTCCCTCTTTCACTGTTCTTAAATCTGCAGAGTATATTTTTACACACACACATGCAGTGGACGAGCCAAAGTCTTTTCCCTTTTTTCCGATCGCTCTCCCTCCCCCTCGTCACCGTGTTTCTCTCTCTTCTCTCTCGCTGAACACCACTCTACTCGAAAGAATAAAATGCCATCGTCACAAGACTCTGAGTATCAGCGTACCGCGATCTCTTGTTGCGGTGGGGAGGAAAAAAAGTAAAAAAAAATGAAGCGCGAAGAAAAATCGGCATTGGAGTGTCAGGCGCAAAGGATGAAGCAGAAGGGGAGTTTCGACAAACTGTTTTTTTCACGCTGTTTTTCTGTTGTTGTCTCATAAGCTGTATGTAACTTGGGGCAATTTCTGCTCGACTCTTTTGTTGTCGTTTTTTTTTAACCGAGCGAAAAAGTTTTGGCGTCGCGTTTGGTTGCCAGGGGTGACGGCGAGTTCGTCGTTCGAGGACGTTCGACCGAAAAATTCCGGATTGCAGTCGCGCGGAGAGACTCGAATCCGAAAGACTATACACATATACAAGTGGCACGAGAAAAAAAAAATAGAAATGACAATATACAATATATAGATATACATATATGCAGGAGAAACAAAAAAGTTAATACGAGTAACCGGCGCTCGCGTGTGCAAACCGATTGCCAATTTCAATTACAATACATGTACAATACACGAGGTATATGAAATAAAAAAAAGAAAAATATATATATAGTGTACAATTTTTTCTCCGACATGATCACCGAGCCGAAAGAACGAGAGAAAATATCTGCAGTGGGTGCTGATTGCAAGTAATGTACAATTGTGCTCGCGGGCAAAGACTCGAGGAGAGCGTCTAGCGCCGCAGGCTGAGGCAGCTGCGCGACAAACGTTTTTATCACGAACGATCGCATTGTCAATTATTATCAATCTAACGCGAAACGTTTTTATCACGAACAAATGTGTGTTTCTCTTTTTTTTTCCATTTTTCTGTTTTCACTATCAGTATTTCCACGACTCCGAGTTTCCTCCATCACCGAGTTTGCATCCCCTTCTTTCCCTCCTCCGGACACTCTCGCGGTTTTTATTTCTTCCCCTCTCCACATTCCCCGGTTACTGCCATCGTTAACACTTCGGCTCCGAATCCAATATCCGATAATGCTCGGCTCCCTTTTTCTTTTTCTTTTCCTTTTCTCCCTGCCCATTCCCATTTCCCTCCCCCCCCCCCCCCCCCTCGCAATTTCTCCCACCAGTTTTCGTCGTTCACAAATCTTTGTTTACTCTTTTTTTATCGTTTCGATTTTGTCTCGTTTTATTTAAAAAAATACTGAATTAACCAAGCTAAAATCACAGACTTGCTGGAGCGCCTTTCCACCCCCCAGCGGGTTTGTACAAATTCTTCCTGAAGGACTCTATGTATAGTTACAATGTGTGTGTATATATATATATATACATATATGTGTGATATATGTATGCATATATATATGTATATATATCGGTATGTATAGATCATTGTGGTTATATATATACTATATATATAATAATTACAATTCGTTCATGATGTTTTAGTTGTTTTCTTCCTCATGTTCTCGAGAGTTTGTTTGTTTTTCCTTTTCTTTCCTTTACTTTTGAGTTTAGTGCGCGCGAGTGTCGTGTGTTTATGCGTGTAACTCCCGGCCGTCGCGGCGTGTTTTACGCGTAGCTCGGGCGCGGTTTTTCCACCACAGCTTTTGCTACCATTATTATTTTTTCTTCAACCTCCTGGGCTCGTTCCTCGCCTCTTGGAGAACGAGGCGCGATCTCGGATCTCGTCCGTCCCTACCCTCGCGGCGTTTCACACATCCACACACCACCCTCTCCCGACCCTTCAGGCTGTAATCTCGAAGAGAAGCAAAATATAATCGTATGAAAAAAAAAATCCTTACACCCCCCGATGAGAGCGACGAAAAATTTCGCGAAGCGAATTTCCTCCTCGTCTTTTTTTTCGGCACAGCTCGCGCTTCGCCTCCCACGACTCCTGCCGCGCTCTTATCACCGCATTGTATCACGCATCGAATTTTTTTTTTATGTTGTTTAGTACTATCGGAGATCTCTGTGCGGATAGTCGACTACTCGAGAGAACAGAAACGAAATGAGAGCGACGTTTTAATGAAAGAAAGAAAAATATATGGAAAAAAAAATGAAAAAAGCCCTCGCGGATATTAAATCAGCGCTCGGCCTCAGCTCGCGCATATAGCAACTTCGATCAAATTCAGCACACACACCGCACGCGTTAACACGATCCGAACGCCGGACGATGATTGTTCCAGAGCGCGTTTATCAAACGGCAATTGTCGTCCTTGCGCGGCGCCCTCGCCCTGTCACGACGTGGCAACGTTACACACGACGTGCCCAAATTGACCCGAGTTCGCTTCCCTCTCCCGCCCCCTCGGCAACCTGAGTTGTCGCCGGGGCGACTATCAGCGCGCCTGATTATTTACTCCTCGGTGTTAACAATAATAAAACGCGCGTCCGACCGGTCACGGAGACCGAGTGTCATCACCGTCGACTCTCAAGAGGATGCGATAAATTTGCTCGAAAATTGCTACGTGCTCGTCGTGCGGACCAGACAGATAAAGTTATTCCGTATATATATGTACACATTAATTCCATGTGGATATATATACCGCGTTTCTCGTTATTTACTCTTTTTTCTTTTTTTTTTTTATATGTACGCGAAATTTCGTCGCCAGGGCAAGCGGCCGGCAGATTCGCTAGTTAAATCCGCGCGTGTTCCGGGCGCTCATCTTGCTCGCGTTATTATCATATAATATTTCTATAGCATTTTGACTTTTGAAAAATCTTCACGTCGCGCGAGCGAGATGAGCGCCTGGAGCGCGCGATTAACGACGGCGCCGGTCACACGCCGCACGCGACGAAACGTCTTTTAGGTCGTTACGTAAACGAGAATAGCTTATATTGTCTCTCTCTCCCGCTCTTCGTCATCCTCCCTTCTCTCTTTCTCTCGCTCTCTCTCTCCCTCTCTACTTCTTATCATAATCACAGACACGGTTTCTAATTGCTACGTACAGAGCCTTCGTCCAACGCCAAACGCGACAATACTCGGTGGTCTCTCGCATCGTCGTCCTGTTCCTCGCGCATACAAATTCGTCGTCGTCGCGATTGATCACACACCACAAACCTCTCCGCACACGTCCCGAAGTTGTTTGAGTTGACGCAATTTTTGTTCTTCGTCCAATTCACGCACTTCTGGTCGTCGTCGATCGCGCGAGGTTGGAACTCGAAAGGGAAAATCTCGATGTTCAGCCGTTTGGTCTGAGAAAACATTGATTTGGTAAGTACGGCACCGCACCGACTGCCGCAAACGTTTCTTAATTTTGCTCCGACTCTGATTCTCCGAATTCGGCTTAAAATGGTAAACGCAAAATTCCCAAAATATTGTGTTACCATTTTAATACCTCACTGGATTTCAAAGAATTAGAGCAGAGTCGACAAATGTTTGCGGCAGCCGATGCTGATTCGATAGCCAAAGAGTCAACGATTCCTCTGCCCCTCGCAGCCGCGCGACGAGCGACGACGGAAAACCCGAGCCCCGCGAGCCCGGAATTACCATACCGGATCGATTTGAATCGATACCGTGAATCCACGGAGAATTTTTTTGCGTTTAGCAGGAGGAAAAAGAAACTTCGCCACGCAGGCGAGACAAAAAAAAAAGAATGAGGGCAAGAAACATGAGGTTGCGTAGTTGACTCGCGCTCGGCTCAATCGAGGACACAAATAATTGAGTTGATACCGCGTCGCGCGCAGCGAGAAAAATTGTACCGCGGGGCTGTCGGATCGTCGCTCGCTCTTTTTCCGTCGGCCACGATTTTGCAAATCATTTCGAGTTCCTCCCCCGCGCTCACGACAAACAAACAAACAAACACACAAAACGTCACCACGCATAACCCGCGCACCCTACAAAGATATCTCTCGTCGCGAAGAAAAATCACAGTTGTTTCAAAAGGATGTAGAATATATATAATATATATGTATATAATATACTATTTAAACGGCGCACGACGCCAGGAAAATCGGTGGTTGTCCGGCGATATATATAAACACATATGTACAATATACACACCCGTATATATTATACATACATATCATATATATGTAATATACTATGTAATGCATTATTATCGTCGCCCGAAGCGCCTGATTACGCGTGCGCACTTTCTCTCTCACTCTCTCTCTCTCTCATCATTCGCTCCCTCTTTCTCTCTCGGACGTGGTGTCTACATGTATTCTCGTCTCTCTGTATATATATGTACATATATAAACTTGCGGATCAATTGATTCGGTGTTTGTGTGTTGTGTGTCTGTGTGTGTGTTTTTTGCGTGTAATACACGTAACGGTCGCTAAAGGGCGGTGCGCGTATCTTTCGCTCTCTCTCTCTCTCTCTCTCTTTCTTTCTTTCTCTTACTCTCTCTCTCTCTCTCTCTCTCTCTTTAATATGTATATTGCGTGATGACTATTGATGGCAGCTCCCGGTATCACCGCTACATCGCGTTATCCTCTCGACGACCGTCGACTGCCGCTTCCTTCTGCTTCTGCGCGAGATTTTGGAACAAAAAAATGAATGAACGTGCACGGGGGAAAAGTGCGTCGGTGGTGTAGAACCCGCCGGCGACGAGGAGGCTTCCGCTTCTTTCTTGCTTCTCCCGGCTTCCCCCGGCTTCGCCCTCCCGCCGCTGCTCGCTGCTCCCGGCGCTTTCGATCCGTGCGCGACTGGCCATGCGGTGTTGCCATGGTGGCGTAGATATATCACTTAACGAGCGTTGGTTATCGGTCCCCGCGCGCGGTTCTCGGCTTCCCCGAATGTTACTGGCCATGCGTCGGTGCTTCCTCTCTCTCCCCGCGCGCTCTCTCCACCCGCCCGTTTCGCGCAGTCACTTTCGAGATGCTTCCCCGGTGTCCGTTGGCAATTAGCGCACCGCGCCCGGCACGTTCTCGGCTCGTGTGCCACAGGAGTTTTTGCAGTGGGTTTGAGATCAGTATTTTCGGCAACGAGCCCGACGTCACGGCCGACGCGATGCGTGACTTGCGGGGTGAAAAGAAAAAGAAGGAAAAACAAAAAAAAACGAAGAAAACCACCGTAGAGTTCTTCGCCACAGCGATAATGATGATAATAACAGCGAGCGCGATGGTGGGGGGTGGGGGACGCCGGTGGTCGGACGTCCAATGGCGTCGCGGCGCCCGCGTCTTGTTGTGACGCCACCGAAGCTTCGTAGCGTGGTGTGCGAGTGTTTTTTTTCTCTCTCTCCTTTTCTCCAGCGACGAAAAAAAGCCCGCGATGTTCTCGACTCTCGGCGTGGAAATTACGAAGGCGAAGCGCGAGCGGCGTTGCCGCTTGCGTCACGATGAGTCAGTCGGCTTGCCCGTCGCCCGCGGGCCGCACGAGAGAGGCGAAAGATGGTCGTACGCGGGCCGCTCCCGTTGTGTGTATCGCGTCGCGTCGTGTGTCTCCTCCGTGCAGATGGTGGCGGCGATTCCAGGCGCGAGCGAGGGAGAACCCGTTCGGGAAGCTTCTTTATGCCGTGCGTGGCGGCGGCCGCGCCGGGTGGGGAAGCGGATTTGAGTTTCGTGCGCGGCGCTTTGGGACGGGGGAATAATAATGATCCCCCCGAAGAATGGAAGGGCTGGCTGGCCGGGCGCCGAGACTGGTGGGCTCTTCTCGCGCGAAGGGGAGGAAAACACGATGGTGGCCAGGCTGCTGCTGCTGCTGCTGTTCTCTCGTTCGGATGGTGCGTCGTGCGTTACACATACAGATATATATGTATCGTGCATGTATACGCGACATACATATATATATATATATAACCGTACACTGGGCGACGTGGAGAAAAAGAAACGTGAACGGAAGAGTGAATCGAATTCTCCTCAATCTTTCCTCCTCGCTTGGACTCTCGGGCTCTCGGTCACTGACGGTAATAATTAACAGTGAATAATGACAATAATAGCGCTGACAATCAGTGGCTCCTCATGCTCTCGGCGTCTTCGCGCGGCTCTCTGCTCTCTCGATGGCTCAGACTGTGGCGATGACGATCGTGGATGTTGTTGTTTTTGTTATTGTTGTGGCTGTTGTTGTTGTTGTCTTTGTTGCTGTTGTTGTTGTTGTCGTATGTACCACGGACGATCATTCAACTCGACACGAACGCGGCGATCTGCTCGTTGAACTGCGCGTGCTCGAGTATGAGGGAGTCCTTGCAGCTCTCGAACTGCTGCTGTTGCGCGACGACCGAGGGCGGCTGGAGCTCCTCGGGCTCGGGCTCGGTGCGCTCGTAGAGTACGCAGATCGAGCCGTTCTCGCCGATCCTGTAGGACACCTCGGCGGGATCGATCCACATGGTGAGCTCGCTCGGGAAGAGGCTGTGCAGCACCGTCGGCAGGAGGCCGACGTTCGCGCCGGCCTGCGCGATCACGGGGTCCATCTTGCCGTTAATGCGTAGACAGCGGTAGCCCGAGCCGCGGTTCGGCCGATCGGGGAACCAGTGGTCCCTGTAGCGACGCCGCAGCACGTCGGTCAGCGAGGATTTGAAGAGCTCGAGCTGACGCTCGGACAGCTGGCCCGCCTGGAGCCTCAGTAAATGCACGAGAAAGTCCGCCGCGGACACAATCTCCAGTCTCATCGTGGCGGCCGGAATTACGACGGTTAGCGATTAATCGTGGACGCCCGGGAGTAGCGCGGGGGGCTCGCCGTATTTTTCCCGATTTTTCTTCCCTCGCCTCCGCCTCTTCTCGTCGCGAGCTTCCTTTTGCTCCCCGTTTTTCGTTCCTCTCGCTTCGCGGACACTGCGAACGGCGCTGCTGTTGCTGCTGCTGCTGCTGCTGCTTCTGCGGCTCGGCGACAACGTCGTGGCGACGTCGTTGTGAAGGTGCCTCGAGGGCCGTCAGGGTTGACGATGTCGGGTGGTCCGGGGGGGCCGAAACGCACTGCTATGCGCGTGGCGTGTGCGAGCGAGTGCGAAGCGCGTGTTTTTTTTTCTCGGTGTCACGGCACGAGAACGCGACGACGACGCGGGCCGAGCGCTACTTTCGAATCGGAACGAGTCTCGACAAAATGGCGTCGCCACTGACCGTAGCGGTCGGATGAGCGTTGCCACTCCAGCGCGAACGACGAGACACTCGACGCGATCACCGTCTCGCGCACTGTCGCGATCCTTCTCGGGCGTTCTCACGCGGCGCTCTCGTCGTGCTGCGTGCCACGGGTGCTGCTCTCCGCTCGTGCGTGCGGCTCCGGGAAATGTCGCGCGGGACGTTACTTCGCGTTACACTCGGGAATTTCGCGTCCAAATCTTCCGTCTCTTTCTCTTTATCTCTCTCTCTCTCTCTCTCTCTCTGCCTGACTCTGCAAACGCTCAGCTCGCTCCGGCACGAGTCGCGACGCGTTCGATAACCGTCAAACCGTAAACCCGAATATACGTTTTTCCTTCTTTCCACGATGTTTACCGCGCGCGCACTGGCGTTCGATTTCCGCGACCGACTTAGTACGTTTGATCACCCGCGTAAACCGTCTCTCTTCTCTCCGCTCTCTCCTCTCTCTCTCTCTCTCTCTCTGTTCCGTTCACCGCGCGCGCACAACTGTTCGCGAACCACACCTCACGACTGTCGACGACTTTCTAATGGTGGCGGACGTCGATGCCACGGAGGTAGGCTACGGGTCTCTTTGTTCGGGGGCCGCGCGGTGGGGGAACCCTCGCGCCGACCAATCACCGCCGGGCCTCGTCTCTCTTCCACGGGGTCACGTGACCCCTCGCGCGAGCTCTGCGCAGAGCGAGATGCGCGCCGTGTGTAATACCCGAGACTCTCACGTATATGCGGCGAGCGCCGCGTCGCGTCGCTGTGGCTCTCTCGGCGCTCGGGCGGAGTGATATACGGCGGTGTGTAACGACGCCACCGGGGCTGTGGAGTACGGAGAGCTGCTGCTGCTGCTGCTGCCGCTGCTGCTTCTCCGGCTTCGGCTGTGTGTATATTTTCTAGCTGTATATTTTGTACTGTGCGCGCATCGTCGAGCGCTCGCGATGGCCCCGAAATCGAATAGAGGCCGTTCTCCCACAGCGTTCTCGGCCGCTCGACGCTGCTGCCGCCGTGTCTTGTGTGTTGTTACATGTTCCCGGGGCACCGGCGAGCGCGATGCATCGCGCACTCCCCGAAGTGGGAGATACGCTGTAGTTTGTCTGCCATATTCCGTGCCACAAACTCGTATCTCGCGCAGGGGGATAGGAAAAAAGCAGCGGGCCGTGTAGGCCTCTGTCCATGCGTTCCCAAAGATCGCGGGAGACGGGAGCGGGCACTCGGATTTTCTAGGTTCCGCGCGATATCCAGCGGGTATAGAGCGAGCTGGCTGGCCGCGAGTATCTAGTACACATACACAAGATCCACCGTATAGAGAAAGAGACTGTGGCCTTCTCTCCTCTCGCGCGGCGAGTTCGAGCTCTCGGTCGGCCGTTACAAGTATAACGGGAGCAGGTCAAAGGCTCGAGACATTTTTCCGCAGCGTCGTCCCGCTTTTGAGCCCCGAGGCGCGCACTGAAAAATCGAAGATAGAGGATCGAGACGACGCGGGGGCCACGGGAGATCTTTTGCGCTCGATCTCTGCATTTGCCCACGAGTAACGGGGCCCTCGCGGCCCGTGCCTTGTCTTTTGTGTGTACGAAACGTCTCTCGCGAAAGCCGAGCACAAAGGCGCGCGGCGCGCGATCGTAGGTAGAGCGAAGCCGACGCGTCGCTCGTTATGGTTGTCTCGTTGCAGCGCGGAGGAGCCCGTGCCGCCTGATGCACCACGGCTTTCCGTACTGTCGGTCGGCCCCGCAATTTAAATTCTCATATTTTAACCCCGATGTCATGGTTAAGATTTTTCTTCTATTTTCCTCGCTGTCTCGCTTCGGTGCAGGTACAGACCGTCTGCAGTGCGGGGAAGAGGGAGACGAAGCGCGAATGAATACCGGGACGGTCGGGACGAGCGTTCGAAAAATCGTCGCGGTAAAAGAGACGACTGTGCGGCAAATTTTGTTTTTATTTTTCAGCCTCCCGGAACAATTTACGCAAGTGGTTTTTTTGCTAATCATAACATTGCTCTTTTTACTTAAAAAAAAAATTAATTATGAAATGTGCTCGCGATTGCGATATCAACATTTTGTTAAAAGTCATTTTTCTGAAGGATATTTCTTTTCCTTTTTTCGAATAAAATAGATTCGAAAAAAAAGTCAGTCACCGTGGAGATCAAAGTTCTGCTCGCCAATCAAGGTTCCACCACTATGCGTCGCACTACGGACAGAATGAAAATATACAATTCAATTTGCAGCCCGCATTGCCGCACAATAGCGTCCACTTCGGTCGTCACCCGGAGCCGCTCGCTTGCGGAACGGATCGAGCTGCTCGGCCGCAGCGACCACCGGCAACATCCTTCGCAATAGCCCTACACGTGTTTCCACGAATTTCCCAACATGCGACTCGCGGCGTCAATTCCAAAAACTCAAACTGGACGTATTCCCGGAGATTGAGAGTCACTGCCTCGCAACGCGTACTTTAGTGCAAAGTCTCCCTGCTCCCCCAGTCTCGCGAGTGCAAAACCCCGACGTCAAAACGTCGAGGGCGACGAGGAGCGTCGAGCCTGTGTGTGTTTGCCTGTGTCTCAGCCTATCTGCGCCCATGTGTTTGTGCGAACTGCCGACGGGAATAGGAAAGCCGGCGGGTCGCTAGAAAGCAGCGGACGCAGATCGTGCTCTAGCGGCCGTGTGTCGTGGCGCTAGTGAGGCCCTCGCGTGTGGATGAGCGGCGCACAAACACAACACACGGAGGCCCAGCGCTAGTTTGAGGGATAGGTAGTTGCGACGGGCGTCTGGCTCGTCAAAAAGCGCCTCGCGACGCAGGAGGCGCAGCGCTCGAGGGGTCGAGGGGAGGGGGGTAAGGTAGGTACCTACGCTGCCAGCGACCGAAAAAAAAGGGAAAAAGAAGTCGAGCCTACACTCGAGCTAAAGGAGAGACGGAGAGAGAGAAGTGGAGAAGGTGAAGAGTGCGTAACGAGTGTCTGAGTCACTTTGCGAAAGCGCGCTTGCTCGCTCACTCAGGCTCGCGGGAACGATGACGATGATGCGATATCCACACGCAGCCCCCGTCGCTCTGTTTCGCCGAATAAACGCAGGACTGACGCGACTGACAATCGCCGCGTCTCTTTCTATTTTCTTTTCGAGCGAAATAGCGTAGTTGCGAAATCGAAAATCGTCGCGGGAATTTTTACGCTTTTTGCGCTGTTGGGTTTTTTTGTCGGTTTGACGAGGTAAGCCGAGAGACTGACGACACGCTGTGGGACACGTGACGATTAATGCAATTTCGCACGTGTCTTGTGTTTTCTTAACAAGCTGATAAAAACGTTTTTTTTTCCTAGTTATTTTAAAAGTTTAATGTCAGGTTTCATGAGGAAAAAGCGATGTAAACTAAATTTCCATGAACTAGAAAAAAACCCAGTAACCGCTGCTTGGAGGATTATTTCCGGTCACCATTCCCAGAATTGGCAAATTTTCGTTTTTCCCCGCATTTCCGTTGACTCAGCGGCCAACGGAGTCTCGACTCCGCGAAAATATTTCCTAGTGGCCTAGCGAACTCCCGGGCGATGTAATCGCCACGAGGATTAAAAATAAATGTCCACCGCGGCGAGTTTTGCCGGCTCCGCGCTTTATCGCTAATGACTTGCGCGCGCGGCCGTTGGTGTCTTTGCCTTTGAAACGGCTCGCCAACAACGATAATTATAATCGCGTAGCGCGCGTTCGACGATTCGCCTGCACCGAGCGCGGTCGGTACTATTCCGCCACTGTAGTAGGCGAATCCCTGCGGTCTCGCGTCTCGCTCGCTCTATCTCCGCCGCGGCCCGCGGGGCGCACGAACGGACACGACGGGGTGAACGGCCGTGCCAGCGAAACGTTACTATTCTGGTCATTCTCGTGCGCTCGCGAGCGCGCGCATAGTCTAGCGACAATTTATTCACCGGGGCGAGCGAGCGCGCGCGCTTCGCTCTCGGTGCAACTGACTGCATGCGCCGAGGTGAGCGAGCGAGCCGGCTGACTATCGGGCTCGTCTATCGACCCCTCCCGAGCACCCCGAGGAACGCGCGAAGATCTCCGCCGTGTGCATGACTGACGTCGATAACTCAACCTACGGACGAAGAGCGTAACAATGCTCGGCCGTTACACTATTTTTAGGAGGCTGTTAAGCTGTATCGCTATCGCGCGGTCGATCGACGGCTCCGATGAGAAGAGAAATTTCCTCGAAGGTGCAAAAAAAAAGATGGATTATAGAGAAATTCGAGAGGATGGGATGTACTTGTTTCGAACGGAATATTTGTATGTTACAGAACGAATAACGGATTAAGCAAATATTTTGAAAAATGCATGAAATTGGAGAGAATTGAAATTATTTATTTCGAACGTGTGAAATTGTAATATTGGTAATAAAGCATTGATAGTGGGGTAGAAAATATTTTAAAAAATGAATGAAATTGGAGAGGGTTGAAATGATTTATTTCGAATGTGTGAAATTTTAATATTGGTAAACAAACATGAACATTGGGTAAAAAAAAATGTAATCTTTTTAATTATCAAAAATTGCACATTATGTTGAATGCGAATATCGATTGATGTTACACAGTTTGAGCGACTGGCAGCTCCATCAGCGTAATAACGTTTTTTATCCGTAATGCGATGAGTCGTTTCGAGGAGGCGGATATTGATCTATATAGGCCTGATTGTCACTGCGTAGCGTCGTCCACCTGAGACGTCCGGCTATATATAAAACATTAGAGGGTATTTTTTCATTACGCGATAGAACGCAGCGCCGGTCGGTGCATTATTCACTCCACGTGCGCTTGTTTGTTCATCGACCCACGACGCTTTGCAGTCTGCGCTGACGGCTTTTTTCTCTCTCTCTCTCTCTCTCTTTCTCGCTAGGGCCGTCGATGACGCGTTTCCGCGACGTTTATCCACGTGGGCGAGCCGCCTCTATAATAATTTCGCAGACGCGCCGAACCCGCGGGTCCTGTGGACTCAGTGGTTAAGGGTGGCGGGTCAATAATTTGAGGAAACGAGCGGAAAATATTCATCTCAGGCGGAACTTTTGTCTACGTCTGCTGAATTTTTTTTCGCACGTTGAACAGACCATTTTTTTACTCTAGTAAAGTACATCACTAAGATGAATTTTTAATTGACTTTTTTTTTACCAATAAAATATTTTACTTGGTTACTTCACAATTACCATCGAAAACCAGTTTCGAAAACTGGTTCAGTTTCGTAAGCAGTTTCGAAAAAGTTTTCCAGCTTTCGCAACTGAAAGTGTCAACTTTTTCACCACCATTTTTCATATATTTTCCTTATAACTTTTAACGCAAAAAAAAAAAGATAATCCTAACGCAATAAAGTGCATAAAAACCAATGTTTTACTGCAGGTAAATTCGATTTTATTACACAGATATCGGAACGGTCGTGAATTATTTATTGGAAAGTACCGAGAGCGACTCACGGCCGCAATGAATCACGCGGACACTCGTAACGCTCGTGATTCTCGCTGTCTCGCTGTGCAGTTATATCTCCATGACACCTACGCGAAGGGATCGCAGCAAGATCGTGACAATACAACGGCGAACCGGTAATGTCGCCGTCTGCGCTGGTAAACGGGGGTAAGTGTCATAAAAGTATTAAACCCCGTCCGGCTGGTCGCTGAACAATGGGAATTAGCAGGTATCGGTTGTGTTAAACGGAAACTGATACCGCGCGGTCGTGAATTTTTATACCATTGGGACGGGACGACCGAGACCGAGCGTCCGGGTCCCTTCGACAATTGCGGATCAAGTGCCCTTCCAATTATCCCGGCTTCCACTGTACCCGTCTCTTTCGCTGCATTTCACGTTCCACACTCCACGACCGCTCGGCACGTTACGGCCGCTCTGTACATCATAGAAACTACGTTGCCAACTTGGCAACTGCCCGGCCGATCGATACCGAGATTATTCCAGCGCGCTCCGCGTTTTCGCCGCGACTGCACTTCAACGCCGGGAGAAAATTCACGGCGGGCGCTTAATTGCCGTCTCGATTGAGGGGGTCGAGGGGCGAACGGTGAATCCGAAAATGCAAAATTGTCTCGCCGGGACAGTTGAAACATTTTCCGATTGCGAAAAATATATACATGTCGCTGGCCGAGCGAGGAAACGAAAAAAAAAACAAAAAATTTCGAATTCGATTGAGATGAAAATTGAATGCGGCAAGATTTAGTGAAGTTATATTTTATTTTATTATTGAATGTGTAATTAATAAATTAAATGTATTGTCATTATATTATTTAACATGTGATTAATAAATTCTTTCTTCTACTATTTGATATAAAAATAACATTTTATTATTTTATCCACTATGCTATCAGTTAAATTTTTTCGTGTAAAACGCAAAACGTGTGTAGTCTCGGCTTTCACAATTCCCTAGACTTGACAATTTTCAAAACAAAAAATAAAAACTTGGAATTCGACTGGGATGATAATTAAATGCGGCAAGAATTAAAGAAACTATATTTCATTTTATTATTGAATGCATAATTAAGAAATTATACATATTCTCATTATATCATTCATCACGTGATTAATAAATTCTTTTCTTAATTGATATTTAAATTCACATTTTATTATTTTATTCACTGTGCTGTCAATTACATTTTTTCGTGTAAACCCAAAACGTGTGTCGCCTCGGGTTCCACAATTTTCCGTGAAAATACGATTGGACTTGGCACGGCCGCAGGACTCCCACAGCTCGATCCGTGGGCCGTCTCTCCGTTCCGTAGCATCCCCGTTATCCGAGTGGTAGATCTACGAGGAGAAACGCTCGGCTCGTGAGTAGTTTGCGCCGTGTATACCGGCTGGATATCGCGTGTTATGCTGCGCGCGAGCCAGTGGGAGACGAATCTGAGCTCGTTCGGGAGAGTCGGGAGCCGCGCCGCGAGGATATCGAGGTCCCGGAACGGGGACTCGGATCACGGTCTCTCTGCCCGAGCGAAGACCGGAGCCCCGTGGTTTTCGTGAGAGATCTGAAGAAAGGAGAGAGAGGGAGAGAGACAGAAAGAAAAAAAAGAGGAGCGAGTAAAGAGCGGTAGAGGGGCACAACACAGAGTCAGCCATCATGCCGGTGGCCCCCTCGCGTCTAACTGTTTGGTAGGTCATCCCTACCATCGCCGCCTGCCCCCTCAATAGCATCGCGCTCGGCGTTCCACTTGTCAAGCCGTCTTCGTCGTTTTTCTTACCTCGTTCCGAGCACTCCTATCTCTCGCTGCCTGCAAAATCCGTCCGTCTCGCTTCCAGCAAAATCTTTCACGCCGCTCGACCTCTCTCTCTGTCTCAGCTCGCGCCGGATGATTCAGATTTTCGTATTTTCGAGCCTGCAATTAGATAACGCCAGGCGGGAAAAAACGATGGGCAATGCTTTATTTTTATCGAGGCGCGGAAATCTTTATGTAAAAAAAAGTTTGTGACACTTTTATTTGAAATTTTTTTTTAGTGAAAGAAGGAGTGAAAATGGAGAGGGAAGAATAGAGACTGTCTTGTAGAGGGAAAGATATTTTTTTTTACATTCAGGTAGAAAAATTCTCTGTCGTCGGTAGCCTGGAAATGACGGTCCCTTCAAGGGCGATTCGAGAGCGATTTCTCGGAGGCCGAGGCTGCCGCTCGGGCCCCTGAAAATTGGTAATGACAACCCTCGGTGCCATTATTATATTTTCTCTCGGGGCGATCCGACGAAATGTATATCACGGACGGCGAGGCGAGGCGAGGCGAAGCTCCGCGAGGAGTTCACGCCCGAAACAATCAGTCTTCATTATCAACGATTCGCCGCTCGGCCCGAGAGCCCGTGACCCACTCGCTGACTTTTTTCTCCTTCGCGATCAACGGTGGAAGCTTCGCTTACGATATCGCTGTAATATATTACCTACGCGTACAACGGTGGCAATGCCAAAGGTGCACTCGGCACAAATTAAAAATAAGATAAATTACATTTTCCGGCCGTGCATACTTTTTTTTAAATATAGTGTCAATTAAACACATCTATACAATAATTGTAAACCTTGTTTCACCTTTGACCTTTGAACTCTGTGTAGAAATGTTCAAGAATTATATTAAATAAAAAGAAATTCTCTTATTTTTCACATAGTGAGAATTTTTATATCTTCATTTCCTTATTTTGCTTCCTCATAGAGGAAGCCTTGTTTTCGTGAAATTTTTTTTTTTCGAGATTTTCATGTCAGTACACTCAGCATGGTCCAAAACGTCGAGAAAAGTGGTTTGTGCGAAATGTCTGTATGTGTGTGTGTGTGTGTGTGTGTATGTGTGTGTGTGTGTATGTGTGTATGTACACGTTTTTTTGTTTACACGATAACTGCTGTAATTTTTTAAGAATGTTCTTCAAATTTGGCACGCACGTTCGCTATCATAAAATACTGTATGGGATTGTATTTGGCGCGAATCGGTTAGGAAATTCAGATTTTACAGCATTTTGAAAATTTGGCAATAATCGTTTTCGCGATATAACTTCCGCAAATTGAGAGATATCGGGATGAAATTCTGTACGACAATAGACCACCTTAAAACCATGACTTGTATCAAATTTGGCGAAAATCGGTAAAGCAGTTCTCATGTTATTGCAAATTCATTATTTTTTCAAATGTCTGTAAGTACTATAGCTCCTGTAAATTATGAGACATCCGATTGCAATTTCGAACATGTCATTACGTTCATTGATTATTATCGATGAGTTTCGTCGAGGAAACTGCCATTGTGTCGGTAAATTTGGATTTTGCTGCATGAAAAACAAAAAAAAGCCGGCACCCAAAAAAAAATCGGAAAAAAATTTTTGCAGAATTTTCTCAAATTTGATTCACGTATGGACAAGCATGGACCACGTTTCGAGTACAAATTTGACGCGGATCTGAAAAGCCGTTCAAATTTTATGGCATTTAGAACATTTTGAAAAATCTCGTTATCACGCTGGATCATGCAAATTACAAGGTACCGGCTTCTAATTTGGTCCACACATTCACTATCATGAACCAAGGGTTGGGTACAAATTTGAGGGAAATCGGTTCGGTGGTTAAAATCTTACATTTTTATTTATTAAAAAAAAACAGCCGAAAAAACCTGCAAAGTAGAACCTTGCAAATTGCTTCCTCAGTATTCTACACTTTTGACGATGCTTCCTCTATGAGGAAGCCAAAATTGATCAACATACTTCCTCATAGAGGTAGCATCGTCAAAAGTGTAGAATACTGAGGAAGCAATTTGCAAGGTTCTACTTTGCAGGTTTTTTTATTCTTTAATTACATTTCCTTTTTTATGGTATCACTTTAACGGACACGGTGAAAATGAAGCAGTGTTGTAAGTTCCCATTACTTTAAGAATTAAACTTTACACAACAGTTTATTTTTCAGTTACTATTTCATAACCATGACCTGTAGCGATTATAATACGATATGTGAACTTTTGAGTAGCCGTAAGAAAAAGCAAATTTTTTTGTAAATTTTCGGAGAAATTGGGCGAAAAATGGACAAGCACAGTGCTCCATTATTTTCGTAATGCATTAACATTATTTCTCCATTTTTTCAATAAGATTACCATGAAGTAATTTGGGAAATGAATATTTCTTGTTTCTATTTAAAAGTTTACATATCATATTATCATCATTACGAGTTATTATTATTAAAAGATAACTACAAAGCCAATCGTACCATCAATTTTATTTTTATAAAAATTATAGGGATTTGCAACTCTGAAATGAAGGCGCGTCTAATTGCGGAATCCAGGGTACACTCGGTGAACACAGAGATTTACCGATTACCCTGAATCCCGTCCTCGCGAGCGCACGGATATTCCTACCGCGAGCGCCGATTGTGCATACACGTTATTTGCGCCGATCGCGAAGGCGGCCTTCGAGCGACGATCGATATAATTATGCGCTCACAGCCGCAACAACAGTTGCAATGCGACTCGTGCACGAGCGATACATCGATGTGTATCGTCGAGGCGGAGGCGACTGAGTCGACTCGCTCGCCTCACGTGTGCCCCGGAAACTCGTGTTCTCGATGTATCGGTCCTTGCGGCTCGACGCGTGAGGGGCACACGTTACGCGGCGCTTCCGCCATACGGTTTCCCGCGTCGATTCCGCCTAAGTTGACGGTTGATACACGCATAAGCACACGAAACGCGTACCGTGAAATATATATACCTATGTGCACGGGGCCGGCCGAGGCGCAGATGGCTCTCAGCTCAGGGCGATCGGAGCACGTGGCAGTCCACGAGACAAACGGACACATTTTACCTTCGTGCGGATCGATTTACCCGAACCGTTGATCGGTCGCTGTGCACCCGGCGCATTTGTCTTTCTGCCGTTTGGATATCTGAATTTAGTTAGGACGTTAATTTTGGAGAAAAGAAATGCCGAGAGGCCGATTTCGGGCCTTTTCGGCTGGAAGTCGGATCTGTGATTTCAAGTTAAAAAAAAACTTCCAATTTTTTTTTACGATTATTTCAAAAAACGCTGAAAACATTGTGTTCGGGTGTAGAATATGCGACTTGAGAACGATGGTGTGTGTTAGCATTCGATATTTTGAAGAAAAAAAAGAAAAATTTCGTGAGGTCGATTTTGACGGTTTTCCGTTTTCGGTCCGGAGCCGTAGACAGTAAATCGAGGCATTTTGCTGCAGAACGCAAAATTAGGAGGAGACGAGGCGTTTAAATAATTTTTAATGATTTTTCAAAAATATTTTTAAAGTGTCTTTTGCGACAGATTCTGCTAGATTTTTTGCAGTTGGCACAATGAGAGCTCATAGTGTCTTTAATTATTTTTTTGAAAATCATTTAAAAGAGGGTTCGGCCCAGTGTTTTCGGGGGTGGAATATGTGACCTGAGAACAACGGTAAAATTCAAAAGACTGAACCCTACGTCCATCCCGAAGTTTCAAATATTTACTAATCGTCCAATCCCACTCCTATTCATTCTAAAAGCATAAAACAATTTTTCATTCCCGCGATGTCGGTGGCTCGGATCCTCGGTTAACGGTTAAACCTAACGTTACATCCCATCCCGTGAGCTCTTATTGAGGCCCGACTCACTGCCGCGAACGTCTTTTTCAGCTCGCGCGATACGCCAAGACCGGTTGCGAAAATTTAATGATTATTAATAGTATCGCAATAAAATAACAATAACAAGGCCCGCGAGGATGATCAATTCGGCCGAATAATTGGCAGCGAAAAATCAGCGAAAATTCGGATTAAAAGCCGTCGAGACGGAAAGATTTCACAACTGAAATAATCTGCCCGAGTTTATACACACAACGCAGGAAAGTTTTGGCGAAAGTCTCGTTGTCCCTAATTCCGTCCCGCTGTCGCTGCGCTACGAAATAACCGCCGCGAGCTGGTGCTCCGTGTATATAATATATATTTTATACATATATATGTATATAAACGAGAAACAAGCGGCGGGATATCGCGAGAGCTGCAGCCGTCGCCGTGTACAACACAGTCCAGGCCACGATTTTCCGCCAGGCCCCGAGCAACGTGCACGTGTTTTGTTCTCCCGGCTCTCATTCTGCACTATCCCGTTGTGCTATTCCGCTCGTCATTACGCAGATACGTAACGCTCGCGCCCCTCGCCGCGTATAATCCGCGCTGGATGATGAGCGATTGCGTCTCTATATATTTCTATAAATACAATAATCAGCCCCGCGTCCAGCGACAATAACCAGATCCGCTGAAACGAACAACGGAAATTCTAACGCTGCGGGTCTCGCTTTCTCTGCCAGAAACCGACCGCGCCGTCACTTGCAGCGGTGCAACGCGCGGGACATTCCCCCCCCCCCCCCCCAACCAGCTGTTGTTCTCCGTCTCTCGGTCTAAAAAGGTTCCGCTGAATTTTGCGAATAAAAAATGGTAGCTACGGAAAATCCATGCTGTTAATTAATTAATTTATTATTAGCTCATTAATAGTACAGATAATAGCAATAACAACGCTATTAATTAATGAATTAATTTCGTCAATCATTAGACCTCGTCATTAAACTGTACAACTTTTTTTATTACGAGGCAGTTAATTATTTCTAAAACATAACAAATTAATAATAATAATAATAATAATAATAATAATAATAATAATAATAATAATAACAACAATATGGAACATCTTTGTTTATTGTTTCATAAAAATATTTTATTGTCACCTTCGAGTGTGCCATGTGAAAAAATGCGATAAAAAAAATACGTCTTCTGTACAAGTTGAAGTTTTGCTGCTCTGGATGTTAAAGTTTTAGCCATAGATCTGTGGAGCACGTGGAACTCAATAATCCACAGGGATTTTAAGAGATTGATCACAAAAGCGAGGAACTAGTGTTGCGCTGCTGGCTATGCGCGCTGCGTCGTGCGTCACAGACGCGGTGGTTGCTTACGTGATCGCCGTCACGGTTTGAACCGCTCTGCGTTCTTGTCTCGCATCAACAGCGGCAGCAGCAGCATTGCCCAAAAAAAAAATCCATGCCCATCAGATAACTCGTCTCCCACGCGCCATCTGAAAGTCCGCTCTTTGTCGGAGCTCCTCGGGCTGTTATTTTCCTCACACACCAGTTCGTCTCTCCTCGCGCCCCGACCGTATTTCTTCCATCCAGACGCGGGAGAAAAATTTCGAAATTTCTGGGCGAGCCCGCGAGTCGACGGTAACGTCGAGTCTCGATAAAGCGAAAGACCATTTTTTTTCCTTTTCGTATCACAAACGGCTCACAAATGGCGTTTCGGCCACAACACGTGACGATCGCCCTGCACGTGTAATGTAACGTGTAATGTAATCGCACGTTAGGATATTTCAAGAACTGGGATGATCGAAAATATCTTTCCGCAAATATCCGGCGACCGAAAATACAGGAAGAAATGCGCCAAAATATCCTGGGCCGAAATAGGCCTTGTGAGATATATTTGTGGCCTTTTATGATGGGATATTCTTGGGGCTTTTGAGGGATATTTTTTCGATAAATATTTTCCGTTTGTGCTGTTTATCGAGCCATAATATTCTCTAACATTATAAATAAATAAATAAACAAATAAACAAATAAATAAATAAATAAATAAATAAATAAATAAATAAATAAATAAATAAATAAATAAATAAATAAATAAATAAATAAACAAATAAATAAAAAATAAATAAATAAATAAATAAATAAATAAATAAATAAATAATACACTGGTCTATTATTGGTACGTACAAACGACCGGTACATCCGTATTTCCCACATAATTAATTATCTCAAGTAAAACGCGAGCCAAATCGAATTTTATTTTCAGTGCACGAATTTTATTCGCTCGCCCCAAAACAATACGCATTAAAAAAACCACGTAAATCTAATGTCGCGCATAAGACAAGATGACTCCGATTATATTTGGCTGCGTCGTAAAACGGGCATAACAAGTGGAAAAGACGTTCGGTGGGAGTCGCTCGCTTGCCCAACCGACTCTACATACGCACTTGAAAAACACGAGAGGGGGAACAAAAAAAAACAAAAAAACAGGCGTATATGACGTTCCTCTTCGGTTTCTCCGCGTTGCTATCTCGGCTCTCGCACCCTCGACGCGCATTCCCCTTCTCAGATTAACGATGCGCGTTTTTTCACGCTCACCTCATACTCGTTTTTATCCTTCTGACTCGTTATTTTTTTTCTGTTTGCTCGAACTCGCCTTCTTTACAAGTGAAAATTTAAGAGGCACCAGCAGCGCTGTCGAGTTTTTTATTATTATCATTTTTTTAAGGAGGAGTAAACAGTCGACCGGTTCATTGGCCGGGTCAAGGCGAAATAGTTTCTCGTCCCTCCGACTCACCGGATCTAACTATTTCCTTATCGAGTGTAGCGTCATCGTCGACGACTCGAGGTGCGATTTTAGCGCCAGAGTCAATCGGGACGCGACGAGATGTAGCGAAGATACAGTAGAAGCTCCGTAGAATTTTTCTCTTCACAGTCCAGGTTTATTTATTTGATTTATTTGATTTATTTTATTTATTTACGACGAAAAAAAAAGTTAGTGTTAACAAGAGCTGTGAAAATTCCAGTCATACTGATAAATTTGCCAGCTGATCCAGCTTATCAGGTGACACATTTTTTTTACTTTCGTCGCACGAACGAAAAAAGTCAATTACACCATATTACAACATATCATCAGTCGCGCCAGTCAACCGATGGTAACGCCGACAATTTATCAGTCACACCGATCGACTAATCGCCAGCGCCAATAAATTATTTCGTCTACCAGCTCGATTCAATTAGTTATGCCAACAAATTATTCTCCGTACCGGCAAATCCACCAGTCAACCAATTAGTTCTGCCAACCTCTCGGTTCGTTCGCACAATTAGCCGCCACTGCGGCCCAACGTATAATTGTTTTTTGACACGAGTCATGTTTGCCTATCGTTGTGAGTAAAAAAAATATATACAGACGCATTAAACACCCCATTTCGTGAGGTGTGTTCCGCTTTGGAGAAAGTTCAGTGCACGAACAGTCGGCAGTTAATACGTCGCAGTTCTCTGTATGTTGTGTGTTCGCCGGTGGCTGGAACCGTCGAGCGATTTAGCTCGCACGGGCGCATAAACACACAGCGCTCGGCTCAACCGGGAGACGGACGGACACTTCCACGGCAAATTGTATACTTTCATCCAGTCCCTTCCTTCTCGCCCCGCCGACGTGTCCTCCGGACCCGTGACACATGTACTCGTTAACGACTATAGGCTACACATCCCATTCGCGCCGATAAGAGAAATAAGTACAAATCGAAGGCCAACGACTACATTAAAATCAAGATCCGATAATGCGACAGAAACGAAACGCGTTCGCGGAACGGCGATACCGATCTGTATTGGTCTTCTCGTTCACCTCGTGACACGTTCTCGCGTTCATTCGACGTGACACGTACGACGCGAATTACCAATGAAAAAAAAATACGGGAAGGAATAATATGTTTTTTTTTTAGATCTGATGACATTTGTAGGCGGTGCGAAAATGTTATTTATAAAAATAAACTGGTGTGTTACATTTTTTTAAATAGCACGATGGGAGTTCACATTATTCTGAATGTACAGGATGCAAAATTAGGAGCGGACGAGACGTTTAAATAATTTTTAACGATTTTAAAAATATTGAACTTGTCCTTTGCGACAGTAAATCGAGGCATTATGCTAGACTATTTTTCAGATGGCGCAATGCGAGTTCATCATGTCCTGAATGAACAGGATGCGATATTAGGAGGACACGAGACATTTAAATAATTTTAACGACTTTTTGAGACGTTTTTAACAACTCTTTTGCGACATTAAATCCAGGCATTTCGCTAGATTTATTTCAGCTGGCGCAATGAGAGTTCATAGTGTCCTGAATGTAGAGGATGCAAAATTAGGAGGGGACAAGACGTTTAAATAATTATTAACGATTTTTAAAAGTTTTTACCATGTCTTTCGCGACAGTAAATCGAGGCATTTCGCCAGATTTTTTCAAATGGCACAATAAGAGTTCATATAATGTCCTAAATGTTCATAGTGTCCTGAATGTAGAGGATGCAAAATTAGGAGGGGACAAGACGTTCAAATAATTATTAACGATTTTTAAAAGTTTTTACCATGTCTTTCGCGACAGTAAATCGAGGCATTTCGCCAGATTTTTTCAAATGGCACAATAAGACTTCATATAGCGTCCTAAATGTAAAGAATGCAAAATCAGGAGGGGTCGAGACGTTTAAATAATTCAATAAAAATTAAACACAAAAAAAACCAATCGTTTATCTCACTGATTCCTCTTCTCTCACCCCCGAGCCGCAATTATTCCCGTGTTGTTTCTCGCGCCCGCGAGCGCGTAGGCAAATTATTGACTCGCCGCCAGCCGCCGCGTTATTCATTTAGCGCCGGATCCTGTGCACCGAACGTTTTCGCGCCAACGGCCGGAAGCCCGTGGCAAGCGAGTGCGAGCCGCCTCTCGCGTGTGTTCGTCATCGTTGCCTCAGTGCGGCGGGCGCAGATTGCACGTCGCGGGAGCAGCGCACGGAGTGCATAGAAGCGCGTGGGTGGAGACCCCCGAGTCGCTCCATTACAGTCCGCGCGAGTATTCCACCTCCTCTCTTTCCACTCTACGAGCAATGTTGCTGTGCTATATTCCTCACGCTATAGTCGCCGGTTGAGGTAGGTCGCGACACCGAGAGCCACCAACCAACGCTCTCTCTCTCTCTCTCTCTTTCTCTCTTTCTCTCTAGTCGCTATAGAGTCACAGAGCCGAGCGGAGAGAACGAGGTACCCACTCATCATCGTTTACAGTGCAATTACATGTGGCGCTGCTACAGCGCTGTAAACTACAGTTATTGCGCCTGTACAATCGCACATGGCGCGTATATGCGCAGCGCAACTTCGTGTAAATCGGTATCCGCTTGTGGCCTCCATCGGATGTATAAATAAATTATGTAAATAAAAAAGTTCGCTCCCACACCGAGAGAAATCGCGCGGCGGCTGCGAGCGCTGCAGTGACCATTATTAATTGGTTGATAGAATTTCTTTCTGGCGTTGTGATTCTCGCCGTTGTCGCAGCGTTGCAAATCCGCAGTAGTTTGAGAAACAAATGTTGCAGCGCGTTTCGTCTTGTAGGTGTGATTCAATAATCATAACCTACGGCGATTGTAACATGATGTGGAAACTTTTGAATGTCAGAAATCGTAGATCCGTCTCCGGACCGAAAATCGACGAAATCGACCTCAACTTTTTTTCTTTTGAAAATATCGACTTGTAAGTTATACCATTGTTCTCAAGTCGTATATTCTACCCCCAAAAACACTGGTTACCAATACTTTTTACTCGATTTTGAAAAAAAGATATTTTTGCGACCATCTTTTTGTCATAAATCGTAGATCCGTATCCGGACCCAAAATAGCCAAAAACGACCTCAAATTTTCTTCTTTTGAAAATATCGACTTTTTTTTTAATTTTAATTTAACACCAAACTGATTTTGTTTATCACGGACTTTCCTGGCAACCAAACACAGATAAAAAATGTGCACGTGAACACACCAACAATTTAATAGTACATTACGCGACAAGGGAGGGAAGTGTGGATTTCGTGTGAATTTCTGCCCTCGCTTAACTCGGGCATCAAACTTCACGCTCGGTGAAAATTTGCACTCCTCTCATTTAGCGTACTATACTTTTCTCCCGATTTCGCTAAAAAAAATAACCACATTCTTCAAGCGAAGAATTTGGCGAAATCACGTCGCACGTGTTATTTTTTGTGAAATATATAACAAGTCGTGTAGAACAGCAGAGGTTATCGAGCGGTGTGGCATCGATAATAAATCCATTTTGGCTTCGCACCCGTTAGGCGACACGCACATCCATCACAACGCGACTATTTTCCACGCAATAACGTCGCAATGATCGCGCCGCACGATCGAAATACTTATTATTGCGAATATCCGCGCGCGAGCGTCTGACATTTAATCCTAGTGTCAAAAAACCCGCGAGATTAAAAATCACGTGGCAATTTCACAGCGCGAATAGCTTGGCAACAATACAAATCTCGAACTTCGATACCAAAACTCGAAAGTCAATAAATCTCGTTAAAAATATACACATTATACTATAACCGCTCCATGTTACTATTATTAATTAATAATTACAAAACCAATCGTGCCATCAACTTTATTTATAAAACTTTTCGGAATTTACATTGCATTTATTCTGCATTGTTGATACGATTATTATTATATTACATTTTAAATAACTTCACACTCCTCAAATTATTTCGTTTTATTAATTTTCGCTCCACCATCAAATATCCCGGTCGAAGAAATTAATACCCCAAGTTTATTCTCATTATCCGCCGCACGCTCAGTTGAATAATTCCGGGTCAAGCCCTCGGAGTTCAAGCAGAGCGGCAAAGCAGGTAAACAGAGCTCCACCGAACCACCACTCAATTCCTCAGACCCCGCAAGGAGCTCGAGTTTTCGTGGGAGGCATCGGGTAAAAAAAAAATGCAATGCCCTCGGCGTTCCAGAGAAGCGAGAAGAAAATCGAGGGTTTTCCGTGATTCCCGAGGTCGGACAAAGGGCGAAGCGCGCCGGCCGCGCGCTGTAAACAAAGAGTCGGCCGTAGCGGTCGGAAGGGAAGCGCGCGCGATCTGGCAACGCAGGAAACCTTTTTCCTGCGACGCCACCGCTGCGGCGTTGCGCCGCCCGGTTATACGTGTGTCGAGCGGGGAGCTCGGGATGTTCGGTGGTTGTGTGCGTATGAGAGAGGCCACTCGTGGCCTGTGTAGCCTCCCCCGAAAAACATCTGCGTCGACGGACGCGCATCCAGGGCTGCATCGCCCGCGGTGCCGAGGGATCATCGTGTCCCTTCTACGGGCGCCGCAGGCCACGTCCGTAATGCTTTATCGTTTATGTTCCTCTTTGTCTCACTCTCCGCGCGAGCTACGAGTAAAAAAAAAAAACCGACGGCTCTGACGTTGAGATTTTTCCGGGAAGAGTGTTGAGTTTCTGGAGGCGACCGGACGCCTCGCGGTTAGGCTAACGCGAGACGCAATATCCGCCGACAGTTCACGCATGTGGACAGACCGAACGATAAATAAATCTTGCGCAACGCGTGTGCCACGCGTGACACTGACAAATTATTTATCTTTTCTTCTTAACGAGTGATCCGCCAAGGAGTCAGAGGTGTTTTGATAAAGGTTCGGGGAAAACAGTTTTGAATTAAAAACGTGTCGCAATAAGAGGCAGAATAATTAGTATAGGCTTAATACACTTTTTTTTTAAGTACGTGAGATTATTTTCAGAAACGATAAAAAATGTTTTTACAAAATTGCAAAACGGAATTTATGTTTGCGGTACCCGGGAATAAATTTTCGGCCGTGAGTATTCGATTTCAGGGCACAATGCGTTAATTCCGCTTCCGCGTGCACAAAGGAAGCGCGTTTTTTTTTATTCGACGAATTTCATCGAAGGTCGATAAATCGCAGAGCAAAAATTAATGTACCGACAAATGAGATTTTGCGCTAGGCTGAATATTAAATTTTGATATTGTGCGACGCATCAATGGACGAACCGCCGTCAGTCGGGGGATATAACTGACCACCCCTATGGAAGCGTGACGAGGGGGGTCGAGGGGGAATCGGGAAATGATACGGGCTCGGCGGGACAACAGAGGCCGCGAGAGCCGCTGTTACACGGAAGGGAGGACGCCTTCTGTGTTCTTTATGGCGAGCGAGGCCCCTCGGTACAGTCCGGGCAGGCATTTCTTTCTCGCAATTCCGCATCAGAAGGCCGAGGCCAGACACTTCCGCACACGTGCGTCGTCGATTTTGTGCGGCACGAAATATCGCGAGAGTTAGGCGACGGCACGAGAATAACGAATTATTTATCCCCGTCGAGTCGCCTTCGTGCGGACACGCGAGGAGAAAAAGTTTTATGCCCGAATTGAAACGTACGCGACGCACGCGAACCAAAACAAAAACAGAATCTTCATAAATTTTGTTTACATTACATTCTTGTGTAACATAAAAATAAAAATAAAATTTTCGTACACCGCAATTCACGTAAAAAAATACTTCGCTATCAATATAATATTGTAGCATCGTGACGAGAGTCAGGTAATTTATTAAAAAGCGTCGAGTTGCCGTGCGTCACAACTATAAAATTATAAGTACAACGCGACAGAATATTTTTCCCGGAATCAAATCGTATTTTACTGGCCCAGAATCGTATCGTGCAAATGTAATTTCATTCTGCGTAATTAAGTATTATTTTTCACTCAAACGTGTCAATTTTAATTTTTTGTATAAAAAAAAATCTCGCGATAAGAGCGCGAAGCGCCGAGCGTCAACAGTTCGCCGATAGCAGCGTCACCAATAAGGTAAATAATCGGCCGATTAGCATAAACTGCATTGGCGACGTCGTAATTATTCGCCTTTTCCGCCGCGAGCAATAAACATGAAGCGTTATCTAAAAATGTCGGCGAGCTCATCGTCCCGCTTCGCGCCTCGCCGTTTACTCTAATTTGTGGCTACTGTGCGACGCTGTACAAACTTCACACCCATCGCCGACTGTTGCTTTCACCACGTGCAGAGCGTCCGCCGATACGTCACACGGCGATTCCTCCGTGTCCGTCCAACCGACCGAACTGCCTGCCTGCCCACACGATAATTATACATATTCGCTTTATAGTATACGAAGATCAGTATTTCGCTTAATCCCTCACTCAACGTCGTCGACTCTCTCGGGCGCGCGGAAAATAAATAAACACGCGAGTACGAGGCGTACGCGCATCGCCGATAGCTCCCCAAACGAGCAATGCGTCGGTTAATTTATGGTTTTCCGCGAACGCGTGTGTGCGGCCCGAGAATACCAGTTGCACGTGGACCGTTGATGTGTCCGTGTTCGAGCGTCAGCGGCAGAGCACCATGAGACCCGGTTTCGGTTGTACGGCGTGTGCAGACGACGACGACTCGGGCCGTGCCGCACGGGAGAGAAGGAGAGAATGAGGGACGAAGCGAGAAGTGTGTGTTTCGAGTGGTGCGACGTTGCCAAGTCGCCCGCTCTTTTACCGAGTAATACGCGCGCCGGCGAGGATGCGAGCGCGCGTACCCCGAGTAGATAATTCGTATAATGAAGAGAAATTATACGGGTCCTCGTGGTCGGCGCGAGCGGGTAGAGGGGGAAGGACAAAGGAGTTTTCGAAGGGCTAGTTCGTCGAGCCGTGTTCGTCGAGCGTATATAGGACGTATTTCCCGTGGCGGACGAGCCCCCAGGGAGATAAACTCGGCGGGTAGGCCGCTCCGCCGTCGCTGGGCTGCTTTTCCTCCTCCGGCGCGCGCGATCCTAGTTTATCGATTCGACTTTTCTCAACGCCCGGAGAGACCCTCGGCTGCACCCCGAAAAACCCTTTTTCCCTTTCAATACCCGCTGTAAAGTATTGCCCATTGTGACACACGCGCGCTTTATGCATGCGAATGAACAGCTGAGGAGGCAGCGCGCGCAGCGTGAGGGGAAAAACGTTTCGGCGGAGACCCGCATCGGTCGAATTTTTCTTTGTTCCCCGCGCGTGCGCGCGCGGCTCACGGGTTTTTTGGTGGGCTACAGAGAGATTCGCGTGAATTTTTTTTTTTTTTTTCGATAACTTTGATCATGTTTTTAATTCAGCGCTTAAAAAAAATCTTAATAATCATTTACAGTTAGCGTTACGATTTATTAGCCTGAAGAAATGAATTTAACTAGAAAAATTGTCGCACGAATGATTAAACGTCACTTGCAGTTGCCAGGACCACCGCAATTTCTCCGCACTGGGGAAATCGGAATCGCTCTGAGGCAGTCGACTCGTATTAATGAGAAAAAAGTGCTGCAACACGGACGGCAGTTGTTGCACGGAGTCTCCGACCCCGCGCACAGGGAAACGCAGGTGGAACGTTGTTTTACGAGTCGGCACAAAGTAGAGTGTATATAGCTTCCAAATGTATAGATATATTCGCCGCGCGTCCGGCGCTCGAAAACTTGATATTCGATCTCTCTTTTTCCCTCTTACATATATATAACTGGGCCCGCGAGGAGTGCCGGGCGTTATAAACAGAAGTGAGCGGGCGGGCAACAGCCAGGGCAACGCGAAAGGGAATATTGGCTTTTACCGGATGGCAGATGGCAAGGGACAGCTGGCGGCGGCGCTGCTCGAGCTCGTTAATGGGACGTACGAGGCGATCAACAGACGGAGAGCTCTCGGGGCCCGGCGAGCGAACCGACACTCAAAACTTTTCAACTTTTACACTGCGGGCACGAAAGTGTGGTGTCCGTGTGTACCGACCGCGTCACGCTTCATCGAGATAAGAATTTAACCCGAGTCCCTCTCGATACATCGAGGCGAGGCTGCTCGCGCTCCTCAGCGCCACCGAAAATATATTTTTCTGCGACGCAGTTGCTCCCGAGCGGCAGACTCGCGCGGCTGATAAGACGCTTTATTTACCTTCTCGAATGTTTCGGCGCGGGCCACACCGAGACGACGGAAAATATTGCGGCGCGGAGTAAACGCCTCGAACCTTTTCGAAGACTTGTTTGTACTTCAGAAAAATGTCGAGTGACTAATTATTACGTGGATAAGAGGCGGAATAAGCGCATGAATATTGTGACTCGGAGGGAGGTGAATTGCCACGCAATGGGCTGGTCGATCGCGCCGTTTTTTTTTCTCTCTCGTTCATGCTAATAAGAACGCGTTTTACATGCAAAACAAGCGGTCGTAAACGTCGACCTGGCTTGCGAAAATTTGTCAAGAGCCGTTTCTCAACATTCAAATTATTTAGAACGTCCCGTCGAAGGTTTATCAATTTTTCAACGTCAAAAACGGCGTCGAAATAATCTAAACAGCCGGTGAATTAAATCGAGACTATAAAAAAAAGTCTGTTTACGGAATGAGATTTTTTTTTATCGCTGATGCAAATTACCTTCAAATCTCGACGAAGCCACCAATTTTCGAGATCCTGCTCTTATCAGTCGCTATTTTTTTTTTTTTTTTTTTGTCGCGGATGACGCAAAAAGAACGAGGAAGCAAATTTGCGGCTTTTATTTCGTCAGTGAGAGGGCACGACGGGACTGTTAATAATCGCCCGTCGACCGTGAACAATGTCACGAGGAGTATAATGCGCTTGCATCAACGAGCGGGTAATCTCGTTGCTTTTTGCACGTACGCCTTACGTCGCGACTTGTCATCGACTCGCTCGTTACGCAAATCACCGAACTCGGTCTCTTATCGTACGTTTGTGTGCGAGGGCAAGGTCCTCCTGCCGCGCTATCGTAGAAATAAAACCGCGCGCTTCGATCTCCTCCTCCTGGCTGTCGTCGTATAATAAAAAAAAAGACTCCCGCGCCTCGATCTCGTCCTCCTCGCTGCGTTCGGCGAGCCGGCTGCGATTACTTTGTGTGTCTCTGGCCTCGGACGAAGAGCCGAGGAATTATTATTGCTCTATGGCGAGCGAGATTTGGCCTCTAAGAGTCGCCTCGCGAGGTCGGAGCCCTCAGTCATGGCGCAGCCCGAGCTGCGGGCACCTCTATGCTAATATAATCCACATAACTTCCGACCTTCCCTCCTCCACCTCCAACATTTCGCCGGGCTAAAAATAACGTCGCCCCCGGTCTGCAAAAAATTCGCACACGGCCGAATGTTCCAGCCGCTGCACCGCTTTATTTTCATAATAATAATAACAACAAACCGAATTGTCTTATTTTGACTCGATAAAAAAAGACAACATGTCGCGTAAAATCCGAAGGGTGAAATTTTTTTTTGTTCGGACCTGGGATTGAGTTTTAATTCGAGAATTCCACTTCACATTCATGACCGAAGATTTTTCGTCGCAGAGGTCAAAGAGGACAACGATGACAACAAAAATAGTCGCGTAAGAGACGAAGGGTGAAATATTTTCTGCGTTTCAGACTTGGATCGAATGCGAGGAATCAACTTCGCATTTATCACCCAAAACTTTTCGTCGTAGAGGTCAAAAACGACAACGTCAACAAAAATTCTAACCTGCAGCAGCTGAAGACTGAAACACTTTCCACGTCTCATTTTCGACTTCTCCGAGACTCAAAATCCCTGATTCAACAATGCCCTTCGTATCGCACGATATTTACCGAAAAGTATCGAAAAAACAATATTTAGCGAGTGAATATCTATGTATTTACTCGCTAAATATTGTTTTTTTTTCGTAAAGAAATAAGGGAGGTCGACTACAATGAAGATTTAAGATCCCAAAATGCGGGGAATAAATGTTTGAAGAATCCTATTGTGGCGCTATCAGCGTTATACGATATTCCACGCGTAGGTACAGAGAGTCGCACATTGCGAGTGTTCCGCGGCGATGCGCACGTACCGAATGGACTACGCGCGGCCGCGGCGGCGGATGATACCCGGGGCTCCGCGTATACCAGTCGCATGTTTAATGTATGTTTCGTCGCGACTTCGTGCTCCCCGTGTACTTTTATGCGTTCTGTACTGTAAAACCCGTGCGGAGTGTCTTCCATATCCCAACAGAGTTTTCGTGCCGTGAAAGCACATTGTTCTTACGCATTGGCATTCTTCTGTCTTTTCTCACATCCCTCCCCCCGCGCATCTGGCTCGGGACGAGGCGCGCAGGCGAGTCTGTCTCTGCGGGCGAGTCGAGAAATGTGCTGGACATCTACGCGCGAGTCGCCGAAGAGAGAGAGAGAGAGAGAGAGACAGAAGAGCCAACCGACCAGCAGCAGAGCGCGTCAGGCTCTCTCGGCCCAGCAGGAAGGCGAAGCGTCGAGGCGAAGCGGGCAAAATCCCGGGAGGACAAACGCGCGAGGGAGAGGGAGACACGGAGGAGGAACGAGCGAGTCGAACAGCCCCAGGAAATCCGTCGCGTTCCAGTCGACGAGGCCGGGGTCAAACCGTCACGATCTTATCACCGGAGTCACCGTTCACAGGGTCGCTCGCCGTGCTCTCGCGACGCGAGCAACCTCCCCGTGGACTGAAAAACGAAAATAATGTCGCTCGGGTCTGCAGGCATTTTTTTATGTGCTGGGTAAAATAATTCGGGCCTCGTTTTGTTCACTCCCGAAAAGAAAAGAAAAAAAAGTTTAAACTCCCGCAGATTAAATGTTTGAGTCAATTAAAAAAGGAGACAAAAAGACAGTTTTATTTATTTTATTATTTTAATGTTTTGATTTATTTTATTGCTGTTATGTTGGAAAACAATGTATGTTAAATTGAATCGCTAAAAAAAATTCCTTTTGCATAAACAAAAACACCAGAATAGCGCAAATTTGTCACGCGGCTGGTGCATCAAATTTTCATAATATTAGTATCACCGGTGACGTCCCCGAACAAAGACGATAACGCGGGCGAAAAAAAAAAAAAACGAAGGCCTGATAACACAAAGGAATCCTCGGCAAATTCGCCGGGGCGGAGTAACGAAAATACAATAATATTGTTATCGCCGTCGCGCGCAATCGGGACGTAGGATCCGGCGCTCTCGCGAAACTCACGGGGTTTACGTTTTTATTTCTTTTTGTCCGCGCGCTGCGCCTTCCATGATAATTCGACCGAGTCCCCCGCCCGAGCGATATCGAAACGCGCGGCGGCGTCCGCAGCGCTTCGAGTGGCGAAGCGGGGTCGAAGGGGGGAGGGGGGGGGAGGGGCAACGGCGGGGGAGCCGAGCGGAGGGCGGAAAGCGGGGAGGAGGGGGGAGACCCAGCGAGCGAGCAGTCAACAACACAACACAAAATACGCTGTAGCCTCCACCACCGGAGGCTACGGCTCTTCGCTTCAGCTCTTTCGGCGTTCCCCCCATAGAATATACACTCCGCGCTATAGTAACCAGCGCCATATCTGTATATACGTACCCCGAGCGTCGGCTGCGCCGCTGTGTGTGCCACGGGAGAGCCGTGCGCGCCATGGTAGCCGGCTGAGCGCAGGCGAGTAGCGATCTCTATTTTCCCAGGACTTCCCACGCCGCACGACCGGAGAGCGAACAGACCCGTCGCATATTAAACTCTCTCCGACACCCTCGAGGATCAGAAAGCACCAGCAGCGGCAGCGACGGTCTGTCCCTCTGTGCCGCTGCTGTGTTTCACGTCGCTCCTTCCTTCGTATGCCTGCAGAGGAACACGGGGCAAAATGGGACGCCGGGGCAGAATGGGATAGTATTTTTTTTTGTTCATTTTCGATGATTGGACGGGGCGAAACGGGACGCTCCGACATTTTTGGAAAATCACGTTTCTAAAACGTAATCAATGGAACCACCGAAAATATAGGGAACACAGTGAATTCCCAATTTTTTTCCACCGAGTGTACTATCAGGCGTCCACTGAACGTGAATGCACTTGGTACTTCTAGAAAATTTACGTCCGCGTCTCGCCTTCAGTTAGGGACACAATGCAGTCAACGCTGATGACGTTCAGTGACGCTCAGTACATCAAGCCATACATTGCCGAATTTGGGGAGCATCTCATTTTGCCCCAGTTTTTTTTTTCTTTTTGGCTAACTTCAAAATGGGTGATTGGAATGGAGTCTTTGGGCGAAAAGCAGCAAAGAGTATCGTCGTGAAGCCATTTTTCGCTTACGCGTCCCATTTTGCCCCACGTTCTCGTATATCTGCGTATCGTATATCTGTATATCCCTGCGTCACAGGTAACGGGCACATACGGGCGCCTTCGGATTGCTCTTCGACAGCGACACGATACCATAGACTACTGCTTTTTTTCTCGACTTTTTTATTTTCGCTTATTTCACTCCGCTCCTGCGAACAGATGTATACCTATATATATTTATGTATGTATGTAACGACACCGTACACAGAGTACTCGGGAGAGATCGCTCTCGAGAGGCAAACCGGTTATTTCGTCGTGGCCCACCGTCCCCGCGCCGTACACGTACCGTTCTGCAACACTCGGGGACGCGTAACTCCGCGGCAACAATTTTTTTTTTCTGTATTTTTCTATCCTCGCAATGTCGGCCGAGACGAATTTCTCGCAGGGTCTAAAGAGGCAGTGATACACCCGTGGGGATTTCTTCGGCCCATGTCCTAACCTCCTAACCACCTAACCTTTGGTTTTTCGATTCTTCCAATCACGGGCTTCGAATGTCGAGGAGCCAGAAGTTCAGTCCAATACTGCAATACTTTCGCACATTCTCTTAAAATCTGAGCTCAATCTGGCTGGTAGCTCAGCAAGAAATAGGTTTCAAAAATGTCAGTTGAGAGGGGGGGAGGGGGGGGGGGGGGGGGAGGAGATGTAGTGCTGCCTCTCAAAATAAGAAGCACGAGAGACACAAGAAAATGAAGTGACAGTTTCCTTGTATTTCGTGTTGCGAAACGGACAACGTTGAGAGTCGAGAAATCAGTGTGTGTGCGTGATGCTCGACACGATCGTCCCGATAGCGAGTGTTATCGAAACTCTCTCCCCTCCACCGAGGGCGATCGGCTGACGCGGGTGGCGCGCACTACGCGCCTTCCAAGAAAAATAGATGCTATAACGCTGAACCGCGGTTGGACTGTAAGCGGGATTTTCAAGGAAATCCGACTTAGTTCTTATTATCGCGAGCGGCCGCGTCGCTACGGTAAATACGAGGTGGGTATATACAATGCGGCAACAGCTCCACGGTCGTTCGACCGTTTTAACGAGAAAAATAATGTGTGCGCCGCGGATTTTCACACTTGCGCGCCGCGCGGCGCTCACGGTCTTCGCCCCTGAACGCGAACGCCGGACGGCCGGGCGGCCATTGTTGTTATTATTATATATACCGAGCGACGTCTCACTCTCTCGCTCCGCGATTCGGATAGCGTCCCGAGGTCTCTCTGCGTAGGCTGAAAACTCTCGAGAAAAGCAAACGTTGTGCATATAACGCGCGTGACGTCGAACGACGGGCAGCCTCCCTCGTTACGAGTCTTCTTTGTTCCCAAAGCGTTTTCAGGCGCCCACGTTCGCTCGACTCGCGAACCTCGACCTCCGGGACTTTCTCGCTTTGTGGGACGCGAGGAAACTTGGTCGGGCGAGAGGAAATAGTGTTTGTCACTGTTGACCCTTTGACTCGGTGAATTTATTTTTATTTGCATTCTTTTTCTCTCTTTCTTTTCGATTGACGGACGAGAATTGGCTCAAGACAGCCACTGAGCCTCGTAACGCAGTCAATTGGATGCTAAATTTGTACGATGAGTTACGCGAAGTTTGACGCATTAATTGACAGCAGCCGAGGACGATTTGCATTGATGCGTGTGTCACCCGGTGGAGCGTTAATGTCGCGACGGATTTGCAAAAACTTTGGCTCATCATCGATGATCTCCATATGGATATTTACGACGAGGTTTTTCCGAGAATAATCTTTGTTATTTTAAAATGCTTTTTACATGCGACACATTTCTTTTAGCCCCTTCAGCGTCATTGACGCAATAATGCGCGCATTTTTGTGGTTTTGGGCACACGGCGAAATTGTTTCTGCCGCTGAAGAGGTTTACTTTAGTAAGTGCGCAGAAAAATCACCATGTTAGCTCGTCATCAATCATCGAATTTTTTCGAGACCGTCTCCGCGCAAACATCGCCAAATAACAAGTACAATAATATGTGCCGATCACAGTGAGCGAAAAGATAATATTTTTTTTATCGCAACTGATAACACTTACGATTTCTCTCTCATCGCGAAGTATAATGAATTCTATCGCAAACGTACAAATACGCAGTTCGATGAATCACCGTTTTTTTCGTGATATTTCATTAAGCGTGGATTAAAGTCCACAACAAAGACGTACCGGACGGCACAGCTTAGCTTACGCTGCACACTACCTACTAATAAGAACTTCGAATTCCCAGCCTCGACCAGGAAGCCCAAAAAAAAAAAGAAGAAAAATCTATTCTCCAGTGAATTTTCGAACACAAAGCCACCAGCCACCCATGGCTCATAGCTACCTGCTCGTCGCTAAGTCCCCCGCGCAAGATTTTTCTTCGCCCAGCCACAACAGTGCACTCGGTCACGTTTCGTGGATCTCACTCGGCTTTTTCTTCGTTCTTTCGTTTATTTCACCGTGGAGGGGAAGGAGAGGATTCGCCACCACCTGGCAACCTGACCATCTGACCATGATGGTGGCTCGGGGTTCGCGATGGACAAAGCTCTTTTCCTCCTCGGCGCAGGTTAGTCTTGTCTCGGTGCGCTCTCGGTTCGTCACACCTGACGAAAGGCGATATACACAGCCCTCGTCGTCTTTGTGTACAAAGGTGGAACCCACGGGCGAACGAGAGAGAGAGTGAGAGAGATTTATGAAAGGTTTTCAGGCTTCTCCGAGCTTTTCCGTCTCTCTTTCTCTCTCTCCCCCCCGTTCTTTCGTATACATTACACAAAGGGCAATGCACGACGTCGCTGCGGCTGCACCCATCGCGAGCCTAGCCGAGCGAGAGAGACGGCAAAATACTTCGCCAGGAGTATTTTTTTTCCCTCCCATTCGTTCTCCGGTAGACAACGCGCCCCGTGTGCAGAGAAACGTGGGTGGTAAATGTGACTTGTAATTTTGCCGTATTTTTTGTACCGTAGGAAAAACGGTGCGCTAAAACTGTCGCCGTGGCAAAAAAGAAAGTAGACAGAAAATTCCGCCGCCTAGAACGCATTTTACACCTATGACGATAAAAGTGCGAAAAAAACGATAATAATAATGATAACAAAATGTTATGGTATTTTCACGAGTATTATTTTACGGTGGAGGAGAATTTGCATTTACGACGGTGAATTAAAAGTGAAAAAATCGCGCTCCTTGTGTACAGAGACGTGGGCGGTAAATACAACTTGTAATTTTCCCGTATTTTTTGTACCGTAGGAAAAAAAGTAGATTGAAAAATGCCATAGTCTAAAACCTATTTTACACCTTTGACGATAAAGGTGAGAAAATAAAAAATAACAATAATAATAATATGGGGTATTATTTTACGGTAAAGGAAAATTTGCATTTACGGCGGTGAATTAAAAGTGAAAAAATCCGGTATTTTTGCCTCGTTAAAGTGAGAAAATAAGTTACAGGCGAAAAAACGGTATTTTCGCACTTCTGGCTCGCAGTCTCGGCTGTCGGCCGTCTCGGCTTTAAGGGGTAATGCCACTGTAATGGTCCAAAAAGAAAGGTTTTTTCACGAATTTTTTGCTTCCGAAATTGAAGGTAATTGAAAAAAAACTTTTAAGGGTGTTATCGGGCATACATTAAACTTTATTATCCAATTTTTTCACAGCGAAAAAAAACAAAATGGCGGTTCCACAGCCATCTTCCCGGGGCATGTTTTGCTTGCAGGGCTCCGCGGCACGCAGCACCACTGCTGCACTTTTGAATCTAGAACAAAAAAAAAAAAATCCGTTAATCTAGAGGGTTATAGCTAGAGAATGTCGATCGGATTTTAAAAAGTATTAACTTTTGTGGATTTGGCGTGCGTTTGAAAAAAAAAATGATTTTTTACGAAAAAAACGGCTAGTTTTTTGTTAATAAAAAAACAATACATAAAGTTATTGATAATTCCGATCGACATTCTCAAGATAATGTTAATGTTCACATCTGGTAAAAATTTCAAGTAAAAAAAATGAAAATTGTTCGAGTGATGCTGCGTGCCATTTTGAAAAACCGTGTTTCGAGAAAAACGCGTTTAAAGTTTTACGACTAGTTTTTTATGGGAAAAAATTAAAAAAAGGAGGTAAAAAAAATTTGTACCGTTAGTCTGCAATTCCAGCACCATACATTTGTCCTTCGATGGCCAAATTTTTGTCTTCTTCGTCTTTCCTGGTCGATTTTTGGAGCGCGCGCGCACTTTTTGCCGCGTCGCTCAGAGATGCCTCGGCGTGCGTGATGCGTTTGGCGTCGGCTTCGGTGCAGAAATTATATAATTGGGCACCAATTTCCACCTCCAACATCTTGAATATTTGCAAGACGTTGGTAAGGCCGCCATTGAATGTGCAAACAGCGATATCCGTCGCGATATCCAGTACAGTTTTTCCGCTTGAGGATGATTTGGGGGCCAAACTCCAAACGGTAGCGTTGAAGCTTTCGTTATTGTTTTGAGTATAGGCCCCCAAGCAACGCTCCAGCAAGTCGTCCCGGCTCAATTCCACGTAGATGGGTTTAATGGCTTGATAAACCTCCTCACTCATTGGCTGATTGTGATGATACGCATCCAAGGCATTTTCCGCTTTCGCTTTCTTCCAACTGCACCAATTCTCTGAACATTTTTCGTGCTGAGGCTTTTCATCCGTTGACATTTTGTGAAAAAGGGTTGCCCAGATCTCATTTTTCATATTTTCGATGGAATCGGGATTTCGACGGATTGCCAAGCCGTAATAAATGGATAGTTCGTCAATTAATTTGGCAGTTAGTTTACCTCTTTCCCCGAGACCTTTTGTTCCTTTCTTCAAGTTTCGCAATCGAGTGCCCATTCGTTTTTGCACGTGATCAATGCACTCTTTTTTGTGTACATCAAAATTTTCGTAAGGTTTAGAATCCACGATGCCTTTGAATGTTTTAGAGTCGCCATCTCCGATGTAATTAGAGTATTTTACTCCGTATAAATCTTCTGAGCGTTGGAACATTTCGACGACAGCATCGACTTCCATTTTTCCTGATGATCCTTCGTGATTGGCTTGGCATTCATCGGCGTGACTTATTTGCCATTCCTCGAATTCCGTTGTTCCCTTTTTGGACTTCCAGTGCTCGCATGATTTGCAATACTTTGATTTCACTTCGACGTCGATTATTTTTCCAGATAACCAGCCGATCAATGACGTGACTCCAAAAAGCGATGAAAATCCGCGTTTTCGCCATGAACCATCGCCGGAAACCGTTATTCCGTCAGTTTTTCCGATTTTATGGCTTCCCTCCTTCTCTTCTTGCGCTGCTTTCTTCATGCTTGCATCTCTCACTGCTTTTGTTGCGATTGCTATCGTCTTGACCAATTTATCATAAAATGAATGAAAAATTGGCTGCGGCAAATCCATGAACGCGCAAAATTTTTTGATTCCTTGTAATCCTATTCCAATCAGTCGCATTGCAAGCACGATTCTACGATTTATTTCATATGCATTGCGAATGAATTTGGAACTCGGAATATCCACATCGGGACATTTTGGGCAAGCGATCACAATTTTGAAGCCTAAACCACGAGGACTTCTTTCTCGAAACTCAATGTCAGATCCGCACGTTTTGCACTTCACGTGCTGGGCAATAACGGAAAAAACAGCGCAGAAATTGATTATTCTATAGCCGAATTGACTATTCACATCGAATTCCTCGTTGCAGTCCTTCCGTTTTTTCGCCGAAGCGCTGACGCCCTGCTCATCACTCTCACATTCATATTGGTTCAGGGGTCGTCGTTTCATCCCGCCTGATCGACGCCGCGTTGGATACGCGGTTTTCGTACCTTTTTTTCCAAGATACACTCGATCACCCATTTCAACTAACGCGTTCGTAAATTTTACAGTGAAATCGTAAAAAAAAAACCACGGAAAACACGCAAAAATCGTCACTTATGAAGAATAAATCGCTCTTTACTGTGCGCTTGCTGCAGCTAAACTAACGAAATTTTTCTTCATAATGCTCAAAAGGCTCGAAAGGACACGTGGAACAACAATACAGGCGGTTGGGAGCAATAGGGGGGGCCTATTGTGCCGTCCCTTTTCACCGTTATGTTTGCCGCAGGTAGTCGTTTCGGAGCAAGTTTTGACGCGCTTGGCGGCGACCTCTATTTCCTACGGAAAAAAAATTGTTCTCGCACGGGACCTTTTTTTTCTTATTCTAAAGGGTTTAAACTATTTTTAAAGCCAATAAAAAAAAAATCGATTTTTCAAAAAATTTACAGTGGCATTACCCCTTAAAGGATATGCCGATATCGCTCTTTAACGCGCCGGGGTTGCCTCGACTATGGCTGCGTTACAGCGTAGTATAGTAAATTATGACTACAGTGTAATAATAACAATGATAATAATAAAAACACTGGCTTATCGTCCAGCGAGGCGGTGAGCGAGCGTCGGTAGAGCTGGCAACACCGCGCGCGCGGCACTCGCCGTATCTCATGCCTGAGGTCACCGTCATTGCCGAATTATTATGGCGAGTCCGTGGCGCGCGCGCGCGCGCACCGGGCATAGACTGCATTTACAAGCGTCGAAGTTTGTGTATCTCTTTCTCTCGCTCCTTCGGCCCGAGTTTATCGCTCATGCGGTGTCGAACGAGTAAATTTCGACGCGGCCCCGAACTGCAGTTGTTTGTTATTATTATTATCCTCATCATCGTCGTCGCGGCTAATGCCGTACGGAGTTTTCTCGTTGCGCTTCAAAGCGTGGGAAACACAATCGACGCATTAAGGGGCCCCTCGAGTCTCATTCGTTCTTTTTTTTTGTTGTCCCTCCAGTTTCCAGAGCTGCAATCAACCCCCGAACGCGCGCGCAGCGACCGCGGTTAAACGCCACTTGCGCGGCTCCCGGCGACGGGTTTTCGAGAACTCATAATTGAGAAACCGGTAAAGGTTATCTGGAACAAGTTTTATATTTCAGCTGAGAAGCCTCGAGGCGTCAGCAGCGACGTCGAGGGCCAAGCGCCGTGGCGATCATTACGCAGCTCGGCGAATCGACGAGGTGGAGAGGGGGGAGGAAAGTGATAGATGTGAAATTATTAGAAAATCAAAAGTCGTAACCCACGCTCGCGCGAGCCGCGTTGCTCTTGGAAACTTCCAATTAATAAAATCCCGTGGTTGGCACAGTTCGGCACCGCGCGCAGCGCGCTTCAACACACAGCGAGTCAGTAGCGCCGTAGGATCCGAATCGTTTTACAAGACTCGGAGAAAGTCAACTCGTAATCGCTGCCGCTGTTGCGGCGCTGCCCGCGCTCGTCCGGCAGCGGCGCGGCGATCATTCAATCGAGTTCATTTCGGTTCAGCAGTCGCCATAACGATCGCGCGGCTCGGGCTACGCGCGGAGAGTTCCGTGCCGGTTGGCGGTGTGTATAACGAGAATCGGATTGCACTGTGGGTTGTTTCAGACCTTCGCGAGAACGAAGCGGAGACGAGAAAAAGAAACAAAGAAACAGCGCGAGGGGAGGGGGAGCGCGCGCGCGGGGTGTAAAAACGCGATTGAAGTGTAGGGAGCGGAGGTGCGTGGGTAATGGGTATAGTAGCTGCGTGTGCAGACGCGCGGGAGGAACGGGAGAAGCCGCCGCGTTACGCGGGCGAAGCGGGAGAAACGAGGAGGACGAGGGAGAGAAGCCTCTCTGTCTCCGAGACTCGGGAAAATGCCCCTGCCGCGCGCGCGATTTCCGCTTGGCAACAGCGCCGCGCGCTCTCTCGCCGTCCGCGCGGTGTGTGTGACGCGCCGATCGGGGAACGAGCGAGCGACGCTGTTGCCGCGGCCGCCCGTGGCCGCCCGGTGAAGCTTCGAAGCTTCGTTTACAGTGGACTCTCCGATAAGTTATTAAAAGGCACTCCGATAAGTTAAGAATTAATTGCTCTAGTACGTTAAGATCAACCCTTTTTTGAGCTCTTTGTACCTGCTGGCGGGGAAGCGAATTATCCTTTCTCACATTACCCGCGGTCGAACGCATTGTGACAGAGAGGTAACGCTGCAGCTAGTTTTGTGCGGGACAAGGACCGATGAAAAAAGCAATGAAAGCACATATTTTCCCTATAAAAACAAACAACTTTCAACGTGAACTCTAAAATCTGAAAAATTTCATACGTATTCGGAAAAACGAACGAATCATTTTCATTTAAAAAAAAGTGTCATCGATAAATTTGCTAAAAAGACCCCCCACTGCACTTTTTCCCCTCTCGTCGTTTCGGGCGCCCGGGAATGGTTTGCGCAAGTAGTGGGGGTCTTAACTTATAGGAATGGCCTAATCGGCTTTCGGTCTCGCGACATTAACTTATCGGAGAGTCCACTGTACTCCCCTCCTGGGCCCCGCAGCCAGGCGGCCGGTAGACTGCGAGCGGCGCGCAGCGACTGTACCTGTTGTTTGGTATACTCTCCGGTCGTATCGAGTATATACCACAACCGACGATTCTCCTATTTGCGCCACTTGCTCGCGGAGACCGAACCATTCACCGCCGTCGCCCCTTTCTCTCGCGTATCTCCCGTCTCTCCCTCTCGCGGGGCTCTTCCATCGCCCTTTCAACCTCGTGCCCCTGCTCTCGAACGCCCACGAAAGTCTCTCGAAAGCCGCGAAACTGCCGCCGCCGTCGCCGCGATTGCCACAGCAGACTGCGCGAAGGCTAACCTCGCGCCCGCCGATAAACTCTCTATCAGCATCCGGAGACTTTTCAGGCGTACTCAATTAATTACGACACTCGCTCTTGGCGACTGGAGAAATTAATGAGCCGTTAAAAATATCTCACGGCGTGAGAAGATTCGAGTTTAGTATGAGAGTCGAGTGTACGATGGATGGACACTTGGAGCCTCGGACTCCCGGCACGCGGGCGATAGCGAGGTTTTTTTGTACCGCGTGTTTTTTTGCGGTATTGAGAAAGGAGGGAGTCGACTCTCGCCAGCGGTGAAATATCCGACAATGGCGATAACAATAATAATTCCGTGTGCGCTCGGAGCGATAGCGGATGATCCGAGGCGACCGCTATCAGCGGCGGTTTTTTGTGCTCCCTATCGTTCACAAACACAGCGAGAGGGGCTCGCGCGCGCGCGCGCGCGCCTTACGATAAATACGATGACCTCCGCGTGTATTCCGATTGGTGCACTCGCCTCGATCGACGCGCGGACTATTAATACACTCTACGCTCGCGCATCGTGAGAGCCGGAGAGACGTCGAACGCGCCTACGCGCGATATGCCCCGTCGATTATTTGTCTTGTGCACACAGAGCGACGGAGTATAAGGAACGCGCCTGTCCTATGAATAATACGCATGTATATCTATATCGCGTGTTTTCCTACCACGCAGAGTTTTACGCTGTGTGCGGCAGGCGACGCTGTCCACGTCGCCCAGCGCGCCACAGGGAGACTGTCTATTATTAGCGCGCGTATTTTTGGGTTAAATCACAGCGTGGATAATCCTGCATTTATGCAGCCGGTTCTATATACCCGGTGTGCGGGTTCTCCTGCGACCTCCGCGCACCGCCGGACGAGTAAACAAAAATCAGTACGGGAGGAACGTGAAATATGACCATCCCCGCGGGCCGCTGGCTCGCGAATGCCGGGAACGCGCGGAGCAAACCGACCGATCGCGATGCATGGACGGTAAGAACGTGGGGGATGGGAGGGGGGGGGGGGGGGGTGCAAAACAAGGTGGCAGCACCGTGCGGCAACGGCGGCAACACCCGACCAAGGGTAAATCCTGTTGCGCCGGTATCGTATCGTTCGCAAGATGGCAGCATAAAACGACCTGTGGGCGGCGAAGGTGACCAGTAATTTTACCAAATTTTTACCGCGAGAAACCGGTACGAGACCGCCACCACCGATGCAGCCATCTCATTTTTTTATTCACTCCGATCATTTTCTTATTCGCTCCAATTACTTTTTATTCACCGATTTGATGCTTATTTTTCAATCTGTTTCACTTTTACTTTCACTTTTCCGATGACAAAATCGTTTTAACGGGGGGAAAGGGGGTATTTAAAAATGGCGCAATTGCAAAAATATTGATTGCGTCGAGATGCGTCATTCTTGCGATAATTTGAGGATGTCACAAAAACACGGGTGTTTCATCTCCGCCGGGTGCAACAATCCCGCGGATCATACGCCAAGTGAGTTCGGCCGAAAGGCGCTGCGAGCGCAACCGACGTGTTGGAGGACACGCGACTGTCATGCATTCCCGACATCCCACAAAATCACTTTTATACTCCTAACGATAATCGGCAAGATTTTTCGCGCTCGCGGTCAGCGGCCGCGAGAAATTAAGCTGCGAAAAAAAAAAAAACGTAGCCGTCGCTCTCACCTCTCGCTGACGTTTCTCGGTGCCGACCCCGGTTTAAATCCTATCCAACCTTCCAACGGCCGTGTATTCCAATTGTCATCCGACGTGCACTCGCGTCGCGCGAAAATCACGCGTATCACTCACCCGGCACTCTCGTCACAATCGCACAGACACTCGGTACCGCCGTACCCGCTGGTTTGCACTCGCGTCGCGAGAAAACCGCGGACGAAAACGATCTCGTGCCGGATCCCCGGTCGTACGGCATGGCTGCTGCGCGGCAGAACTCGCCGAGAGATGGGCGGGCGGCGCGCGCGCGCCGCGCGACGTTCAGTCGATGCATCGAGAATCGATGTCACGCACTTTTCGGTGCAGTATCGATTGCACTTGTCACAATCGATATGTGTCAATTATTTATTTTATTCAGTACATAATTCAATTAATGTATCCCCGCTAAAAAGCAGCTACTACAATTGCGTATTTTTCGTTTATCATTATTATCGGCGACTATCGTAATTGCTGTTTGGAGAAAGTCCGCGCAACAAAGAATCACGGTAAAATCCCATTCGGCGGCGGCAAAGTGGGCGGGACCTAAACGCAGAAGTTGCAGCGCGTGCTGCTCAGGGGGCGGCAGTGAGGCTACGCGTGCGTCTCGCTGGTCTCGCTCGGCGATGATGGAGCTTTTGAAAGTTGCGTCGCATTTATCGCGATTTAATTGTCAGTCGGACCGATGAAACGTGATTCGGATCGCCCGACGTGTAGCCGCGCGACAGAGCGACCGGGAGCGGAGCGAACGATACCCAATGATACCACGAGTGCGTGATGAATTATTTGAACAGTGTACCAGGCGGTGGGGTGGCTGGCGATGCTGGACTCCAGTTGAACAATGTCGAGGTGCTGTACACGAAGATCCAGCGGGTTTACGTCAAGCCCCAGCACAAGGAGGAACGGCAGCGCGAGCTGCGCGTCAACGTGGAGATTCACGCGGGTCTCAGTCCCGTGTGTCGAAAGGTAGTCCACGAAAAAAAGAAAAGAATTAAAAAAAAATCAAAGCGACGTCTAACCTCGTGATCTCCGATCGGAGTAAACACTACAAAAAAAAAAGAAAAAAAGTACATCGAGATTTCTCGTGACTTCCACAAAACTGTCTTAGCCTCCCGCGACATTCGACGCGGACCGCAGGGAATTTTCATTTCTGACACCTAGATTATTATTTTATTTTTTTCACAATTTTTTTGTAGAGTCTGTGCGTTCTACTGTCGGACGACGAGGATCCGTGCTTCCTGTACTCGCTGTTCATAACCGACGACGATTTCAAGGTCTTGAAGGCCCAGCAGGGGCTATTAGTCGATTTTGATAATTTTGCCACTCAGCTGATATGCCTGTTGGAGCAATGTCTGGCGGCGGGGCCGGCGCTCTCCAAGACGCCACCCAAGTTCCTCCTGATACTGGCTGAGGAGGGCTGCGACTGGATATTCAAGCTTGTCGAGACCAACAACTTCAAGCACCTCTGCCATCTGAGCCTGAGCATCTCGCCGGCCAGCGACGGTGATCTCAAGACTCACATGGCCATGAAGATCAAGCAGCTCAAGGAGAGCTTTGCCAATAAGAGCAGGGATGCCCTCAACATGGAATCAACCCTTAGCACTCTAAACAGCAAACTAGAGGCCAAGACCAAGGAGTTGGAGCAACTGGAGCAGAAATACCTGGCCGAGAGGAGCCAGCTGCAGATGTCCTCCACTCATCAATTAAGTATAGAAAAAGATAGGTGAGTCCAGAAAACAGGTGGATATCATTTTTGTGTTCGCGCGTATTTTGAAATAAATATCTCCGGGGAGTCAGCGTTTAAATGAATAAAAAAATGGTTCGTTTGTTGCAGATTGTCACAAGCAAAATTGGAGTGGCAACGTCAGAACGAGATTGAGCGCCTGGAGCTGGAGCGAAAGCACAGCGAGGCGCTGAAGAATTTGCACACGGAGCTCGCGGAGTTGCGAGCACAGAACATGACCTACAAGGATAAACAGTCGTACCTGGAAGCCACGAATCGCGAGCAGGTGAAGCAGCTGCAGAATCTCGAGAAGGAGCTGAACGTGGCGCAGCGAGACTTGGCGCAGCTGAAGAAGCAAAACTCCAAGCTGGACACGGATTACCACGACAAGGACAAGACGGTGAACAGTCTGAGAACGCGGGTGGCGGTTCTCGAGCAGGAGCTCAAGGACAAGACGGTGCTGATAAACAAACACGGGGAGATGCTGAAGACCGCCAAGGAGCAGAAGCACCAGCTGGACGAGCTGCTGAACGAGCGGGAGAGTCAGCTGCAGCGGAAGCAGAACAGCCTGAAGAATCTCGGCGACGAACTGATGAAGGCGAACGAGATACTGACGAAGATGCAGAACGAGCTGGCGTCAACGAAGTCGAAGCTCAAACTCCGCACGAGCATCGCCCTCGAGCAGGAGAGGCTGCTGGAGACGAAACAGAAGGAGATCGCGCAGCTGGAGAGCCGAATGGAGAACTTCTCGAAGGACTCCAGAGACGCGAAAGCGGAAATCGACACGCTCAAGGAGCAGATAAAAACGCTGCAGAGCCAAGTCGAGGAGAAGGACAAGACCATAAAGAACAACGACAACGGTGAGTTTCCGCGATGCTATCCTCATTGGTTCCATGTCAGAATAACACAACGACAAAATAACACACGATGAAATAACCTCACGACAAAATAACTCAACAAAATAACGACGAAGCTATAACGTCAAAGCATTAAGGTATCCCTTGAAAACATAAATACTCCAAACTCGGCGATCACTTAAAAATTTCGAGGCAATCCGTCCAATAAAAAATCTGAAATTTTAAAAAGACGAACAAGAAAAAAGAAAAAGTAATGTAAGGTAAAGTAAAGTGTCATTTTGTGGCGTGTTATTTTAACGCTTTGTTATTATGACGTCTGTTATTGTAACGCTTTGTTATTATGACGTGTTATTTTAACGCTTTATTATTATGACGTGTCTTATTTTAATGTTGTGTTGTTTTGTCGAGTGTTATTTTGCATGTTATTTTCTCGTGTGTTATTTTTGCATAGTGTTATTGTGACGTGTTACCATCCTCATTTTGTTTTTTCCTTCAAATAAATTCATTTTTCTCAAGAATTCCGTATAACAACGATTGGCATGGAATCTCGAACGTAACTTAAACAGAAGCTTCACTAAACAGCTCGAATAGGCACATTATTTTTGTTTTCTTCTCCCCGATTCCAGTGATTAGTTGGCTGAACAGAAGATTAGCGGACGTCAGCCAGTCGCCGCTGCAAAGCGCAACGACGCCGGCACCGATAACGGCGCCGTCGATAGTCCAACTGACGTTGCCGCGGACGAACCGATTTTTCCCAAACAAGTTCGAGACGCGAACGCCCGCGCCGGTCTCGACACAGTCGAGCATGCTGATGTCGGGTCTGCCGCTTCGAAATCCAATCGTGCAGAATCCGAACATCAATCAGACCGGCCGCACAACGGCGCGCTCGACGGGCGTGGGAAACGCGGACGGCACGCCGGGTCTCGCGACCTTCAACAAGACCGGCCAGATAACGAGCACCAGCACGCCGATGGATCGTGTGAACGGTTTCAACAAAATGCCGAACAGCGGGGGCGGCTCGGGCGCCGCCTCGATGCCGGCCATAATCGAGAACAATAACTTGCCAATGTCGTCGAATAGTACAAAGCCCAAGAGCGCGAGCGGACTCATGCAGGGAGGACTGAGACGGGCGGTGATGGACAAGCCACTCCTGCCGTCCTCGTACTTTCCCAAATCCCTGCATTAACTCACCCTTGTTCACGTTCCAGGGCCCCCACCGTCTTTGCCAGCGTGAATGTTTGTTTTAATTTATATTACGGCGACGCGACGCGCCGACGACGCTGTCGTTTTCTCGAGGCTCCTGGGGTTTCGCCTCCTCAGGAGTCTCCGAGAAAATAGGAAAGCGTTTTGGTAACGGAATCGATGCGTCACGTCGCCTCAAATTGATCTGCTGTTTTCTTGGAGAGTCGGAGAAAACGAGAGAGAGAAAGATAAATCCCGAGTGACATATCGTACCTTATACAATTATTTTTTAGCAACTAAACGTCGCGAGACCCTCTTGTGTGCCTGTGAGTGTACGTGAATGTGCGCCTCTCCTACACCGTATTAAAGAAACATATTTGTATTAGACATACAATGGTATTATTGACGGAAGAGAAGAAGAGGAAGGTCGTAAACGAGTTCGGCGTGCGACTCGATAAACAAATTCACGAGACGCTTCGAGATCTGGTAACTATGGAGCGTTTAGATTTATTGCATAATAATTATACGATAGATAACTAGAGCAACAGTATTAAAGTAATGATTATTAAATAAGATGATAAAATATATAGTATGCAATATAATCTATTTCACTACTGTCTTGTTTCTTATTCTTTTTTCTTTCATTTGTATATAAAATTTTTTAAATAAAAATCACCTTGTACAAGGACCTTTTTTGTATATATGTACATGTCGTGTCGTCCGTCGTATAAAATATCGCGGTTTTCGGGCTGAAGCGAGTCGCGCGAATTAAAATTGCTGTCCCCCGGTGATCAACAACCATTTTGCTTCTACTAGATGCTATGCGTTCGTAAAATACTGCCTCATCGTATATCGAAACAAGCGTGTTGCGCGGTCATGTATCTCTCGTTAAATTTTTCTAGATTGTATTCACAGGCGGCAGCGACGTTGCTTCGTTGTTGATTAACTCGACGTTGGTCGCGTCCAGCGGGAGTCTGTCCACTCGCTCACGCCGGCGCTTGCACTTGGGACAAGGTTTGCTCGAGTTCTGACAATCGGCGTGGAAAACCGCGTTGCACACGCTGCACTGTAATTTAAACAAAAACAACTGTGTTATTCTACAAGATTCGGAATTTTTTAACTTCAACTAGGGTAATCACACGCGCTGGCGCGCGTGCCTGAAAAACTTTTCCCCAAAATCGACCTCGGACATTTTTTCTTTTCAAAATATCGACTTGTAACATATACCATTGTTCTCAAGTCGCATATTTTACCCCCGAAAACACTGGTTACAAAACCTTTTTACTTGATTTCGAAAAAAAAAAAAAATTTACGACTTTTTTTTGTCAGAAATCATAGATCCGTCTCCGGACCGAAAATCGTCAAAATCGACCCCAATTTTTTTTCTTTTCAAAATATCGGCTTGTAACCTATACCATTGTTCTCAAGTCGCATATTCTACCCCCGAAAACACTGGTTACAAAACCTTTTTACTTGATTTTGAAAAAAAAATAATAATTTTGCGACTTTTTTTGGTCAGAAATCATAGATCCGTCTCCGGACCGAAAATCGTCAAAATCGACGTCAAATTTATTTTTATTTCACCTATAATAGACTAATCAATTTTGCGCTTCTGCGCTCTAATAAAGCTTTAAAAGGTTACTGAATTTCTTTATCACGGACATTCCTGGTACCCATCACAGCTCGAATGGAATGACAACAATGCATTCCGTTACTCAAGAACTTTTTAAAAGAGGGATTGCTTGAAGCAAAAGAATTTTAAACATTAAAAATAATTAACGCTTACTCTGTACGTCGATTCCATGTCGAAGGGATAAATGACCTTGGGATTGTTGCAGACTTCGCAAATGAATCCCTTCTGACTGCACAGCCAACAGTTGAGCACGTGTTGCCTGGCGAACTCGACGACCTTCTGGAGCTGCTGAGCGAGCGCGCCCGACGGTACGTCGAGAAGATCCGCGACCGAGTACTGATGAACGTGCTCGTAGAGATACTCGCGGGGCGTGACTTTCTTCTGGAGCGACTCGATGATCGGCTCGCGGCAAGTGAAGAGATAAGCTCGCAACAGGTTCAATCGTATTCTGAGCGACTGCAGCTGCGCCATGCTATCGACCGCCATGTAAATTCGCGGATTCAGCAATTTCAGATTCAACAGCGTCGTGCAGTCGGTCAGATAGTCGGCGACCCGCTGACAAACGGGATAGTGCTTCAAGTCCCAGTTGTGAACTATGCGCGAGGGTATCAGGAACTCCTCGTTCGCCATGCAATCGGCGCAGTAGTAATTCCCAGAAAAGCCGCAAACGTGAGCCTTCGCGAAGGTCATGCCGACGGGTTCGCCGCACTCGAAGCAGCTGTAGTTCTGCACGTCCAGACCCTTCTCCCGCGGCAATTGGCCGATTTGCTCCTCAAGATTGTCCAAAACCTGAAAACAAAAACGTCCGTCAAATCGTCGGTTAAGAAATAAATAAAAAATTGAACATTGAAATTGAAAAGAAAAAGAATTAATGAACCAATGAATTTAATAAAAACTGCAAACCTTACCTTGACTTCCGGCTGAGGTTTGGGCTCTCGACGAACCGGCTGGTCCGCGTAATTGTCGAGAAAGTCCTGAAGGTCCGGCGATGTCGAGTAGCCCGCGGTGTGGTAGCTCTTTATAAGAGCGTCGTAGGTCGGACCCTCGCCGGGCGTGCGGGCTTCGTCGACGCCCGAGCCCCGCGATATCACCGATGCGGTCATCGACGACTCGCCGTCCTCGAAGGAGGTCGACCAACCGGGCCGACCGACCAGCGAGTTTCCTATGGTACCCGCAGCCGTCTCGGCGTTCGCAGTTTCGTTTTCCTCCTCGGTCTCGGCCTCCTCCGAATTCACGCCGTTCGTGGTCTCCTCGGCCTCTTTGGGTGTTTCGACGCCTCCAGTCTCTTCTTCGACTACCGCTTTGCTGGACGATTCCTCGGGCTTCCCAGCCGCCTCGCTCTCCGTCGCCTCGTTGCTCGACGTCGACTGCTCGACCTGCCGCTCCGCCTCTTTCCGCTTCTTCTCCTTGTAGACCCTCTTAATTAAAATACTCGGCGACGCGCTGCCCGACTGTCGAGCCCCGTGATGTGAATTCTGTCTCTCCTGCTTGAGAATTATCTTCAGCGCGTCGTCCTCCGAGAGACTGGCGACGTTGTTGAGCATCGACAGCGACGAGTTGAACGAGCTGAGACTGCCGATCGAGCTCGCAGTCTCGACGTCCTCGTAGTTGTCGCTGTTCGTGGCGTCGCTGTTTATCGTCTTAGCGATGTCGACGGCACTGACGACCGGGCAGGACTTCATGGGCGGCGACCATATAGCGGCCATGAGGAGCGGCGTGCTCGACCAAAAATTCAGCAGGCTGCTGTTGCAGGCGAGCTCGAAGTGCACGTAGTCGAGACTCTCGACGAGCCGCTGAGCCACGTCCACGAGGTCGGTGTCGCGTATGAAGGCCGCACGATCGTAGTAAGGCTTCAGGGCAGAATTATCGCGACGAATTGCGGCGAGATAGCTCGACAGTAGACCCTCGTTCATGGCCAGACGGATCCAGGCCCTGCAGTAGCCAACTTCGGTGGTGATCTGTGACATCGTCTGAATCTGGTCGATGATCTGACGATGCGAGAACACAAGCAGGGGACCCCAGAAACTGGGCTGCGGCATGGCGTCAAAATCGGGCCCACTGAGGGCCTCGGTGACGCGATTGAGCAGACTGTCCTTCAGGCCGTGAAGAAAGACGGCCTCGAGAACGGAGCAGAGGGTCATTGCCTCGTCGCAGTTTCCAACGGGCAGAGCCTCCGCGACACCCGGAGCGCTCTGCATCTCCATGACGCTGGTGTTGAGCTGCTTCTGGAGGGAGTCCTTGATGAGATTGTTTCTCTTGTTGGTCATGGAGTGCACCGTCTTCAGGAAGGAATTCATCTTGGCTGAAGCGCACCGCGGCTGGCGAGCGGCTCGGACGGTTAACGGTCGTTGCGTCGAACCTCCTGCAGCGGATCGTCATGGCTCGTCGGAGCGCTCGTTACCTGAATCGCTCCAAGCGTTTGTCATTAGAGGTGCCGCGGGTCGAGCCGCGATACGGGCGAGAAGCGCAAGCCATAGGCATCAATCGACATACAAACGAGACACAGCGAGCGATGTAGTTTTTCTAAGCGGGTCTCGGAGGTTATAGGTTATGTCGCGCTATCCGCGATGCGTGCGACAAGCGGAGCTGAACAACGCGATTTTCTCTGGAGCGCAAAGACTCGGGTGGTTTTCGCGACAGTACATACCGCTCTTGTTGCTCGTTGGGCTCTCGATCGGTCGGTTTGTCGGGTTTGGCCTCGAGACGTAGAACACTCGCATCATAGTTCATCAGCTGTGATTACGCGATGGGACGAGCGACAGTCGTGGATTTTCGAAGCGGTGAAATTTACATATTTGCCCGTCGCGTCTCGTCGACTTGACACCCTGCGGCCGTAATTAGAACGCGGCGAATGTCGCACTTCACTTTTCACTGCTCGCGATATTTTTCTCTCGCGCTCATATCCCGAGTCATCGCTGTGTACGTCACCGCGCTCATGGTGGTTATGACGAAACGCAGGCAGCGGCTCCTTGAGAGCAGTTCCGCGTTGCGCCGAGCGCGGCGCTCCGCGCAATGTTTATCACCCCGTGTTTTTACGTCACCGCGTTGGTAAACACTGTCAGCTGTCTACCTGTGTAGACGGGCTTTGACAGTCGTCTAGGAGCCGCAGGGTTCATTGACTGTCAACGAGGCGAATTATGCATGCGCGTTTGCAGGTGGAATAGAACGGCGTCGCGTCCGCCTCTGCAGATTCCTCGATACGACTGGAAGCGACTTTGGCAAAACTGTGGGCTGTGGCCACGTGTTCGCGAAACTGCTTTACCGTTGCGACAATCATTTTTTCATTCCCAGGATTTTTTTTTATACCTTCGCGCTCCGTACCTCGAATGACCAAAGCACCAGGAGCCGTTCAGGCGCGTTGCCACGTAAAAGGTTGACTTTCTCGCGACTAGCGATTGGAAAGAGGGAAAACTTTACTGTTACACGGAACGTCGTTCGGTACACACGCACCGGGAAGATTGCCCAAAGGACGAGTCACGGGCGTGGAACGCGCTCGCCGCCGGAACGAAAACGATTTGGGGCAGATCTCATGAATTACAGGATTACGGCGGCGACGCAGTAACGATAGTCACAATGTCTGAGCCAAGATGACGCAATTCGTGCAACGAGCATGCGCTGCGCTCGCTGAGCCATCTGTGGAATCGAGACATCTTTTATTTACGAGGCGCAAGTATCGCGATGTGACGAGATCGACTATAAATAAATAAATCAACGTGCGTGAGTCAAACGAGAAAAAAAAAACAATCAGCGCTCATCGAGGCTGAAGAGTTCATTCGCCAGCCGGTGTATTCCTGCACACTTGTCCTGGAATATCGCTATGTGCGTTACAATTCTTTTTTTCCTTCTCCCTACGACTATTTTTAGTCGACGCACTTAGTTCGCCGAAGGAGGTGCACCTTGTGTGAATGACCGGGGGAGAGCACGCGGTGCCACGAAGCGGTCGGGGCGAGTGCTCCCGAGCCTCTCGGAACTCGGCGGCGGCGGCGCCGCGTGGCATCGGCGACGACAACGACATGGAATAAACGCGCAGGGGACGAGGGAGCCGCGCGCTCGAACAGAAGGAACGAGACGGAGTGCTGGAGGAGAGACAAAGAGAACGGGAGGGCGGCGTGGACGGGGGCGAACGAGAGAGGACGCCTCGCCGGTTGGACACGAGGTTGGGGACATTGAAGCAAAGTGTAGAGTCGCTCAGGGGCGTAGCAGCCCGCGACGCGATGGCGCCAAACGCGCAAAAATTTCTATCGAGTGGTGCAAAAAAGAGTTATTACTGCATATCGATGTTTTTATTGCCAAAATCATTATCGAATGATTATGATGTAAAAAGGTAATTGCTCGTAGGAATTCAGATGTTGCAAAAAAAAAAAAAACTGTAGAGCAATCGAAAACACTTCTGAGCATCCACAGTTCTAATACGTTTTGACAGATATTTCGATAATTTTTTGTGGAAAAATTTGAGCGGATGGTATTGGCCGTCTGGTGGCAGAATCGGGAACTGCGCTCGTAGGCATCTTATAGGCTTCGTATTAATATTACAAACATACATGTCGAAACCCTACTGGCGCTTACAATATTCGCATTAATGCAAAACGCTCATCCACAATAGTTCTACGACTAAAAACTCCCAAATTATGTAGCCACTATACCGAACTTATAGCGCGCGCCACCAGAGGGCGCTCTTTCACTTCCTAATAATCCGTAACAAATGACAAAAAGTTCCGATCCCAAGACCGAAGCAGCCGACGATAATTCCAAAATCCCACGAATCTTCCCCCTGAAGTTTCGCTTAGTCCGCAATTTTCAAAATTAGTTTACGACAAATGTCGCCTCGTGTGTTCCTACGGCCCTGCGAGGTGCTCGGTGCTCGCCACTCGGGCTCTGTTGAGTAGAAGGAGAAGAAGAGGAGGAGGAGAAGGAGGAGTTCGGTCGGTCGTCGTCTCCGTCATCGGCAGACTGCGAAGAGGGAAGGATAGCAGGGCCGAGCAGTCGGAAAGAGGGAGAAACGAGCGCGCACAGCGCGCGCGGTTGGGCGCAAGCCCCGTAGCAGAACTGGTATATCGTATATTGTATATACGTCACGCGGTATATACATAGGTAGGCCGCAGCGAGAGAAGTAGCTATGTGCCGCAGAGAGCGGAGAGGGTCGAGGAATCGAGTCCGAGAGTCAGTAGTATACTCGCTGGTGCACCAGCCAGGAGTGCGTGCTCGCGGCTCTTCGTTTTGCAGACCTCTCTGTCTCTCTGTTCCCTCCGTCCTGTCCGCGCCGCAGGCCTGCCCGAGTGCTGGACGGCGCGTTCAGCAGCGTGCAGCGTGCTCCCGGCCGACGGGCGTGTTTCTCAGATGCAGGACGAGAAGAGTGACAATAAAATCCGTGATATACATCGTTTAAATCAGTCGCTCGGGCTAACAACGGCTGTGAGTTCTCAGGTGCTACATTCGCAAAGTCGCATCGCTCGGACTGCATGGTAACACAAAGGAACGAAGAGATCAAATAAACGTGAATATCGTCGGAACTGGCTTTGTGGTTTCGCAGGACAATACATTCCCCTCGCTCTCCACCCCACGTGGCTCGAATCTCCTCCGTCTCTCTCCCTCCCGTCCGCCAGGCTCAACGGGATTTCCTTCCTCTCCAATTTCAAACAAGTGCGAGAGCCCAAGAGTGACCGATCGTCTGCAAAGTATCGAGTGCGTGAAGACGTTTTTTTCCGTTTCGTTTCGCAAATAAAACGAGGCCATCCCGCGGGGCTTCGGGAAAAAATGAGGGTGTGAGTCTCTGACACGCGGTGCTACGCGCTGTGAGGTAACGCAAACGTGGTGCGGGAGCGCGTGTCGAAGGAAACTCGCTCGCGGTGAGGGTGAAAATTTCGGCATCAGTATTCACGGGGAATTGCGTTGCCAAGGGCGACGAGTCGCGGCGACGATCTCGCGGCGCCGAGGGTGACTGGCCCGACGGTGTCGAGATGCGATGGCTGGGAAAGTCGAAAAAACCGAGGAATTGGACGTTCGAGCGGCAAGAGGACCGTTAGAGGGACGCATAACGAGTATCGGGAGCTCATCTCGCCGTCTCGCGCTCTCCGCTCGTCCCCCTCCCCCCGCCCCGCGCCGCTCGGCGGTCCGCACGTTCGATACGCAGTGATATTTTCGAATCTCCGGAGACCGACGAAGACCACGACGACGGCGACGACCAGCGTTATTGTTGACGAAATAGCTATAACCCGGGGCGTCGTCACGCAACACAAATAAGCGCTAAGCCCACCGAGAAACACGGGCGCAGCGCGTAAGAAGCGGATAATCTCGTATTAGCCTCTCGCGTATCGTCCCGGCCGCTGTTATGCCCTGCGACGAGTCGCCCGTGTATATCGGGAGCCCGTCGCCCGTCGCGCTATCCTCGTTAATCGCCGCTGGATCCCGCCGATCCGGCGGCAGCAAAATAAGCGGCAGGTCCGCGGCGAGCCAGCCGCTCGTGGGGGCCGCCGTGGGATCGGCGCGGAATCATTACGGGACTGTCGCTATGGCCCCACGGCCGCTGCACTCGACGACGGCGACGACAACATTCTCCACCTCCTGCTCCTCCTCCTCCTCCTCCTCCTCCACCACGGGCTCCTCGTCCTCCTCGCCGTCGTCCTTCGACCGGGCGCCCCGCAACGACTCGACCAACTCCTCGTCCTCGTTGATCCTGATTCTCGAGCGCCCGGCCGACGTCGTCGACGCCTCGCCCGCGGCGGCCCGAGTCGCGGGCGAAAAAGCACAGACGCCGCGCGACGATCGCGTCGCGGACGATCAGCCACCCGGGGCGCCGTCGCCCGCGGGTCTCGGGGTCAGAGGCGTCACCTCGTCCTTGGAGACGCTCGCGAGGAAAAAAGCCGCCCGCTGCAGACGCCGGAGAAGCACCACGAGCCCCCGCGGCGCGCGTCAGCAACGCTCGCGGTCACGTGACGAGCTCGACGAGCCGTTTCGCGCGACGGCGGCGGCGACGGCTGTGGGCCAATCAGCGGCGGCGCCGATGGACGACGACGGGTTCGTCGCCACCTCGACTCTCACGAAAAATCGGGACGGCAGCGGCGTTCTCTCCGTTCTAACGAATTCGTCGCGCTCCGCGGGGAAAGTCAAGCTGCAGTCGTCCGCCTCGGCGGATCCGCTGGCGCGCGCGATGCGCGGCGGCGGCGGCGGCGGCGGCGGCGATCGCGATATCGCTCTAGCGGCATCGGACATCGGCATCGCGTCCTACACACCGACGGCGATAAAGTCGCAGCAGTCGACGATCTCGGTGGCATCGATACGCGGCACCAACATGGGCATCCTCGACGCGTCAGCAGGTAACAATAACAACAACAACAACAACCACAACAATAACAACAACAAGAAATATCCGACAACAGGCGGATCTCCTCCGAGCAGCCACGAGACGCGCGTCGACAGAGTCGCGGGAAATTTCGCGGTCAGGGTGCGCTGCAACGCGCCGTCCGCATCGGCGCCGGCTCTCCACCGCCATCACCACCACCATCAGACGCCGCCCGGCCTGACCCGGGCCTTCTCCTCCCACCCGGCGACCCCGTCGCATTTGTCGGCCCCGCTGGCGAGCGCCGAGTCGATCGCCCTGTCGCCGCTGCCAGCGGCCGCCGCGCGTCGCGACGAGAGAACGACCGCGACGCCGCCGATGATAACAACAACAACGTCCACGCGCGCCAGTCCCGTTAGGCCGGCGGCGCTGCTCGTCTCCGGGGCTTCCGGCGTTTTTCCAACTGGAAAATCGGCTCCGCGCCCCGAGACGACAGCGATGACAACAACAACGACAACAGCGGCTGCGGGTTTCCCGCGGGTCGACTCCTCGACCTCGCTGAAATCGTCGAGCTTCACCACCGGGAAGATGATGAAAATCAATCGGGCGCGCACGTCGCTCCACGCGTCCCTCGGACAGCTGCCAATCACGTCGTGCGCGCCGAGCGGCGTCGGCGTCGACGCCGCGAGCCTGGAGAACGGGGACACGATGGCGACGTCCACTGGCCTCGAGAGCAACGCCGATCCGGCCTCGATGCCGATCACTCTGTACTCGTCGGCGTCACCGGCCGATGCGACGACCCTCTCGCCCTACGCGACGACCCGCACGAGCCTCGAGAGGGTTTGCTCCACCGGAGCCTCGACCATGTCCTCGGCCTCGTCCAGGACGCCGATCGCCCCCGCGGCAATCGTGGGCAGCGTCAACGTCGCTGTCGCCTTCAAGAGCAACCTCGTGCCCTCCGGCAACAGCAACGGCAGCAACAACAATGGAAGGTGCAATCACCTGTCGGGCACCTGCACCGGCGCTTGCAACGGAACGACCACGACCTCGCAGACCTCGTCGACTCTCACGCGAACGCCGAATCTCGCGAACGGCGTGGCCTCCACGTCCTCGTGGACGAACAACTCGACGGCCGAGCAGGAGACGGATTATGTCGTGGATCCGGTGCAGGGTAACGCTTATCACAAAGGACAGTTTCTCGGCAAAGTGAGTTTTTTTTTCCGAAGTTACTTTCACGCGATGGAAAACGTTTTGTTTGGTCGGAATATTTATTGAATTTTGTTTTGTTTTACTTGGGATTTAATTTTTCAGGAATATTCGATAGAGTACGTTAACCATTCGTGAGAGTCGGAGATGATTGCTTGAGCGGGAAAGTAACAGAAGTCGAGTACGATTGAGTCAATAAGACGACTGAGAACCGGTCGACTTCGTGACACGACTAATCAGCCCGGTGGTGTCACCTAATTAGATGAATTACGCGGAGAACCGTCACCCGATTAGAATTCACAATTGGTGACAAAGCGTTTTGTCGCCAATCAGCGTTCGTCATTTCCCCGCCGTATTGCGTGCGCGTCGCCCGTGACGACGAATTTTTTTTTTCGTGCGACTCGGTTCGCTTGAGCGTAATTGAAATTGGTCTGCCCGTCCCGCTTTGTGAATGAACGGCGAAGGAGGCTGGCGCGCAGCGGTAGTAAACACATCGCAACGGGCACACCGTGAGCGAGTACTACGAAACGTTTGTGCGCGGAGAGTAATTCGATTCAGACCACCCGCAATTGGTGTGCACGCCGTGCACGGCCGCAGCTCGTCTCGAGCGTAGATCTCTCTCTCCCTTCTTCTCACGAACGAATTATTTTTAAACCCGACGTCCACACGGTCGGGGCCTCCGGGCCGGCGAGAGCTTCCCCCTCCTCTTCTTCGTATCGCAGCCTCTTTTTTTCGTTTCTTCTCTGTCGTTTTCTCATTATGCTCGTTGCGCACGAGACAAAACCGATTGGCAGCACAGCCGAGAGTCGAACTATCGTCTGGTGTGGCGACGCTGCCAGCGTCCGATTCTCTTCTGGCACCGGGCGATCGAATCGCTCGTGCTCGATATTCCGCGCCGTTTAACGGCGGACGAGGGGCGGACGCGCGACAGACATTTCTAGATTATCCCCCGGCGTCTGTCGCGAGCAAGTGGAAGGCCGAAACCTGCGTCACTGGGCGCGCGCAGGGTCAAATCTACGAAAAGTCGAGCGACGTTTCAGCGTCGAAATTTAGCAGGTTTTTTTTCTGGCCTCTTTGCGTTATTGTGTGTCTCGCGATCGGCCCCGGGTTACGTGAGAGGCTGAGAAGCCGAGGGATCTCGGGTTGCGGCCTCCCACGATTTTTCCTCGAGACTGCCCCGAAGACCCTTGCGGGTCATCCTAGCGCGACGAAAGAAGGTCGCAGCTGTCCCTTCAGAATTCGCTGGCAGGTAGCAAATGATTCTCTTGAGCATTCTTGGGCAGCGTCTCAAAGGCTGCGCTTTCAACTGGTCGCCCATCAGGCTAAGAAAGTATTCATACCTACTTTCGGTAGGAACATCTTTTCTCGTAGACCCATTTTTTTCGAGACTTCTATGCCGGGGGACCCGAAACGGCCCAAATGGCCCCGCATATTCCTTTTAAATTTTCTGACGTGGGTACGACGAGGTTGCGAGAAAGAAATCATTCATATTTTCTGAATACCTCAATTTTTCGTGCTCGTTAGCTTCACTTTATATTTCAATATTTAGGGAACAAAAAAACTAGAAATAACGTCTACAAACAAATGGATTCGATACCGGAAAATAGTAAAATTATTTTATTAAAGTCACGTGTGCTGTAATAAAACAATAGTAATAGTAAAAGTAATAGTAATAACCGTACGTAATTAGTATACATTAAGTTACCCACATTAACCAGACATTAATATACATTAAAGTACCCACATTAAACACGCATTAATATACATTAAATTACCCACATTAATTACATTACCGATTTTAACCCATTTTTTGAATATTATTATTACAGAAACCTAAATAATTGGTAAATAAATAAATAAATAAATAATGACTAATATTTGCTAAATAATACAGAAACGAGCAAAGAATATAAATATAGAAACAATTTCGAGCCAGCAACGAGGGTCCCGTCTCCGCTCAGGGTTCCCCCTCGCGACTCGAATCTTCCTGCGTGTTCACACGGCAGCGCCAGTGACGTCGGTGAACCGTCCGAAGGCCCGACGAGAACGGTATTAGACCTCGCTCGGTCACAAAGAAAAACCTCATGGGCTGCGCGCAAGGACCTGTGGATTTTCCTATTCAGCGAGTATAAGCGCAGCATCGTGGAACGCCCGGGGGGTGCATCGTGGTGCATAATAGGCAGAGGCAGGAAAGGAGCTAAAGAGCCTTGTACGGACGGCGCAGTCCGCACCTGAGCGGAACTCTCTGTATCACCTCTGTCCTCGTCGCTGTCTCTCTCGGGCTTCCTCTTCTATTCCCGTCGCTCTGCCGCGCGCGCGGTCCCCGCGTGTCTCTCCGCCTGTATCATATGCCGCTGAGCCGTACTCTTCGAGTCCTCGTCCCTTCACCTACCGGCAACGTGGCAGCTTCGTCACTGCACGTGTATATTTATATACATAACACATATACAGATATGTATACCCAATGTCTGACCGCCGTTCTATCTCTTTCCGTAACGTCGCCGTCTCTCTTCTCCCTCAGCCACGTCGATATTCACGGTTTATCGTTTTCTCGCTTTCCTCGCCTCGTGGTTTCTCTTTGTTCCTTGGGCTCAGGTGTCAACTAATAAAAAAATGTATTTAATTTATTTTATACACATTCTTAAATAAATAAACAAATAAATAAATAAATAAATAAATTCGTATAACCCTCATGGAAAATAAATATATAATGAAAATATATCTGACACATCCAACTTTTCGGATGATAATATAATAAAAATATCTTTTGAATATATTTTGAATATATCTTAGGTATATTTTTCGCTCGCGTATATTGCGTATATATCCTAAAATATATTCAACATATCCAAATTTTCGGATAAAATATATTTGATACGTTCTGAATATATTTTTCCGTATATCCGAAATTTACTATTTTTCTATGTGGGAAGTGAAATTTCGATGTCTGGCTGCCGTTCAGTCTCGTTCCCTAACGCCGTCTCTCTTCTCCCTCAGTCGCGTCGATATTCACGGTTTATCGCGTTCTCACTTTCCTCGCCTTGTGTTCTCGTCCCTTTGTTCCTTGGGCACACAGGTGTCAACTAAAAAAAAACTCATGTACAGAGAACAACTTTGCTACATGCAATGTATCCCCTCGTACACGTTTCAATGGCTGTTGAAGCATTTCTGTTCGCGTCAATCCACTTGCCATGAAAGCGTCGCCCAATGAAAAGCACCGCGACCAGCTCGGTGCGGCTCACTTGTGCCGAGGTATTTAAACGAGATATTTTCACGCCTCTCGGCTAGCCCGCCGTTTCCCTTCTCCCCTCCGTTTACTGTTGAAACTTTCAGTCCACATGGCGCGCCGGACAAAATCCAGCTGGAGCGTCGGTGGCTGTTTCAGCGTCGTATTATCGTCGACGTTTGTGTCCCGCGGCACGTGGACGATTGTCAAAAACATCTGTGACAAGTTTATTGACACGAGTTCCGCGCGCTCAACCTGCGATTGGCTGCAGCTTTCATAGTATTTATTTTTATTGCAGGGAGACAAATCGGCGGCGGGACTTATTATCGCCGGGAAGTGCAATAATGCCAAGTGCCGAGGCGATACGCTCGAGGAATCCGATTCGTGGAAGGGAAACGACAATGCAGCGGGGTTTTCGACTCACGTGCCGAGAGGCGGCTGAAGCCAGGGAAGTCACGATGGCCCCGGTGCACAAACCTCGGCGCGTACAAAGCGGTTACGTGAATCGTACGTGGCAATGCACCGCGTCGCTCTCACGGCGCGGGCGACGAGGGGGGCGGCGGCGAAGGGAGACGCGAGATTTCACGAAGGTGGCTGAACAAACCGGCGCGAGCCGCGACCTCGACGCTTCGCAGGCCGAGCGAGAGATCCTCCCCGCATAACTGGATTGCATACGCAGCTCTGCACTTTTGTGCGAGGCTCGAGCGGAAACGGCTGGCTCCTATGTTGCCAGCTTCTCGGGCGACGCAGAGCCGCGATAAAAAAAAAAAAGAAAGAAGCAAGAGAGAGAAATAACGCACGGGTGACACTCCGTGTATACTTAGCGGGGATCACGCGGATCGCTTTGCGTGCTGTGCATTTTTTTTCGCGCGCCCCGCGGGAGTATCCAACACCCGGAACCGCGGAGCCGACTGCAGAAACCGTACGCGGGAACAGTCTTTTAAATTCTACGGCGATTAGTCAGCAAACGAGTTCGCTAAACGCCTCCCTCTGCGTCGCTCTGCCGCGGCGGAACGAACCTCGGCAACGAGTTTTCGCACCGCTCGCTGCACAAGATATCTCGACGCTTATCCCTCGTGACGCTCGTCGTCGTCGTCGTCTTCGTCGTTTTCATATCGCCATAGGGAGAACCGGAGGCACCGGGTGGCAGCTGACGTGCGTCGTATAATACTCGGGGAATGATATTTGCAAGGCTTCTCGCACTTGCTTTGAGTCCGCGGAGATACTGGTCTCGGGTTTAAAAAGATTGAACTTATATCTCAGGGTATACATATTTCTGCCGGATAAGCTTTGCTTCACCGGTGCATAACAATGCATTCTTAATTTAGACTTTGTTTGATCGATTTGTCGTTAAAACTCGCATACAACGAGTTCGTGCGCGAGGCAGCCACAGAAAATATGAGACCATTTTTTCCTTGCTTTATGATGCATTTTGAATTTAAAGTTTGCCGTGCCGATTTTTCCTTCCGAGGCTGAGCGACGCAGATCGAGGCGGTCGAGGAAAAATTCTTACTCATCGTTGTGTAAACGGCAGAGGCTTCAATTTTGAAACTTTGTAGTGTGACTAAGAGTTCCAAGTAATTTTCTTTTGCCCGCAAAAATCTGGCAAGAGGCTCGGAGATGATTCATCGGGAAAGCTAAACGACGCGACGCTTTTATCTCGTGTCCGGGCTTTCATTTGGGTTTGTAAGGATCTCGAGGAATTCCCACGAGACCGGGGGGAAGGTCTCGACCGAGTCGTTTCTTTTCGCTGCGGTCGCGCGGCTCGAGCGGTCAAACATTAACGAGCTGCATGGGAAATAGAGGAAACGAGGGTCAGCGACGGAGCGGACTAAGGGCAATTGTCATTTAAATATTTAAACTTTGACGCTCGGTCGAGCGTTTCAGATACTCTTGAATACCAGAGCGTGCGCCAAATATCATCGTTAATATAACGTTATCGAGGTACTATTAAAATATTATTTGATAATAGGCAGAGAAAATTAATGATCAGCCGCAGTTATAAAAATAATTTATCTATTATATACAACATTATCGGATCATTTCACAACTCATTAACTATAAAAAATCGTTCACATATTAATGTTTTCTCCCAATTAATTAATCAACTCTCGTTAACACAACCAAATGAATTAATACAAGGTTTTTAATGCATCTTTCTGAAACGGCTTATTTTAATTAAAAATGCTTTTTGCCTCTAAAACAAATAAGCCATCCAAAGCGAGCGACAAAGTTGTAATAACGTTGTAAATATCGCCGAGTGAATCGCGTAGATCAATAACTTGGCCGTTAAAACTCGCGCAATACCGCAGAAGCACTTGCGAATGTCGTAAAAGCGATAATCCAGCGGCCGGGAGTAATGCGAAAGGTGGAAAGGGAGGTCGCGGAGAGTGACGGCGAGTTCCAACGGCCTCGCGGAGTCTGTGCGGCGTGGGCGGCAAAAGCTATCCGCGACCGAATTCTCGTAAACGTTTGCGGGCGCGCGGGGGTCGCGGTGAAAATCGCAGTACCACTACGATTACGTGGGGTTTTCACGGAGGACGCGGCGACGTCGACTTGTTTATTTTTGGTATGCGAACCAGACTCTCGCTATATACCAGCGTCTTCGTTACGGTCGTAGACGTGGACGCAGAAGCGTTTGCCAGTGACGTAGGAAGCGCGCGACGTCCGATCGACGTGTTATTCGGTTTTCTGAGACGTTTCACTGCAAACGATACGTCAACATGATTTTATTGGGCGAGGAAACTCGATTATTCCGCTCGATCGAGTTTTGCGTTCGAGAAATCTGGTGGCCGAGTGGAACGCAGGAATCTGGAGCTGGGCGAAGGCTGTACAGTTCGCTGCTGCTGCATTACTTTGTGCATGTGTATTTATGTGTATCTAATACACACCGAGTATCGACAGAAATATATATATGTTTCTATCGATAAATACACGAAAGAGCAGATACAGAACGTGGCAACACTCCCTTCGATCTAATCCAGCAGAAACGGGGTCGAAACGATATTATTATCGCGGCCTTGTGCCTCGTCTCGTGTACGGAGAGAGGGAGAGATAGAGAGAGAGAGGCGAATTTCTCTTTTTTTTTACCTCGCATTTTATGTCACCACGTGCGCGAGGCTTCACGTGGGAAGGGAAGTCGAGCAGAAGTCGTAGGACAGTCAGGGCAGGGAGAGAAAAAATGATTCGTGGGTCGGTGGGTCGGTGGGTCATCGGGCAGGAAGCTACTTCGATTTCATGTGGGACTTTCCGCTTCAATGTTTGCTCGGAATTTCCGTTTGCGCGTCAGAGGCTTCGCGTCAGCATTTTTGCCTGGTGTGTGAAGGAATGAATTTTCGGGAAGAGACTGCGGGCGGATAATGTTACACACAGCTGTGAGAAAGAAACTGATTCTTTTCTGGAGGCCACGATTTAAAAAAAATTTAATTGTCTACTGATTATATTACAAATTGTGTTATTAATACATTTTTTTGTAATTCTCTTGATCAAGTCAATTAATAATTCGATTGAAAGTTGTATTTTCATTTCATTAATCAATTATTCCTCTGTTTCAGGGTGGCTTCGCGAGAGTCTATCTGATGACCGACGTGGCGAACGGCAATCAATACGCTTGCAAAATAATACCGAAGAATCGTATGCAGAAAATTCACATACAAAAGGTAGGCGCGAGGGGTGAAGGTAAATCGCGAATGATTGCGGAACATCGACACTCCCGTTACTCAGCCGAGCCGAGAATTTCGCAATAAATTCGCAGTGTGTCTCAACTATGATTTCTCTGTCGCGTGTAACGTGTAGATTGCCCGTGAGATCATGATCCACAAGGAGTTGAATCACGTCAACGTCGTCCAGATGCATCACTACTTCGAGGACAACATAAACGTTTATATGCTGCTCGAGCCCTGTCCAAGGAAGGTAAATATCCGGTATCGCAGTTCGCTCTTTTGTTTTCGTGCCGTTCGCTCATTTGAATGCGCGCCGAGAGAACCCGAGCGGTTCGTATTACTAAACAAGTGGCGGTGAAGGGTATCGAGGCGGCGAGCCCGCAATCTCTTTGGCACGCGCCCCTCTTAAATAGCTCTTAAATGACAATACGCGAACGTCTGTAGATTGTACGAATAACGCGACGAAGGTCGAGCCTTTTGTCCCTTCGACAGACGCGACGAAATGTGGGACACCAAACGTCGTGTGAAGCCGCTGGCAGCAGCCCAATTTAAAGGGACGATTTGGCAGAAAATATGTGTATAACCGAGACTAAATTATGCAGCTGAAACGTTTTTTTTTTCTTTTTCAACATCCGTTTCTTCTTCGGAGCATTTAAATAGCATGCTCCTAGAATTTAAATAACATGCACGCGGAACTGCAATTAAAAATCATTAAAAGTGTCCCACATCTGTTGGCCTTGGCCCGGCGAGGATAAAGCAAAAGTAAAGACGGAAGATCGTCGTAGGGCCTGAGAACATTGAAGAGTTTTCATTCAAGAGTTCCGGCGATAGGGAAAGGTCAATTTTATTCTATTATTAAGCGGATGCGAGGATTTCGCAGCGGGAGGGAATCCGCCCTCGCGTTTCACCAGAATAAAGCGCCGCTCGTGGCCGACCTTGACCAACAACTTGTGTCAGGCTCTTTGTGCGATTCCCTTCACAGGGTATAATATCATTTCGCTCGCGGGCGGAGAGTCAACGAGGGGCAAAAATAAGCTAGCGAAGCGATTGCCGTATTCCCCGGCTATTGTGGCCGAGGGAGGTCGATAAATGCCGATGGATATCGGACGGAGAAGAGCAATGCGATGAGTGTCTCGTGTACGAGCTTCCACTCCTCCCTCGTTTGTACGCCCAACGAGAATCAGGTCACACTATTATACGTAGCGTCCCAGATTCTCCGCGCGGGACTCGTTCCTTTTTCCTTTCGGCGTCACAAGACCCTCGGCCGGTTGCGATGAGAGACCGAGCTGCGCGTGTTGGGGTCGTGCCGAGACTGCTCCGCACACCTCCCTTTCTCCCCGCGGCCGCGCGAGAGCGCGAATCAATAGTGCCCAAAAAAAGCTCGCATTTCGAGAAACGCAATGCGTAGAAATAAACCTGTATTTCCTTTACCGCTTCATATAAGGAATTAATTTATGCAACGATTTTTTTATTCATAAATACGTTACTCAATATTTTATTAGAAACGTGAGGCGCAGATTAACGCAACTGAAAATTCTGCACACATTTTTTTCCCAAAGCACGAATGTTACATTCATTTCCTGGCGTGTATTTACCGTGACGCTTGGTTGTGCAATTATTGCAACTTTCATAAACATTTTTACATGCTTTTGTTGTTGTTTTTATTTACAGAGTCTAATGCACGTGCTCAAGTATCGTGGCAAAGTCACGGAACCGGAAGCGCGCTATTACATGAAGCAAATGGTGACCGGGGTGGCTTACATCCATTCGCAAAAAGTCGTGCACCGAGATCTCAAGCCGGGAAACATGTTCCTGTCGGACGGGATGATCGTCAAGATCGGTGACTTCGGGCTGGCGACGCGGCCGGACGGTCAGCGTCGACGAGTGTAAGTTACACGCGCGTTACGCTCCTCGTACTCTATTTGTCGCGAACCAGTGCCGCGCTATAATTGACTCTCGCTCATCCGCGTAAAAATTGTCCCGTCACCTCGAGGCGTCGGTACATAACGACGTTGTCACGCAGTTGTCTCGTTAAGACTCCATTAAAGCAAATTAAACAAACGAGATACCACGCGGTATCGTGATCGTCACGTCCTCTCTTCCGTCGAAACGCCTGTACGCAAAATGCAAATTCACTTTTAAATTGCCGATCGATCACTCATTCCTAGACCCTTCAGAGCCCTCCTGGTTTTTATTCTGATTAGTCAAGACTAATCAATCCTTTCTCGCTTTCTGCTCTGTGTATACATTCATCCATTGGACACGGAAAGAAACGCATAAAGCGTCATTAAAATGCAACTTCATATCCGCGATATATATCTTTTTTCAATCATCCATCAAACGTAACACGTATCTCGTGTGTTTTTCCAGAACGGAAAACACACGAACATATATTTTCAATCACCTGCCAAACGTAACACGTATCTCGTGTGATTTTCCAGAACGATATGCGGCACGCCGAACTACATAGCGCCCGAGGTTCTCTACAAGCAGGCCTACAGCTACGAGGCGGACGTGTGGGCGCTCGGCTGCATCCTCTACGCTCTACTCGCGGGTCAGCCGCCCTTTGACACGGCGACCCTCAAGGAAACGTACGCGAGGATATGCAACAACCGCTACAAGAAGCTCGACGACACGGTGGTCAGTCGCAGCGGGCAGGACCTGATACGTTGGCTGCTCCAGCCGATACCGGAGCTGCGACCGAGCCTCGAAAGGGTCAAGGAGCACGCTTACCTCACGATGGAGTACGTGCCCGCGAAATTGGCGCACACCTGTTGCTACCGAATGCCGCCGCCCCACGCGATCGCCCCGGAGCCAGGACAGTCGAGTTTCCCGCCGCAGTTGGGCCTGTCGAGCGCGTCCGTGATTTCTCGCGCGCTCGTCTCGACGGAGAACATCGACAGGAACAAGCGGGACCTCGCGGCCGGTGCGATAATGCCGAAGGGCCTCTACCAGATGACGAGCGGCACGATGAGTCAGACGCAGCTGGAGGCGCTGAAGATCGGCGCGCCGAAGAAGCCGAAGGTCGGCAACTGGCTCTTCCGCAAACTGCCGAAACTCCCGCGATTCCGGCAGCGCCTGACCCGGCTCCTCTGCCCGGAGCAGAAGAAACCCGACAGCGTGATGATGCACCGGGCGCTCGAGGCCTGCCTCGCGGAGATTCGGTGCACCCGCGCCCAGGAGAATCCCATGCTCGTCGATCGGATCGCCCCGCTCTTCGTCACCAAGTGGATCGACTACTCGAACAAGTACGGCCTCGGGTTTCAGCTGTCCGATCGATCGGTCGGTGTGCTCTTCAACGACAGCACCAAGATGAGTTACACTCACGACAGAAGGTTCGTGACTTTGATTTTTTTATGTAATAGGGTAGAATTACCGGTTTTGGTCACGTTTAGTCCAGTTGTGGCCACTGAATTGGAAAGGACACAATTATTTGTACTGTGTAAAACGGAACAAAATGTTATGGATAATCTTATTAACTTGTGTGGATACTTTTAAATTATCAACATGAAAATACAGGAAAATAAAGATTTTAAATAAATTGTACTGAAAATGGCCACAACTGGTACAGCGGCTACAATCGGTGCATCTACCCTACGAATAATTCGATTTTCGGCAGCTTGATTAACCGATTGCTTTTGCTCTCTGTCTCCCTTCAATAATAGACGAGTGGAGTACGCGACGACGGACGACGACGTGACGCGTTATCGTCGGGAGCTCGACGTGCCGTCGAGCATGGAGGAGAAGCTCGAGCTTCTCCGGCACTTCACTCACTACATGGACAATTTTCTGACCAACGGGGGAGAAGTCAAGGAGCAAAGGCCAACGAAGCAGTCGCGAACGAACTCGGCGAGCGTTCCGCGGATGCGCCGTTGGCTGCGGACCGACAAGGCCATCGTGATGGAGCTGACGGTGCCGCTGCTGCAGGTGAACTTTTTCGTCGACCACTCGAAGATCGTCGTGTCCGAGGGCGTGCGGGGCCGCGGCTACCTCGTGACTTACATCGACGCCAGCCGACAGGCCTCGTCGTACTGGCTGAACGACCTGCGCGACGTCGGCTGCACCGCCGAGCTCTACGAGCGTCTGCACTACGTCTGCAAGGTGATCGCCGAGCTCGAGAACGAGGCGATCTTCGAGCCGGCCTCGGCTGTGACGCAACAGCAACATCGAAAACCATTCAGAACGTGAGGCGCGTTTTTTTCCACGTGGAACAAACGCTCGAACGTCGCATCGTAAAGTGTTCTTTCGCAATACACCGCCGTTAGGATTATCGTATTTTCGGCTTAAAAATTCGATTATATATTCTATACAATATATATTTTTCATAATACGCGCGATTGCGCCCGCGAATTCGGTATAGACGACGAGTGAGTCTCTTACGGTAGTTATTAGACTGGTACTGATGAGGTGAACGGCCCAGTAAGTGACGGGATTTAAGAGCCCAATTAGTGCCTATTTGCGGAGAGTCGTCGACGTTTTTCGGGTTCATTGAATGTCTAATTTCCGATCGCACCGCACTGTGTTGATAACGACGAGAACAATTTACAAGGCAATACAAAGACGGGATTTTGTAGGGTTTAGGGGTGTAATTTGCAGTTGGCTCGACTTCAAGGACTGTCGCACCTTGAAACTTAAATTGAAACTTAAATTGAAACCCAAGTTGATGGTCGATAAAACTGAGGATTGAAATGAAATTCAATCTCGTAAACAGTCAGCTCGCGACTCGAGTCTCGAGGCTTCGCCGCTGGCCGGGCGGTGTTTGCTGACTGGGCCGATTCATCGCGAATACACAATAATGTAGACAACGCAGCAATGCCGCAGGTACTACTAGTACTAACGACGAACCCGTGTGTCTGCAGGTTCAACTGATCGATCTCGCCGATGACTGCGCACAGTTAATTACGTAACGATAATAAACATTACGAACCGAGGAGGAGCCGCGAGAGGAACTTAGCTTAGCGATATACGGCGCGTTTGCATCCTCGGTGATCCTAGTCAGACGCGCGTGCGTTGAGGGCGGCTTTAGATTAAGGATCATTAGACAGAAGAAAAAGGCTCGCGATGGATTTGACTGCCATTACAGCAGGCGGGTCGCGGCGGCGGCGCGTCGCCGCCTCCTGGCCGTTGTTGTACGTTTACGTTACGTTGCACTACTAATACTCGTTATCGGGGGCTCGTGGCTTGCCGTTCTATCGAATCGTCGACGTCGCGGATAATCGGGAATACAGAGGGACTTGAGTTTGTTGGCCGCTGCGAAAAACAAACGTATCGATTTAGTTACGTTCAGACGTTTTTCGTTGGATCGTACGATTTGATTCTGATCGATCGCCAATAAAACAATATTGTAGCGTTAACGATATACGTGGAAAATATGATTACGTTCACAATCTGTTTTATCGGGAATACGACATAGGATTCCAAGTGATCGAACTAAATCGCTTCGTCGCGATGATTGACATTTTTCTCAGTGCATCCCGGCCAAAAGCGTCGAGGGACGATCTGTATTCCTCGTTTCGCACGGTGATTCAACGCGATCGCCGATCGGATTCTCTCACGTCATTTAACGCACATTGTAGGCGTGTTTAATGAATTAATTAATATCATTACGATTAATGTATTATTCACGATCAATTGTTGATATATTGCCATTATTACTATTATTACTATCGCGATTATCTCAGCGGCTTCTCGAAGAGAGCGTGGCTGAAGAAAAAGAAAGAAGAAAAATTGTTGGATCGGAAACCGCACGCTCTGCTGCTTCTGCTAATTATATTACATTATTATTAATATTATTATCACCTAAGTATACACAAATATTATAGTCTCAAAGGTTGAACGAGAGTTTTTTTTTTTTTCAGAGTCACGTAGGAATGTTACGTTTATTTATTTTTCTTTTTTTTTCTACACGAAGATTTTTGTTGTATTCTCGTGAAGTGAGAAATATAGACCACGAGGGCAAATTCAAGCAATAAAATACAATGCAGATCTCAATATCCCGGTCTTCGCGTAATTATTTTTTCTTATCTTAATATATATATATATATATATGTATATTTATGTACTATTTGAGACGTCGTACGTTGCAGACTTATGGCAATTGGAAGCGAGTTCGACCTGTGGTCGGAGATCAAAATTCGTACTGGCTGACGAATATCAGGAGCTTCGCCACGGCGCTTCCGGCGAACTCCGAGTTGTGATATATCTCCATGCTGAGATCGAGCTCGATCTCCTGGGGTCCACCGATGCTTCGCGTGAGAACGAGCACGGCCTGCGAAGGCGCCGGTCGTCGTAGTGCGAAGGACGACTCGGTCGCGCGAATCACACCGGGAGGTGCCCGGGCATCGACGAGCGCCATGCTGAACTGAACCATGGAGCCTGGAGGATTCGTGCTTCTCATCGTGAAGAGCTCCAGCTGCCCGGTCGACGGGATTGGTATCATGCTCACGAAAGTTATGAAATTGTAGGAGTAGTGCATCGGTGCACGGAAGCAGTTCAAGTCACCGGCTGGACAGAACCGAGAGATGCGAACACAGCGGCTGCAAAAAAAATTACATTTCAAAATTAATGACATTTTACCGAAATTCCCTCCTCGAAGGGTATCGATTTTTTCTCACTTCATTCGCTCCCGATCCCTGGCGTATCCGGGCGGACACTCGATTTTGTTGCAGCGGAAGCTGCCCCGCGTGTTCTGGCACATCTCGTTGGGATCCCGGCAGGCCCGTCCCGAGGCGCATTCGTCAATATCTGGAGAACAATCCAACCGGGATATAATCAAACATTTTTAAATTTGTTTTGACAGTATAACGAATATTATGATAACAATTTTTCCTATCGATATTTGGTACTATAACATTAACATTTGCAAATTTACATTACCCGAACGTTAATTCATCAGCTAATATATCAAATTGAATACAGGAATGTAGTAGAATTACCGATTTTTATATCAAACTTCCCAATTTTCATAGAATTTAGTCAGAATTATTTTAGTTTTATGTCTCACTTTATGTGTTAAATTTCAAAGACCAGTTTATGTGAAAGGGCTTCCTTCGCCTGCAATGGAAGATCATACAGAATATTATGAACAGTGTGAATATTTCGTACCCTGACAAGTTCTCGAGTCGATCCCGAGTTTATAACCGGCGGGGCAGCCGCAGGAGTAGCTGCCGGGCGTGTTCTCGCAGATGCCGATGCAGAGATTGTTCTGCTTGAACTCGGTGCACTCGTCGATGTCGGTGCACGATCTGTTGTCGGCGTTGAGCCGGAATCCCGGACGGCACGAGCATCGATAGCTTCCCCAAGCGTTGAGGCAATTGTGCTGACAGAGTCCGGGGGTCTTTGCGCACTCGTCGACGTCCTGGCAGACGCCGGCGCCGTGGCCCATCGCCACGTTCTCGAAGCCCTCGTCGCACAGGCAGCGGTACGAGCCCACCGTGTTCTCGCAGCGGCTGTTCTGGCCGCAGACCCCACCGAAGTTGCGCGCCGCGTAGATGCTGCACTCGTCGATGTCCACGCACTCCTTGTTCGGCCCGACCGCGTGACCCGGCGGACATTCGCACAGATAGCCGCCCTGGCGATTCTGGCACGTCTGACCGGGGCCGCATTCGTGGCTGCCCTCGGCGCACTCATCCACGTCGACGCAGTGCGAGCCACTCGGGTCCAGCGCGTAACCGTTTCCGCAGCGAACTCGCGACTCGCATCTGGACGGAATACATCATTAATTAATTAAATCGAGATAAATGCAGAAAACATATTTTTTTTGTTCCTTCGTTTCAAAACTTCGCGCACACTCTTCACGGGCTCAGATTTTTCTTGCGACGTCGGATTTGCGGGCCTCACAAATTATATATTTTTTAAAATCTGGATCCTGAGAAGAAAGCGTTATAAATATTCAGCTCCGTCTCTCTGGCACTCGCGAGTCCATCCTAACTCAAGGCTCAATCTCACGTGACTTCTGCAATCAGGAGTCACGTGACTTGCACGCGACTTACACGGAATTTCAGGCTCAAGTCACGTGATCTCTGGAATCAGCGGTCACGTGACTTGAGTCTCATGAAAATCCCACCGCAAATTACAGGAGACAACTTGTTTTGATTACAATTTTCTCACACTCAAGTCTCAAGAATAAAAATTCTTCAGAATCAATTTAGATCGTCCTTACCTATAGGAGCCCATAGTGTTGACGCATCTCTGCAGCGACCTCGCGCATGGATTGGGCGAGCGCTGACACTCGTCGATGTCGACACACCGTCCGTTGGCGCCGGAAGCGAAGCCCGGCGGACAGCCGCCGCGGGGGCCGCTGGTGATGACCGGCGTGGCGGTCGTCGTGGTGGCCGCCATTGCGCGGACGGTGACTGCGGTGACTCTCGACCCCGAGGGGATTCTGGGATTTCTGTCGCACCTGTAGGTAGGGATGGGCGATGTTGAGAAAAAAAAATCGATGTTAAAAGAATCGATTATTAAATAAATCGATTATGAACAATCCATGTTTCCCAAAAAACATCGGAACATCGATTATTTTACATCGGCAAGTAGAAACGAAATCAAAACAAAATCAGCGAAACTATTTTGTTCAAATAAATAAAGTCGACCAAGGTCTCAAGGCACATTCCAAACACAGTGACGCTTGAATCAGCATAGAATAATCATGATTCGTGAAATCATGAGTTGCACCCGTTGTTGGTGAAATTTGCTTGTACTCCTAAAAATTCAATATACACACAATATAAATGGCAGATACTATTTGCATAAGGATAAGGGTTGTGATTCACGCAGATTTGTAAATAGAACAAAATAGATCGGATAATCTGTCTTCTATTGAACGTCATATTTTACACCATATGACACACGTTACACAGGAATTGAATATATCACGAACTTTAGTGATGCAAAATTATCGAGAGTCGATATTTCTTTAAAACTGTTAAAATATACTTGTAACACCGCACAGAGCGTCTTCGATTTTTTTTGGGCGATGTTTCATAAATAAACATCGAACATCGATTAATCGGTTTTGAAAAAAATCGAAAAAAAACATCGATTTCTCCAGAAAAAAAACATCGGCGATCGAATAATCGACAAACATCGCCCACCCCTACCTGTAGGAGCCGAGCGTGTTGCGGCAGTGATAGCCGCCGCTGCAGTCGTGAGTGCCGAGGGCGCACTCGTCGTCGTCCTCGCATATCTCCGTCGCGGCGTTGAGCGTGTAGCCGGTGCCGCAGGGCAGATATCTCACGCAGTTGTAGCTGCCGATCGTGTTGTCGCATCGCTGGGTGGAGAGACAAGTGTTTTCCGGCAGTTGGCACTCGTTGATGTCGACGCACGCCTGCGTGAGATCGTCCCGGCGAAAGCCGAGCTTGCACTGGCAGACGAAACTTCCGGGCGTGTTGACGCACTCCTCGTTGCTCGTGCAGGCCTCCGGGTCGTCCTGACACTCGTCGACGTCCACGCAGCCGCGATTTCGCACGAACTTCGAGCCCGGCTGGCAACGGCCGCCCGACAACGGCGGCGCCACCGTCACCGGCACACGCGGCTTCACCGGAAGCGGCTTCGGCGCGCGCGAGCACGTGTAACCGCCCGGCTGGTTGTAGCAGACCTCCTTGCCGCAGGTGTGGAGGCCCTCGGTGCACTCGTCGATGTCTGGAGGGGGATAATAAAAAGTTTCAGTCGTGTGGCGTTGGGTATTAAAGACGAAATGAGACAGTGAAAAGCACTTTCGAGCGGTGGGTTTTGACATCGATAAGCTTGACGTAACGGTAAGCACAATAATGCAGTAAGTATTCGTAAGTCCTGAAATACACAAATCGAAATTGAGTAAAAGTTGGTTGAAACTAGTGTCTTCGAAGGTAGAACATAGCGACTTTTCAGAATGATGGTATAGGTGATTTTTAAATAAAAATTTTCGTGAGGTCGGCTTTGCCGATTTTCGGTTCTGAGCTGGAAGAATCTAGTTCAGAACCAAAACTTCGACAGAAGTTTCGACTTCTGTCGAAAAAAACGACGAAAAATAGTGCTATACGAGGGCGGGAAATTTTTTTTTCACGAGTGTGTTTGTAATACGGGCAATCACACAAGCTGAGAAAAAGATTTTCCGTCGAGCGTTCTACGAAATTTTACTTTACAAGGTGTGAAAATGAGGTTTTCACGCACGCTAAGCGTGCGTAATACGTCCATTACCTCACCGAGTGAACTCATTTTTTTCTGAAATAAAAAAGGTTTGAATCCAGTGTTTCCGGGATTAAAATGTGCGACTTGAGATCGATGATGTAGGTAAACAGTTGGTATTAAAAAAAAAACAATTGTTGAGGTCGATTTTGACGGATTCTGGTCCAGAACCGGATCTACGATTCCCGGCGAAAAAAACTTCGAAAAAATGATTTTTTTCGGAACCAAGTATAAATGGGTGAAAATCAGCGTTTTTGGGGGTAGAATACGCGACTTGAGAATAATGGTGTAGGCCAAAAGTCGATATTTCGATAGAAAAAAATGTCGCAATTTCGGCCATGTCCATAAACTACTTCAACTAAAATGTCTAATTTTCTTTCCCCTCTCCAGAAATCCTCTCACCGCTGCACTGTCGCCGCGCGGTGTCGTAACGGTAACCCGAGGGGCAAGCCGGTCGCTGCCGCTGCACCTGACTCGCGGACGCGGGCCTCTCGCACTTGTACGACCCCGGCAGATTGACGCACTTCTCGGCGAATCGGGAGTCGCAGCTGAACTCGCCCCTGGCGCACTCGTCGACGTCCACGCAGCTCCGCGACCTCAGCGAGTACTCGAAGCCCTTGGCGCACTCGGGATACCGCGTGACGCACTCGTAGGTGCCCTCGCGATTCACGCAGTAGCGATGGAAGGACAGCGGGCAGTCGTGAAGATTCTCCGCGCACTCGTCGATATCGACGCAGCTGCCGTTGAACAATTTACGGAAGCCCGAAGTGCAGGGCGGTATCAATTGGCAATTGTACGTGCCGTTCGCGTTGACGCAACGATGGGTGCCCTGGGGGCAGTCGTGACGGCCGAGGAGACACTCGTCGACGTCGAGACAGCCTTTGGTCAGCGGATCGAAGTGCCAGCCGGCGCTGCACAGCGGCGAACAGTCGTAGCCACCGGGTTTGTTGCTGCAACGCTCGTGCTCCCGGCATCCGGGACCCTCGACGCACTCGTCGACGTCCACGCACCTCCCGTCGTAGATCCGACGATATCCCTTGGCGCAATCGGCGAGCTTGTCGCACACGTAGCTGCCGTTCGTGTTGACGCAGCGATGTGTGCCATGCGGGCAGCTGTGCCGACCGAGGAGGCACTCGTCCACGTCCTGGCAGCTCTTCGTCGGCTCGTCGAACTGCCAGCCCGAGTCGCAAGGTGGCGAACATTCGTAGTCGCCCGGGAGATTCACGCACCGCTCGTCGCTCCGACAGCCTGGACCCTCGACGCACTCGTCGACGTCCACGCACTGATTGGTCGTGGGATCTTTCCTGTAGCCCGGGTTGCAGCTCTCAGATTCGGGATTCAAGATCGACGGCCCCGCTGTGGTAGGCAAGGTGATCGAACCTGCGGGTAATTATTTTTGTTGGTAAATTTGTTTCTTTGTTGCTATTAAATTACAACAGAGTGATTGAAAGTCACTAAATCAACGATTTATACGAATTACTATCAATAATTAAATCTCAATCTCAATGATTAAATCTCAATACTCCAGCGAATTATTATTCGATCGAACTGAATGGAATTATTATACGATTGAGTATTGAAATTATTTCAGTGCCATACCGCGACACTCCCCGGTGATTGGATCGATCTTGAAGCCCGAGGGACAATTCTTCACGGACGAGTTTTCCATCAGGATACTCTCGGTCCTCGCGCTAGTTCCCATGGCCGTTCGACCGGGAAACCCGAACCTCTCGTAGTCCTTGCTGAACGAGGACTCCCGCGGAGCCTCCTCTCCCATAGTCACTCCGGAGTTTTCGTCGAGTTCGATCGAATTCTCATCGTCCAAGAAATCGGGTTCTGGGGTTATATCGTAGCGAGTCTCGTTGGTTGACTTTTGCTCCAGGTCCTCGAGCTTCTTGCACTCGTAGCTGCCGACGATATTGACGCAACGGGTCGCCGGATCGGGGCAAGGATGCAACGTCGCCGTGCATTCGTCCACGTCTGTCGAAATATTATTCGGTTGAAATCACTTTTTTCACGCGCTAAATGGTTAGCGCAATTTGAATGCAGAAGCATTTCTTTGGTATTTGTTTGAGTTACCTACTTGAGGAGAAACGCGAAGCAGGCAATTCTCTCGATTCTCCCTGGCATGCGAATCATTTTAAAGAAAAAATATTCATGCAAGACGTGTGTCGCAGGATCCTCGGCGAAATTCGCGGCTCGACTCACCCAAGCATATATTCTGTCTCTGGCTGTAGGCGAACCCTTTGCGACACTTGATGTCGCACTCATACGCGCCCTCGGTGTTTCTGCACTCCTCGACTCCCGGCAGACACCCGTGGATGCCCTCGGCGCACTCGTTAACGTCTGAGCATTGACATTTTCGAATGTGATTATCAAAATTACACGAAATAACTGAGGAATTCATTTTGTTAGTCTGTAAAAAATTAGTCTTTAAGAATGAGATATACCCCTGCAGATCTTCGCTGCGACGTCGAATTTAAATCCCGCTGGACACGTCTTGGGGCCATTCAATTCGTGGCAGGTGAAACTTCCCTGTGTGTTGACGCAGAGGTGAGTATCCTTGCTGCAAGCTTCGGCCATCGCCACGCACTCGTCAATATCTAAAAAAAATATTGAACTTGACACATTTTGCGTCCGCGACGTGTTACCTGAGATAATTCCAGTTGGAATTTCGTAGCAGTCGAAAAAGAACGAAAGTGCTGTAAAGTAAGAGTAGTGCTAGCGTCTCGGTCGTGAGGAGTCTCGTGAGGTGGCATATAGATTTCTTTGAACACTTGGCGTCGAGACGCCACCGCGTCTCTTCATACAATTTTTCGATTGATAAAAAAAAATCGATAAAACCCATTTGATTAACATTTATCATTAGAAAAGTACAGTAAGACCTCGATTATACGGCCTCGGATAATACGGACAATAACATATTGTACTCCGTATTATCCGACGCCGGATAATCGAGGTCTTACTGTACCGATAAAAAAGGAAATTTATTTTACCAGGCCCAGAAACTCACCGGTGCACTGCTGAACTTGAGCGTCCCACTGGTATCCAGGCGGGCAGCTCTCCTGCTGTGCCTCCTTCTCGCTCTCCACGTCGCCCGGCACGCAAACGTAGGAACCAACCAGATTCTTGCAGATCCCGGGGCAGGGATCATCCTCGCACTCGTCGACGTCTGCGTGAGGATTACGCAGAAGGGCGCGACACAGACGCGACGGACGAAAGCGACAGAGACGAACAGCGAATTACGTATGGACAATTGAGCGTTATTGGTAAGGTCGCCACAAGCTCTTAGCGGTCGAAGCTAACGCGCGTTATTGTTACATTGCATATATTAGATGCCAATTGCCTCGAACAAAACATCTCGGGCGGCTGATGAATTACTGAGTGTGGGTTAAACTGTTGCGGGTCGCGTCATGTGATTATTATTGTACTCGTTGGCGTCTCATACCGTCGCAAACCTGAGCGGCCTTGTTGTACTCGTACCCAGGTGGGCATCGGGGCACGAGATCGTTGTCCTTCTCCTCCGACGACTCGCCGATGCGACTCGACACCGGCGAGCAGGCGTGGCCGTCCTCAGCGAGGATGAAGCCCGGGTTGCAGCTGCAGATCACCTCGGTGCCCGTGTCCTTGCAGTTGTGCGCGCACGGATTCTTCGTCTTGCATCTGTTGACGCGACGAGAAATTATAGTCAAGTGCGAATTTTTGCATGCAATTTTTTCCTTATTACACTTCGTTCCGACCGAATTAACAAAATCGTGTAATCTATTCAATTAATCAAACTCAACATTTTCGATACCGAATTAAATTCTTTTGCGCAATTTTTTTGCGAAAAAAATAAACATAAACATAAAACTTCAGGTGTTGTAAGTTTTGTTTACTTCAGATTTATGTTTGTTTTTTTAGGTGAGATTTACCTGTCCTCCGGCGAATTTTTTCGGCACGTCTTTCCGTCCTCCAGGAGAATCGAGTCCTCGGGGCACTTGCAGTAAAACGAGCCGGGCGTCGGGACGCAAATGTCGGAGCACAGAAGACCTTTCATCAACTGGCAGATATCGTCCAGCGCTGCGTGAAGAGAACGAGTCAGTCGAGCGTTACTCTCGCTCCCTCTCCCGCGCTCTCGCGCGCGAGAAATCGATGCATAAATGAATGTTTTACGGAGCCAGGAATATCTCCCTCGTGTGTCTGGTCTACCCACCGGGTGTCGGGAATTCCGGGGAGGTCGCGTCCGACTCCGACGTCGACGACGTCGAAGCCGCCGAGGTATCGCTCGTCCCGCTCGTCGCGGTGCCCGTGGAGAACGTCGGCGTTGCATCCGCGTTCGTCGTCGTCGGCGGCGACGCCTCGTGACAACATTCCAGGAACGCGGGGTCCCACGGCTTGCCGAAGGAGAATGATTTGAAGGCGCAACCCTGACCCATTGAGCCCGTCAAGATACCTGAGTTTGCGGAGATAAGACGCCGTTTGACATCGTTAGAATTGGTACACGAGGTAAAGACCGATCGTCAGATTACAAAAGATTCTCGCGATTCGGCCGCGAGGCAGAAAGAAAATACGATTCGGAGCAGAAGCGTATTTTTTTTCTGCAATCGTTGACGACTCCGCGGAAGATAAAAACAGTTGGAAGTTTTTATATCAGCTACTATTTTTTGTTGTTGTTTTGTTAGGAGTATAAAAACGTTTTATTACCGAGCTTGCAGCCCTCGCAGCAATCGCGATGTTGTTCGCCGGGACAGGGCGCGTTCTTCGGCTTCTCACCCTGCACGCAGGCCTTGCCCGCCCTCGCGTCCTGCTTTCCCTTCTCGCAGCTCTTCTCCTGAAAAGCCCGAACGCAACAGATGTCGACGGCCTCGAGGCAGAGACCCTGCTCGACGCGCGGCACCCCGGACACGGGTCCCGTGAATTTTTCGCATCTCAGTCCCTCCGACGCCCAGGAAGTCCCGAGGCCGCAGCATCTCTCGAATTGACTCTCCATCCGCGCCTCTACCTCGCAGGCACCTGGTTATCGCGACGATGGGAGAGAAAAAGAAAATTGAGAATTCTAATCGCGGAGCGCAAGGTCTCGCGCAAACATAGACGTGAACCGTAGTCAAGTTCTAGAACGTTTTTATCTCACGGAGCGCAATCGGTGCCACATATCGTTGACAATAGAGCGAGAGATCAAAGATAATAATAAGTCACTGGCGCGTCCGTCGAAAAACGAGGGCAAGGCCAAGCGGGAGACACCCAATGCTAGGTAATTCGTCACTACGTTGCATACTGCGCGAAAGTCTGAATTGCTCGATTGAGCGAAAAAGGAAATGAAAGCGACAGCGAAGAAAATTATCCGCGAGAAAGAGATTAGACTCTTGGCATCTGCTACTAAATAATAAATTGTATGCATAGATACAACATCGAGCTGTCGGCCTGACACTCGCATCTAGACAAGACAAATAAGTCTCGGTGTTTGTACTCAGTATCAGAACGTGACGATGATACACGACGCAAATATAGTTTCGTAATAATAATTTTTTTTTCCTTTTTCTTTGGGAATTTTTGGCTCGCTGGACGATTGGTGCGTATCAGCGTTCGCCGCACTAGGTCACGCGGTGTAAACTTGATTAATTGAGATCTCTCTCAAAGGGGAGGAACTCTCGTGATCCCATCTGACGTAGAGATGCGTCAATATGCAAATAATTGTACGTGGGTGTAGAGCGTATGATAAACGTGTGGTGAGGCTTACAGATAGAGACTCACGACGGACACGCGATTTGATCGGTTTTTAATTATTAAAACTCACCAGCAATTTGAATACAAATTCTAAATTTACTCGTGGTTGTCAGTTTTATTTATTAAGAATTTAAATTGAAAAACATTTTAACCGTTTCGTCTTTTACAAAAATAAATAAATAAATAAATAAATAAACCATAAAAAATTAGTAGCTCTACTCGATCAAAAACCACAACATAATAATTGCCTTTTGGTATCCAGATCAGCGAGGCGGCGAGGACAAAAACCAGAGGCCGGTACTGCCAATCGACGAGCGGACGTCCGCGGTGGAATTCCATCTTCTTGCGGACGCCGAGCCGACGACGATCTGTCCGAGTTTCGTGGATCACTGGAGACAATACGAAGTCCAGGCGGAGGATAACAATCAACGCGCACCAATCGAGCGTGGAGGATACCGGCGGCGCGAATCGCTCGGGAAGTGTTAGAACGCGGCCGGCAACGAAGTCGATCAACGGTAGACTGAGTGCGTGGAAGTTCGAGAGCCGCCACGAGAGAAGAGACGAGAGAAGAGGATGCTGAGGGGAACACGTGTTTTCCCCGAGCGACTAGAAGGGGGCCACCACTCGATGAATAAACTCCGCCACTGGCTCCGCCGACGAGGGAACCCGCGTCTCGCCTCTCGCAAGTCCAACCTCGCGTTTTGTACTTCGTCACGTAATCGTCTCTCGCTCGTCTCACGAATCGAGGCAGACTTCTCCGCGCGCCTTCGCCGGTGGTTCTGCCGCGCTATACGCCACACGTGCCCTGCACACCTCGCTCACCCATCTCACGCCCTCGTCGCCGCCGCACGATCGCGATCACGCCGCTGCGTAGACCGCGGAACGATGCATACGTACTGCCTGATTACAAAGGTTCACGTATTCCGAGTATTTACTCGTCTGCAGCTCGCGAACGTGCGGCGTCCGCGACGTAACTGGGAGGAAATTTTGCGCCTCAGACTCAACAGGAATAGTTGTTAACAATTATTTGTTTAGCGTATCAACTCGCGATTCGCGGTATTCGTTGTTTACAAGCGAGACTGCTGGTTCTCTATTGTTTCATACTTTGATCGCGTTGTGAGAAAACGAAAGTGGGAAATCGCGTGAGAAAATATTCAAAAATCTTTTACCGTTGGGATTAAAAATTGCAAATATCTTGTTAATTGAGCATCGATAACCGATTGCAAATTGAGCGAGCGATAATCCGCTCTACAATGATTAAATCTCAATCCCGTTTTGGAGTACATTGTGGACTGCATTAAAATTAGGCGTGATACCGCGACGTCTCGGGATGGTGGGGGGGCAGAGGCCACGTGCTGACCGACCGAGAGCCACGAGGCGTTTCGCTCATCGATGGTCGCCTCGTTTACTCCGCCGCGGAGATGATCTATCCGTCGTCGGGTTCGCCACGCGCGCTCCCCGATCCTCCCGGCCGTATCGCGTCCTCCCGCGGGAAAGACCTTCGCCCGTTCCCGCGCGGCTCGCACGCCGGGCGAGCGGAACAGAGGCGGGTCTTGTGAAAAAATGAGGCGGCATATTATTCGGCGGAGTTCGGTCGTAGGGCCCCCCGAAGCGTCTGGATCCTTCGACGCGGCCGCGCGCAGAAGCCGGAGAGAAGAAGCGGAAAGAAGAATATGGCACTTTTTGCGGCCGCGGGGCTCTCGTCGCGGCATCTGCGCCGCCGGGACCACCGACTACGGCCGACCACGCTCCGCGTATGTATATTTATATGTCTTTGTATGTGTTTATGTGCATTTGTACTTGTGCACGTATATAGCAGCCACTCGTGGGAGCAAATAATCGAACAAAGCCATAAAGCATCTCACGTAACGACCGCGCGACGCTCGACGAAACCCAAGACTCTCGGCCGACGGTATATGAGACCATCGGGACGGCGAAAAAAAAAAGCCTCAAGGGGAAACGTGGCTCCTGATTATAGCCCGGCGACAATGGCGAGTGAGAAAAAAAAAGCGAAGCACATGATGCAACGCGTCATTGAGCGTTCCGCAGGGGGTTGTTGTTACGAATATGTCCCTCTTGTGAATTAATTTCTTTCCTCTGTTTTTACGATTTTTTAAAATAAATAGTTTAACTATATATTTCTTTACTTCGATAATTCTATTAATCATTTACCGAATTCATAGATAAACGGTAATTCAATTTTGTACTGAAATAAAGACACAAATTGTGAAGTGAAAATTTAGTACACACAGTTACAGACATTGCGGATTATTATATTTAAAAGGAATAACAGATTTCGCGTTGGTTGTCAGACGAAGAGTGACGAATGTCTGCGGAGATATTTTTTTCAGATCTTTATTAATCTAGTTCACATTTTTTGCTCTACGTTGCTGTGTTAAAGTAGCTGGAACGCTCGTCCCCCAGGGGAGGCGCGATTGGAGTGGCTAGATCGTCTTCTTTGGGAAACATCGTTAGCGGCGCTATTCTCTTCTCGTTTGGGAATTTATTGGTCACGGCCGTCAGGGCGATTACCAGATTTTTATTACTCGTCGATGGTGGTATTTGCAAGTCTGTAAAGAAAAATGTACACGCATTTCGCATTCATTTTTACTGCTTCTCCTTTCAGACACAGATGAAATTTCGACGGGAAAATCCACCTTGAGCCGAGTGTCTTCTGGAAACGTTGTTCATCGTGCAGTTTCGCATCCTGCCGATCCAGCCCTCGCTCAGCCGTTCCCGAAACTTGGGCGTTGTGAAGGTGTACAAAAGGGGATTGATGGCGCTGTTGACCGGAAGAATGAAGACCACCACCCAGGCGTGCAGATCGGCTGTAAGAAAAGCACCGATAACTGCAGCAAATACGTGCCTCCTCCGGTAAAACGTGACCTCACAAAAATTACACCCGCTCTTCCACCACAGCGCCGGGTCAGAACGAATTTTGGTCGTGACGTCGACGCGCAACGAGGGATCTCTGGGACGGAAAACGATATATTCGAAGAAATGACTCACGAGGCACGGGATACTTCATGAAAGCGAGGATTTTCAGCGCGATTATCGGGGCCCAACACACGGCGTCGGTGAGCACGATGAGAAAAAATCTGAACGCGAACTCCGAATCGCCGACCGAGAGCGGCGTGTTGTGGCGGGTTCTCCATATACTGGCGAACATTCCGGCGTAGACGTAGCCGATGATCACGAGACTGAAATCGCAGACAAACAATTGATGATTTAGATTATTTGCAGGATATAAAATAAAATTTCGGACTCACCCGACGAGATTGAGACCGAGAAATATAAAGGCCGAATACTCCCAACCGATGAGGAACGGATCGTCTATGTGAAGCGGAAAGCACATTCCGTTCGCGCCGTAGTATCTCGTGCTGCTTCGCCAGTGAATCGCCGGAATGATGGCGAGAATAATTCCAACCACCCAAACGACGATCATCGAGGAGAAAGCCGCCTGATGGGTGAGACCGCGATGACGCCGGAGGGGTGCGGCTATCAGCATGAATCTCTCAACCGACATGAACGACAGGATCATCACCGACACCTGCGAATCGCGAGGAACGTTTCATTGTCACCGGAAATCGGAAAATCGAAGAAATTGGAACTCACGAGAGTTCTCAACTAACGAGAGGCATCACGTGAATATTTATTTCGATAATTTTTTTTTTTTTACGTTTCCAAATATTTCTCCACAACATCCATTTTTTTGGTTTTTATTCAGTTAATTTTTTGTATGTATCCACATTTTTTTATGTTTATTTTTGAGTTTTTTATGCTACCAGTTTAAAAAAAATCTTCACCTCCGATGACGTCATGGCCAAAACGCCGACGAGCGTGCACGACCACGAGGACATCCACGAGCTCGCTTCCTGGTTGTAATTGTGACGAAATCGCACGTCCTCTAACGCGATTATGAGCAGATAAAGTCCCATCAGCATATCGGAAACTGAAAGCGCGAGCGTGCAGCGTACGGTGAAACAAGCGCGTGTGATTTATTGGCGCGCGCGATACGATGATCGATCGATCGACACTTTTGCGAAGGTCTTCGCACCCCTTCTCTCGGTCACAGCGAGCTTACATCTATTATTACACCCCACGAATTTTTATCACACGCCGAAGATACTCGGCTTGTTTTCTTCGTGACAAATAGAAAAATAACAAGCGTGTGTGTAATAATGGATGTACCGACATTGTACGCCGAGAGAGCGCGGCGCAACGCGATGCAATTTACCCGCTAGATTTCTGATAACGATGCTGAGCACACGATTCTCATCCTTCGCCGTAAATCGTCCCCATAGCACGAGCGCGTTGCCCAAGCAAGTCACCGCTGATATGCCCCACACCGCGGCTCTCAGTACAGGTTTTCCCAGCAAGTGAGATAACGATGACACCCCTGCGATTCATTGTCGCGTCGTTATATTGTTATTCAGAGGAGGAAGACATAATTGAAAGGATCTTTATAGTATTTTTCTTTTTTTTTCAGATTCGCCGACACAAATCAGAATCAATGGGATAAGGAAAAAAAAGCTGGACGTCTCACCGTCGCTTGCCGGTCGACACTTTTGCACTTTGGGCGCGTAAGTCGTGCAGTAATGAAACTTCTTGAAGTATCTAAAAAAATAAACGCAGCTTATCGAGAAGTCGAGCTAACGATAAGCGTTGTGTGTTGTAAAATCGTCGTTTGCTCACACGAATTCCAACGATGGAAAGAGCTCGAACATGTTTTTCTCGGCGTTATCCATGTCGATCTCCTCGAGTCCGCTGGGCCAGAAAAAAAACATAGGAGATGATATTGCGGAATTATGATTGATACCGAGGGGGTGATTTGTGTCCGGACTTACAGTGACCGCAGATTCCTCAGCGAATCGAAAACGGCGGCCTGCACATTTTTTATGGGATTGTAGCCGATCATCCTGCGAAAACGATGGAATTATGAGAGCGCGGATTACCGCGAGGGTTCCGGGGAGGTCGTGAATACGTGATGTCTCGTTTTACGCGCACCCGCGGGATGGACGCGCAAAGCCACAACGCACCGGTGAAATCTCCACTTTCGCTACGTTACTGTTAACCCGCGGCAAACACTCGTGAACGCCTCGTAAGCACGTATCACCGGCTTAGGTCGTTTGCTAAATGCTATGTTAAATGCCGGCGGAGACTAAACCCGGCCGGTTGTGCCGCAATTGCTTCTGCCCTGCTCATAATTATTCTACCGGTCTCGTGATTACTCACAACTTCGTCATGTTCCCGTTGAAGCGGAAAATATCGGGCGGCACGACGACGATGTCGTTGTATCCCAAATTCCTGCGAACGATCGTCGCGACTCAATATCCAATAAAGCTTTTTAAAACATTGAAAAACGGTAACTTACAACTCGGTCAAATGAATCAACGATTGAAACGCATTTGCGTCTATAATGCTGAGGTGATTACCCTCCAGGCTCCTGAAAATGGTGTGAATCAATTAAAATTTTCTCCTCAGACTCGACAGAATTTTCAACAGGTTTTAAGATTTTTCATACGGCACGTACAGAGCTTTGAGCATCGGTAAATTCGAAAACGTGAGGTTCGTCACTCTGTGGAATCTGTTTACGTCCAACACACTGAAAGATACGGATATCAGAAACCTTCTTGTCGTTCATTAAAACCGAAGCTGCTGGTAATTTAATCACATTTTTAATTAAATCATTTAATTACACCAGGAATTAAAGATATTAATTTTCCTTACAGCTCCGTAACGGCCGGCAAATATGGAAGCTTGAAGTTGTCGTCAGACAGAAGATTATTGGACAAGAAGCTGAAAGTGAGACGTCGTTAAAAATAACAATTTAATTTCGCGTCCGTCTCGACGCGCGGAGGAGAGAAAAAAAGAAGAAAAGAGGCGAAAGGAACGACGAGTTCGGCGTCGCTACATACACGCGCCGAGCTATGACGACAGCGAGGATGAGTGAAGCCTCCGTTACATCCTTACTACCCTAATGGGGGCTTCACTTTCCTGATTGCGTCGGAAATTTGCATAGTTTTCACTCGGACGTTACCCGCGCTCGGTTTATCGACTATACAGCACAATCGCGCGCGCTCTTTATCTCCCGGTCCCCGAGGACGAATTTCGCGACGCGGCTACGAAGCTATTTTATCCTGTTTCTCGTAGGCTCCGTCTGCTCTGCAGACGTCAATTCTCTTACATGTATTCGAGGCTCGAGCTGTTCACGAAATCGGACAGATCCAACGTTCGAATGCTGTTGTTGCTCGCCTGGAGGGTCTCCAGGGACGTCAGACCTGCGAGCTGACCCGGACGAATTTCCTGGAGGGCGTTGTCGTCGAGAAACCTGCGAATATTAAATGACGAAAAAAGGCAACCGACATTAACATCAAATCAAATCAAATATTAATAAATATCAAATACTAGTTACGCGTGTCGATGTATTCGCCTACATCGATTGACTATAAAAACCTCGATATTTGATGCACAATTGTTGAATCAAACTTACAGCCACATGGCGTCGGCTTGATTCCTAAAAGCGCCTTCCTCGATTCTCGAGATGTTGTTTCCCGTGGCATAGCTGAAAGGGAGTAGTAATTTCATCGGACGCATTTGACAACGTTTGATGCGCTTTGAACAGTTTCACCGTTCTCTGTACTCACAAGGCGCGCATCTTCGTGTATCTCGCCAAGGCGCCTGCGGGTATGGAGTTCAGCGTGAGGTTCCTCAATGTTCTGTAATTAATAAGGATCGATCGGGTGTATTCGACGCTCTTGAATATATTGTATTCGCGTGGCGTATACACATATTATTCGGCTGCGACAAAAGAGAACGTACATTGATGTTACGTTGGGCGAGAGCGTCTGTGGAATTCCCATCCAGCAAATAACCGTGCAGGTACGGTTGACGACGCATTTGCAACCCCTTGGACATTCCCACGAATCTGCCGGGCGAAAATCCCTCTATAAATACTTGTCGGGCAGTCTATGCTGAACGACGATACCTCTCGCTGTACAACAAGCGTTCTCTATGTATTATTGCACAAATTCCACAGTATTTCCATTTTTTGTAGTACCCAGGTAACAAAAAGACATTTTGGCACCAAAAAGTTAACGAAATGGGTTACTAATGTCCGCCCGAATGAGAATTATTAGTTACTAGCAGGTTATAGTGGCTCGCGCGCTCGCTATATGCTCGAATCAAAATTAGATCGTTAAGTAAATTAACGTGAAATTAACGTTCAAACTTTACGTAATCAAGAAAGAAAAAATTCGATTTCGTAAAGTTTGGAGACCCCATCCGATGGGAAATTTCCCGCTGATTGCGAAAACACTGTTGTTTGCCCGACAAAGAGAAAATTCGACGAGAAAAACGCAAAAAATGATGTTTCACTTTTTTCGAAACATTTTTTGGGGGTCTGATTTTAACATTCTGTAAAAAATTTAAAAATCAAAATATCGCATTCCGCCTTGCGGCATTCTCTTCGTTACAGAGTTTTCTCTGGAACGCAAAAAGAAAATCCAGGTTTGGTCGATCGAAAAAAAAGTACTCTCTATTTTAGCGAAGTGACGAAATTCCGAAAAAAGTGAAAAATCATTTTTTGCGTTTTTCTCGTCGAATTTTCTCTCGTTCGGGCAAACAACGCTGTTTTTCGCAATCAGCGGGAAATTTCCCATCGGATAGGGTTTTCGAACTTTGCGAAAACCAACTTTTTTTCGCGAAAAATGCAACTCAACTTCCGGCTTTAAAATTCTGTGAAAAATTCAGAAATCAAGATATCTCGTTCCGCCTTGCGGCATTCTCTTCGTTATAGAGTTTTATCTGGAACGAAGGAAGAAAATCCCGGTTCGATCGAACAAAAAAAAGTAAACTCGATTTTAGTTATGTGACAAGTGGGTACGCGTGCGAAGTGCGCGTATGAGCAGATTAACATAAATACAAATTTCTAACTTAGGGCAGACATTAATTAAGGGGGCTGGGGCAGACAAATCGACACACAGACAAACAACTTTCCAAAATATATATAAGATCAGGTATCCGAAAGTTAACTTTTATTTCCTGTTAATGTTAACGTTATTCCCTTTTGTTACCTGGGACCTTATATATTTTTTGTACAGCAAGAGTCATTCGTTGGTTTCCGAGGTACATTTCAACGTCGCCGGTTCAATTTACCGCAATCCAAATCAGTTATCTTCGGCCGGATCTTCAGGAACCAATTCCACATTCCGTGCTGGTCGACTGCCCAAAAAAACGCCAATTAACTCGTCGTTGCTTCTCACTATTATCCCCTAAATTGAATTAATCTCCATGCGTCTATGCAGAATTCTTTTGGGAACAAAAATTAAGTTGCTTCATCCTTTCTATTTTTCTAGCTTCGCAAATTGCACGAAAGAACTTCATCCCGCTGAATTTAATTGACAGTCCACGGAAGCCAATGGTAATAGATACGACAATACTTTGCGGCATTAATCGCCGAGCAAATTAATAAAATAACGGCTAATAAACGCGGCTATTGACTGTTACAGATGCATCTACATAGAGCCGCTGAAAACTCACAACAGTCCATTTGATCTTCGTCATCGCCATACGGACAATCTCGATTCCCGTCGCACCAGTTTCTCTGTGTCACGCAGACCGAGCTGTTCTGGCAGGGAAACGTTCCCACGGGACACTTGTCTGCAAACAGTGTAGAAATACGTGTCACCCGACTGAGAGGTACGATTTATCGGCAAATCAACTGGCAAATCTCTTTCGATTATGCTTTTCGCGGGGTCTCCGGGGCTTTCGGCGCATGATAATAATATTGTCTGTGGCTTCGGAGCAATACAATAATAATGCGAAATCGTTCGAAGTTAAGAGCGAAAACTGCTCGGGCAAAACTGCTCGTTAAAACTTTGTAGCCGAAGCATCGAGGCTTCACAACGCGACATTTCGCACATGGCTTTTGTGGAGCCGCACGTGTTGCCTTATTGCGCGGCCTATATATACGTTTTTTTATGGACGCACCACTTGTATATTCATCCTGCGGTATTTTGCTTTTATTGTATTTTTTTATTATCACTGAACACAATGTATCTGTGGACGCGGTGCGTGCGTTTGTTTTGTGGTTTGCTTATTAATATTAGGAGTAACAACAAAAATTGAACACGTGTTATTTTCTCAGCGTGCAGTTTATTCTGTGTAGTGAAAAATCTGCTTTATTTTTTATTAAAATATTTTCATTTTATTTTTTATCTGGATAATACTCGAGAGACAAGTGCGTTCTACTCCGCTTACGCAATTTAGTTTGGCCACATGAAAAGTAACAATAATAATAGTGCGATATTTATGAATTTTAGAGCGAAAACAATAACAAGCGGCCTGCTCGGGCTTTTGCCTTAACTCAATTAATGTTAACCGAGCGTCACGGAAGTAATATTACGCTATATAAAATAGTTGTAAAACCCTCCCTCGCGGATTTTCCACGTATTGCACATAAAACGGTGTACATACACGCGGCCAAGGCATTCCGGCGCATATTCGCGACCGCACGTGCAACGTAATCTCGTAAAATCCGAGAGAGGAGAAAGAGACGGGGCATTTGGCAAGGGAATAACGAATCGCACGTGCGACCAAGTGGATATCAGCAATTTATTGTACGCACCCTACGCTAGAAGCGATGCAGTTTCTACGCTATTACGATCGGTTTGTTCAGTCTAGAAAATTATGGCGCGTAATAACGACTGTGAATAATATGTTATCGGTGATTTTTTTCTCGCTCGCGACACAAGTACATTTTTGTTTTGTTTTATTGCTACAAATTATTATCTGTTCGACTCAACCGTGCAATATACCATTTATTTTATGAAGCACAAAATAATTAATAACCATTAATAGTTAGTAATAATATTTCAGCACATTTTCTTCGCTGATTCTACTACAAAACAATAACGTTTGTTTTTAACTTCCCAACCTTATGTAGAAAATCTTTTATAAAAAAACAGCTAATCAACAAGAAGCTAACAGCTAATTGCTTTCTAATAGCTAGAATACAGCAATGAAAGTAAACCGCCAAGAATTATGCAGCGCTTAAAGTATACTAAACAAATGCGTGACAAAAATCCTACCTTGATTGAAGTAATACATGAGTCCAGCGAGCACAAAAACCATGAATATAAGGGTGCCCCCGACAAGGGCGATGTGCTTGTACCTCATTACGTTATTTAATTAATCACTCCGCGGAACTGATTTTATTCTGTACTCAGCTGTATTATTTTTCGAGCATAGTACCTTTAATATACGATTTTTGAAAAATGCAAAATATGTAAATATGTAATTGGACTTCAGTGTATTCGAAAAATTCTGACCGACGTTCTCGCACTCGCGACGCGCTGCATCCGGATCGTATATGACACTTGTTGCATCCGCGACGCTCGCGGCACTCGCAAGCTCTCTCGGTCCGAAACACCCCTGACTAGGTACTCGTGCACACGCGCTCTTCGAGCGACGAACCGCAATTTTCCCGTCGTAGGTGCATGTGCCGCACAATGACGCGAAATTCGCGTCTAGGTGCAGCCCGAGAATTATTATAAGCGACGTCCGCGCTCCATCGATCGACGGATGGTCGATTAATTGTCAAGATCCCCGACGCACCCCGAGGGTCTTCTTATTTTTCTGCTCCTCGACGCTATAGAATAACGCGTGGGCCGGGGTTCCGAGCGGTCATATATTCCCGTTGCCCGAGCAAGTGAATCATTAAACGCCTGTCGAATACCATCAATCCTAATCTATCGCCTCTTACATTGTAACGAGACGTGATTTGATACAATAAAGAATCCGGCTTCGCGCTGCATTCAGAGACGTGCATTTTTTTTCTCCACGTGCGAGCTGCGCTTTGGCACTGATGACAGCATCTTTACTCGCAGCTTCTGCGCCTGATTGTAAGGCTTTATTTTCTTAATTACTTTTCGTGTAAAACATTTTACTGGGATTCAAATTAAAATTATAGCTAATTACTGAAAAATTAGAAAATACATTATAAGAGTCGAGAAACGTCTCCCCAACATCAGGAATTATTCTCAAGGAGGGTCGCAAGATAATTGAAATGACAAGTCTTGATTTTTTTGTCGATGGAAATTAAAAAAAAATTATTTTCGTTTTATTGAAGAAAGATACAGTAGTGTACAGTCGTATATGAGGAGAGAGTACAAATTCCCTAATGTTCTCCCCCGGGCGATGATTATGCGGACATTTATCAATTCGCACACGTAGCTCTCTTGCGATTTGACACATAATAGTAGATCCGGCTGTGTCGCGCGGCTTATGTTACGATATTGGGCCCTAAGCTGATCGACCGCGCGAAGATGTACGGATTATACACGCTTTTCGTGCCAACGAAACGTCCCCTGCGCTCGTCGCTCTCTATTATCTTCAATGCAAACTCGTCAATCGAATTCGCGAGGTAAACAGTCGATCCACGAGCACAGGATGCGTTTCGCTGCGAAACTGCGATGGCAAAAATCGTTGCAATTAACGCCAATCGACACCTGCGATTCCCTCGTATGCAAATCTCGTCAATACTTCAATCAGCGCGCGATGACAATAAAAGTAGTGACAATCTACGATTGCGAATCGAGTCCTAAAGTTTAATTTATTTTATTTTATTTTACGTTTCTTGTATATTTTTTTTCTTTACCCTTCCGCAATTAAGTACATACAATCGATTGGCGTTCGATCGGCGTTGAATTGCAAAGCCCGTCGCAATGCGGATCCACGTCCGATCGGTCAGCGAGCGGCTGATGCGTTTCAACGACGAATATTCAATGTTTTTTTTCTTTGTTTTTCCCATTAATTCTAAAACCGCCAACATCGTAAGCGTCACCTCGACAGGGGGGAAAATCATGTAGTAGAAAAAGGAAACAATTTGTATTGCACAAGCATCGATACGTTCTCTATCGGTTTGTTTTGTCTTTCGTGATATACATAGATATATCGCTTCCATCGTACACGCGTTGAGAAAAATAAATAAGTCGTCGTGAAATTTGAGCGCCAATATATGATTATATAGTTATTATACCGTTCGACTATCGTTAAACACAAATGCCCTAACGAAAGGAGAGAGAATAAAAAAAGAAAAAAAAAGTAGAAGGAAATATATCGTAAGCGGTAGTACAAGTGTAGTGTCGGTATTTCGCACGCATGTTTCTTGTTCCCAAAATGGTACGCGTGGCGAAGGCGAAACGGACGACGAATCGTCGTACGAAAAAAAAAATCCTTCACCCAGCACCCTCTTCAGTCGTCATACAGAAAAAACACTTGTCGCCCGCACAAAACTCGCACCCGCAGCTAGACGATGATATGAATTCTCTCGTAACTACCGACCGGAATATCCCGTCGAATCGTCACCGCGTTTCCCGTCATGGCTACGTCGTTCGCAAATATTAATTCAGTCGAGACTGACGACTCTTTGTCCTCTGGAATTTACCTTATTTATTCATCCCGAAATTTCACAGAGTCAGTGAACTTTGTATCAAATTTTGGGGTCGTGTTATTTACTTACTCCGCGATTAAATTCTTAAAAGACAAACGTAGTAACGATTAAACGTTATACTTAGTTTATGAGAATAAATTCACGAAGTGGCGATGAAAATTCAATAAAAAGTCGACACGTGACTGGCGAAAAAAATTGATCCTCGGTAAAACTGTGAGATGAGCAAAGAAAAATATTCCAAAGTAGAGTCGCCAATCTCCGAAGTTTAAGTACACCCAATTCCTCCGAATTCGCGACGCGGCGACGATTCCCACGCGATCCCCCCGGATGAAGGTGAGGATGGTTCTGGCGACGTGTGAAATTAAAATCTACGGTTCTACGTAATCTCGCGTATATACAAACAACAGAATGGTCCCTAAAACGTGGCGGGGAGAGGAGTCGCGGTGATCGATCTAGTTCCTCCCTGCTGCCAGGTCTCGTGTGGATCAGAGGTTTCCTTTCGCACGTCAGACACACCGCGAGGCGACGGACATCAGCGGCTAACACGAGTCACGCGCATCGAGTCGAAAAACTACCGTGTTCTTCTTCTTCATTCATTTTATTTTTATCATAGAATAAGCTATATACACACCAGACAACTGGGGCTGAATCGACAGCACGTGTGGGCCTGAATGGCGTATGAATTTCCTCGAGTCGCGCAGAAGGCTAAATTGTTCTCGTTATTATTTTTTGTTTGTTCTTCTTCCTTTTTCATTCGTCCTCGGAGGCTACGCTAATAATCGAGCCTCGGCCGATCAATCGGGGGGGCAACGCGAACATCAAGCGAGCTCGCACGCCGCCGATACTCCCGGGCTATCCGAATGCCAGCCAATCGTCAAATACAATTGAAGCTTAAAAATACGTTCCGTTCGTTATAAAAAGATAAACACAAGTAAAACGTCACTGCCGTCGAGTGCCACGACTCCGAGGCTGAATTGATTGATCGAACGCGAGCGATATCCGCCGTACGCGACGGATACTCTCGGGGCTTATGCGCCATCAGCCTAGTGCCGAACCTCGTTTCGCCGTTAGCCGAACAACCGAGTTATCGTTTAATTGTCGTGTAATTAAATCTAACGGGCAGCTTTTCTTTGACGCTCTTTGACTTGGACTTTACGATAGAAAGACAGAGAGTGACAGAGAGAGAGATAGAGACAGAGAGAGTGACAGAGAGAGAGAGAGATAGAGAGAGAGAGGGAGAGAAAGAGAGAGAGTTTGAGACAACGAAAATGAGGAGGGACTTACGAAGTGGGCAGTGGATAGTAGTGTGTTTCGTGATAGAGAGGTGCTTATACTCTAGATAACCTGGACGAGTATCTGTTGTGAATCGGATTGAGGTAGTATGTGTGTAGCGGTCAGGTGCAAACGAATCCCTCCTGCACTACCGTTGAACCACCAGCCGGGCCTTCCTGAAAAGTCACAAAGAGAAACGAGACCATGAGGCGAGATATATGCGACGACTGTGCCTCCCGGATACGGCGAAAGACAGGCGGGAACCGGGGGGGGGGGGGAACGTGGACAACTCTTGGGACTGACTTTCTTACCTTACTCTTTCGATTATCGAGCTAAAACGCTTTTTCCAGAGGTCTGAAATTAATCGACTAACTTTCTATTTACGTACTCGAGATGATAATCCAAGATGAAAATCTGAAATTTTGGTTTTACGTGTTAAAAAAAAACGGCAACTTCGGACAACTCTGAGTGCACTTTTTTTCGAGACACTGAATGAGTGATATCAGCCGATTTTTTTTTCATAGGTCGACGGCAAAACGGATATCCTTATTGTACTGTTCGCTTTTTTCTTCGATTTTTTTTAAGCTGACGAAAAGGTGAAAGATGACAGGGAGAATATGATTATCGATACGGAAAAAACGCGTTCTTCGAGCTTTTGTACATTGAGTTTACCGTAGTCATGCACCGAACTCTCGTTCTTTTTTTTCTTTTTTAATTCTCGTTGATTATTACTCGGTAAATGTGGAATCTCTTACGTCCTTTGCAGTTGTCAAGCTTTGTTTGTATTCGTCCAGGCTGAAACCCGAGTTACTGTCCTCGCCGCACGACTGAACTACCAGTGTCCCGTCCTCGCCCTGAACAACAAGAGAAATAAAATACGGGTGTTTTTTTCATTCGGAAACCGTTGCAGATTGGACACCTGTGAGTTACTCGATCGTTCAGGGCCTAAGATTATTCGGAACGTTCGTACTGCTTTTACTCTACACGACACTAATGGCGAAAGCACCTGTGTTATTTGTTGCTCGCCGTCCTGCACTCTGCGCTTCTTTCCGCTCGCGTCCACCGTCTGATCGGAGAGCCGCTTCCTGTTCACGGGATCCAACTGGCGATTGGGCGACGTGCTCTCTGTGTTTCCGTTACCGCTCACGTTTCCGTTCCGATGTGTACCGCCCGAAATCTGCGGAGATTCGCGTTTCTTTTTTTTTCTCAATATTTTCATCCTCATTTACTGCCATCCCATGCAGAGATGAGCGCCTCTCGGTACTTTTGAGTGCGTGACATTGTCGATTAATTTTCAATCAACCATCGTCGTTGCACGATCATTTTAAAAGTGTTATTTCGTGGAAGAGTAAAGATGTTTTATTAGTTTGTTAGGTGAGCGAAAATCATTGAATTGCAAAGTAGCGAGAGGTGACCATCGTCGTGTTCATAAATTTCTCGTACCTTTCTCTCGCGTTTCAGTAAACTCGGAGATACGTATGTGTTTAGGTCCTTTCGCTTCACGTGTTTAGCTTCGATTCCCATTCCCTCTTTCAACACCTTCTGCTGATCGGCTAGTCTCTCGACTGGAATAACACAATTCTTCTTAGGTCTCCCTTCGGCCCGGCAAATCGACGAAAGTGAGGAATTTCGGAAATGAGACAACCGATCTTACCCGTTTCGGCGAAAGATCTGATATCGTAAGTGAGATCGACATTGAGATTTTCACACTTGGCGAAAAGCAAGCCGATGAACCACATCAGGCAATTCTTGCCGGATTCGGCGTTCATCGGTGAGAAACCCTCGGGATTAACGTGCGCCAACGTAATGTGAGGATTCCTTTCGAGCGTGCCTGTTTGGAATCGTTAGAATTTCGCCATTGTTGGCATCCGCGAGATATTAGAATTTCGATACACATTAGCGTTATTAGATACGCCTAACGAGTCACTTTAATCGCACAGACAGAGATTTAGGATGTATACATTCGCAGCCAAAAGCGACACGATGAACATTTTAGAAATACCAAAAACTGTTCGTAAAACTTCTTGTTACGGTCTATCGAACTGAAATTCTCCGATTTTCCCGGGAAAGAGCGTTTATTCTATTTCATTTTGCACCAACATTTTCGAACAAATGTTGCAGGTTTTTTCGTAAAACGGTTCGTTCAACGGATCTGAAACTTATTAGTGATTATATTGATTCAATCTACGAAAACTCAATGTTCTTAGTATCATCAGCAACGTTGAGGCTTCTCATAACTTTTTTCCGCAGCAAATTACGGAAATACCAATCGATGCGAACTTTTGGTTGGGTATGTATACTCGATACATCTTCAGAGCGGTTGATAGCGCACTTAATTAACTGCAACGATAGCGACAAGCTTTTACTACAATGAAACGCGTGCGTTACGCCCCCCGGCAACTGCATTAATCTGTGTCGCTCGTTGAGGTGACGACAGAGGCGCATGAATGATTCTAAAGTGTGAAGACGAGCGTCAGCAGCAGCAACGGCGGCGGCAACGCGATCAAAACGTCATCCCCCAAAAAACAAACCGTGAAACTCTCATCGTACAATAACAACATTCGTCTCTTTTTCGTACTTTCTTTCTTTCTCTTTTGTAATCGATTTACATATTTCGTTCATTATATTCAATTTGTTACCTATCAGATGCCGTATTCTAGACTCGACAAGTCCACACCATTCGAGCTGATCTTCAGCAGTCGAACAACTGGCCAACAATACAATATAGTGTTTGTATTTGCAGAAAAAGTTCGGCGGCTCGAATAGCTTGTCCCACGAGGCTTTTCCCATTATGATCTCTTCGGTTATCGACAGACCGGACTCAAATGCCTCCTGCATTATCGTTCTCGTCGACACCGACACGTTGAATGTCGAATTTTGCTGCGGATAGGCTGGCGTTATTATCGGCATCAAGTGATATCGATCCGACATATTGACCTGGAAATAGATTAGTAAAAAAAAATAATAGAAAATCTGCTAATTTAAGGATCATTTTCGCATCGTCCTTAAACGCTTACTCTTGGGTCCCAAACGGGAAATCCTAAGTTGACGTTGTCCGGCTGTTTCAGCAGAACCGGCTGTGGCCATTTCCACTGCGAGAACACGAGGAAAAATTTCTCTATCAATGTCGCGGCTACGGCATTTGGATAGAGTTGGCAAGTTCGAGCGACGAGCATCGCCCACGAAACTCCACCGAGATAACCGAGCACGTTACTGTATATGCCGTGTCCTGAGAAAGCAAAAATGTTAAACGATATTTTTCGTCCGATCGCGCCGTTCGAGAGATCGCGAAATCGTTCGCACTCACTTTTCGCCCACAGCTTTATGGCCCTGAGTGCCAACCGAAAATTCTCTATGTTCGGTACGAGGCGCAGTATTTCGTCGGTCACTCGACACCCGTTCAAACTTCTAACGCACTTTTGATCTAAGTTTTTGAGCAGCATGTCGTCTCGCAAATCCTGCGACAGTTGAACAAATTAGATTTACTATTTTTAAAAAATTGTGTACATACCAATATTTTTCTTTTTTATTTGACGATACACGTTAAGGTACGTAAAAAATTCCTAAGCGTCCACTTCTCGTGTAATAAAATGTTTGATCTTTTTATTACGCTTACCATAGAGTCTGGTATCTCCTTGAGCGCGAGTTTGGCAAAGAGCATATCTATTTCTATACCGTCAAAGTTCATTTTAATAACAGGTACGAAAGCTTCTTCCACTGCCTGGAAATTAATGGGATAATTATTACAAATATTATTGCCCAGAGTTAAGGACTCTTTTTTTCATTATACGAGATGACGCGATTCACGTACCCGCAAGTCTGTAACTTCTGGTTGTTTCCTCAGTAGTTCGAAGAAGGATGAAAAGTAATCCGACCTCTTTATGTGACGCGGCACAACACACAGAGCGTCTATATCGGCTCCTTTGTGATGCACGCCCAGTCTGTACGATCCGAATGTGTAAATTTTCCCGCCGACCTGATCGGCCACGTTCGACGGCATATTCCTCGCAACACTCGTGTCTTTTATCCATTGTTTCACCAGAGTATTTAGCTTGCTAACAATTTAAATTTTCACGTTAGTCCAACATTATTTTTGTACTTTACAAACAAAAAACGTTCTTTGCAATTGCTCAGGCATTTGCAACCTAGTAAAATCAGATAAAAAAGTATTTATTTTTATCCGCAAACACCATATTCAAAGTATTGAAGATAAACACTAGAATGGTGGCCCACAGAATTCAATGAATTGCTGAGCCTGTCCATAATAGCTTTTTGCCTTCAAATTCTTCCCAAAAATTCCTCAAGAGTTTCAATACAATAAAGCAATAAGAAACAAAACAACTGTTTTAACTACTTTGTGGAATTTTGAGAGCTAAAGAGAACCTCATATCTGTTTGCTGGAAAAAAGTCAAAACAAATGAAGAAAACAACCTGTTAGATCACAGTTTACCTCAAAATCTCCATTCTGTGATTCAACTCTTCCTCCGACTCAAAAACATTGTAAGGTTTGAGTGCTTCCCTCAATTCGTTTGTCCTCGTCAAGTCGCTGGGCTTTGGTTCAGCCACACTGATAGCCGAAGTCATGCCCAGAGTGCGAAGGTTCTGAGCGGTCGCCGCCGCATTGGGAGTCGAATTGTTACCTTGAGACGACCACATCCTGATATTATGCGTTCCTGTTCCTAAAAAATGCTCCCATGTATCTAAACATCGAGTGCCAATCGTGACCGTTAATTTACAAGAATAGCATCGATATCGCCTAGACAGGAAAGTTGCCAATCGTCATTATCCGGTATTCGCCGTTCCTCAAACACCTACATCTTTTGACAAATATTGCAAATTCAAGAAACACCCAAGTGGACATAACAAAAATTCTCCAAGGTTCTTATTAAAATCTTTAACCCAAACAGCAAGAAGAAATGAAATTTCCACAGACAAGAACTCACCGCAAAGTCAATTATTTTGCCAAAAGTTCAACGACATTTTAACAGGTATTTGTCGTACCGTCAGATAACAAAAGCCAGCAAAGACGCTTCCGCGGGAAGCATAACGAAGGTCGGAGCGCGGCGAGAGATGAGCGAAACGCGAGTGGATCGCGGGGCTATCGGGATCGGCGGATCGCGTTGCTGTCATCCAGCCGAGCGAGCGAGCGCGTAAGGGCAACTTGTAAACAACACGTAGCCCGAGTGTCGCGCACAACCGGTTGCACCGTTCGTGCCCGAAACTTCGAACGGGAAAAATTCGGCCCCGCGACGCAGCGGCTTTCGCGGCGAGCGCGGGGAACGTCAAGCGCAGCCGGGAATACGAGCGGCGACGGGTGGACCGGCCGAGTTTGCGAAAAAAATGAAAATTCGAGGACGAGTCGGACGAGAGGAGAGCGCTTCGGGCCGCGGATAGTCGCGCGGGGGACAGAGAGAAACTTGCGAAGTACCTGCACGCGAAGCTCACGATTGTCCGCTGGTCCGTTACTGTTTCTTCCACACGCACACACACACATAGGGACTAATAAATAATAAAGTTCAAGTTCAAAGCGGTGCACATCACATCGCGTATAGAGTGAACCGCACTTTCGTGATAAACATGGCGTTCCTTGTCTCTCCGCGAGCCCTCGTTAGCAAGAACACTGGCGCAAGAGGCGACCTCGAGGCGCTCGGGCGGCCGTTTCAGGCCGCAATGCCGCCAATCTGAGATTCGTACGTTCGAGTCTGGGGGAGAAGTGCGTGCGGGATGTCGGGTCTAACCGGAAGTGGACGTTTAAACGGCGCGAGCGATTTCAGGTTAGAATTCTACGACAATCATGGACTGTGTCAAGTGCATACGAACAATCGTTTGAATATTTTGTTCCCCGAAAAGCCTGAAATGCGAAGTTTTATTGCAGAAAATTGATCGTGCAACGAACCGAGTTCGAAAGACGCGCGACTTTTCGAATCCCCCTTCCGGCCAGCATCGAACGGTCCGCGCCAATCAGGTCGCGCCGTCGTCGTCACGTGACACTCGTGCGCGGGATCGCGGCACAGCCGACGTCGTGGGAAAAAATGTCCAGAGGACGGCGGCAGGGTATTTGGCCCCGCGGTTTGTGCAGCAGTGACGCGCATTGGCGTGGCTCCGATAATCGGAAAACACAGGATATGTCAAAAATTGTGTGATGGCGGCGATGTTAAAGGTTAGTTATCGTCGAATAAACGCAAATACTTTCGCGATAACGTCGTAGTTTCGCCGGTCGCGCGTGAAAAGCCCCTCGAGGCCCGGGGAGCCCGCGCGACGCCTCGCGACACTCGCCACGAGGGAATCGCGTGCGTAGTCGCGGTTTCGAAAAAGAGGGAAAAAAAAACCGACACTTCGCCCCTCGCGTATAACGTCTTTAATTAGGCTCGCACTTTGAATGCCGATTAGCGCCCGATGTTTTTGTCGGCGCTCCAGCGCGATGTCGACTGACGATTTCGCGTTTTTTCTTTCAGGACAGAGGACAGACTCCATTCGAAGACAAATGGCCCTGCATGCGCCCCATTATTTTGAAACTTCTCAAGCAGGAGCCAGTGACGCAAGGAGAATGGCAGGATTTGTTTTACTCGGTGCATTTGGTCTGTCTGTGGGACGAAAAGGGACCGCCCAAACTGAGGGACGCTCTCAAGGAAGATATAATGGATTTTATAAAACAGGCACAGCAGGTAATAATCATTGACTATATTTTTGTTGGGGAAAAAACAATAACGAGCCGTCTGGATTTACGGTCAACCAATCGCTGTTCCATTTTCCAGAGGGTTCTGGCCCATCACGAGGAACAGGCGCTCCTCAAAGCCTATATCACTGAATGGAGAAAATTCTTCACTCAATGCAACTACCTGCCAACGCCGTTTCGTCAATTGGAAACATCACTCGCCGGAAAGCCAAGCTCTAGTATCCAAAAGAGAAATCAGCCCGATGAGAGCATAGTCAGAAAAGTTAGTTGATCAGTCGTTATTAATGTGTAGATAAAAAAATGTGCTAATTAGCTTCGGTACTTAACAGCAGTTTTTTTGTTTCTCATCCCCGCAGCTAATGTTAGATAGTTGGAATCAAAGTATATTCGGCGAAATAAAGCAGAGGCTTCAGGATTCCGCTATGAGACTCGTGCGAGCGGAGCGAAACGGCGAAGCCTTCGACTCTCAGTTGGTCATCGGCGTGAGGGAATCATACGGTAATTCGTGCTTCAAGCCCCTCGTAAATTTGCCCCGCGCTGCCCGCGGAATCGACTGAAACCCAGCTTCGCAATTTCCAGTGAATCTCTGCTCGAACGCGACGGACAAGCTGCAGATCTACCGCGAGAACTTCGAGGCCGCGTACATCGAGGCCACCGAGGCGTTCTACTGGGTGAAGGCGCCGGAGCAGCTGCGAATGCACGGAGTCGAGAATTACATGCGATACGCCGAGGCGAAATTGCGGGAGGAGGAGCTGCGGGCGCAAAAGTATCTCGAGCCGAACAGCGCGAGCGTTCAGCTGCTGACCGACTGCTGCGTTCGCGTCCTCGTCGCCACTTTCAAGCCGGCTATTCTCGCCGAATGTCCACGAATGATTCAGCATCATCAGACGAGCAGTAAGATTGAACAGAGATATTGATTATCTTCGAAAGTTCCGTAGGATTCTCATGAAACTGGTGTTAAAATGCGGTCTTATCAGGAGAAGTGGGGCGAAATAATTGGAATACGCACGAATCACTGCTCCGAATGAAAAGGCGTTTATTGATCAATTCCCTGAGTTTGTTGGCAAAAACGACTTAAAGTAGAAATAAAACTTAAATTACTCGTGAAAACTTGGATAGAATATTTCGCATACTCGTGAATGGAACGTTTCGTCTCGCGGATATTCGAAATCTCGCGTACGTTTCGTGTTTCGCGTTTCGTGAGCTGACTTCGATGTTTCGAGTTCGATTGCTCTTCGGTCTCGGTCCTCGCGGTCGCGAATCTCTCGGGCCACGCCGTTCAGTAAACTGGTGGGGGAACGATTGCGTCGATCTACCGTGATTTCGCGGGGTTAAAGGATTTCCGAACTCTAATATTGGAATTATTATTTCTTTTTTTTTTTTTTGTTTATCCCGCAGAGTTGCGCCTGATGCTCAAGTTGATGGACAGAGTACCGGAAGGCGTCGGCCCGATGTTGAAGGACCTCGAGGATCACATATCGAGCGCGGGTCTCGCGGACATGATGGCGGCCGTCGACGTGATAACTCAGGACTCGGAGAAGTACGTCGAGCGATTGCTCGAGCTCTTCCGCAGATTCTCGACCCTCGTGAAGGAGGCGTTCGACGACGATCCGCGGTTTCTCACCGCGCGGGACAAAGCCTACAAGCTCGTCGTCAACGACGCGACGGTTTTCCGACTGGAGCTGCCGTCGCGACAGGGGCCCGGCGTCGGCACCGCCGTGCTCAACAGCAAGCCGAATAACAATAACAACGGCCAGCCGGAGTCCAAGTGCCCGGAGCTGCTGGCCAATTACTGTGATATGCTGCTCAGAAAAACTCCGCTTAGTAAAAAACTTACGTCCGACGAGATCGAGAGCAAGCTGCGGGATGTGGTGAGGAATACAAATCGACAATCAATAATCCAATAATTACTAGTTTCATTAAATGTAAATTTCATTAGTTTTAATTAAATACAAATCTACTTAATTTAATTAAATATAAATTCAATGAATTTTAATTAACTTGATTAATTATTGCTCAATTTGATTGATTCGTTTAATTATTATTTAAAATAAATATAATCGGAAATCAATAATTTAATTCGAAACTAAATTGATTTCCGAGCGCGAACGTTGGGAAGGATTTTATTTTATTTTTTGGAATTTCAGTTGTTAGTCCTCAAGTACGTTCAGAACAAAGACGTCTTCATGAGGTATCACAAGGCTCACCTGACGCGCCGATTGATCCTCGACACCTCGGCGGACTCCGAGAAGGAGGAGAACATGGTCGAGTGGCTTCGGGAGGTCGGCATGCCCGCCGACTACGTGAACAAACTCGCGCGGATGTTCCAGGACATAAAAGTCTCGCAGGATCTCAATCAGCAGTTCAAGGAGCAGTGTCGAGCAACTATCGCGGACAGCATCAACATCAAGATACTGAACGCCGGCGCCTGGGCGCGGGGAAGCGAACGGGTGACGGTCAGTCTTCCGCTTCAGCTCGAGGACTACATTCCCGAGGTCGAGGAGTTCTACAAGAAGAAACACAGCGGCAGGAAGCTGCAGTGGTATCACCACATGTCGAACGGCACGGTACGTTTCTCTACTTAGTAATTTCGATTGACCCTGATAGAAACCGATCAAATGAAAATTCCGATTGAAAAATAATCGGTTCTAACACGTTCAATCGGATTTTTGTCGGTTTATTGGTTTGAATCGAATCTTTTAACCAGGCTTTCACTGACTATTATTTTTACTGACGTTATTTTTACGCTCACGCATTTGTCCCTTCAGATCACATTCGCGAACCAAGTGGGACGCTTCGACGTCGACGTCACGACCTTCCAAATGGCCGTGCTGTTCGCCTGGAACCAGCGGCCACTCGAGAAGATCTCGTACGAGAATCTTCGATTGGCGACCGAGCTTCCGGATCCCGAGTTGAGACGCACGTTGTGGTCGCTGTGCGCCTTTCCCAAACTCAAACGGCAGCTTCTGCTGGTGGACCCACCGGCCCACAGCCCCAAAGACTTCGCGCACGACACGAGGTGTTGGGTCAATCAGGAATTCGCGATTGTGTAAGCAAACGCCTGGCTCCATCGAAATTATGGTTAAAAATTGAAATACACTGTCAATAATTGTTTTTAAAATCGTTATTCTTTTCCAGGAAAAACGGAAAACTTCAGAAACGCGGTAAAATAAATCTCATAGGAAGACTTCAGCTCTCGACGGAGCGAAGCAAGGAAGAGGACAACCAGTCGATCGTTCAGCTGAGGATACTGCGAGTTCAGGTACAAGAAAATGTCATTTATTCCGTTAACGCCACTTACATATTACAATAATAATACGAAGCACATGCATTTTGTAAATGCCACGTAACATTTGATTTCGTCTTTGTACAACGCGCAGGAGGCGATAATCAAGATCCTGAAGATGCGCAAGAAAATAAACAACGCGCAGCTGCAGACCGAGCTCGTCGACATACTGAAGAACATGTTTTTGCCGAGTAAAAAGATGATAAAGGAGCAAATCGAGTGGCTGATCGAGCACAAATACATCCGGAGACACGACGACGATATCAACACCTTCGTCTACATGGCGTAACCCGAGATCACCGACAACGATTCCGAGCTCTGTGACTAATTCTATATTTTTACAAGAATTAAGCTTTCTCCTCGTCCGAAGATTCATTCGTCCCGGAACGACGCGTCGGGGAAAGGATCGCGAGAGCGAGCGATGAAGAGAACCAGCCCGACGCCAGCTCGTCGATCATATCACTCTTAAAAATCCTCCGCGGAAATTCGCGAGAGTGAAAGTAAAAACGCCAGTAACGTATGGGAAACACCGAAGAATTTTCGGCGCATGAAATATACGTTGCATATATTTTCCGCGCGATCCGAAATATCTTCCGTTTACTTTTTCATCTCACACGTGTTTTCGAGATGTATTCCACTCGCGAGAGTTTCCGCGCGGGATCGCTGGAGTTACCGAGAATAATTCGAGAAATCGAAGAACTAATAACACGGGAAACCCCGAGCGGGTAATCTTACGTAATAAGTAACAGCTATAAGATAGAATAAAATTGTAAAAACAATAACTGTAACTGTAACGGGTTTGCTCGATCGTCAACCGAACCGAGCGGCATCCTTGGGCCGTACATACAACGCATCTCCGAGTATCTCGAGTGAATTTTCTAAATTAAGCATTCCCGACGTTTCCGTGATAACCGAGATCGTCGTCGCCGTTGTCGCCGTCGCCGACGAAGAATTCACCGCGGCCTATCTACGTTTTATGTATAAATACTGCTAATTCCGCTGCGAGAAAAACAAGAAACAAACGCTATAGGCTAAACTGTGCGACCGTCAAGATTTTTATGTTTTAACCCGCGCGAAACATAATTATCGGGTAAATCCTCCGAGCGCGTGGGAAACATTTGATAGAAATGTCCTGTATAAAGTCTTCATCACATTTGATTCATTTAATTAAGAGTGTACGAATATAAGTGAGACGTGAATTAAAGATCTGAGAATTTTTTCAACACACAACCGTTACTCGTCGCTAAGTAGTGTTGCACCTAATCAGCGCCTTCCGGAGACAACGAAAAAAACCGAATAAAGTCTAGCGACAAGCGTAAGTAAATTTTGAACTTTTAATCAACTTAACGCGCGTTTTATCCACTAATCTCGTAGTTCTGCAGCGCTTTTCTTCATATTAGGAATATATATATATGTGTGTATATATATATATATTTATTTATTAATTAATTAATAACTCTTCTCAATAACAGTCCGATTTGGTGGATCCATAGAGATTTTTAAGTACACCTTAATAATTGTCATTACTTAAAGTACTTCGGCCTATTGCAGCACAACGGCGCGTTGTATTGTTATACACATGTGCGGTAAACGTACATATATGTTATATATGTATAATAACACACATACGCATGCACACACGAAAATAACACGGAATTTAAACACTCGTACCCACTTCTTGGCGCCAAAATATATAGCATACTCTTTGAGGGATTCTTTAAAATCTTTTGTTTGGTGGTTTCGTCGCTTCTGTTTCTCCACGGCCATCCGCGTGTAATTCGTCGCGTAATTTCGTTATCATTACTTTTTCTCTCTTTTTTTTTGTTCTCAAAGTACAACATTGATATTGTAAGTTTTAATGCGCGAGGAGGAACAAGGTACTTTGACATTATCTTTTGCTTACGTATTATATAAGTTTCTTACATCATTAAATTACCTATTTATATATTACATATATACGTATATATAGTTATTGAAGCCGACAATTCACGTTCGAGGCTCTTGCTCGGCAATCTTCTTTTTTTTCAACAGGATTTTTATCTTTCAGGAAGCCGGCTCGATACGCTTTTCTTCGTCGTTTAAGTTCGAACTACGGCCAAGCGAGAGAAGAAATCGCTTCGGGGTTTCTTTTTTTTACATTGAAATGTGATAGTAACCGCTAGAGAAATTGTAGAGGATAGAGGTGCTAAGCCATTTGAACAATGTTTGTTTTCTTTTCAACGATCTCTGCGTAACGCGCAAGTTATCTGAAATCATAGAATAATGAGCCCTCGAGCCGACACAGAAGCGTAGGATTGAGCTTTATGTGAAATACTCACACACGGTGGATCTCAGTGAGCGCGGATTTTCGAAAAAAAAATCATCGATCCCGGCGCTACGATCGTTTCTCACAGAAAAAAATTGATCTTCAATGTACAATAATTGGCATCGTCATCACGTTTCGTTTACAGTGGATCTTCGTTTTCGATTATTTGTTTTTCTTTGTTCTCTTTTTTTTTTTGTTCTATATGAGATCTTCGCCTCGCCTTCTTGGATGGACTAAACACAATTCATTGTCATTGACTGGACGAAACGAAACACTCGGAGTCGGGGGATCGCTTATTTCTCCGGACATCGCGTAGGCTGTATGCGGGGACCAGTACTTGCGGCGGCGGAAGTTTCGCAGACGTGAACGATTATGCCCGGCTGACCGGAACCGCCTGGATGAAGCTCGTGGCTGCAACCTGCGAATAGTTCACAAATTAATTCGCGATCGAACTCGTAATTCGTATATTTTCTTTTTTTTTCAGTCCTCTCATCTTCAAGTACTGTAATTTTAACAGTACTAAATTCAGCAGTAAACAATCAAGCTTCGGTCTAAAAGCAGAGGCATTATTTGTGAATTTTCCGACCACTATTAGGACACGAGACATTGGCTATAAATAAAATGCTAAGAACAACAGGAAATAATGAACCTGGCGATAGATTCGCGATTGCTGCCAAAAGATCGTGATTGACGAGTGGCTCTCCCTCCTCTCTGGGCTCCCATCCGACCGGCGGAGACGTGGGAGGCGATATTAGGAACTGTTTGGTGAGCGCGGGCGGCTGAAGATGCTGATCCTCGATGTCTATCGGTGTCACGGGTTGCGCGAAGTAGCAATTTATGTCGGTTTCGCCAAAGTGACTCAGATGCATCTGTATTCGAGCGTGGGCCGCCGCTCCCGGGGAGCTGAAGTTCACTCTCATTCTCCTGAAGGATCTGAAGTATTGAAAAGTCGTGTCGTCGCCGAATTTCTTGAAGAGTCCCTCGATTTCAGCCTGAGAAATATCAATATCATTACATCAGTCTCTCGAGTCAAAAATCTTGAACAAAAAATTACAAAAATATAGTAAGCACTATGTATCCATTTTTTTAAACATTATTTATAAAGCTGTGTCAAATTAAAACAACACTAAAGTTCTTTTCAACAAATATGTTTTGAAAATATGGAGAATCAAATTGAGTATCAAATATTAAGCACTGATGTGATCTTTTCTGACTCTCTTCTTTCTTTCCTGTTTATTATAAATAAATAAATAAATCAGTATATCCTAATGAACCTTGAGTTTATCATCCTTGAAGACTCTAGGATCGACGTTTGTGACAATAACAGACGTAGGGAGGTCCTCGTCGTTGACCATATCAGTGAGCGATCTCGAGCTCGAATCCCCATGATCCCTTTCACCCTCCAGATCCAGCTCGAGTTGGGCATAGCTCGGATGAACATTGGGCAAGCCGTCAACCTCGTTGATGATTATATTCTCAGGTTCCTCCGACTCGTCGTCATCACCAGCACGATTGACACGTTGATCTTCCATCTCCGAAATCTGTCTTGGTGGAGACACAAAAATAACAAAAAAATCAGGCACAGCGATGAAAATCAATCGCGAGTCGCGAGACGAACGAGAGAGCGCGAAATACGCGGCGAACGGGCAAGATTGTTTAGAAAAGTGCGACACAACAGAAGCTCGAAAAACGACGTCGCGAGTTCTGTCAATTCGGGAGCCGAGCGCGCGTAGCGCGAGGTGTACGCGCGAATAACTCGCGATCACGCACACACGCAAAAATACCGGTTGCCGTTGTTGTCATCGGGGCAAAACTAATTAATCAGCTGATATGGAGCGCTTGAAACTCGCCTGATTCTCGCAATTGCAGTCGCTGCAAAGCTCACAGAGCCGAGACGGAGCACGACGTTCCCCGCGCGTCCTCGAGGCTCTGTTGACGTCTCGAGCGATCCTTGCTACGTCGAATAATCTATACAATCGGTAATATCGACGGGACTGTCCTTTTAAATTCTCCAGTATGTTTATTACTTCATTAACGCTCGCACAGCGAGGAGGGGGCGGAGGGGGGAGGGAGGTCGTGACGGCGGCGGCATCCATATTACATGTGCGATTTCGAATCACTGTAAACGTCCCGTTGTTTGTTTACGGTTTTTTATTCAATTACGAGAATACTCGAAGGGTTTTGACGCTCCGGCTGGTGTTTGTCAACTTCTCGGCAATCGGGGTGACCATTTTTTTAAGTCGATCGGTGTCAATCGCTCGTTTTACATCAATTCAAAGCAAATCGGTGCTAATTGGGTTTCACAATTGAGTGAACTTGTGCACTCTCGATCGAGATATCGAGCGACTTATTGCGTTATATCGTCGTCACCGGTTACATAGCCGGAATTTGATGAGTAAAATTAGTTTACTAACTAGCGCTGTTTGTAATGGTGTACGGCGGTATTCTGTTTTAATAAAAATAAATTCTTATTTGGAACGGTTTGCATTTCGTGGTAATTATATTCGCAATTGTTTTGTATTACTGTTTGAATTACCAGTATTCGGAATCTGAACTTTCGGCAATAAATCGCATTTCGAAGTTTTGGCGGCTAAACGACACCAAAGGTGGCAGCACCGTCGCGGAATTAAAAATCAACCGGATCAACCGCCAACAACATTGAAAAACGAGGTTATCCTCGCAACAACAAATCAAAAGTGTCTTCCCCAGCGACGAAAACAATTAAACCACGAGGACGAGGTACGACAATTTCCAACTATCGACAGAGTTTTCGCATCGAGGTAAAAATCATTTTCCAACCTCAAATTTTCCGCAGGTTACGACGAATCACCACAATCATGTCGAAAGCACCGAAAAAGAAGGATGGAACGAAAGTCTCGGTCTCGCAGTTTCTCAGATCCACCGACGACGAGATAAAATCCGAGCTGGACGCGATGATCAACCTCGAGTACAATTTGCACAGTGACTTTGACAACAACGACCCAGTGGCCGACGCTCCGCTGTTCGTGGTGCGCAAAACCAGAAGCGTCAAACCTCCTCCCGAGTCCAGTAAACACGAAAAGCCACCACCAGCCCTGCCGACGGAGAAACCCACAAAAACGGAGAAACTCGAGGCAGAAAATCAGATTCAGACTTACGTTCCTAACGCCAGCATTGAGGAGCTCCACAGCATCGTTCGTCAAGCAGCGGCAACTTCCGAGGATAGATACAGAATCCTGGATGCTCGGGACCGGCTAATGCGAGCCAAACAGGCCAAGACGCAGCTCTCTATGGCGAAAGTGACACGAGGAACATGTCCCGACATGTGTCCTGAAAAGGAGCGACTGATGCGAGAATCGCAGCGCCAAGTTGCTGCCTACGAGCTGCTGGAAGGCCCGGATTACCGGATAAATCACGAGACGGCAGTAAAACAGTATTCCAGATCCTCGGCAGATCAGGAGGAGCCGCTGCAGCAGGACCTGAGGCCGGTGAAGTCGCTGAAAATGACGATGAGTTACTTGCTCCATGAAATCGCGGATCTCTGCCAGCAGAGTTCGACGAACCTCGCGGAGTGGTATCACTTTCTGTGGGACCGCACGCGGGGCATAAGGAAGGACATAACGCAGCAGGAGCTCTGCTGCCACGACAGCGTCGAGCTGGTTGAGCAGTGCGCGCGATTTCACATCGTCTGCGCGGAGCGTCTCTGCGCCGAGGAGGTTTCCGTCTTCGACAAGAAGATAAACACCGAGAATCTGACGAAGTGCCTGCAGACACTCAAGTACATGTACCACGATTTGAGGGTGAAAGGCGTGGCGTGTAAAAACGAGCCGGAATTCCGGGCTTACATAATTCTCCTGAATCTCAACAACGGGAACTTCATGTGGGACGTTCAGAGGCTCCCGAGCGCTGTGCAAAAGTCCCCGGAGATAAAATTCGCGATTCAGGTCTATTCGTCGGTAGAATCGAACAACTACGCCAAGTTCTTCAGACTCGTTCGCGAGACTTCGTACCTAAACGCCTGCATTCTCTTGCGCTACTTCAATCAGGTGCGAGTAAAAGCACTCTCGATAATGGTGAAGGCTTATTTCCGCACAAACTCCACCGCGTTTCCTCTCTACGAGCTGATCGACATCCTCGGCTTCGAGGACGAGAACGACGCGATTGACTTCTGCGAGCAGGTCGGCCTGAATCTGTCCAAGGACGAACTTCACATCATGCTCAACAAACAAAACTTCTCGCTGCCCATGTCGAGCCTCGAACAAGGCCGAGCTTTGACGGTCGTGGAGTCCAAGAGGCTCGCGATGGGCCACTCGTTCGGTCAGTGCATCGCCGGCGAGACGATGCCCGAGAAGACCTACAAGGGTCACCGGCCGCACGACAGTTTCGACTCCCAGGGCTACCTGAAGACGGAGTCGCTGAACGCGGAGGATCAGAACAACGAGAACGTGGGAAAGAGCAGCGATCCCTACGAATACATGGACGAGGACGTTCCCGAGCCGCAAAAGGCGCTGCGACCCCCGGCGGAGCCGAAGAAAGCTTCACCCAACTTCGCGATTCCGAGCGAAAAGAGCAAACCGGACCTTCCCCACGTCTTCAAGATGCCCACAACCACGAGCCAGTCCAACGTCTTCTCGTCCTCGATATTTTCGACACAAGCTGGTGCGATGGCGAGCAAGAGGCCCGAGGAAGTCTCGCCGTTCGCCCGGGACTCGATATTCGCGAAAACGACGAAGCGCGTCAGCGACGCGAGCACCGCCGGCCAAGCTTCGCGGGAGGAGAAACCGTCGGAGTCCGAGTGGCCGGCGCCTTCGCTGAAGAAACCGCGGGAAGCGGTGCCGTCGATTTTCGGCAAAGTCGCCGCAGGCGCGAACGTCTTCGCGAAACCTTCCGCGGAGCGCGCTCAGCCTTTCGTCAGCCTTTCGGCGGACCGAGAGCGAAGCAGCGCGACATCGGCGGGCTCGAATATCTTCGGAAAGTCTTCCGGGACCGACATATTTGGAAACGCGGCGCAGACTCCGGCGATATTCGCCGCGTCGTCGGCCAACAGTCAAGCGGCCGCCAAGAGCGCGAGACTTCCCGAGAAGTTCGTGTTCTCGTCCGGTGGGCAGCGATCGCGCGACGAGAACGAGCGGGCGATAAAGTCGCCGACGGCGCGCGAGCGCCAGGAGGCCGAGAAGCGGCAGGAGCTCGAGAGGCGGCGACTGCTGGAGCTGGAGCGCGAGAGAACCGCGCGAAGAGTCGACAAGGAGACCGCGGAGATACTCGAGGAGCTGCAGACCGAGATAATTCACGACGTGTGCTCGACGATAGTCAAGGAGCAGATCGAGCGAATGCGAGTCTACGACATGCTGAGCGAAAAACTCGTCGACGAGATACTGGAGGAATTCGTGGCGGATATCTGCGAGGAGACGCTAGACCGCGAGATCCACGTGCAGCGGAAACTCGAGGAGCTGTCGAGACGCACGAGAAACCGGATAATCCTCAAGTACTACAGAATCTGGCGGCAGTACTCGACGAGGAAGCGTCAGCAGCGAAACGCCCTGGACGTGACTCCCGTGTGGCTGCAGAGCCGGAGCGTCGAGGAATGCGCCAAGTCGCTCTATCGACGCGAACAGGTCGCGGCGATCGAGAATATGCGACGAAAGCGATTCAAGCCGAGCAACGATGAAGCGCCGCTCGAGTTCCTGGAACCCATCGAGTCGCGTATCTACGCGGGAATAAAGGAAAACGCGAAGACGCTGGACATCGAGACGCCGGCGAAGCTGTACTGGAAGATGGCGATCGCGTGGCCGCATCTGGAGAGCCGACCGGTGCTCTGGCGGCTGAAGAAGATTCTCAGCCAGTACGTCTGCCCGAGCGACTTCAGCTCGGAGCAGATAATCAAGTGCTACAAGCCGAATTCCTACGAGACTCTGCACATCTGCATCCGGCAGTTCGAGGGCCTGACGCTCGATCGTCATCTCACGGGCACGGACGGCCTGTTCTTCGTCGCCACCGCCTCGGAGAACCCGAAGTACGTCCTGAGACGGCTGACGAGCACGATTCTCGCGAGGCAGAAACTCATGCCGATACCCGTGATCGCGGTGATCCTCGGCGAGGCCGACGCGGCGCCGCGCGAAATCAAGATCAACGAGGAACTCGACGGCCTCGTGGAGTCCGGATACGTGTCGGAGTACACGGTTCACTACGAGGAGACCGTGGACGAGCAGGTCATACTGAATTTGATTCAGAGCGCGACGGTTTGGCTCACCGTGAATAAATCGCCGCCCGTGCCGCTCGAGATGGACAACTTGACGAGGATCCTCGACACGTGCCTGACGGAGGAACTGTGGCACCGGTGGGTTTCATTGATTGTGGAAGAAATTTCGTTTGTCGATGCACGGAGAAAAAAGATTAGTAATAATTAGGTGCCGCACATATAACATTAGTGATATCTGGGCAATAATTTATTTATTTATGTCAAACGGGTAATATAAATCCTCGAATCAAATGGGTTATGTCAAACGGGTAATAAATATATCATTTAATATATTAATAGATATATTATTTAATATATTTATATCAAATAATTCTGTTCATTCCAGTAAATCGAGCATTATTCGCAATACGGATGGGTATTTTCCGGTGTACACCGTATTGTTTACGGTGAAAACCAAGAAAAGTTACATTTTGTTAAAAATTACCGTGTATTCCAGTATTTTTTCTGTTCTATGTGTTAACAAAATAGCACTCATCATAATACATCACGAAAAATCCAATGTATTTGCGGTAAAAAATGACTGGTGTTATTCCAGTCATTTTTACTGTTCTAAAACAGGAACAATCCGTGTTTTTGTCACGTAGCGCAATTCTCATGGAACTTAAAATGTACTCGGAATTACATGAATTATCCATTGTTTTTTCTTTCCGTGTGACAGCCAAACAAAACAGAACAGAATAACGATGTGTAAACCATGTAATCACTCTTCTCTTTTTCTCAGGATATTGGGTCACTCGTCCTTCAACTCCCATCTACAAACCGCCCTGGAGGACGTGAATTTCGTGATAGACCTGCACAACGAGGCGGTGACCCACCTCATCGACATCGTGCTCGACCCCGAGGCGCTGATGTACACGGACTTTCCGCCGGAGTTAAAGATCTTCCTGAGCAAAGACGTTGGCCTCCCGTGCAGCTACGAGCACTTCGACTCCGCGTGGAAGAAGGAGGAGAACAGAGAACGGCTGGAGGGAATCATGAACGAGCTGTCGCTCCCGAAGTGGACGTAAGAAAATTCTCTTTCAACATTTCCGTCGCTTCGCTCTTTCGTGAACATTCGCAAGAAAATCCCTCCCTGTTTTTCGCAGGTACGGCTGGCCAATCGACGACACCGTGGAGCTTCACAAGTGCGTCGCTCGCTACTGCCAACAGTCGCTCGTTCACGACAACTACAACCTGGTCGCGTGCAACGTGTTGGGCAACGTTCTGCTGCTGCCCGGCGGAGCCGGTAAAACGAGTTTCGTTCAGCTGCTGCTGGAGATTCTGAAGGAGAAGATTCGCCTGCTGAGGCGCGAGACGCGGGTGGTCTACAACAAGAATCACGTGAAGCACTTCAGGACGCTGCCCTGGTGGTTCAAATCCAGCACGCTGACGAATTACGCGATAAGCTCGCCGCCTCGCGTCGTCGCGTCGAGGGAAACGACGACGGTCGACGAGTCGTTCGCGATCGACGAGGACGAGAGCTACGTCGAGGAGGTCACGAAGAACTACGAGACGATCCACGAGCAGCCGAATCCCGCGAGCGCCTTTCGCGAGGAGACGCGGAGACGCGTCGGCGAGATTCGCAGGATCACCGAGACGCTCGAGCGAAGTTTAGCCGAGCAGAGATCACGCAGCCGAATGTTGGAGGAGAAACTCGAGGCTGCGCTCAGGGAACCCGAGGATATCAGTATTTTTTAGCATTTCTAAACCGCCGCGAGAGTCGCGACGCGCAATCGTGTGAAACGTGTAAATAGACTTGTGAATAATTTTTGAATAAAGACATTTTTATAAATAAATAAATACGTTGCTACTCGACTTCTGTACAACGATAGTAATTATTTATTGTCTGTTTAAGGCAAGGGAAAGTAGCATTTTTTTTAATCCAGTGGTTGTCCGATGTTTGTCTGATTGAATGGTTCATTCACGGACAAATTTTATCATTGTCGCATCAGCTCGAAGGAGACGCATAATTATCGAACGTGCTTATCGCGGAAAAATTGTATAATCATATAGAACGAAATTGATTAATTCCCTGGAGAGAATCCTCGAAGAGCAAAACATCTCAACGTCCATGCGAGACGCCCGATAATCATAATCCTGCTTAACGTAAATATCAATTATCTTATTTCGAAGAAAGAATGCGTAACAAAGAACAAATCGTAATTAGAGAGCATAAATCGGACGAGCCGAGATAACAGCGGACTGATAAGCGAGACTGCGATCGATATCAGAAACGCCACGATTTTTAATTGTAGCAACGCGCGTCGAGTGGAACAAGATAATCTCCCGGTTTACCGTGTCGGCTCCGACCGAAGTTTCCCCCTCGTTTCGATCGTCACCGAAACATTCGATACATAAAAGCCGTCCTACTCCAATTTTATTATGTGCACCGATGGACATTATCTGTATTTAAGTCCCTTACACAAGGTGCACGATGGCACCAAATTTACGCTGCAGTTCGAAACGACGTAGACACGAATTACAAATGCGCAGCATTGCCACGCGCTGTACCAAGTGCGTTCGGGTTTCACGGGGTAAACAAACGTGAATTACGTCTTTGGCTCGCGCCTACAGATATAGATTATCGGAGCGAGAGATAAAAAAAAGAGATTCCATCGGGCCTAATGAGGAATTTTTTATTAGTGAAAGTAGTGCGCCCGTCGTGACGACGAGTTTGGCGATTAACGTTCGTCGCAGTTGATGACTCGCGCGCCCAGTCATCAGTAGTTGCCGAGACACCGAGCGGAGCGGATCAGTCGCGCGCGTCGCCGTCGCCCGTTCGCACGCGTCGTCGTCTCGAGCCACCAATGACGTGCGCAGGTCAGCAGCAGCAGCCAGACGACTGTGTTGTGAATAGAGCAGGAAGCTGATTAATATGTCACGGTCAGCTGAGATCTCGCGTTTGTGTAGCACGCCCGAAAAAGTGTTGTTTTTTTGAACGGATGCGCGTCAACTCGTGAGGGACAATATCGGGCAAGTGGTCAAAATGGTGGAACCCATCTTCGACTATCAATTCCGTCTGATACTCATCGGCGACAGCACCGTTGGAAAAAGCTCTCTACTCAAATACTTCACCGACGGCAAGTTCGCCGAGGTACGCAGTTGCTTTTTTTTTCGTCTCTCGTGTCTCCCCGTCCTTCTCTCCGACTATTTCGTAATCGTCGCGAATAACTCGGCATATTTTTCCACGCTGATTGTACATCGGATCTCTCTCGACAGTTTCTCGCGAGATACGACGAGAGCGCTCGTGATTTACTGGACCGAGAAATTATGCCAAGCTCAGCGTGGTCATTAGCACGAGGATTTTTTTTGTTGTTTTTTTCTTCTTCCTCTCTTAATCCCCTCGTTACGGTCGCGTCAGCGCGATATAAATTCCCGAGACGCGATTTCGGATCGCTGCACAGATGCGTCGCACTAATGTGCGGAGGTCGGCTGGGAGCTTTTATTACGCTTTATTTCGATCGGCGTCGTGGGCTTTCGTTGGGGATAATTAAAGGTTAGGTTGCAATCAGTGGCTCCATTCATGCGCTGTGTTGCTAATTGGTTCTCATGGGGCTTTTGGAGTGACTTTCGGAGCCAGGTTTTACTGCTAGTGGGAAGGTCCCAAATTGTTGTTGTTATACAGATTTGTTGCGGCTACACAAGATTCATTAACAAATCTTTTTTTTTTTTTTTTTCAAGGTATTTAAAAGATGTTAGTCAGCAGAAAATTATGTAAATTGGTTTCTCTTGTTTGTGAGGATAAAAGTAATTTGGTACTGGGCCAAAAAGCTACCTGATGCACGCCAAAACATGAGAGTGAATTTTCTAATTTAATGGTAGCCTTGGTAGTTCAAGAACAAAAGAACTTTTTTTGGAAATGATGGAAAAGTGATGAAACAGAGTTTTGCAATGATGAAAAATTTGTCATTCTTACATTGATATAATTATTCTATATTGCGAGTGAAATGGCAAAGAAAATAGCAAAGTAAAATTTTCACATGTAACTGGCAGTCTAATTTAATGAATACATTCAATAGGTCTTAGTCAGCAGAAATTTATGCAGATTAAAATTTATTATACATGTACATAGTGATTTGAGACTACAAAAAAAAAATGCTCTGAAAGAAACCAAAGAAGTTTATAACTAAACAGTGCTTCATTGGTTCAACAAAAGAAATTTTCTTGCTATTTACTGCAGACTGAAGTTCCAATGAAACACAAGTACCAGAGAGTTGGGTGAAAGTGATTCCCAGCTGAGCCAGAATTTTAATGAAATGTTACTTTCATTCCAGTTGTCGGATCCTACAGTGGGAGTAGACTTTTTCGCGCGACTGATCGAGGTCGAGGATGGAACGAGAATCAAACTGCAGCTTTGGGACACAGCTGGCCAGGAGAGATTTAGGTTGGCTGATGCGAAAAAATGGCTCGAAATCCGGTGAAGTTCGAGCATTTCTGAGCTTTGCATTTGTATTTTCAGGTCAATCACCAAGTCCTACTACAGGAATTCGGTGGGCGCGTTGCTCGTCTACGATGTGTGCAACAGGGCGAGTTTCGAGCACATTCCCCAGTGGATGATGGAAGCGCGTCGGCACATCGAGCCGCATCGGCCGGTGTTCGCGCTCGTGGGCTGCAAACTCGATCTGGTGACCAACGGCGGCAGGCGCGAGGTTTCCAAGGAAGAGGCGCGTTCCTTCGCGGATCAGCACGGCGTGCATCACATAGAAACCAGCGCGAAGACCGGCGTCAACGTCTCGGAGGCGTTCAGAACGGTCACTCAAGAAGTTTATAATAGAATCAAAACCGGCGAATACAAGGTCGAGGAGGGCTGGGACGGAATCAAGACTGGATTCGCGAGACCCGGGGGATTAGATTTTAATCTCGTTGAGGCCGAACCGGCCAAGAGTTCTTGTTGCTGAGATGCTTTGGAGCTTTGCCTACCCCCAACGGAACAACAAAAAATCGCGCGTACGATTTTTCTCTCGATACGCGAATGTTTCGACTTTTCTCTCGGCAATTTTCTCATCTTGCCAATGATCCGCGTTGAGCAAAATTTTCGTGTCGTCTGTAGAAATTATACGGATTCGATGCCAAAGGAGAAACGCTGCGATTTCCCGCTGCCCTCGGTCGCGGTGAAAAATAAAATGAGAAAAGACGACTACGAACTATCGAGAATCGTCGATAACGGTAGGCATTGATTTTTGTACATAGTCTTTTTGGAATAAGAAGATAAATTGAACGCATTATACACATAGAAGTGCAAGTAGATCGGAGATCTAGGGCTGTTACTTGTTCTCTCTTCATCGTCAATGATGCCAACGACATTTTATAAAGAAATATATCATGATTTGTACGTGCAACCAAATATTTCCCATGCGTATCCAAAGTTCGTCGTAGAAACAAACAAAAAAGTACAGAATAAAAGTCAAAATTCGTAACACAAACTTCTCGTAGAATGTGACTTGATAGCGTCCGCTGGAGTCTCGAAATATCAAGAGCGATCCTAACGATCTGATAGTAACGACAAAATTGTTTATAGCTTTAAAAACCGAAACGCTAAAAGAAGAAAAAAAAAGAAGAAAATGAAAGCAACAAATATTTTATAACATACTTTCTACGAATCATAACTCTCACGAAACTTCGTATTTTGTAAGTGTAAATACGTAGCGTTTTAAAGCGACATTTTTTAACTTATTTAAAGTGTTTTTTCGTACCTACGAGGCCGAATTTGTTACGGAGAGTATTTTGTATCGAAATCGTGTTCTTTGAATCATGTACTGAAGTTAAAAAACAAAAAATACAAGTAAAATATCAACGTACGCAGTAGGTAGGTGTTTATGCCAGGGAACGCGCAGCCGCGCGAACCGCATTCATGTTATACTCGTAATCGTGTAAATGGAAAAGAAGATTTATTCACAAAATATACAATTCTCGTAACAAGCGGAAATATGTAGGTACATGAATCTGCGCGTATTCGTGTATACACAGGCATGATGTAAGATACACGAAGTGTGTACACGCGTACGCACCACATACGCAAGTGTATATACTTATGGGTAGCTATACATATTTTAATCATCTCGATGTGTCTATGAAATAAATAATGCGTAGATTACAATACCGTTTTTTCTTTATTTACAGGCAGATAAATTAGGAGTATTGCGGCGCAACTTATAAATTACGGTCGAAACGAAGAAGAATAGTTTTTTCTTTCCTTATCTTATCGTTGAGACTGATCTTTTGGGCGGGGGGCACTTACAATATCTTATACTGAGATGAACTTGTCTTCGATCGCGTAAGTAATCGCGATTCTGATACACTCCGGTCGAAATGGAAGACCCGGTGGGACAAATGAGATTCAATTTTCGAATATTGAAACGTTATTTGTAATTTGCGACACCAGAGTTGCAAATTCTATCGAGTCTGCGAGCAAATTGCTCGGCTACGATCTCAGAAATGGCAGCAATCGATTGGAGAACCATTGAAAATACTGTTTTGACCAAATAATCGCGAATGATTTTGCTTGAGACATTATTAACTAGTATTTAAAACAATTGTACCAAACTTATCGACATTTTCATGCTTTTGATGCTCATTATTCGAAATTATTTCGTCAGAGCAATTACTCGAATGGTTTTACCCCTCGTTTCTCCTATTTTTAGTACCATTCTGCTGAATCATAAATTATTGATCGATGCTAAATACAGAAACGAACGAGCTGACGGCGACGCGGTGGAAACAGTTTGTCGTGTCGCGCAGCGATGAGTTACTTGAATATCTCTTCCGCTCAATAATAATACATTAATAACTATATCGATGGGAAATTGACGTCAATATTTTTTTCCATAAATTCTTTGTGAAAGTTTATCATTCACGCGATAATAAAAATTACCAATGTTCTCCGATCATATATTATATAACTTTAATCATCGAGTCATCAACGCTTCAATGGACAATAGATTCTAAATATAGTACTTTAGTAACATACTTGCTTTTATTTGACTAGAAAATTCCTATCATCTTCATGAATATATTTTTGGCAAGATTTGCCTGATATAAATTTATGAAATAGCTCTAAGAACCCTTGGTAATATCGTTTTTTCTTTACTATCGTGAGACGCGACATTATATGTATATATAATATAGTTTTATCTCGATGAAACCTTACTGCGGCAATATTACTATCGGAGTAAATCACGTTTCACGAGTGACATCGTGTCTCGTATTATTTACAAATTAATTTGTCTTACGATCTATGTACAGTTGTGACGATAGCAAGAGCTAATCATGCATCTAAAACTCTTCTGATACTGAAAATTCGACACGACTTTTAGCCGAGAAACACATTCGACTCGTCCGGACGCGATCGCGCGAAGAAGAAAAAACGTTTTTTGCAGGATCGATTCGGGGCGACGAAATATTCGTGCTCGTAGCTGTCGTAAATCAAACTTTATAAATAACACTGGAATATCTTATTGTACACTAAAGTTTGGTCTTATCGCTACGACAAAGTTGTTCACGAACATTGCGAGCATGTTTATCACAATATACTATGAGCTCGTCGCTGCTGTTAATAATTTCTCGTTCGTGGGTATTCAACGTTTTTCTTAATAGTATTTTCCCTTTTTTTTTGTAAATTTCGAATCGATTCACCGCGGCGGGTGCTGGGGCAAAACTTTGATAACGCAACCGATCGACAGAAGAAAGAAGAGTAACATCTCTATCCGTCTCAACCGTTTTATTGGCGAAATCCGCACGGCGAATTTCGCGATAAATACTATTTACCCTCTCGGTTCCTCGGAGCATCGCGCTACTGAAGCAGCAGAGACAATATCGGATAAACTATATCCAATTGTATATGGCAACTTTTACTTTCTCAATATTCCTTTGTTTTTTTTTTTGTTCCGGTTGCATTACATGCGTTTCGAGCTTGGCTCTAGTATACAGTCGACAGCGTGTTCACTCAAAGACACTGAACCCTTACCTCGCTACTGCTCGAGGGACTCGCAACCGAAGAGGACGTACTCCTCGCGCGACAACCAAAACGGATTTCCCTCCACGTACTCGGGCGGTGTTTTGTCTGAAATGTTTAAATTGCAATTAACATCAAAATAAAAATGTAATTTATTGAAAAATTGTTCTATCATAAAAATTACCCACAAACACTAATGTCAAGGCGACAATATCGTCGACCTAAAAGACCAAAATCAGAATTTTCATATCAAGACAAAATCTTACCAGGATGAACCGCGAGGGAAACGTAGGTCGATCCCATCGCGACGTTCCAACTGTGAGTGCCGGGACAGCTTCGAACCTCGACGATAGCGCTGTGCTCCGGCAGTATTTCTCGCAGATCCTTTCGCAAACGGAGCGCGAACCCCGATAAATCCGTATTACCACCGGTGAGTAAAATCCGTGAGAGACAATCGTGCATTATGTCCTCGGACAGGCCGCTCGTCACGTCCTTGATTATTTGCGGAAGACCCAGGCTGACGTACATCATCTCCGGAGCGACGTACAACTCGGAACCCAGTGAAACTTTCTGCGCAAAGAGAAATACCTCAGCTTTAGGAATCTATTTTTTGTTTTTAATTAACAGACTTAGGGCGCGACGAACGCTTCGCGCGATCCGAACATACCCAAAATTGTCTGTAATCCGCGTAGCTGTCGACTCTGAGATTAATGTGCTCCCTCTTCATCGGCGCCCGCCTGAGCTCCTCGTGCTCGATATTGTAACTCAATCTGCATCTCTCCTTCACGGCCATCGTGTCCAGATGCGATATCGGTATCTGATGAAACTCCTTGGGCTGCCAGTGCATCGCCTGCTTCAGATGATACGCCACGTGCCAACCGCCGACGGGAAGCAGTCGCCACCGATGCGGCATGACTCGTCCCTCGATCACGACCGCCACCGTCGTGCTCAGGGCGCCGCTATCGACGACGATGCAGGTCTCCACGTCCAGCATGGCACAGGCGGCGAGAGGCTTCGGTACCAGGCAAACTCTGAAGGAAAATCAAACGCGAAGTTAATCGAAAAATCCACGAAGCAAGATACCAATTACAGTAGAATCTCGATTATTCGAACCATCAATTATCCGAACGATGACTCAGTTTATCCGAACTCTCAATTATCCGAATGTTGGCGTTAAAAATACATTATTGCTTAAATACGCAAAAAAAACTGTCAACGGTTTTCAGATGTTTACTTGAACGTTAGTATAAATATAGAAATTTAATTCATATCTACTGTTTTTATATAAAAAAGTGTTGTTTTTGATCCCGTCCCAAAAAATTACGTTTCGATTATCCGAACAAGCCTCGATCCCAATTGGTTCAGATAATTAAGGATCTACCATACTCTACGTTTCGCTTAAAAAAAAAACGTGTCCCACCTAGCGACCTTCACCTCCTGAAACAAATAGTGCAGCAGCTGCTTCCTCAGTGTCGGATGCATCGCGAGTGGCTCGCAGAACATCAGCACGGCGTTCGGCTTTCTCAGCGTGGTCGTCAGTTGCATCTGATGAAAAAGGTGATCGACGAAGGTCTTTAGAACTGTGAACGAGCCGTCGCTCAGCAGCGCCTCGGCCGGGCTCACGACGTCGACGTTCGGGATCCCGAGAACCTCGACCGTGTCCGTGCAGTAGCCGTTCACGAGCTTCTGATAGAGGGGATTCGGCCGGGCGTAGGACTGAGCGTCGTTCGGATGCGTCTCCAGGCGTTTCTTCTCTCGGTACAGCTTCACGGGGTTGCAGAAGACGCAGAAGGGCCCGCTGGGCCGAGGAATTCTCGTCGTCGTGAGCTCCGACAGTTTTAGCGATCGCAAACGCTGGGCGATCGTCTTGTGGTCCGACTTGGTTCTCCTGCTGCTGCTGCCCGGAATGTTCTGCGTCCGCACCTGCTCCGAGTAGGACTTCCAGTTGTACTTGGGAATGCCGAAGAGGGAGAAGTGCCTTCTCAGGCCGAAGTGAGGCGTTATCACCCAGGTGTACTTGTTTCCTATCTCAATCACCACACGGGCGTTGGAACCCTCGACGCAGTTGCGCTGGCATGTGTAGCCGCTGCAGTGATAGCACTTTGGGAATGGCACGTTTTTGCCCAGTGTTATCACCATGTGCAGCCGATAGCACATCGCTTTGAAGCTAACGCTGAGCAGCTGGAGACACTTTATGTCCGGGAAACGAAATTGTACTTTTGAGATCAGCTGAAGCCACTTCATTTTCCTGCAACGGATAACATTGAGTATAAAAATAAATCCACTTAAAAAAAAATTGTTACCCAAATTTAAATGATTATAAAAATGTGGCCGATTGGAAAAATGGATATTCGTAAAATCGGAAAGCAGAAATTATTGAATCAAAGGAATCTGTAATATCGGTAAACCATTCGATTTTCGTGAACCATCGTTTCGGAGTCGGCGATAAACCGCTAGACCGCAATAAACACTTTGATCTCTGTCACTTGACAGTCGGTCGCCGATTTATCGGCGGATTCGAAAAAAGGGTTCGAAAGAAGCGGAGGATTTTTTCCGAAAAGCCGAGAAGACGATCCGACGACGACGAAAAGCAGAAGCGGCGAGAAAACGTCGAAGATACCGAGATTTACGGGCGAATCGGAGTTCGATACCAAGTTAACCTCAACACTCACCAGAGATAATCGGTGTCCGAGGTTTTCCGCAGGTATTTACACGTACTGCCGAATGCAATAATGTCAGGTACGTCGCAGTACAGCAGAATCTTGATCCAAATTTCCTCCGGGAAGACCGCGGGATCCATCGCGAGGCTGCGTGTTTGTGTACTTTTATTGTATTAAATAAGACCGAGGGAAATCATGAGTTACGATCCCAAACACTTGTGCTATGTGATGCGCTCGCTTGATACGTGAATTCTGACACTCCCCGGAAAATAAGGAATACCAATACGCTAGTCAAGTTCAAGGTTACGTTCGGGAAGCCCCTCGCGGCGTTATGAATGCTCCGGGAATTCTGGGGCCTCGATTGGTAACATTGCGGAATATTGTTTTTCCGAATTTTTCGTCTCGATAATTACGGCAAGCGGAAAATATCATGACCTTGAAATTTTCTGCATCTGCAAAAAAATTATTTTAGCAATGTGTAGCGTCTAAAATATTGACTTGGAAAAAAAAGTCTAAGGACTTTGCTTTTCCTTTTTCATTTATCTTGCAACGGATTTTTTACAAAATTTTAATAGACTTTTTTTCGAAAAAGTTAAATTAATTTTTTTGCTTTGACACGCTGTTACATCTTAGATATTGCTTGAAAAACAACATTTTATAAGACTTTTTTGTTTCTTTTTTGATTACGTAACAACGGATTTTTCGAAATATTTTTTCACAATTTTTGTTTAATTCGAATTTTATTAAATTGCCATGCATTATTTATTTATCGAGATGAAAAACAGTCTAATAAAATTTTGTAAAAAATCCGTAGGAAGATATTTGAAAAAGGAAAAGAAAAGTCCTTAGACTTTTTTCTCACAAGTCAATAGTTTAGGCGCTACACATTGCTAAAATAATTTTTTTGCAGATGCAGAAGATTTCAAGGTCATGAAAATATCAAGCTGCAATTTGAAGCCAATGACGGAAATGCGCAGGAAAAGTGGAGGGGATAATAGAATATCGTGCATTTCCTGCGAGACGCTGAATTATTATAAAAATAAGAAAAAGCGTTTATTGCTAATTATATCGATCAGTATGTTGTTGGTTTAATAAATAATACTGATGAGGCGGTTCGGAATCCTCTGGCCGGCAGCGGATTTTCATGGGACGCACAGCAGAGCCTTGATGTAGGGATTGTTGTGGGACAAAACTTCTTTCTTGAGATCCGCGATCTTCTCCTTCAGCGCGTCGTCCGACAGCGACTTGTCGAGGGCTCTGCAGTTTTCGGCGAATTTCGCTATCAGCTTCTCGCCCTCCTGAGGTTGCAAAAGTTGTTGTTATAGTTAATAATCGCAAATTAGATGAAATAAATCATAAATAAATAAGTACCTTTATAATCTGCCGCTTTTTCTCAGGGTTATCCGAACCCTCGAAGACGACGCCCTGAAAGTCCTCCAGCTCGCTCTGCTTTCGCTTTGCAAACTGCAATCAAACGTTTTACATGTATTATACATTCAAATTACAGCGACTGTTTTGCTGCAGAAAATATTTACCTCTATCACGGGTTCCGGGAACTTGGCCATTTTCGCAACGTGAATACCGAAGCTTTGATCGCAGATGCCCGGTCTCACCTCGTACAAAAGCGTAAACTCGTCGTTGCCGACGATCGCGGTGACGTGACGATTTTTCACTGTGGGAACGTCCTCGGCCAGTCTCGTGATTTCGTGAAAATGCGTCGCGAATAGGCAATACGCCTTTACATCTTTTGCCAAGTGTCTAGTAGAAAAAATTAAGTCAATACTTTTCTTGGTAAAATTAGATAATAATAATTGATTCCAGAATTAGCTTACTCCGCGATCGCCCAGGCTATGCCACAACCCTCGTAAGTCGAGGTTCCTCGTCCGAGTTCGTCGATTATGACGAGAGAATTGCAAGTAGCCATCTGAAAGATACATTCGTTGTAATTATAATAATAGTCATCAATAGTTACAACAATAATCATTATAATAATAGTTAACAATAGTTGTAATTATTATAATAATAGTCAACAATAGTTATTATAATAATCATTATAATAATAGTTAACAATAGTTGTCATTATTATAATAATAGTCTACAATAGTTGCAATAATAATCATTATAATAATAGTTAACAATAGTTGTCATTATTATAATAATAGTCAACGGAATGGGATTATCCGTCTAAAAAAAACTTACGCGAAGAATAGCTGCAGTTTCAACCATCTCGGTCATGAATGTCGAGAGCCCTTTAGACTGCGAGTCGTCGGCCCCGACCCTCGCCAAGATGCAGTCGAGCAGGGATATCGTGGCCTTGTCGCAGGGAACGAAGCTGCCGATGTGAGCCATGAGCGCGACGACTCCGGCCGTTCTGATGTAAGTGCTTTTGCCGCCCATGTTCGGTCCCGTTATGATGTAGAAGTGAGTATCGCCTAAAATGCATAATGCAAAAGGTACTCTCGATCGAATTGATTCAACAGCGGCGCTGCATTCCCGAGAAAATGGTTTGAGGTAAAAACGGAAGAGTCGGATAATTGTGAACACGACAAAATGAATAATCATCTTACGTAAATTCAATAAGGTTTTTTTATGGCGGAATTCACAGATCCGGAATAACGGTGGATTTTGTGACTTGGGCATTTTTGAACGATGGAGTAGACGTAAATTATTTACCTCTTTTAAAGGAAACGTCGTTCGGAATATAGTGGACGTTTGGCTGCACCTCCAAACACGGATGCCGAGCTTGAACGATGTCGAACATACCGGCGTCGCTCGGCAGCATCTCCGGCCGCACGTAACCCTTGTGTTTCATAGCCACAACGGCGAAGGCCGTGAGAACGTCCAGAGCCGCGATAACGGCACCAATCGACTTCACGGGGCTGCTGTAACCCGCTGAAAATTCCGTTAAATCGCTTTGTAATTTAATTAGCTAGGTAAATTCACATTGCCAGGTGAAAAAGCTCGAACCTGCGATGGAAATGATCTCGGCGACCACCGACTTCTGTTGCGTGTTGTACTTATCCCGGGCAGCGCAATATTCCTCGTTGATGTCGGTGAGCTTGGAGTTTCGAAATCTCACGCCGCCCTTGATGGAATCGAGAATCGTGTAATTCTTCTTGTTGCGCAGAACCTTCTCCTCCTTCAACGTTATACGGAAGAAGTGACCGAATTGGGGATTCGAATCCAATTTTACGGTTTTCCCGGCCTCCAGGTCGAGATCGTCGGCCACTCTGGACAGCTGAGACTGCATCTTTTCGTCTAGCACGGTCAACGTTTCCTTAAGCTCTGTGTGTGGAAAATTGAATATTAATCTTCTGAAACGTGCAAAAAAATTAAAAATAACAAAAATTGATGTCAGACGAAGTAAGAAATAAATGAACCTTTCAGTTCCTCGTCGAAATCCGGTCGAACCATGTAATCGTTCTTCTCGGCGGCCTCGAGATCGATGGTTTGCTCGACCATCTGCTGAAACTTGTCCATATCGTTTATGAGCTCCTTCAGAGGATTTACAAACATGGCGTCCATCGCTGGTATCGAAGCTTCCGCCGTTAAGGCTTCCAGTAATGTCGGCAAATGCGATACGCACTGATAGATTCTGAAATACATAAAAAACACAATCGTTAATCAATTCCATTGAAGCACGAAGCACCCTTGAAAAATCGCCGAGCTACTGACTTGACGCAATCTTGCAGTCCCGCCTTTTTCCTCGACAATTTCTTCGAGAGTTGCTGCATATCCGGTATTCTCCGCAGATGATCCTCGCTCAACGAGGTCCTCAGATCCGGGTCCTTCACTAGCTGCTCGACGATATCGTGACGCTCTTTTATGAGCGACAAATCGCGAAGCGGTTGCCTCACCCATTGGGCGATGAGTCTGTGTCCCTGGGGTGTTCTGCAATGGTCCAAGACGCCCAAAATGCTCGTCGGTGCGTTGCCAACCAGACCGGGCAGGGAATCTGCGCGGGCTTCGATGTTCAGAGCTTTGATGGCCGCCGCGTCAAGACGTATGAATCGCGACTGCTCGAGCAGCTTCAGCGCGAATTGATTCATGTTTCCCTCGTCCGACGTCAGCTTCAACGCAAGAGTTACGTATAACAATATTTACGGATGAAATTTCTTTCTAATTTTATTCTAATATTGCTAATCCCTCTTTTAAAATGTTCATGAGTAACGGAAAGCATTGTTAGCAAACTATTAGAGATGTGATTGGTTGCCAGGAAAGTCCGTCATAAACAAAATCAGTTTGGTGTCAAATGTGAAAAATGTCATAAGAGGACAGGCAGCACCCGTAACCTTTTAAAGCTTTATAAGAGCGCAGCAAATTGATTAACCTATTATAGGTGATATTCTGAAATATGAATTTCCGAGGTCGATTTTGACGATTTTCGATCCGGAGCCGGATCTATGATTTCTGACAGAAAGATCGTCGCCAAAAAAAGTATTTTTTTCAAACTCGATTAAAAAAGGTTAATAACCAGTGTTTTCGGGGGTAGAATATGCGACTTGAGAATGATGGTACAGGTTAAAAGTCGATATTTTGAAAAGAACAAATTCCTGAGGTCTATTTTTGCAAGTTTTTCAGGCACGCGCGCCAACGCGTGTGATTAGCCTAGCTTTATTATAATGTTGCTAATTTTATTCTAATATTGCTAATTTTATTCTAATGTTGCTAATTTTATTCTAATATTGCTAATTTTATTCTAATATTGCTAATTTTATTCTAATGTTGCTAATTTTATTCTAATATTGCTAATTTTATTCTAATGTTGCTAATTTTATTCTAATATTGCTAATTTTATTCTAATGTTGCTGATTTTATTCTAATATTGCTAATTTTATTCTAATGTTGCTAATTTTATTCTAATATTGCTAATTTTATTCTAATGTTGCTAATTTTATTCTAATATTGCTAATTTTATTCTAATGTTGCTAATTTTATTCTAATATTGCTAATTTGATTCTAATGTTGCTAATTTGATTCTAATGTTGCTAATTTTATTCTAATATTGATAATTTTATTCTAATATTGCTAATCCATGCGACTTACGTCCAGATATTTTATCACAGCAGCCGTGGCAGACATAGCGCACTTCAAATTCGTTTCCGGCAGCACCTGAGCGTTTTCTTGCTGCCCTTTCTTGAATTTCAGCAGGGAATTGAGATCTTGAATTATATTGTCAGCGGCGAACTCGCTCTTCTTTCGCAGCGTCACCAGCACGTTGCTTCGTTCCAGGACCTGCAACGGTGAGCGAAGGATCAGCGAAATTAGGCTCGCACGTCGCTGACGCTTCGATATTCACCTGCTTTATCGTTTGAAATTCGTAACTTCCGTCGCCCTGAATCAGCAGACACTCTTTCGGCCCGTTGGTCACAACGAGCGCTTCGAGATCGGAGAAAGTTTCGTCATCGATGAACTCACAGACGGATATAAGCGTTGACACGGTGTCGACGATGCTGACACCCACGAGCTGCAACGCATATGATTAACATGACGGCCCGGGATGATCTATGCACCGCTAGCGTTTGACGAGAGTCTCACCCTGGATTTTCCGTCCGTTCCGAGCTTCACCGCCATCAGAGAACTTCCGACCGCGACGTCGGTGTTGCCAAACAGAAGTTCCTCGAACTGCGACAAATTTCCCGGCGACCCTTTGTACTCCAGAATCCAATCATGGTTCTTCGACGTTCCCTGATTGATGTAAACCTCGACTCGGTAGTGCTTTACCAGCAGTAAATCGCGAACGAACGACTGGAATCTCGCCAAGTTCAGGATCAACGCTTCTATCTTGTTTGGCTCTGAAACACATTTAATCGCGGTCAATCAACAATGTTGCGGTTTGAAAATGTCGCGAAGGAATTGCGTTTCTTTTCTCAGAAAAACAAAATATTTTCTGCCGCAACAAATGCACATTTCCTTGTTCCTGACTTAACAGCGAAATCTACGATGCGATTGCCAAACAAGAGGAAAGACTTATTTACTGCGACGTCAGACTTATCTACGGCAATTCCTAGAATCCGCGTGTTCATTAACCCGACGAGAAGTTGTCAGTCTTATTAATTTGTGGTCTTCCAGAAAACAATAATAAAGATATCGTTTTTGTAATAGACTCTTCTCATTTCGCTTTGTTTGGGAATCATAACTTTGAAAACATCGGTCATGGAGCATTGATAAATGGAGGCTTGAATTAGAGATTTTATTTATGTCGGCACGTGTTGAAAGGGGGCCTTCGCCAATTTGAAGTAAAAACATGTTTCATTTATTTTTATCGATAAAAATAAAAATCACAGCAAAAAAAAATGTATTCGGCTGATTGTTCACGACTCATTCACGATGCCCGGAGACACCGCGAGAAATAAAGTCTCGTTGTCAAGTAGCTTTCCACTTATCGTGAATTAAATACTAATTACTTCTGTGAGTTAATTGCAAACTTTTTTTTACCAGCTCCGATAGTCTTGCAGGCCGACGTCGTCTTGAAAACCTCATCGGCGGCAAACAGCGCGTCACTGCCGTGCAGGGTGTAGTATTCCACACGATTGAAAAACCTGATGGTCGTGCTGGGTTTCTGAAACGAGCGTAAACGAAATTTATTAGGAAGTGTTGCGCGCCTGGGTCTTTCCCGGGGATCACAAGCCAAACATTCGTAAAAAAGAAAAGTCAATAGCTGCGGGAACTGTCCGCGCGGCCTTGAGCCATATGAGACAAATATTTTCAGCGAACGTGTTCTTGACCCACATGGATGTCCCAACCGCAAATCGCCGATAAAAACCCCGCCGCAAGATCCCGATCCGAGAGATTCTCATTCTCCCCTTCTTCGTCATTCAAGATCGGCGCGCGATTTTCCCGCGTTCGTACTACGAAGTTGACCGATCGAGCGCCGGCCAGACTGAGTGAATGTTGACCCCGCGATAACTGCAACCTACGTTTCTGCAGAAATTCTGCACCAGTGCACAATCGCGCGAACAATAACCGTTGCTCGGGAGGCAATTAAGACCCGAAGTCTTCGCGTTTTCCCGAGCGATAAGCGAGACCTTGTCATATATCTGTGGGTCAATGCCTATCGACGGGGTCGCAGAATCACGGGTCAACGCGAGTGCGCACGAATTCAGGGAAATTCGAGAGCCTCGTGCGCGTCGCACTCGCCAGCCGAACGTGAATTTATTGCAATTGATTAAAACCGTCGGGGCATTAAAATATTCGACTCCGCGCCGGAGGCTCATTATGCAATTGCGCGCGATGACTTCACGTTGCGGTGCTCTCGAACGCGACGTTGAATCATTTGTATTTCGGCGTGAATCACACGCTGATCTCCGCCGCAAAGCTGACCGCAAATTACGGAAATATATTATATTTCGCGAATATACACACGCAAAATACGAAATATTTCCGTGACAACTATTTTGGTTCAACTGGTCAGCGCTCGGTCGCCGATTGCGTTTAGCCTTGAAAAATTGGTTTCTCGGCGAGAAGCTCGTCGATCATCGTCGCGAGTAATAAAAATAGGCGGGAGCAAAAACGCACGCGCGTTCGCCGATTAAAAAGACGATAGCAAAGGGCACAGTTCAAACTCTGAGAAGGTCAGACGGTATCGAATCTGGGCTATCACGAAATACGATGTAACAACAGTAAAACGATGCCACCACGCGACGATACATTGCACGATTATTCCCAGCATTAACCGCGAGAGGTCCAAAGTCGCCCGCGATCCAGCGCGAAGGATCGCGCCGCGCGAGCGTCAATATATTCGCGAATCGCCGCGGCGATGCAGCGGCGTCTCGATATCCTTGAGGTAATACCAGGAAACGCTGGATGAAAGTGAACACCGAGCACCGTGCAAACACGGATATAACACACGAAGAATGCCAATAGAGGCGCACATGACACATCGCTCCAAGTACGGAAAGCGTCGGCGCTACTCGTCTTAATTGTGAATGAAAAATCGTTCGCGCGTCAAAGTTTCTAGCGGAAAACGATAATAAGACGACATTGAATCATAACTGCGCTCAGTTTAGAGCCAGTTACAACACTGCGCAACGGTCGTACGACTGCTACTTTTTTATCCGACATTCTAAATTTAGTGATATCAATTCCCTCTGATGTGATCGATTCTCATTACGAGAAATTAATAAATCCTACTAATATAATCCGTAATAAATTAACAATAATAATAATAATAATAATAATAATAATAATAATTTTGTCTAAATTTATGGTCAAAATAAAAAATGCCTAAACTCGTCAACATTTCGCATTCATTTTAACAATTGAGCGACGGCAACCTCAAACCGTGTTTTTAATTACAAGCCTCGTGTTTCTTCTGCAATTATCGCCTAATACGTCATGAGAATCCAAAAGAAGCGAGGATCACAACGAGCCGCCCGAGGAGAGGGGAAAATACGTAGCGATTCCGTGAATGTGTCCCAATAAAATATTCCCGTCTAATCGGCTCCACGCTCGCACGAATTGATTTACCCCGAACGCGTGCTGATAAGTGCGGAGAAGCCGCGTCGGTCGAACGAGATCGCGTCCGCGGTGTGGTGGAAGCTCGTCGGCTCGACCGCCCTCGACGCGGCGACGCTCGCGGGGAGGGGACTCGAACATATATTCCGATCGGCGCTCGGCTCCTCAGCTACAAGTTCGTCATAAGTATCGCCGGCAACATCCCCAAACCGACTCGCGTTCGAACAGTGCGAAATATATAAGCTGGTCGACTCTCGTAAGGTAGTTTTCTAAGTGCACGTTATCCATCGTAAGGTAGTTTTCTAAGTGCACGTTGTCTTTCAGTAATCCAAGTGCGTTAAAAAAAAATGTCCTGCATCGTCAATTAACCCCAAGTTTCTCTGCTATTTCAGAGACCAAAGTGACCACAGCGATGTTTCGAGCACCAGTGATTTTGTGCGCTGTGCTAGCGTCGCAAGTTCTCGCCGCGCCGAAGCCCGACGGTTGCATCGAGTCCTGCACGACGTACAACTCCCATCAGACCCACGAGGCGCTGATACGACAGCAGACGGCGGCGCTGAACGAGCTTCGCCAGGTGTCCGGCAGCAGCCAGCTCGGCGGTCTCGATTACGCGAGACCGGGAAACTGGACCGATGTGAACGAGTACAGAACGGACGGCGGCCGGGGCAGAGTCTACGAGGAGCAGGGCCAGGTGGTGAGCGGCCCTCGGCGCGTTCAGTACTACAAGAAGAAGTACTCGTCGTCCTCCCACGGCGGAAGCACCGATGCTGATGCTCTTCGTCGTCTCGGCGGTGTCGCGAGCACCCTGGACTCTCAGCGCTTAACCAGCGGTGTCGCGAGCACCCTGGACTCTCAGCACTTAACCGGCGGTGTCAGAACCCTGGACTCTCAGCGCTTAACCGGCGGTCATCGCAGCACGTACGACGAGCGTCGTCGTCACGAGGTTCACGAATCCACGAATCGCGTGGTCGGCAACAGCGAACGCCTCGAGGACTTTGGCGAGCGTGTCGACGGCACTCAGCAGGTGATCCAGGGGGTCCCGAGTTCCTCGGCCCGCGACAACTGGCACAGAGCCGACTCCTGGCGTACCGACGGCGGCCGCGGCGTGGTCCACGAGGAGGAAGGCCAGGTGGTGAACGGACCTACGAAGGTCAAGTATTATCGTCAGAATTACAGCTCGAGCTACAGTTCGGGCGATACCGGAGCGGCGGGCGCCGTGCCGTCGATCGGCGAGCCGAACTTGGACGCCGAGCTGCAGCGGCTGCACAGCACGTTGGACAGCTTAGGCCGGGAGATCCATCATTCGACCGTCGGGCAGAGCAGCGTGAGTCAGACCGTAGGACAAACGGGTTACGTCGACGAGAATCGCCTGACCACGAACGTTCGTCCGGGACGTCCTGGAATCCACACGAGTTACGCGGACGAGAGTGTCTTGTCCGCCACGAACGTCAGGCCTCAGACTGGACACACCAGCAGCTACGTTGACGAAAACGTGCTGTCGACGACGAACGTCAGGCCTCAGACTGGGCACACCAGCAGCTACGTCGACGAGAGCCTTTTGTCCACGACGAACGTCCGCCCGCAACCGGTGCACGTGCAGCAGGAGACTCGGCGACATCACTCGACGATTCGCCACGGGGTCGTGGTGGACGAGACGCCGAGCAGCAGCGGGCATTACCACCCGACCAGGCCGGACTACGTTCCCCACGCGGACGACGTTCAGCAGACCCAGGCGCCGCTCCGATACCCCGTGGTTTCCCGTCCGCACACGACGGTTCGAAAATCTGAAACACACCAGGTTTACGAGGAGACCGCCGCGCCGCAACGTCACGTGGTTCTCACCAATTCCGACGGCAGGATCCGCGACGACAGGATCCGCGACGACCGGACCCGCGGCCCGCTGGTCCACGTGCCGATCCACACGGCCAATTCGGATTATCGGGCGTTCCACTCCAACGGCGAAGTTCGGGGCAATCAACTCGTGGCGACTCACGCGCGGCGACTGACCGCCGAGGAGATCAGGCAGGCGCAGATAATGCAGGATCGGACGCTTAGTCAGAATGTTCAGCGGGAGAATTCCTACGGGAATGCTGACGTCGAGACGGTTAACGTGGTGGCTCAGCAGCCGGCGGCTGTGAATCGCTACGAGGAGAAGTGGAGCGAGGGTTACAGGAGTCACAGCACCGTGCCGCAGCAGAGCTTGAGCCAGGTTCACGGGAACTACGTGCAGACTGGAAGGCTCGACGGACAGGTTGGAAGCTATGGCAACTCGCACAGCTCGCGGAGTCGTCACGAGTCTGGAAGCCACTTTTACGAGGGATTCAGGACGCCGACTGATCAGTTGGTGACCGGAGGTTTGAGCCTGGGAAGTATTGGACAAACCAGTGGACACACTGGGTCGTTGACCATGGGAACGATTGGACAGAGTGGTGCTGACTGCGATCAGGCTCAGGGAGTCACCACCAGCGAGCAGTTTCAGTACGGGTCGGTCAGTCACCGAAAATTCAAGAGGGAGGCTGACCCGGGATTGCACGATTTTGTGGACGTCGATCTGAGTCAGCACAGCCACCAGGTGGAGGATTTGACCCAGCAGACCGCCGGATTTGACGACTTTTATCGGCAACACCCGCACCGCGATCAGCACAGCCAACAGACCGAGGATTTGACTCAGCAGACTGGTGATTTTGACCATTTTGGCCAACACACTTCGGGGCATTTGGAGTTTGGTCAGGAGACTCAGCAGACTGAGGACTTGACTCAGCAGACGAGCGGTTTTGACGGTTTGAGCCAACAGACTTCGGGACACTTGGGACATTTGGAATTTGGTCAGGAGACTCAGCAGACTGAGGATTTGACTCAACAGACGAGCGGTTTTGACGGTTTGAGTCAACAGACTTCGGGACATTTGGGACATTTGGAATTTGGTCAGGAGACTCAGCAGACTGAGGATTTGACTCAGCAGACGAGCGGTTTTGACGGTTTGAGCCAACATACTTCGGGACATTTGGGACATTTGGAATTTGGGCAGGAGACTCAACAGACTGAGGATTTGACTCAGCAGACGAGCGGTTTTGATGGTTTGAGCCAGCAGACTGCGAATTTGGAACTCGGGCACCAGCAGCACGTGGGAAAATTGGAATTCGGTCAGGAGACTCAGCAGACTGAAGATTTGACACAGCAGACGAGCGGCTTCGACGGTTTGAGCCAGCAGACTTCGGGCAATCTGGAGTTCGGTCATCACGAGCAACAGCAGCAGCAGCAGCACTCGGGAAAATTGGAATTCGGCCAGGCGACTCAGCAGGTCCAGCAGACCGGCGACCTGGCGAATCCGGAGACTCTTGTGAAGCTCGATTTCAACCACGAAACCGACAACGCGTGGGTCAGAGCGCACGAGGCGTTGGGTCACCAGAGACTTCCCAGCGACGTCCAACAGTCCGAAGATTTGACTCAACAGACTTCCGGCAAGCTCGAATTCGGCCAACAGCAGCAGTCGCACTCGGGCAAACGGGAATCCGGCCACCAGGCTCAGCAAACCGAAGACCTGACCCAACAGACTTCCGAGCATCCTGAATTCGGTCAGCAACACCAGACGCACTCGGGAAAATTGGAATTCGGTCATCAGGATACTCAGCAGACCGAAGATCTGACTCAGCAGACCGGAGGCTTCGACGATTTCACCCAGCAGACGTCTGGAAACTTGGAATTCGGTCAACAACACCAGACGCACTCGGGCAAATTGGAATTCGGTCATCAGGAAACTCAGCAGACTGAGGATTTGACTCAGCAGACTTCGGGCCACCTCGAGTTTGGACAACATCAGCAGACGCACTCGGGAAAATTGGAATTCGGTGATCAGGAGACTCAGCAGACCGAGGACTTGACTCAGCAGACCGGTGGCTTCGACGATTTTACTCTGCAGACCTCGGGAAACCTGGAATTCGGGCAACACAGCCAGCAGACGGATGACCTGACGCAACAGACCGGCGGACGTGGAGATCAAACTTCTGGAGATCTTGAGTTTGGTCACCAACATCATCAACATTCTGGAGATCACGAATCAGGCCACCAACACCATCAACATTCTGGAGACCACGAGTCACGTCATCGACACCATCAACATTCTGGAAACCACGAATTTGGTCACGAACATCATCAACATTCCGGAGACCACGAATCAGGTCATCAACACCATCAGCATCCTGGAAACCACGAATTTGGTCACGAACATCATCAACATTCTGGAGACCACGAGTCAGGTCGTCAACACCATCAACATACTGGAGACCACGAATTTGGTCACGACCATCATCAACATTCTGGAAGTCACGATTTTGGTCAGGATACCCAGAAGGATCAGCCACTGACACAACAGACGGTCCCCAGTCACATACTCGGTGGCAACGTCCAGCAAACTTCCGTAATTCCTGAATTCGGCCAAGAGCATGGAAAATTGGTGTTTGGCCAAGACACTCAGCAGACCGAGGATTTGACTCAGCAGACCGGAGGTTTTGACGACATCACGCAACAGACGTCCGGAAAATTGGAATCTGGTCAACAGCATCAGCAACATCAGACTGGAAAATTGGAATTTGGTCAGGAGACTCAGCAGACCGAGGATTTGACGCAGCAAACCGGAGGATTCGGTGATTTCACTCAGCAGACATCTGGAAACTTGGAATTCGGCCAGCAGCATCAACACGACAAACACGAGTTGGGCCAGGAAACCCAGCAGACTGAGGATTTGACTCAGCAGACCGGAGGATTCAATGATTTCACCCAACAAACATCCGGAAATTTGGAGTTCGGTCAACAACATCAGCAACAACAGACTGGAAAATTGGAATTCGGTCAACAACATCAGCAACAACAGACTGGAAAATTGGAATTCGGTCAACAACATCAGCAACAACAGACTGGAAAATTGGAATTCGGTCAACAACATCAGCAACATCCGGCTGGAAAATTGGAATTTGGCCAACAAACCCAGCAAACCGAGGATATGACTCAGCAAACCGGCGGATTCGACGATTTCACACAACAAACCTCCGGAAATTTGGAATTCGGCCAACAGCATCAGCAACATCCGTCAGGAAAATTGGAATTTGGTCAGGAGACTCAGCAGACTGACGATCTGACTCAGCAAACGGGAGGATTCGGTGATTTCACTCAGCAAACTTCGGGTAACTTGGAATTCGGCCAGCAGCATCAGCACGGCAAGCACGAATTCGGCCAGCAAACCCAGCAGACTCAGCAAACTCAAGATATGACTCAGCAAACAGGAGGCTTCGGTGATTTCACGCAGCAAACCTCAGGAAGCTTGGAGTTCGGTCAGCACACCCAGCAACCCGACGTCTCGTCTCAGCAGACGGGAGGCTTCGGAGGTATCACGCAGCAATCGTCGGCGAACCAGCAGCTCGGACAGGAACACCAACAACCGGGCATTTTCGACGTCAGCGAGACAACGACGACGCCCAGACCGCGAAAGGTCTACTCGGGCGTGAAGGGAGGACGCCGAAGGAAACCAGCGGCGAAGCCGACGCTGCGACCCGGGAGGAGACACGGAATGAGCACCGAAAAACCCGACGAGATCGAGGAGCCGCTGAACGAGTACGACCCGAGTCGTTACCACAAAAACGACGCGCAGGACGTGCCGTCCGTGCTGGGCATCGACGAGCCGGAGACCGAGAAGTCCCGAGGAACCAGCAGGAGTCCCAACGCCCAATGGCACCAGACTCATCGCCCCGGCGACCTGACGAACAGCGAGAGTCACCGATTCGTCCCGGAGCCGCAGGTCACGCAGAACATGCAGCAATACCCGGCGGAAACCAGGCAAGACCGACAGAACAGTCCGATTGGGCAGGAGAATTCCGATCAGGAAATCAAGGTCGAGCCGAGGATCGTCGAGGCCTACGGCGGCGCCGGCGCCTACGACGCCGACCACAACGACGATCTCTTCAGCGGCGCGAAACGCGATCCCAGCGTGACGCTCCCGCCGAACGGCGAGGAACCCTGGTTCATCAGGGAAAAGCCGATCGAGCCCTTTAATCGCCGGCCGATCTTTAACCAGCCTCCCGAAACGACGACGACGGCGATGCCTGAAACTACGACGACGGCCGCGCCTTCCTTCTGGAACAGAGTGGGCCACAGGTTGACGAGTACCTACGAAAAGGCCAAGGAAAAGGCGACTAATATCTTCGGGAAGTAATTTCAGTACGCCGGTCGTCGAGTTGGCTGGCTAATTATGAGCCTGGAGGTTTGCTACAAACACTGCGATACTGAAGATAATTTTTATATTTTTTGTGGAGGACGTTAAACTCACTTTCAAGGGCTCGGCGAGCCGGAAACACAAGCCACAGTATTTGGAGCAACCTTTTCGGCCGAGTCTGAAGTTTTGTGATTAGGTAGATTTAGATTCTTCGAACGAAAACAGTGCACGATTGTACGATTTATGTGAGCGTCGTTAATAAATTAAGGTTTTGTATACATGTGTCGATGTTTGACAAAACGTTTTTTTCCTTTCATATTTTTATCCTGATCCTGTTTTCTTTTTTTAGTCTTTGTGGAAAATTCTTCCACTATTCAATTATACACAAAGAAAAATTTCATTTAGAGAAAATATAGACTGCAAATTTAAAATAAAAACGTGATTTAGAGAAAATATAGACTGCAGAGTTAGGGCAGTTTGTCGTTGCGACTTATGGATTGAGTGAGCAAACAACATTTTTTGTTGAGGCCTCCGATATCAGGTCCTAAGCATACAATTTATTTATTTTACTCACTTTTCCAGCACTCAATTCCAATCACATCATCAGTCATCACTCACCTTTTTAAGATGAAAATTCAATCGCTAGAAATTAAACAATTATATTTCCTACCTCAGGAAGACCTCGGAAGTATCTTATGAAACTCTGCTGAGACGCTGCGTCTGCAAAGAAAATTTCCGAATTTTTTAATTGGTATCGGGCGCTGTTGTTGTTATTGTTTTCTCGGGTGCTTCTTTGTCGGACTCACCCATGCCGCACGATTGACTCGGCTGCTGCTTCTTGTCGTCTAATGACATTTTCTCGTAGCTTCGTCCACGGACGCGGGACACTCGGTTGTCGGATATAAATCAAAATTTGCGATAAATACGCGATCGCGAATCGCGGAAAAACGGTAACAACTAACACGCGGAGGCAGAGAACGGCTTTGGATGTCCTTTGTTGACGGGCGTCTCGGCGGGAATTGCGCGGAAGTGACCGGCGCAGCGTTCGCGCATGCGCAATTCACGATTCGTCTTTCGCCGCAGCTTCAGGCTCAATGCTCATGACAACTATTACGATGCGCACTTAAGGGCATATGAAATACCGACTGCGGTAACAAAAACTTTAATGAACGTTTTTTATGCAGATTTGCATTTACAGCTAAAAGAAGAAATTCATTCCCTACACTGTTGAAGTCCGCAGGGAATGAATTTCTTCTTTTAGCTTTAAACACAAACATCCGTGAAAAACGTCCATTACAGTTTTTGATACCGACCGGGCTCGACGTGGATGTTTCACATCGCCTTAATCGCGATTTGTCAATTGCCAATAGTCGAGGTAAAGGGCGCGCAATCCAATCGTCAACCTGGAAATATCGCAAGAACGCTGATCGTGCAATGGAAATCCGACCCGTTATTGGAATTTTTGGCGGGAGCACCAATTCTTAGGATCGAGGCAAACAAATCGAAACGGAAAAATATGTAACAATTATTTGATAAATCGATTAATACGCCCGCGAAATATTATCATTCACTGTTTATTTCTGTACATTTTTCCCGGAAAGGAAAAGTAATTCAGAGATTAACCTGTTGAGACGAACTTTGGACACATTTCATTCCAAACGGCGGTAGATTATCACTTAAAATACGGCTCCGTCGAGCCGTTTCAGAAGAAAAATACTTATCAACATAGCGCTAAATCTAGGGGTAACTTCTATGTATTTTGCACGAGACTGAGCCAACTCCTGGCCTCGCCCGCCGACGAGGACGGTATTCGTATTTGTACAAGTCGCACCGAGTTCTTGTTGTCACCCACGATCTCTTTGTACTCAGAAGTCGCTGGTACCACTATCGTCGCGCCGTCCTCACCCGCCTCGTAACTGTAAACCTCCTCGACTTGTTGCTCGCAGTCTTCGGACTTGCATTCAAGTACTTCGGTTTCTGTGTAGCCCAACTAAAAACGTACACGAGAATTTCATAAAATGCCTTTCGATTTTTTGCTACAATTTGGCTGCACCAATCGAAACTAAATTTTTTAGATTCGATTGGCTTTACCAATCGTGACTTCACAGATTGACTTTTCACGACTTAAAAAAAATCGAAACTAAGAAATCAAATAATTTGCTACTAAAATTTATTGTAAAAAACTAACCTGTCCATCGACAACCATATGATGGTCGACTCCCTCCTCTCCCATTCCCTCTTCAGCCGGGATACTCAGCACATTCTCCTCCTGATAAATGTGTTCACCTCCCTCTTGAATGATAACGTGATCTTTCAGTTCCGCAACGTACAACTCGGTCTCCTCGAGCTGCTCGGATTCGTTTTCCTCCATCAGCAGCTCTACGTCTCCCTCAGGAATGGCTATGACCTGATCTTCCTCCGTCGTCAACCTCGGTTGATTCACGACGATCGTGTCGTTCAAATGACCCTAATCAAATTTTAATTAAGATAGCTGCGGTTTTGAATGAGAGAACCAACGATTCGATTGAACCTCAAATTAATCACCTGCGTCTGCATATGGGTGTAAAGCAATGGTTTTCTCATGAATCCCATACCGCACACCAGACACTCGTAAGGCTTTTTGTCGCTGTGAATGAATCGATGCGCGTTTCTGTTGTCACGACTGTTGAACGCTTTTCCGCAAACCTGAAACGATTTTTAAATAATACCTAATCAATACTCAGAAAATTGTATAAAAATAAACAAATTATTTGCACAAAAATTGCAAGAGTAATCAAACAATCTGCACGAGATGTAATTAAAAAATGTGTGAATCACCTCGCACAAATACGGCTTTTCGCCGGTGTGAATGCGCATGTGTTTCTTGAAATGCTCGGGATAAACGAAAGTCGCGGTGCAGGTCTCGCACTTGTAGGGCCTTTCGCCCGTGTGCGCGGCTTTTATATGGTAATCCAGGAGTCTTCTCCTCTTGAAGCCCTTTCCGCAGTCGTCGCACTTGTACCTCTTATCGTTGTAATGCGTCGCGCGTTTGTGCGATTGGAGGTTCGACCTTTGACTGAAGACAACAGTGAAATAAATGATTTATCGTTAACGAGCCTCAAGATTCAAATGTGCGAAACGCGAATTTATTCAGTGTTCGCTTTACCTGAAAGTAGCTCCGCAGAATTCACACTGATACGGCTTCTCGCCGGTGTGCGTTCGCTCGTGGTCGCGTATTTCGGCCTTTCGAGCGAACGCTTTCCCGCACATTCTGCATATGTAGGGTTTGTACCCGGTGTGAACGATATTGTGAACCTCGAGATTGTGGGGCGAGCCGAAAGCTTTTCCTGCAATTGGGAAGACGAATCTCTTAAGCTCTACGTTTTCAAATGATTACAGTTGTTTTTTTATAGACAATGTACGCCAATTGCTGAATAAATATTGAATGTTGCAGTTTGCACGCTGTTGAACATTTTATTTTAGGCTTCTCTCCCATTTCAGATGTTCGCTCGTTTACTCACCACACTGGTGGCAGACGTACTCCTTGACCCCGTTGTGTGTTCTCTCGTGCTGGTTGAGATTTTGTTGGCTCAGAAACGACTTGTTGCACTGCGAGCACTCGAACGGCCGCGGCCGCACCTCGTGAGTCTTCGCGTGCGCCTTGTACGTGTATTTCGAGGCGAAGTCTTTCCCGCACGTCTCGCACACGTACGGCCGAACCCCGGTGTGCGTGTTCGTGTGCTCCTCCAGCAGATTCTTCGAACTGCGGATCGATATTTATTTATTTATTTAATAACAGGCTGGGCCCACTTACGAGAACCATAGGCTTCAACCGTCGCCCAATTCACAACAGTGATATATCTTATAAATCGAGCTTGTATAAAAGATTATAGTAGCATCATATATATGTAATACATTTTTTTATTTGACAACAACGCGGCAGCTATTTGTTAACCGCGTAATTATTTCTATAAAACGGTACCGCAAAAATGTCCGTGTTTCGTGAAACTCTCTGAATATCTCGAATGCGGATTAACGAGCGAAGCGCAGGAGAATCGATCGATCCACTAATAATTTGTAGTCGTGATACAAAGCGGGGCATCGATCGCACTCACCTGTATCTCTTACCGCACGTCTCGCACGGCCACGATTTCACCTGCGGATAGTGTATCCGTTTGTGAATCCTGAACAGTCGCAGGTTGCAGAATATTCGGTTGCAGACCTCGCACTGAAAGTCTCCCTCCTCCTTGGCAACGTGATCGTCGAGATGCACCGACAGCTCGTTGCGTTTCTTAAAATCCATTCCGCACAGATCACAGATATACAGCCGCGCATCGTGAACGGTTTTCACGTGCGCGACGATGTCCTTCGCGTCGCTCACGAATCTCTCCGCCTCGTCGGGGCACAGCAGACACGTGTATTCCGCGCCATTTCTCGTGACGATTTGCTCCGGAATCTCCTCGGTCTTTATCGTCGTTTTGGCTTTCTTCGACTGGCTCCTCTTCACCTCCGCATTTTTTTCCGACTCCGTCGAAGATTCCGCCTTGATCGCTGTCGTCTCAGGTTCCTCTATGTATTCTGCTTCGTCCATCTGCACCTTGTCGATCTCCTCAACGAAATACTGCGATGGAAACAAAACGTGTCCTACTTTTACTCAGGATTTGATGAGAAATTTCGCTCAAACTTTTCACCAAAAGTGATTTATCTACCAGTGAGAATTTCCCAGTTTAATTCCCACATATCCTGAGCAGAATATTTACCTCTGGAATATGTTCAGCAACCTCCGAGCTCTTCACTGGCGAAGAGACATCGCTCTCCTTGTGCTCCTCGTATTTTGTCTCCAGAACCTCGACAATCTGACCATCCGAATTGTCCACATAATCATGATCGTTGTATTCATCTTGAATCTGAATTTCCGGAGTCACTTTCTTCACCGTCTTCTCATAGTTCGTGTAGATCTCCATCTTTATCTCCGCCATTCTGTTCTCCAGTTCATCGTACTGCAAGTCCAAAAAAGTCACAATGAATTCACATCCGTGCTCAAAAAAAAAAAACCAAAATGAAAAAAATCTGTTTTACCTCGGTGAATAATTTATAACATTTTTTACATATAACAACAGAATGTACAGTCCCCTCGTTGATGTCCTTCTCGAGAACCGCGCAGATGGTCTCGACGATCGGTTTCTCCGACGGAGTGATGCAGCTCTCGTTGAAGATGCGGATGCTGTTCCTCGTCGAGACGCCGACTTTGCTGTTGCATATCAGGCAGTGGGTGGAGTCCTTCCCGGAATCTGCTGTCATCTCGACTACTTGGAACACTGCGACAGTGGGGAAAAAAAAAAGAAAAAATGAGCAAACTGACAGCGGCGATGCGGAAGACAAAAATTTCTTACGAATAGCGCGTTCTTCGCAATCCTGTTTTCAGTGTCCCGAGTTTTCCCGGGATCAGCGCAAAAATCGAAACAGAGAATAGGAAAATCGGTCGCCCGCGGGTGGACCAGAGTGGCGCAAAGTTATGACAGACGAATTCGAACGCGGGCACCGCCGGGCACGATCGGGGCTCATCTTATCGCGCTAATGGGGCTCTCGGCCGTCGCGCAACTCTCGGCGAAACCGATTAATCCTCCCGCAGAAATTGCGATCGCCGCATTAGCATATTCGAAAAAAAACACCCGTGTCCCGTGCTCGCGCGTGCCGTGAACGCGCGTAGCAAAAACACAATTTGCAAGTAAATATAAACAAAAAAGTTGCCAGCACTGACTTGAAATTTCCCTTTCTCCGTGCGGACGATTGGCAGCGAGTGAAGCGGCAGCGATGGGCCTGGTACCAACGCCATTTATTTTTCCATGATAGGGTAGGATCACGTCGGACGATCAGCCTGCTGGCAGCTGCACGAACGCGACTCTCGGCCGTGGAGCTGCCGGTACGTTGACGACGAAACCCCCAAGCGTAGCCCGCAGTTTCTCTCGCGCGCGGGAATCCAGCCCTCTGGCGTGACGCGACCCGAGACGCAGCGACTTCCGCCGTTTGAAAGCCGAATGTTGATCTCACGGCGATTATTCCGCCTGTCCGGAATCTTTACGACTCGATTTTGCTGCAAAGGGACAATAATAATAGTGAAAAAATGGGTCGATACGATTTGATTCTCCACATGAAAACATCGTGCGCATAAATAAACGTCTCATGCACCGTAAATATAATAAAACGAAATATCGAACGTGAATTGTAATATTGTTAAAAATGTCTCTTTCTCTTTACTTTCATTCGTCTCGATCTCTGCGAAATACGAAAACGCCATTCGCGTTTTTCTCGCACTGGATTCGTCGGTGAATTACGGATTTTCGAATTACAAACCGCCAACAATAATTTGTCAGGACTTCAGATGTTCCATTCAACAGTCTCCTTGTTATTACAAAAGGCATAAAAATATTCAAAACATAAAAGTATAAATAGGAGATCAGGACCTCGGCAGGAGATTAGATTCCAGCATTAATAGTTATAAAATGTGCGGTATTAAAAGTGAGTATTTAGTACTCCATAGTATATTCCTCATGGCTACAATGTGGCGATGTTTGAGACGAAACTCGCAACACTTGTGACTCGATCGTCGCGACAATAAAGGATTTCTCGTAACAGTGTTGGTTATCGCTCGCTTGATATATATCCCCTCCTTCTCGTTTCGGCCGTTTATATTCATCCTATGTCTCTCGTGCACGCGGATCGAGACTCGCCGAAGTGAGCAAAGGGTTGAGTGACTCCGACCAATCAGCGGCCGACAGCACTGAGAGCGGTGAACAGAGACAGCAGCCTCGTCTCCCGCAGTAGAAGCAGCCACGTCTCGAGGCGCAGCGACCACCGAGTCGAGAAACCCGATTTTAGTTCAACCGGCGACGCGATGAACAGCGGCTCGGCGATGTTGTCCAAGTACCTGATCCTCTGCTTCCTGATCCTCGGCGTTTGGGCGGGCGAGGAGGACGTCTTCGAGTGGTCGGACGGCGATTTCACCCAGGAGTTGGAGCGCCATGAGAACACGCTCGTCATGTTTTACGCGCCTTGGTGAGTTTGGCTCAGTCGATGATAAAAATGTATATAACCCATGGAAGCCTCTTTTGTCTTCGCTGCCTCAACGCCGCGATCATCGTGGGTCCCGTGGACTCCCGATAGCCACGTAATTTCGCACATCTTCTCGCTCGATACTTTCGATCGGCGTGGAGCCGGCAAGCTTGGTGACGTTTGCGCTTCCGGTATCGCCGGATTATCGTCTTGGGCACTGCGAACGCTTGTAAAAGAAAATAAAAAAAAAATGAAATTTGGTACCGTTTGATGCCGAAATTAACGTTGAAGGAAAAGTTTCATCATTTTTCTGCTATCACTGTGTAATTGTAACTACAATGTTTAAATTAATACATTGACCAGCGATTTGTTCAATTGGCCAACGTGACTAATAGATCACGTTGGCCATTAATTTTTCAGTGCTGAGATTGGTGATTTAGGCCTGATGCAATCGGATTGATTTGTTTTTTATTGCCTGGTTTATCATTGCATTTAATGTGGATTGCAGGTGCGGACACTGCAAGCGCCTGAAGCCAGAATATGCCCTGGCCGGTGAGCTTCTGAGGGGAAGCGACCCGCCAATCACTCTGGCCAAGGTTGATTGTACCGAAGCCGGAAAGGACACTTGCAACAAGTACTCGGTCAGCGGTTACCCAACCCTGAAGATATTTGCCAAAAGCGAACTGGTCGGTGACTACAATGGACCCAGAGAAGCCGCTGGTATCGCCAAATACATGCAGGTGAGTCCAAATATTTATAATATTTTTCTCTGTGTTTTGAAAATTCGCTATTTCTGCTCAATAATTGATTGCCATATTTAATTAACAAAATTGATGTTTCAGTCCCAAGTTGGTCCTGCCTCCAAGGAACTGAAGGGCGTAGACTGCCAGAAAGCCTTCCTCAACACCGACGAGGTCAGCTTCATCGGTTACTTCGAGAAGGACGATTCGCCGCTCTCGGCCGCCTTCCACGCGGTGTCCAAGAAGCTCCGCGAGAAGGCCCGATTCGCGCACACATCCGCCGCGGATCTCCTGGAGAAGGAGGGACTGAAGTGAGTACATCGCCAGCGAAGCGATCTCGAGATTGCAACACGATTCATTCATTGTCTCCAAAGCATGAAAACATTTTTCAAATCATTTTCCTATTCGCTTTTATTCATTCCAAACAATCGCTACGCGTTTTTCCAGGAACAACATCGTTCTCTACCGCCCGAAGATCCTCCAGAACAAGTTCGAGCCTCACACCGTGACCTACGAGGGAAGCGACAAGGTTGCCGACGTCAGCGACTTCGTCACCAAAAATTAGTGAGTAGAATCGCGATCATACACAAATTTATCCGTCGAAAAGTATCGTAAAACGATTTATTATCCATCGCAGCTTCGGTCTCGTCGGCGTCCGCACGCGCGACAATTCCGCCAGCTTCAGCAACCCGTTGGTCGTCGCCTACTACAACGTCGACTACGTGAAGAACCCGAAGGGCACTAACTACTGGCGCAACAGGATCATGAAGGTCGCGAAGGAATTCCCGAGCCTGAACTTCGCGATATCGTCCAAGGACGACTTCCAGCACGAGCTCAACGATTTCGGCATCGACTTCGCGAAGGGCGACAAGCCGATCGTCCTGGCGCGCGACGCCAAGGGCCAGAAATTCGTGCTCAAGGAGGAATTCAGCGTCGAGACCTTCGAGGCCTTCCTGAAGGATCTCGAGGCCGGCAACCTCGAGCCCTTCCTCAAGTCCGAGCCGATCCCCGAGGACAACAGCGCGAGCGTCAAGGTCGTCGTCGCGAAGAACTTCGACGAGGTCGTCACCGACAACGGCAAAGACACCCTCATCGAGTTCTACGCCCCGTGGTGCGGACACTGCAAGAAACTCGCGCCGATCTTCGACGAGCTCGGCGACAAAATGGCCGACGAGGAGGTCGTGATCGCCAAGTTCGACGCGACCGCGAACGACGTGCCCGCGCACTTCGAGGTCCGCGGCTTCCCCACGCTCTACTGGCTGCCCAAGGACTCCAAGGACAGTCCGGTGAAATACGAGGGCGGACGGGAGCTCGACGACTTCGTCAAGTATATCGCGAAACACGCGACCAACGAGCTCAAGGGCTTCGATCGCAAGGGCAAGGCCACCAAGGCTCCGAGCGACGAGCTCTAAGCGAGGAGCTGAAAAAGGAGAAGAAGAAGAAAAGAAGAAGAGAAGAAGAGAAGAAGACACCAATGTCTCGTCTCGAGGAAAGAACACGGAGAGAGAGAGAGAGTGGAGAGAACATATTCTGCTACGTAATTTTGGTCGCTCCCGAGGGAGCGAGTTTATGTTCTATTCGAAGGTTGTAACATTCGATTTTTGTCGTTAAAAAGGAGAACAAATGAGCGAGTATCGCGATTGGGTGAATGAGAAGATGATGCGGAGGACGGTGTTTTATCGCCGCGATTCTACTTCCGAGCTGCGCGATTCCGACCGGGTTCGAAGAACTTCGGTTCGCGACTCGCGGTATTTGTCGAAAAAACAAACAAACAAACAAAAATGATAACAGATACGAGACAAAGAATCGCCACTCCTGATCACTGACCCCATTCCGTTTTTTGTTCATCTGAACTAGGCTAAGGAAGATGCATTTTGTTTATACGAAAGAAAGATAATAAATTGGTTTTTACCAAAACTACAGAGAGGCTTCTAATATTTATTTTTTTAGTGTAATAATAACCGATTTTGAGATAACAAAATTAATAATTAAGGTTAAGTATATTGACGAAAACGTCTATAAAATTTAGAGGATAATTATTTCGCGGTCGAACTGGAGTTACGGAATCCGTTTCGCGGAATAATTGATGCGAGTCGTAAAACCCAGGAGCGGCGGATGCGCCAATATTTCGGGAACGAAAATATTCACGGACGAGCAGGGAGAGAAAGCGCGTGGGCCGCGCGTGCGCATCGCCGGCCCCGTCGGGTCCTCGGAAGTCGCCGACGTCCGCAGCGCCCGAAAGTCGTGCTTACCAGCGGAACGACATAGCTCTCTCAGTATTTTGGTTTGAAAAATCGTGTGTTACAACGCGGAGGCCCCCGTGCAGTCTCGGGATCTCGGTGCCTGCGGTGGCCGCGACAATCTGCGCGTCAAATTTCTGAGTACTTGCTTGTCGGAGATCAAGACAGAAAAAATGACACGTAAGTCCGGCAGTTACGTGCGACTGGCGAGCCCGTTGCATGTGGATCTTATCGGGAGCAGCGGAAGAAAAAACGAATATAGCTGGTTTGCAGTCCGAGCTGCGACTCAGTTTGAGGCTAATTTCGATCTCGCGTTTGTGTACTCCGCTCGTCTGGAGTTTCCCCGAATTATTGTTCCCCTCGAACTCGCGCGAACCGATAAACTCGGCCACTCCGATTTCACATAGCCTCGGTCGCCGAGTTTACGCTTTATCAATCGATTCCCCGCATCGCTGCGACGGGATTCAACTTCGTTTCCGTGATTTCTAAAAGTAGACGATCCATCCGGTAAAACGATACCCCCTTCGCGCTGACTGATCTTTTTTTTAGTTCGTATTGTATTACGCTCGCTCGCGGCGACCTTGCGCTTTCGTTAATTTTTTTTTTTTTTTTTTTTCGCTGAATTTTGTTCTATTTTTGGGTTTTTACGGGACTTGGATGGGTCTAAACCCAATACGGAGTGTGGTAGAAAGTTTTTTTGAATAATTTAAAACGTGACATATATACATCTACTTATGTATCTTTCGATTGGAGCAACTTCTATGGAACGTAGCCCTTTAATCGGGAGCATTTCTGTCGATTCGAAAAGAATAGTTTTTTGTCTTGCGGGCACAGTTTTATTTATCCAGAGAAAAAAATTAGTTCTAAATTTGATACAATTGTAATTGGAGTAATTTCTGCTGCGATTCCTGTATCCATGTCGAATTGACTTCTGCATAACGCAGAATAATTGCAGTTCGCAAGAATTGAGTGATTTCATTTTTTTGTTCTCAGAAGAAAAATTATCGTTCCACTAAATTTGCAGTTTGTGGTATGTCAATCTAATTAATGCCTAACTTATGTGTAGTTAATGTGTTGTCAATTTGTTTCAGGTGGAAATCAGCGTGAACTGGCACGTGCCAAGAATCAGAAAAAGAATCAGAAGAAGGCCGCAGCAGAGCAGGAGAGCAACAAGGGACTTACATTGGAGCAGCGAAAGCAACGGTAGGCGAAACAAAATTACGTGCGATTTTCGCGTTTTGAGATAATTCTTTTCTTTTTTTTCTCGTTATAGTGACGCGGAGATAATGCGGGAGAAGCAGCTCAAGAAACTCGAAGACGCGAAACAGAATATTAAGCCGGGCGTCAGTTAATGACCGCCCGGAGAAGTATATCGATTGTATCCCAGATTATCAGTATGAAAATACACGAATAAATAATTTTTAAAAGTTACCACAATAACACGCAAACCACAAGACATAAACACACACAACAGATTTGCACCCGTGAGCTCTATGGGTTTTTCGTTTGTTTTTCACAACGAGAGCTATGTAATAATCACGAATATCCAGTTAATCGCCAACGCCAGTGTTTGTAAATTTCTCAATGTGATCCCGTCGCGATTAGCGAATATGACTTCTGGTATTGATATTTCATAACGAAAAAAACGCGACGCTCGGTCGTAAGAGAAAGTTGTAGGAAATTTGTATAAAAACTTCGTCGTTATCTGTATAATCGAGCGGCCCGCGCGAAGAGTCCTCGTTGCGCCGTTGCGCCTAGACGTTTAAGAGTATATAAATCTTAATAACGATCGTACTTTTAGTAAGAATTTTCAATGTTCGAATCTAATATCTCCTGTCTATCTATTCTCTCTCACGTATAGCATGTACATTTTGATGGAGTGACATAAGGTCGAGTCCCGACGTTATGCGCGTCACTCGCCCGCTTCGCCTTACAATAAATTATCCGAATTTTAATATGAGAAAACTTGTCTCCTGGTCCGCACGCCTGAAATTCCTTATCCGCAAATGAGACGAACAATCTGTCGATTCACGCAAGTTTGAACGACGATCGCCGACAGCAGAAAATAAACAACTCGCTTGTTTCCCATATTTTTTATTGCACTTTCCCAGAAGAGTACATTGTCGAAACAAAGAAAAAAAAAATGGAGTCGGCAAATTCACAGTTCAAAAGATTAATATTGTGATTAACGAAAACGATGGACCGATGTCGGATTTTGATCCCGGTATCTTGGGCATTGTTTCATATGGGAAAGAGGGGAGAATCAGTGAACACTATTGATTTCAATGTAAAATTAATGATCCTTTAGCCTCTGAGGACTAAAACACTTATTGCATAAGTTCGCACGAGTAACTAAGGAATAATTCGATTCATAGCCATAAGTTACACTGGAGATAGCTCAGCGATAACATACGCACTATTACTGTCACTTAATTGTATATTCTCTCCTAAATCAAAGCTACTACAAGTTTATCCTCTCAATTGCGCGCATTCACGTTGTCAATTGTTATACGCAGTTCGAATATCGAAGTGACGAAGGTTTCGTTATTTTTTTTTTCTTTTTACGTCGTATACATAAAAAATCGTTAATCGTATACATGTGTTCGATCGCCCGGTGCCGAGCAAAATTCGTTTCTCCTCCGATGCAAGAAAGAAAAAGATAATCGTCGATGTCTCACCAGACAGGAACAAGAGAATCAAAACCTTAATCGAACGTTACAGTCGCGCGAAATCAGATTCTCTCCGTCGACTGCTTATCAACGTCGAGAATCGATCCAAATGTTGAGCACCACAGACTTATTTAACTAGGTAATCATTGAGAATGAAAAAGACAAAAAAAGAAAATTCGTCGAAAAATCATAACCGCCTTGTGTTCAACTTGTATACAAATGCTTCTCTGCACCTGGAACGTGCGCAAAAAATGCAACGTTGTCAATCAATATATAAATTCATTTATATACCTACAAACATACGTGGGCGGAGAGATGATGAATATTTTCTATAAAAAAAAAAGAAAAATCATCTAATCTAAGGTACAAGTCGTGTATGCCTAATATACCGATCCAATAAATCTCGGACACATCTAGAGTAGATCGTCAGCTCGGCGGTTGTTCCCTCTTCAGGCATCGATGCATTCAAGTGTAACAATTGGGACTCGTTATAGCAACCGTTAATAGCACCATAGTCCGTCATTGGTTCGCGATTATCCTTCCCTTCTGTTGCTTTATTTTTTATTTTTATTTTTTTCGTTTGTTCGTTTTGTTTTCTCTTGCAGAAATCATCGAGATCTATTTTACTGAGGAATGTCAATGTGTTTCTTTTCGTGTTCTTTCTTTTTTCCTGAAGAAATTAAAGATTGAGCGAGCATATCGTGCAGGTTTGAGCGATGCAATGTGCGTAGTGATGGTGATGATGATGATGAAGATGATGCGGCGGATGGGAGGCCGCGGGATTGATCTGCGAGGGCTGAGGGACGTACAGCCATCCGGCCCGCGAGGGCCAGACCCCGGGGGCCCCGGATCCTCCCGCTCCGCCGACTGACAACGAGGACGGCGGTGGCGACGCGAACGACGAGGACGAGGACGACGGAACTAGAGGGTTGCCCGACCCTCGGCTGCTGCTCGCGGCGTTCGAAGATGGCCCACCCTCCACTCACATCACCTGCAGGATTTGACTAGCTTCGAAAGCCGTACCCGGCAGCAGTATCACCGGGCTACTGACGTGGCCGCTCTCGACGCATATCATGTTCGGGAACTCGTCGTCCCCGAAGTCCGGAATGTCGCGCGCCTTCTCCTGCCACGGATTCCACACGACCGTGTCCGGGAAGTTGTACTTCTGGACGCGCATCTTGCGGCCCGACACCACGTTCGTTATTATGTGCTCGGGCTGGGTGTTCTGGTAGATCCTGTCCGTCCACTCGCGCACCGTCACCACGTCCAGACCCTCTTGGAAGATCTGGTTGTCCCTCGTCTGCAATTTTCAATGTTCGACCCGGGAATATTTGTTACTATTTTTTTTTACACAATTACGAGATTCGAGCAGAGTTTTTCATCTCTAAATCTTTTGGAAATGAAATTGATGGTATTATTGGTTTTGAAATTGTTAATTAATAACAGTAACACGGAGTATATTATAATATAACGTATACATTTTTTATGACTGCAAAGAATATTTATTCTCAATAAAATGTCACGCTCTTCCATTTTTTTTAAAATGCGATTGGTGGCAATTTTTTTTTAATTGAAAATGAGGTATCTATGCTGCCATTCAAAAGTTCCCTATACAAAATAAATCGAACTGTAACATTTATTTCTTACACTAACGAGGATTCACAATTCTGAATGGGAGTGGTTACGATTCTTGTGACATAAAAAAATAAATTACGATCTCGTACCTTGTCGATGAAGGTGCAGCCGTGAAGACCGGTGATCTGGCACCGTCTAACGTCCGGTACCTTGAAGTACGTGTGCAGCAGCAGATTGAAGCTGAAGGTGTGATCCTTGCTGGGATTGTAAACACCGATGTTGAAGTGCAGCTCCTTCTCCCGGAGTATCAGTCTGTACGTTAACCTGAAGGGATAGTTCCACATCGATCGGGTGAACTCGCTGTCCATTATCGAGAATATAGCCTCGACGTCGCCGCTCGGTAATCGTTCGGGCGACTTCTCCACGTTCCAGCGAATTATTCTCGCGAAACCGTGGCCGGGTCCGAAGGTCCAGGGGCCGAATTGTGCTGTAATACAGAAATGACCGACATTCCATCTTGCGCAATTTATTCTCTCGCCGCGTTGCACGTGGCTCCGTTTCGTTTTTTTTTTGTCGGAATTCTTTTTACTGCCATTTTTCTACTTCACTTACGGAAGACAAATGGAATTCCACCTCTAATGGCTTTCTTCCCGTCGAACACCGCTTGCTTACTGAAACATAAAGAAGAGACGGCTCGTTATACCCTTCACACTGCAAATTCTTGATGATTCTCTCCGCGATCACAGCCGTTTCAATAAAACCCAGAGATCTTCCGCGAATTCTCGCGAACTCTTCGCTCCCTTCGTACTTTTTTCGTGTTGCCGCCAATTATCTCCGGAGGACTGGCACGATTTGAAAAAATTGTACATCCTGTGCAACTGACATTCTACTCTTTCAATTGCTGACAACAGTAGTAAACATTTTTTATTTAAAAAAAAAACGAAATTGAACAAGTTACAAACCTTCGCGCATTTTCATCGAATTCGTAATAAAAAAAAATAAAAATCAGACCCCAATACAATAATTGTAAATCTCAACTTCACACAATCGCAAAGTCGGGAAAAATGTACAATTCGATAGAGCCAAAACAATTCGGCGTAAACCCTCCAATGGCTTTGGCTTTGCATTCCAATGGTTTCGACACTGCATTTCACACTCATTGTATTCGCAGTCGATTCCATTTTAGTGGACGGCTATCCGTGTTACTGCGACCAACGTTGCGATTGCACCATCGAAAAAGGCGAATGAGTTTCACAGAAAAAAACTCAACACGCAGGTATTAAAATATAGCAATACTTTTTTCAGCAGAACCTCCCGATGATTTTTGACAAAGATAATGCCCAAGTCATTTTAATGACGGTGCTTTTGTCGCTCGTAGCTTCGGGGAGTCCTGAAGCGGCAAGATCAGTCTTCCGAGGACTATCTAATTTACGGGCGTCGCGGGCAGCGCGCGGCGCCGGGGAGGCAGAGAAGGAGCTCCGAAGAATTTCACGGTACACTTGACGCGCGCGGCAATCGAGCACCAGGAGGAGAGCGACCGAGGCGGCGGAACACAGCAGCGGCGAGGAGGAAAATTCGATCGACACCGCGTCTAATGTCGAGTCACGAGGGGGATATTATATCTTTCAGCGAGAGTTGTCTCGCTTCGCTCCCGAGAAATTCCTTCTGTTTCTTACTCGGCGCCGCCCGATCGCGGTACAAAGCCAAGAGGATCCCCGGGTGGTGATCGCCCGTTGGCGCGCGAAGCTAATGGTCACCTGATAGCGCGTTCGATTAAAATTTTCACCGACGGACTTCACGCTCGTTACCGTCGCCTTCGGTAGCCGCGTCTCGTCCTCCGATCTGTCCTCAAAGTCCCGGCCGCGCCGGACGATATTTCACCGAAAAACTCGTGTTTCCCTCGTGCACGAGACTAATGACGAATGATGCTATGTGTGTCACAGCCGAGAACCGACGTGGCCGGTGGAAACGCGGCTATATAGACTCTTCGCGAAAAGAAGAGACGCTCTATATATCGAAAGGTCTCGCTGTATAGGAGCGAGAGGATCGTTAGTCAAGCCCGTCAGGCACCGGGACTAGGAGAGGTGACTCGAGAGTATCAACCGGCGAAACGCCTTCGGGGACCTCGCGTACACCGACTCGCAACACCCACAAACACAACGTTGGAATAATCGAAAAGCGAGAAAAAAGAACTTCAAAGAAAGGACGGTATTTCGTTGGTCATAGCGTTCGACAGAAAATTGAACGATGAGCCTCAAAGTATTACGCCTTAAAAATAAATTCCCCGATTCCTAACTTTCTCCAGAAAAAGATGTCCAACTATCTGCTAGCCGCGTTAAATATTTGTGGCTAAACATTCTGCAACTTGGTGACATTGCATTTGGTATTTCGTAAGCCATATCGCTTGCAAGGAAACTGACCGACGAGCCTCAAAGCGTCATGCCTTAAAAATAAACGACTCGACTCAAAACTATCCAGAGAAAAAAATATCCATCACATTTGTATCTATTAATTTTTTAGTAGACAGCAGCTGAAAAGTATTTAACAATACAACATTTAAAAGTATTAAAAATCAAATATTTGTGGCAAAATCTGCACCCATTCGACATTCACCCCAGAAGGAACCGCGCCACTAAAATTCAGTCCCAAAACTTTCCAGCTCTTATAAAAATGTCTCGTGTCCCGAAGACAAGCGATTGGCAACAATTTCCCAAATTCTTCAGCCAGTTTCGCCTCCCACCCAGTTTCGCCTGACGATCGGCCCCGGCGACGGATCCACCGATCGATTTCGCGCGACGATTCGCGAAGTTGCGAAATTGGCGTCGCGGGGGGACCGGCGATATCCGAGGTTCGAGAACGACGGAGGCGCCTGGCGAGAGAGCCATACCCGACGGTACAAGCACAGCCCATGAAGCATGGTACGCGGGGCCGGTGCGGTGTGTATAGCGGTAGTCACACACACAGACCAGGGGGGGAAGAGACGAGGCGAGGGCGAGCGAGGGAGACGGCGGATCGTGGAGCGCGCGGCTGACGCCGAGCAAAAACGTTCGCCGCTGTCTGGTGCGCTTTTTGTGGGCATCACAGTTTCCAACCACTCGGTTCTCTCTCGCTGAGCCGCCGCCTCGTTGGTGCTCCAGCCCCGCAGCCGCAGCAGCAGCGGCAGCGGCAGCAGCAGCAGCAGCAGCCCCTCTCGCACTCGTGGCCTCCGTTAGCGCTGATGCCCGATGCTCCGTGTATGTTCCTGCTTGGCCTCTCTCTGACGCTGCTGCTGCTTGCTCCTTCGCTGTGTGTGTACACTGCCGAATTCGTGATGCGGTCGCTCTCCTCTCGCTGTCCTCCGGATCGTTTTCCCTCTTGCTCCGAAACCGTCTCCGGGTCCTCGGAACCTGCGGAACGTAAACGCGTTAGACACGGACTTCCTCAATTTGGCTCGTGTATTATGCCGCACTGGGATGTAACGCGAGCACCCGGCGTGCAGGGCAATTAGTTGATAATGAAAGCTCCGCGTGGAAATTTGAATTTATATTAATGACGAGAAATCAATCGTCGCACGTGCAGCGAAACCCCACGTGGGCTTGCGGATTCGTGTGGACCAACCCGATGGGTCTGTAGATTCGGGAATCGATGGATTTGTGTGGGGCTGCTTTGGAGAACTATTGTGGCCAGTTCGGGCGCTGATTTTGGCTGCAATGTTGCATTTACATTTAACGTTGCACTGGAATTTATATAGTTGAGTGTTTGAAATGTTGGACAATGAGGAAAGTGATGGCTGACTTTTTAAATTGCTATTGGCAGTTGCGAGTATTTCAATTCATGCGCTATATTATTGCAGTTAATTCGTGGATTCACGTGGGGCTTCGCGGGGGAGACAATTGATATATTGGGGCGTCGATATAAATTGAAATGCGGATGAAGCTGTGCGGTAACATTAATATGCTTATTGATGGGCGCACGTGTGTATTGTATTGCATCGAAGCATCCTAGGGTATCGCGCACAATCGGCGCATTTGGCGCATACACCAGACGTATGGAATTTCATACTTCGGCCGTCGTTGCTGCACGGAAAGGTTTTACTATTGAATTTAATTATTGGAAACGACGTCTGATTTGTTTTAACCAGACGGTTCTGGTTTTTCACATTTGGATGCAAATATTGCACTGATTCTATTTTTTTATAGAAATTTCGTACAAAAAAAATGTTTATAGAGGATTCCAATTTTTTTCTTATTTCAGTATAAAAATAAAAATGCGGGAAATAATTGATATGAAAAATGACTAATGATTTTCAACCACGTAAAATAATTATTATTCGTATTTCTGCAATATTTGTGCAATTTTTATTCGTGGATGAAATTTAAAAAAAAATGTAAATGAAATGCTATTCAGTCCAGCAAAAAGTTAGCAATGATCGACGGTCTCGGACGAATCCGGCAGTACCTGAGTGGCCAACGGCTGTCCCGCTGCGTTCATCCTCGGTCGTTGCGAGTCCTCCGGTCCAGAGTCACGAAGATCTCGCCGGATCTACGCGTCATCGAGTCGCGGTCTCTCGGCCCATCGCTCTCGCTCTCCTCTTTCCAATCACGCGTCACTCGTCACGCACGATCGTCCCGATACAATAATAATAATTATGTCGTTAAGATTTCCGCTCGACCGAGCTACGCCGCACTATAATTCCATTCACCTTATTCGCGCGCTATATATATATATACATATACATAATAATAATAAAAATAATACACAGCCATACCGATGGCCACAGCTTCATGGTGTGTTTAGTGCCTGGCTGAAAATTCGCGGAGTCCCACTTTAATTTTTGCCCTCGCTCTAACGAGTGGCAAAGACCCGGCTCGACCGGTCGGAAATAAAGCAACGATGGAACGATGGGATGTATAACCGAAGAACGGTAATTAGCCATAATGCTGCGGGGATTGATACCACAGCGCGTGCCTCGTGACGAACGAGACCCCGGGGCACACCGATAATTACGCCATACGTGTATTTTATTAAGGGACCCGAATCACCCAAAAAGGGCATGACATAATTTTTTTTATGTCCACTAACGATACAATTGTTTTTTTAACTCGCAGCGAAATCTCCTAAAATGCGAATGAACCGAATTTACAATTTTGTGCGGCTATAAACGTGGCTGAAATATTTCGAGAAAGGGATGTAACATTTTTGGTGATAAAATAAAAAATAGAAATGTTGTTTTATTTAGGTGACTCCAATTTGTTAAATAAATATAAATTCTTAAATAACTATACATTTTTTAATAAATATAAATTCTTCAATAAGTACAAATTCATGAATAAATATCAATTCTCGAATAAATATAAATTCTTAAATATGATTGAACATTTAATTGATGCTTCGGTTCCAGATGATTTCGGCCCTATAGACGAATTTTTCTCCACACCCAATTGCAAGAAGTAATGTGAATTTGATATCTCGCGGAAAATCGGAAACGGTTCATTTTTATCCGCGCATCAACAGCTCGTAACGGGCGCTCGCAAACACACGGCGAGACGGGCGGATTCCGCGGTGCACATGTTTGCCCACGAAGATAAAACAAAATAGCATTTAATCGGTGCGGACTCACCGCGCCGGAGTCGTAAAATGCGTTTCGCCGGCGCGGCGGATGCGGCGCATTACAAGTGCATTAACACCGGTGCTCGCAGTGCGCCTCGCCGCGCTCCGACCGTCTTCCCGCGATTTACACTGACGCGACACTGTTCGTGGCTTTTTTCGGCGATCCGCAATCACGCGTGATGCGCGTTGCGGAGTCGATTGGCCCTCGGACGCCGAAAAAGACAAGCCGCTTCATTTCCCATTTTACATCTCGCGCAATCATTTCTCATTTCGCAATTACGCAAAAATCCGTATAAGAACAAAATTATTACCCAAAATCACCCGACTGGAAAAAATGCGTTTTTAATTCGAAACTAAACGCGGCGAAACTTCGTAATTTTCACCTCACCCAACGAATAAAGAATTATATAATTTTATGCATTACCACTGAATATCCGGCTCGCGAGTTTCGCAGCAAAAAGTCGCAAAAACAAATCCAGCAGACGGAACGGAAAATGCATTTTCTGTTATCTCGCAAAAAAAGAAATGTAATTTCGCTTAATTCGAAATTAAACGCGGTGAAAATTCGAAATTTTTGCCTCACCCGGGACGAACAAAGAATTATACAATTTTATGCATTCCCAGTGACTCTGCCGCTCGGCAAAAAAGCTGAAAGTTGCAAAAACAAATAGCAGACGGGAAACGCATTTTTTCATCTCGCTAAAAAAAACAGAGTATTCGCTGCGTATAGGTAAATATGAGATACATCTCGGCTGCCGTCCACAGGGAAAAATGTGTATGGGATAAATTCCGATAATTCAATGAATTTTTCTCCCCGTCGGCACCTGCGAAAAGGGTTGTTTCCCGGGACACCCGGTACACAGCGGCGGCTCCGGTGATTCCGCGCGCTCCCGGAGTCCGCGCGCCCGGAGCTAAGGGTTTTTGCGAATTGCCGGGCTCCGAGCTGCGCGAGGACGAGGCGGAGCGGCGGAACCACCAGGAGCAGCGGCGGCGGCGGCGACGGCAGCGGCGAGGAAGGACGCGAGAGGCATCGGAGGGTCGAAGCCCGGACCCTCTGTCCTCGCTCGCTTGCAAACCACCCGCGCAGCTCACCCTTTGGCGCGCTCGTCGCTTCTCGCGCGTTTCGTGAAACTTTGTTTAACTAAGGCAGACAAGAAACGGACCTATTTATACTGGATCTCTCGCTCGTCGAGTGCACCGCGTTTGGTCCTTCGCCACGACTCCGGAGCTCCGCGGCTCGGATATATAGAAAACCACACCGTACACAAATATATGAGCGGGGCAAAAGCGCCCTGCGGTTCGCCGGTACCGCGGAGGCTGCGGATACACGGAGACCAAGAGAATCGGGTGATCGGAGATATCGAGAGTCAAAGTCGTTTTCGTGGTCTTAACTTTGGGCGGGAAATTATTGTTCTTGGGATTGAAAATTGAATTAGTAAAAAACTTTTAAAAATCGTGTGTTAATAAAACGTTAAAATTTGTTTAACGTTTCAAATGAAGCGGCGTTTTGAATGTTCAATTTCGAAGATGTGAAAATAGGGCAGTTGGAATGAGGAACCGAAAACGAAAAAAATATAGTTACAGCGATTTTAGTAGTAGTTTTTATTATTGGCTTGAAAAATAAAAGATAAATGAGATTTTTTCAAAACCTCGACTCTTTTGATGTTTTTTTTTCCAAGGATTATAAATATAAACATTTATATTTATAATGATGGTTATAAATGATTTACAATTACTGTAAATAAAAAGATTGCAAATTTCCCCAGTCTTGGCTGTACATCGACCCGAATGCACTTTCGTCAATTATTCTGTAATTTATCGATAGACAGATGGAAATACGACGTTTAGGGAACAGAACATGACGAATTCAGATACGAAGACGCCGATAGACAGGAGGATAGATAGGAGGAAAAAGGGAGGGAAGAATTAGATCGAAAGCCAGACAAGGCCAAGGGGTGGGAGGACTCGATGTGGTTCCTGGAAAATTAATTCACTAGCGAATCGAAATATGATGAGAGGAGTTTGCCCGCAAATAACACCAGCAGGAGGCTAACCGGGGGAGATCGATTAAAGTGAATCCATAAAATTCGAACGTTTGCCGCGGGTACGAGATTTCGAAGGTTTCGTACGCTGCAGTAATTTTTAGTGACTTCAGCCAAAGTCGAGGCAACGAAAAATATTCGTTAAAAACAAATTTAATCATTTCAAAATGATCATTTGAATTAAAGACAAAAGCCCTTAAAAATGATGTCCTTAGGTTGAGCAAAACTAGAGACATTTTACAATTAAATTGCAATTCCTGTTGGAGGCGAAGAGACTTTTTTATTAAATTAATTACACAATATTCCTATAGCAAATTAAATAACAGTACAAATTTTATTCACAAGAATTGATAAAATTCCAAAAAAAGATGTACGTCGGTCGAGCAAAAATAGAGACATTAAACAATGAAATTGCAATTCCTGACGGAGGCGATGAGAATTTTTTTATTACATTTCCAATTTCCAACAATATTCCTATTGCAAATTAAATAACGTTACAAATTCTATTTACAAGAGTTGATCAAATTCCGTTAAAAAAATGTCCGTCGGTCGAGCAAAAATAGAGACATTAAACAATGAAATTGCAATTCCTGACGGAGGCGATGAGAATTTTTTTATTACATTTCCAATTTCCAACAATATTCCTATTGCAAATTAAATAACGTTACAAATTCTATTTACAAGAATTGATCAAATTCCTTTAAAAAAAATGTACGTCGATCGAGCAAAAATAGAGACATTAAACAATTGAATTACAATTCGTGATGCAGGCGAGGAGAATTTGTTATTAAATTAATTAAACAATATTCCTATAGCAAATGAAATAACGGTACAAATTTTATTTACAAGAATCGATAAAATTCCGATAAAAGTACGTCGAGATGTACGTCGATCGAGCAAAAATAGAGACATTAAACCATTAAATTGCACATTCCCGGCAGAGGCGAGGAGCGAGCGGAGCTCAACGAACTCTCGGATTCGCGTAACACCGCGATGAGCGAATTAGGGAACGGTCTACGGGGTCGAAAAATGTTTGCGATCCAGATTGGCGCTGCAGAGACGAGCGACTCGACGAGGAGGAGGAGGAGGTCGTGGTACAAGATGATGATGCTCCTCGCGCGCGGGACGCATCATTCTCGAGGAATCTGCTCGTTCGGCCCACTCGGCTATCACACTTGTCGCCGCCGCGCGCGACCGCCGACTTGGCTCGTTCGCGCGCGATCCCGGCTCTCGCTCACGCGGCCCGCCAAATCACCTCGTTATCGTGCGCTGACAATAATCGCCCGAGCTCGCTGCAGACGACTCGGCGAAAAGTGCTGAGCCTCGGTCGCGGCTCTGCCGAAAAATTTCTGGTTTCCCGGAAAATCGTTCACAAGCATTTCATGCTTTATACGTAAAAAAAAAAAAATTGGCTTCGAATTCTGACACAAAAAAGTCGAAGGATTTTTTTCTAATCAAGTAAAAAGGGTTAAAACCAGCGTTTTCGGGGGTACAATATGCGACTTGAAAACGATGGTATAGATCAAAAGTCGCTATTTCGAAAAAAAAAAAAAAAAACGAAGGGTTTATTTTTAGTCTTTGAATTGTGTGCGACTAGTTTGTGATTTATAGACAGCATGCATTTTTTATGGAACTTAGTCCTTTAAATAAATAAATTTAAAAAAAATATATATATACTTCATCCTCCGAGAATTGTTAACCGAAGAGACAAAACTACAAGTCTATTTATCCGATCCCCGCGGAAATTCGCCCGGGAAACGTTGAGAAGTTGTGCGCGCCGAACGTGAGCCGAACGGCGGTCGCGCCGGAGCCGGAGTGCTGAGTGGAAAATCTCGTATCTTTTGTGTGCGGCGATCGTGGCGCGCCGATTGGTCGGCGAGAGCTTTCGCCGCAACGGTAGGCCGAAAGTCGGGTAGGCCGGCGGCTGGCGCGCGGTTCTTCGATTCTCTCTCCACGTGTGTTCCACGTGTGACGAGCCGACCCGGCGCTGCACCGAAGTTTCACAGCGCTCGGTGCCTGCGGCTCGGTCGAACCGCCGGCGATCACCCGGTATAGCGCGCACCGCGCGTTGCTTACGGTCTCGACAAGAGAGAGACCGTAGACTAATGATCCCGGTGCCTGTGGTTTTTGCCGGCATTCTACAGCATTCCCATTCAACTGGATTCTGCTCTGTGCTCTCCTCGCGCTCTCGCTACTCACGACCGAACGCTTCTTCGCTCGGCGAGAGCGCGCAATAACGCATTATTTTTGCCGCGCGTCTCGGCGCGCAAACCGATTCGGCGCCGATCGCGGCGACGTACTTTTGTCGTCGGGAATATATACATTAAAACGCACGCCGCACTCGGCGCAATGAATTTTCATTTGTATTCCGTTTTCAGCGACGATAAAGCTTTCTCGTTGTCGCTGAAACGCGGCGGGAATTCGGTGCAGAAATAAGAGGAAAAAAAAGGTAGCGCCATGAGTCACCGGTGACTCATGGCACCGTCGAAAATTCAATAATCAAATGGTGTCATGATATAATCACTGGTACTCATTGACCTTAATATTCTATCTTATTTCAACAAAATTGCAGGTACGAAGTCGGCGCGTTCGGCAATGAGAAAAAGTTCGTGCCACGAGTCACCGGTGACTCATGGCGCTCTCGATAATTCAACAGTCAAACGTGAGCAAAGTAAATCACCATGATAATCGTCATATTGAAATGTTCTTTATTTTATTTCTCTGCAGGTTCGGAAAATCAGAAAACATTCGGCATTTTTGTTGTAAATTCTGACAGTTTTTAAATTCAAGAATATCCCGCAAATTTACAGTCTGTAAACAGCGAAAAAAACATTACCATTTCTTGAACGAAATTGAGTATTTAATTTCGTCTTGGTAATTGTCGAGGTCCGAAAGAAAGTAACTATATAGTGCACGGGTTGGTCGAGCGACACGAGGACGAGGCATCTGAAAGGCGCTTTTGTACATATATACAAACGAACACATATATATATATATACATATACGGGAGCTATGTATGTGGTGTACGCCATCAGTGCAAATCCTGGTGGCAGGAGAGTTGCCCCGGGTTCCGGCGGTGCCTGTTCCTCGGGCCAAGGAGGGGGTGGCAAAAAGCTGCTTCTCCTGGGACGACGGCTGGTACTGCATCATTAGTGCCCGGCGCTGTCTCTCTCTCTCTCTCTCTCCCTCGTCCCTCGTCGTCCTCCGTCTCGCTCTTTTTCGCCGCGCACCCTCGCCTCGAGTGCCTTGCCATCAGTATTTCGCTCCCTCACCATCAGTCCTCCCTTCTCCCCCCCTCCCCCCCTCGCCGTATCCTCCGTCCTTCTTCTCGTCTCACTCCCGCCTCGTTTATTCCACTTTTTCCTTTGCCGGCTTTCTTTCTCTTTCTTTGGATGTATCCAGATTGGCGTTACACTCGAGAGAGCACTCGGCGATATAGCTAATACCGATAATACGAGTGTTCCAGTTACCGACACGTCCCACGGTTATTCCCTCTGTGTGAAAAATATCTCGGTGGCTCTCGATTCGTTCACGTATATACGGCGGGTATCGATGATTTTTGCAGTAAAGTTACACCAGGTAGAAATTCTTTAGTCGGTTCTCACACTTGAGGTTGGGTTATACAAATTCCGCCATTTTGAATTTTTCAGTTTTTGTTACCTAGAAATTTGATATTGGGTCGGCAAACTTTGGGTGCCAATTTTGTGTTCGATTCAATGTATACATTTTCTCGTTATTAGAAGCTCGTGAAATATAATAGCGACGAGACAAGATTGGCGGTTTAAATGCTAATTTCAATTCTACTCTCGCTGCGCGAGGTTAGCCGCATTTAGCGCGCGCACCGGCAACGAGCGCCCTTCCCGTCAACATTGTAGGTAGTATTGTACTTGATCCCCCGACCCAGAGTGCATGACAATGCGACGGTAAACTGGCGCAAACACGCCGTTGGTGCCGCGCACGACGCGAGGTGAGATTTCGCAACGCGGCGAAGTACAGACCGATCCTTCCACCCGACTCATGTTCACCTTCGAATAATTACAACGCGAGAGACGAGTAGTTAATAATTACATATCGCACGACTGCGAGTTCTCAATCCGCTCGCCGCGTGCGATTTGCATACGACCGTTATTCGATCGCGAGCGGAAAACGCTTCGTAGTAACCGAGACGTAACCGATCTTTCGTCGTGTTTATTTTATTCGAGCTTCCTCTCCGCTCTCCGAGAGCGTCGATGTTGCTGTGTTTCGCCCGAGGAGCCTGCGGGACACCCGGCCACATGTGTCCTCTCGGTGTAACGCGATCCCGGGTCGCGATATCTTTGGGAAAAACCGTCGAGTCCACACTTAACCCGAGAACGGTTTACATGGGTCACACGTACCCAGAAGGAACAGGGATTTTACAGCTTTTAAAACAATATGTGTACCGTTCTAGGGTTAACCACGAAAATCTCAGTCACCCCCGTGTGACCGTTTGTGTTTGCACGCGGCGCCCTCTGTCCACATCGTTGCTATTCACCGTCGAGCTGACTCTTTAGTCTTTGGCGCTCGCGACAACCAATGGCTATAATTTCCATAATTTTTTTTACTAAAAAGTTCCCGTGTTTATTATCCAAAAATATTGTCGGTGATTCGCGAAATTTTCTTCAAATGGCGACACTCGAAACGCGTCTACCATAGAAAGTTCAGAGCTTGATGCGTAATCATTAATTCCCAAAGCGTTAGTGTTTTCTATTTTTCTCAATACAAAATAAATGCCGATACGCTAATTTCTCCCAGATGCGTAAACATTTTTCCCTCGGAAAAAGAACCCGCCACCAAAGGCCGAGCGGAGCTTGTGGCCCTCTCGACGGCGGCCACATGCGGCCTCTCCACGGTAACACGATCCTCGTTCGAACATTCTTTGAGGAAAAACCGCGCCAAGTGCTCCAACGACGAAAATCTCAGTCGCGCCCCTCCGCCGTTTTTGTTTATACCCAGCGCCCTCTGTCCACATCGTTGCTATTCACCGCCGAGCGAGCGCTATGAGCGCTCTAAGCACGACTGATGACTATAATTTTTGTCGTTTACCGCGGAGACACAGAGAAATCTACGGAACCCTTTTAGTTCGCAGGAATGAGGAACAGGAGCCGACATGCACACATATAACATATACATATACATAGCGAACGGTACAGGGACACGCAGGGATCCTTAATCATCGGGGGGACCCGCAACGTCCTTACCCAACGTCCCCCCCCCCCGTCTTCCCCCGACCCGTGTTATATACACGCGAAGATGAATCGTGCGGCGAGCCGTTTGTGTCCCGCCGCTGCAACCCCTTTTACGAATCTAATGCTCAGCGAGTGAGAGCATCGCCGTCTTTCCGCTCCCCCTCTCTCTCTCCTTTCTCTTTTCGCCGGCCGCTTCTCCCGCGGTCTTCTCGCCCATGAAAGCGCCTCCTAATATCCCGCGTCGCCCCTCCCACTCCGAGCCGCCGGGCGCTGTACGAGATTAGCGAAACGCTCTGTCGTGCTTCGCCTCGGCCGGCGGGTATCGTCAAACCGAAGACAATCGGATACGTCGCCGAGTCGCAAGAAGAAAGGAGTGGACACGAGTGCCACGAACGAGTTATAGGGAGCTGAGCGAAAAGAAGCGACGAACTCGGGCTGCAGAAGGGCCGCTCGTGGCCTCGTGTGTCACGTAGCGTCGTGTGGTGTGCACGTATTTATGTGTGTATGTATCGCGGTACGTATATAGTACACTGGTCCACGGCGCCCTGTTTCATCCGTTAGTTTTTTCAACGTCTGCTGTGCGAGGCTGCTGCTCTCTCTCTCTCTCCCTCTCCCCCCTCCTTCCTCCTTCTCTTTCCCTCGCGCTTCAAAGCGATCTACCAGCGCAAGCAGCGGCAGCAGCATCATCACCACCGAGACGCGGTGCCCGTCGCGGCGTTTTGCTCGTATACGCGGGACAGCAGGTGCTCGGCCGTTTGTTCCTTCCACACTGTGTGTACTTATGCCGCAAACGGCCGCGTATAGATATATATCGACGGCGGCCGACGGGCGAGCGGCCGAGGTTACGACGGAAGCCGTGTGCAAGCGTGAAACACGCGTGTTACGTCGCGCTTACACGTACCGCGAGCGCGTTACAGGGCGGGGAAAAATAGTTCGCCCCCTTTGGCACAGGAGCGCAGATTGATTAGACTTTTTTTTTTTCTTTTTTCACTCTTTCGTTTTGTTTTTGTCGGAAATATTAGAGCGACCGCGTCTTCGGGTAATTAATAATGTAACGAAGCTGCGACGAGGTAAAACACAGGCGATCGGGTCGGGGTGGGGGGGAGAAAAAATGCATGCGCGGACGCTGAGCACCTGAATGATTTACAGGCGGGTTTAGCGATGCACCGGCCGGTGAATTATCGTTCGATTATTCGCGCGAACGCCCCACGAATAATCTATCTCCCTCTCTCTTTCTGTCTCGTTCACTCGCGCGCGCACGATCGACGATTCCGATTGCGCAACGCGCGCACGAACTTTCGACCTGGCGATCTGTCGAGGCGGCGCGGTTGTCACGCGAGTGTGCAATAAATTAACGCGCGAAATACGCGACGTTTGACGGACGAGATATTAATATTGTATGTGAAAAAAATCAACGACTCACCTGACGAACAGCTGTTCCTGGTTGTTGACCCGCCAGGACACCACGGTCGCTCCTGCAATGTCAAAAAGATAGATCCCGTCAGATTTGTGAATGAGATTTTTTTTTTTTTTCGTCTCGTCGTCTGCCGTCAGCGCGATATCGAGAAGTCGCGCGCCCCAATTCGCGACAATCCAACAACCGATAACGCAATTCAGCAATTCCGAAACTTCGGAACATTGAAATTCCGGTAGTCGTACGCGTAACGCGCGATTTACTCGCGAACTCGGATCGATTCTCGTTAAACGATAAATGGCGCCGAAAGTTTTTCCCGCTCGTCGTCGATCGCGAAGCACTCGAGATATCGCGTTATTTTTTTCCCCCACGATTGTTACGACTGTCGGAGACATAACGAAGATGAAAATCCCGCGCGAATGGAAATTCTTGTCACGCACGACTCGTGTTGCTATTTGCGGATGTCCGAATGAATGAAAAAAAAAACAGCGTGTTTATCGCTGACAATTGCGGGTGACAGTGACAGTGGCTGACCGGCCCGATAACACACGTGACATATTTCGCGGCAGAGCGACAGATAACGAGGGTTACTATTGTATATCGAAGTGCCGCGCACACGCACCGTGCAAATTGATCGTGCAGGTGGTATTGTTGCCCCTGTCGAGCACGACAACGCTGGTAGCCGCTGCCATGTTTGAAGCGTGAATGCCAGTGAATGCGCTGCCGGCTGCCGACGCAGCCGACCTTTGTTCAATGCCCCTGGGCTGCCCTCCCACTCCGGCGCAATGTTCCCCCGCTTCTCTGCCCCACCACCCGGCGCGATTCGCGCTCCGCGAGTCATCTGGGAGGAGATCCTGCGGCGTGCGTCCTGCGTGCCCTTCGCGTACCTTCTGTCAGCTATTATTATCGACTATCGTCCGGGCGGGCCAAGAGAGGAGGAAGCGGTAAGGACGATTTCCGCTTGATCAGCACTCGATACCCTAGTTATATTTTTGTTTTCAAGAAGTTTCCGAATTACCGAAGTCTGTAGGTGCGATAACCAATCTCGGGCTATTTTTTATTTCGTCTTCGGAGTTGGATGATAAGTTTACGTTGCTTTATCCGAAGGCTGACTAAAGGTTAAAATAAAAATTTACATTACATGTTTGTGTCGCAAGCGGATATGTTACAGAATCGCTGTCATGTGCTAATTGCGGGATATTGTTCGTTTTATTCGTTTAGGTATTACTTATCGCATTTTTATCCCGGCTGCTGCGTCTGAGACTGAGAATTCTGATGTCTTGAGACAATCTTCGTTATTGAAGGAAACAAAAAAAAAAGATACGATTTTCGCTGTCAGTCGGAAAAGGTCACTTTGAAATTGAGGGTCGGTGTCGATTGGTTCCCAAAACTAGCTGCATAATTTCGCCGACCAATCGGGTTACTCGAACATCCGGGATGGTTGCAGCGGTTGCAGCTACTTCCTCCCTCATTGTTATTGTCTCGTAGGACATTTTTGCGCTTCCGAGGACCGTAAAACAAGTTTCGAGCTTCAAGAAATAGTTTTTCCACGCTAAAAAGACATGTCAGTTGTCATCTGCAGTCGTCTCGTCCCGCAGGTATGCAGAATATGTTAATACAGTGCTCGACGATATTGCGAAATCGATTGGTATTATGTAGCACAATGTCGAAGGGGTGAATCCATTATTCCGAAAACGTTAACATTTTTTTTCTTAAAAGTCGTTATAATTCAATTTAATGTGACGTAAATTGCAATTGTAAATACACATTTTTTGTATTCGGATGTAGAAGTTCGAAGTTTGAGGTTAGAATCACTAGAATTAGATGCATAAAGCCACTACAACCAAATATTTTTTGTTTCAACTCTTTTTTGTATAAAACGAAAAATCTTCTTATCAGGGATTAAGAGGAATAAGACGCTGCTACGGTCAAAAAACAACGTCCAGTCAAAGCGCATCCCCTGGTCAGCCGGCACCCAATCCTAATGTACCAGGTCTGAGCCAGAAATGCGTTGATGTACCGAATGCCCGTACGTTGAATCAGTCTTGTAATTATTCAGTATACGAACAGATGAATCACTGAAAAATTAATGACTTTTGTTTCAGCCGTTGGACCTGGTGCGGCAAAAGACAAAGAGTACAAAAACCCGGAATACTATTGTTACCATGTCGACAGCTTTGCTGAGGCTGAGGTAGAGATGGCAAAATTTAGGCTGCCAGCACCGTCCAACAAGAGAAAATTTGTGCCCCAGTAAAGGGTCAAGAATGATGTTGCAATACCTCGTCTTTTAAATCCAGGCATAGTAGGATATTTATTGTCTTTCATGAAATTCAATGAGAAAAACAATATTATGTAAAAATGTACAAATACATAGGATACTCCAATTCAATCTAGATTTTTTAGCAGGAACAAAAGATTGGTTGACCGTTACCTTCTTTTTTTTTAATCGGATTTTACAGAACACCACATTTTGTTACGATAATTCTCGTAGACGGCCTCCCGTTATTGGTACCAAATCGTTCCAGCTGAAATGGCATAAAATTTGATATATAATATTCTAGTAGAAAGCGGATTCATCAAGATATCAGGTACCTCGCGTAGGGTCAAGTGGCCACCGATTAATTTCCCGAAAACGACTTTCTTTCCGTCTACAGTTTCCAATTTTTTGAAGGTCAGGTTGAACCTCGAGTTGTTGATATTTTTGCCGTAACTGCACGTCGAGAGAATTCCCGGCTCGGAGTGTCGCAGTTCAAAATTCTCGTCCTCGAAAGTATCGCCGTAAATCGAGGTTCCGCCGCTGCCGTTGAATTTCGTTACGTCGCCGCCTTGGCACCAGTAACCCGGCAGAATTCGGTGGAACGGGGTTCCTCTGAATAAAAAAAATGCGTCGAAAAGCCAAACAAAGCAGCGAAAGGATCGCAAATTATTTTTTGAATTTTACGCACTTGTACGAAAGTCCATCAACGCCTCTACAGAACGACAGAAAATTTTCGCATGTTCTCGGTACGACATCGGTAAATAGTTGAAATATCATTTTTCCGAGGCTTCGATGTTGGTCCTCTATTTCAATTTCGAAGTAGCATCGGGGTCGCGTCAAATCACCGAGATTTCTGCTCACGCTGATTCCCTTCAGGGACGGTGATAATTTTTTCATGCTCAAATGAAGCTTTGATCCCGATTTACTCAACAAAGGCTTCCTGGCGATTGAACAATCGATCATTTACGTTTGACTCAATCAGCGAGGGGGCAACATTTAAAATTACTTTGAGGATGTTTTAGCCTCTCTGGATTCTCTCCACTGGCGCATCAGATCGGCAGTGCAATAAAGGCCAGTCGCTTGCTCTATCCTGGTCAGAAGTTCTCGATTTTCTTTGATAATTTTATCGACGTCCGATTGCTTGTCGGCCAGAGCGGGTTTGTATTTTATTTTTAAGTTCCAACAGTCTGTGTATCCCTGTTTAAGTGGTACAAAATTAAAGCACAATTATCGTAATCTTCGCCAGAACGAATCGAGAACTTACACCCGAACGGTGAATGGTGTTGATTTTTTTCAGTAGTTCCATATTCTGTTTATCGATCTCCATGACTCTTTGCGCGTTGGCCTCCAGGGTGCGAGGCTTGTAGTAAACGTCGATATCGAATTTCGGGGGTTTATTGTCGATCCTCGGTTCCACCTTGTCGAGGTCCTCGTAATACTTCGCGAGAGACTTGGTACCAATATTTCGCATCCTAGATTCTACCTTGTACGTCGATAATTAATTGCAGATAGTCTGCCTATGTCCGCCAACGTCGACCGAGGCTGTCTTACTTTCGAGATGTGCGATTTCGTCGATGTCGACTTCAGAGTCCTCATCGAATCCTGCTTCCTGATTTTCTTCATAACTGTTGCTTACTTTTGATTTAAATTGGTGCATGAACTGTCCACGATTCACCTGGTGGTTTGCGATACGGTGAGGTTAAATAAAAATAGAAAAACAAATGCGTGGGACGAATTTCCGATGATTCAAGTGGGCTGCGAGCGTGGAAATCACTTCATGAAAAATAATTTTAAAAACTAGGCTAATCACACGCGCTGGCGCGCGTGCCTGAAAAACTTGCAAAAATAGACCTCAGGAATTTGTTCTTTTCAAAAGATCGACTTTTAACCTATACCATCATTCTCAAGTCGCATATTCTACCCCCGAAAACACTGGTTATTAACCTTTTTTAATCGATTTTGAAAAAAATATTTTTTTGGCGACGAAAAAAATATTTTTTCTGTCAGAAATCGTAGATCCGGCTCTGGACCGAAACTCGCCAAAATCGTCCTCAATTTTTTTTCTTTTGAAAATATCGACTTGTAACCTATACCATTGTTCTCAAGTCGTATATTCTACCCCCGAAAACACTAGTTACCAATACTTTTAACGCGATTTTGAAAAAAATCATTTGTGGCGACGATTTTTTTGTCAAAAATCATAGATCCGTCTCCGGACCGAAAATCGCCATAATCGACCTCAGAATTTTTTTTCATAATTTCACGCATAATAGGCTAATCAATTTTCCGCTGCTGCGCTCTTATAAAGCTTTAAAAGGTTACGGGCACTGCCGCACCCATCAAAATCGGTTTTATGTCAAATTTGACATCAAACCGATTTTGATTACAACGGACTTTTCTGGCCACCAACCACAGCTCGAATAGTTTGCTAACAATGTTTTCCGTTACTCATGAACTTTTTGAAAGAGGGTTTCTGATATATTATCGCTTAATTTCCATAAAAAAAATCATTATACTGTTTTGATTTATATGCCTGGACGTTTCAAGTAAAAGTACGGTAATTTGAGGAAGAAAAAGACATTCAGATTAACTGCATTGTCGCCACAACGGTAAACGGCAAGTATATTGATCACTGAACATTCGAACATTTTGTAAACGTCTCCGTTTTTTTGTGTAACGACTCAATGAGGTCGCCGTAAATGACTAGTGATGTAGCCTACGCGTTCGACGATAATTGACGAGATACAACGTTCTATATACAGATTAACACGTAAAAGGAATATGCGGGATATGCAGATCACATTATGTATAATTAATCTCCAACGAAGCGCAACCGCTCGCCGCAAATCTCCTCGAAGCAAAAACGTCTCTTCTTACTTTCGTTTTTTGTTTTTCGTTTAAAGTATTCAGCTCATTATTGTCAGTTGTTCAGGATGACTAAGAAATGCAAGACGTTGAGATTTGTCTAATGAATCCCCAGTAAATTCTCAGCCACCCCGAGATAATAAACCGTTTGCGCAATTCCGAACAGCGGTGCTATTACTATCATACGGCAGGCGCCGCCCTTGAAGAACGCGGTTGGTCCTTCGTTCTTCAACGTTTTGCTGAAAGAGAATCGTGAATTTTAATCGCTGCGGGTTGCAATTACCATGAAGTTGCAACGATTCGATTGACCCTCACCCGATGCAATCCAAGACACCGTTGTACGTCGGCTCGCCGGGCGCTTTGTTGATTGCCTGCAGTCTCGTTTTGATAACGTCGAATGGATTGACCATGAGAGCCGCCGTCGAGCCGGCCGCGCATCCGGAGAGGAATGAACACCAGAATACGGCTGGAAATTGCATAACACATTGTGAAAAGGAGGTCAGGGCGGAGAACAATCGCTACAGTCGGCTTCAGTGATTCCCTATTGATCGACTTACAGGAGCCGTCTTCTCGCTTCGGGCCGAGGCTGTTCAACCTGGCGAAGAGCGGGAAGTATATTACGGAGAAAGTTACGTCTCTGAGAGCCGTCGCTCCGGTACCCTGATAAAGTCCTAAAATTCCTTTTCTCTTGAACAATTCCTTCGTCAGCGACCAGGCGGAGACTTTGGGCAGTATTTTACCGGCTGAAACGAAGGTATAGACGAAATTCGCAACGAAATTTTTGAAGATTAAGTTAAATCCGGTTGTGAGTAATTTGATTGTCTACCGGACTTGGCCGACGAGGCGACTCGGCCCGCGTCCTGCATCTGAATTTTCAACAATTCCATTGGCGTGGTAATAACTATTTGGCAAGCACCCGCGGAACCTCCGGCGATCATTTCACGCACCAGCGGCAAAGGTTCTCTGCGACAGAGAAGCGACGGTGAATTTACGGCGAACGCGTGTGTTGCGGATTTTCTGCGCGATGGGTAGTGAGATGGAGCAAGTGAAATTAAAACGATTTGGGTGGATAATTGTTTGCTGCTCTGAGTATAAAAAAATAAAATAATATAGTCGAGCCTTGTATTGAGATATTGGGTAAAGTATTCGAATTGGCGATAGTTATGAGAAGAGTACGAAAATCTTGAAATCCGTCTCAGGCTTTCCTCTTCAGAAATGGCAATTCGAAAAATCTGTGCAGGACTCGAGTCCCGAAAATTTAACGCTACGGCTTTGCAACTTGGACCGTGAAAATTAAACGTGATAAATTCAGAGATACCTACTAGTTTGTTAACGTGGAGACGTAATGATTTGAACGAGAAGGATTCATTCCTGTCTTTTAGCTGTCGGTCGACGAGAGGAGAATCCTGACGATTCGAAATATCAATAAAAATCGAGGAAAAAACGTTGATATTGGGCTCGCAAAAGAAAAAAAGAGAAAATTAACGTAAGCGTCCGGTGGATTTGGAGACGTGAGAGTGGGGCCTTTGCTACTGCTAAACAGCGATGTGAGGAACGTGATAGGGTCAAGGTCGCAATGTACATTTCTCACCCTGGACCGGTTGACAAATAATGCCTGAACATGTCGTTTGCCGTCAGTTTTATCGCTTTTTCAGGCGTGATCAACAGTATATTTACCGCGGATCCTTTGTACATTCCAAAATACCCTTCTGTCCTGTACGTTTTTTTGAAACAGTCAAGCCTGAAAATGAATATTTTTATTTTATCAATTCTTCTCAGTTATTCTTCGTAGCATTATTTTATTTATTCTCTTTTAATTTCTATGACATTTTAAATCCCGACTCTTTAGCATACAAATTTACATATAAGAAAATTAATATGTAGCCAGTTATACAAAATAAACAAGAATATTAAGTAGCAAAAAAAAATTACATTATTTGCATATCTTGCTGATGCAAGTAGAATTAATAACTGAATCCTTCTCAAGTAAACATGTACATATCAAATAAAAAATTATTCCCAGTTTTTGATTGCCAGTAGGCAAGTCTTAAAAATGAATTTCATCAATTACATTTAAATTCAACCAAGTACTTACATTGAAGAATACATCTTCTCCCCAGTGGGGCCAATGACCTGATTCTGTAGCCTTGTCTTGACTAAATCCAGTGGAAAAACCACTGAAACTCCGATAATACCAGCGATACCTCCATTGACAATTTTTGGCAACAGCCTGTGAGAAAAAAAAAATCATTTTTGCATCTCATGAATAATTCAAAATCGCAGCTTCAAATCACATGGAAAAAAAAACTTACTTGAAGCGTTCGGCCGGTGGCAGCTGAACATTTTCCTTCGCCATTGTAGCCGCGTCTCTGTCTGCAGAAAAAAATTCAACTTTGATTGTTGCCACCCAGCTGTTGTACCTGGGTATCAAATTCCGCACCTTCCACTTCAGTTATTGACAAAACAACACAAGGTCGAAAGTACGTATGAATAAAAAATGTAACCCAACCCTCCATATCGTCGAGAAATTGAACTCTGCCACTAGACACGCGATATCCGACACGAGTTGCGAAAGAATTTGCTCGAGATTGAAACATTAATTACGCGCGACGTGCCCGCCGCACGATCGATTGTGCACAACGCACAATCGATTGAGCGTCAATTGGCTGGCAATCGTGCCAGACAATTGAACGTCAAGATGCGCACGAGATCCGGTTTCATCGCATTAGCGAAGCTTCACCCGTCTTTCGTTATGTCATCCGCTCGATCTACCAACGAGAATTAATCGTAAAAACGCGAAACCAACGTATAATACACACACCGTGAGGAAGAACAGGTTTCCGGGAACCTTGTGGGAAGAGCTCGGGGACTGCCAGAAAATATTCCGATACCTTGAGTTTCGGCGTGAACGTTTTTATTTTTAGAATAAAACACCGCGAAACTCACCAGTCACGAGGAGCGACGAAAAATTGTTGGCTTCGCTCTCGATTAGAGAATTCCCAGGCCTATCAAGCGGCCACTAAAATGCCGGAAGATCGCCCGTTTTTGCGCTCGCTGGACGGCGATTGATAAGACCGATAACGGCGCGGTCACTGCACCCCGCGAAAGCGGCGTTTCGATGGATCACAAAAAACGACGTCTCTCGATTTACAAACTCGCCGTCAATTCCCAACGAGCCAACGCAATTCCCGAGTGCGGAGCGAATTTTTTTTTAAACAGGCACGAACGATAGATTGACTGTCAGGACGATTGAATGCGGCTCGGGAATTTCGATGTTTCAGCGGGTGTTTCGGACCGTGCGACGGTCCTACTAATGTGACGGTGGCCGAGTGCCAACAGTCGGTTGCCACTGGGAAGATGCGGCCCGAGCGGTGGATTCGAATCGCCTAAATGCCTATCGATCTTATCTCGGACGCGCAGGTTTGGCGCGAAAACGGATACATTCAAAAAATGACAAGAGCATCAGGAAATTTCGTCTCCATCGAGCGTCGTAGGCTTCCTTCATCGGCTAATTCCTGAGCTCGCGTTACAGCCAAAAGAACATGCGAATCAGCGTTCGACCAATTGTCGTTTCAGTCGCTGTTTGTTGCTCTTTTTTTGCGAGAGGACGCAGCGCCGCTTTTCGCGAATTCGCGAGGCTCGCACCGCGCATGCGTCCGCGACAGCAGCGGAGCTCGACTCCCACTCACTGCAGTTTACAGTGAGTCAGTCTGTCTCGGCATCACAAAAGGACTATGTGGGTTGCCAGAGGCCACCAAAAAACTTGATGGTTCGTGAGGAAAAACAAAAATCTCTGTATTAACTCGTCGCTCGAGTCCGCTCGGCGGGCTTTTTTCGCGTTTGTCGAAGAATTCACGCGCTGAGCTGCGCGACATGTCGCGAAAAAAAAAATAGTCTTATGGGTGTTTACAGGGATCCGCTGCTCGGTAACACTCGGTCTACTCGCACCAGGGAGCTTGGCTTTACCGAGTTTCGAGGGATAACATATATATTTACACCTGCTATTTGCAAGGGTCATTGTTCTCAATCCGTGATACACACGCACGGAGGATAATGGCGCTGACTAGGAGAGCCACACATCGCGGCAGTTGGTACACGGATTCTGGTGAGAAAACCCAACCAGACATGACTTTATTTACAATCAGCTCTCGCGGATCTTAATTGCGCACTCGCGATCTGTTGATCGTTGTCCGCGGGCGGGCGACTATCGATGATTGTGATAATGCAAACGATGCATTTCTTGTAATTGAGACAATTTTTTATTATCGTTATACTGCTATGTAAATAATATTACTATGTAAATAGGCCGGACTGTAAACACTACAATGGGGTCCATAGGACCCCAGTTTTTTCCTGGAATTGTCTGAAATACTTCTTTACTGGCGAACATGAACATTCTTTACTTTATCAGTTTATTTTTATTCTTATTATTATTTTTTTTTTTAGCGAAAAGAAAGTATTGAAAAAGAGCTGAAATCCGATAATCTTGAATCTGAGTAATTTTATCAGTTTTCATATCTTTTTTGGATATTGATTTTGTAATTTTTGTATTTCCAGGGCACGAGCTCAGCAAGCAACTGGAAGACTGGCTAAGCGCTGCGGACCTGTCTCACGGGCCCGCCAGGGCGATAATAGCCCCGTCAGTATGAGAATAATAAAATGTAATTCTTCGCCTCAGCGAGAGATTTGTAAAAAATGAATGAAAATTTGCAGCCACGCAGGATACAGCTACTGCGGTGCCTGCTCCGGCTTTGCCTATCGACAAATCAGCCCAGCGGTTGTGTGAGTCTGACTTCTCAGAGTACAAATTTATCATGGGAAACATGATTTGCCGGAAAAATCAAATCAATTCATCATGTGCACCTTGGATTGCACATGACTCGCAAAAAACGGCTCTTAAACAATCACTAAAGTTTCCATTTCACACTGTAATTCAACCAGACATTTTAAGCTACCAATGTTAACTCTCGACAATGCAAGTAAATTTCGAAATACGCGTAAATCACGATTGCGTTGGAGTGCGAGAGCCGCTTGAAATCAACGAAAAATCGAACTGTTGAATTTTTTTGCAGTCGTAGAATATTCATCCTAGGACCTTCCCATAATGTGAGGTTGCCGGGATGCGCGCTCTCATCGGCATCTACTTACCAAACTCCCTTATACAATTTACTGATAGATCCTCAAGGTACTTGATATTCTGTAAATTAAATATAGCTTTAGTCAAAATGAACGAAAATTTACTAACACTCCTTTGCTTCAAATGGAAATTCGCATGTTTCTACTAATTTACGAGCTGCAGCAACGCCTCAATCTCGAGTTTAAAGAAGAAAAAAATCATGTATCAAATGCTTGGTGTTTTTTTTTAATACGCCATCAGCCCCACCTCGCTCAGACACCTTTAATTAGAGCCTTTTAAACAGCATTTTTTGTATGCACCATCTTTAATTGTTATGGATTTAATCATCGTAATAATTGCAGTGTACAGAGAACTCGAAGAAACCGGGCAATTCGAGTGGATGGACATGAACACGGACGAGGATGAGCACAGTATTGAAATGCATCTGCCGTTCATTGCCAAAGTCATGGAGAAGTAAAGAAAAAAACCACCGCGTAATTTCCATCTGATTATCGGTGACGCATTTACGAGATGCTCGCGTCGTCTGTGTGTTGCAGCTTCAGAGACTCGTTTACCATAATTCCCATCTTGGTTGGATCCTTAAGCCCGGAGAAAGAATCTATTTATGGAAGAATTTTAGCCCCGTACTTAGCAGATCCGCAGAGTTTATTCGTCGTATCCTCGGACTTTTGTCACTGGGGCCAACGATTTCGATACACTTACTACGACCGTTCTGGAGGTCCCATATACCGATCCATCCAGAATCTCGATAAAATGGTTATTATTCCGCGTCGCAATAACCCGCGTTGCTCGTAAATTCGCCTTTATCGCCGGTCGTTCATCGGTTTTATTTGCCACAGGGTATGGACATCATCGAGACACTCAATCCTGCGTCTTTCACAGAATATCTTAAGAAATATGGCAACACCATATGCGGCCGTCATCCTATTGGAGTACTTTTACAGGTGAGATTACTACCAATCACGTTCATCCCGCGTTACCTCAAAATAAATATTCTCTGCTTCGTTGTATCGAAAATTCTTGAATTATATTATCGGTGGATAATTTAGTATCCACTTTTATCAACGAACGATATTTTTCGCCCTATTCTTCGGCTAACCAAAGTTGAAACTTGTGTTTCGGCTCAAGTTAGAACTTGAGTCGAAACTCGAGGCGATAAATTTGTCCCTCAGGCATTGGCGCAAACTTTCGTTCGGCTCCAAAGTTTAAATGTGTTTCACGCGACGTGAAATTCAACTGTACGTGTTGTGATTTTTCCCGCAGGCAATACAGTGCATCGGTGGCAAGGGAAACGGCCAGAGAATGAACCTGAAGTTCTTGAAGTACGCGCAGAGCAGTCAGTGCAACAACATGAACGACAGTTCCGTCAGTTACGCAAGTGCTTCCCTCGTCGTCGAGTGACGGATGAGTTGTGATTATTGCATTTTTCATTTTTACCTTCGTTACTCAATTTACCTAAATTACCGTTGATTGTGCGTTAATATTAAAAAAAAGAAAAAAATGAAAAAGAGAAAGAAAAAGAAAAAGCAAGAAAGCGATGTCGACGACGGTTGTGAACATTTATCGAAACTAGAAACTAGCAGCAGCAGCAGCAGCAACAGCAACGGCAGCAGCAGCAGCAACAGCAGCAGAACGAGTGACTTTTATTAACAACCACACGACGATTAATCTCGCTTGGAAAAAAACGTCTTTTTCCTCGCTTAATTAAATAACCCACACGCAGAGAACGAAAACAAAAGAAAAAGAAAAAAAAACACTTACCAATCACGTTTGCGAGACTCTCTCGATAATTTCCTCGAAAAAGATAACAAAGAGATACAAAATACCTGCGGTAATGTCTAAGAGGTGCTCGACGGTGGAAAACTTAAACGTTGTTATCTATTTTTCCAGTAAACATTTGGGTGACAAAAAAAACGCCGACTGTCTGAATTCTTACCTCAGCCTGCAAAACGCTCCCAAACGGTCGACGATCCCGCTTTCCCCGAGGCCTCGCGAGTCGGTCGTCACCGCGACCCCCCCGGCGACGATGAATTAACCGCCGCGGCGGTTAATTCGTCGCACACGTCTCGTCGGTTCGTCGACGAAGAAGAAGCCCGGGACGCGCGTCGAGGGCCGCGAGGAGAGATCCACCTACGCAGAGCGCCGCGGCGAGGACGCACGACGAATTTTAATTGCTGGCACGACTCCGGGAGGCAGAGACTTTGGAATCGTGAAATTTATGAATGAACTGGTATACACAGCTGGCCGGATCGATGGAGCATGCTCTCTCTCCCCCGTAGTAATCAATACGAGGGGTTGGGTTTCAGGCGTGGAGGGCACAGGGACGGTAAAGTCCATTCAGTAGGAGGCTGTAGGCCTCCCTATCGATTGCGTGGGCGTAAAAATGGGTAACCCCCACCCGGGGGTTTCACGCGGCGAACGCGAATGGTGGGATTCGCGGTGGACGAGGAGGGAAGCGAGGCGCGCGGGAGGCGACGAGGGAGCGACGCGGGACCGGGAGGTGGACGAGGAGTGGGAGGAGAGGACGACGGGGTCTACAACGCGGAGCCCCCGGTATACAACGTAAGACGGGGTGGCGAGGCGGCGGCGGTGGCGGCGGCGGTGGTGGAAGGCGTAGGTGGTCGTCGGAGAAGTGCCCTCAATTTGGAGCCAGTCGGCAGGGCTGGATCGAATTTTCGGTGCCTCCCAATCGCGTTGCCACACTCGCCCGATGAATGAACCATATGGCCGCGTTATCAACGCGACTCCCGGCGAATTTACCATTCGCTCTGGCACCGTCCGCCGTTTCCCCGATGGCTCAGACCCCCGGCCGACGTTCCTTCCGTCCGACTTCCGCAAATCGCGCTTAATCGCCTTCCGGGGGCTTCGCCGTTCGCGCGCCGCGCGCGCGCGCGCTCCCCAAATCCGCTATTGTAACGCCACAATGGAATCAACGTAAACAATCGGTGCGTCGGGGCGCGACGGCGAAGTTGCGCGCCGGGCGGCGAATTAGGGAATTTTTTTCGTCGGACGATTAGCCGGGCGATTAGGGGTGAATCAATTCGCCGGGTGGTGCATTGCGGGTGTCTTCTCCCGCGATCCGGGGGGGAAAAATTGTGCCGGTTTTCGGTGATCGCCGGGGGACCGAAATATCCGCTAATCCTTGTGCGAAGCTTGCGAGTTGCCGGGGGGAGAGAGAGTAGAGAGACAGCCCGGTGTACACGCTGCGAGCAGACACTCATCCTTCAGATTTTATACCGACGCCCACGTCACGACCCTTATTATTCGCTTTCTGAACCCGGGACCGCACGTCATTCTTTCGTTTTTTTTTTGTCTTTTTTTTTTTCATCTTTCCTTTTCTTCTCTTTTTTGTCCTCATATTTTTTTGTTGCAGCTGGTCATGAGTACAGCGGACGAAGCAGCGACAAGAGGGAACACCGAGAGTCGGGGAGGCAAAGAGGACTGAATTCTCGCGGCCGCCTCCGGCTGCCTTTGCCGCCTTTGCCGTGGCGAATGAATAAGCGATCCAGCCGCGTGGCAAGGGCATCGCTCATACATCCCAATGCAGTAATCCCCCGACGAGGACTCTCCGAGCTTTCGGGTGTTTTGACCGATGAACGTCGCTCGACGAATGTTCAAGCGGGATATTTACATGGCTCGAGTTTCTATTGATACATCGCTGCAGCGAACTGGCACGCAATAACCGTTGCAGGGATTCGCAGTGGGGTGCAGCGGGGAGAGAGAGAAAAAAAAAGAATGAGCAACGCTCAGCGACGCCCACGGAGCAGCACGTCAAAGCGGGTTTCGGATATGTTGACGACCTTTAACCCACTTCCAAGGAAAACGGATAATTTCACGCTGATACGAAACCCGAGAAACTGGCGGTGAATTATTGGCGTAGTCGGCGGTATGGACGTGGCTGTTACCACTGAAGCCTATTTTTAACGCGGTGCGCCACTATTTTCGGGTCATATAGTAGAGACGGCAGTCGCGACTGGACGCGGTAATTTATGGCTTTTTAAAAATTGATTTCCACGTGATTTAGTGGGAATACGGAAGTTTCCGATAAGTATTTGTTGGCGGAAAATAGACGGAGATTCGTGTTTCGTTCCAGCCGTCGGGATTTCTCGCGGGGGTTTCCGGGGGCGCGGAAACGGGATGAGACTGGGAAAAATATTTGTTTTAAAGTTTGATGGCTCTGAGTAATGAAAATTGAAAGCAAATAGGAGAAGTCGTGGCTCTGTTTTCGGGCTTTGCCGGGGCGGCGTTTTTTTTAAGCCGGATGCTCCGCGTTACCATCGTTGCGGATCAAAAAAGGCGCAACAAAAATTTCGATCAACATCAAAGGCATATTTTGTTATGGCCCAATTATTTATACACTACCCACGCGCGCTTCCTACGTTTTCGATCCATTCACTGACGGTCGCGCGCAGTCTCCCCGTTTATTCATTTCACGATTGAAGCGTGATTCACTAGTAGCAAAAAATCGAAACGTTACTGTAATCTTGCACGAGACGGGAAATACTAAGTCAAAGCCTTTTTTAAGCCTTCAGCCTGCAGAGTGTCGTGTCTGCTGCATTGAAAATACAGCAGACACTCTGATGAAACAAATTCCAAGATGTTTCCCTCCTACAAAACCTTTCGGAAATAAATAAAAAATCACAATTATAAAAAAACGCATTTATTTATAAAAATGGAAATAAAAACGACCGACTATTTCAATGCACAAAAGTGTGCGAAAGCTTCGAAAAAAATTACATTTCCCACGTGAAAAGCGTCGAGCGGCGGGTGAAAGGGTTCACATTTCCTTTCAGCGCGATCCCTAAAAGCTAAAAAGGTCACCGCAGCTGACGCACTGACGTACCAACGCGACGTCATTACAAGTAAAAAAAAAAGCGTCCGCGATCCACGTTCTTACGTGCAGACGCGCCGGCCGAAGCCCCGGGAGTGGCTTCAAAGTGTAAAACCCTCCGAAAAAAGCTTAATAGTCCCGCGAGCCCGGAGAATAATAGCATTCATCGTAATCCTCGATACGTCAAAGTAAAAGTTAGACATCCGCGAGTGGTCTCTCTCTCTCGCTTCTCTGTCTCTCTTATTGCGAACCTCCATCAATATAATTCGACATCTCTCGGGCGATAGTCGGAGAGACGGATAAGAGGGACAGGGAGATTGAGCGTGAGCCAGTGAATCTTTTCATTAGGCCTCTCGCGTCGACGTCGTCAGAGAGAGGTCGGGGGGGGGGGGGGGAAGATTCGGAACAAGTGCGTGTAGCTTCAATGATAGGGAACACCAGAGGGAAGGTATTTAGACGGGGGTGAAGCTGCGGCAAACGATGAAGAGCAGAGAGAAAAGTACAACCTATATATACTTTCCGCTGTACATATATAAATGTCCCACCACCTATATACATATATATGTATATATATACATATATATACACATCCGCGGAGGGATGTGTCGGGGGGTTTTCGGCGGGAGAGATAGGAGCTCGCGGCGTACGAGGGTGAATGAGGGGAAGAGTTGCTGGCGCTCCTGGCGCCGCTGGAGAGCGCGATATACCACCGGCGTGCGCGCGATATATCTCCTCGGCCGCGAAGGCGGAGAGGGCGGCCGCGGGAGAGCGGGAGACGCGAGTGCGCGCAACGAGCACTCTGTAGGAGTCCGCGGGCAAAGGGGGCGGACAGTGGCTAAACGACGTAGCGGAATTCCGTGAACACCCCGTAGTGGCGAGGAGGCGTTCGAGAGGAGGCACAGCCGGTTCCGCGCGCCGCTTACCACATCAGTTGGTTCACGGTTTCCGGACTCTGCGCACTGCACAGGTTAGTGGTGGTCCTCCTCGCTCTCGGCTGTCTAGTCGACTATCGCTATTTTCCCCAACTATCTATAGATATTTCTATATACACGTATGAATACGTATATGTGTTATATATATATATATATATGTGTGTACGTGTGTATATATATACATATATATTTTGACACATATCGCCATCTCCCTCGTGCCGTCGCCTCTGTCTCTTCGATCGAACTACCCCGCGGGTCTTTCATCTCTCGTTCTCATTCACCCTTTCATTCATTCCTCCATTCATCCACCGTCCCAACCGTTGCCCGTTATACGCCCGCCCCGCGGCACCTGTTCCGCATCGCTCTCAGTGCCCGCCACGGCTATCGTCCCAGCGAGTCGCTCGCTCTCTCTGCGCGACCCTCGACCTTCCTCGACGCCGCTCGGCACTCGGAATAATTGTGTACGTAACGCTCGGACCTGCTGCTTTTTTTTTTACCTCCGCGCGTTCGCGCGCGTCCGGGGATAACGCGGGTTTTTTTCCCGCTTTATTTGCCTTTTCGGCGGGGCGGTGAGGGGATCGACGACGGGAAGCAATTAATGTCGCGGGTTTTTTTTTCTTCGCTTTTTTTTGTTGTTTTTTCTTTCTTTCTCCTTTTCTGTTGTAGATGTCGTTCGCGACGAGAGGTGAGAGTCGTGTGCGAAAAACGAAGGTGCTGGAAACGTGTTTAGACGCGTCCGAGCGACGCGATCGCGCGCGGCTTTTTCCCCGTGTTGTGTGCTCGACCGTCAGAGGCGGCGCAGTGTGAGACGGCTTCGGCTCCCGCGAACGGAGAGACCGTCAGCCCTCGTCCCGAGGCTCCCAATGACAGATACTCGGGCGCCCGAGAGTAATTGCGATCTCTCTCGTGATCTTAACGGGCGACGACAAAGGCCATTTGCCCGCGCGCACACACTCGCGATTAACCCGCACGTACGCCGGGGCTGATGACTAGTGGAGATCGACGAATTCTTGAGTGGTTTGAGGTGATGTGAAACGTATCAGTGTGTCTCGCTTTGTCTCCGTCTCCGTCGCGCTCTGACTGGTCTATTCTTCCCTCTGTCTCTCTCTCGCGCGCTTCGCAGCTCGTTAGTTGGTTTCTATCTCGCATCCGTATGCGTTTCACGTCGGAGTCGCGTAGAGCGAGGGAGAGAGAGAGAGATAACTAATCTTATTCCAAAATGTCCCGTCGCGGATTATCCGACAGACAAAACGACGGGATCGGCAGAATTTAGCAGCGAGGGGGAGGATTTTGTACGAATTCTGTCCGGTCAACCGTGATGGAAATTAGGATTTCTAGAGAAAAATAATAATATTTCGGGGAAGTTGACGTCGAAAATTGTTGTGAAATTGGGCAAAGGCGAAACCGGGGAAAATTTGGAAGCAGCGGATTCCGAAGATGACATTTTTTTCCGTGCTTTCTTTTTCTCCGCCCACTTGTTAGAAAGACTTTTCCGGCGATAAACGAAAGCTTTGACCCGCCGTGTTGAGGTGACGCGGGACGAACTTCGGAAATTGCGCCGTCGGCGTTAAATCAAAATTGTGACTCGTTTTATTCAAAGACGTATTTTGATTTGAGAAGGCAAATTCTGTTTCATTGCTGAGAGGATAGAAGTCCAATTTACTTTTCTCGAGAATATTAATTAGCTCTCAGTAAATTGGATTACAATTTTCGAATGTTTCATCATCTTAAAAAGGGGGCGGGAGAGGTAAGGGAACTGGAAATTTTTATAAACAAAAAATATATATATATAAAAAATCTCTGGTGTTAACATGATTTTTAAACAATACAAAAGACGTTTTTTCACCATTCAATTTTTCTTTTTCCGAAATCGGTTAATTTCTTTCTTAAAGGTGAAGAATACCGAGATAGAGAGAGAGAGAGAAAAAGCGACAGAACTAATGGCGACTTAAGACGTGAAACACGTTCCGAGTTTTTCTCGTCCTGCGGTGAGCGCCATTAGTTCCATCTTTCTCGCGTCGCTTTCCTGTGGCTCGCATTATGTCGAGTGTTCTCCTTTGCCTACTTCTTTTTTTTTGTTTTGCAGTCGTTCGCCGTGACGCGAGGAGTGGGAAGGACGCGGTTGTTTGTTAAGGGTGGCACAGGGTGCGCGTCATCCATCGACATTCCGTTAAACGGGTTGCGCGGAAAACACGGGGGTGGAAATGAATCACCCTGACTGCCGCTGTCGCGTAGGTGTTCACGGTCTCGAATTTTAAACAAGACGTCCATTGTAACGCCCGGTACGTATTTTTTTTTTTTTATTTTAAACTCGCCGTGCGACGAGCAGCAACGTCGGAACGAAAAACGTCGGCGGTGGCGCGAGATAAAAGCGTTTGAAACACATCGAGTTACCGCGGAGTGACTCAATTTCCGTTACTTAACCGTACGAGCACGATGCTAACTCGATATATATGCACGCACGTTCCGATCCACCCCGCGCGCGGGACTGTAATTCATTCAAATGAAATTGCGCTCGTCGGGTGTGTTTTTTTTTCGCGCTCGCGATCCGCGGAAGCTCTCGACGATTTTACGCCGTCAACTTTAATCGAGTGAAAAATCATTTCCACTCGTTTGTGGACCGAACGACCGCGACCACAATTTCACCTGCGATGATCCTGAAAGCTTTAAATATCCTCAATAATTTATTTATGAATAATTACACAACAATTTTAATCGCCTTTTGAAAAAAATTAAATACAGAATTTCTTTTACTCGTTATATTCGTATATATGGATTTTTTTATATGGCCAAAGCAGCGTTACGAACCATCAATGTCTTGACTTCATCTATGACAATAAAAGTAGAGATTATCTTCGCTATTACAAATTCATTATATAATTTTATCGCCACAAAAGTGCACAAAAAAGTGACTCCACTCTCGTGGTCAACGTCCCACTCGACGCGACATTACAGCCCGCAATCTTCGCGGCCGATTATTAACGTTTTTTTTCTGTTTCGCCACTATACAGGATAGAATCCCACGAAGCCGCGGGGAGAGATAGAACGAAAGTTTTTTCATTCGTCGGACGGCGCGAGAGGAGAGCGAGAGGCGCGAAGGAGGACGACGCGACGGCGAGGCGAAGGGAGCGAAATACGTCGACGTTCACGGGCTAAGGCACTTGTTGCGACCCTCGGGCCCTCCCCCGAGAACACGTAATACCATTGTAAGGAGGCAAGAAGAAGGGAAAAAAAAGTTTCCCAGGAATCTAATGAAAGCTCTTATACGGCAAGATCGATCATTCCACTCGGGTCCAGCTTCCGACCCGACGAGCATAGCGACGGCCGCGGTGGCCCCGGTTTTCCACCGCCGGTTTCTCGCCGCGCGAAAGACGCTTTCCCGGCCATTTTCCCTCAACGTTTGACATTTACTTATGACTTAGTCAAAATCCTCGGTCGGCCGACCCGCGTGACCTTTCCCTGTATGCGCGCACCATATGCGGCCCGACATTGCGGTCGTACGACGCCAACGCACGAGCCAAACTCATCGCGTATCCCCCGTGCAGTTGCGATTCGCGAGGGATGCCCCCGCCGCGCGATGCCTTATCGCGTGTAATGGAACGGATAAACATCGCTCTCTATGTGCGTTCCATATGCTCCGCGCGTAGATTGAAACGCGAAGATTGAAGCGTGGGCCGCTGCCGCCGCTATGCGGGTCTGCAATATTAATGCGAGCTGCCGACGAAAAATGACCCACGCGAGTTTTGACACTCGTGAATATCAAATGGCAGTGGTTTATTGTCGGGATATTAAATTACCCGGCGCGGATTCCGCGGTTTGCGGAGTCCGGGGGCGCGCGAAGCGCGAGTCTCGGGGTCTCGCTTCTCGTGACAAATGCGCGCGGGGAAAACTTGTAACGCGAGAATTCCTCTTCCTGCCGGCTGTGACGAAATATCAGAGACAGAAGGGAAATAAAAAATCACGAGACTCGGAGCCCCCGGTAAATTCGCTCGATCTTAGAAAGTCTTCGGTGCTTCCGGGATTTTTTTTTTTCTTCCATAAGTATTTATACTTCTCAGGGCTAATATTTCATTTTATTCGCGGACCGGGTGTGACGATAACTCGAAAATCCACTGTCACGATTATTAAAAAAAAAAACCGCTCGTGTCTGTAAATATTTGGAAAATATCTGCGCCGTTCGCAAGCGGCAGGACTGTTGAACCCTGGGACTCTTCGACCTTTTTGCATTGAATTTGCATCGGTTTAAACATTTTGCGGGAGCAGAAGCGAGCCGTGCAGTTGTCTCACGCCGGGACGTAAACCCCCGGAGCGCGCGAGTCGAGCCCCAAAACCAATAGACGCCGCCGTGCGCCGTGTCCCCAATTTGTGCCCCGATCGAAGTCAATCTGCGCGTCAAAGCCGCCTCGCGTGCGGATTTGCCGGAACGTGAGCGCCGCTCTTTACCGGAGATACTCACACGTCCGTATGTAAATCATATGTATCGCCGGCAAAGCCGTTCGTGATATCTGCGCTCGATTTTTCGACGCGGCGGGACGTTTCAATAGCCGCGAGTATTTTTCTTCTGCATCGGCTCCTTTGTATGGGATGCGTTGACGTATGATAGTTTGACGCGCCGCCTTTGCCTTTCCGCCCCGATGCACCAGCGAGTGGCTCCATTGTCGAGCTCGCACGGCCGTAATGCTCAGTGTGAACTTTACTTTTTTTTTTCTATGTCCCTCGGGCGGGCTTTTCACGAATAGCCGGTCGCTAGTAGTCGCGCTTCTTTTTTTGCGATGTTAATGCGTTTATATGGATTTCGAGACGTTCGAATTTTATTAAATTTCCAACGTCGCTCTGCGTTCTCGAAAGCAGCATCGAGACTCTACATTCCCGATGCATATTTCCATCAACACTTCGCCTAGTTCTATCGCCGGCAGATATTTCTGTGTGGGCGCGTGTTCTGAGCGGCGCCAATATTGCGTCCTTCATTTTTTTGTTGTATATTTACTCCATTAAACGAGTATAGCTCGCGGCATCGATTCGCTGAATAATTCGCGCGCAAAAAGCATTCCTAAAACAGTCGAATGCTTGAAAATGTATTGGAAAACGGTTTTTTTTTCAGCGCTTTCGCAAACAGAGATAAACATACACCGATGCCATTCGTCGGTGGCGATGTTTAAGCTTTTCGCGAAATTGTTTACTCGCTGGAGAAATAGGAAAAATAAAACAGCGCGTTGACATTGAAAAAGGAGTCAATGACTGCGGGCTACGTTTCTTTATCGCCAAAAAAGGTCCTCGTCACTCGACGCGCTAAAACACATTTTTACGTCGTAATTTACATTCTGCATTCAGCGCAATTTTACTTTTATTACATTTTATTCTCGCAGCGAGAGAAGCAGCGTGAAATTGGAATTCCCATGGGTGACTTTTCGTGCGACACGTCGCCTTTATCCACTGCGATTCCTCGCGTGGGCACGCTCTGGATGTAACACGAATATTGTCCCTTTTATTTTCATATCAACTCCGTTCGGCGGAGTTTTGATATTTCATTCCTCGCTGAATAAATCTCGTAACACTAATTTCATCAATCCTTCGCGCCCTTTAAATCAACCCTTCAACTGTGAAATATTCGTCGCAAACTGCACATGAAACAATTGAAATACGAAAAAGCAATCGCGAATCCTAAAACGATTTCGTGACTTTGGAGCAGCGGATGAAAGATGTACATGAAATATTACAACGAACGAACCTTTTTTCTGTTTCAGAAACACTGATTTATCATTTTTCGGAACATATCTTGTTACCACATATCCTTCGTAAATTATACACTCAGCAGCGCGGAGTTCGACTGAACGGGACTTGGCAAGAAGCACGAGAACGACCTCAAAAGGTGAGACCTCAATCTGTTCGATCAGACAAAACCAATTTTTTGATTTTATGACGATGAAGTTTGCATCGTTGCAACGCATCGAAATTAAAAACAAAATATTAATTCCATAAAAATTTAAAGAATTCACTCCCCATTAGGGGGTGAAAAATTTTTGTTTTGACATGCTCTTACTCGTTACAATAACTTTTTACAGCCGGTTTAATCATGTGGCTTCATTAATATTTTGTTCTTTTAAATTCGTTCCATTGCAACGATGCAAACTTCAACGTACTTTTGTGTTATCAATTAAAAAACCTTTATTTTCGATCAGAATTATTTCTCTTCGATCTTTACCAAAATATAAAGTGGGCAGTAACGACGGGCTCGTCGCTTCTTCCGTCCTCCTAATTCGTCGCCGCTTCCGATTCTTTCAGACAACAAAAATGCAAATAATTGCTGTGTCGGCGTGTATTTTTTTTGCACAATCGTTGGTAACGACCTCCGTCGAGGCTCAACAGTACGGCGACGATCCGCTGGCGTCCCCGCAGGCGGCGATCTTTAACGAGATCGCTTACAGAGACAGACGGGCCAACAAGGCGGAGCCAACCTGCGAGGAACTTCGAGCGATGTGGATTTACAGCAAACGGCAGAGCCGAGCGGCGGAGAACACGAACGATTTGCCCATGTACCGCGATCCGTTTTCCTACAACATATGGGATACGTATCCGGTCCGATCGCCGGCCACCCTCGGCTATCGAGGTACGAAACGATGGACAGTCACGCTTTCCGCGTTCATCCGCATGCGGCGCATTAATGCGCCGATTAAAATACCATCGATTCGCGTCGATACATCGCAAGGTTCGCGCGGTCGAAAATTGGGTCGTTTCGACGCGGTGACTCGTAATCGGCGATAAACGAGGTTGCACTGGTTCAAACCACTTGCGTCACGGCCGCCGATACGTCATGTTATTAAAAGCATCGAACGCCGCTAAGCTGCACTGAAAAATAACGATTTAATATCTACTTTACGCACGCAGGAAGCGTTTTTCATTCAATTCAATTTTTAAAATGCATCAATACATCAATCAGAGTCGGATACATTAAATATGTAACAAAAATTGCGAAGCGGTGAAATATTCAAAATTCCATCGTTCGGCATGCAAATTTAATAGCTTTTTACCAGCAGATTATTCCGTTATCTCGCGCTCGTGACGAAACGAAAACATGTGGCTTATGCGCGATGGCTCAATCGATTTGGGCTACACACAGTGTCGGGCTGGACGCGGCTACGTTCCCATTGAGACTTTGCTCGTCAATGGGCGAACAAACCGCGTGGACTCGGCGTACTAAAGCGTGATCTATGCAAGCGGCTCTCCCGCGGAGTTTGGACATTTGCCCGAACTTGATCACAGATATAGAACGCCGTGATACCGGCTGATATTCCCCGATTAGAAGTCATACGAACGCGCTTAAGTAGGTCCCGTCGGGTACAGTCGGATCGAAAGCGGTGCCAACGCGAGCAGCTTAATGAATCAACGTGTCGAGTGAATTAACTCTGCATCACAGAGACTTCATTAAACGTGGAATCAGCCCAATTTATCGGTTATAAATTACGCGGATTTGACGATGATTATTATTTTTTTTTGACATATGTGCGTGCGAAGTTCGTCTTCTCGTGCCTGCGTAGCGGGCGCGAAATAGTCGATTTTCGCATGTTATTGGAGAATTTATTCGCACACTGCGAGCAGTGCGCGAATAAAATTCGCGCACTGCTCGCAGTGTGCGAATAAATTCTCCAATAACATGCGAAAATCGACTATTTCGCGCCTGCTACGCAGGCACTCGAAGACGAACTCGCACACACGTATGTCAAAAAATAGTATGTGTGACACGTGCGCGTAGGCGATTCACGACTCGTGTGATTGCCGCCCTCGCTTCGCTCGGGCGGCAAACTTCACACTCGTCGTGAATCGCCTACTTCGCGCACTAGTCGCACAATGTACTATTACAGCAGATGTTCGTTGCTATTAGCGCTGCTTCAAATTTGTCAATAAATACTTCGTCCCGGTTCGGAATCGATTCCAAACGAATTACAGGTTATCGAATTTGAAAAAATTGATGAACTATTTTTTTCCACTATTTTCGATTTGGCGAGAAACGAAGTGACGCACTCGACGTTCGTTAAACTGTTTTCGCCTCGTTTTTTATCATCTCCAGGTCACTGCGAAATTTCGCGACCGCGATTTGATGAAAGTTTTGACGAAAGGGAGACGAGCAATCGAGAGCGAGCGGTATTGCTCGGAGAAATATCGACGGCCATTTACCTATGCCAAAGGCTGACCCATTTCGTTGCAATATCCCGCGAGGTTTATTCTCGTGGGGTTCTACTTTTTATTTGTCAGACGTCCGCGCGATAAAATTGATGGGTTTTTGATGATTGACAATCCGCTCGTTGAGTCGCGTCGTCGGTTTCGATTTTCGCTTAGTCTCTGTATCTTATTTACCTAATTCTTCGACTTCGCCTTCGTCGAACGAATCGCTCCGATTCTCGAACTACGCGTATGGAGGAACAATAAAAATAAAAGTAATTCCGAGGAGAACGTTGCAAGCGAATGGAGGGAGGAAACGGAAAAGAACCGGCACTTATAAAAATCCCATCAGTATACTTATAGAAACTGCGTTGGCGTAAGCACCGAGGGTGGTACAGTAGTATTTTAACGACCTTTCCCGCCCGTCGAGGCTTAAGAACAATGTAACAGCTTTGACATTACATTCTACTTCCCTCGTAACTGACTGTTTTCCGTGGCTCCGGCTGTTCAACGCGTATCGCCACATCCACTCGATGTCTTTCTCATTCTGCGTTCCTCGTTCAACGTGTCCCACAAACACTCGTTTATTTCCGACTCATTAAGAGAGATTCTTCACGTGTTGCACAACGCAAACATCGTATCGGATTTTCCGTTTCTCTTACACGCGCGTTCTGGTTATTAAAAATAATTCAACCACTTCAGCTCTTTGTTTGTGATTATGACCACGTCCAGGCAGCGACCGAGCACAGCCTTAAACGAATTTTCAATAACCACTTTCGCTCTTGAGCCTTTGTTAACTTTCTTTCTATATTCCGGAAGCAGCTTTTGTGGCTTTGTCCCCGAGCGACGGTCCCCGGGGAAAACAAATTTCGCGAATTAAATGATATTTTCCCGTCTAAAAAAGAAACATTCAGTCGCCGTTTATACAAATCAGTCGAGAGACGTCTTACCTGTTGAACATTCGGTTTAGTGTTTATTTAAAAACAGCTGTTATACCGAGTATAAGTATGATGTAAAGTTGAAGTTCTTTATATTTTCAAGAATTGATTATTAATAAGAATCAATTCGCTTTAAACTCGTTTGCAAACAATTAAATCACGACACATAAATGAGTCGCCTAAAAGGAGATTTTGCCTTCGATAGTCATATTAACGCTGCCCAAATATCGTTCGAGCCAGGGGCTTCGATCGCTGCCGTGTTTCGAAGGCCTCGGCGCGCAGAAATAGAGTTCTTTGGGCATCGAGTGCAACGTACCCGTTCCAACGTTGTGTGTATATAATGTCATTAATTTGCATCCGAGGACGAGGCGAATATTCGGGCGGTAATACACCGAGCGGTGGCCGAGGAGGGTCTCTCGCGTCTTTGCCGTCGGGCGAGTCAGACGCGGCGCAAGAACCACTATGTACAGGCACGACAAGGTCGGGCCTGGAATAGACCGCACGGAGTGCGTTCCGAATTTAGTCGAACCGCAAAACTTTGTCGCTGGAATTGCGCGCCCGATGAGAGGCCCCACGGGCTAATTCTCTCCGTCCTCCCCGTCCCTTTGTGCTCGACCCGCTGACTATCCAACCACTCGACAATATTAATTCGAACTTTCCATGGATTTCCAATGATCGCCCGCCGATGCGAGTGGCGTAATTAAAAATCGCGACAGAGGGGAGGGGGGGCTGTAATTTCGCGAACGTACGTGACGAGAATTTAATTTCGGTGACAACAGCCTCGGCCGGTGCTCGGAGCTGCCACGTTTATTGACGTTGGCCTCGGGCCCAGGATATAGAGCGCATTGTGCTCTACGCGCGCGTAGCTCGCATAGTACCCGAGCGATGTATCGATGCCGAGCGATGGCGATTGAATTGATGCGAATGTTCGTTGATGTAATTTGTAACGCGACGGGGTCGTCTCAACAAAAGCCATTGAATAGCACATTATATGCTACGAGGGTGGAAAGTGCGTGCTATTGAAAATCCGCTTTACGGACCGAAAACTGGCGATTGCAACACGTGCGATTGCAATCACCAACTTTCGACCCTTGTTACGCTATATACCATTTTTATTCATAATCTTATCGATCCGCAAAAGAGACATTTAAAGCTGGTGTAAAAAATATACAGTACTGTCTGCAATTTTTGACAGCCATTAAAAAAATATTATATTTTTCAAACTAAGTATAGTATTTTTATTTATTTATTTATTCATAACAAAGGGGTAAAAAACAAATTTCAGGGTGAGGAGTAAACTCCTTCATATAAAAGATACAATACATAAACAACAGTAGTACAGGCCGTGTTGATTGCACACATTTAGTAACAAAAACGCACCAGTCGGTTTTACGAACTCGCTCGTAAAAAGCGATAGATGGCTGCCTTCAGGGACAACCCCCATGAAATACAACCCCCATGGAAATAAAGTATATTCAAGATATATGAATTACATAAGATTATAGATATCGGCCAAAGGTTCTATAACCGCAATATATATTTTATACATATATCCACCAGATATATTTTAATGAGATATATCTGAGGTATATCTTAAACAGATAAAAATACATTTATTATGTATTTTTCGGCCAAAAGATGTATAAAACCTTATATATCTTCAAATATACTTTATTTCCATGGGGGTATAACCCGAACGCCTTCACTAATGGTAAGAAGTGGTTTCCGAGCTGGACAAATCGAGGCAGCCAACTGTGGAACGCGTAATGAACGCAATATTACACAAATTATAAAATATACTTAATGCCATGTTTTAGGTCACTCGGCCCTCTCAATTCACCGAGTAAAAACTTGGATTAATACTTTTGTTTCTCGTCCACAGACAACAGCGGCGGTCAGGCCCGTAGCCGCGGCGCGGGTGGCGCGATAATCTACGGAAAGCTCGTGCACAAAGCGCCGGCCGGAAGTCGATTAAGAAACGGCATGCCGAACCGCATGAAAGCCTTCGAGGAAGTGTCGCGCATGTACGGCACGGTGAATCGTCAATTGCCCGATCAGCGACGCAGACAAACGAGTTTCCGAGTCGGAGGCGGCGGCAGCCCCTCGATGTCCCAGGTACCGCAGGCCGGAAGCTTCCAGCATCTCAAAGAGCTCGTTCGAACGGAACGGGCTCGCGAGCTCCAGGTTTGTGGAAAAGCTTCTCCCATTTCCGCTACTTTGAAACGTCGCGCGTCGCTCGGTCCTTTTGAAGTGTGCAAGTCGCTCTCTCGCGGTGGCTTCCCCGCCGTCGGGTCTCTCGACAATTGTTTGTCGAACATCAGCGTCGCAGCTTTGTGGGGCAACGATTTTCCATTCAACGGACAAATAACTTTGCGGCATTGGCTTCTCTGTGCGCCGCGCGAGGGGTCTTACGACCCGCGGGCCATTGTCGCGGCATTAATGGCACCAAGTTTCTCACTCACTTCGCAGGAACAAAGGGACGCGGAAGAAATGGCCGCTCGGGCCGCTGCGCTGAAGGAAATAGCGAACGGCGAGCGACGCGGCTCGCAGGAGGCGAGGAGACAATTTTTGAACTCAGTACAACCATATCAAGACCCCAAAAGTGTCAATTACGGTTACGGCCAATCGCCGTACGTGCCCAGTATAGCCAACTTCGGCGGTGGATTGCTGGTGAGTTGACTTTTTTTCCATTATTATTGCGTTTAGGTCCCGCGCGTCGTTGGAATTTCGTCGTGGAAAAACGCGATGGGCGGCTCGACGGCAGCTTTGCGCTTCTTCTTCGAAGCGTAAGGCTTATTTGTTTCACGATTTATTTGGCATTAATCATGATTGTGGTAATATTGATTGGTTTGGTTAAAACAGAATTATTGGTGAAAATAGAATTATCGTTGGGAGAGAATTTAGTCACAATTTTGTGGAATAACTGAACGATGGGTCGTTCTTTTCCGAGAAGGTCACACGGGGCTCGTTGAAAGAGCCGCGTGTGTTCCGCAGTTTCCTATATATGGATTTGTGCTCGGGGGTAAGACGACTGCTGACGCAATTGAGAGGGACGGGGGAAATGGAAAAAGCACGAGTGGGTTGGGAAGAGACGTCACATCTCGAGGAAAACCGCTGGAGAAATAGCCGGGTGGATGCACCTGTTTTGACCCAACCACCAGTTGAGGCCACCGATCGGTTTTCGGTGCTCCAATTGTAAGAACGTCAAGTTCTATTTCTGTACGAATGATCGCGCAACCGATGCGACAGCCCTGGTAAAAAGAATCGTGAAACAAATAAGACAGATTGTCCCCTCCTCGTGCTTCTACATATCGAGCAAGCGACGGGTGCTGCCCATCGTCATTTGAAAATAATTCCACGACGGTCCGGAAATCGCGGCTTTCGCCAATAAAAACCCCACGATTTTTCGTCTACAGAGCGGCGACAAATACGATCGGGACTCGATGTTGCGCAAATGAGACGCCCGTACGCAAAACGAACGAGAATGTCGAGAGATTGTTGTCATTGAACTGCCGAACGTGAAAATTCTACAATCTGTAATGTCAACGACTGAAAAAGGTATATTCGCATCGTCATTGCTGTAAAAGCTTACGGGTTAGTCAATCAGGCAACAAAGAAATTGATAGACTTCCAATTATAAATTAAAATACTTGAGCGAGCGCGCGAGGACGAGGCGAGGCGGTGAGAGGAAGATGAGGAAAAAAGCGAGCGGACGCTCGTTATTAGCGAACATATCTCAATGTTTACGCGCCCCTAAAAACCCGCGTTTAATCCATATACTCTACTCCTAAAATTATTATTATTATAGTATTAAAAGCAGTATTGAAGATGAAGAAGACGAGGGGGCGAGATGAGCGTCGGGGTTAGAGCGCGATTCGGTGGCGACGAGGCGCGCAGAGTCCCCGATATTTTATGGGTCATCGATGCGCGACGATCGCAAGAATGAGATAAAATATTAGCTGCAACGATCGGCTAGTCGAACCCTCCGCAAAGCAATCTTTAAATAATATAACGAGGGAAGATAATTGGTCCCGGATAATCCCCAGCTCACAATCGCGACTCTCCCTCCCGCTTGACGCGGCCGAATGTGCGCATTCGTCTCGCGACGAGGACGGGCTTTCTATTCAGAACGTCGTTCAATTATCAGAGCGCCACGATACTTCCTACATTGAGCCTGATCTCCTACCTCGTTGGTTCAATAACAATACATTTTACGAAACTCCCGAACAACGTTTACAGGATGAACCTACACAAATAGTGTCCTTTATATATATATAACAAAAAAAAAACGAGAGAGAGCGAAGAAGGATAAGACAATATCATCAAAGGACTTTTAAGTTTGATAACATATATTCTATTGAAGCGCATATAGTTTATATACACGTATATGCGACTAATTGTACTGTGAAAAAAAAAAAAAAATTAATTATTGATTATTGTGAGTCAGTAAATTAGTCACGCACGCTGGAAATGCTAATGGCTGGTGCGCTCGAACTGTCGTGACAGTGTAAATTCGCAAGGGTTGCCACGCGCAATCGCGACAAAAAGAGGTAACGAAGACGGCGCTTTCGCCGTGGTAATTTGTAACAGCTTTTGAAAGCATTAATCAAATTGAGCTTCCGAGGTGTCGCTCGATCTTTGTACGTCGCGCTTATCTCGGGGTAATATATTTGCGCAGCTCTTTAACGTAGGATCGTGACTTTATCGAATCTGCATAACACCCGGCTTTCAGCTTGCGAAAAAAAAGAAAATAAACAAAGATGAGAAAAGAACAACAACCCTCGCGCAACGAGAGCGAGATTACAGAATTGTGATAAGAGTATAAGATTTACCGTGTACACACTGAGCTACTTGAATAACCGCCTTATCTACAATCAGTATTATTCGACAAGATGTAACTAAAACGAAGAGAATTTAAAGAAGCCAGTAACAACAACAAAAATAACGAACAAAACGTGACAATAATAACGCAAAATCAAATGATAAACTCGAAATATATATTTACACACCAACAACTCGCGCATACTTCTCGGGTCTCGTGCATTATCAGCGTGCATTTCTAGTTATTCGTATTTGTTATCGACAGTGACAACACAAACCGAATTCAAGTCGCGCGCGCGCTTTTTACGTAGTACCCGTGCAGCAAGTCTCAGCAATGATTACAAGTAAAATCACAAAAAAATCGAAAAAAATTAGAGAGCCACGAGGAACGTGCGGACAACGCGTAAGCACTTTTAATAAAAATTCTCTCGCGACACGGTAAAGTTACAAGGTAAATAGGGTGGGGGGGAGAAGAGGGGGCGTCGTTGAAATCTGGGAGAATATTTTTCGGATGCATATCTTATCCATCGTCGTATATAATATATTCCACGGAAGTCTCTCTTCACAGCGGGAAGGTCCCGTATGCCTAATTGTGCAATGATAATAATTCTATCGACATGGCATGATCTTGGAGCCAAGGCTTATTACGTGTCATATAAAAAAAAGGAAAAGGAAAAATTTTAAAAACAAGAAATTCCAGACAATAACTACGATGATATTTCGGAATAGTATCTAGACGATAAAAATATATAATATATTACGTATGTCAATATGATGTGGGCACCAGGATAGTCATTCTGACGATTGGATTGACTCCAACGTCGAATAATATCATATCTTTAATTGTGCATAAGACAATAAATAAATAAAAAAAAGAATTAATAATATACGAAAGGACAATAAAGCGCACGTTTAATAGTCAACGAAAACGATTGTTGAATGGCCGGCATGCGTATTCGGTGTCTGAGAGAAAAGAGACAAATATAAAAAAAAAAACGCTCGGCTATTCCGAAGGATTACACTTTTACGGCTCGAGCTCGTAAAACGCAAGCTTCCTAGTGCTATTTTCGTCGGGGCGTCTCATATCTCTAACATATCTCGCTAAAAAGAAGTTCGATCGATTTCACCTTTGCGGCAAAGACATCACGGGTTTTTTCATTTAGGTCGAGTGAGAATGTCGTCGAGCGAAAGGGAGGAAGAAAAAAACGCCGATGCAATAAGCGCGTTATTGCCGGATACAAATAATGTCCTATAGACTAAAAAAATACGCAAATATACAGGAGATTGCGGACCTATCGACCATTGCTGCTCAGTGAATAAAGCTCTGAAATCATTTTTCTCCGACACTAGACGCTCTCGCTTCAATTGAAAAAAAAAACGGGAAAATAAGAAGAGAAGAAGCAACAACAACACAATCGTTCAATACTATTAATCGTGCGTGCAAATAGTTATATACTCTTGAAGAATGTGCTCTAGTTATTTTCATACGTATTTTCATTATTGTGGGTCTTTGAATACCGCGTCTGATGGAAGAACATTATTGTATTGTATAAGGCTTCTCAGGCGAGCAGAAGAGTCTGCGTTGACAATAATACTTTGCGAGGAGAATTGGAGAAGGGTGTATCAAGTATTATATACATACCTAGGGATCTACATGCAAATAGCGTTTGTCTTCGATTTTCCTATGCCATACTAAAACTATTATACTATGTACGATATAAATATATATATACATGAATATATATACTGTATCAACTGAAACGTACTTGAGAAAGCTTCCTTACTATACGAATACAGAGAAAAAAAACTTGTACATTATTTCGAGAAAGGGATTTCGTTGTATCGAGGACGGATCGCTTATTAATACCAAACCAACAATCCAATTCGACTGGAGTTTGAATACTACAAAAAATAAACGCCACTGAAAATACTAAGAGCATTGATTTCGAACGCGATAACGTGATAAAATTGATAAAGAGATTTTTACAAAAATTGTCAAAAAGCATTTAAAAAAAAATCTTTCAAATGATTTTTAATGAACATACGATTTCTTTGAAAAATGTTTCACATTCCCTTTAACGTTTCATTTGAATTTCCCGTTTGGCCAGGCTTTAACACGCGATTTGTCCTCAAATAGAGAAGACCCTCGAGTCCATTGACTAATTTACTCTCGGATGGCTGGATATATTCCAAAGGTAATTGCGGCTGGTTTAATATATAAGACGTGTCAGACAATAATACGGCTTAATGTCATTAACGGTCACTAAGCCTGACTGAAGTTGTATAACTATATTGCATAATATGTATTAATTATACATATGTTTACATATAATAAATAAATATCTATTGTACGCAATTGTAGACGATGTAAACGAATATAATAATTAAACGATCATCGATACACGCAACTTGTCGTCCCGCGATCTCGTTGTTACCCTTAATGACGCTCCCTCGTATCCGGGTCACGCGCCATTAGCGGTCCACGGCGGATATTCCGGAATGGATTACGCGATGCAAGGATTACTCGGGCTGTTAATCGATACATTCAACCGGCGGATCCGCGTTGACGCGACCCCGAGCACGTACGAATTTGCCTCGGGAATGTCTTCCACGCGCTCGACCTTTTCCTGTAAAGTCAGCACCCTCGGGGCTTGCCGAACTACTTGGAACTTGCGAAATCCCGAGGCTCTTCCTCCGCGAACCTGTGACACCGACTCGCGCGATATGCGACAACGGACCGGGACGGAATTCGGGCCAACCGGGAGGAGCAAACATTGAGGAAATTCTCTCAGTCTCAGGACCCCGAGGAAACACAAGATGCTTTTTTATGTAATTAACGATTTATTGCCCTAGACTCCATTCACTCTCCATAAAAAAACCTACAACTGGGAAATAAAAAACGAGTTCTCTTCTGTACATTCGTTAAAATGACGGCGTCTCGAGGACTCGCATGCAACGATCGCAAGGTACTCCCGGCATGGGCTCCGGATGTCTTCGGCAGCGTTTGCACAACGCCGACTCGATGGGCGTCAAGTCGATTTGCGGTTTTGAACCAACGGAATTCGGGCCAAGCGGGAGGAGCAAACATTCAGGAAATTCTCTCGATCTCAGGACCCCGAGGAAACACAAGATGCTTTTTTATGTAATTAACGATTTATTGACCTAGTCTCCATTCACTCTCCATAAAAAAACCTACAATTGGGAAATAAAAAACGAGTTCACTTCTATACATTCGTTAAGACAACCACGTCTCGAGGACTCGCGTGCAACGATCGCAAGGTACTCCCGGCATGGGCTCCGGATGTCTTCGGCAGCGCTTGCACAACGCCGACTCGATGGGCGTCAAGTCGATTCGCGGTTTTGAACCGACGGAATTCGGGCCAAGCGGGAGGAGCAAACATTGAGGAAATTCTTTTGGTCTCAGGGCCCCGAGGAAACACAAGATGCTTCTTTATGTAATTAACGATTTATTGACCTAGTCTCCATTCACTCTCCATAAAAAAACCTACAATTGGGAAATAAAAAACGAGTTCTCTTCTATACATTCGTTAAGACGACCACGTCTCGAGGACTCGCGTGCAACGATCGCAAGGTACTCCCGGCATGGGTTCCGGGTGTCTTCGGCAGCGTTTGCACAACGCCGACTCGATGGACTTCAAGTCGATTCGGGGTTTCGCGGCCGCGGTATCCTCGATCAGTGTCACCGTCGAGACTTGGAGTATGTCGCATAATTCGGAATTCGAAGACGTCCTTTCGGGCTGCAGAATCTATTTTTTTAAAATTATAATAAAGCAGAATTAATTTCCGCATGTTGGTCTTCGAAAAGTTGTTAACATTTGAGCGCAAAAACACGTACCGATAAAGTAGAGAATTTCTCGCTATCAATACTGACCGTGGCATCGAATGCCCACGTATTTGTTTGCACCTGGTGGTGCAGCTCAGTTTTCACCGCCAGCGCCGTGTTAATTACCGTTTCCACGCGCGGGTCGTGCCAATTTTGCGGCAAAACATGAGCCGAGTGGTGGAGGGGAACCGAGGCTGAAACGAGATTAAACGAAATTCAGCGTCGACCATCGAGCCCCGTCGCGGGTTCAACGAAAACGAGATTATCCAACCGAGATTATCGGGATGATAGAGCCAGGTTTCCTCGGCCAAGTGCGGAATAATTGGGGCGATGGATCTCACGATAACTGCGAGAATTTCGCCGATCACGTCAACGACGCCGACTCGATGGGGCGAGAGAGCCGCGTCGCAGTACAGTCGGTCCTTCACGAGATGACAGTAGACGGCGGAAACGTCGTTCGCGACGAAATTTAACACGGCTTTGCACACGTGATGATACTGGTAGCTGTCGTAAAATTGTTGTATCTGAAAGCGCAAACTTTGAAACGGGGGTTGATGAAAATCATCGGTAAGATTGATCGGTTCGTCGCTGACTCCTACCTCGTTGTTGTAGTGGTAAAGACGATGCAGCATAAATTTGTCTAAGTTCAGATATTGGCCCTGCACGTTGTTGTACGTGTCGTATCGGTAAAGAGCGCCGAGCAGAAATCGCAACACGAGTCTCAACTTTTGCACGGACTCCGCGCTTCCCTTGATCAAGGTGTCGCCGACCGGAACTTGGCTATGCTGGGGACCGTGACTCGCCACCCACCATCTGTCGTGAAAAATTCGCTGTTAATTCACAATTTTCTCAATAAAAATAAATAAATAAATTCAATAAATAAATAAATAAATTCAATATATAAATAAATAAATTCAATAAATAAATAAATAAATTCAATAAATAAATAAATAAATAAATAAATAAATAAATAAATTGCAACGTCGAGAATTTGCGTACCTAAGCGTATCGACACCGTAGACGGGGTTCGTCTTTTTGTTCTTTCCACCTTCCGTGATATCCTCTGGGTTGACAACGTTTCCCAACGATTTCGACATCTTGTCGTGCTTCTCGTCAACTGCGAATCCATGAACGAATAGAGCTCTGCGAAGTTTCAATTTTTAATTCGTTGTCGATGAAAAAAAAAAACGTATTCTATGTACGACTTTCGCGGTATTCGATGAGCTTTAAAGGGAGCCGCGTTAAAGGTACCTTAAATATTGCGTACTTGAAAGGTGGAGTTCCCTGAAGAGCGATCGAAGTCAGCAGCGACGACTGGAACCATCCGGTAAATTGATCCATGCCCTCGATGTAGAGATCTGCGACTTTTCCCTCGGGAAGAACGGCCGACCAGGACAGGCCGCTGTCCAGCCATATGTCCATTATGTCCTGCGCGATATAAACATTCTTCGAGCTTCGCACGGCAAGGATTGATTCAATTTCTCAGTGTACACTCACTTGACCCTTTTCCAACTCCGTCGCTTTTAACTGCAATTTTTCTAAAAGCGTTTTTCCCACCAGTTCCTCGATGGACATTGTCCACCAGCAATCGCATCCGTTTTGCTCCACTAAATTACATAATCTCTCCACGAGTTCCCTGCGATTAATTAATAAAATTATAATAAATCAAATAATTATAATTAAATTATTATTATAATTAATCAAATTTAATTAGTAACAGAACTCCTGCCTTTAAAACTGTATATGCAACGCCAAAAAAAATATAGAGCTTCAGATTTTGCCATTTTTTAGCCGAATTTACGAGTTCTGACATAAAAAATAGTTATAGATTCACCTGCTCGTTACTACATCTCCGCTATCCTTGCGATAAAGCACTGGAATGGGAGTTCCCCACGCTCGTTGCCGCGAGATGCACCAGTAAGGCCGCTGTTTCACTTGGTTGTACAAAGCCTTCGCCGATGACGTTCTTTGACTCGCCGGATGAATTTCCACCTTCTCCAAGCTTTCCTGTACATCAAAGTGCTCGCTTAGGATGCGTAATTCTCGATTTATTTCGCCGCTGAAAGTTTCCATCCACTCACTATGGCTTTCTCCTTCAGCGAATCGGTGTCGATGAACCACTGATAACTCGCGAGAGTCAACACGGGCTTCTTGGTTCTCCAGTCGTAGGGATAACTGTGCTTCAGATACTCGGTGTGCAAAATATCGTCGCCCATGAATTTGATCACCGCGTCGCTTCCCTCGGTCAACACGTCGAGACCAGCGAAGGTCTCGCCGGCGTCGGGTGTATATCGACCTTCCTTGTTCACCAAAGACATCTGGCAAAAAAAAAAATAAAGCCGTTTCAATTTAATTAAAAAAACTACAGATTCAAGTTTCTTTGTTTTATAGGGAGATGAAAAAAGGTACGTACAACAGGTATTTTGTTCTCCAGACCGACGAGAAAATCCTCCGAACCATGAGCCGGGGCAGTGTGAACCAATCCGGTGCCCACGGTAGTTGTTACGTGACTCGCGGGTAAAAAAGGCAGATTTTTACCCGTGATAGGGTGAAGGTATGTCGAGTTAGCGAGGTCGCTTCCTGTTCGCCAAATACACTTTAATCAGCATCAGAGTCGACGAATACTTCGTTTTGCAAATTTTACATGCGCACCTTTGATGTCCAGAACGTGACGTAATTCGCCGATTTTTTCTGCTACACTGGCGAACAAATCTTTGGCTACGATATTGAGATTCCCATGTTTGTCCTCGGCAACGGAGTAAACCGCTTCGTCGGAATACGCCAGAGCCTGATTCGCCACCAGAGTCCACGGCGTCGTGGTCCACGTGAGTCCGTAGATCGTTCGTCCGTCGAATTCCTTCAGCGCCGCCGGCAAATCGACGAGCCGCAAACGCGCGTAAGCGCATTTGCTCTCGTGACTGCGATTGTACTCCAATTCGGATTCTGCCAAAGCTGTCCTGCATGAATTCTTTTAAGATCGAGTGATCGGTGAAAAGTAAAAAAAAAAGAAGCGAGAAAAATCGACGAAGCTGCCGTCGTACCTGGACGACGGTGACCAGTAGACGGGCTTGAAATCTCGGAACACCAGTTTCTTCTCATACAACTCGTAAAATCGTCGCAACTGGTTCGTCACATAAGAAACGTTGTTGGTGAAGTAACAGCCGGATTCTCGCCAGTCGGCCATCACGCCCCAGGACATAAAGACCTGGCGCTGCTTCTCGATAGCTTTGCTTGCATATTTTCGAGCTGAAAATACGTTAAATTTATAATTAAACAAAATGTTGAAGAATTTTTAAGCAAGTTAAATATAGATTGGTCTAAATCGGAGCTTCTCTTACCCAGCTTACGAATTTGTAGAGGAGTCAGCTGCGACTTTTCCTCCTTCAAACTGTTCAGAGCTTTCAATTCAATAGGCAAACCATGGCAATCCCAACCAGGCACATACTGCACACGTTGGCCTCGTATCACTCGACTTCTGAGCGTGATATCTTTGAGAATCTGAATGAATAAAAAAAAATTGTTACAAAAACACAAATTGTGATTTTCAGTAGAGGAACTTCTAAAATAAAATAAAACCTTGTTTATAGCGTGTCCCATGTGAGGCACCCCATTCGCGTAGGGTGGACCGTCGTGTAGAATAAAGTCCGGGCCCTGAAGATTCTCCCTTTGCCAGTCGTACAACTCGACGAATCCGCATTTCTGTAATTGACGACTTTGAAAAATTTATCGACGAAAGCGGTATTGAAAGTACAGTCAAAGCGCGCTTACCTCAATCAAATAATGGTCCTTTTCCACCCTCTTCTCGCCCTTGATCCACGTCGGAAAATTCGTCTTCGGCAGCAGAACGGATTTGGAATATTGTTCCTTGACAGCCTCGTTTGTCTTCGCGTAGGTTCGCAGAATATACTTCGTGGAGCGCGAGAATGAAAAGCGAAAACACTGTGCCCGGCTGTTTATAAACGCGGCCATGTTTCGTCCGTCCTTCGTCTGCTCCGACGAACATAACCTCCACGACCGTGCGGACGCGGCAATTGGAGCGCTATAGCCGCGAAGATATGAGCGCGGTAACTAAGGTGACCAATTACCCAAGTAACAATTTTTGTGTTGTTATGGAAAAGTTATCCGAATGGGATACATATGTCCGCCAGAATGTTATCTGAAAGCTGTCCTATGTCCGAAAGTTAACTTTCGGACATCGGATATCTTACAGATAACATTTTGGCGGACATATGTAACCCATTCGGATAACTTTCTCGTAACAACACAAAAATTGTTACTTGGGTAATTAATTAATTTTAACGAATAAAAAGTTGGAGGATCAAAACGTCGCAGTCCTCGTAACCGCTTTATTCGTGCTGTTGTTATTTTATTGGCCGAGAGTTCATTTGTCCCTCGGCAATTTTGACAATTCAGTACAATTTTTTTTTTTTCTGAATCACGAAGGAAAAAAATAGTTATTATCTTATATATTCTTATACATATTAAAAATTCGAAATGGATTTGTCGGCGCTGCAGCGCTTGTTGTCAAATGGCTTAAATAAATAAATAACGCCTGACTAATAAGTAGTACAAGAATCTGCCGAGAGATGGCCACGAGGTTGAAGACACCTGGAAATTGCTGGAATGCTTTCTCGCAAGCGGTCGTGTCTCGTGCGATTACTATATAACGATCATTTCGCATCGTGTCTTTCACTAAGGGACCTGGTGTAGGTTAGGGGGACCGCGGCCTGAAAAGGTCGTCCCCCACGACCCGTGGTCAAAGTAAAGTAATGCAGATTGCTCATAAACGAGCGATCGTACAATGGTGTTCCATTTTCCTGTATGATTCACACCAAAAAGCAACAGGTTACCCAGGTCCCATATTTTTTGCATCGGCCGACGGAAAGAAGTTGCTGTACTTCGTTGCGGAAGTACCGCGCGTTTTTTGGAAACGGAAGGGGAAATACAGTAGCTCGTGGTTCATATCTCGAATTTTTTTACGAAGGCTAAAAAAAAGCGTCAAAAAGCAGTCGCGGCTTGAAAGAGTCACGCCGAAAGACGCGATGGAGGAAAAAATCCTTCTCTTATCGCGTCAATCGAAACAGCAGAAACATCGACATTAAAAGTCGATGTTTTGAAAAGAAAAAAAATTGGGGTCGATTTTATGTCCGGAGCGGATCTACGATTTCTGACAGAAAAGATATTTTTTTCGTCGCCAAAAAAATATTTTTTTCAAAATCGATTAAAAAAGGTTAATAACCAGTGTTTCGGGGGTAGAATATGCGACTTGAGAATGACGGTATAGATTAAAAGTCGATGTTTTGAAAAGAAAAAAATTGGGGTCGATTTTATGTCCGGAGCCGGATCTACGATTTCTGACAGAAAAAATATTTTTTTCGTCGCCAAAAAAATATTTTTTTCAAAATCGATTAAAAAAGGTTAATAACCAGTATTTTCGGGGGTAGAATATGCGACTTGATGGTATAGGTTAAAAGTCGATATTTTGAAAAGAAAAAAATTGGGGTCGATTTTATGTCCGGAGCATGACCTTGAAATTTTCTGCATCTGCAAAAAAATTATTTTAGCAATGTGTAGCGCTAAACTATTGACTTGAGAAAAAAAAGTCTAAGGACTTTTCTTTTCCTTTTTCAGTTATCTTCCAACGGATTTTTTCAAAAATTTTATTAGATTCTTTTTCGACAAAGTAGAGCCAATTTTCTGCTTTGGCACGCTGTCACGTCTTAGGTATTGCTCGAAAAGAAACATTGTTTAAGACTTTTTTGTTTCTTTTTCGATTAACTAACAACGGATTTTTCGAAAAAAAATTTTAGATTTTTTTTTTTTAGCAAGGCGTAGCGCCTAAACAACGTAGCGACGGGAAAACAAAGTCTGGGGACTTTTCTTTTCCTTTTTCGTTTATCTTTCAACGGATTTTTTACAAAATTTTATTAGACTGTTTTTCATCTCGATAAATAAATAATGCATTGCGATTTAATAAAATTCGAATTAAACAAAAATTGTGAAAAAATATTTCGAAAAATCCGTTGTTAGATAATCGAAAAAGAAACAAAAAAAGTCTTATAAAATGTTGTTTTTCAAGCAATATCTAAGATGTAACTGCGTGTCAAAGCAGAAAACTGGCTCTACTTTTTCGAAAAACAGACTAATAACATTTTTGGAAAAATCCGTTGGAAGATAATTGAAAAGGGAAAAGAAAAGTCCTTAGACTTTTTTTTCTCAAGTCAATAGTTTAGGCGCTACACATTGCTAAAATAATTTTTTTGCAGATGCAGAAAATTTCAAGGTCATGCCCGGAGCCGGATCTACGATTTATGACAGAAAAAATATTTTTTTCGTCGCCAAAAAAATATTTTTTTCAAAATCGATTAAAAAAGGTTAGTAACCAGTGTTTTTGGGGGTAGAATATGCGACTTGAGAATGATGGTATAGGTTAAAAGTCGATGTTTTGAAAAGAAAAAAAATTGGGGTCGATTTTATGTCCGGAGCCGGATCTACGATTTCTGACAGAAAAAATATTTTTTTCGTCGCCAAAAAAATAGTTATTATCTTATATATTCTTATACATGTTAAAAATTCGAAATGGATTTTCCGGCGCTGCAGCGCTTGTTGTCAAATGGCTTAAATAAATAAATAACGCCTAACTAATAAGTAGTACAAGAATCTGCCGAGAGATGGCCACGAGGTTGAAGACACCTGGAAATTGCTGGAGTGCTTTCCCGCAAGCGGTCGTGTCTCGTGCGATTACTATATAACGATCATTTCGCATCGTGTCTTTCACTAAGGGACCTGGTGTAGGTTAGGGGGACCGCGGCCTGAAAAGGTCGTCCCCCACGACCCGTGGTCAAAGTAAAGTAATGCAGATTGCTCATAAACGAGCGATCGTACAATGGTGTTCCATTTTCCTGTATGATTCACACCAAAAAGCAACAGGTTACCCAGGTCCCATATTTTTTGCATCGGCCGACGGAAAGAAGTTGCTGTACTTCGTTGCGGAAGTACCGCGCGTTTTTTGGAAACGGAAGGGGAAATACAGTAGCTCGTGGTTCATATCTCGAATTTTTTTACGAAGGCTAAAAAAAAGCGTCAAAAAGCAGTCGCGGCTTGAAAGAGTCACGCCGAAAGACGCGATGGAGGAAAAAATCCTTCTCTTATCGCGTCAATCGAAACAGCAGAAACATCGACATTAAAAGTCGATGTTTTGAAAAGAAAAAAAATTGGGGTCGATTTTATGTCCGGAGCGGATCTACGATTTCTGACAGAAAAGATATTTTTTTCGTCGCCAAAAAAATATTTTTTTCAAAATCGATTAAAAAAGGTTAATAACCAGTGTTTCGGGGGTAGAATATGCGACTTGAGAATGACGGTATAGATTAAAAGTCGATGTTTTGAAAAGAAAAAAATTGGGGTCGATTTTATGTCCGGAGCCGGATCTACGATTTCTGACAGAAAAAATATTTTTTTCGTCGCCAAAAAAATATTTTTTTCAAAATCGATTAAAAAAGGTTAATAACCAGTATTTTCGGGGGTAGAATATGCGACTTGATGGTATAGGTTAAAAGTCGATATTTTGAAAAGAAAAAAATTGGGGTCGATTTTATGTCCGGAGCATGACCTTGAAATTTTCTGCATCTGCAAAAAAATTATTTTAGCAATGTGTAGCGCTAAACTATTGACTTGAGAAAAAAAAGTCTAAGGACTTTTCTTTTCCTTTTTCAGTTATCTTCCAACGGATTTTTTCAAAAATTTTATTAGATTCTTTTTCGACAAAGTAGAGCCAATTTTCTGCTTTGGCACGCTGTCACGTCTTAGGTATTGCTCGAAAAGAAACATTGTTTAAGACTTTTTTGTTTCTTTTTCGATTAACTAACAACGGATTTTTCGAAAAAAAATTTTAGATTTTTTTTTTTTAGCAAGGCGTAGCGCCTAAACAACGTAGCGACGGGAAAACAAAGTCTGGGGACTTTTCTTTTCCTTTTTCGTTTATCTTTCAACGGATTTTTTACAAAATTTTATTAGACTGTTTTTCATCTCGATAAATAAATAATGCATTGCGATTTAATAAAATTCGAATTAAACAAAAATTGTGAAAAAATATTTCGAAAAATCCGTTGTTAGATAATCGAAAAAGAAACAAAAAAAGTCTTATAAAATGTTGTTTTTCAAGCAATATCTAAGATGTAACTGCGTGTCAAAGCAGAAAACTGGCTCTACTTTTTCGAAAAACAGACTAATAACATTTTTGGAAAAATCCGTTGGAAGATAATTGAAAAGGGAAAAGAAAAGTCCTTAGACTTTTTTTTCTCAAGTCAATAGTTTAGGCGCTACACATTGCTAAAATAATTTTTTTGCAGATGCAGAAAATTTCAAGGTCATGCCCGGAGCCGGATCTACGATTTATGACAGAAAAAATATTTTTTTCGTCGCCAAAAAAATATTTTTTTCAAAATCGATTAAAAAAGGTTAGTAACCAGTGTTTTTGGGGGTAGAATATGCGACTTGAGAATGATGGTATAGGTTAAAAGTCGATGTTTTGAAAAGAAAAAAAATTGGGGTCGATTTTATGTCCGGAGCCGGATCTACGATTTCTGACAGAAAAAATATTTTTTTCGTCGCCAAAAAAATAGTTATTATCTTATATATTCTTATACATGTTAAAAATTCGAAATGGATTTTCCGGCGCTGCAGCGCTTGTTGTCAAATGGCTTAAATAAATAAATAACGCCTAACTAATAAGTAGTACAAGAATCTGCCGAGAGATGGCCACGAGGTTGAAGACACCTGGAAATTGCTGGAGTGCTTTCCCGCAAGCGGTCGTGTCTCGTGCGATTACTATATAACGATCATTTCGCATCGTGTCTTTCACTAAGGGACCTGGTGTAGGTTAGGGGGACCGCGGCCTGAAAAGGTCGTCCCCCACGACCCGTGGTCAAAGTAAAGTAATGCAGATTGCTCATAAATGAGCGATCGTACAATGGTGTTCCATTTTCCTGTATGATTCACACCAAAAAGCAACAGGTTACCCAGGTCCCATATTTTTTGCATCGGCCGACGGAAAGAAGTTGCTGTACTTCGTTGCGGAAGTACCGCGCGTTTTTTGGAAACGGAAGGGGAAATACAGTAGCTCGTGGTTCATATCTCGAATTTTTTTACGAAGGCTAAAAAAAAGCGTCAAAAAGCAGTCGCGGCTTGAAAGAGTCACGCCGAAAGACGCGATGGAGGAAAAAATCCTTCTCTTATCGCGTCAATCGAAACAGCAGAAACATCGACATTAAAAGTCGATGTTTTGAAAAGAAAAAAAATTGGGGTCGATTTTATGTCCGGAGCGGATCTACGATTTCTGACAGAAAAGATATTTTTTTCGTCGCCAAAAAAATATTTTTTTCAAAATCGATTAAAAAAGGTTAATAACCAGTGTTTCGGGGGTAGAATATGCGACTTGAGAATGATGGTATAGATTAAAAGTCGATGTTTTGAAAAGAAAAAAATTGGGGTCGATTTTATGTCCGGAGCATGACCTTGAAATTTTCTGCATCTGCAAAAAAATTATTTTAGCAATGTGTAGCGCCTAAACTATTGACTTGAGAAAAAAAAGTCTAAGGACTTTTCTTTTCCTTTTTCAGTTATCTTCCAACGGATTTTTTCAAAAATGTTATTAGATTCTTTTTCGACAAAGTAGAGCCAATTTTCTGCTTTGGCACGCTGTCACGTCTTAGGTATTGCTCGAAAAGAAACATTGTTTAAGACTTTTTTGTTTCTTTTTCGATTATCTAACAACGGATTTTTCGAAAAAAAATTTTAGATTTTTTTTTTTTAGTAAGGCGTAGCGCCTAAACAACGTAGCGACTTGGGAAAACAAAGTCTGGGGACTTTTCTTTTCCTTTTTCGTTTATCTTTCAACGGATTTTTTACAAAATTTTATTAGACTGTTTTTCATCTCGATAAATAAATAATGCATTACGATTTAATAAAATTCGAATTAAACAAAAATTGTGAAAAAATATTTCGAAAAATCCGTTGTTAGATAATCGAAAAAGAAACAAAAAAAAGTCTTATAAAATGTTGTTTTTCAAGCAATATCTAAGATGTAACTGCGTGTCAAAGCAAATAAATTAATTTAACTTTTTCGAGAAACAGTCTAATAAAATGTTGTAAAACATCCGTTGCAAGATAAATGAAAAAGGGAAAGAAAAGTCCCCAGACTTTTTTTTTCCAAGTCAATAGTTTAGGCGCTACGCCTTGCTAAAAAAAATCTGAATTTTTTTTCGAAAAATCCGTTGTTAGGTAATCGAAAAAGAAACAAAAAAGTCTTACACAATCTTTTTTTTCGAGCAATACCTAAGATGTAACATTGTGTCAAAGCAAAAGTTGACTCCACTTTTTCCAAAAACAGTCTAATAAAATTTTTGAAAAAATCCGTTGGAAGATAATTGAAAAAGGAAAAGAAAAGTCCTTAGACGTTTTTTTCTCAAGTCAATAGTTTAGGCGTTACACCTTGCTAAAATAATTTTTTTGCAGATGCAGAACATTTCAAAGTCATTTCCTGTTTCATTTACCTTTCAACTGATTTTTTACAAAATTTTATTAGACTGTTCTTCGAAAAAGTAGAATCATTTTTTTGCTTTGACACGCTGTTACATCTTAGGTATTGCCCGAAAAAAAAAAGATTGTGTAAGACTTTTTTGTTTCTTTTTCGATTACCTAACAACGGATTTTTCGAAAAAAAAATTAAGATTTTTTTTCCGCAAGGCGTAGCGCCTAAACTATTGACTTGGGAAGACAAAGTCTAGGGACTTTTCTTTTCCTGTTACATTTATCTTCCAACGGATTTTTTCAAAAATTTTATTAGACTGTTTTTCGAAAAAGTAGAGTCAGTTTTCTGCTACCTGACAACGGATTTTTCGAAATATTTTTTCACAATTTCTTTTTTTTTGCAAGGCGTAGCGCCTAAACTATTGACTTAGGAAAAAAAAGTCTGGGGACTTTTCTTTTCCTTTTTCATTTATCTTCGAACGAATTTTTTACAACATTTTTTTAGACTGTTTTTCGAAAAAGTTAAATTAATTTTTTTGCTTTGACACGCTGTTACATCTTAGATATTGCTTGAAAAACAACATTTTATAAGACTTTTTTGTTTCTTTTTTGATTACGTAACAACGGATTTTTCGAAACATTTTTTCACAATTTTTGTTTAATTCGAATTTTATTAAATCGCCATGCATTATTTATTTATCGAGATAAAAAACAGTCTAATAAAATTTTGTAAAAAATCCGTTGAAAGATAAATGAAAAAGGAAAAGAAAAGTCCCGAGACTTTGTTTTCCCAAGTCAATAGTTTAGGCGCTACGCCTTGCTAAAAAAAAAAAAAATCAAAACATTTTTTTCGAAAAATCGGTTGTTAGACAATCGAAAAAGAAACAAAAAATTCTTATACAATGTTTTTTTTCGAGCAATACCTAAGATGTGGCAGCGTGCCAAAGCAGAAAACTGGCTCTACTTTTTCGAAAAACAGACTAATAACATTTTTGGAAAAATCCGTTGGAAGATAACTGAAAAGGGAAAAGAAAAGTCCTTAGACTTTTTTTTCTCAAGTCAATAGTTTAGGCGCTACACATTGCTAAAATAATTTTTTTGCAGATGCAGAAAATTTCAAGGTCATGTCCGGAGCCGGATCTACGATTTATGACAGAAAAAATATTTTTTTCGTCGCCAAAAAAATAGTTATTATCTTATATATTCTTATACATATTAAAAATTCGAAATGGATTTGTCGGCGCTGCAGCGCTTGTTGTCAAATGGCTTAAATAAATAAATAACGCCTGACTAATAAGTAGTACAAGAATCTGCCGAGAGATGGCCACGAGGTTGAAGACACCTGGAAATTGCTGGAGTGCTTTCCCGCAAGCGGTCGTGTCTCGTGCGATTACTATATAACGATCATTTCGCATCGTGTCTTTCACTAAGGGACCTGGTGTAGGTTAGGGGGACCGCGGCCTGAAAAGGTCGTCCCCCACGACCCGTGGTCAAAGTAAAGTAATGCAGATTGCTCATAAACGAGCGATCGTACAATGGTGTTCCATTTTCCTGTATGATTCACACCAAAAAGCAACAGGTTACCCAGGTCCCATATTTTTTGCATCGGCCGACGGAAAGAAGTTGCTGTACTTCGTTGCGGAAGTACCGCGCGTTTTTTGGAAACGGAAGGGGAAATACAGTAGCTCGTGGTACATATCTCGAATTTTTTTACGAAGGCTAAAAAAAAGCGTCAAAAAGCAGTCGCGGCTTGAAAGAGTCACGCCGAAAGATGCGACGGAGGAAAAAATCCTTCTCTTATCGCGTCAATCGAAACAGCAGAAACATCGACATTAAAAGTCGATGTTTTGAAAAGAAAAAAAAATTGGGGTCGATTTTATGTCCGGAGCCGGATCTACGATTTCTGACAGAAAAAATATTTTTTTCGTCGCCAAACAAATATTTTTTTCAAAATCGATTAAAAAAGGTTAGTAACCAGTGTTTTTGGGGGTAGAATATGCGACTTCAACTATTATTTTTTTTCTTTGTGTATTGCTTTATTTCCATTTTTCAACGTCTGCTTCACTTTTTCCTTTGCTTATTCGTATTGCTCTTGTTTCTCGCCTGTTTTCACCTCATTTAGTCTTAAGTTTGGCTCTGTACTCTATTCACGCTTGCTATGTATTCCTTGCTTTGTATATCTCTGTAACTTTAGTCCTTAGGGGACTTTGTCCCAGGACTCAATAAATACTACTACTACTACTACTTGAGAATGATGGTATAGGTTAAAAGTCAATGTTTTGAAAAAAAAAAAAAAAAAAAAAAAAAAAAAAAAAAATGCAGAGGTCGATTTTGGCGAAAAGTTATTCAGGCACGCGCGCTAGCGCGTGTGATTATCCTAGTCAATAAAAGAAAATTGATTGCCTTCATTGCTAATATATCACCATACTTCAAAAACTTTAATTGACTCACATTTTGGGTGTTTTTTCGATTCTAATGAAAATGCATCTAAAAAGCAATATAGAAAACAGATTAAGAAAAAAAGGAGACCGTGAAGTATGACCAAACGGGAAGAAAAAAATCGAGGGTTCCATTTCTCCGCGCAACCTACGCAACAATAACGACTCACAAATGGTTGAAAACGTAGTATACAATTTAATTTCAATATGTATATATATATAATATGTGTATCACTCGGAATACAAATGTTGAACGTTATACAAATAGGCTCGAAATATGCTACAGCTCCGTAACTATCCGACATTCGCTCCGCACGCAATCGCGTCTTTCTCTACTATCAGTCTTCCCATTCGTCGGCATCGGGCTGCGAGTCGTACTCGCTGGTGGCCGAGTTACCGTCGCCGGTCGAGGTCTCGTTGCGTTTGGGCGGCGGCGGCGGGATCTGCCGCGATATCCTCTCCATCGCCGGGGACAGCCCGCTGCTCGTCGTCGATGGGCCACCCGCGATCGCTCTTCGCCTCAGCAGCAGCGTTTTTCGCAGATCGTCGACGAGGTCGCCGCCGACCGCCGCGGAGGACCAGCGATCGGGTTCCACGGCCGCGGCGGCGTTGCGCAGTTTCGCCTTTCCGACGCCGCCGGCCGCGCGAATTGCCGCCATGAGATTTGTTCTGTCGTCTGCGGCCGGAGCTGCCGGCTTCGATTGACTTTTCGGTTCCCCGGGCTTCGCTTGACCTTCGTCCGAGGCCGGAGGAGGCGGAGGCGGCGGCGGCGGCGGCGGCGGCGGTGGCGGAGGAGGAGGAGGAGGCGGCATATTCGCCGCGGGAACCGCAGCTGCTGATGAGGCAGGTCCCGGCTGCGAGGACGCGGTTGGAATGTGACTCTGAGTTGCCGCGGGCGGAGGCGGCGGAGGCGGAGGCGCCGATGCGGCCTGCGCGGTCGAGTTCGCCGTGTCCGTGATGTCCGGTAGCTTCGGGGCGTTCGGCTCGAAAATCGTGGGTTTCGCGTCGCCGCCGTGATCCGGGAGATCGAGACGCACCGTTGGGGTCGTGACCGCCGAGGATGGGGCGATCGGGCTTTGGAAGCTGAGATCCAGGGTGAATCTCTCGTCGTCCACGATACCAGGGAGATCGGGCAGAGTTATCGGAACGTTTATCTGCGGTACCTGGAGCAGAAATATTTGATCAGAAAGAGCGGATGGCGTTGAACAATTTCGTGATATCTTTGCGAGAAGTTTTTTCCCAGCTTTTCGCGCGTCTGAGGATCGGCGGATTTTAAGATTGGGGCGTAAATTACCTCGCCGAGGGCTGGAGCGTATAAATACGAGGGGGACTCGAAGTCGACGGAATTCCAAGGCTGCACAATGGAATCGGGCGCGTCTTCCATTCTCTGGGCGTTGGAATCGGCGTTCGCGGGCAATCGCGAGAGTCGGTCCGGGCTCTCCTGGTCCATGAGGAGCAGCGCGCTCACCGAGGACACGTGATTGGCTAATCGATCGTCGGTCTGTTCCGGCCAGCCTGTTTTCTTCAGTGGTTTCCCCATCACGTAGTAAAATTGCAATTTCTCCTGGAGATTCGTCTCGCCCGTGTAATGTTCCTCCTTGAACGTGTGATTGAACCTCCGGGGCTCAGATGGTTCACTAGGAAAAGCGGGCGTCATATCGCACGGTCCACCCGAGACTGGACGTCCGACGATCGTCTGGTACTCTCTGTACGTAGAAAACGCTGGATACTTTGCATCCGAATACATCTTGGTGGCTTTCAGGCTCAAATTCGTTTGTAGATAATGAAGTTGGTCTTGCAGCTTGTTCGCTTTGCTTCTGACGGTCGACAACCTTTTTGGAAAAAACAAGCAGATTTAGTTTAACAAATTAAACTGTTTTCTGCAAAGATGAAACAGCCGCCTTTTGCCACAACTTGCACAATATTCATTCTAACTGCATAATTTACATTTCAGATTGCAATAAATATTTGAAAAATCGTTTTTGTTTCAGAATTTAGAATATAATTTTGAAAAATCCAAATCAGTGAGAAACTTCCTTAAAGCAGTCTAATCCCTATTTTAAAGCAGCAAAAGGTGCCCATTCGACCCTGTGGCGTCTCACAAATGCAGCTGAGCAGTTTTAGTGTCAATCAAAAAACCTTTCGCTGTATCCACTCAGCCTGTCGTCGATAGACTGAAAAACATGCGTAGCAGCCAACTGCAAACTGTCCAACGTGTTTGCAATCTGCATAATCGTCTCCTCGTGCCTCGTATCATGAGGAATTACCCCTGCAAAAAAGTAATAACAACGTGTAAACAAAAAACCGTTTCTCTCGCCCAGTCGATACAAATCACGAATTTACCGATTTCAATTCGTTCGGGCATCGCGACGATATCCTCGCCCACCAGGAGCCGGTGGGAGTGTCACTCCGACTGCACGACGGATCAGCTGAGATAACCCAAAGCCGTCGGTGCTTCAGCGCCCGGAGTGGGGACGACCGACCGCGAGATTGAGAAAAATCCGCTCGGTATTCATAAATTCGCGCAACATCGGCCCAAAGTTGTTTGCGACCGAGTGAATTATTCTCACTGCGAGCGACCAACAAAAGTTACCTAACCGAAAACTACGCCTAAACTAGTGACTTTTGCCTCGCTTCGGGGTTATCCACTTAAATCCCAGCTGTGTGACACTTGGAACGACAACAGACGACGACGGCGACTCCGGCGCTCGCGGCGATAATAACAACAGTAACAATCAGCACTATTATTATGCCGATAACTCGGTGGCTCTGCTCTGCCTGCGTGAGATTCTGAAACGCAGCAGTGCGCGCTGGGTGTAGAAAAAAAGGACGGCGGAAAAAAGATCGCGCTGTGTTTCTCGATGACAAGAGTGCGACAATTGCAGCGAGTGTCGGGCACGTAGCGCGCGACGATCGAGCGTTGCGTAGCATCGACGAGGTTTGACCATCTTTTACCCGGATCGTATTACGAAGAATATGGATTTCAAGTAGCGTCTCCTCGCTCTCACCGTCTCCGCAACTGCGAAATCGCTGCGGACTCCGAGCGACGTCGACGCTTTTTGTTGTTCCACTCGCGGCCGCCCGCAGCTCCGAAAATCCGATTCAGGTATGCTAATAAACCGCGCTGATCGTTCGATCGCGCGACCTTCGCGCGACTGCGAGCGAACTATCGGCCCCCGTGCGTCGGGAAAAACACCTCGCGATTGAATTTCCTGGGTAAACAGTTTTCGCATCCGTCCGCTCGCCGAGGCTCCGCGTGCCAACGGCCAGACGGCTCGTTTCAGTGAGTCACTGGGTTTACTTCTGCTCGGACGTCAGTCGGCCGACCGGGCTCAGCCGAAATGGGCGACAAGATTCAGGGAACTCAGGCTCAGCCCATCGTCAAGATCGGGCACTACACTCTGGGCCAGACACTGGGCGTGGGAACGTTCGGAAAGGTCAAAAGTGCGTACGCCAAAATATCATAGATGTCGTTTTTTGAGAAGGCGGAGATTTTTATTTTTTTGCTACCTTTGCAGTCGGTGAACACGTCCTGACGAAGCACAAAGTTGCAGTGAAGATACTGAATCGTCAGAAGATCAAGAGTTTGGATGTCGTCGGGAAGATCCGCAGGGAGATTCAGAATCTCAAGCTCTTCCGTCATCCCCACATTATCAAATTGTACGAATGACTGATAGAATGAGAAACACGGTGATGTATTTTCTCTTGTGGGACAAAAAGGAATAATAACTTTTTTCACTCAGGTATCAAGTCATCAGCACACCAACAGATATCTTCATGATCATGGAATATGTGTCCGGAGGGGAGCTCTTTGATTACATTGTCAAGCATGGAAAGTTGAAGGAGTACGAAGCGAGAAGATTCTTCCAGCAGATTATTTCTGGGGTCGACTACTGCCATCGTCACATGATCGTTCACCGTGACTTGAAGCCCGAGAATCTTCTGCTTGATCACAATCTTCATGTCAAGATTGCAGACTTTGGTAAGGATTAGCAATTTGAGTCTTGCTTCAAATAGATACAAACACAATATTAAAAAAAAAATTGGTCCATGATTTGGTACAAAATGATAGTAATGAGCCTCGAATGAAATTCATTCAATTGTGGAATAAATATATAAGTAATATTTGCCTGGGCTGACTAAGTTACGTTCAAATTTCGGACTTTGATATCGGAGATAAAAATTTCAATCTTATTCGGTACGGACTATCGGAGCAAATAGTTGGGAAATGATAAAAACGAGATGACCAACTGTGCCAGGGTCGAGAGTCACGTTCGCATTTTTCGCAACTCAGGTCTGTCCAACATGATGATGGACGGGGAATTTTTACGCACGTCGTGCGGCTCGCCGAATTACGCTGCTCCCGAGGTGATATCGGGAAAATTGTACGCCGGTCCGGAGGTCGATATCTGGTCGTGCGGAGTTATACTCTACGCTCTGCTGTGCGGAACGCTGCCGTTCGACGATGAGCACGTGCCAACGCTTTTCCGCAAAATAAAATGTGAGCTTCGTCGATAAAATTTGTTGAATTTCTTAAGGCGAGGAGAATTTTTTTTGTTAAAGATGTATTTTTGTCACAGCTGGTATATTTCCGATTCCGGAGTATCTGAATAAGACTGTCGTGAGTCTTCTCTGTCACATGCTGCAGGTCGACCCGATGAAGCGCGCGACCATCGAAGACATCAAGTGAGAAAAATGCCTCATAATTCACGAATTTGTTTCAAAGACAGCGATTTCACAGTAAACTGAAATTTATTCCAGGAAACACGAGTGGTTCCAGAAGGACTTACCGACGTACCTCTTCCCTTCGCCCGTCGAGCAGGATTCTTCCGTGATCGACATCGACGCGGTGAACGAAGTGTGCGAGAAATTCAACGTCAAAGAGGCGGAAGTACACTCCGCTCTGCTGAGTTGTGATCCCCACGATCAGCTTGCGATAGCCTATCATCTTATAATAGACAATAAGAGAATCGCCGACGAGGCTGCCAAAGCCGAGCTGAAAGACTTTTACGTCGCTTCTAGTCCTCCACCGGTTGCTTTCAGCCCGAACGACGCGACTAACAGTCCGTTGCGGCCGCATCCCGAGAGAATCGCACGTAAGTTAATTAAAACGTACAACAACATCTTCGCTCGATTGCATTTCGGGGCTGTAAAATTGTATACGAAACTCTTGCGAGAAACTTTTTCTCACACTCGTCTCGAAAAATCATCGCACTCGTATCGAAATACTAACAGGTTGTAGTGGCTCGTACGCTTCGCGCGCCAGCAAAACGCTCGAATAAAAATTAGATTGTCAGTGAAATTAACGCGGAATTGAAATAGGTAACAATTTCCAGTTTTGGGACAGACTTGAATTAAAGAGGGAGGAGGGGGGAAGGCTTTATTATTTAGAGCAGATTTTAATTGAGGAGGCTGGGATAGACAAACAGACAAACAACTTTCCAAGATATATAAGATACTATTCTCATTGCGTTTTTCAGCGCTCCGAGAACGCCAAAGTGGACAAGTCACTCCGGCGGTGCCTCAAGCGAATCGTGGAACGCCCGTAAAACGCGCCAAGTGGCATTTGGGCATAAGATCGCAGTCCAAGCCTAACGACATCATGAACGAGGTCTACCGCGCCATGAAGGCTCTCGATTTTGTGAGTTCTCTTTGTAACCTCGAGATTTGTTCTAACCAAGATCATTGTTGAATTTTGTAACACACGACTTGACTCCGATTTTTCAGGAATGGAGAATCATCAACGCCTACAGCGTCAGAGTACGGCAGAATAACAAATTAACGAATAGCTACAGCAAGATGTCCCTGCAGTTGTACCAAGTCGACTACAAAAGTTATCTCTTGGACTTTAAGTCGTTAGCCACCGATGACACCGAAGACATATTAAGAGGTGAGTTAAATTCTTAGGTCGGAGAGAAGAAAGTCGATTTATAATCTCGGCAGAAAATTAGTTCTTCCCAGACTTTATAGATAACTAAACGTTACGAAATTTAATAATTGTTTTGGTTTTCTCAGCCGATTCGTCGTCAGTAGCACCACCTCAAGCAACCGGCCACCACACAATGGAATTTTTCGAGATGTGCGCGGCGTTGATAACTCAGTTAGCGCGATAAAACAGTCGTACCTTCGATTACATTATATTATATATATACATACGTATCACCAGAATTTTGATTCTCAAGCCCAACGAGAAAACAACGCAATTGCGAGGCGAAAAGATGGTTTATAGATTAAAAGTAACGGCATAAAGAGTAAAAGGGTGTAAGGAGGTCGAAAGATTTTAATTAAACGGACGATACGAGGAGTCTAGAGCGAACCTGGTGGCGAATTCGCAAGCTGCCGCCGGGCCTATTGTATAAATTATGTATCTGCTTCGAGTCACGTAGGCGCGGGGTTGCTGCGGGCTTCTGATTATCGATGTTATTCGGAAAACAAATGGCGTTTATTTGTGCCTCTGTACAAAAATATGTGACGCGAAGTATTCTATATTATGTTTACGAGAAAAATTATACGATATTCTGATAAGATCATTTTTGTTCAATGAATATATAAGTTATTGTCAACATTTACGTCAGGAGTGTCAGCCATGTTTAACAGAAGACTTCTTGCTGAATATTCTTGAACCTGTTTAAAGCTTTGGTTTTCGCGCGACCGCGAGAGAAATCGCTCTTACTCGAGGATTAGAATTCCGTTGCCTCCTCAGTTGCAACGAGTGTTTCCGGCGTTCATACCGAGCGTCGCGCTCCTTGCGACCGGCGCAGTGTCGGTCCTCGGTCTCCGGAATAACAGGACATGCGGCTCTGTAAATACGAAAAAACGAGTCTTAAAATTCTCGTTAAAACGCAAACAAGTAAATGAAAACTGCAGAATTCGTGAAAAGATTTTTGCATATGCACTCATGATCATTTTGGAGTAACAATCAGTCGGTGTTAATAATATTTGGCACAGTAAAGAAATCCAAAACAAAACAAATCAGTAAACAAAAATGTTGATAAGAATATAAAAACTGTCAACTTGAAAAATAATTAAACATCAACTAATTACTTTTGATTATCCATAAATCCATGACTTCTAATCATTTTGGAGCAACATTTTCAAACAATTAGTAACAATTAAACAGCAAAATAATGAGTGAACAGAGAAAAATATCTCAAGAATCAAGCAGCCAATTTTAAAATCACAAAAAAAAATTGTAAGTCATTAGCAATTATTTTTCACACTTCTTGTCTGCGCTAGAAAAAATTACCTGGACCGTGCATCATGTAATGCACCCATCCAGGGCTCTGTTGTACTCCAAGATTTCTCCACTCGCTCTCCGTCATCAAATGAGACTTTGGAACGAGTTTGGCCACATCCGCTGGCAGAATAACGTGTCTGTAGAACGAAAAACCACGAGAAATCACATAAATACGCCTGAACAAAACCACACAAACTCCGACCATCATCACGACCCACTGTAAACAAATCGCTCGAGCCGACAGCCCGGCGTGACTAACCTGTACTCGTACTTATCGTCGCTGTACTTATCGGAGTACTGAATATGATCGACGGACATTTTGCCTCCCGGACGGATCTGCAATTCGTCTCATTTACCGAAATACGAAAATACTTCTCGTCTTCACTCCTGAACCTCTTCTCGCGCGTTGCTCTCTGCCTCACGTGAGACCGACTGTCGCGCGTTCAAAATGTAAATACACAGAGTGCGTGCAACGTGACAAGAGCATCGGCGTCGCGAGTGGGGCGCATCCGTGTGCTTAGCGGTTTTCCCCGCGACCCACAATATCCCACATTCCCGCTAGAGTCACGAGGCCAACAGGCAAAAAAGCGGCAGAAGAAGTTTTTCCTTATTATCGGTCGTTGAAGCGTCGATAAATTTCACACTGAAAAGGCATGAAAATTTGCATCTTCGCGCTCCGATGAGTCCGCCTTCATCTCATTCGGGGTGGAGGTTAAGGGTCTGTGAAATACCGACTTTGCACCTCAAAAATTCGGAAGCGCCGTTTTTCGCGAATTCTGAACGGATCGAAGCGAAAATTGAAATACAGACGCCAGTAATGTGAATTTCGTGCGTAAATTAGTCAGAATTATGATTGTCGAAAAAAAAAATCACAGGTAAATTACCCGCAGAGAAATCTGTAATGAATAATTCGATTTTTTTTTCAATTTTTCGACAAAAACAGAGAAAAGCGACTAATTCACGCGCTGGATAATAAAAAATCACGCGATACGTGCATTCCGATTACAATTTGGGAGTAATAAACAAGCAAAACGCACTTCCGAAAGAATTGTCGGTAACTACGACAAAATTTTCACTGTCTCGCAGCAGCTATCTCTCTCGCACTCACGTGTCACGTGGCACATGTTTCACACCCCCTTAAAAACAAATAGCTGCGCCTGCCACTTGGCAGTGGTTGCGGTATCGTAAGAGTGGGACGTGGGTGCACTCGCACCGGCAGCACCGCGGCCGACACGACACGGCGGTGACTACTGGCTACGTATAGGATGCGCAGTCTAGCGCGGCGGTGGTGGTGGAGGAGGAGGAGGGTCCGATGAACGAGAGGAGAGCAGCCCTGTTACATCGCGTACGCTGTGTCGTACGTCGTCCAATCGTACGTGCGACGATAATAAGAATAACCCTTCGTCGTCGTCGCTGCCAACTCACCTCACGCAAATCGGGGCGCCCCGCGAGTGTCTCTGGCAATCGATATAAACAGTTGTCGCCGATAAAACGTATACACACAAACGACATGATACGCGCGACACGGATCGTCCAGTGACTTTTCGGCTCGATCGCTCCCGCGGCGGGGCCAGCGAGGATCGTAATAATAATATATACCGCAATAATTGATCGTCGATTGTTGATAACGCGCCCGCTCGGGTATGACGAAACAATGTCAGCGCACGGAGCGTAACTGATAGTAACGATAGTCCGCGCGCTCCACGATGTCCAGCACGGCGATCGGGTACAGCCCGGAGAACAACTCCAAGTTCCTGGAGTCGCTGCTCGCCGATCTCAAGATACTCAGCGTCGAGACGAAGAAGAAGTATCCGCAGATCAAGGAGGTTAGTTGGGGCTCTGCGATGCGCTTCATGTGCGGGACATATTGTTGGCTCGGAGCGCGAAAAATCGGTCGCACACCGGTTGCAACGAGCGATACGATTTGCATGATGATAATAGTGACGATGATCCGCGGAGAAAATAATCTTGGATTATCGTTTTCTGCACCCGATAACCTTGTACATATGTTTGTCACGTTGCGTAGAGCTGACACTGCACTCTTGTTTATGTTAGTCGTGCGAGGAGGGAATTTCGAAGCTTCGAGCAGCCTCCAACAATCCTGGAACGTCGGTCTACTACATTGTCAACCAGATTTTGTATCCCCTGGTTCAGGGATGCGAGAGCAAAGATGTGAAAATCGTGAAGGTAAACAGTTGTGATTTCTTGTTGTGTTGGTTTTTAGTTTTCAGTGTTCTGGATTGATTAGAGGATTGGTTGGTTCATTGCAGTTTTGCCTCGGGATGATGCAGAGGCTCATAACCCAGCAGGCGGTGGACCAGAAGGGAGCTCGGTACATAACAGATGCACTCTGGATGCTGATGGAGCTGGGCATGGAGGAAGTTAAGGTTTTGCAGACTGTGACCCTTCTGCTCACCAGTAACACAGTTGTCCATGGAGAGACTCTCGCCAGGGTACAGAGTTTCAGAATTTTTAGTACATTGAGCGAAAGCCATGATTTTGCTGCTAAAACAGTTTTTTTTTAATTTTTTAAATTTTTTTTATTTTTTTATTGTACAGAAGGATAAAAAAATGATGATAATAGTAAATACACAAAGATTCCTTATTTCAACGTGACAGAAAATTTATTTTGCTAATAAATTAATTAATTCATTCAGAATCTGGTCCTGTGCTTCCGACTGCACTTCACAAAGGACTCGACGACCATCAACACAGCCGGCGCGACGGTTCGTCAGCTGGTGTCGCTGGTGTTCGAGCGCGTTGTCGCCGAGGACGAGGAGAACACGAGCCCGCGGGAGTTGGATAAGAACGTTCTGGAGGAGCTGAAAGTTTGCACAAACCAGCCGCCGAAGGGTCTGGCGCCCTGCGCGGCCGACGCCTTTTTAATGTTCCAAGTACGGACATCAATTCCAATTTAACGATCCGTTTCGCAGCCCCGACGTAAAATTCTCAACGTTGGTGTTCATTTACTTTTCTCGATCAATCAGGATCTGGTGCAGCTCGTGAATGCGGATCAACCGTACTGGCTGATCGGCATCACGGAAATGACCCGGACGTTCGGCCTCGAGCTGCTGGAATCCGTTCTCACGAATTTCTCATCCGTGTTCTTCAAAGTACGTGTGTTGTATCGACGCGAATGCATCTGAAAATAGTGCGAGAAACCGATAACGGAAGACAGCTGACGCGTGACACGCTTCTATTCTTACTTTTAGCATCCCGAGTTCAGTTTCCTGCTGAAGGAGCGGGTCTGCGCCCTAGTGATAAAACTATTTTCTCCAAACATCAAGTATCGGAATTCGGTGCCGGCCTCGATGCAGCCCGCGACGCCGCTCGATAAGCCCTACTTTCCGATCAGCATGCGGCTTCTCAGGGTCGTCTCTATACTAGTACAAAAGTACCACTCGCTCTTGGTAAGACCTTCGAATAAATAAAAAAAAAAAAAAAAAAAAAAAAAAAAAAAATCGAGAAATTCGATATGAAACAAAAATACAGAAAATATCGTCGATTTTTAGGTGACGGAATGCGAGATATTTCTGTCGCTCATCGTTAAATTCCTCGACCCCGACAAACCGCCGTGGCAGCGCGCTTTGGCTCTCGAAGTTTTGCACAAAATGACGGTACACACTGACCTCCTGACGAGCTTCTGCGAATGTTACGACCTGAAACAACACACGACTAACATATTTCAAGATATCGTCAACAGTTTGGGCGCCTACGTGCACAGCCTCTTCATAAATCCCCAGGTCATAGGGCAACCGGGTTCAGGTGAGATATCGAATGTTCTATTAACGAGACGAAGAGGTTCATTAAAATAGTGAAGTAATTTTTATTCATTTCTGAAGGAACCGGAGTCGCGACAGCTCAAGGCGGAGCTCCAGCTCTGCTGGCCGGGATGCCAGTGGGTCCCGGTGTGTCGCCTCAACCTGGTTTCTATTCGCGAGGCGTTTGGCTGCCGGTCGTCGCGACGTTTTCCAGCGGTCAAGCGAAACCCACATAGTAAGTAGACATGGCCCAACATAATTTTACAACCTTCTGCCCACCGGTTTCCATTGAAAACAAAATTAATTCGCTGCCGCAATGAAATCACACATAGAATATCATTTCTTTCTAGTCTCGAGATGTTGGACAAGATCGAGCCGCCGCAGATACCGGACGGTTACGGCATAAGCATAGCGTACGCGTGTCTGCTGGACATAATAGGCTCGATCGCCCTGGCAGTGATCGGCCCGAAGGAGCAGGGCACCGAAAGCCAGTACAATCCAACGGAAACGGAACGGCGACTTCACACGCAGTTGATAAACTCGAGTTGGTGCGGTTTGCTGGCTGCGTTGAGTCCCCTCGTGGATGCGAGGTAATATTCCACGCGCACCGGCGAATATTCAATCCCTCCTTGCTTAGTAATTCTGATTGACACCGATAGAAACCGACCAAATGGACAAAATTCCGATACAAAAATAATCGGTTTAAACAGGTTTCAATCGGATTTTTGTCCGTTTCAATGGTTCTAAGCGGATCATTTAACCAGAGCTCGAATCGCACATCATTGCCATATCCCCTCGCACTTGGAACGCGAAACTAAACGGCCATCGCATTTGTTTTCAGCACAGACGAATCCGCGACGGAAAACGTTCTCAAGGCGATACAAACGTTCGCGTCGCTTTGCGGACTCCTTGATCTGCAGACGCCGCGCGACGCCTTCATCACTGCGATCTGCAAAGCCTCGTTGCCGCCGCACTACGCCCTGACGGTGCTGAATAATGCGCCGCAGGGAATTCCGTCGGCGCGCTCGCAGGAATTGTCGCAGTTCAATCCCACCAGCGCGGGGGAGCCGGATTATCGGCAGCAGGTCGTGGCCGTCGGGACTCCGCTGCCCACTGCCTCATTGCCTATTGGTAAAAATTTGGAGTGTGCGAATAGTGCTCGAATCGAATCGGATGGAATATTTGATTCGATTTTCGAATCGAATATTCGATGAATTATCGACGGATCTTTTATCTGATGAATTATCGACGGATCTTTTATCTGATGAATTATCAACGGATCTTTTATCTGACGAATTATCGACTGATTTTTTATCGGCGGATCGATAATTTTTCGAACATTTGGTTCTTTTTTGATTATTCGATATTTTTTCCAATATTCGAGATCGTCGAATATTCGATTCGAATAATTCGATTTGATTCGACTCGAAGTCGAATGTTCGATACTTTCGAATATTCGTACACCCCTAGAAAAAATGAAAGAAAGAAAAAAACACTCAAGACTTCACGATTCATCAACAAGGAACAATATTAAATACTATCGCGTTTTCCTCAGGCGCTCAGCAAGGCCCGGTGATGCTTACCGCGAAGAATCTTCAGTGCATGCGAGCGCTTCTGCTTCTCGCTCACTGCCACGGCAGCATCCTCGGCAGCGCCTGGCACCTCGTGCTCACGACCCTCCAGCACCTGGTCTGGATTCTCGGGCTGAAACCCTCGACGGGAGGATCGCTGAAGGCCGGCCGAACGGCCACCGACTCGAACGCCGTGCTGACGACCGCCGTGATGGCAGATCTGCCGGTTCTCAGCGCGATGCTGAGCCGGCTCTTCGAGAGCAGCCAGTATCTCGACGACGTGGCGCTGCATCACCTGATCGACGCTCTGTGCAAATTGAGCCAGGAGGCCATGGAGCTGGCTTACTCGAACAGAGTGAGAATCTCGTCGTTTCTCCACTTCGCTTGAAAAACAATGAATGTATCGAGTTAATTCGCGGTTTTTCCAGGAACCTTCGCTCTTCGCGGTCGCGAAACTCCTCGAAACGGGCCTGGTGAATCTGCCGCGTGTGGAAGTTCTCTGGAGGCCTTTGACGAATCATTTGCTCGAGGTTTGTCAGCATCCGCACATCCGAATGCGCGAGTGGGGCGTCGAGGCGATAACGTACTTGGTGAAAGCCGCGCTTCAGCACAAATACCCGCAGCCGCTTCGGGATAATCAGGTAATTGTGGAAATCGCGTTAGCGTCTCGTTAAAAAGAAGTTTCAGCTTTTTGTAAGCCGTTTTATTCGCAAAAACTCGCTTTGAGGAGGGAATTAGATAATTGCTTTTATTTCAGAAATTGCAGACGTTACTGCTGGGTCCTCTGTCCGAATTATCGTCGGTCAGGCACGCCGACGTGAGGCAACGACAATTGGAATGCGTTCTGCAGGTTCTTCACGGCGGAGGCGAAACCCTCTTCCACGGTTGGCCCTTGGTGTTGGGCATCATCGGTGCGGTGTCCGATCATCACGGGTAAATATCGCTTCGCCACTTGATTTTGGTAATTAATTTATTAGTTATCAAATAATTACAGTTTTAACAATTTTGTACAGTGAGGCTTTGGTCCGAATCGCCTTTCAATGCCTTCAGCTGGTAGTCACGGACTTTCTGCCGGTGATGACATGGCGTTGCCTCCCGTTGTGCGTCGACACAGCCGCGAAATTCGGCTCGCAGACGCAGGAACTGAATATTTCGCTGACTGCAGTAGGATTAATGGTACGGATACTTAGAAAAAAAAAGTATAGATATATAATACGTTCGTAAAAAATCTACCGACCTTGCAATAACTCGACGATCGTCTCGCTTTTTGCAGTGGAACATTAGCGACTATTTCTTCCAAAATCAGGAAAAGTTGTGCCTGAGTCTGAGAGGCGACACGGGCTCGGTTTTTCCGGATTTCCCGGGTACCACGAATATGCCACCGTTCGATAAGCTTTGGATGTGCCTTTACGCGAGACTAGGTGCGCCATCATAATTTTATTTTTCCCGGCGTTTAAATCGTTCTCACAGGCGGAAGAATCGTTCTAATTCACGAATCACGTGCGAAAATAAATTTCAGGCGATCTCTGCGTCGATCCTCGTCCGGCGGTGAGAAAATCGGCGAGTCAAACGTTGTTCTCGACAATATCGGCGCACGGCGGACTCTTGCATCAGCCCACGTGGCAGGCGGTGCTCTGGCAGGTGCTCTTCCCGCTCTTGGACAAGGTGCGAAATCTCTCGAGCTCCGCGAGTAACGAGAAGGTCGACACGAGCGGCAACATACTGATCCATCACAGCAGAAACACCGCGCAGAAACAGTGGGCCGAGACGCAGGTACGACGAGCAAAATAATTCCCGCGGCGGATAAGCAGCTGAATTTTCCTTTTCCTCGAAGGTCCTGACGCTCAGCGGCGTCGCGAGAGTCTTCAACACGAAAAGACAGCTGCTGCAGATGTTGGGCGACTTTCCGAGAGCCTGGTCGCTGCTCCTAGAATTTATCGAGCACTCGGCGCTCAGCAAGAACAACGAGGTACGAATATTTTTCGATATTTTGATATTTCACGACGAATGCAATTTGGTATTTTGTTTTTTGATATTTTCCTTTATTTTTTTTTATTTCTTGATTTTTTAACTTTTTGATATTTGATATTTTTATATTTCCTGCGTTTTCGGCTCGAATAAAAATTAATGCTCTTCGAATGTCCAGGTGTCGTTAGCCGCACTGAAATCATTCCAAGAGATATTGTATCTGCAAAAGAACGGCGACAACGCCGACGACGTGCCGTCCGGCGATCCCGAGGCTCTGTGGCTGATCGCGTGGCGCGTCTGGCTGAACATCGGCACGGAAAGCTCGATGCCGCCGCAGGAGGACGAGACGGAGCCCTATGTCCCGTCTCAGGCGTTCCTCACTGCCCTTGTTCATATATTCCCGGCTGTGTTTCATCACATAAGAAATAAGTACGTGCAGCCGATGGATGAACAGGATACGCTGTTTCACGACAAAGATGCAAGAAAAAATATATGGCGTCGATTGACTCTGATACTGACATTAAAACAAAACAAAAAATTAGTTCCTTGCATCGGTTCTAATAATGTCTAATCCACGAAATCTCCGCAGGTTTACCGGTACGGACCTTCAGAAATTATGTACAGTACTAAAGAACGTGGTGGAAGTGCCAGTGCACGGCGACTCGACGCCGTACATCCTGCCGACGGTGCCGGACGTCGTTCTCACGCAATTGCAGGACGGCGTTCTTCACTCCATGGAACTTCTGCAGAAGGTCAGCAGGACATTCAAACCATTTTTTTCCTCAATTATTCGACCGACTAACTCATCATTTTTTAAATACGTTTTTTTTTTCTCCAACAGGAAGCCCTCAACGGTTCCGAGAATCTTCGCACAATGATAGGTCTGATATTCCTGCAGCTGCTTAACTTCTCGAAACTCGCGTGCCAGGCGCCAACGTACGGGAAACTCCAGACGAAACATATATCGCAAGTGCGAGGCGTGTCCGCCGATTGGGTGACGATGAACTACGTGCCCTTCGGCGAGAAGGCGCTGACGATGGTGGTAAACCTGTACCAAAAAACGGCGTCGGAAACGGTCGTCATAGAGGGCGAAATTCTGCGGCACGTGATCGAAGCGTTGCGCGTACCTTTGTCGATGAAGTACGCTTGTCCCTCGCCAACGACGTGGAAACTCGCGGTCACCAGTATGCTCGCCGTGCTGCACACCGGACTTCCGCTGGCTCGAACATATCCCGACAAGTTTCAGAGCATGTGGCCCGTCCTCGCCGACACGATGGACGATTTCTTGTTTCCTAAGAGGTGTGTATCGTAATACTTAATCAAACCGTAAGTATTACGGTTTAATTAAGCGTAACCGTAAGTATAACGGTTTAATATATACAGGGTGATACAGAATGATTTTTCGAAGTTTCACGAGCGATAGATGAATATTTAAAAAAAAGATTGTTGCAGGCACTTAATCGTCGGAATTATAAAATCAATTTAATTTCATTAATTTTTATAATATACTTAATTATTTAAAAAAAAAAGTATTTTATTTAATTTTTATTAAAATTTTTATTAAAATTTTAAAAAATTTTTAAAAATTGTTATCAAAAACAATTTTTAATTAATAATGTTATCGCGTGCTTAATGATTTTACAGTATGATAAAGATCGATCGCGGCCTGGAGGAAATTCAAGCCGACGAGGCTGTGGATTGCCAAGTGATGGAGCTTCTGCGAAACGAAGTTCTGCCGCATTCTCAGCGTATACCCCATCAATTTATTCTCCGCGTGGTTATGCTGTTGAACAAAGGTTCCATTCATTCTGCAACAACGACGAACATAGGTAATTTGATTCGCGGAAAATCGCTCGCGATTGTTGTGCGCAAGTTCCACACACAACATTAAGTTCCGCAACTTCATTAAGTTTCATGAAATATTTGGATAAACAGAAAAGAACGGCGAGACCAAGCTGAGAGAGGAATTCGCGAAAACGTGCTTCGAGACGCTTCTGCAGTTTTCGCTTCTGGACGGCCTGAGCAAACCGTCGGACATCGTGAACGACGTGGCGAGCGAGGCTGACGAGGGCGGCGTCGCCGGTCGGCTGGCGGTCACGGCGCTGCTTCACAGGTTTCAGGAGGTTCTCTGGCGCTATATCGAGGACGAGAGACGAAGCGGAAAGTGTCCTCTGCCAAGGTGGTTTAGTTTCATACTCGTGAACTTCGTGGCGGACGCCTGACGACTGTCTTCAATTCGTCGTTTGCCTAAATCGTCGCTGCTTGTTCTGCTTTCTAGATTCAGACTGTCGGAGATATCGTTCGTCCTCAAGGCCGTTGCGACGTTAGTGGTGTCCTTGAAGAAAGCGCCGCCGAACAAAGGTAACGATTTTACCAACGATTCATTTTTACCGAAATAAAATTTCATTGTAAAATTGCGCGATAAGAATGACAATTGAAACGAGCGATAATAATTTTAATTAATTGCGCCAGTCGAGCGGTCAGTGTGGGAGCAGCTGATAGGGCTCTATCCGTGCCTGGTCGAGTGCACGATAGCCACAGCCTCCACGCAAGTGTCGCGATCTCTGCGCGAGGCGCTGATGCAGTACCACGATTTGCTGCGACCGCCGCTGGAGAACGCTCCATCGTCGAACGGCGTTTGACCTACGCACGCTCGACTGTTGGATCGAAAAGCCAATGTGAATCACGCAACAAAGTAAAGAAGATCGGTAGTATCGCGACGATCGGATCGATCGTCTGCAATTAAAAAAACAAAACAAAAAAAAACGACAAAGATGTTCCGGAGTTTTCACAATTCGCAGGGTGCACGACGCGACGGAAATGTAGCCGTAATCAGCGTAGAGTAAACGAGCAGCTTAATTTTCTATTGACCGACTTTCGTCACTGGGTCTTTCGGCAGTGCACGCTCTGCCCGGCACTCGCTAAACTAATTCGGCACGCGGCCGCAGCGGCGATGAGCGCCGTTCGAATGAAGCGGCACTTTAGAGACTTTTCGTCCGAATAATTACGGATTATCGAGCGGCTATTCCAAATGATTCTTGATTACACTGCAAAATCAAGAAAATATTTATCACCCGACGAGAGTCGTAATTATTCGTCGAAAGAATTTGAAACCGAATGCGAATGACGGCCATCCCGACGAGGGTTGCGCGCAAACTCCAAGCGGCACTCCGACATCGCTTGCCCTATTGTTATCGGTATTGTTACTCAAGAGAAAAAAAGATGAAATCAAAGAGGCCTTAGTCTATACATTTTTCAAGTAGATCGAGTGAAATAATGTCTGTTATTGTACGAATTGAAGATCACTATCGCCGCGCCGACGAGCGACGAGAGTCTTCTCGTGTAGGTTTAAGCGCGTCTGTAAAATACGCTTCATCATCGATTTTTCCCACGGCATGGCTGAAGCTGACGAAGCCGAACACCTCGCGAAAGTGAAGACCATTTTGTCGAGTTGCACGCGAATTAAATCAAGCTTCGGCTTCGGCGATGTTATTATCGTTTTGTCGACTTACGGTCAGCAACGCAATGTATAGAGTTCAGTATGCATATAGCGCGGTTTGTACCTTGGTAGCCGTTTCTCTCCTGCATCGCGAAAAATAGCAGTAGTCACGAACCTCACGAAATTACAGGAAAAAAAAAGAACCTCGTAGATTTTTCGGATTCCCGAATAGCGCACCGGCCCCGATCTCTGATTTACGCTGACGAGCATTGCTGCAGATAAACGATAAGCAACGCAGTTGTGACACTGACTGACTATCCAGAATTCTCTCATTTTCCGTTGGAGTGCTTTGATAATAAGAATTCGTAATACTTTTGTAATTAATATATATCTATTGTATAGGCTGTAAACACTTGAAGCAAATATATTAATTCGTAAGAATATTCCTATGCAAAATCGTAAATTCGGCTCGCGTTTTCTCCGTGCGAAAAGCAAAATTAACGCAAATCGGCTCATCATCTAGGCTCGAGAGAAGGGATTACAAATGCGCGTAGCGTCCCGTAGGACGATGTAATGCAGTATTGTGGGGACGCGGGAGACGCCGCAAGCGACTGGCTACATAATCAGTGTCATGTGAATTAATTGCACTCGTTGCATACATAATATATGTAATATGTATAGTAGAGCAGAATATATAAATGTACGGTCAATTTTATAAATTTATCAATTTACCTATAATATATATATATACATTGCGTGCAATAAATGGTGTTGACGAAAATCTAAGTAAACAATCTTTCGGGCGTGTGTATTGTAATAATGTAAATAAGTTCGTGCGAACTCAATAAAGATTTTGCTTTCTCAGCAGATTTATTAAATTATTTTCACGTTATTAGTTAATTATTCTCTTCCTCACGAATAATTTTAATTGACGCATTAAAAAACGTGTCACACAAATCGTAACATAAAATTATGAAATGTTTATTGTTATTATCATTTTTACGAAAATTTAAAGATTTGCATATGAAAATATAATAATAATAATAATAATATTAATAATAATGATAATAATAATAACGATAATGATAATAATTATTGTGCATTTAAAAAATTGGAATTATTCGGTTAAAAATGGTTCCGATAAATTCGATTTAAAATTATATCGAAGATAAGATACAAAAAAAATCCGTTTGAACCAGATTGTCCCGCGTCGCTCATTTCGCTAGTCCACGTAAGCGCAATTAAAACGTTATTTGCACAAGCGAGCGAGAGGCCTCGGCACCTATACGGGGGCACGGAAAGCGACATCCGTGTGTGGAGCTCGCTGAGAGCGCGGCGGCTCCCCCCACCTGCGGCGGCGGCGGCCGAGCGGCGGTGGCTGCTGGTTGGAGACGCAAGACTCCAGAGCCTCCAGCATCCTCTGTCGACGTTGTCGATTAAAATTTTCCTTTCTCGCCCTCTCCCTCCCCCTCGCGCGCTCTCTCACTCTCTCTCTGCTGCTGCTGCTGCTCCCGGTGGCCCCCACCACTCGGCCGGCCGCCAGCCCCGTCGTTCCCACTCATTCTAAATCGCGTAATACACGTCGATTGTATTTGTGCGCCCTTACGAATTGGCCACTCGCAACCGCATTAGCGAGCTCGCATTCCGCCGCTAATCCATCCTCGGGCGTCGATAATTCTCACCCGCCTTGTCGCCGGTGGCGGATTGATAAGAGGCGCGAAATCTCAACGGTGACAATAATGGTGATGCGCTATCGCGACAGATAGCTCGGCGAAGCGACAGTGAGAGACGGTGTCGGGGAGCTGTGGGTGTTGGGCGAAAAATGTTCAACCGCACGCCGTAAAATTCATCATCGTTGTGCCTGCTGCTCCCGCCGTCCCCTCCCGGACCCCCCCCGCTCGCCGTCCCCCTCCCGCCCCGCGTTACAATCAACGTGACTTTTTCTCACACTCATCCCCGAGGGTGTCGCGCGAGTTTCTTGTCATCGCGGCCCAGCGGCCGCCGCTTTCGCCGGAGCAGCAACAAGCGATAACGGTGTTTTTATCGCGAAGCAACACCGATCAATTTGCCCCGCGCCAATTCACGTCCCGTCCGTGGCTCTCCGGGCTCCGGGCTTGACGTTCGCGCGTGCAACTCGCACTTGCGATATGCCGATGCCTAACCAACAGTGTCGACGCGACTTCGCGATGAGTTAGTGAATAGTGCTATTTAACCCGGGACGGTTAGCGTTCGGACCGATTCCTAAACACAGTATTTTCGTCACGATGGCTGCTACATTCGATCAGTACGACAGGTCCAGGTAAGATTTGCAAAAAAAATAAATAAATTTACTCTGCCGCTGCGCCGATGAAAAATCTCTGCCGCAGAGATTTTTTTGCACGAGCGACTCGGGGTGGTGTCGATGTGACATTGATTCTCTGTTCGCAGCTGGTACTTCGGAGCGATGACCAGACAGGATGCGTCGGATCTGCTGATGGGCGAGAAGGAGGGCGGTGTTTTTCTCGTGAGGGACAGCTCCACAATACACGGAGACTTCGTGCTGTGCGTCAGGGAGGACAGCAAAGTCAGCCACTATATCATAAACAAAATTCAGCAGGGCGACCAAATACGCTACAGAATCGGCGACCAGATGTTTCCGGACATACCGAGCCTGCTGGCGTTCTACAAACTGCATTATCTGGATACAACGCCGCTCATCAGGCCGGCGCCCAAGAAGATTCAGAAGGTCATCGCCAAGTACGACTTTGAGGGCAACGATCCAGACGACTTGCCATTCAGAAAAGGTATGACTCGATGATATCCTGCGGTTCGATAGAAATTTGGAGTCGCCAATTTTTTGGAGCATCCACCAGGCTTGAACGAGGAAAAGACGACGAAACAAATTTAAAATAAGCTCAGATCAATGTTATTCAATTACTCAAGCTACGAATTATTGAGAATTCAAGGAATCAATGAATTGAACATTAAAATAAGCTTGGATCAATTTTATGCAATTACTGGAGCTGCAAATTATTGAGGATTCGAAGAACCCATGAACTGAATGTTAAGACAAGCTCGGATCAGTTTGATTTAATTACTCGAGCTACGAATTATTAGAGGTAAAATAATTGAGATATTGAGGGAAAGGAAAAGTCTAAAACGAAATTAATCGTTACAGGAGAAATACTGACGGTGTTGACGAGGGACGAGGAGCAGTGGTGGACGGCGAAGAACAGTCTGGGCCAGACGGGCCTGGTGCCGGTGCCGTACGTGCAAAAGTACGAGGAGGACGGCCAGACGAGCGTGGAGAACAACGTGCGACAGGACAGCATCGGAGGCGGCGTCGGCTCGAGCTCGAACCCGAGCCTGGTGCAGTCGTCCGCGCAGTCGGGTGGGCAGGACGTCGCGCCGGCGGCGACGACGCGCCGGTCGAACATCCAACGAACTCTTCCGGCGTTCGCCAAGGTGAAACAGGCGCGGGTGCCGAACGCCTACGACAAGACGGCGTTAAAGCTCGAAGTTGGGGATATGATAAAGGTGACAAAGACTAATATTAATGGACAGTGGGAGGGTGAGCTGGCGGGCAAAGTCGGACACTTTCCGTTTACCCACGTCGAGTTCGTCGACAACGAGACGGGGGAGGACAATCAAGAGATTTAAAAGTAAAACGCGCACACGAAAACACACAACACACAAACACACACGGACACAAGACACACAAATTCAAGATGTAATACACTATTTTGTTTGTTAATTTTGATTTTTTTCAAGCAAGCAGCGTGTATTAATCGTCATCTTATGTTGCCATTAGCAGCTGCATATACCAATACAATAAAGTTTAATTAAATACGTTCATCACTGCGTATCCGAAGGATTTCAAGTCGCATGATTTTAGCGTGTAATTATATAGGGGATAAGAACGATGATATCGGTAACAATTATTTAACGATACGATACTGCGATAAGATATTATGGTCAAGTATTTCCGTACATTATATCGAATTAGTGGATTTGCTTATACTTGTAACAGATGGTATATTAGCACAGTGTAACAGTCCACGTGGGTCGTTGTAAAACGAAGGTGCAGCTAGGTTCTCGATGGGCTGCGACAGGCCAGATCGACCGGGCGATTGTTCGAATTATTCTCAACTTGCACGCGGGGAATAATCAATTGCGAGAACCGATTGCGGGATTGCATATGGCACAAAGATTCACTTGACTGCCTACAGTCGAGTGTATAAATTTGATTTTCAAAAAGTATCAGCCAGTCGATGTGGTCTGGGCCGCGGTGTCAGCAAAAAGGTTAGCGTTTTGATTCGAAACGTACCTGAAGTGAAATTTTGATCGCTTGCACAGCGTAATCTCGGTTTGCGACGAGAAGCTGAGGAGAAGGAAAAAGGGGGAACGACATAATTGTTTCGTAAATGTTACATTTTCTGTAGATACTATGGCGATTGTACCTTCTAGTCAAGCCGTAAGCACAATTTATTGTTACAGGCTGTGTCGTGCGAGGAATTATCGCGTCGCGACGCGGCGGAGTGGAAAAGAGAACGAAAAAAAAAGACGAAAAGAAAAACCAAACAAAAAGAAATATGTACTGTACATCATGTAAATTTTTTATTCAGTCTGTAACTCGTGAAATCTCACGCGGCAATTGCATTTTTTTTTTGTTTCGAAATAGATTATTTTTTCAACTTCATACTGGCCACGTGAAGGACGTTTTTTTGACCTGATATGTGTTTTCTTCTTTCTTTTGTTTCGAGGCCCGTAAGCTTCGCAGCGTCGACGTACGTGAGGTATCGTGTAATTTTTGGCTTATACGACGCGAAGGTGCTCGCCCGTTCTATCCGGCGAGGCGAATCAACGTGGGACTCTCGAGGCGCCTCTAATCCCGGAGCTCTCGTCGGGGACGTCACACGTGGCAGACGAGAATTTCCCCGGGCCGGGGATCACGATGATAGATGAAGAAAATTCGAGCCTCCGCTGCGGACGGTCCTATTGATAAATTATAATTGTCGCGTCATTACATAGATTTAGGGATCGAGAGAGCGCGCGCGGTCTTTGCAGCGCCGAGACGAACCCGCGAGTTAAATTGAGCGTTAATGATATTCAAATCCGCGAGACTTCGCATCGCCCACCTTAGTCGTCGTCGTTGGGTCTTAACGCCTCGCTGGTTCGCAGCAGCGACGACGCACGAACTTCACGACTTTGAATTCTAAAGATCCGAACGAGTGGGGGGCTGATGTAAGTCATTCGGAAATCCTTTCGGGCTCCTCTCGTGCCAAATGTATGTTCATCCGTCGATTAATCATTCCCGCGCTCTCCGGTTGCTTCGCTAATGTAGAGCAAGAAGAAACAGGACGCCGCGCGGTCTTTATTAAAATTGATAACCCCCGGAGGTTGTGCGGACCGAAAGGACCGGCGCTCCGGGCCCTCTCGATCGAAGTGGCGGATATTGATTTTAAGGGAAATGCACGGGCGGCTTCGTCGTTGCGGGACTCGTTACCCCGAAACTCCACCGCTTTTCCGAGACTCTCGACAGCGAGAGACGTCAAGGGCTGCCGGGAGTAAGTTCCCACATTACTTAATTAATCGTCGCACTAATTGAATTGCGTTGTTTAGTGAACCGCGATTTTGAGGATGCGTGGCGCTCCGCCCCCCCCCCCCCCCCCTTAAATAGTGCACAAGGCTGAGTTCTGTGTCTGTGCGATACGGTCGATTGAAACGTGGCTACTTTGAGAGTCAGAAATGCTGCCCAAAAATGGTGTAAAAGGTAAGTATGTGTAGTAATTTCTACTACTAAATTAAATATGCGCGGCACTCTAAAAAAAAATCCTTTACACTATATTCATTTTCACAATTAATTTTTTACGCTCTATCAATTAAACCATATCGACTCAATACGCGAGCCAAAAAAATGATCGGTCTTTAAAATTATTTACCCGAGTTTGGGATCCATCTTGATGTCCAAAGCTACCAGAATTTTTACACCCTCAGGAAGACTCATTGTCGGTGACTCGACCTGTCTGTGAAACGCGATCCGAGTGCCGATCGAGTGCGTATTTGCAACACCGAAGTTTGCTCTCACCCTGCACTGTAAATTTCAACGCTCGTCGCGGTTATTTCCCTCGAGATATTTAGAGCCCTCGGGTTTCGATATCCGTCGCGTACATCGCGTCGTCCCCGAGTCTAGATCAAAGAGAGGATGATTCTTATTTGTGATGTGTCCCCGCGCCGCGACGTCCCCGCACCCTGCGTTGTTGTCTTTTTTTTCTTTTATTTTTTTCTTTTCAGTCGCTGTACCGGATCCTCAATAAATTTAAATGGAATGCGAGGCAACGCGACGGCTTATGGTACTTGATATGCAACGTAACTTCGCGAGCGCTGCCTGAGGGTTGTCGTCTGACTATCCGGGATGTGATTTCGCCTGCATTCTTCGGGGTGCCCCCCGTGCAGATTTGCGAGAAAAGTACGTGGTATATGCGTGCGGCGCAGCCATCAATCCGATCGGAATCCCTCGATCCTTTGATCCCGCGCTGATCTGCTTTACACCTAAAGAATGCACGTGGGGATTCAACAGTTCGCCTGGGAATTGACTCGCGACCGGGTCGTCGTCGTGCTTTATGTATTACACCCAAACACGGCGACATTTTTCCGTCTTTGGTATTCAAATAATTTTTTTTTGTTTTTGCTTCCTCATAGAGGAAGCTTTGTTTTCATGAAAAAATTTTTTTTCGAGATTTTCATGCCAGTATGCTTAGAATCACCTAAAATGTCGAGAAAAGTGGTTTAGAAAAAATGTCCGTATGTATGTGTGTGTGTGTGTGTGTGTGTGTGTGTGTGTGTGTGTGTGTGTGTGTGTGTGTGTGTGTGTGTGTGTGTGTGTGTGTGTGTGTGTGTGTGTGTGTGTGTGTGTGTGTGTGTGTGTGTGTGTGTGTGTGTGTGTGTGTGTGTGTGTGTGTGTGTGTGTGTGTGTGTGTGTGTGTGTGTGTGTGTGTGCTGGGCCTCGAAAATTCAATCGCCTCTCACTCAGAAACCGTTCGAGCGATCTGGCTCAAATTTGGCACGCAAGTAGAGTAGTTGCCCCTCTTCCAATGGCGAGATTTTTTATAACATATATACAATCATTAAGATTTTATGTAGTTTTTAATTTGTTGAAAAAAGGGCGTGGTCGCTCTAACTTTCGTAAAAGTTCGACGATTCGGCTAAATAGTTCTTCATAATGGAAGATACGTTCAATGTTGTATGGTATTGAATTTCGACGAAATCGGTAAAGCGGTTCGGATTTTACTGAATTTTGAATTTTACGAAAAAAATTAATTTTACTCTAAATCACGTCGAATCTTAACAAAGGAACCGAAATGTTCCACAGTCGAAAAACAACATACAGCCCTGCTACGTACGAAATTTGGTGATGATCGGTAAAGTCGTTCGGATTTTACACCATTTTGAATTTTTCAAAAAATTTAGATTTTCGCGATAACTACCGCAAAAGTTAAGAAACTAGGACAAAACTTAGTATCTAATGAAAATGAGATGTAACGATATTTGTGACGGAGTTTTCTTTTGATCAAATAAAAAAAAGTTGCAAAGTAGAACTTTGCACATTGCTTCCACATTAATTTTCGTTTTTTTTAATTTGGAGTAATGAGATATCGTTGGTTGACTTAATTTCCCTCTTTTAAAAAGTTCATGAGTAACGGAAAGCATTGTCAGCAAACTATTAGAGCTGTGATTGGTTGCCAGGAAAGTCCGTGATAAACAAAATCAGTTTGGTGTCAAATTTAAAAAAAATCATAAGATGACAGGCGGGACAGCACCCGTAACCTTTTAAAGCTTTATAAGAGCGCAGCAACGCAAAATTGATTAACCTATTATTGGTGATGTTTTGAAATAAAAATTTCCGAGGTTGATTTTGGCGATTTTCGGTCCGGAGAGGGATCTACAATTTCTGACAGAAAGATCGTCGCCAAATTTTTTTGTTTTTTTTTTGTTTTTCAAAATCGATTAAAAAAGGATAATAACCAGAGTTTTCGGGGGTAGAATATACGACTTGAGAATGATGGTATAGGTTAAAAGTCGATATTTTGAAAAGAAAAAAAATTGGGGTCGATTTTCGGTCCGGAGTCGGATCTACGATTTCTGACAGAAAAAAAAAAATTTTTCGTCGCCAACAAAATATTTTTTTCAAAATCAATTAAAAAAGGTTAATACAGTGTTTTCGGGGGTAGAATATACGACTTGAGAATGATGGTATAGGTTAAAAGTCGATATATTGAAAAGAAAAAAAATTGGGGTCGATTTTCGGTCCGGAGTCGGATCTACGATTTCTGACAGAAAAAAAAAAAATTTCGTCGCCAAAAAAATATTTTTTTCAAAATCAATTAAAAAAGGTTAATAACCAGTGTTTTCGGGGGTAGAATATGCGACTTGAGAATGATGGTATAGGTTAAAAGTCGATATTTTGAAAAGAAAAAAAATTGGGGTCGATTTTCGGTCCGGAGCCGGTTCTACGATTTCTGACAAAAAAAATATCTTTTTCGTCGCCAAAAAAATATTTTTTTCAAAATCAATTAAAAAAGGTTAATAACCAGTGTTTTCGGGGGTAGAATATACGAGTTGAGAATGATGGTATAGGTTAAAAGTCGATATTTTGAAAAGAAGAAAAATTGGGGTCGATTTTCGGTCCGGAGTCGGATCTACGATTTCTGACAGAAAAAAAAAATTTTCGTCGCCAAAAAAATATTTTTTTCAAAATCAATTAAAAAAGGTTAATAACCAGTGTTTTCGGGGGTAGAATATACGACTTGAGAATGATGGTATAGGTTAAAAGTCGATATTTTGAAAAGAAAAAAAATTGGGGTCGATTTTCGGTCCGGAGCCGGTTCTACGATTTCTGACAAAAAAAATATCTTTTTCGTCGCCAAAAAAATATTTTTTTCAAAATCAATTAAAAAAGGTTAATAACCAGTGTTTTCGGGGGTAGAATATACGACTTGAGAATGATGGTATAGGTTAAAAGTCGATATTTTGAAAAGAAGAAAAATTGGGGTCGATTTTCGGTCCGGAGTCGGATCTACGATTTTTGACAGAAAAAAAAAATTTTCGTCGCCAAAAAAATATTTTTTTCAAAATCAATTAAAAAAGGTTAATAACCAGTGTTTTCGGGGGTAGAATATACGACTTGAGAATGATGGTATAGGTTAAAAGTCGATATTTTGAAAAGAAAAAAAAATTGGGGTCGATTTTCGGTCCGAAGTCGGATCTACGATTTCTGACAGAAAAAAGAATTTTCGTCGCCAAAAAAATATTTTTTTCAAAATCAATTAAAAAAGGTTAATAACCAGTGTTTTCGGGGGTAGAATATACGACTTGAGAATGATGGTATAGGTTAAAAGTCGATATTTTGAAAAGAAAAAAAAATTGGGGTCGATTTTCGGTCCGGAGTCGGATCTACGATTTCTGACAGAAAAAAGAATTTTCGTCGCCAAAAAAATATTTTTTTCAAAATCAATTAAAAAAGGTTAATAACCAGTGTTTTCGGGGGTAGAATATACGACTTGAGAATGATGGTATAGGTTAAAAGTCGATATTTTGAAAAGAAGAAAAATTGGGGTCGATTTTCGGTCCGGAGTCGGATCTACGATTTTTGACAGAAAAAAAAAATTTTCGTCGCCAAAAAAATATTTTTTTCAAAATCAATTAAAAAAGGTTAATAACCAGTGTTTTCGGGGGTAGAATATACGACTTGAGAATGATGGTATAGGTTAAAAGTCGATATTTTGAAAAGAAAAAAAAATTGGGGTCGATTTTCGGTCCGGAGTCGGATCTACGATTTCTGACAGAAAAAAGAATTTTCGTCGCCAAAAAAATATTTTTTTCAAAATCAATTAAAAAAGGTTAATAACCAGTGTTTTCGGGGGTAGAATATGCGACTTGAGAATGATGGTATAGGTTAAAAGTCGATATTTTGAAAAGAAAAAAAATTGGGGTCGATTTTGGCGAAAAGTTTTTCAGGCACGCGCGCCAGCGCGTGTGATTAGCCTAGTTTATATATAATTTAAATGTTGTATAGCAGCCTTTTCGTTCACGCGATATGTAGATTATTTCTTAAATTTCTAAGTCCTCGAAAAGCAATAAAATGAAGTTACTATTTGTATTTCTTTTTTCAACATGAATTAGTTTTTTTTACCTTTTTTTACAAAAAATTGAATCAGGAATTTCCGCACGTTTTCCGGGTCCTGCTTAATTATTTCTTAAATTTCTAAAAGTCTTAGAAAAGTTACTATTTGTATTTTTTTTTTCAGCATTGGTCTTGGTCTTTTTGTATTGTTTTTGCCAAAAATTAGGTGACGAATTTCCATACATTTTGAGGGTGCTGCATAACCGAACGAGGCATGTTTTACGCAGTTAGTGCCAAAGCGTGTTGACTTGTCGAGGTTGCGTTATTAATGACCCCCTTATGAGTGTCGTACTTCGATAATGAATCATGCAGTGCAGAACCGTCGGTTGGTTCTCGTGTAAGAGAATTAAGAAGAAAAAAAACTATATCGACAATGCAGTGGATGCAGCGCCGTTGGTCTACTGCAAAAGCGAGATACATGGGAAATCGTGTGTGGTCAGTGTGGTGCGATGCTTCAGATAGACAGCTCGAATAACACAGTCCATGCGCCGGTCCGACGTGGGAGGAAGATTTTCGAGTTAGCGTTAACGAAGTTCATTTTAGTTATTAAATATCGCGCCGCCTCGGTGTTACCACGCTCGCTCGTTGTTACACGTAATACTCGGGTCGTTTGTACCATGCAGTTTTGAAAATTGCGAGATAACACAATTTTTCACTCGGCGGTCATTAGTTTTCAGACGTGTACAAATATATGTATATATAATATAGATATAGATATAAATCTATTTTTTTATTTGCAGCGGACGAGGGTATGAAGGATGAAAAAAAAGGAGAAGGATGGTCCATTCTATTTCTATCGTATGATATCGATACCTTTCTCCTTCTCTTTCCCTCTCGCTGTTCCTGTCACGCACACTCGTTTTTTTCACATCACATCTAATTGAACTTTTTCACTCGCGGAAGGGCAATCTATTTTTTATCTAAAAATCGAATCGTCGATTAATATCGAGAGGTATCGGACAGTGACTGCCGTCTCCGACAGTCTTCGGCGATACTTTCGGTGCCAAGTCGTGAGACAATGCGATTCAATGGCGCTGTCGTGATGGGTAAGTAGTGCAAGTCCCTTTTTGGTCAGACATTAATATTCTTAGTGTGAGAGATTAATTGGTTAGATATTAATTCATTAAATGTGATCTGATGATTTAATTTAATTTATTTCGTTACTACGTACGTCTTATTCAGGCTTTTATGCTTCCCCCCCCCCCCCTTCCCGTGTTTCCCTTTCGTTTCTTAAGGGGGGGGGGGGGGTATGGTCTTGAAACTTTTTTTCTAGTTTTTTAATTTTATTTTATGAATCCTCAACATCTCAAGAGTATTGTATTAAATTTTTAGAGCAATTGGAGCAAAACTAACGGAGATATGGAATTTTAACCATCCGAGGATCTGAGTCGCTCCGTATATAATTATTCACTTTAAAGCGATTTTCCCGCACTTCACGTTTTCAAAGTCGGTGACGGCTGTACTTTAAAATCTATTGTATCAATCCTTCTGAAACTTGGTACACTCTGTCTCTGTATAATTCATGAGGTAACGCTGTCGAGTTTTTTTTTATTTGTTACTTCTTATTTTACCATAACAAATTAACCAATTTTTTAAACGAAAACCGCGTTTTTGACTTTCCAGTGTTACCAAAAATTTAAAAATAAAATAAAACTCCACAGCGTTACCTGGGGAAACTCATAAACTAATAAAATCAATTTGATTTTTTTTATATTGTATGATCGAGTGATGAGTTTCAGAGGACATTCTTGAAATGTTACTCTATAATACTGTAATCATTAAATTTAATGTACACTGGCCGGATATTGTAAAAAAATGGTTGAAAAAGGGTATTTTTTCACCGAATTAACCTTCTCCCCCCCCCCCCCCCCCCCCGGCCCCACCCCCTTAAAGTTCACCACCAGAGTGTAACCCGCAACGCGCAACCACTTTTTCCTAATGCACTACTGTATTGCATTTGCACGAGAGCACAGGGAATCTGCGGAAAACCTGTGCCAATACTTATATTGGCGGAAATATTTTACTGAACTTCTGCTGTACTCATGAGAATACATCAGAAACTAATTTTTTCTGTGTTTCTGATGTATTCTCGTACAGCAGCAACTCAGAAAAATCGCCTCCCGCTCAGCAGATGATGCGCCAATTAGTGCTAAACGGTCACCCATCCAAGTACCGACCGCGAGTCGAGCTGCTTAACATGGGTGATCGCCGAAGTTACACACCACCCACTGTTGCCAGTAATCTGGTGATTTGTTTGATGCTTAAAACCGTCGTTAAACGTCGGTATCTTGGATACAACATTTTTTGCGAGATCGATATTAGCAATTTTTGGTTCGCAGCCATAGATCTATTCATAGCTCCAAACATCTGTATTATTTGAATTGTTTTCCGTCAGTATCTCCCAGTAAAAAAGTCCACCAAAAAGAATGCAACGCTGAAGGAACAAAATTGGCTGGGGTCAAGTTCGGCGAATCGAAGTCTCGTGGAAAAAAAGCGGATCTCAACGCAGAAGGCGGTCTTGCAGTGTGAGCGACAGACGCGAGGGGAGAGAGAAATATTCGAGATTCTCCGTGAGAGTTAGTTGGATCCGGAGCGTCCGGGTGCGATTCACAACGCGACGCAAAGTAGACCTGAAATGAATGTGATTTTCTCCTCTCGGACAGTGCGCGAAGCTCTACGTGCTCGCGTATAGAGATAGAGGCGAGGGATGAAAGTAAAGCTAGCCGGGCGCGCGAGCTCAGTCGAGGCTGAGAAAGCGAGCGACGGAAGACAGAGAGAAGGAGTGGGGGAGGAGGGGGGAGGGGGGGAGTGACTGCCGGAGACTCGCGGGAATTTGCAGACATCGCGTTTTAATGAGGTGAGACGTCGTTGCGAATAAAGTACTATTCGAAAAGGGATTTAAAGTTTAGTCGACTGTTTTCTCCGAACCCTTCGATAGGACGCGGCACGAGTCGGAGCGTAAATAAAATGCTAATCCGGGCTGTCCTCACTCTTCGATTCTTTTTCCTGCTATTCTTCCCGGCTTCCTTGCCACTCACTCCTAACCTCACTCTTCGACCATCTCCCGTCTTCGGGACGGACGGGCCTCGCGCCCCCCTCCCCCCCACGACTAATGCATGTTATTTCGACGTTTGAGGAAATAAAACACAGTCTCCCGGGTCCTCTCGTCTCGCGTTCTGCATTCCGAGATCGCATCACCTCTCACTGCCGAGATCCGTTTAATCCCCGGACGAACTTTTTCCGATGGAAAATACCGGATTAGAGTAAGCAGTCGCGTAATACGGGGGAGAAAGTCATTCGCCAGCAGCAGCAGCGCCGGCGAATTACCGGCTGGGAAAGGGAATTTCATCTCGATCGATATATTTTCCGGCAAAAGCAGAAGAACGAGAATCGTCGCTCTGCATATTTTTCCAGTGCTCGCCGGATCGGTTCGGTTATCTCGCAGCTGGCGAGAAACGCGACGCGGTTTTGTTGTCTGCGAGTCGGATCGCGGAATTGGCGGGAGATCTAAATCCGGAGTGTCAGTCGGTAATGGACCGGACGAACAAGAACACGTCGACAAGTGTGGCGATCATATTATCAATCCGCTAGTCATGCACGGGGACAAATTGGAATAGTGGTCGAATGGTTAGAGACAGTGAAGTACTCGCCGCCCCGGGCGGCTGCAGCGGCGGCGGGACATTCGTGCATAAAACGCCCGGGGCCAAATCGGGAACTACCGTAGTACAATTAATTAAAAAGTTTCATAGGTGTAGCGATAACCAATACTCGGTTATTGGCGTTGAGCGTACAAATCCAAATAACAGCGTCATTTGTCCCGGCGACGCGACCGGTGATGCGACAATCAATGTGTCGGACTTGGATTTTCGCAGGATTTCGAGATAATCCCGATCATTGGGACGACCGCGTCATTTTTGTCAAAGTTTGAAAAAAAAAAAAAATTGTCCCCTGCTTTGCTGCTTTGCTTTGCGACATAACCAAAGCGAATGTATTTTTTTCCCCGTTCGTTTTCCCCGGTGACCAGATCGTGTCGATACCGCGCGAGACTCAAAGATCGAGTATTACCGTATCGTCGAGAGTACAGAACGTCGCGCGCCGCACGGTAATAACGTTCCCTGCGCGAATTCTCCGTTTTTATTTTTTTCCCCCACCCCGGCGCAACGAGTGAAAGATTCATAGCCGTTCCTTTTTCTCCCTTTTTGCCGCAAATCTGATTACTCGCGCAGCGCGTCTCTCCGATCCTCGGGTGTGTTCGCACCGCGCGGCGCCGGCGGGTCAGTGGCGAGCCGCAAGATCTTAGGATCCGACCCTATTTCCCGATATTCCGTCAGTCGGCGAGAGATATCAAGCTCGCTCTGGCCTCCCGCGCGGTGCCCGTCGCATATACATCCAGCTGAAAGAAGAAAGATAGAGAGAGAGAGAGAGAGACCTAAATAGACGAGAACGTAGATGCAGATATAGGTTAGGTATAGCTCCATCTCTCTCTCTCTCTCCGAGTCAGACTACACCTATCCGTGAATCCGGATCTTCCGGCAAACTTTCCAGTAGTTGGCAACGCCCCCAGAGCGGTGGGAAACGCGTGCGAAAAGCAGACGAGACAGTGAGAAAGGGAGAGAGAGAACTATTTCCCTTTTCTCTCTCCATCTCTCTCTCTCTCTCTCTGCTTCGCGGAAGGCACGGTGGGGAGGGTGCGGAATATAGCGGTAGACTCCGGCACAAATGGGACTGGGAGGCGAGTATAGAGCCGTGAGAGATGGATAGATCGTGGAGCGGCAAAAGGGACGAGAGGACGAGAGAGGCGCGAGAGCGAGTGAAAGAGCGAGCGCCGGGGAAGTGAGAGAGAATGAAGACGCGGGTGATAGCAGAGCCTCGAGCATATATAGAGGTTAGGTGCTATATACACCGGTGAAGAGGAGTCCCTGCTCTCGCGGTAGCGGATTGAAGACACGCGCCGCGCAGTATTTTCTTATGTAGGCCTACTCTGTACATCGTTGTGCTGCGGGCACTGCTCGAGATGGGCGCGAGGGAGGACGAAGAAGGCCGCCCGAGAGGAGACTCGGCTTGCAGACGAGCAGGTTGGCTAGAGAGAGGGGCGCGAGGAGGGGGGGGGGGGGGGGTGGCTGAAGGAGGGAGAGGTAGAGGTTTCTCTCTGCGCCCACGAAATTTACGAGCATCGTCCTGATGGGGTTTCCTTGCTCTCCACCACCTAATATCTTTACAAGGCCCTTCGAATCTTTCGTGGGCGTCGTGTGCACAGCCCCCTAACCACCTTTCGGGGAGAGACGTATCATCGGGGCGAACAACGCGCGCAACGTCGTTTCGGGGACCGCGCGGCGCTCCGAGCACGGCACATCCGCACATGCCACATGTTACTCGAGTGTACATCATCGGGTAGCCGGATATTTATATGGTTTGCATATTTAATGCATTTGCATAATTCACAGGCCGGACGGCGCGTTAAGTAAGTAGACGGGGTTGGGAATTATCGGGTTATCGAAAGTTTTGTATTATTCACTTCGAGAATACGCAGCATGGATGTCGTTGACTTGCGAACGGATTTTGAGGTTGTGCCGACTGGAGTGAATTTCGGTAAGTAACCGAGACGAACGCGGATTTCTAGTTCTGGCGAGCAAACTGCGATATTAATTGTCGCGCCGGTGAGTTAAGTACTTGTCGTTCACTCCTAAAATAAGTATACTGCCGACTGTTGAGATATTCAGGTGATGCGACGTTACTGACTGCGTCTCCGGGACAGCGAGGGAGAGACGACGCGATTGGTGATCGCGGCAACGACATTTTGAGGTTTCGCGAAAGACCTGAGGATCTTTTGTGTTAGTCAAACATTGACGAGGACAGAGTGCGACGTGTCCTTTTTATTATGCTACCCATCGTTGAGATGTTGAATTGTTTATCATCCATTCTTGAAATACGATTGTAAAACATTTAAGTGAATCCGATACCGCGGTGTAGTGGATTCGATGCCAGAAAACCGATGGGTCGAGGGTCTCGAAACTCGTCCGTCGCGGATTCACTTGAAATAAAAATATTCGGACGCGATGTAACGCGAAGTCTCCGGCTACGACTCGGTGGATAAGTAAATAAATAAATGTGTGAATATATTGATGCCGCTTATTCATTCAACGAGCACGATACGTGCGACCTACCTGTGACCTGTTTGGTTCTGTCGAAGGTTCGATTTCTTTCAGTTGCCCCTCTCGGTCCTTCGCATGTGTATCTGCAGTCGGTAAGTATGTTTATTTCGCTGGAACGCAATTAGCTCGGGAATGGCCAAGCAAAAAATATGAGTATGACTGTGGAGACTCGCTGTAATCCCACGAAAGCCTGAAACGGTCGGGGAGCGGGGGAAAGCGACAATAATAAATGTTGAAATCACGAGGAGACATCGTTGAATTTCAAGCATTACAGAATCTTTAATGGCCATCACGAAGGACGGACGCATCGAGAGCTCGTGACATTTCAGGTACAGACGGAAGACAGGTACGTAAATATAATCGCGTGTTTACATATATTCATTGTAATTATATATACATTGTATTATAAAACTAGCGCACCTGCTTATTGATTCATCGAGACATTGAATTGTTCATCATTAGCTCCTGAAATACGTTCTGCAAGACGAGTCACGAGATTACGAAGAAATCTCCAGATTTTATATTCCTGGCAGTAACGAATATTTCGATTCGGTTATTTTGACGTGAATGAAAAATTAAGTTAGCAGGATTGTAAATCGAGAATTCCTTTGAGACAAAAAAAGGTGACCAACTTTGCTAATTAAAATGTTTTTACATCATTGCGGCGCGAAAAACTCCTTTTCTACACCTTGTGACGTAAAATAGTATACAATACACGGTGGAAAAAAGTTTTCTCGGGTCGTGTGAGATGCAGCACGCCTCACTGAATTGTCAGCCCGACACAACGCGGCGATTCGTGCCTAATTTATCCTCCCCGAAAACCGCCACGCCACAATTTAAATCCCGCAAATGTCTTTACCCACATTACGACTCTGCAACGTGCCGCATCCCCGTTTTTCACCATCAGCGATTTTAGCCATGACGCGCAGTTACACGGCAGAGGTGTTTTTCATCAGATTAAAACCAACGAATTTTCCTCCTTCGCACACGAACGAACAGTATATCAAAAAATGTGTTTCTATCTTTTCGCCCAAAATATTCGTCTATCCCCTCAACTACAGTTAATCCTACATCTCGCGAAGCCCAAAACACCGAGAAAAACATAACCTAAAATGTGTCGTTACAAAACTCTTCGTTACCGGCCTTCAAAAATCCAGCTAAAGAAAAGTCCGGCCCGGGATTTTCGCTCGGCAGGCCGAAAAAACCCTTTGACGAGAGAGCGTCGAGCCGTCCCGATTACATCCCAAAGAATATCGAGGGACGCCTCCCGAGGGAGCGCGCGAGATATTTATCCGCGGGTCCGCTGCACGAGGCATTCAGGACCCTAATGGCAGTTGGCTCCATGGACCTTCCTCCCGCGTCTCACAGTTCTACAAATTCGGTGTCGCGCGCCCAACGATATATATATATATATACATATATATGTACAGCTACAAACTGTGTAGTACAGCTGAATGGAACGGGTGTGGGTCGGACGCGGAGAGGCATCCGGATTTGCGAGGGATGTATATCGCCCGAGCACAATATGCCCTTTGCACGCGTCCCTTAGCCGCGACGCCGCCGCTGGTAATCGCGAAGTTCGTCGACGCAAAAGCGTCGACCGCGAAGGCACGAGGGAATCCAGTATGGCGCTTTCTCTCTCTCTCTCTCTCTCTCGCTTCTGTCCCCCCCACCCCGCCCGCCGTCCGCGCCACCACAGTGGCACACAAGTTCGCACGAGTGATAACGCGCGCGCGTTGAAAATACTTCCCGTGCCGCCACAGCGCGGGCGCCCCGCGTGCGCTTGCTTGCTTTCGCCTCTGCTCGCTCGCTCGCTCGCGCGCTGATAAGCGTAACGACGCCGGGCGCGAACGTGATTCGGAAAATAATAGAGCTTTAGCTCTCGCGGCAGCGCCGAGGGTTGTCCTCTCGCGGCTGCGACGCGTCGCCGCGGCGTGCTGCACGCACGGCGCATCCCGCGACGACTATAGCTCCGTCTTTTTCCTCTCTCTCTCTCTCGCTCTGCCGTACCGACCGTCGCTTCGCTCGCTCGCTCGCTTGCTTTTTTTCGCCCCGTGCAGCGGGCACCCGTGCTAAAGATTTTGCGGATGAGCGAGAGACGAGCGTCTAAGAGAATCTCTGTCGTCGACGCGCCTGACGCTAAGCATTCCGCGCCCGGGTTTTTAGATTCGCCGAGAGATCAATTTTGGTGACACTGACGGGCACGACGCGCGGTCGCTGAGGACGCGAGCCATGTGGGAAACTGCGAACAGCGAATTTCTTATTATTGTAAAGAAAAATACATCTTGCGATATTTATAATAATTTTCTGCGCATTTGTATATCCAAATCCGAGGAAAAGATCTGTAATAGTAGCAAGAAAAAATGTTCCGCTATCTTTGTAAGAAAATAATTGAAACAAAATTTCATCAAGTTCATCGATATCGTAATTCAATTTTTACGAAATTTTCGTAGATTTAAAGAAAAATCGTCGAGTCGAATGATCGTCGAGTCGACGGATTCGAAACGTCCCCGGAAATGTCTCGCTCGCCCGGGGTAAATATTTTCGCTGCCCGGATATCGGTGACGTTAGGCGTGGCCGCGAACACGTGGTGCGGCCGCTTGTAAATCCACTCGGCGGGAGAGCGAAACGATCACGGCGCGCGACGCGTTATCGCGCTCGTTATCGGAGCGCGGTGATTGATCGCGGCGCGCCGAGCCGGCTGCCCGGGCTTTTATAATAATTACTCGATTAGCCGGTACATTAGACCGGTAATTGTTTACAGCAATTTGGTGGCTAAATAAGGGGCCACCACCGCGCCAAACTTCGGCGTGGACGAGCCCCTGTTGTTGCGGCGCCGGGAGGCGGAAGGGCGTCCCGCGATAGATTATCCAAGTGGCCTCCCGCTAACCATCGGCCGGCGCGTACCGTTGCCTCGTGCACGGCGCCCCCTGTATGTGATAATAACAATAACAGTACGTCGACGAAAAAGCTTCCGAACCTAATTAAGAACGTGGCCCGCGGACCTCGCTTGGATTATTTGTGTCTAGCCCTGTCGATAACGCCCGTCATACGTCTCTTGTCTCGTCTCTCCGCCTTATAATATCTTGAAAGCCTCGTCGGGACCGGCCCGGGGAGCAACAGTCGAAAACTGGGACGAGCAACTCGCGCGAAAATCCATTTGCAATATATTTATGATTTATCTTATTACCGAATTTAAGTTATGAGATAAATTTGTGATTTATCTGAATTAGATCAATTTATGATTTATCTGAAATAGATCAATTTATGATTTATCTGAAATAGATCAATTTATGATTTATCTGAAATAGATCAATTTGTGATTTATCTGAATTAGATCAACTTATGATTTATCTGAATTAGATCAATTTATGATTTATCTCATTACTTAAATTTGGCTATAATAATTAAATATTTATATCGGCATATCTGACCGAAAATGTTCTTTTATTCGGTTATTGACTGTGACACGAATGTTACTGTCTGACACGTGGACAGTCAATCGATGGCTGCAGATTGCAATCGTCCCGAATGTTTCGAATCTGTCGAATCGACGATTTTTCGACTCAACGATAATTATAGCCTCGAATTTTTTATTTAAATTTTGCAGCGATGAAGGAATGATCTGGAAATAGCGGTAGAGAAATTAAAAAATAAAAATTCACGAGAATTTAATTATGATATTAATGAATCAGTTCTAATTTTCTATTTATTTTTGGAAATGCAAGTGAACGAATAAATTGTGAGAAATATTGCACGGTAAAGGCTCGCAAGATATATTGAAAAGAAAAATAATGTTCTTTGTAAGTTTCCGGTTATTGACTGTGATACGAATGTTACCGTCTGACACGTGGACAGCCGGACGGCCGCTTCAATCGATGTCTATATATAACCCGAAACATACGGGACGATTGCAATCTATACATTGCAATCGTCCCGGACGTTTCGAGTCTTTCAGCTCGACGATTTTTTGACTCAACGATAATTATAGTCCTGAATTTTTTATGTGAACTTTGCGGCGATCAAGAAATTAGCCGGAAATAGTGACGGTAAAATTTTCAAAAAATTATGAAAATTTAATTACGATATTGATGTATCAGTTCTAATTTTCTTTATTTATTTTTTGTTATGGAGATACAATATTTTGCCTTGCTTCTATTGTAGACCTTTTGATCGAGTTTGGAGATGCAACCGAACAAAAAAATTATGAAAAATATTGCGCGTTAGAAACTCACAAGATATATTTAAAAAAAAGAAGAATGTCCTTTGTAACATTCCGGTTATTGACTGTGATACGAATGTTACCGTCTGCCACGTGGACAGTCAGATGGTCGCTTCAATCGATAGCTATAGATTGCAATCGTCCCGGAGGAACGTAAACGCCGGGAGCTGACGAAAGTGCGACATCGTGACGAGAAGACCAGACGCAGAGCTTTACGTCTTTTTCCTGCGACGAATGGTCCGCCCGGAGATAACGTAGGAGGAAAAGATCGAAGCTTTATATATGTATATACACGGGCGACGGAAAAACGAAGCCGAGAAAGCGAGTTTCGCGCGCTCTCTGTTTCTCTTGCATCCAATTCCCCAAGGTAATTTAACGAGAATGCGAATAAAACCGAGCGCGAGCGGAACACCCGACAAGCCCCGTTCGCGTGTACGCGCGAGGAATTATTGCGCAGGGACTGCAGCAACATCCAACGCTCATCATTCGCACGTATTTTCCCCCCCTTTTTTCATCCTTCGTCGAGGGTTTCATCGGCACTCGCAGGTAAGTGAACTGAGCGTCTGAGGCTGCGGAAAAAATAAAGATGAAGGGTGCAATAAGTTACGATGAGTTTACTTTCTCGGCGTCAAACATCTTAAAATTGTGCGAACCACCAATTTGTCCTCAACGTCCACAAGTTTCCTTCTTTCGTCTTCGTCGAAAATTGTCACCGACGTTCGCACGTGAATCAGCTAAGCTTCTCTGAGCCTGCGGAAATAAAAAGAATTAAGCAAACAACAAATGAATATGAATCGAATTTCGCAACGTCAGATGTCTTAAAATCGTGCGAACCTGTCCTCAATTTGCCTCCGACATCCGGCGCGAACTGCAGTTTGTCCGAAGTTTTCCTGATAATGATTAAACCAGCGGAATGCTATCTGCACGGTGCATAAATTCGGAATTCTATTGCGGAGAAACGTCGGAGTTGCGACCGGCGAGCAACCCGACACCCAAGGCCTCTTCGCTTCCGCGGCAAATCAGGGCTCGCCATTGGCGACTCGTGTTCGTTTACGAGTCCGGGGCTGCAGTTCGCCGCGAAAATGGACAGACCCGTCTCGCGAATTTGCCCGGCCGGCGATCGGAGTCAAAAGTCTCGATGTTTAGCCTGCCGTTTGTCGTGGAGAATAAGCTGCAAAACGGAGGTAAAATTGGCGGTCTATGCTCAAACAGACATTAAAGTTTTAGTCGTCTCGAGTGCCGCGACAAACCCTCGTCGAACCTCGACCCGTTCGATTGTCCTCGGAGTCCTTTTCAGCGGAAGATGCAGCGAAGGAGATTTATACTTCTACTCGCTCGTGCTGCGAATGTGTGGACAGTCCCCCCCGGGTACGATGGGAGGTACTGGTTAGTTCGATCGGCAAATATTTGTCCAAGTAGACAAGCCGGCGCGGTGTTCTCGAGAGCCGCAAGATTCCGCATATCGGATATCGCAAGTCTGTCTGGTCATACTGGGAAAAACATTATATCGATGGTTAGAAGACATCAAATGTGTACGCAATTAATTATACATATCATAATTATTCAAAATATTTTTATGTTCCAATATTTTTTGATAAAAATGTTTAAATATTTCAATGTTTTTTTGATAAAAATATGTTTATATTTCAATGTTTTTTTTATAAAAATATGTTTATATTTCAATGTTTTTTTTATAAAAATATGTTTATATTTCAATGTTTTTTTTATAAAAATATGTTTATATTTCAATGTTTTTTTTATAAAAATATGTTTATATTTCAATGTTTTTTTTATAAAAATATGTTAATATTTCAAATCTTTTATTAGAATATTTTTGTATTTCAATGTGTTTTTTTTTATTAAAATGTGTTTGTATTTTTACATTTTCTTTATTAAAATATTTTTGTATTCCAAATTTTCTTAAAATTAAAATATCCGTGTCCGTCTTCCGTGTCCGTGTCCGTGTCCGAGTTCGTCTTCCGTGTCTGTGTCCATGTCCGTTCCCGTGTCCGTGTCCGTGTCCGTTCCCGTGTCCGTTCCCGTGTCCGTTCCCGTGTCCGTTCCATTTGTATATTCCAATGTTTGTATGATATAAAAATGTTAATAAGTGTTTTCATCAGTACTTTAGTACTTCAAACGATAAGCGGACACTCGACTAATTAACTGCTACAAAATGTTTCGCATTACTTTGTCAATTGGTATCACACGAGGGACGTCAAAGCAGCGACTAAAAAAAAATCACCCTACAGCCACGATTTTTTCCCTTTCACGTTTCCCGACAAAATATCTCGCATCAAAAAGCGAAAGCACATATATAGGTTTACAACCGGGCGGGGGTCACTATCGCCCCTCGAGCGTCCTGACGCGCGTCCGGATCTACAGTCTATATTTTCCGGGCGTCCCGCATCGGCTGTGTATCGGCAAGAAACTCGTACTTATAGCTTAAGCATATATAGGTGCTTATCGATAAAGAGATAGCGCGCGACATTCAATTTTCTCTCCCGAGGTCGTCGCTGTTTATAGCGAATACACACAGAACGTAAATGTACGTAAGCAAATACATAGATATACACACACAGTCCACTCGTGCTGCTTAGCCGTAGAGACGCGAGGGTATCGCGAGCGCCGAGCTCTCGTGCCGATAATAATAATTCGTACGATCCCAGTAGTGGATAAACAGTGGAGAGAGCCTGTCGCCGATGTCCTCTTCCCGCTGAGTATCCGGCCCGTGCGTGCGTGTTGCGTTATACTCACCGCAACGACTTACTTCACTTACTCGCCGCTGCTGCCGTCGCTCCGGGAACTCGTCGAGCGAGATAAGCCGCCGCCCTCTCGCTTTCGTCTTCCTCCCATCGACCCCTCATCCTTTTACTCGTTCACCGTTCTCGCCCTCACGCCGCGTCTCGTTGTCCCGGGCCTCTTCCCGTTTTCATGCAGATTTACGCGAGACACCGTCGAAACGCTGAAACAAAAGTTTCGTTGCGCCGTCAGTCGGCACATTTCGACGCCATTTTGTGTAACGCGTATCACGTCATTGTCAATTTTCGGGACGCTCGAGGTTGAAAGTTATCTTGGTGTAAAAAAATCTGGGTATTTATTATGAGGCATCGCTACTTCTCCCTCCTCCTCAAATCCTCGACTGAAATTTTTGAAACCTATTTTTTCCTAAGCTACCAGCCAGATTGAGCTCAGATTTTGAGAGAAGATGCAGAAGTGTTGCAAAATTGGGCGAAGCTTCTGGCTACTCGGCTATCGAAGCCGTTTGATTAGGAGAATCGATAAACCAAAAAGTGAGGTTAGGTGCGAGAGAGACAGCCGTGCAAGCATTTAGCACTGCGCGGCGAAATTTCCACGGGTGTATCTATAAGCCTTTTCTATAAGCGACATTCTTGTTGCGTCGAAAAAATTGGCTGGACACTCCAAAGTTCTTACGAAAACGCTCAGATTTATCAAAGAGACCTGCGAAGATTTCGTACCTATGGACAAAGAGTCGACATTGTACGTGCTCGACGTTGTCGCGTCGGTCGTGGCGCAGCATAAACCGCGACATTTATCAGCAGGTGAGCTCTGTGGGTCTAGGACCGCGTATGGACACACCGCGCATGCGCCGCTCGGCAAGAGCGATTTCGTTCGGCCGTCAAATATTTGTTGATATAGCGAGGCGAAAACGCATTTGCCGTCGCCACACGAACAAAAGACTCGCCGTAGCCAAGGTCGTCGTTCTCCCTCGCTTTGAGAAGTGCGCCCGTCTTATTTCGCCCCATTGCCGAAGCTTCGAGATTCCCTCCCGCCGCATCTTATCTGTCCGCCCGTCTCGCTCTCTCGTGCTTTTCAGCCTTTATGCCGCGCTACATTTCTTATATCACGTTCTATACGCTTTTATCCTTTCTGTTTCACTCCGCGATCGTGCCCTTTAGTTATTGGTCCTTTCCGCGTGCGCATCCAATCAGGCGATTCGAGTGTCGTCGTTGTCGTCGTCGTAGTCGGGTAAAATGGCAAAATGCACGTTGCAGGAGGGTCGCAGCGCGCCACACGGCACACAGCAGCGGCGGGTCTCGTGAAACGGGTCGGGACGCGTCTCTTCCTTTCCCCCACTTCCTTGTCTGTGTCTCGTAACGACTGTCCAGCAGCTTTTTCAATATTCCGATAACGAAGTTCCTATTTATTCGAAAGGGGGATTTATTTGCAGCCTCGACGGCAATCCCCTTTGGCCGAGAGCGAAAAAATGCTGTAGCTCAGTGGCGGTAATTGTGACGGAAAGTTTAATTGCATTTTATTTCCCGGTACACATGGCGGCATTTCTTTATTTCGTACCCCATGACCTACGTCTTTCGGGATTGTGTGTTTGTCACGCTGTGGCTACACATCTTGTCTCTCGACGAACTGTAATCAACTTTTTTTTATGCATACTGGCGTTTTACAGCTTCAAGAAGATCAGTTTCGTCGAGTGATCTGGTGATATCCACATTCGATGAAAGCTGTAAATACCAGTAGATATGCGTAAAACAAATTCATTACAGTTTTTGATACCGATTGAGCCCGGGTTGGGCGGGGGGTAAGGGATTTCACATGCTCTTGAGATAATCACGAAATTACTGTTATTAAGCCTCGCCGTCTTGGCGTTTGAGAGGTTATGTGTTTAATTTCCTCCTGCAAACCCTTCGCGGTCGTAGGAACCTCTGGACGATGATGACACGCCCGGAATCTTTTTTCGCGCAACTTACATTGCGTCTCATGTCGAATTTTAACTCATGGAATGACTTTTTTCGAAGAAGTAGTCATTCCATGAGCTAAAATTCCCAGGTGGTGAAATTTTAGCTCATGGAATGACTATTTTCGGAAAAATATATATATATATTTTTAAATAGTCATTCCATGAGCTAAAATTCCCAGGTGATCAATTTTTAGCTCATGGAATGACTTTTTTCGGAAATATAATTTTTTTTCGGAAAAATAGTCATTCCATGAGCTAAAAATTCAGCACCTGGGAATTTTAGCTCATTGAATGACTTAAAAATATATATATATATATATATATTTCGGAAAAATGTCATTTCATGAGCTAAAATTCCCCGGGGCCGGATTTTTAGCTCATGGAATGACTTTTTTCCAAAAAATATATATATCTTTTTTTTAAAGTCATTCCATGAGCTAAAATTCCCCGGGGTCGGATTTTTAGCTCATGGAATGACTTTAAAAAAAAAAAAAATTATTTTTCGGAAAAAAGTCAATCCATGAGCTAAAAATCCGATCCCGGGGAATTTTAGCTCATGGAATGACTTTTTTTCGCAAAATAATTTTTTTTTTTTTTTTAAGTCATTCCATGAGCTAAAATTCCCCGGGGCCGGATTTTTAGCTCATGGAATGACTTAAAAAAAAAAAAAAAATTTTTTTGGAAAAAAGTCATTCCATGAGCTAAAAATCCGGCCCCGGGGAATTTTAGCTCATGGAATGACTTTTTTCCGAATTTTTTTTTTTTTTTTTTTTTTTTAAAGTCATTCCATGAGCTAAAATTCCCCGGGGCCGGATTTTTAGCTCATGGAATGACTTTTTTCCGAAAAATAATTTTTTTTTTTTTAAAAGTCATTCCATGAGCTAAAATTCCCCGGGCCGGATTTTTAGCTCATGGAATGACTTTAAAAAAAAAAAAAAATTATTTTTCGGAAAAAAGTCAATCCATGAGCTAAAAATCCGACCCCGGGGAATTTTAGCTCATGGAATGACTTTAAAAAAAAAAAAAATTATTTTTCGGAAAAAAGTCATTCCATGAGCTAAAATTCCCCGGGGCCGGATTTTTAGCTCATGGAATGACTTTAAAAAAAAAAAAAAAAAAATTTTTTGGAAAAAAGTCATTCCATGAGCTAAAAATCCGGCCCGGGGAATTTTAGCTCATGGAATGACTTTTTTCCGATTTTTTTTTTTTTTTTTTTTTTAAGTCATTCCATGAGCTAAAATTCCCCGGGGCCGGATTTTTAGCTCATGGAATGACTTTTTTCCGAAAAATAATTTTTTTTTTTTTTTTAAGTCATTCCATGAGCTAAAATTCCCCGGGGCCGGATTTTTAGCTCATGGAATGACTTAAAAAAAAAAAAAATTATTTTTCGGAAAAAAGTAAATCCATGAGCTAAAAATCCGATCCCGGGGAATTTTAGCTCCTGGAATGACTTTTTTCCGAAAAATAATTTTTTTTTTTTTTTAAGTCATTCCATGAGCTAAAATTCCCCGGGGCCGGATTTTTAGCTCATGGAATGACTTTTTTCCGAAAAATAATTTTTTTTTTTTTTTAAGTCATTCCATGAGCTAAAATTCCCCGGGGCCGGATTTTTAGCTCATGGAATGACTTTAAAAAAAAAAAAAAAAAAATTTTTTTTGTAAAAAAGTCATTCCATGAGCTAAAAATCCGACCCCGGGGAATTTTAGCTCATGGAATGACTTTTAAAAAAAAAAAAAATTATTTTTCGGAAAAAAGTCATTCCATGAGCTAAAATTCCCCGGGGCCGGATTTTTAGCTCATGGATTGACTTTTTTCCAAAAAATAATTTTTTTTTTTTTTAAGTCATTCCATGAGCTAAAATTCCCCGTGGCCGGATTTTTAGCTCATGAAATGACTTTAAAAAAAAAAAAAAATTATTTTTCGGAAAAAAGTCATTCCATGAGCTAAATTTCCCCGGGATCGGATTTTTAGCTCATGGATTGACTTTTTTCCGAAAAATAATTTTTTTTTTTTTTAAAGTCATTCCATGAGCTAAAAATCCGACCCCGGGGAATTTTAGCTCATGGAATGACTTTAAAAAAAAAAAAAAATTATTTTTCGGAAAAAAGTCATTCCATGAGCTAAAATTCCCCGGGGTCGGATTTTTAGCTCATGGAATGACTTTTTTCCAAAAAATTTTTTTTTTTTTTTTTTTAAAGTCATTCCATGAGCTAAAAATCCGGCCCCGGGAATTTTAGCTCATGGAATGACTTAAAAAAAAAAAAAATTATTTTTCGGAAAAAAGTCATTCCATGAGCTAAAATTGCCCGGGATCGAATTTTTAGCTCATGGAATGACTTTTTTCCGAAAAATAATTTTTTTTTTTTTTAAAGTCATTCCATGAGCTAAAAATCTGACCCCGGGAAATTTTAGCTCATGGAATGACTTAAAAAAAAAAAAAAATTATTTTTTGGAAAAAAGTCATTCCATGAGCTAAAAATCCGGCCCGGGGAATTTTAGCTCATGGAATGACTTTTTCCCGAATTTTTTTTTTTTTTTTTTTTTTTTTTTTTAAAGTCATTCCATGAGCTAAAATTCCCCGGGGCCGGATTTTTAGCTCATGGAATGACTTTTTTCCGAAAAATAATTTTTTTTTTTTTTAAAAGTCATTCCATGAGCTAAAATTCCCCGGGGCCGGATTTTTAGCTCATGGAATGACTTTTTTCCAAAAAATAATTTTTTTTTTTTTTTAAGTCATTCCATGAGCTAAAATTCCCCGTGGCCGGATTTTTAGCTCATGGAATGACTTTAAAAAAAAAAAAAAAAATTATTTTTCGGAAAAAAGTCAATCCATGAGCTAAAAATCCGATCCCGGGGAATTTTAGCTCATGGAATGACTTTTTTTCGCAAAATAATTTTTTTTTTTTTTTAAGTCATTCCATGAGCTAAAATTCCCCGGGGCCAGATTTTTAGCTCATGGAATGACTTTAAAAAAAAAAAAAAAATTTTTTTGGAAAAAAGTCATTCCATGAGCTAAAAATCCGGCCCCGGGGAATTTTAGCTCATGGAATGACTTTTTTCCGAATTTTTTTTTTTTTTTTTTTTTTTTAAAGTCATTCCATGAGCTAAAATTCCCCGGGGCCGGATTTTTAGCTCATGGAATGACTTTTTTCCGAAAAATAATTTTTTTTTTTTAAAAGTCATTCCATGAGCTAAAATTCCCCGGGCCGGATTTTTAGCTCATGGAATGACTTTAAAAAAAAAAAAATTATTTTTCGGAAAAAAGTCAATCCATGAGCTAAAAATCCGGCCCCGGGGAATTTTAGCTCATGGAATGACTTAAAAAAAAAAAAAAAAAATTTTTTTGGAAAAAAGTCATTCCATGAGCTAAAATTCCCCGGGGCCGGATTTTTAGCTCATGGAATGACTTTTTTCCGAAAAATAATTTTTTTTTTTTTTTAAGTCATTCCATGAGCTAAAATTTCCCGGGGCCGGATTTTTAGCTCATGGAATGACTTTAAAAAAAAAAAAAAATATTTTTCGGAAAAAAGTCATTCCATGAGCTAAAAATCCGGCCCCGGGGAATTTTAGCTCATGGAATGACTTAAAAAAAAAAAAAAATTATTTTTCGGAAAAAAGTCATTCCAGGAGCTAAAATTCCCCGGGATCGGATTTTTAGCTCATGGATTGACTTTTTTCCGAAAAATAATTTTTTTTTTTTTAAAGTCATTCCATGAGCTAAAAATCCGGCCCCGGGGAATTTTAGCTCATGGAATGACTTAAAAAAAAAAAAAAATTATTTTTCGGAAAAAAGTCATTCCATGAGCTAAAATTCCCCGGGGCCGGATTTTTAGCTCATGGAATGACTTTTTTCCGAAAAATAATTTTTTTTTTTTTAAAAGTCATTCCATGAGCTAAAAATCCGACCCCGGGAAATTTTAGCTCATGGAATGACTTAAAAAAAAAAAAATTATTTTTTGGAAAAAAGTCATTCCATGAGCTAAAAATCCGGCCCCGGGAAATTTTAGCTCATGGAATGACTTTTTTCCAAAAAATTTTTTTTTTTTTTTTTTTAAAGTCATTCCATGAGCTAAAAATCCGGCCCCGGGGAATTTTAGCTCATGGAATGACTTTAAAAAAAAAAAAAAATTATTTTTCGGAAAAAAGTCAATCCATGAGCTAAAAATCCGATCCCGGGGAATTTTAGCTCATGGAATGACTTTTTTTCGCAAAATAATTTTTTTTTTTTTTTTAAGTCATTCCATGAGCTAAAATTCCCCCGGGCCGGATTTTTAGCTCATGGAATGACTTTAAAAAAAAAAAAATTATTTTTCGGAAAAAAGTCAATCCATGAGCTAAAAATCCGATCCCGGGGAATTTTAGCTCATGGAATGACTTTTTTCCGAAAAATAATTTTTTTTTTTTTTTAAAGTCATTCCATGAGCTAAAAATCCGGCCACGGGGAATTTTAGCTCATGGAATGACTTAAAAAAAAAAAAAAAATATTTTTTGGAAAAAAGTCAATCCATGAGCTAAAAATCCGGCCCCGGGGAATTTTAGCTCATGGAATGACTTTTAAAAAAAAAAAAAAAATTATTTTTCGGAAAAAAGTCATTCCATGAGCTAAAATTCCCCGGGGCCGGATTTTTAGCTCATGGATTGACTTTTTTCCAAAAAATAATTTTTTTTTTTTTTTAAGTCATTCCATGAGCTAAAATTCCCCGTGGCCGGATTTTTAGCTCATGGAATGACTTTAAAAAAAAAAAAAAATTATTTTTCGGAAAAAAGTCATTCCATGAGCTAAAAATCCGGCCCCGGGGAATTTTAGCTCATGGAATGACTTTTTTCCGAAAAATAATTTTTTTTTTTTTTTAAGTCATTCCATGAGCTAAAATTCCCCGGGGCCGGATTTTTAGCTCATGGATTGACTTTTTTCCGAAAAATAATTTTTTTTTTTTTTTAAAGTCATTCCATGAGCTAAAATTCCCCGTGGCCGGATTTTTAGCTCATGGAATGACTTTAAAAAAAAAAAAAAATTATTTTTCGGAAAAAAGTCATTCCATGAGCTAAAATTCTCCGGGATCGGATTTTTAGCTCATGGATTGACTTTTTTCCGAAAAATAATTTTTTTTTTTTTAAAGTCATTCCATGAGCTAAAAATCCGGCCCGGGGGAATTTTAGCTCATGGAATGACTTAAAAAAAAAAAAAAAATTATTTTGCGAAAAAAAGTCATTCCATGAGCTAAAATTCCCCGGGATCGGATTTTTAGCTCATGGATTGACTTTTTTCCGAAAAATAATTTTTTTTTTTTTTTAAAGTCATTCCATGAGCTAAAATTCCCCGGGGCCGGATTTTTAGCTCATGGAATGACTTTAAAAAAAAAAAAAAAAAATTTTTTTGGAAAAAAGTCATTCCATGAGCTAAAATTTCCCGGGGCCGGATTTTTAGCTCATGGAATGACTTTTTTCCAAAAAATAATTTTTTTTTTTTTAAGTCATTCCATGAGCTAAAATTTCCCGGGGTCGGATTTTTAGCTCATGGAATGACTTTTAAAAAAAAAAAAATTATTTTTCGGAAAAAAGTCATTCCATGAGCTAAAAATCCGGCCCCGGGGAATTTTAGCTCATGGAATGACTTTTTTCCGAATTTTTTTTTTTTTTTTTTTTTTTTAAAGTCATTCCATGAGCTAAAATTCCCCGGGGCCGGATTTTTAGCTCATGGAATGACTTTTTTCCGAAAAATAATTTTTTTTTTTTTAAAGTCATTCCATGAGCTAAAATTCCCCGGGCCGGATTTTTAGCTCATGGAATGACTTTAAAAAAAAAAAAATTATTTTTCGGAAAAAAGTCAATCCATGAGCTAAAAATCCGGCCCCGGGGAATTTTAGCTCATGGAATGACTTAAAAAAAAAAAAAAAAAAATTTTTTTGGAAAAAAGTCATTCCATGAGCTAAAATTCCCCGGGGCCGGATTTTTAGCTCATGGAATGACTTTTTTCCGAAAAATAATTTTTTTTTTTTTTTAAGTCATTCCATGAGCTAAAATTTCCCGGGGCCGGATTTTTAGCTCATGGAATGACTTTAAAAAAAAAAAAAAATATTTTTCGGAAAAAAGTCATTCCATGAGCTAAAAATCCGGCCCCGGGGAATTTTAGCTCATGGAATGACTTAAAAAAAAAAAAAAATTATTTTTCGGAAAAAAGTCATTCCAGGAGCTAAAATTCCCCGGGATCGGATTTTTAGCTCATGGATTGACTTTTTTCCGAAAAATAATTTTTTTTTTTTTAAAGTCATTCCATGAGCTAAAAATCCGGCCCCGGGGAATTTTAGCTCATGGAATGACTTAAAAAAAAAAAAAAAATTATTTTTCGGAAAAAAGTCATTCCATGAGCTAAAATTCCCCGGGGCCGGATTTTTAGCTCATGGAATGACTTTTTTCCGAAAAATAATTTTTTTTTTTTTAAAAGTCATTCCATGAGCTAAAAATCCGACCCCGGGAAATTTTAGCTCATGGAATGACTTAAAAAAAAAAAAATTATTTTTTGGAAAAAAGTCATTCCATGAGCTAAAAATCCGGCCCCGGGAAATTTTAGCTCATGGAATGACTTTTTTCCAAAAAATTTTTTTTTTTTTTTTTTTAAAGTCATTCCATGAGCTAAAAATCCGGCCCCGGGGAATTTTAGCTCATGGAATGACTTTAAAAAAAAAAAAAAATTATTTTTCGGAAAAAAGTCAATCCATGAGCTAAAAATCCGATCCCGGGGAATTTTAGCTCATGGAATGACTTTTTTTCGCAAAATAATTTTTTTTTTTTTTTTAAGTCATTCCATGAGCTAAAATTCCCCCGGGCCGGATTTTTAGCTCATGGAATGACTTTAAAAAAAAAAAAATTATTTTTCGGAAAAAAGTCAATCCATGAGCTAAAAATCCGATCCCGGGGAATTTTAGCTCATGGAATGACTTTTTTCCGAAAAATAATTTTTTTTTTTTTTTAAAGTCATTCCATGAGCTAAAAATCCGGCCACGGGGAATTTTAGCTCATGGAATGACTTAAAAAAAAAAAAAAAATTATTTTTTGGAAAAAAGTCAATCCATGAGCTAAAAATCCGGCCCCGGGGAATTTTAGCTCATGGAATGACTTTTTTCCAAAAAATAATTTTTTTTTTTTAAAGTCATTCCATGAGCTAAAAATCCGGCCACGGGGAATTTTAGCTCATGGAATGACTTTTTTCCGAAAAATAATTTTTTTTTTTTTTTTAAAGTCATTCCATGAGCTAAAAATCCGGCCACGGGGAATTTTAGCTCATGGAATGACTTAAAAAAAAAAAAAAAATTATTTTTTGGAAAAAAGTCATTCCATGAGCTAAAAATCCGGCCCCGGGGAATTTTAGCTCATGGAATGACTTAAAAAAAAAAAAAAAATTATTTTTCGGAAAAAAGTCATTCCATGAGCTAAAAATCCGGCCCCGGGGAATTTTAGCTCATGGAATGACTTTAAAAAAAAAAAAAAAAAAAAAAATTCGGGAAAAAGTCATTCCATGAGCTAAAATTTCCCGGGGCCTGATTTTTAGCTCATGGAATGACTTTTTTCCAACAATTTTTTTTTTTTTTTTTTTCTAAAGTCATTCCATGAGCTAAAATTCCCCGGGCCGGATTTTTAGCTCATGGAATGACTTTTTTCGAAAAAATATTTTTTTTTTTTTTTAAGTCATTCCATGAGCTAAAATTTCCCGGGGTCAGATTTTTAGCTCATGGAATGACTTTAAAAAAAAAAAAAAATTATTTTTCGGAAAAAAGTCATTCCATGAGCTAAAAATCCGACCCCGGGGAATTTTAGCTCATGGAATGACTTAAAAAAAAAAAAAAATTATTTTTCGGAAAAAAGTCATTCCATGAGCTAAAATTCCCCGGGGCCGGATTTTTAGCTCATGGAATGACTTTTTTCCGAAAAATAATTTTTTTTTTTTTTTAAAGTCATTCCATGAGCTAAAAATCCGGCCACGGGGAATTTTAGCTCATGGAATGACTTAAAAAAAAAAAAAAATTATTTTTTGGAAAAAAGTCAATCCATGAGCTAAAAATCCGGCCCCGGGGAATTTTAGCTCATGGAATGACTTTTAAAAAAAAAAAAAAAATTATTTTTCGGAAAAAAGTCATTCCATGAGCTAAAATTCCCCGGGGCCGGATTTTTAGCTCATGGAATGACTTTTTTCCAAAAAAATTTTTTTTTTTTTTTTTTAAAGTCATTCCATGAGCTAAAAATCCGGCCCCGGGGAATTTTAGCTCATGGAATGACTTTTAAAAAAAAAAAAAAAATTATTTTTCGGAAAAAAGTCATTCCATGAGCTAAAATTCCCCGGGGCCGGATTTTTAGCTCATGGAATGACTTAAAAAAAATAAAAATAAAATGTTTGGAAAAAAGTCATTCCATGAGCTAAAAATCCGACCCCGGGGAATTTTAGCTCATGGAATGACTTTTAAAAAAAAAAAAATTATTTTTCGGAAAAAAGTCATTCCATGAGCTAAAATTCCCCGGGGCCGGATTTTTAGCTCATGGAATGACTTTAAAAAAAAAAAAAAAAAATTTTTTTGGAAAAAAGTCATTCCATGAGCTAAAAATCCGGCCCCGGGGAATTTTAGCTCATGGAATGACTTTTTTCCGAAAAATAATTTTTTTTTTTTTTTTAAAAGTCATTCCATGAGCTAAAATTCCCCGGGGCCGGATTTTTAGCTCATGGATTGACTTTTTTCCAAAAAATAATTTTTTTTTTTTTTTAAGTCATTCCATGAGCTAAAATTCCCCGTGGCCGGATTTTTAGCTCATGGAATGACTTTAAAAAAAAAAAAAAATTATTTTTCGGAAAAAAGTCATTCCATGAGCTAAAAATCCGGCCCCGGGGAATTTTAGCTCATGGAATGACTTTTTTCCGAAAAATAATTTTTTTTTTTTTTTAAGTCATTCCATGAGCTAAAATTCCCCGGGGTCGGATTTTTAGCTCATGGAATGACTTTTTTCCGAAAAATAATTTTTTTTTTTTTTTAAAGTCATTCCATGAGCTAAAAATCTGACCCCGGGAAATTTTAGCTCATGGAATGACTTAAAAAAAAAAAAAAATATTTTTTCGAAAAAAGTCATTCCATGAGCTAAAAATCCGGCCCGGGGAATTTTAGCTCATGGAATGACTTTAGAAAAAAAAAAAAAAAAAAATTGTTGGAAAAAAGTCATTCCATGAGCTAAAAATCAGGCCCCGGGAAATTTTAGCTCATGGAATGACTTTTTCCCGAATTTTTTTTTTTTTTTTTTTTTTTTTTTAAAGTCATTCCATGAGCTAAAATTCCCCGGGGCCGGATTTTTAGCTCATGGAATGACTTTTTTCCGAAAAATAATTTTTTTTTTTTTTTTAAGTCATTCCATGAGCTAAAATTCCCCGGGGCCGGATTTTTAGCTCATGGAATGACTTTTTTCCAAAAAATAATTTTTTTTTTTTTTTTAAGTCATTCCATGAGCTAAAATTCCCCGTGGCCGGATTTTTAGCTCATGGAATGACTTTAAAAAAAAAAAAAAAATTATTTTTCGGAAAAAAGTCATTCCATGAGCTAAAATTCCCCGTGGCCGGATTTTTAGCTCATGGAATGACTTTAAAAAAAAAAAATTATTTTTTGGAAAAAAGTCATTCCATGAGCTAAAATTCCCCGGGGCCGGATTTTTAGCTCATGGATTGACTTTTTTCCAAAAAATAATTTTTTTTTTTTTTTTAAGTCATTCCATGAGCTAAAATTCCCCGTGGCCGGATTTTTAGCTCATGGAATGACTTTAAAAAAAAAAAAAAATTATTTTTCGGAAAAAAGTCATTCCATGAGCTAAAATTCCCCGGGATCGGATTTTTAGCTCATGGATTGACTTTTTTCCGAAAAATAATTTTTTTTTTTTTAAAGTCATTCCATGAGCTAAAAATCCGGCCCGGGGGAATTTTAGCTCATGGAATGACTTAAAAAAAAAAAAAAAATTATTTTGCGAAAAAAAGTCATTCCATGAGCTAAAATTCCCCGGGATCGGATTTTTAGCTCATGGATTGACTTTTTTCCGAAAAATAATTTTTTTTTTTTTTTAAAGTCATTCCATGAGCTAAAATTCCCCGGGGCCGGATTTTTAGCTCATGGAATGACTTTAAAAAAAAAAAAAAAAATTTTTTGGAAAAAAGTCATTCCATGAGCTAAAATTTCCCGGGGCCGGATTTTTAGCTCATGGAATGACTTTTTTCCAAAAAATAATTTTTTTTTTTTTAAGTCATTCCATGAGCTAAAATTTCCCGGGGTCGGATTTTTAGCTCATGGAATGACTTTTAAAAAAAAAAAAATTATTTTTCGGAAAAAAGTCATTCCATGAGCTAAAAATCCGGCCCCGGGGAATTTTAGCTCATGGAATGACTTTTTTCCGAATTTTTTTTTTTTTTTTTTTTTTTAAAAGTCATTCCATGAGCTAAAATTCCCCGGGGTCGGATTTTTAGCTCATGGAATGACTTTTTTCCAAACATTTTATTTTTATTTTTTTTAAGTCATTCCATGAGCTAAAAATCCGGCCCCGGGGAATTTTAGCTCATGGAATGACTTTTTTCCGAAAAATAATTTTTTTTTTTTTTTTAAAAGTCATTCCATGAGCTAAAATTCCCCGGGGCCGGATTTTTAGCTCATGGATTGACTTTTTTCCAAAAAATAATTTTTTTTTTTTTTTAAGTCATTCCATGAGCTAAAATTCCCCGTGGCCGGATTTTTAGCTCATGGAATGACTTTAAAAAAAAAAAAAATTATTTTTCGGAAAAAAGTCATTCCATGAGCTAAAAATCCGGCCCCGGGGAATTTTAGCTCATGGAATGACTTTTTTCCGAAAAATAATTTTTTTTTTTTTTTAAGTCATTCCATGAGCTAAAATTCCCCGGGGTCGGATTTTTAGCTCATGGAATGACTTTTTTCCGAAAAATAATTTTTTTTTTTTTTTAAAGTCATTCCATGAGCTAAAAATCTGACCCCGGGAAATTTTAGCTCATGGAATGACTTAAAAAAAAAAAAAAATATTTTTTCGAAAAAAGTCATTCCATGAGCTAAAAATCCGGCCCGGGGAATTTTAGCTCATGGAATGACTTTAGAAAAAAAAAAAAAAAAAAATTGTTGGAAAAAAGTCATTCCATGAGCTAAAAATCAGGCCCCGGGAAATTTTAGCTCATGGAATGACTTTTTCCCGAATTTTTTTTTTTTTTTTTTTTTTTAAAGTCATTCCATGAGCTAAAATTCCCCGGGGCCGGATTTTTAGCTCATGGAATGACTTTTTTCCGAAAAATAATTTTTTTTTTTTTTTAAGTCATTCCATGAGCTAAAATTCCCCGGGGCCGGATTTTTAGCTCATGGAATGACTTTAAAAAAAAAAAAAAAAAATTTTTTTGGAAAAAAGTCATTCCATGAGCTAAAAATCCGGCCCCGGGGAATTTTAGCTCATGGAATGACTTTTTTCCGAAAAATAATTTTTTTTTTTTTTTTAAAAGTCATTCCATGAGCTAAAATTCCCCGGGCCGGATTTTTAGCTCATGGAATGACTTTTTTCCAAAAAATAATTTTTTTTTTTTTTCAAGTCATTCCATGAGCTAAAATTTCCCGGGGTCAGATTTTTAGCTCATGGAATGACTTTAAAAAAAAAAAAAAAAAATTTTTTTGGAAAAAAGTCATTCCATGAGCTAAAAATCCGACCCCGGGGAATTTTAGCTCATGGAATGACTTAAAAAAAAAAAAAAATTATTTTTCGGAAAAAAGTCATTCCATGAGCTAAAATTCCCCGGGGTCGGATTTTTAGCTCATGGAATGACTTTAAAAAAAAAAAAAAAAAATTTTTTTGGAAAAAAGTCATTCCAGGAGCTAAAATTCCCCGGGATCGGATTTTTAGCTCATGGATTGACTTTTTTCCGAAAAATAATTTTTTTTTTTTTTAAAGTCATTCCATGAGCTAAAAATCCGGCCCCGGGGAATTTTAGCTCATGGAATGACTTAAAAAAAAAAAAAAATTATTTTTTGGAAAAAAGTCATTCCATGAGCTAAAATTCCCCGGGATCGGATTTTTAGCTCATGGATTGACTTTTTTCCGAAAAATAATTTTTTTTTTTTTTAAAGTCATTCCATGAGCTAAAAATCTGACCCCGGGAAATTTTAGCTCATGGAATGACTTGAAAAAAAAAAAAAATTATTTTTTGGAAAAAAGTCATTCCATGAGCTAAAAATCCGGCCCGGGGAATTTTAGCTCATGGAATGACTTTAAAAAAAAAAAAAAAAAAAATTTTTTTTGAAAAAAGTCATTCCATGAGCTAAAAATCCGGCCCCGGGAAATTTTAGCTCATGGAATGACTTTTTCCCGAATTTTTTTTTTTTTTTTTTTTTTTAAGTCATTCCATGAGCTAAAATTCCCCGGGGCCGGATTTTTAGCTCATGGAATGACTTTTTTCCGAAAAATAATTTTTTTTTTTTTTAAAGTCATTCCATGAGCTAAAATTCCCCGGGGCCGGATTTTTAGCTCATGGAATGACTTTTTTCCAAAAAATAATTTTTTTTTTTTTTTAAGTCATTCCATGAGCTAAAATTCCCCGTGGCCGGATTTTTAGCTCATGGAATGACTTTAAAAAAAAAAAAAAAATTATTTTTCGGAAAAAAGTCATTCCATGAGCTAAAATTCCCCGTGGCCGGATTTTTAGCTCATGGAATGACTTTAAAAAAAAAAAAAAATTATTTTTCGGAAAAAAGTCATTCCATGAGCTAAAAATCCGGCCCCGGGGAATTTTAGCTCATGGAATGACTTTTTTCCGAAAAATAATTTTTTTTTTTTTTAAGTCATTCCATGAGCTAAAATTCCCCGGGGTCGGATTTTTAGCTCATGGAATGACTTTTTTCCAAAAATTTTTTTTTTTTTTTTTTTTAAGTCATTCCATGAGCTAAATATCCGGCCCCGGGAATTTTAGCTCATGGAATGACTTAAAAAAAAAAAAAAATTATTTTTCGGAAAAAAGTCATTCCATGAGCTAAAATTCCCCGGGATCGAATTTTTAGCTCATGGAATGACTTTTTTCCGAAAAATAATTTTTTTTTTTTTTAAAGTCATTCCATGAGCTAAAAATCTGACCCCGGGAAATTTTAGCTCATTAAATTCCCCCCATAAAATTCCCGGGGCCGGATATTTAGCTCATGGAATGACTTAAAAAAAAAAAAAAAAAAAATTTTTGGAAAAAAGTCATTCCATGAGCTAAAAATCCGACCCCGGGGAATTTTAGCTCATGGAATGACTTAAAAAAAAAAAAAATTATTTTTCGGAAAAAAGTCATTCCATGAGCTAAAATTCCCCGGGGCCGGATTTTTAGCTCATGGAATGACTTTTTTCCGAAAAATAATTTTTTTTTTTTTTTAAAGTCATTCCATGAGCTAAAAATCCGGCCACGGGGAATTTTAGCTCATGGAATGACTTTTTTCCGAAAAATAATTTTTTTTTTTTTTTTAAAGTCATTCCATGAGCTAAAAATCCGGCCACGGGGAATTTTAGCTCATGGAATGACTTAAAAAAAAAAAAAAATTATTTTTTGGAAAAAAGTCATTCCATGAGCTAAAAATCCGGCCCCGGGGAATTTTAGCTCATGGAATGACTTTAAAAAAAAAAAAAATTATTTTTCGGAAAAAAGTCATTCCATGAGCTAAAAATCCGGCCCCGGGGAATTTTAGCTCATGGAATGACTTAAAAAAAAAAAAAAAAAAAAAAAATTCGGGAAAAAGTCATTCCATGAGCTAAAATTTCCCGGGGCCGGATTTTTAGCTCATGGAATGACTTTTTTCAAAAAAAATTTTTTTTTTTTTTTTTTTTAAAGTCATTCCATGAGCTAAAATTCCCCGGGCCGGATTTTTAGCTCATGGAATGACTTTTTTCCAAAAAATAATTTTTTTTTTTTTTCAAGTCATTCCATGAGCTAAAATTTCCCGGGGTCAGATTTTTAGCTCATGGAATGACTTTAAAAAAAAAAAAAATTATTTTTCGGAAAAAAGTCAATCCATGAGCTAAAAATCCGATCCCGGGGAATTTTAGCTCCTGGAATGACTTTTTTCCGAAAAATAATTTTTTTTTTTTTTTAAGTCATTCCATGAGCTAAAATTCCCCGGGGCCGGATTTTTAGCTCATGGAATGACTTTTTTCCGAAAAATAATTTTTTTTTTTTTTTAAAGTCATTCCATGAGCTAAAATTCCCCGGGGTCGGATTTTTAGCTCATGGAATGACTTTTTTCCAAAAAATAATTTTTTTTTTTTTAAGTCATTCCATGAGCTAAAATTCCCCGTGGCCGGATTTTTAGCTCATGGAATGACTTTAAAAAAAAAAAAAAATTATTTTTCGGAAAAAAGTCATTCCATGAGCTAAAATTCCCCGTGGCCGGATTTTTAGCTCATGGAATGACTTTTTTCCAAAAAAAATTTTTTTTTTTTTTTTTTAAAGTCATTCCATGAGCTAAAAATCCGGCCCCGGGGAATTTTAGCTCATGGAATGACTTTTAAAAAAAAAAAAAAAATTATTTTTCGGAAAAAAGTCATTCCATGAGCTAAAATTCCCCGGGGCCGGATTTTTAGCTCATGGAATGACTTTTTTCCAAAAAATAATTTTTTTTTTTTAAAGTCATTCCATGAGCTAAAAATCCGGCCACGGGGATTTTTAGCTCATGGAATGACTTTTTTCCGAAAAATAATTTTTTTTTTTTTAAAAGTCATTCCATGAGCTAAAATTCCCCGGGGTCGGATTTTTAGCTCATGGAATGACTTTTTTCCAAACATTTTTTTTTTATTTTTTTTAAGTTATTCCATGAGCTAAAAATCCGGCCCCGGGGAATTTTAGCTCATGGAATGACTTTTTTCCGAAAAAAAATTTTTTTTTTTTTTTTAAAGTCATTCCATGAGCTAAAATTCCCCGGGGCCGGATTTTTAGCTCATGGAATGACTTTAAAAAAAAAAAAAAAAAATTTTTTTGGAAAAAAGTCATTCCATGAGCTAAAAATCCGGCCACGGGGAATTTTAGCTCATGGAATGACTTTTTTCCGAAAAATAATTTTTTTTTTTTTTTTAAAGTCATTCCATGAGCTAAAAATCCGGCCACGGGGAATTTTAGCTCATGGAATGACTTAAAAAAAAAAAAAAATTATTTTTTGGAAAAAAGTCATTCCATGAGCTAAAAATCCGGCCCCGGGGAATTTTAGCTCATGGAATGACTTTAAAAAAAAAAAAAAATTATTTTTTGGAAAAAAGTCATTCCATGAGCTAAAATTCCCCGGGGTCGGATTTTTAGCTCATGGAATGACTTTTTTCCAAAAATTTTTTTTTTATTTTTTTTAAGTCATTCCATGAGCTAAAAATCCGGCCCCGGGGAATTTTAGCTCATGGAATGACTTTTTTCCGAAAAATAATTTTTTTTTTTTTTTAAAGTCATTCCATGAGCTAAAATTCCCCGGGGCCGGATTTTTAGCTCATGGAATGACTTAAAAAAAAAAAAAAAAAAATTTTTTTGGAAAAAAGTCATTCCATGAGCTAAAAATCCGGCCCGGGGAATTTTAGCTCATGGAATGACTTTTTTCCGAATTTTTTTTTTTTTTTTTTTAAAGTCATTCCATGAGCTAAAATTCCCCGGGGCCGGATTTTTAGCTCATGGAATGACTTTTTTCCGAAAAATAATTTTTTTTTTTTTTAAAGTCATTCCATGAGCTAAAAATCCGACCCCGGGAAATTTTAGCTCATGGAATGACTTAAAAAAAAAAAAAATTATTTTTTGGAAAAAAGTCATTCCATGAGCTAAAAATCCGGCCCCGGGGAATTTTAGCTCATGGAATGACTTTTTTCCAAAAAAATTTTTTTTTTTTTTTTTTTTAAAGTCATTCCATGAGCTAAATTTCCCCGGGATCGGATTTTTAGCTCATGGATTGACTTTTTTCCGAAAAATAATTTTTTTTTTTTGTTTAAAGTCATTCCATGAGCTAAAATTCCCCGGGGCCGGATTTTTAGCTCATGGAATGACTTTTTTCGGAAATTTTTTTTTTTTTTAAATAGTCGTTCCATGAGCTAAAAATTCAGCACCTGGGAATTTTAGCTCATGGAATGACTTTTCGCAAAATTTTTTTTTTTTTCGGAAAAATTGTTATTCCATGAGCTAAAAATTGAGCACCTGGGAATTTTAGCTCATGGAATAACTATTTATTTAAAAAAAAAGTTTACGTATTTATCTAACCGTAAATACGTAATTATGGCGGGTATCTAATTAAATCAACTCGGACTGTTCGAATCACGCAATCGATAATCCACCACGCCGATACCGTCAATTCTCCACCGCGAAGATACAATTTTTTATCTCATCCCGCAGTCAGATGGAGTGAGAAAGGGAGGAGGGGGGAGGAGGGGGGGGGGGGGGGGGGGGTGAGGAGGTAAAAAAACTGAACAGCTGGACGGGACAATTTAGATTAACGATTCGCATTGGATTAAAATAAAGTCGTCAAGTGGGATTAGAGAGTCGAGAGCCGACTGAGTTTGCGGGGAGTTTGCTACAGCGATTCACCACCGGGAGTGTAATTAATCCTCCCACGTGAGGGGGAGAGAATTGTCGACGCCGAAAGCCCCGGACTGTTTAGGCGAGATTTTTTTTTTAATATGTTATTATTTATACTCGGTGAAAAGTCCCATCAGTCAGAGCAGTCAGTCCGTTTGACGAACGACAGGCGCCCCGAATGCGCGCGCAGCTTATAGCGTTTTACGAGTTTCGCGGAGACTTTGGAGAAATTTACGTTACGAATCATTTCCGACCGCGCGGTATGAACGACCGTGGTATACTTAGCCGTGCAATTATATGCGCTGGTATGTATATACATTGTATATACATATATGTGTGCGTAACAGTTTGGAGGGCGAGACTCACGTTGACATCTGATGGCATTAAGGAGAGGATCAGAATCATCATCCCTCTCTCTCTCTTTCTCTCCTTCACTCCTTATTCCGTCGCTCTTTCGTACACACGGGATTCCTGTGGCGCCGTCTCTCTCGCGCTCGCGCAATTCCCGGCGGTATTGAGCCTCACCTTAAGCTTTCAACGGGGGTCTCTCGACCGAGCGGGAACCTCTCAATTGGCTGTTACAGGCTACTATATACCCGGCGCTTCGGGAGGAGTTTCTGCGTTGCGTTATCGGCGTATACACTATTCACTCGGGTTACGAACCGGAGGGGGCGACGCGTCGGGGTTGACGATCGTCAGCCACGTTCGGCGAGTTTCGAATTTCTCGCTCGACAAATTTCAGAAATCTTGGATAAACTATGTGGCGGGAAGCCGTCAAAACTGTTGACAGTGACAGAAGCAGCGACGGGAGACGTGAATTTTTTTGTCGTGCGTGAAAAAATGATGCTATACGTAACATTACGAGAGGGCGCTACCTCCACCCACGACCCAAAACTGAAAACCTAGCAGACCCGAAGAACCCCTAAATAACCGAAAAGCGACCGGTTGCTAGGGAACAAAAACGAACCAAGGAATTACGCAAAAGCACGTTAGAACCCTCGAACTAACCACACGATGACATCAGTTGTGTGACACGGTTCAAGATTCGTATGTGGTTGTTATAAGTTACCCACATGAAAATAACATATATGTCAATAAAAAGTTCTATATGCAACACATATGTTGCATCTAAAAGTATATGAAACGTATATGCGAAATATAGAACTTTTCGGCGACATATATTTTTACATATAAATATTTCCATGTGGGTACCGTGGTAATAATTGACGAATAAATATTAACGAACGATAATCGGTTGCTAAAATAGGTCGCTTTTTGGTTACTTGCAGGTTGAACCAACTCACTAGCAACCTTGGCTTATGGTTTCTTCATAGTTATTTTTTGTTCCAAAGCAATGGTCCCTTTGTCGGTAACTTCATGGTTGTGTGACGGTAAAGAAACTGAAAATGAACTTCACAATAATGGACTTGTAAGTGACCGTAGAGCAATTACAAAATGACTGTTGCGCGGATCCGCTAGGAATTTTTTTAATCTTATTTTTTCCTGAGCTACTTTCCAGATTTAGTTCAGATTTTGAGAGAATGTGCAGAAGTATTGCAGAAACGGGCTAAGCTTCTGGATCTTTAATACGCGATGCCGTTTGTTTGGATAAATCGAAAAACTAAAACAGCTGCGAAGCACAGTTTTTTCCAAATTCTTTTAAATCGTCGTCCACAGTTTGCCCTTTACGAAATATCACTGACCAATTTAGGCCTCCGCCCAGTGCGAGGCGGAAAATGGCTTTTTCTTTTCTTTAGAATCCTGAGGGCTGAAGGACTTCGGCCCATAGTTTTTCGCTCACGCATACATACGGAAACACAAACCTACACACACGTAACAATAAACAAATGTAAAACATGACGCAATAAAAACAACTACAACTACTAGAAAAATAAATCGAGTTTTCCATTTTTATTATTACATAATGTGTATTGAACTCTTACAATTTAGGTTATATGCGAAAAAAATAAATTGTACGGTGCTTGGGGATTCCTTTTACTTTGACTTTAAGTCAACGTAAAAGGAATTACTTTGACTTTAAGTCAACGTAAAAGAAATTACTTTGACTTAACTTTCCTTTACTTTGACATCGTTTTGCTTTGACTTCAAGTAAAAGTAAAAGGAATTAGGGGACAGAGACGGAGAGCACGAAGAATAGAGGCGAAGAGCCAACGGGAGAACCTTCGGTAATGCGGCGGTGACGACGATAAAAATGTATCATTGGGGCGCAGCGTCGAAGTGGCGGGAGGCCGCGTGGTGTATCCACTTCACCGATCTGTGTGTTCTAGCGGCACACGAGACGCGAGTAACGGATACGATAATATCGATTCGCGATACGACAACCCGTGGGGTTTCGACAGTTTGTTTCCATTTCGTAGCAGTCGCAATGGGGGGTGGGGGGAGGGGGGAGGTGGCATCATAGAAACCGATATTCGATTGCAATCAGCGTGGCTGTAACGTGATAATATTGCTTCCACCCCCGTCTCTCCTGCCACTCCTCTGCGCTTGTAATTGGGGCATTATCCGCGGTAACAACGAGCGGCTAATAATTCGAGCGCCGCGCATTGTATTCACTCAGCGCGCACGAAAACCGGATAAGCGTCAAAGATTGATGTCTATATTTGATGCGCGTGACGGTCTTTAATTAACTCATATTTCCGGTTTAACGAAATTGAAAGTGTAACGTTCTGGATGACAATGACTGCTTGAATGTCAAAAGGCGAACTGACACTTTATCTTTGTGAAATCGATGCTAGAATTTGTATCGTTTTATATATTTTTAATATTCGATTTTTTAATTATGAGATTAATGCGATTATTATTGTTATCTTGTTGTAATTTAATGCATTGTTCGTGCATTATTTGGCCGACATGTTTTGGGCATCTGATGTAAATACATTTAAAAAGAAATGAAGAAAAAAAATGACGGTGACATATTTTTTATTGGGACGAATCGGCGAGAGCATCTCGAAATGAAAATCACATTTTAGCCGGATAAACGACAATTGAAGACGATAGTGCACGTTCTCAAATACTATCGCAGATATTATTTTCGCCCCCCCCCCGCACTTCCTCCACTTCGTGGCATTATTTAAATTGGAATTACTTTTCTCATTATGGTGCATCCAGGGAGAAAATCTTTCGTTATTCCGATCTTACTTTTATAATTTACGTCGAGCAGGAGGAGCGAGAAAAAAAGTAAGTTAATCTTTGACAGTTGGAGTGGTCGAGGCCGCGCGGAGCGCCCGAGAGATGTGTTTCCCGCGCGTTCGTACTATTACGATATTTGTGCGAGATCGACGAACGCGTTTAACGTCTCATGTTATGTTTTCGCAAAATATGAAAACATACATTTTTTTAAATCTTCTGCTACAAAAATGTATAAGACCACTATTACGAATTGAGCTATCGAAACGCGATTGGATCGTTTATCAGCGATCTTGTTCAATTAAGAGCAGAAACTCAGGTTTTGAAGTATCTCCCAAGTTAAATATTATTTATTAAATGTCTTAACTTAAAAGTCGTGAAAGCGTTAATTTCGTAGGGTAGGATTTCTTACGAAATGGGGAAGAATGAAGAATGAAGACTTCGTAACAATTCGAATGTGGAACTTCGTAAGCAGAAATAGCTACAGGTACAGAGAATATTCAACCGAAATTACAATGTGGGAATAGCTGAAAGACAGATTATTAATAATTCAATAATTAAATAAAAAAGCGAAAAAATCGCCATGACGTAACACCACACAGCAGTTGTTAAATTTCATTTCTAAGTTAAAAAAAATGTCGTCCAAGCAAGGCAATCCCCAAACGCGTCAGCGTCTCAAAGAGAGCAGCCTGAATCGAACGACACGAAAAGTCGAATTTTCGTAGCGCCCTCTAGCGTCGCTTCGGAAAGTTGAAATTTCGCTAAAGTCTCTCCTTAATATCGCAATGGCATATGGTATACTACGCCGGTATTAAGCTGAAGCAATTTTCATTATTTCCACGTTGGAGGTGGTGCTGCGTCGCTTTGAGCGTTATACGAGTACCCGTGCCTCTATTTACTGTATTATATATTATTACATATATATGCAGGTATGTACGGTACACATATAGACACATATAGAAGACCGAGAATCTCGGACAAAGTTTTTACCTCTAATACAGTCACGCGATAAGAATTTAATAAGCGTGTACCGGGCGAGGCGAAAGTTTCGCGGTATTCCGCAGCGCAGTATGGGTTTCGGTGCGGCTGTCCGAGCGCGAGCGCAGCGGCGGGTCTTCCGGAAGCACTAAGAACAGCGCGAGCGGCGCGGGGAATAAGGTAAGCAAAGGGGCAAAGAAGGAGCAGCGGCAGCTTCAGCGGCAGCAGCCGCACCTCCGGAGCGATGGATATCCAGTCGGGCTTGACGTGCCATCTTTTTCCCCCGCTGCCCAAAAGCTCGGGGAATAATTAAATTTCATCGTTAATCCCGCATAATACCGGCCGTCCTGGCTCGGCTTATCGTCGGTGATCCGCGTTAACAGGTCGCACCGTCCGCGAGCGCCGCCCCCGCTCGTTTGTTCACCCCAAATGCATCTGTCCAACCGGACAGTTGCATTTATTTTGCATTCCCACGGAGAATGAGGATGAAGAAAAATAAAGGACAGGCACCTGAAACAGAGATGGAGGAGAGAATTCGTATATTTATGCGTTTTATGTAAATAGAGCGCATCTTTGATTAAATGGTCGTTATTTATTTGTTATAATGTTTTTGATGACTTTTGAATTAATTAGAGTGTTCCCCAATGTTAGAGAGACCAGAAGATCTCGCGAGGTGATCGACCCTGGGTACATTGTTTCATTTACATGCTCAACATTGGCAGTTCTTAATAAAAGGATATGAGCAATTTTTTCCATCATAAATTTAATAATCCTAATTTTTTCGCTGGCGCAATAAAAGTACGACGGTTTTTCGTCGTGGATGCCGCGGGGGCAGAATTTCATGAAAATATTTAATTACACGCGCTCCCTGCGAGTGCGCAGAACAATACATTTTTTCCGACACGTCGCTCTGCGCTCCTTAGAGCCGGTAAATGAGACGCGCGTGGAGCTGTGACGTTTGTACGTGCGACAATCTTCCAGACGTACATTGTCGAGCGTCCTTTGTTTGTCGCTATCCTTCTGCGTTGTTCAGTGCAAGTTTCCCGGCCGGAATCGCGATACGGCGCAAAGAAGAGAATCGGGTCGACGCGTGTTCTCTATACGCTACGCACACTGCGAGAGCCTTTCTTATGTACAGCAAAAGAGGTGAATACGGCGCAGCCTGGTTAGACAGAGGAGAACATCTTTTTTAATGCAACACGCGTTGGTCGTAAACTTTTTACATTGACTAGCAACAGCGTGCTCGCTTCGCTCGCACTCCTTGATTTTCATTTATCTTTTCTTGTGACTAAATAAGATATTTGCATGTTTATACAATTCCATTTGAATTCCCGCTCTTTTAGGTGAGGTGTGTTCATCTGACTAACGAACATACGCGTTTCAGTGTTTCGATACAATCGACTTTCGATGTGCCATGTCATTAGAGTATTCTATTCCACGACTGCGAAAAATAGTCATTTAAAACGCGCGCCATACGTGACTTTGCGCAGTCGTCACAATAGTCTGAAGTTGGCTCTGCGACTTAGCCATCGCCGACCAATCACGGCACGAGTTATACCGGCTTCAGTATTTCGATACATTCGACTTTCGATGAGCCATGTCCTTTTTAAGAGAGGAAAGAGAGTATCGTTAATTATTTGGGCCCAGTCTGCTCGACCAATCGCCAATTAATTCGTCATAACAGTTACCAATAAATAAACAATTAATTAATTTCCATATTCTTACCAGCCAGCTTAACTTTCACCGTGGAAACTTAGAGAAAAAATAAAACCAGAAAAAAATGAACTAAAAATCTGGGTCGTATTCCCGCGCTTCAGTTCCACGACAGTAAACCACATGCACACCGAGGGATTGTGTGTCGCGCGATACGTTTCGAAAAGGAAAACGCTGCTGTACACAGTCGCGTCGCGCGTTTACGTTTAAGATAACGTGTTACATGCGCGCGCCAGTTCCTCGCTTTCTCTCTCCCCGCGCGCGACATCTCATCGAATTCCTATAACCGAGATAGCTGCGCCGCGTTCGCAGCCTCCCGTATCGCGCCTACGTACGTAAAATTGCTCTTGTCTTTCTCCGTCTCGCTTTCTCTCACCTGCCTGGCGCGTCTTATCTAAAACACAAACGATCGGGTACCCGTTGACGTTACAATCATTACCATATATACTTGTTGGAAGTTTCGCTCTCCGCGTTCGCGGCAGTAACGACGAGAGCGCGCCCGCGACTTGCGCCTCCCGCTCACTCTCTCTCTCTCTCTCTCTCTCTCTCTCTCTCTCTCTCGTCGCGTATTATATATCAACTAAATAACTTCGCGACAAGGTGATATGCAAAGTATGTATCCAAACTTGCATCCCACATTCACGCCGACAGCCGTGACGTGCGAGTGCCTCGCGACTCGCGACGACGTTGCGCCACGAAATTTCGCGACAATACGTCGGGCGTAACGCAATTTTTCTCTTCGCGATTAGCAGAATCATGAAAATGTAATACCAACTCTCGAGCTCGGGAATTAATTCCCAAGCTCGCGAATTTCGAAACAAAAATTCGAGCTTATCTCGCTGCTGTAAATTCAAATTGTGCGAATTACATCGCCCGAATTGCGTCTTTTTCCTCGTGTAATAAACGCAAAGGTTTTCAGCTCTGTAAATATAGGTCAAGTCGTTTAGCCCGATCAAAGCGCACGAAAAAGTTGGCTGGTTTTGCGGGTAATAGCAGGAGAAGAGGATTACGAGAAGTAAAAAAAAAAAGAGAAAAACCGGGGAGAGAGAGCGAGAGAAAAGAAAGAAGCGAGCGCGAGCGATGATCCTGCGGTGGAGTTCGCCACGTCCAGAGCAGATGCAGTGGAAAACGGCAGCGAGCGGTGCTTCCCGGCGGCCGGTGGGGTGGTCGTCGTCGGTCGAGCCTTCGCTGCTGCTGCTGCTGCTGCTGCCGCGGCTGCCGGGTCGGCGAGCGGAGCCGGCCAGTTTATACCTATAACAGAAACGAGAGCGTGAGACTCCGGTCTTTCCTTCCGGACGAATGGTGCGAATGGTACAGGCCGCGCGACCGTTTGCGCCGGGAGATAAGGGTAATGTTTCTCCTAATTTTTTCAGACCTCAGCTCGGGGCTTCCTTCTTATTTTACGCCTTCCCTCTTCTCGATCCTTCTTGGCTCCGGCCGTGCGTCCAGCCCGTTCCGGCGCCGATGGTATATAAGGTGTGAAGATAACGGCAGAGCCGAGTCTCGCGCTCGGCGGGTCCAGCGGGAAACCGCCACGAGGGGGCGCGGTGCATCGCACCGTGAACGGCGCTCCGCGCACGGGAATGACGTACGCGTCTGACCGCGTCCCGCCCGGTGTCTTATGGGAGGTGCATATAGACACGCGCGACATCCACGTATTCCGTGCAGCGCGCGGCCGACCCGTGGTATCCGGCTTTCCGTGAAAAGTCATCTCTGTTTCGCGTCACCTGTATTTTCTTTTTGCAAATTTTTATTCAAACCAGCCTACGCGTTTACCCTGTTGACGCAAAAAAATGGTTTAAAAAATCGAAAATAATCGTTTTTTGCATTTTTCACGAAAAACTGTCGCGTTAAGAAAAAAAAAAAACTAACGGCGATTTCGTTGCGTAACAGCAAAAATTCATCGAAATAGAGTTGAAAAAATTACAAAGTATTTTCGCACTTTTTTCGAAATTCCGTCACTTGATTATAATCGAGGTTACTTTTTTTTGGATCCGTTGAACCTGGACTTTTCTCCTCCGTTCGAGAGAAAACTCAAGAATGCCGCATGACGGAACACGATATTGTGATTTCAGAATTTTTCACAGAATTTTAAAGCCGAACCCTCAAAAATCGCACATTTTTCCATGCATAACACATGTTTTTTTTTGCGGAAAGAAAATTGCCGATTTCGTACAATTTGAAAACCCTATCCGATGGCAAATTTCCCGCTGATTCTGAAAAGCTCTATTTGTTTACCCTAAAAAAAGAAAACTCGACGAGAAAAACGCGAAAAATGATTTTTCTTTCTCTGCAAATATTAGTTCATACGCGCGCCCGAACACCCTGCCCCGAAATATGAACCTCAACAAACCTTGAAACCTCGCACGCTCTAGAACAGTCGAAATACAATAACATGACTGAAATTGCTCGTTGGTTAGCAACGAGTTGCAGGCAACACGACAGCCAATCAGAGAACGAATAACCCGACAACAATACTTGTATCGGAAACGCGAGATACTTTACCGATTGATTTTTCGAAGAGGAATGCCAGCGATGATTCGTGACACACCAACTTTTTATAGGGGAGGAGGATTATTGTCATCTGTTGCAAATAATTATTGAATTTTTATTTTTAATCTTGATTAAATTTTGGAGAAAGAATTTTTGCCGAGCTTTTGAAAATCTCCCGATTGGCCTTGAGAGCGATTTTTTATTCACGTTTGGATTACCCAAATTATTTCAGCGTCGAAACCTCGCAAAGCAGATTTTGTTCTCCCTTTTGTTCTCAAAAATGTGAAAATGTCGCTAATAACCGCGGTTGATGCGACAATAAAGCCGTAAAATAAAAATAAATTTAAAAAATTTGAAAAAAAAAGCTTTTTTGAGGCAGGTGTTTCACTTTACACGAAATGCCCCGTACACCGAATATAATATAGAGCATATCCATAGTGCGAGATTGAACGAGAGCCGAAAGACGGACCACCGCACGAGACGTCGTATAAGACGCCGAAACCGCGGTACGAAGAAGAAGAGAAATAGACTATAGGGTGGCGAGCGAGCACGAGAAAGCAGTGGATGTCGTGGCGCTCGCGCAGCCAATAGCTACGCTGCGTTACATCTCTCCGTCTGTAAGTCTTCCCTCTCTTTCTCTCTCTCTCTCTCGCTCTCCCGCGCCTGTTGAAGCCTCGTCTTCCCCTGTTTCTCTGCCAGCGCCTCTTTATGCCCACGAGTACGTGCATCTATCCACGTTAGTGTCCCTGTGTTTGTATTTTATACTTACGCGGCCTCCGCGTGTCCCTGTGTGTGTGTGTGTGTGTGTGTGGTGTGTGCAGTGAGCGCTCGCGCGTCCGTCCGTCGACTCAATGTTCCGGAGGAAATCGCTGACTTATGGCTTCGCGGTCGAGTCATAGGTACCTCGCAGTTTTTCCGTTTTTTTTTCCTCCCCCCCCCCCCCCCCCCCCGCCTCGTGGCCCCAAACCCCACTCACTCCTTCCTCCGCCGTGTGCTTTTTTTTCTTTCTCTTTTTTTCATAACCCACAGTCAACCCCCGACTGCGAGGAGACTCTTTTACATTGTACCCAGATTTCAGCGATTAATTTTCCCCCCATTGTGTCGCGGCCGCCGCTGCTGTGCCGGTCTCTCTCTCTCTCTCTCTCTCTCTCTGTCTTTCCCACCCGCCCGCCGCCAACGACCTCAGCGCCGCGCGCCACTAGCTCCCTCTTTTCACTCGTTCTCTCTCCCGCGCTTACCAACCACGAGAGGCTCGCCGCTCGTGCGCGGCGGCGGCGAGCGCGGTGACTCTCTGACTTCTTTATCGCTCATTCGCTTTCGCCTGGTTTTCCTCCTCGTGGCCTATACCGCGTCGCCAATCCCTCGCTGGCCTCACTCCCGCGTCTCGCTCGTGCTTTCTCTCTTCTTTCCTTTTTTCCTCTCTTTTCCGTTCCCGGTGGCAACGGTGGCATATCGGCTGCAACGGGACGAAATGCCTGGCGCTGCTGCACACTCCGCATTTTTCCCGTTGGCAAACACGCGCCCAGGGCGAGCGAGAGAGAGAGTGGGGGGGGGGGGGGGAGATCTTTGAATAGCGGGTATTAAAACTATCCGGTCTAATTGAATACCCGTATGGAGCGGGGATTCACTCTGGGCTCGGGCGACTCAACCGCGCGATGCATGGAACAATTGATGCGTCTTCTCTTCGTCGCTTTTTTTTTTTGTGAATACCGCGGGGCTATTGTACTCGCCGGAATTTGTTAGCTCATTGCAAATCGGGCGAGAGATCACGCGGCTCCGGTTCTCATTGTCGCGACACCCACACGCACGATTTTACGGATATGCAACAAACGCGCGCGCGGGCGCGCTAAACGCGAGGCGTGAAACACGCCCCGGGCTCGCTTCAGCCACTTGATCGCTTGATCCGGCCTAATGGAACGTCTGAGTTGCGCGAACGAGGCGTCGTCGAAACAGCCGGTGAAACGTGTCGACGGTTTTATTAATCGTAGGAGTCGAGTGTGCTCGGGCTTCGCCCGTTTATTACTATTTCTTTGTTCGAATGCTTTCTGCATAATCGTGATCTTTTTTTTAAATTTCAACTGTCGGGAAATTTACGAAGTTTATAAAATCCGTAGTTTACAAATTTATACTTTTTTAATATAAATTCGTAAAAATCATCATTTTATAAATTCGTAAAATTCATGATTTTATAAATTCCTAAAATTCATGATTTTATAAATTCCTAAAATTCATCATTTTATAAATTCGTAAAATTCATGATTTTATAAATTCCTAAAATTCATCATTTTATAAATTCGAAAATTCATTTTATAAATGTTTAATTTTTTATATTCGTATTTAAAAAAATAAGCCAAATAAATCCCATTTTACGAATTAATTGTTTTGGATGTTTTTTCGCCGGACATTTTGCGGTCAGCGTCGATTTTACAACCAGCGAAATATATCGTGCCGTAGAGTGTTTTTCGAGTTCCGTGTGTTGCCTCACGGGCCTCCATTAATGGGAATCACTTGGGTATGGAAATTGGTTGAATCATTAGACCGTTTTTTTTTTCTTCGTCCGCGTCGGTTACAAATGTTTCCAACACGCAATTTTGCGGGAAGAACAATGACTGCGCGCGCGGCGGAGACCCAGTTTTTTTCCCGACGAGTTCCTCACTGCCGGGTGCAGTGAAGATGGCGCAGCGACTTCGCGTTCGCGAGTACAAAACACTTATATCGCATTCAGGCAAAAATTGCATTTTTCCTCTCGCTTTAATATGGGGGTTGTTTGGAAGTTTTTTTCTTTTTTTTATTGTCTTCGCTCCCGTTGCTACAGATATTGTTTAGATTGTTGGGTCTCGGGGAACGACGACTACGGGGGAAGAAGAAGAAGCCTCGGGCTGTAATATATCCTGCTCTCCGATGTGGCTCCACTTCTCCATTCTACCAGACCTTTCGCTTTTCGTCGTAGATCTCAAACGGCATTGTCCAAAGTCTCCCTCTCGCTCGCGAGCGCGTCGCGTGCTTTCTCGTCTGGCAGTCTCCTTCCTTCTCTGAGTAATGACGAACATACCACTCGAGAACCATATAGAAACCGGTGCGAACGTGGCTGGAATTCACATTTCGAATATGCGACTCAACTTTTTTCCCATTTCCTTCGTTTTTTGCTCTATAACTTTGTCTAATAAACGATCGTCGCGGTCAACCAACGCGGGGCGAAAAATCAAATGCAGTCGGCACCGAAGCCTTCGCTTAAAAAAATCGAACTCTCTATTTGTTAGTCTGGCAATCACAATTTTTGCTTCCAACTTCACGATATTTACATAAACAAATAATTAGAAAAATAGTCGTCACCATTAACCAATTTTTAAAAAATTTTACGATTCCAATAAAAAAAAGATAAAAAATGAATATAACAATGATTTCCAATTGCCTCAAATCGCGTGTATTATTTCCACCAGCGACATCGACAACCGTCGAATCATCAAAAACTCGGTCGGTATTGCAATCGTCGAGAAAACGCGAATAAAAACAAATAAATCTCATCGGCATTGACACGCGAATAGCTTCAGTGGGAGTGGAACGTTCGCCTTATGACTCGAGCGGCGCTTGACAACCGAGAAGTTCAATCGGTCGCTCCTTTGACATTGGCCGTCCCCGACCCGAGACCGCTGTGTGTACAGTCGCGTTCCGAGTAATTACGTCGCCCTCTCGACGTCGCCCCTTTCCGACTGCATAATATCAAAACCGCGCAGCTCGATATATTCCACGGCGGCAGCGGCGGCAGCAGCCTCAGCCTTTGACCTCTATTTCACTCTTTTCCGGGTTTCCAGAACCGGTGTAACCCCATAAAATGCTAAGGCTTCACCGAGATTGAAATCGTAACGTCGCTCGGCGAGAGTCGCCGCGAGTGCTCGACACGTTTCGTGCGCCACTCGGGCGGCGACACCGAGACGCTCGGGAAACGTCGGGGAGCGTCGTGTGCGCGAAAGCAGCGGTGTATCCGGCGAATCGGCGAGCGCCACGCGCAACCTGTAGCGACCGTAGCGAGCAACAGAACCGCACTCAACGCTCGGCAGCTGTGGAGACGCCGGCGAAGCAGCAGCAGCAGCCGGAGAGGCTCGACGCGCGTGTTATCTATATATCCACCACGGCCAACGCCACCGTACGGACATAACTTTGGCCACCCGTGCGTTTCCTCGTAAACTACCGTCGCATATGTAACGCGGGTAACAGCGGAACGTACGTACGGTAGGCCACACGTAGGCCGCGCCAATTGTGTTCCACCCTTTATGCGACAGCGGCGGCGGCGGCGGCGGCGGTTCTACGCGTCTATGGCTTTCCACGCACGGCGCGTGCTATCGTCGTCGTTGCGTTGGACGACACCGGGGATGAACGTCCGGATGGGCTGCGACTGTGACTGCGCACTGGATTTAATATTTGTCATTTGCTATAATAAATATTCTTTCTCATTACCTGTACCGATTTATTTGCATCTTTAGGTTAAATTGTCGGTGACGTAGAGCCCGAAAAAAGTGTTATTTTTAGGTTATTTTGATCTTTCAGCATTTTTCAAATCGCTGATAACCTGCTCCGATTTATTTTATTTTTCCAAGATATTTTTCGGGCTATCTCGGATGCTCATCGCAATTTCGACAAACCGCAGGACCCGAATCAACGCGCCTCGTTGATAGTCAGTTGCGGGGCGACCGCGTCGAATTTCCATCCCTCATTTCGCGAGCAATAATAATGACGTCTTATAACGAGCGTCTCGAAGAAGTCCGCGAAAAAAAAGCCATTCATTCGGCGCGACTCGAGGGGCCCCTCGACCGAGGCGTCGAAAATACCGCCGCCCTTTTTTCGGGTTTCCAAACAAATAAGCGGCGCGAGATGAAGTTGAAGTTGAAGAAGAGAAGGAGAGAGAAAAAAAAGCGAGAACCGAGGGTGAGGCTAAAGTTGCGCGTGTATTATAATACCCAAACGGCGGGATGAGAGGGAGAAGTGGGGGGGGGGGGGGGAGGGGGAGGAATGAATGGGAGAAAGGGGGAGACTTAAAAATTCGTGCGCGAAAATAATATTTCGATGATATGCCGAACGGCGTCACAGCTGGGCAGCACGAGCAAAGGTCTCTCGTCCCGCGTCATACAAGATTGTTAAAGCTCGGGGCTCCTGCTTCTCTTTCTCTCTCACTCTCTCGCTTTTAAATTCCTGCCCTCTCTCTCTCTCTCTCTCTTCTTCGCGGGTGGCTGCAGCAGCGCGGGACTGTAGGGGCATCGTTGCCGGGGGCGGGAGAGACGTTCGCGAGGTTGTGCTCAGCGCGGGAGGGGCGGAGAAGAGAGGGGGGGGGGGGGGCGGCTAGTAGTGAAACAGCTGGCACATACTGGCGACAGCCCGCCCGTCACTAACTCAACCTGGATACACACGCGCCATGTGCGCCAGATACAAACTTCATTGATGTTGGGTGAAAAGAACGGAGTGGGACTTCCCCGTGTACGCGTTTCGACCCTCCTTCCTCCTCTCCTCTTCTTTCTCTCTCTCTCTTTCTCTTGCCCATTCCCACTGTATTCTTATTCGCGATCTTTGTTACTTTGCTCTCCGTCGCTGCTTTACGTTTTTCTCCGAAGGACAAGCGGAGAATAACAGAATTGATCGGCATTGAATTTTCTTAATTAATTGGCGCATCGGGTACAACGGGATTATTGGAACTCTCGGAATTCGCGAAAACCATGCAACTTATTTTTCTCGCTAATCTTCTGTGCGAAGTATTTTTTATTTTATTTTTTTCGTTACATCGACTTATGGCATTAGGGGCTAATGAGCTCGCTAATAAGGGGACGGAAAAATGTTCATAGTGACTTCGCGTGAACCTCTTTTTGTTCTTCAACAAAAAGAGGCTCACGTGAAAATATTGATAAGCGAGTATAAAAATCTTAAATTTAATAATCTCGTTTACCCAGAAGAAAAACTTATTTGCACTCATTTTATTTCCTACCATTCACGATGACCACGAATACTATTTTATATTCGCCATTAACATTAATCACGTTATCTTCACGGGGAAAAAAAAACTCAATAAAATCGTGGATTGCGGGCTGCCAATAGCAATGTTTTTAAATTAACTGCAGTTATCGTTGTCACAATCCGATTTAACATTGAAACAATAAAATATTCTTTTGCCTATTTTGGAGTTATCGTTTCAATATCATACGAAATTGTAGGAACTGGAAGTGCCATTGTTTTAACTACTTGTTTTTGGCAGCCCGCAATCCACGGTTTTATTGAATCAATGATTTTTTTCCGTGTTGTGATCACAAATCAAAGCTCGAAATTAAAAAAAATGTAAACAAACTAAAAATAAAAACTCAATATTCGAAACAATCCAAACAATCTAAAATAAAATCTGCAAATAGGTAATCTAAAAATTAAAACTCGAAGATTTGATGTCTACGAGAGCCTCGACTGTACCGGAATTCGAGAGTGGATAAAGCCCCGCGTGACTTTCAGACTGCAGGTCGGGAAGAGCGGAAAAAGTATATACGCGATACACACGGGAAAGTCCGAGATAAACGAGACAGAGGAGGGAAAATAGAAAGAGAGGGAGAGCGGTAAGAAGTGGGAAAGCGAGACGGAGAGCGCGGCGAGCGCGGAGGAGGTAGAAACGGTCGTGGACGGTCCGAGCAGGCGACGCCGCAATTTTTCATCTTCCCTGTCGAAAAGTCTCGGGACCTCGTGCGTTTGCCTTTGGCTCGCGGGGCCGGGCGAGTCAGGTCGATCCGCCGCGACGCGGCGTGAGGAGGGGCAGAAGGTTCGACACCGGGGAAGACACGTTTTGTGAAGGCTTCTAACCTGCGTCGCTCCCCGACTTCCGCCAACTCGAGTCCGGCGTCTCGCCGCGCGGCGCTGTCGTCCGCCTGGCGAAAGGGTCGACGGCTACGCGGCGCACTCCAACTTTCCGACAAGACTTTGCGGCTCCTCGCAGCGGGAGTTCATCTCTCTTACTCGTTGGGCTCTTATCTTTTTATTTATTTATCAAGTATACCTATGAGGCAGCGCGGCGGCTTCCGGCGGTCGGTATATCGCGGCGCCGAACATCGCATTGAGAGTCTCGGATGGATGTTTCGGAAATATTTCCCCGTTTCCTTTTATCCTCATTTTATTCCGTCGATGGACGCGAAGAACGAGGACGCAAACAAGTATTTTTCTTGCTATCTTTTTTAAGACGTACTTTTAAAAAATTAAGAAAGGTAATTTCGGGAAAAGGTACAATTTTATATTTCATTGAATAATATAAAAGTTACTTGCGTTGTTAATAATACAAAAACGAATGATGACTGCGAATTAATTGCGTTCCGAAGTTGCGAAAAATAGATACATTTTTGCAAGAAAAAAATACCCACTGTCCGTGGTTTATGATGTATAATGAGTTGGATAATTTACAAATTACTATAATTATTGTTAATGATACGAAAATGTCCAATGTGTGTTAATTAATTACGTTCCGAAGTTGCGAAAAGTGAATACATTTTTTACAAGAAAACATGTCTCAGTTGTTTGTGATATATAAAAATAAATCTGCGTACGCTTCGCGTGTATTTTTTCGTCAAAGAATTCAGCGTTGAGGCAAACACCGACGCGAGTCCAATGCCGACGCATCGGGTGCAAAGGTTTTCGACAAAACCTCTGCGGCCGATGTGTCCACCGCGTCGGGCTGCATGAAATCGCCGTAAACGCGTTTGGCGTTATGGGGATTCCATTACAGTGGCAGCGCGCACGTGATACGGGCGGCAGTTCAACAGACGCCGCGTCGCGGTCGTCCGGCCCCGCTGCAAAGGACGGAAACGCGCGGATTTCCCAGACAGACATTTAAAAATCCGTGTGAAACATGAGAGGAGCCCGGCGTCTCGTGCGGCTTTGGTGCGCGATCCCGTTTCGCGGACGTTGTAAGTAATGTACAAAGGTGACCGGCGAGTGTAGGTATTTCGAATTTTATCTCGAAAAGTGCGCGTTAAGGCGAGTTACTTCTAACGTGGAGTTGAATTACTCGGAGTGAAAATACTTGATGCGGATTTAACAAAGTCGTACGTCAGCCCGAAGGATTTTCACATTTTTTAAAATCAGACGAATCCAACCTGAAGTCATGTTTTCCTTATTTCAATTTAACTCTGGCAGAAATTTATTTCCAATTTATTCGGTCGACTTTGGGGTAAACAAAATTTACATCGACAAAACATACGACAAGATATCACACAAAAAATAAAATAAAAAATTGGCGAGATTAATTTGAAAAAAATTGTTATCAATTATTTTAATGTGTAACGAATTTGTTTCAGTGTCGTAAGTCCCCATTACTTTAAAAATTAAAGTTTACACAACAGTTTATTTTATAGTTACGATTTTATAATGATGAGTTGTAGCGATTATAAAATTGTATATGAACTTTTGAATAGCCGTAAGAAAAATCTAATTTTTTAAATTAAATTTTGGGTGAAATTGTGAGAAAGATGGATAAGCATAGTCCTCTATTATTTTCGCAATGCATTAACAGTATTTCTCTATTTTTCAATAAGATTACCATCAAGTTTTGCGGGAAATTAATATTCCTTGCCTCTATTTAAAAGTTTACATATCACATTATAATCGTTACGAGTTATTATTATAAAAACATAATTACAAGGCCAATGTTACCAACAATTTTATTTCTATAAAAATTAAGGATTTACAACTGTGATTTGTTTGCTGTATAAAAAAATACGAACGCGAAAATTGTGTCGCTACCGTTTTGGACAAAATGGCGGACGATAATTGACGGTATTTCAGTAACACGATTTTTAAGGGAGTCGGATTGACGATCCGGCGAGAGCGGAGAGCCCGGCCGAGTGGTGCTCAGAGCGTTAGGAAACGGTCGTAGCTGCCGTAAGAGTTCATCGAAAATCGAAGCCGGCTCGCAGGATGCGATGATTTGTTCAAAGTGAGCCGGGACGTCGTTCACGCCGGAAAAAAGTGGCCGGCACACGTGGCGCGCGCGAGCCTTTTATAGTTTATAGCCATTATTACTATCGCGTGCGCGCAATCGGTGATTCAGGGGCCGCGGAGGGAACGAGCCAGCCCGCCCTGTCCTCCAAGTCGGACCCCCCGAGTACCTGCAGTTTCTTCCTGAATCGAGTTGTCGTTTCGTCGTCACTCGCCGGATACCCTGGTGTATACTCTTTCCATTACGGTCCCAACGATCTTGCGTCTCGCTACAGCCGTAACAACGGTGGCCGGGGCTATTTGGGTCAGTTTCGATCCGGCTTCGTACATTTTTTTGAAAATCATTTTTGCGGTAATTTCACAAACATAATTTGACGTTTATTCGTTTCAATCTTTGTATCACGGGCTCATTGATCTTGCGTCTCGCTGCAGCCGTAACGACAGTGGCCGGGGCTATTTGGCTCAGTTTTGATCCGGCTTTGTAGATTTTTTTGAAAATCATTTTTACGGTAATTTCACAAACGGAATTTGACGTTTATTCGTTCCAAACTTTGTATTACGGTTTCATTGATTTTGCGTCTTGCTACAGCCGTAACGACAGTGGTCGGGGCTATTTGGCTCAGTTTCGATCCGGTTTCGTAGATTTTTTTGAAAATAACTTTTGTCGTAATTTTATAAACATAATTTGAAGTTTATTCGTTCCAATGTTTGTATTACGGTCTTATCGATCTTGCGCCTTGCTATAGCCGTAACGACGGTGGCCGGGGCTATTTGGCTCAGTTTCGATTCTGATCTATACATTTTTTAAAATATTCTGCTGGTAGTTTCGCAGATCACTTATTTATTCGTTACAAAAAATGCTGTTATTTCACAAACATTTATTTATTCGTGGCAGAAACAAAAAAATTATAATTTTTTTTCGAGTTGTCAATTCTGGAAAACGAAAAATTAAATGTGTCGTGAAATTGTACAATTACAAGAAATGCAATATCACTATTTTCTTATTAGAAATAATGTTAATAAAAATGTTGAGAGAATTTCTTTTACGCTATGCCATCTTTCCCGGCCTCCCGGCCGCGTGGTTACTGCTGTACACACGTAGATGGCGCGAGGGGAAAGCATCTTGTGCCGCTGGCCACGGCCGAGTCGAATATATCTGTAGCGAATTTATCGTAACCCAATTTAATGCCGTGGAAAAGTGACTCAGCATTCACCGTGTAGACCGGAAGGGAGGAGGGAAAAAAAACGGGGAAGAGAAATCTCGAACGGGAGGGAAAAAAGCGACGGGGCTCGAGAGGCGTCGAAGTGCACCGCGAATTCGTTGGATTGGGGCAGTTTGCGCGGGACGCGCATGAAAAATACCGCGAGGCCGACCGCCAGCGCCACGAAATCAACAGACCGACGAAAAGCGCTGCAGCGCCGCGCGCGGATATTAGCAGGCATTAACAATGAGACACAAGGCGCGACGAAATTCGAGATTTTTCGGGCTGCAATATGATGACTGCGGCGAGCCGAGTCAGTGGTTTTTTTCGGCCATTGTATTTTTGTTCCTACCACGCTCCGGCTGTTTACAGAGCTCTTTACGTATGTAAATTGCCGAACGGGCTCACCCCGCGGTTCCGGCGCGGGCCGCGAGTTCGTGGCTGCAACACCGGCGCGTGTGCAACGGGAAAGGCCAACGAAAACGGGGCCGAAAAAGTACGAGCGTGCATAAACAATACGTGGGTTGCAAAAAAAAATTGTTTTGATGATTCGACGAAAAATTAAGTGAGGTGGCTAATTTTTCGAGCGACAATCTGATCTATCATGTCTGATGTAAAAAATTGTAATTTTTTATTTATTACTTTACAAATTTTCTTTATCAGTTGACTTTTTTAAATTACCTTAAAATTGACTTTTTTTAGTTAAAAAAGGCAAGATATTTTGATAATATACAGACAAATTTTCGTAGGGTTAATTCTGTCATTTTTCGGTCCGGAGCCGGATCGATTTTTCGTATCTCATAAATATTTATTGGCTCCTGGTACAAATCCCCCGAGGACCAAAGAACAAAGAAAAAATGCAGCATGACAAATAATAAAACAAAAAAGTGAGTACTGAGAGGGACTTAAGACAAAAAATGGGGTAAGACATAAGCGAATAAGAAAGAATTTTTTTTAATCAAGCGAAAAAGGTTTGACCTCTTGCGTTTTTAGGGATAGAACATGCGTCTTGGAAACGATGGTACAGGCCAAAAGTCGCTATCTCTTGGAAAAAATACTAAGGGTCGAATTTATGGTTCCAAGTTTGGACACAAGTTTGAATTTAAGTTCCCACTTTTTTATTCAAGTTTGAATTCAAGTTCCAACTGAAGTTCCAACTTAAGTACAAACTTAAGCGGGGAATATGAATATACTAAGTTCCAACTTAAATTCGAACTCAAGTCGAAACTTCAGTCGAAACTTACGTTCACATTTGATACTATAAATTCGACCCTAAGAGGTCGGACTCGTTCGCACGTGACTCCCCACTACTACAAAAAAAAATTGCTTAAAAAAATCAATTCACTATCATCACTATCAACAACCCCTCGCAATTATTATTATTCCCCACACCGCAAAGAGAGTGAGAGAGAGAGAGAGCGAGCGAGGCATTTGCCCGTGAACGGTGGTGATACGTCCGTGAAATTTACGGTCGCGATATTAGACGTCGAGCGGCGATGGATGCACAAACCGGGGCGAGCGAGAGGTTGCGCGCCGAGCGCCACGGTGAAATTTCATAAATAGATAAGCTTCGGGGCGGCGCAGCGGACGTTGTCCAGGTCCAGGCGTCGTGCACGGGAGTCGTACAGAACTGCCGGCGCGGCCGGCGGTGTTCAAGACTCCCCGGAGACGATAATATTCAGAAACTAGACGGTCGACTCCGCTTCCGACCGATCCTCGAGCTTGTTCCACTCTCGTTGCTGCGGTCCCGGCGCTGCCGACGCCGCGGCGGGAGTGAGAAAGAGAGAGAGAGGGAGACGAACAAAGAGAGACAAAGAGTGGGAGGGGGGAAACGGGCGCGAGTGCGAGAGGTTGAGGAGGAGGACGGCGGTCGGAGCGGCGCTGCTGGTCTGTTACGTTATCGCGTCTCCGGACTCCCTAATTGCAGCGGGGACCGTGAGCAATTCCGGCAGCGAGTGAAACGAACAGAAAAGGCAAAAAGAGTCACGCGGAATTGTATTCGCCAAAGTAAGTTGGTGAGCAAATCTTGGCCGGGCGAGCGGGCGAGGGGGGAGGGGGGGGGGCGCACGAGAAGTTACCTTTACAGACGCTCGCAGCGAGGTGGGTAATCGTTTTCCCGCTCACGAATATTTCATGCCTTTTTTCTCCCACCCCCCTCTCTCTCGCTCGCTCTCGCGCTGCCTCCGTTCGACCGAATTTTTAGTTCAACTTTAAATAGGCTCTCGCACAGTCTCCTTTCGTACTTTAAGCGCTTACCACCGTTCGGTAATACCGCGAGTGCCTTGAAAATGAGAATTGCACTTTTCTCGGTTGCCTCCTCTTTCCGGTTCTGTTTGATGCAATTTTTAGATTAAACGGCTGTCTGGTCAATTTTTGTCTCGTGCTCTCGCGAGCTAAGTATCATGTCGAGGTATATCTGGAAACACGGGAGCCGTATTTTAGCGACAAAATTACGTTCACGTGGTTTTTCTGCAGTTAATTAAAATTTTACTCGCGACTCCCGTCGCCCGTTGCCGGCTTCGAAGCTACTTTTGACTCGATTGAGGAGCGCTGTGATGTTATTATTATTTCGTAAGTAATGTAATCATCAGAGCTGTGTAACTGCGGGTCTCAATCGACGCGCAGTTTCATTTACGAATGCATTGATACATAAAATTTAAATATCACATTTAATAATTACGTACCTGTAAATATCCTTTCACAGAATAAAAAATGTTCGAATCACAGGGAAAATAATGTTGATAAAAATATCAACCCGTAATTATTTATTAAAAAATAAATAAAATATCTAATTTTACAATCTTATATCCATTTTATTGTATTCGTTAAAAAAACGGTCAATTCATATTACAATCTTGTGAAAAAATAATTGATCAATAATTTTTTCACCGACCATCGGGAACTCAATTTTCCGGCTCACAAGCGAAGTTCACCCGAGTCAAGAAGTATCGATGTAAATAGCTCGCAAAAAAAAAACATCTGCAGCATAAAAACAAGCATAAAAGCGTCGGCTTTCGGGGGGCCGAGCGTCATAATCTATTAAATGAAAAAAGTAATCTCGGCCGCACTCGGGTGGTGGATACAGAAACTCCCCTATCTGTGGGTCTCCCGACAGCCATACATGTATTATATATACGTGCTCGGGAACACCGTAGGAGCCTCGCGATCCCCCGCACAGAGCGAAGCGGAGGCAGCAGCAGCGACTCGTCTACTCCTGTCGGATCTCGCGGCGACCGGCGCCGAGTTTGCGCGCTTCCCTCTCTCCTCGCCCTCCTACTTTACACTCCGCCTCGGTGAGAATGCTCGGGGGCCACCCGAGCGAGGACCAACAGGATCGCGAATAGTTTACCGGCATCAACCGGTGCACACGGTAGTTACACCCGGAAGTCCCCGGCAGCTCGGTCCTCCCGGTCTAACCAGTGTCACGTGCGCGTACAGTTTCCCTCATTATATCGTTTCTCCGCGGTCGAGGCTACCGAGGCTGATAAATCGTCACAAATGTCGGCTTCTTCCTCCTCTTCTGCCTCTTCTTCTTCTTCCGCCTCGTCCACTTTCTCGTCCGCCGCGTCGTCACCTTCTCGCACTTCGCCTCCAGCACACTTTTGCCACGTGAGTTTTTTCCACACCGAACGTCCACGGGTTTTTTCACAGACGTTTCGTGTATTTTTATTATGTCGTTTCGATCTGCTTTGACGTTGATTTTTTTTTTCCATGAAATTAAAAACAAAAATTGACTCGTTACCAGTGCTGACAAAAAATAAAATAATAATGAACCGCCGGATGTGGGAACGGGAATAATTATTTTCCCGCTGCCGATACGTCGCCCGGGCACACAAAAGCGGCCTCGCACTTGTTATTTTAATATACGAAATATAATGAAGGGAGTACAACTGAAAATTCATTTGTTGCGCGCCAACTCCGAGGGCGGACGACGCCGAGTAATTTGATAGAAATTTTCGAGCGAGCGAGCGAGGAGGCGCGAAGGGTGGGCGAAAGCGAACTTTGCACGTTGAACGAGTGAGCGGAAATAAACAGGACGAAAAAATAAAAAATAAAAAATGACGAAAGTTGGATTACCCCGCGTTGCTCGATCTATGCGCGAAAAATCTGGGCTGCGTTGCGTTGAATCCGGCGGTGAGCGAAAGAGAAATAAAAACAAAATAAAACATTCGTGCCTGGTCACTGACCATCGCAACTCTCGACCTCTCGCAGTGCAAAATTCGCCGCTCGCTTGGCGAGCGATATAGGCGAATCGAGCCGATAGTTTCTTGAGTGGCGATGGAGCTCGGCGCAAACGAAAAAAAGTGCACGTTTCTTTGAACGCGATGCGAAGAGGCATAAAAGGCGTCCGACTGCCAATTTTATCCTCAATTATTTTTTCCTCGACCGTTCTTCTTATCGGCGTTTCATCGTGCAGAAATAACCGGAGCAAAACGCTCGATTTATTTACAAACACGACCACCAACGCGTTCGGCGAAAAATAACTCATCATTTCGTGAGAGAAAATTTTTCGATCGTTAAGACGTTCGCTGGTTGATAAAAAAAGACATCACTTGTCACTCACGAATTTAATACCACTGTTGAAAAAAAAAACAGTCTTGAAATTATCGAAAAATAAACAATTTTTTCTACAAATAGCGAAATTCAAAATTAAAGTGGCAACAAAATTCTTCGAGCCCCAAAATCTTTTACGCCAATTTAACATGTATTGAAGTAAATAAATGTTTGTTTTACTCCACATACAATGAACACACCACAGTAAATTTTCTCTTCCACCTCGCAAACGTCGCGACAATTTCACCACTGAAATTACAGGAACAAAAACCACCGCGAACATTATCATAAAACCCACATTTTTAAAAAACCGTGGCACCCCAGTGCATCTATGGAGAGTGCATATCCGCGGAATGTGTGGCGGTCCGGGCTTTCTAATATTCGGCCAAGTGTTTCCTCGCTGTTTCTCGCGCCAGTGTTTCAGCCTGTTCCTGCCCGCGTGCGCGAGTGTGCGGTAACCCGCGGTCACTGATTTATTCCCGTGACTTTGCACCAAGTTTTCCGCGAAAGACTAAATTCCCTGTACAGTCTGGTGTGTAAATATATATCATACAAGCGCGCGCGTATCTGTGTATGATATATATTTGCACACCAGACCTGCGGGTATATAAAGCAGCCGTACACACACGAAAGGCTGAAAACTGGGAAAAGGGAGAGAGAGAGAGGAAGCTGCACTGCCGAGAGCCACTTTGACTCCCGAGTTCTTCGCTCCTCCCTTGTCCTTCCCGCTTCACGCGGTGAAAGACGCGCATCGCTCGTGAAATAACTTTTGTGTTTTGTGATCGCGCGGAACGAACGATCCGGTGCAAAAGCGGATGGACGACTCGCTGCCGCTGCTAAGGAAAAAGAGCGGGCTCGACGCCGGCAACACACAGAGGGCACACGGAGTGCGACTCTTCCGCGACGCGTCCACGTGACTTTTACGCTCGGCTCTGTCGCCCCGGCGGCCGGATCTAACCTCATCGCCGCACTTAACCTAACTTAACGCGCTGAAGCGGTTTCAATATTTTTCTCTCCCCTTCTTCGCGTCGCTACATCCACTTCTCGCGCGGGTTTTTATGGTCCGTGGGCGGCGAGCTCGGGAGTCAGAGATTGAGAAAAATATCACGAGGTTTGATCGTTTCCACACGTCGTTAACATTTCTAAAAAAATTGCTTGAAAAATCTATTCAAAAATCTATTCTATAAACCTAACCTAACATGGTAAAACGATTTTAACGTTCTATTCTTTCATTTCCGCGTCGCGTCCACGTGACTTTTTCGCCGAGCTACGTCGCACCAGCGGCCGAGCCTAACCTGACTTAACGGGCTGAAGCGGTTTCAATATTTTGCTCTCTCCCCTTCTTCGCGCCGCTTCTTCCACTTCTCGTTCGGGTTCATATGGTCCGTGAGCGGCGAGCTCGGAAATCAGAGATCCAGAAAAATATCACGAGTTTGGATCGTTTCCACACGTTCTCAAAATTACAACAACAACAAAAATTGCTTAAATATTTATTCACCATGACCTAAACTAACGTGGTGAAACGATTTTTATATTTTTTTCTTCCCTCGTCCGCTGCCCTACCACGTGATTTTTCGCTCGGCTCCGTCGCACCGGCGGCCGAGCCTAACCTCAACGTCGCACCTAACCTAACCTAACGTGCTGAACCAGTTTTAATTATTTTTTTCTGTCTTCCCCACCACGTCACTCCTTCCACTTCTCGCTCGGGTTCTTATGGTCTGTGGGCGGTGAGCTCAGGAATCAGAGATTCAGGAGGCGGAGTGAGAGAGAGAGAGAGAGAGAGGGAGAGGGACAGATGGGGGAGAAGCCACTCGTCTGGGGCAATGGATGAGATTTTAACTTCCGCTATTAGGGTAATGCCGAGTTGCTGCTGGCTCGTGTCTGTGGATATATATGTATTATGTATAGATAGGTAGACGTATATATGTAGGTATGTATATATATATTACGTGTATACGTGTATACAGTGTAGTGATCTATATACATGGAACGTTGGAAAGTTTGAAAGTTTCTTATTCACCGTGCGCTGCGGGAAGCTGCTTTTCTCGGATTGCCGAAGCTTCTGGCAGTGAATGAGGCTGTATGAAGGACTTTGAGCTTGTTCCCAATCGAAAATTGATCAGCCGCTGATTTCGCAGATTTGACTGCTGCCGCCGACGCTGGCTTATGCCGGGGATTATCGCGCATCGATTTTCCCGCGGCGCGCGCGAGATTCGTTATCAACGGCTCGATAAGATTTCAATATACGCGCGGGGCCTAATGGAGTCGGAATTTATACAAAGCGCGTTCGCCGAGATTTTATTTACAACTTTTATATATTTTTGCATATTTTTATTTTTTATTTTTTTATAATAAAAAATGTTTTATGCGAAATTTGAGTATAAATCTGCTGCGCGTTTATCGCGTAAAAATCAGCTGTTTGCACCTCGCGGTGGTTATTGAAGTTTATTTGTGCACAAAGTATTGATAGCTATTTCCCGTCGAATGCCAATATTTCACCGCACCTATCGCCGAGCTAAATACCGAAACTGTGCCAAATTTGCCGCACACCGAAGTGGGTTACCCGTCCGCCGTGTGCTCGGAGAATTGACCTCATAATCTGCGATTTGATCTAACGCAGTGTAGTACGATTTGCGCCGAAATAAGTGGCGGACCTGTGTAGTTGTTTTTAAGAAATCCAATCGTCCGAATCAACGTCCACACTGGAAAAAAAAAAAAAAAAAAAAAATTCCCGACCAAAATATAAATATATCCAAGTCGAATAGAAACCAAAAATCAATTCTAAAACGTTTATAAATCGTCTTGATTAAAATTCTTCTAAAAAAGAAATCATGTACTAAGCAATAATTTTAAAAAGAGGTTAAAGAGCCAACGTAAGATTTTCAAGAGCCACAATCCACATTCGAGCGCGGCCGAGAAGCGAGAACGCTCGGGAGTTCGACCATTATCGGCGTGATTAAGTGTGAATCCTTCGCGCACTCGTGGCCGGTGTATGTGGCGGTTGGAAAAGCCACGGCGGTTCTTTTGCCCGACGCGGCGAGAGAGGTCGCCGCAAGGTGATCGTGGCGCGCGGCGAGCGAGCGACACAGCAGCAGGCAGAGCACAAGCGGCGCGCGCGACGTGCGATTCAGCCGGGCGGCGGGGAGGCAGAGCCAGCGGTGGTGTGGCTCGCGCTGCTGCGGTGCGGCAACTTTTTATTGTCAAGCGGTTTGTGTTGCGGCGCCGCCGCCGCCGCCGCCAACGAAGACGATGCCACCTTGCGATGGCATTACGTATGTCGGCCGTCCTTGGGCTCCTCGCCCGGGACGCGGAACTAGGCTCGGAATTGATAACATAAATATTGCGGCGGACGGTGGCCGCAATTTATGGCCATTGTAATGACCCTTAATGTTCGCGAGTAGTTTGGCTGCGGCCTTCTCACTTCCACCTGGCCTTCTCGCTCCCTGGTTAGCTCGCTTTGCCTTCTTCCCTCTCACCTTCTTCTATACCCTCTCACTTTCCTCTTCTTCTCCCCCTCGTCGTCCCACTAGCTCCCAGTTTCTTCGCGCGTCTCCTCGTAATTCCGCGGATCGTTGCGCGAACGACGCTAATTTTCTTATATGCAACTTTCTGGACTCGTCCTACGGGCGGGCGCTGACATCACGTTTCCCGCCTTTTTGACGATTCAGAGCAGGTCTGGGTGGCTGAGGGATTCGTAAAAAAGAACCTTGGCGGAATTGGAAGAGAGCAGTTTTTTTTGCAAAAAAGTATTTGGCGAGGTCGTGGAAATATTTGTTTTTAGGATTTTTATGATTTTAGAGGAAATATTTGGTTTTCGGGTTTTTACGAAATTAATGGAGATATTTGGTTTTGGGTTGTTTTGGCGAAATTAATGGAGATATTTGGTTTTGGGTTGTTTTTGCGAAATTAGTGGAAATATTGGTTTTCAGGATTTTTCGTAATTATCAGAAATATTTGTTTTTAGTTATTTTACGAAATGAGTAGAAACATTTATTTTTGTTGTCGTTTTTTTTTAACTGACAGAAATATTTGTATCATTTATCTTTGCAGAGGTAGGAAAAACACATCGTTTCCACTAATCCCCGAACAGGAAGTTATTTGTCACTTAAATTCCAAATTCGCGTTTAATTGACAATTTTTGTTGTCATCCCCCCAAATCGAACGGTCCGATCGTGGAATTAAAAAAAAAGCGCATAACGAACAAAAATTAGGGCGCACCGGGGCGACACGAGGGCGCGCGCGCGGTGCAAAAAAGAAATTATGTCGCATATAGTGATCGATGGGGCAAAAAATGGCAAATTAATTGCACTTGATCAGCCGGACAGCGGAGTAATTCGAATGCTGTTTCGTGTTCCAGCGACGTCCGCGCGTCACCGAGTGGCTTGTGCCATGTCGCAAATTGCCGCATTCTACGGTTCGATATTGACATTTCGCGAAAGTCATCCTGGGCGAAAAATTAAAAACAAAAAAAAATTTGGAACAGCAAAAATTCATCAGTGACAGTCGTCGGGTTCACAAACGCGACTTTTCCGCAATGTTCATCGTCGTTTTTGTTACATTTTCGTTCTGTTCGTTCTTGCACGATAATTTCTAGGTCCGACTTTTTCTTTCCCCGAGAAATATCGTTCTCGAGATCAGCCACTCGTCAAGCTCGTGTGGATTTAAACCACGGCGGGAGCGGCGTGAATTATCGAGTAAACGGAAAAGACGAGTATCGCACGGTCTCACTTATACGTGGCTCTTGCGCGCTGTGCACGCTTCATATATATGTATATAACCCAAGGTATCGTGTCTCGACGGTTATCGCCGGAGCCGAGTTTTTCTCCACCACTCAAATCCCCCCTCGGCATTCGTCGTCCTCGTTGTCGCGGTCTATTTCTTCTTCTTCGTCTTCCTCCTTCTTCTATTCTTCATTCGATGTGATCAGACTTGTAGAACGGCTGCGGGGCGCGACGACCTCGCCGCTGCGGGACAACCGAGGCGGCCAATGCCCGATCCCAGTGATTATTCGTAGCTCGTTACCGCAAGTCCTGTTGTATCTGTTTTCCCCTGAAGGACGCTAATTTCAGTTAGAAAACGTGTCTATTATTTTTCTCGCTGGAACAATTTTTATAATAATCAGGATTTTTCTACAGCTGTGGAGAAATTCTGATAATTAATGTATAATAATATAATAATATTATTATCATTATTATATATAATAATATTATTATTGTTATTATTATTATTATATATAATAATATATTATAATAATATTGTATTGTGCTGAGCAATATTACAGTAGATATCCTGTTGATATTGCAAAATATGTATACAAAATTACGTCACGACAATGTGAAATAAAAGTAAGTTATTTACTTCTTGTAAAAAAAATTGAAATTGTTATTCCGGTTATCGAAGAAAACAGCACATCCGGAATATTTTTTCCATTCCAGTGACTCGTCCCTGATTATTATTATTATATACCCGTAAACGAGATAATTAATCACGAACGAGTAGGAAGACCTTTCGGACCTTTCCGGATTTTCGGGGGGTTTCCCCCAACCGCGTGCAACGAAGGATAGCAGGAAAAAATACAACGAGAAAAATCCATTGCTGCGGGTATCGAACCCGGACCCGCTGCGTGAGAGCTGAGAGCGGAAACCACTATGCCACTGCCGCTCTCGACCCTCCTTGTCGCGGTCAGACGCGGTGAACTGAGCCACCTTGCTCGTTTCCCCGACGCCACCGGTTTACTTTGCCAATATATCGCTCGGGTTCATATTCGCCCTCTCACTCGATCGCCCCTTCTCTACTTCGCCATCGGTCGCTCGCTCCCACGAACTTACTGCATAAGATCTCGACCATCGCTAAAGATATCCGACTAATCATATCTGCCGGGCCAAGAGGTAACTCAATAACACTCGATGTGCGAACCCACTTTGCCTAGTTTGCGAACGTCCTACGGCTTTTTGCGGGTTGTGGAAATAGATCAGGGAAAGTGTAGCTTCGAATGAGAAAAAAAAATTAAATAACAGAGGCTGGGTCTTAAACCTTCGTGGTCATACTATCGTAGAATTCCATGTTAAGTTACTATGGTAAATGTGACCCCAGTGTAACCACGAAGGGTTAAATATTGGGTACTTTTTACGGTAGAAGTACCGGTCTTGGCCAACTTTGGTCCAGTTGTGGCCACCGAGCTCGAAAGGATAGGATTATTTGTATTACTAAGACGAAACAAAATTGTCTCAATAATCTTGTTAACTTGTATGGAAGTTTTCGAAGCATCAACATGAAAATACAGGATAACAAAAGTTTGAAATAAATTATTGTGAAAGTGGCCACAACTGGTACAGCAGCCACGATCGATGCATCTGCCCCATTAATTTGTTAACGACCGAAAGAAAATAAAATATTTAAAAAATAAAACAATAAAAAATAAAATTCCAGTTCGTAGAGGTTTTTTTTAACGACCGAAAAAAAATTAAACTTTTTTGGGCAAGGTGTGGACTCACTTTGCCTCGTTTGCAAACGTCCTACCACCTTTACAGATTGCAAAAGCAGATCAGGGAAAAAGTAGCTTCGCAATAAAAAAAAAGAGACCAGCTATTTTCTTATATATTTTTTAACGAGCGAAAGAAAATGAAGCTTTTAAATATGCGACAATATTAAAACGCAGACGGGGAAGGTGCATTTCAATGCGCTTTGATGGACGGAAATGTCGGGCCGCAAACTCGTGACTATCGGGAGATCAAATTTCCCGTCGCTCGCGCGCGACTTCGCTCCCGCGCTGGGGGGCGGCAAAAGAAAAAGTTTTGTTTGACTCGAAGATTTTTTGTGTTTGCGTCTCGGTCCGGCGGAGCCTTCGCGCACTGCCAATTAAATTATGCATTCAGACCGGCTTTATCTTCCCGTAATTTAGTTTGTGTTCGAGAAAAGTGCTTGAGTTTCGTTGCAATAAAATGTTACTTATACGACCGATGGAAAAAAAAAACAAAATTATTCAAAGTAGATCGAATTCTTCCGGCCGCGAGACGACATTAATCGAACTCGATCGATATAAACTTATTAACGTAAACAAATATAATTAGTCGAGTGAAACGGAAAGTAATTTCAGCGTCCATTTGTGTAATGAAAAATTGTCCGTTCACGGCCGGGTTCAAAATTTTCTTTCCAGCCCCTCGCGGATCGCGTCGCCTCGCACATGTTTTTTTTTATCGTCTCTATACCCTGGAAACGCGCCGGCTACTTTTGCCCTGGCCGGCGGACGAGAAAAAGTATAAAATCCCCGACACTTCGAAAACACATTTAATTTAATCTTCCGTTAATGGAAAAAAATCCACTCTACGGTGTTGCCGTGCGGTGGGTGGTTGAAAAAATTGTGGCGTTTCGCAGTTTCCCATTTCACTCACGCGAGTCTCGCACTCGGCATTATAATATTAAACAAATATTTGTGCTTTGTATATTTTTTTACGTAACATCAATTCACATTTGAAAATTCCCGCGCACCGGGATTCGCGCTTAAATAAATTTGAGTTACGCCGTAATTGGACGATCATTTAGACGTCCACGGGATTTTCACAGTCGGGGAGAGCGGAGCAGATATATCGTGGGAGCGAAAACTCTTGGCCGAGTTGTTGCCGATGCTTCCGGTGCTGCTGTCCGTGAGGGAAGAAAGAGATCTGCCGGGGCGGCTTACGCGACTGCGATTACCGGCGGGAAGGAGCTCTCGTAATACAGGGGAAAATACGTATTAAACGCTTCAGCGATTTTTAATTATTAGCTTGTATTATTTTCTCCGGCCGCTCTCGCCGCCCGCAGGGCTCTCATTATGCCGGCGCATCTTTTTATACGAGGAGCGAAAATATGCGGCGAAATTTGTAACTTCATAATTGGGAGGTTGGGGGAACATTTTTTGAAAATTATCGCCTGTCATATCAGCGAGAATGTTCGAAATGTAACATATTTTTGTTCACATGTTTTTCGCGATTCTCTTTTTTGGTAAAAAATGATTGCGGCTAGAAAAGATTTCTTGTTTTTTACTCGGATTTACTTGTTTTTTACGGCAACTTGAGTCAATTTAATATAAATAATTCGCTCCAAGAATATTTACGAAAAAACATTTTTCGAACAAGTTTTCGTGTTGAAAAAAAAAAAATTTTACAATCCTGTAAAGAAAATGATTTATTCGAACACGTGGACAGCCAACAAGTATATCAAATACATTTTTCGCTGTTTCACGATTTTCTTTCATGGTTAAAAATTATTGTGGAAAGGAAAAAAAAATCTTGTTTCTTACTCAGATTTTGATTTCACGGCAACTCAAGCTGATTTAAATACATTTTTCCTATTCATAAAAAAAATATTGTTCGAACAAATTTTTGGGTTGAAAAAAAAAAAAAAAAATGGAATCTTTTCAGTCCTGCGTTGAAAATTTTCTTTCAATCATCCGCATTTGTCCGTCTTGACCTTCGCCTTAAAAAAAAGTCCCTCCCTCCCTCCAGTAGATCAAAACCCACGTGCACGGATTACATTTTTCAATCAAGGGTATCAATGGCGCCTCTGCGACTCTTATCGTGTCCCAAAATATGTTCCCTGCATTGATAAACACCGCGAGGCGTCGCGGGTGTCCGTCTCGAGCGTTCCGAAATAGCCCGGAATATCATTTCTCCCCGCTCGCGCCGCGCCGCTATTATCGCGGCAGTCGCCGGGGGAACAAAAGTAATTCAGAGCCGGCGGTGTGGCCAGGGTTGCAGTATATTTTCGCAGGGGACGACGACGAGAGAAGCAGCAGCAGCAGTAGCAGCGGCAACGCGCGAGGCTTGTGCCAGATGTAGAACGTCATAACGGGCGACGAGGCGCCCCGTGAATGTTGTGTGTGCTGAGCGAGAGAGAGTAAAACTTGAAAAAATTTCGGTCCTGGAACGTGACACACAGCGGCAACGCGGAAATTTCGCCTTTTCTTTCTCGCTTTTCCAGCCTGCGTTTTTTTTTCTCCTGTTCACTCGCAATCTTTTTATTTTTCTGTTTTTTCCCCTGGTTCCCGCGTGTATGCGTCTCGGAGTGGAGTCGAGTCTGGAATTTACGGATGGAAAGAGAGAGAGAGAGAGAGATGGGGAGAGAAAGAGTGAAAGCGCTCACCCCGGTTGAGAGGGTTTTCCTCCACCTCGAAGCCGTTCAATCCCCCCCGCCCCGTCGACCCGGCCCGTCCGTGCCAACCAACTTACCGCCGATCGCTTTGCGCCACGTTACAATCGATCATTCACGTGCGGTCGGACGTATTCTCATGCAAAACGATCTGGATCATTAGTTCGAATGTCAAGGCCAGGCAGCCCGGGCCGCGCGGGGAAACCGGCGGCGCAGTGACACATTTTAGATTTTTTTTTCCCCGACGTCCGGACCCGAGACTAATGATTATACGACTCGGGCTTTTCGTTCGTTAAGACGGAAATATGGATTCCTGATGGAAATCCCGCGGGACGTTGATACTCACGGGGCAATTTCAACGCGGAAAAACTTCGCCGTGGATTTGGAGTATTCGGTGGGATGGGCTGTAATAAAAAGAAATGTGAAAAATTGCTTTATTTCAATGTCTACTCAGGACTCCGAGTAGAAAGCAGCGGAGCCGGAGAGGATGATATCTGTAGGAAGGCGATTCTTCGACCACGTAGCGCCAAAAGTGATTAACGAGATGACAAAATCTCCCGAGAGAGACTCTGCAAATGTGATAATTAAACACCTAAAGACATTATCGACAGTTACGTGAAAACACTTGGAGGTCACTAGTAAAAATCTGTAGCGTTTCATTCGGCCCTGATCAAGTCCTAGTTAAGCCTTAACCGGACCAACGTGGCCCTGACTAGGGCCTGACCACGGCCGAATGTAATGCTGCAGATTTTCTACCAGGGGTGAAGCGGTGTTTGTAAACGAATGTAGTCTTAAGAGGCATAAGAAAAAAAAAGAAAATACTAAACATTAACTAAACAAACAAGAAATTGTTAAACCGAAAAAAGTGCGAATGATAAAACGCCATTAAAATAGATAAAAAACTAACATCGTCAAACAAGCGCAGAAACGCTTATTGCGAGCCAGAGGCTATGCATAGTTGTATAGCGCCTTTTGGCTGCTGGACCAGCAGGACAGAGTAGGAGTAATCCAGTTATTATTATCATGATTGCTGTTGTTATTTATACAAAAAATGTATTATTCATTAAACATTGTGAACGTAAAGTATAAAAATAATGATAACTAAAGGATAAAAATAATGAGAAAAATGAATCTTTCTTTCGTTCATTTAATATCAAGAGCCATGAACATGAATTTTCATGGATTCGAAAATATAAAATATTGTTCCTCTCCTAGAAAGGACATGACACATATATAGATAGTCGAATGTATCGAAATACTGAAGCCAGTGTAACTCGTGCCGTGTTTGGTCGGTGTTGCCTATGTCGCAGAGCCAACTTCAGACTGTTATGACCGCTGCAAAGTCACGCGCGCGTTTTAGATGAGTGTATTTTTGCAGCTGTGGAATAAAATGCAGCAAAGACATAGCACATCGAAAGTCACTTATATCGAAACACTGAAGCAGAAACAGAGTCACTGTTCGCTAGTCAGATGAACACACCTAACCTAAAAGAGCGCGAAGTCATTTGGAATTGTTCAAACATGCAAGTGCATGGTGGCCGTTTTTTCCACCGATAAAAATTCCCTGACTTTCCCTGATGTTTCCCTGATTTTTCCCTGACCACAATTCTGACGATTTTTATTTAAAAACTCAAAGACGCCAATGATAATGTGTCCAAAACTGGTGCACATCTTCGACAAATTATTTACTGTGCTGATCAATGATGAATCACATTAAACATTATTATAATAATTCATGTTATAACATATATCATGTGATAACAGTTTTTAAACTTTTCATCTACTTATGAGAGATTCCGCGCTAATCCATTTTTTCCCTGATAAATTTTTTAATTCCCTGACGTTTCCCTGATTCCCTGACCAATTTTTTTGTTCCCTGACTTTTCCCGGTTTTCCCTGACCGCGGTCACCATGAAGTGTCTTGTTTAGCCCCAACAAAAGACAAACGAGAAGAAAGGAGTACGAGCGAAGCGAGCACCATGTTGCTAGTACAGTTAAATTTGTGATATTCGAGTCATTTCGCCGTTATACGTCCGGGGAATCGCTTCGTCGGAACAATAAGCGATGCGGTCGTACAACCAGTTGGTTACACGGGAGAGCGCAAAGGGACCTCCGCGTACCTTCGATGTCGGTTCTCAGTTTTGATAATTCGCTTCCAAGTGGATTACAGCGGCGACCAATAGCGGCCCTCGTTACGTGTAACGCGCGGACGAGAGACGCATGTGCCGGGACAAGACCTCATATTTCGACGTTTAACCACCACGAGGGACGTTCCAGGCGTTATTAACTCGATTCAAAAGCAATGCCACTTCACTGGATATTCGGCCGGAGGACGGAAAGTTCGCTGAGTGGATTAGTCGCTTAACTGAAATCCCACGGTCGAATCGTCTCATAATTACAGTGCAAACCACGGGGATTTGCGGTTAAACACGGTTTAAAAATCTAATCCGTAAATTTTTACGCGCATTTTGCTTTTATCCGCACTTGTGTGCGTTAAATTTAATATACCACAGCTCGTCCACGGACACTTCCGTATTTTTCTCACGGACGACACACACGGCTCGACTCGTTCCGAAATATTTCGCAAAGATATTTAATATACCGGGAAAAGTCTGCGGCGAAATGGTCGGCGAATAGACTGTCACGCAGTATGCGACGGCGTCTCAAAATGTACTCGTGCTGCTTTATATCGTCACCGGGAATCTGTTGAATCTTCTCTCAGCTGCGTCCGCTTGTTCACGAACTTCCGCTATTGTCTCACGTGAGGGATGAGCAACGCGTTGTATGAGAATATTTGGGAATCGTATTTTCATGTTATTCGACTGTGCGTTCAAATTGACTCTTGAAGTGGAGGAAGTGAGTCGTCCTATCCGTCCATAGAAGTAAACATATTGATGTGAACAAAGCGCAAGCGGTTGAACCAATGATCGTGAGACGTTTAAATAATTATTAATGATTTTTTAGAAGTTTTTAATACGCCTTTTGCGACAGTGAACTGAGGCATTTTGTTAGATTTTTTTCAGATGGCACAATGAGAGTTCATAGCGTTCTCAATGTACAGGATGCAAAATTAGGAGGGCACCAGACGTTTAAATCATTTTTAACGATTTTTAAAAATGTTTTTAAGATGATTTTTGCCACAGAAAATCGAGGTATTTTGCTCGATTTTTTCAGATGGTATATTGAAAGTTCACAGTGTCCTGAATGTACAGGATGCAACATTAGAGGGGGACGAGACATTTGAATCATTTTTTAAGTTTTTTCTTCAAGAAACTTTAAAAGATTCTTTAAAAAGTCACAAAGAAGTGTTATATCGATCACCACATCGATAAATCTATTTCCCATTACACCTAAGACTAATGTAAACACAATAATCCAAATTCTTTTTCGCCGTCTCTACAAAAAGTGTCGTTTCTTTCTGCTCCAGCTGATCCGATGATTTCAACACAATGGTCGTTCGTGAAAAGGCGCTGCTCGCGATGCTGATCGTTCTGCTGACATATCCGAACGACAATTTCGGTAAGCAACACCAACTCGTTCATTCGCTTCTTCCACTAAAATATTGACTTGCTTTCTGCTGCTCACACATCAACTTGAAAATGTTACGCGAAGCAGAGAATAAATTCGGCGTTTTTGCTTTATGGACAGCGAGGAGGGAAAAAACAAATTCTCTCGGGCGAGACTTTCAGGCGTTTGTTGGAAAGAACTCGAGGTTTTGAAAAGTGCGATGTCAAAGGGTTAAGTGCATGTTATAAATAAATGAGGTACAGTGTAATAAAACAGAACGCGAGTGCCGAGCACAAAGCGACGGAGAGAGTGAGATGGATATGGATTATTTCGAGCGAGAGCGAGAGAGAGAGAGAGAGAGAGAGAGAGAGAGAGAGAGGGTGGGAGAGTGAGCTCTCTGCTTACGACTCGTTTGCTCCCAGGTAACCCCGGAATCTCTTAACTCGTATAACGCAACCGTCGTCCACGTGTGGCGCGTTTAGAATTTCACACTCGGCGTTATGTATCGCGTTACAGAGGCCGACTGTCCTTTCCGTCTCCCTTTCGAGCATTTAATACACCGCGTGGAACTTTTGCGCGGAACGGGGAGAGAGGGAGGACTTTGGGATCTAATGCGCCACAGGCATTTCGATAAAGTTGCCGGGGGCTCGCGTTCGAGTGTGATTGCGCCTTCCCCCTCTCCATCGCGCTTTCTCTCCCTCGCCCTCTATCCACCTATCTCGCTCGTTCTTTCTATCTCGGCAGCCGCTGAAACTCCATCGTTTGTAGAGTCTATTAAACATTGCACAGCGCGTTGGTTCACCCCCCGACGAAACTTTCGACATTACAAACGCATATTGCCCATTATAATTCCAAGTACCAGTTATAATGTATGATACACGCCAAATATGGCTTTGCCGTAAAAACGTCAGTGGCTTACGAGCATTAAAGCCGAGATTTCGACCTCAATGACGGTAAATTGCGTCAAAATCGTAAATTGCGTAAAAATCATCGCAAATTCGTATGGTGGATTTTAATTAAAAAAAAAAAAAACGTTGCCGTGAGAACATCAGTGATAGTCGTCTCTAAAATCTGAAAAATTAAGCATATGAAAGGCGGCGCAATGATTAATTTAGCATAATAATAGTAATATCCAAATCTTTGAGTAATAACATGAATTGTTCAATGCATTACCCGGCTACCATTTCTTTTTTTTTTCTAACGAAAATGATCCATTCATTTTTCTGATTACGTATGAATTTTATCAGAATTTTGTCTTATTTTTCGGAATTGTAGTTTTCACCCTTTATTTTGTCTAAAAAAACCCAATAAAAAATAAATTAAATCAAATTTTAAAAACATTCATGCGTATTCAGAAAAACTAATTAATCATTTTTAAAAACGTTGTTAAAACGGATTATTTGTTGAGCAATTTATTTTCCCATTAATTTGTTAATAACATTTTTATAATACTAGGCTAATCACACGCGTATTTCTTTTCAAAATATCGACTTTTAACCTGCACCATCATTCTCAAGTCGCATATTCTACCCCCGAAAACACTGGTTATTAACATTTTTAATCGATTTTGAAAAAAATATTTTTTTGGCGACGAAAAAAATATTTTTTCTGTCAGAAATCGTAGATCCGGCTCCGGACCGAAAATCGACCAATTTTTTTTCTTTTCAAAATATCGACTTTTCACCTATACCATCATTCTCAAGACGCATATTCTACCCCCGAAAACACTGATTATTAACCTTTTTTATTCGATTTTGAAAAAAAAAAGTTTTTGGCGACGAAAAAAATATTTTTTCTGTCAGAAATCGTAGATCCGGCTCCGGACCGAAAATTGCCAGAATTGACCTCGGAAATATTTATTTCAAAATATCACCTATAATAGGTTAATCAATTTTGCGCTGCTGCGCTGTTATAAAGCTTTGAAAGGTTACGGGTGCTGCCCCGCCTGTCCTCTTATGAAAATTTTCAAATTTGACACCAAACTGATTTTGTTTATCCCGGACTTTCCTGGCAACCAATCACAGCTCTAATAAAGTTTGCTAACGATGCTTTCCGTTATTCATGAACTTTTTAAAAGAGGGATTAGGATGCGAAATCAATCTTTGCAGCACATTTCATACGCTTAATTTTTTCAAATTTGTATGCCATTGAGAAGTGTTTTAAATTCGCTTAAAATCCCACGTTTAACCGGTCTGTACCGAGACGACTACCTTAAATTCTAGATTTCGACCTTCGTGACGATAAATTTCGTAAAAATATCCAGGGAAATTCGTATGGTGGATTCGTAAAAAAATAATCATGAAAATCGGGGTTTTGAATAAAGGAATATATATTTTTTAGATTATTGGCGCAGCTGGATCTCGCGGCAAAAATTACTGCTGGTTGATTGAATGGACCAGATCCGCATTTGCCGTCAATCGATAAGCGCAATGAAAAATGATTGAGGCAAAAACATGACCAGCGCAGTGAATGAGGACGCGAGAGAGGCAAAGGAAGACCGCCAATTAGAATCGCGACGAGGGTTGACGGGGCGGCTTGAAAAGTCACAACAGTACTCGACAACCTCCCCCCCTTTTCTGTACCGGCAACGCGTCCCTTTTCATCCGATCGAATACATTAAAATTAATCAGATTTGAAGAGGACAGACGCGGCTTGTTTTCCGCATTATGCTCGTCGCCAGACACGACAAAATATCGGTGTAAATACATCGGTCTGGTTGGGTAAAATCGAGTCTAATGGAAAATGGACACAAAAATTATTTATTTAATTGCACCGAGTAAATAATTTTAGTCATCGTCATCCCGCCCTCCAAACAGTCAGGCATTCACCGCGTTCGAGTGAAGTTTCATTCCTGCTTCAAAAAACAAAATTGAATAGCTCGTCAACTCGGTTTCAAGATAAAATTTGGTATTTTTATGAGGACATTTTTTGTCAGAATTAATCCTGTAAAAAAAAAGAAAAAGTGTGACTGAGGATTGTGGGAATTGAATTCGAAATGACAGGTTTTTGTGATCATTTCTTGCCAGAATCAATTCTGCTAAAAAATGAATAATTCTTTTCCTTTTCCTTGACACTTCAAATCCACCTCAATTTATGCCAAAACACCCCGACCACCCTCCCTTAAACAGCCAATTACCAGATTTTCAATTCCACAGTCCACAGACTTCCACCAAATTTCTCAAACCGCCCCGGCAACGAATTCCGCCAGTCAACTTGCGCGTCGTGGCGGGTTCAACGATACAAAAGGCCGCGCGCGTCCGTTCGCGTGACTCCGACTTTAATGTAAATTACGGCGCCTCCTTCCGCGGAAAATAACTTGTTTTAATTGATGGCTTGAAGTGTGAGAAGCTGGCAGGTCCCCCGGGGGACGGGGGAGGGGGGGGGGGGACGAGGAGAACTTGGGGGGGTCGGCGTATGAAAAGCTCCTTCCGAGCGAAACGGAGAGAGCTTATTTTGATAGCGATATTTCCGTGTTGTGTATAGATATACGGTATAAATTGAACAACATTCCGGGAAGCCGTGGACGAAGAGAGCGAGAGGAAGAGAGAATACGCGAGGCTGACACTCTCCGAGATCCCACGGTGATTGTCTACTTATAACACTTTCAGATCCTATTATTCCTGTTATGAGATAAATGGGTCAACCTTGTCGGTTCTCTTCGCCGACGGCCTCGAGAGTGCGCGGCGGCTGCAGCAGCAGCAGCAGCAGCTCCTCCTTCGCCCTCTTGTCTCGATATGGCTCGCTCGCTTCCTCCTCCTCCTCCTCCTCCTCCTCCACCGCCTCTCATATTCTTCATCTTCTTCGCCTTTGCCGCTGCTATATGGCCCGAGGCCGGTGCCTCTCGTCTTCCTTGTTCCCCTTGCCGCCTGCATCATCCGCGCGGCCACTGGCGGAGCGAGTGCTGCCTTTCCGTCCCTCTCGTTCTCTTTCTCGAGTTTCTTTTCACCTTCTCACCTCTCGCCCGCTTATTCGATACTCATCTCGACTATGGGTTCTCTTATTCACTTCGCTTATTACGTTTCGTTGCGGCTTCTTCTTCTTCTTCTTCCACTTCTTCTTTTTCTTCTTCTTCTTCTTCTTCACCTTCTTCTTCCTACCTCCTCCTCGTCCTCTTGGTTTCTACTCCTCACCAGGGTGGAAGCTTTCACTCTTCCTCTGTCCTCGTCTCGGACGCGCCATTTGTGAAAATCCTCACAAGCTCCACCGCTCGTTTCGTCAGCTCAAAGAAAACTTTATTTCTCTTTGATTCTTTTCAATGCACGCGGCGCCCCCTCGCGGCTCCTTTCTCGTCGAGAGACCTCTCGGATTCCGCGCGGGAATCGGTTGTCCATAGAGTCTTCCAGGGTGTCGGCCAGTGTCTCGGGAATTCATTGGGCCATTTTGCAGTCACGTACAGACGTGCGAGTCGCTGCATTATCGATGGGTGCGCGCTGTGGTTTTTTCTTTTGCTGAGTAGGAAATTTCGTCGCGGTGAAATTTGCAGAAATTTGCATTCTTTTACCCATTTGTCTGTCGTTAAATTTATCTTTTCAGCTGAATTTTTTCGATCAATCAACCCCACTTGCGAATCCAAATAATTTACAATTATGCGATATGCGATACTGATGCTTCGTTTAAGTTAATAATTATGAAAAATCGACACTATTGTCGACCGAAGGATTAATGACTTTTCGTTGCCTTTTTTGCTTGATTCGAGGAGGAGCCTTCCAGCCCGAATTTGGCGGTCCCATAGCCAATCTGACGGTTGCACTGGGAAGAGATGCCATGTTCACATGTCTGGTCGAGCATCTCGGGGGATATAGGGTAAGTTTTTCGACTTATTTCCTGGACTGTAAATTCGCATTACTTTAAGAAACTAACGTTGCAGTACGTTTTGTTTTGTAGGTGTGATTTTATAATAATATCCTGCGGCGATTAAAAAACGATGTGAGAATTTTTTAGTAGCTGCATAGATACCTCATGCTTAAGGTAGTATGAGTGTTTCGTCTGACGTCGCATAAGTTCGAGGGAGATTGTGAGAGAATTCTAAACAGTTCTCGATGAGAAAAAAATCTGGAAAAAAGAGAAAAAAAAATGAAACTGATTTTCAATTTTAACATAAAGAACGCAATTTTCAATCACACAAAATTCTGAAAAAATTCATACGTATGCAGAAAAATACAAAAATCATTTTCATAAAAAAAAAATTAAGTTGCCAGGTATTTTGTTGAAGAATGATTTATTTCAGTAATTTGTTAATGACATTTTTTAATTATTATTGTGTCAAAATAATCTCTTTAGCACCTTCCATATGATTTCTTTCAAATGTTTATCTCATCGAGAACTGTTTGTAATTCTCTCTTAATTCCCTCGAACTTATGCGACGGCAGACAAGACGCTCATACGATCTTAATAAAAAATCATGAGCAATTGTGAAAAAATGGAAGAGCATGGTGTTCCATTATTTCGATAATGCATTAACCGTGTTTCGCCATTTTTCCAGGAAAATTATAATGAAATTTCGATGAAAATAAATGCTTTTTGCAGCCATTGAAACATGTCCGCATTATACTATAATCACTCCATGCTATCATCGCGTGTCGGCCGTAAAACAAGCACGACGATACTCCTTATTATAACAATGAGGACGGGACATAATATACACGAATTACATGTATATTTCGTCGTTTCGGATATACGTGCTTTCTTCAGTCTCTGCCTTATATAACACGGCGCGTACGTGCGGAATATCTCCGGCTTAAAGCTGCACCGGACTCGGAGAATATTCGACGGGAAAATGACAATTTCCGCTGAATATCTGGCCGACGACAATCGTGGTACACCGAGCAGCGCGCAGCAGTCCCTACACGCGCTCCGCATTCCCATACTAAATTGAATATTTGTCATTGCCCGCGCGCTACGTGTTATTCCACGACTGCAGAGCGCCCGAAGGACAAATTACCCACCGAGAATTTGGCTCGATGACAGAAAAAATTCAAATTTAGCTGCCGATGTGCACAAACAGCAGTTCGTCGAATCGGCCAATCGACTGGCTCCAATTTACGTGGCTCGCGCATTTGCCCGGCCCTTTTGTGATACCGTAATATTTTTTCTGATGCGTAGAAAAAAGACTCAAGTAGTAGAGAAATAATTATTTCTTCTGGAGAGGAAATTAGTTGCCTGATTTTTTAATACTATTTAATCAGATGGATGCATTTTGTAAATTGAGCCAATTGGGTTGCGCAGTTGATTTTTTTTAGGCGATAACAATAATGTTTCAGAATTCGGTCGGCAGCTGACGATAATGATTCGCAACGTGTGACGAACCTGTGCACGTGATTTTCCCGAGAAATTCCGTGAGTCGTGATTAACCCGTCGATGTGTTTCGCAGGTTGGATGGATAAAGGCCGACACGAAGGCGATACAGGCGATCCACGATCACGTGATAACCCACAATCCCCGGGTGTCCGTCTCGCGGAGCGATCACACCATGTGGAACTTGCACATAAAGGGCGTCGAGCTCGAGGACGCCGGATTGTACATGTGCCAAATTAATACCGATCCCATGAAGAGTCAGGTAAGCCGGCAACGCCGTATAAACAATCATGTCACCCTCGTGGAAATTATTATGGTCCGGCGCGAAATTTCGCCCCGGGTAGATAAACCAATTAGCGACTCATGTGATTCTTCCTATGAATTCGATTAAAATCCGTGGTATTTCTTCGTAATCGATTCAGAATCGTGGAAAATGCAGCAACTACAAAGTTCTTATTTCTACACAGGTAGGAATTCCGATTCAGGTATTTTATCTTAATCGGGTAAAAACCGTGGTAAATGCAGGAACTATCAAGTTTTTATTTTTTCACAGATAATAATTTCGATTGTGGTATTTTTTCTTAACAAACCTTTTCAATACAAAACCGTGAAAAATCCAGCAACTACCGAGTTCTTATTTTTGTACAGGTAATAATTCCGGTTGCGGTGTTTTTTCTTAATCCATTCAAAACCGTGAAAAATCGAGCAACTACCGAGTTCTTATTTTTACACACATAATAATTTTGGTCGAGGTATTTTTTCTTAACCCATTCAAAGCCCTGGAAAATGCAGCAGCCACCGAGTTCTTATTTTTACACACATAATCATTTTGGTCGAGGTATTTTTTCTTAATCGATTCAAAGCCCTGGAAAATGCAGCAACCACCGAGTTCTTATTTTTACACAGGTAATAATTCCGGTTACGGTATTTTTTCTTAATCGATTCAAAATCGTGGAAAATGCAGCAACTACCGTGTTCTTATTTTTACACAGGTACGAATCGCGGTTCAAACACACAAGTCTAAATTCGGCCGAGCTCAATCGAGATAGAGTTGTCGTTATGACGCCAATATGGAACAAACGTTTCGCCGCGATCGCGCGTCATCCGCGAAATATCTATTATTGTACCGTTCGCGAGATAGAAATATTAATTCATTTCTGCGTCGATCCGCGCGAGGCGAGCGCGCTCGATCGTGAGCGCCCCTCACGGTTGTGTCTGCGTTGAATGGGTACAGTGTATTCAATGGCGCGAGAGTTTGCGTCGAACTGCGATGGCACCGAGGTAAGCGATAACTCAGTGCTGGATTAAGTCATCAAAAGGACTTGGAATCGCGGTTTTGGCCGGGAAGCCGACGGCGCTTCTGGTGCGCCGTTGGGATTTCCCGCTATCGTGTCCGGACGGCGGGAGAGCGACCGAGAGTGCTCGGCTGGCTCTCTCTCTCTCTCTCCCTCTCTCTCTCCGTCGGTGCGCGCTACGCAGTGTAACCCGTCGATCGGCTTAATATTGTGAGGGGATATCGAGGGTTCGAGTCGATATATCCGTCGGGCCGCGCTTCGAGCATTAATTAGAGTCTAGTTATGTCGAACGGTTGCGGATTGCTGTATTGGGGATCAAATACCGCAACGGGCGAGCTGCTACTGTCGGCTCAGCCGGCGTCGCTCGGTGTACTGCACGATCTCTCTCTCAGTGCTGCTGCGTCCCGAGGCAGGACGATGCACCGAGAGAAATATGCGTCTTTGGGAGTTCAAGGGGTTATCGTCAATGTCGGTCAGACGCAGATTCGTCGGAGCTATTCCGGGCATGTCCAGTGTGTTTATGATCGAATGTTTTGTTGTTGTCGAATGTTCACGTTGTGTGATTCATTGGATTCAGACATTTTAATACAATCGAAAAACTCTAGATTCTTTGGATATCAGAATTGTTCATTATTTAGGTGTAGACGCTTTGTGAGCACTCCAGAAGGACGATGCACTGAAAGAAAAATGCGTCTTCGCGAGTTCAAGGGGTTATGGTCAATATCGGTCAGACGCGGCTGTGTAGCTACTGTATTTGGAGATGTGCAAGAACATTTTTTTTTTCGTTTTTTTTTCTCTTGTTATCCGAAGTAATAATTATGTCGAACGGTTGCGAATTGCTGAATTGGGGTTGAAATACATGCTCTCTGTGCGTTTAGGCAGAACGATGCACCGAGAGAAATATGCGTCTTTCGGAGTTCAAGGGGTTATCGTCAATGTCGGTCAGACGCAGATTCGTCGGAGCTATTCCGGGCATGTGGAGCGTGTTTATGATCGGATGTTTTGTTGTTGTCAAATGTTCACGTTAAGTGATTGAATGGATTCAGACATTTAGATAAAATCGAAAAACTCCAGATTCTTTGGATATCAGAATTGTTCATTATTTAGGTGTAGACGCTTTGGAAGCACTCTAGAAGAACGATGCACTGAAAGAAAAATGCGTCTTCGCGAGTTCAAGGGGTTATGGTCAATATCGGTCAGACGCGGCTTTGTAGCTGCTGTATTTGGAGATGTGCAAGAAATTTTTTTCGGTTTTTTTCTCTTGTTATCCGAAGTAATAATTATGTCGAACGGTTGCGAATTGCTGAATTGGGGTTGAAATACATGCTCTCTGTGCGTTTAGGCAGGACGATGCACCGAGAGAAATATGCGTCTTTCGGAGTTCAAGGGGTTAGCGTCAATGTCGGTCAGACGCGGATTTGTCGGAGCTATTCCGAGGATGTGCAATGTGTCTATAATCGGATATTTTGTTGTTGTCAATTATTCACATTGGGAAAAATTGATTTGGTTTCCGACGTTTCGATAAAAGCGGAAAACTCCAGATTCTTTGAATATTATAATTATTAATTATGTCGATTTACACACTCAGTGCATTCCAGCAGGACGGTGCACTGAGAGAAATGTGCGCCTTTGAGAATTCAAGGAGTTATGGCCAATATCGGTCGGACGTGGTTTCCTCGATGCTATATTTCGGGATGCAACGCGTGTCTACAATAAGACATTCTGTTATTTCAATTATTCACATTGCGTAATCGAGTGAATTCAGACATTCCGATAAAAGTGGAAACTCCAGATTGTTCGGATGTCAGATTTAATCATTATATTGGACTGCACCGAGTGGAATTGGACGTTTCAGTAATAGCTGAAATCTGGATATTTTTTCTTAGGTCGAAATTAATCATTTAAGGTGTTATACGTGGTTAGGAGGCCGAAAAAAGCTATTTTTCACGATTTTTTTCTGGAAAGTCATTTTTATTCATTGACTTGAAAATTGGTATGCATATAGGGACACCTTTCACCTATGTTGTAATATTTATATTTCCGAAAATAATTATTTTTAAGGCCGCTACAGTGGATTACCCTCCTCTAAAAAAAATAGTTTAGCGGTGTGCACAATATCTCGTGACTGGATCATCTGAAATGAAAAAACTAAAAAGATTTCGTTAATATAACGTATTAATCGAAGGATTAAGCAAAGTAATAATTTTAAAAAATGGCGACGTCCCAAAAAAAAGTTCCGATTTTCGATCATAATATTGGCCTTAAATTGTTTATAAAATGGAAATTATTTATTGCTGAACAAAAATCTTCGATTAATAACTACAAAATATATTTACAAAGCTTGTGTACATATTTATGAATGATCGATTCAACCGTTCCCAAGAAATTGTGCACGCCGACTTACAAGTTACAAGTTACAAGAGTATGTTACACATAGTAAAAAAAAATCAACTTACTTCGAGTCATTTATTCCAGGCTCACATAATGTGTCCTCCATTCCTTCAACAACTTTTAATATGTCGACTTGACATTAAGTCGATTTTTTTTAATATCCTAACTGCGTATAACCTGTTAAATGACGTACGAATAAAATAAAAATATTCACTCGACAGGGTCTTTCCTTAAGGGGTAATCGTTAATATTAGTCAGACACGGATTCGTCGCAGCTATTCCGCGGACGCGTGACGCCCCTACAGACAGATATGTTTTTGTCAATTATTCACACTACATAACTGAGTGAATTTAGACATTTCATTAACAGCTGATGAATGGAATCTTTTTGGATTTCAGAATTAATAATTTAAGTAGAATATGGGAATAAAATTGGATTTTTCACTTGTCAGTGTCTCCTGACCCAATTTCGGGGCGATCCAACCGCAGATTGCGAAGTGGGTGTTAAGAATTCTTGTTACGAACACATGGTAGCAACATACAGACAGAAATAGATGGCGTTTTGGAACAGATTAAAATTAAAATCGTAAAAATAAGCAGCTGAAAATCCTTAGGGCGACGTGGCGAGGTGTGTGATACGTCGGTGGGAATTTCGCCACGCGATGCTAAACGCCTATAGGGTTGTAGGGCTGGCTCTCTCGCACCTAACCTTACTTTTTGGTTTCTTGATTCTCCCAAACAAACGGCTTCGAGTATCGAAGAGCCAGAAGTTTAGCTCATTTCTGTCGTAATTATGCACATTCCAGCAAAATTTGAGCTCTATCTGCTGAGTTATTTAGGAGAAAATAGGTATGAAAATGTTGAGCTGTGGTAGGAGAAGTACATCTGCCTCTTAATTGTATACATCTTCTTGATGTCAGATATTACCCAACGAGGGTTGGAACACGCAGAGTCGACTGAAATATCGCGCCTGTAACACCCGGAGGAGTCGCGCGCGCGTGGGCCAGTGGACATTACTGATGAGACACCAAACTGGCAGCCTACACGAATAGGATCGCACCGGCTGAATAGGTTTTCGGTTCATTACCAAAATTAGGACTAACTGGACATTTTGACGACAATTCGGTTTCCCTCTAGATATAGAAAATCGCCGGACCGCGTGACAAGGAAGTCGAGCGCGCAGCGTCGAACGACACGCGACCCGTGGTCAAAATGCGGTTGACCTGCCGCTCAAAATCCGGGACATCTGGAGGGGCTTCGACGATTTTAAAGTTGCCTCGACGTCTGATCTGGAGTTGTCGATTGACGGAAAATCGATTAATCCGAGAATCGATAGTGCAGAATTGCAGGTGCCGCAATTATACGCGGCACCTGCGATTCTATACACGAATGCGGCGGCTAATAGTCGTGACGTACTCGCACGCGGAATCAACAGCAATTCACCCCGTGCGACGAGGGTTCACGGCGAGCAATAGATAGATAGATGACCCGGGCTTTGAAACAATGAATGAAGCACGTGGAACGGGGCGAAACGAGCGAAACTTTGTGTACAGGCGCAGGTGCTCACCTGATGCGTGCGGCTCGTTTACGGCTTTGAATATTTCCTTTAACCGAGCCGCCCCCCACCCCAACCACCGCGAGTCTCATATCGCGGCTCCGAGCGCGCGCGCGCGCGCGTCCGATCCGCAACCGCATTGCCGCGCCGCCGTTGCATTCAGCAAGGCTTTCGCGACCGCAGCCCGCTCGGCTGCATCCCCCCTACTAATTTATAAGCTCAGCCGATTTCGCGCCAAAGCGCCTAATTGGTGACGCCGCGGCGCTTCTTGCATCCCGCGACTCTATCGATTGCCAATTGTATTCGTTCTGGCTGGATACGTTGAATGCATTCTTTTTTGTCTTCACCAAGGAAAAAAAGATGACCGCATTGTCGTGTGGTTTAGTTTTCTTCACGATTTGTACAGTAGTGAAAATAGTTACCGTATTTAATTCGTGGTATTATCATTATTGTCATTATTATCATTATTGTCATTGTTGTCATTATTGTCATTGTTGTCATTACTATAATTATTAACATTATTATTATGAACTAGGCTAATCAGTTTATCGACCTCAAAAATATTTTTTTCAAAATATGGACTTTTAACCTGTACCATCGTTCTCAAGTCGCATATTCTACCCCTGAAAACACTGTTTATAAAACCTTTTTAATCGATTTTGAAAAAAATATATTTTTGGCGACGTTTTTTTGTCAGAAATCATAGATCCGGCTCCGGACCGAAAACGCCGAAATCGACCTCGGAAATATTTTCTTTCAAAATATCACCTGTAATAGGCTAATCAATTTTGCACTGTTGCGCTCTTTTAAAACGTTACGGGTGCTGCTGCGCCCGTCGTCGTATGTTAAATTTGACATCAACCTGATTTTCTTTACAACGGACTTTCCTGGCAACAAATCGCAGCTCGAATAGTTTGATAACATTGCTTTCCGTTACTCATGAATTTTTTAAAAGACGGATTATTATTATTATTATCATCATCATCATCATCATCATTATTTTGATTATTGAAGCTATTTTTATTCCGCCCTGGGCTAACAAATCTTATAAAGAAACGAGAACAAAAAGTTGAAAGTACAATAAGATATTTGTAACGTAGTCTTAAAACAAAAACTTATATGAATTAAAATAGAGCATCGACGAGAGATAAACACACATTGCAACCGATCGCACGGTCCGACGATTAACGGTCGCCACTTGCCAGTTTCGCCGGAGGCTCGCCGCGATTTCTCGGGCGATAAAGCGACACCACGGAGGGTTTACGTTTTTCCGCGCGCACGAGCGAAAATCGCGGCGGCGGCTCGCTCTTGCGGAATTAGGTAAATCGCGTCCGGGGGCCAAAACTCTGGTCAGCGCAATTACACCCTCGCGCGGGTTATTTTTCCTCGAAAGAGGAGCACGCGAAAAAAGGTCTAATTCTCCGTTGCTGAGGCGGTGGTCGAGCCCGATGTGCGGGGCGACTCCCGGGATGGGCGCAGGGCCGGGACGGAAGGGACGGCAGGGGGTTAGTTTCGTAAGTCGAGAAATCAGATTGAATTTATGCGGGCACATTCGCGCTCCCTCGCGCCGCGCGGATATCTCCCTCGCTCGCTCGGCCTCCGTGGCCAGCTAATCCGGCAAAATGCTTCTCGTACTTCGCGTTTGCGGGCCCCTCGCGCTCTCGCTTCGCCTTTCGAGTTTCTTCTCTCGCTCTCGTCCGACCGAAACCGTAATCTCGGATGGCACAAGAACTCCTGTGGCTGTTGCCGGAGCAATTTCCAAAGTATAGGCCGCCTGCATATCTTAAGTAATTAATGAGCGACTTGCGCGCCACGAGAGACTCGGTCGTCTGTCGTTGCGAATTGAATTATCGATCAATAAATAATTACCTTATTGCTCGAATTGAGAAAAAAATTAAAAAAAAATAAAAAAAATTATAGGCTGGAATTCGGCGACCGCTGGCTAATTCAGATGCATCTGGATTATATCTCGGTACAAACAGATTGCGGAGTTTCATTGATGAATTCGTATTTCATTTTTTTCGTTTTTTCAAAGTCGAATTCTTCCGGCTATTTTTTGCAATGGGAACGGGACATTTTTATACACGATCAATTGCTAACCGTCAATCACGTCGGATTTATTAGGCAGTTTGTTCTCGCGTCGTGAGAAAATCAATCAAGCTTTTATTCCCGCAAATCGTCGGTACACCCGCGATAATGAAAAATCATTTGGATAAAATACGTAGAGATGAGATAAATGCATAAATAGTTCAGCCGTAAAAGGTTCAGTTGAACAATAATGATCTTTCTTTTCCAGGTTTTATTTTCTGCGAAACTTTGAGTGCCAGTCGGATGGAAAATTTGCTGCTTATTACGAGTCCGATTTCCTCAACGACACAAAGACTGCGAAATGTCGTTACGAGACTCTTCACTTATTTCACGAAAAGTATCGGACTCTCCTATCCCGACAAATTATCGGGTATTGGGTCAATGATATGAAATCCCAGCTAAGGTGATACGTAATGCACCTAAAGTCTCAGAGATTTCGGTTCCTTGGAAGCGGATGATCGTCGTCACTTCGGTGTAGAGCGCTAAAATTAGAGCCCACGCGAATAATCATGTGATCCCATGGATTATGGACTATCATGGTGGGAGGGCGGAGAGCATGTTTATCACGGTAGAGCGGTAAACGCGTTTCAAGCTGAGGATGAGAGGGAGGAAGAGAACGAGGAGCAGGAGGAGTCACTTTATTTCGCTTTCGTCTCACTCATCTTTTATCCCAACTCCAACCGAGAAAACACTTCAATATTCAAGGAAATATTTGCTTGATTGAGAAACAAGCACTTTACGTTGTTATAAAATTATTCTTCACTGATTTCTCAATAAGTATTCGACTCTTCCGCCCCGATAAATAATCAGGAATAATCAGGACCTAAATCTTTTAGAAATGAAGTTCATGGTACAACTGTTTTTATTATTATTCATTAATAATAGTAACACAGAGTAATTATAATATGAGTACATTTTTTATGGCTGCCAAGAATATTTATTCCCAACAAAATTTCACGGTAAAATTTACGTGAAGGAATGGAGAAATGTGTTTACTGCATTACGAATGTAATGGAGAACCGTTCTCTTTCTTTTTTTCGCAATCGCTGACCATTTTTTTTTATTGAAAATGAGGTACCTTTCCAGCTGTTCGAAAATTCACACATGATTTAATAATCGCCGCGGGCTATTATTAAATTGTACCTTCAACACAAACCGTTACATCCTTAACTGTTACATCCCCAAGTCAATGAACGTCAGCGACCCTTCAGACATCGCTGTACGACCCAAGCCGGGTGCCCTGTCTCACAGGGTCAGTAGAGAGGGGAGATAGGGGTAGTCGGGGAGTAGGGAGGGGTTCGGCCCACAGCTACGGACAAAACAGGAGAAAAGCTCCTTCGCGTCTACAAGGAAGTTGGAGATGGAGAGTCTTAGCCAATTAGGATAGAGACACTCACCCCCGCCAACCCCTCCAAAAGCTAGGCTAGGCCAAGACAGGAAATATTGTGTGTGACATTGGGAAATGGGAGACGAGGACTTTTTGGGCCAATAAGGGTCTATGGTACTTGCCTTCCCCAACGTTCTCATAGCTTTAGCATGCGATTCGAATAGTATTTAAGCAGCATTTTTTGTACTTTTTAGTCAGTCTTAAGATTTTTAAACTCAAACCAACAACTCCAAAGAAATTGTACTGCAAAGTCACATTAAATGGTGTGGTAAGATAAATACTTCGATTTTCACTTAATCCTCTGAAAGAGACTAGAGTCTTGCGCGGACCACCGCGATTTCTTAGTCCTAAGATTAATTTTAAGAGAACTCTGAACTCTGGAATTATTATTTATCCATTTTATTTCTATTACCAAACCGAATTCAATTAAATGGGTAATTCTCGCACTCAAGACACAACGGTCACTCAAGGAATAATTCTCATGAATACATGACTAGTGAATATTTGGAATCGCTCAATATTACACCTCTAGCGTGAATTGAAAACTCGAGAAAGTAGATGATATAATTAAATTATAATTAAATTCCTTAAATCAAAACATATTCCGGAAATTGACCCTCTTTTTGCATTTTACAGAAACATAGAAATCAAATTATCAAATCGTTGTGCCCAGATCCCAGACCAATTAACCGTTGCTAAGGTCTAAAAAATAGGGCAATATTGTCTACTGTTACTCCGGACGTAGCACAACATTTATTTCTTAAACTAATTAGGTTTTACACTCTGCCCTGCATTATTATAAAATAATAAATTTATAATAATTATGGATATGGATTATTATAAAATTCCTCTTCACTAATCTCTGAATAAGTATCGGAGTCTCCCGCTCCAATAAATAATCAGGATCGATTGGGGCCAACGATACGACCCATCCAAGGTGCGTCACACAAAAAAGATCGTCTCCGCTGCCTCAGAGAGGGACGACGGTCGCTACTCCTTGATCTATTGTGCTGAAAATTAGAGCCCTCGCGAATGATCATGTGACCCTATGGATTATGGACTATCAAGGTGGGAGGGCGGAGAGTATGTTTATTACGGGAGTGCGATGAACGTGTTTTAAGCCTGGAGGAGGAGGGGGAAAGCGCGGAAGAGTCAAGGTACTTCGCTTCTCGAATTATTCCATAAAGCCGTAATCCATACCGGTGGCGCACAGCGAAGAAGCCGCGAGAGCGAGAGGCTGAGATCCAGTTTTCGCCTGAGCTCCTGTACTCGCCGAGCGTCTCAAGCTCTCTCATCTCCTCGAGCCACTATACTTCCAGAGTGCGTGGCATCATAGCCCCCGGCGGGCCCCGGGCGCACGACGCGCTCGCGCTTCCCGAAGTTAAAGCCATGAAATATGCGTGTGACAGGTAAATCCTCGCTTCGTTAGTTAAGTCATGAGGCTCGAATAGTAGTTTCCCCCGTCCACCGCGGCGGCGGCGGCTCCGTCTCCGGCTCTCCGGGGGAGATGTATACGAGACCCTGGGCTGTTGGTTTTAATGCGCGTACTTCGCCGCACTCGTTCTCGCCTTATCATTTTAACTTGAGCAGCGGCGGTTCGCCTCCCTGGAGCGTCGCTTTGATATATACAATGTGGCATTGCATTTGGCATTTTATTGTGTTTGTTTTTTTTTATTTGATTTTTTTTTTTTTTTTTCATCAAATACTCAATTCGACTCGCGTGGCTATGACGTGAAATAAGGGATTGTAATTGCGAGCGTTAATTAAATTTAGTAATAAAAAAGAAAAAGTTTGTTAATATTCAGCTAAAAAATGGGTGAGGACGAAAACTGTAATGCGCGTACTTCGTCGCACTCGTTCTCGCCTTTTCATTTTAACTTGAGCGACGGTTCGCCTCTATGGAGCGTCGCTTTCATATATTCAACGTCGCATTGTATCTGGCGTTTCAGTTTTCTTGTTTTTTTTTCTCTTTTTATTAAATATTCAATTCGCCTCGCGTGGCTGATGTCAAATAAGGGATTGTAATTGCGAGCATTAATTAAGTTGAGTAGAGAAAAAAAACGATTCTTGATATCCAACTAAAAAATGGGTGGGGACAAAACCTGTACTGCGGATTTTCGGATCGCATGGATTCTTCGGCGTGGGCGGGCGATTTATTTGTCTTTAAATTCGCTGTGACATTTATTTACATTCTGCTGATAACAACCGAGTTTTTTTTTTTCTTTTATTTAGACATCCATCGATGCGCTCGCGGGTTCTCCACCGACGATTCCGCCCACTCGCTGGTGTCTACCACCTTCGCGCAGTTTTTTTCCCCGCGACTCCCGCGCCCGTCGACAAATCCGGCTTCGCGATGTTGCGTGGGAGCTTTCCAGGAGTCGCTGCAATTTCGAACTTCACCTGCGCCAAAGCGCTCACGGGCGGCTCTCTGCCTACACTCAAAGGAATTTTAATTGCGTCTACGGCCATCGGATGAAAAAAAAAAAAAAAAAAAAAAGTCGCATCGTTTGTTCGATATTACCGGGCGAGTTTGCCAGGTTGACAAATGGTATTTATTTTATTTATTCTGAACTCAATTTTTTATTTAATGCATTTGTATTACACATCAAAGATCCCTTTTCACTCACTGGACACCATCAAATCATTATCTTTTTGCCACGATAATAAGTTCTCCATATTTGTTTCAGTAACGTGCAATTTCCTTTTTTACTTCATTTGCATTACGCATCGAAGGTCCCTTTTCTCTCGCTGGACACCGGCAAATCATTATCTTTTTGCTACGACTATAAGTTCTGTATATTCTTTTCAGTAACGTTAAATTTCCTTTTCTCCCGACTCCGCTAAAATAACCCCATTTCGTGTCCGCAACGCGGGCGGAAAATCGCTCATTTTTTGACAACTGACTCACGCATGCGCAGTCCGGTTTCATTACCTCCTTAGGGAGGAAATCAGCTCATTTCTGCCCGCGCGGGAGTAATGGAAACCGTACTACGCATGCGTGTCGTCATTTGTCAAAAATGAGCTTATTTTCCGTCCTCGTTGCACACACGAAATGTGGTTATTTTTTAGCGAAATCGGGAGAAATAGTACATTACGTTAAAAGGGAGGAAAGTGCAACTTTTCACCGAGTGTGAAGTTTGATGCCCGAGCGAAGCGAGGGCAGAAATTCACACGAGGTAAAAATTCACCTCGTGTGAATTTCTGCCCTCGCTTGGCTCGGGCATCAAACTTCACACTCGGTGAAAAGTTGCACTTTCCTCCCTTGTAACGTAATGTACTATTTTTACTTTATTTGCACTACACATCGACAATCCCTTTTCTCTCACTGAACACCAGCAAATCATGATCTTTTTGCCACGAGAATAAGTTCTGTATATTATTTCAGTAACGTTCAATTTCCTTCCTTACTTCATTTGCATTGCACATTGAAGATCCCTTTTCTCTCATTGGACACCAGCAAGTCATTTTCTTTTTGTCACGACATAAAGTTCTGTATATTTTTTTCAGTAACGTTGGACACGGACAGAAGTAACACGGGCGGATTATTTAAATCGAAGGCTGCGGGGAGGCGGATCGTCGGGAGCCACAAATTCAGGACAACACAAGCTACACGCGGTGACGTAACTGTTTCGAGGGCGCATTCAATAGGCGCGCACGCGAGTTGCTCCTCGACTTAGGCAGTTTCATCAAGCGCTCGCGCGAGGCAGCACAGAAACGGCAAGCCGTGCGCGGCGTACACGTTGCTCCATTCATTACAAGGTTTCTCAAGCAGCGCGCAGCGCGCGGTCTAGACAATTTCGTTATAATGATTGAAGTTTACAGTCACTCCTACCGTCTCTTGGGCTTGCGCCGAGAGGGTCTACGGTTTAGCGCGCGAGACCTCGCGAGCCAAGCGCCGGATGACATAAGGATAATTGCATACGTGCGTAATCCGTTCGCCTCGCGTGTGTATACAGAAATATATATGTATTTATTTATATACAGCTATATATACACGAAAGAGAGGAACGCGAGGTAAAACAGAAGTGCTTCGCGCGAATCTCTTTGCGCGTCCAATGTGCGGCTAAATGCCGCGTTGTCTGTGTCTTCTCTGCCGTACTGTAAGCCGTTTGAACCCGCTGAGCCAGCCTGAGCTCTGCGGGAGCGCTGTAGCCTCGACGCTGCACGCGCGGGCCGCACGTAAACCGTTTGAGAACATTAGGTTTATTTTTGGCAAACGTAAATCGGGGAAAGAAGCAAATTTAGTTTAGCAAGCAATTTCTATTGCCTGGAAAATCTTTCTTGCGCCTGGAAATTCTTTCTTGCCCCTTAAAAATCTTTCTTGCACCCGGAAAGAAAATCACGGAAGAAAGATTTTTCTTGTGCCTGGAAAATATTTCTTGTGCCTGAAAAACCCTTCCTGCGCCTGGAAAATCTTTCTTGTGCCTGAAACATCCTTCCTGCGCCGGGAAAATTTTTCTTGTGTCTGAGCAATATTTCTTGCGCTTGAAACATTTTTCCTGCGCCAGAAAAATCTTCCCTGCGCCAGAAAAATCTTCCCTGCACCTGGAAAATCTGTCTTGCACCTGAAAAATCTTTCTTGCACCTGACAAACTTATTGAACCTGAAAAATCTTTCTTGCACCTAAAAAAAATGTCTTGCGTCTGGGCAATCTTTGTTGCGCCTAGGCAATCTTTCTTGTCCCTGAACGATCTTTATTGTAAAAATATTTTTCCTCGATGAAAAATACCACCGTACCATCTTCATAAGTGGATTTTTTCAAGACGCAATGCACACTCTTTCCCGCAGCGTCGAATATATCACCGCGCGAGTAACCGCGAAGTTACTCGCGCGGAATTAAAGCGAAAGCAAACCCGCCGCGCCCACTCCATTTTCCAGTGTAATTCGAAGAAACTAATGAATGAGGAATGCCTGTTAACGCATGATTAACCCGAACGAGGATAATACTACACCCGCAGGTACGCAGACGGACAGACAGAAGCAGACGCAGCATCAACAGAATCCCACATAATATTCCGCGAGCCTTAAGCGAATGAACTTCCGTTTGAAACTCGCGGACGCCGAAGTGGATGTACTAAATCTCGGCCGAGCGAGGCGAGCCGCCCCGAAACCATTTATAGCACCTCGGGCGGTCGTACGTTGTTCTCGGTACATACAAATGTGGCCGGTGGATAGCGAGAGAGCGCGCGCGGTATGTACATATAAACGCAGGGAGAGAGCTAATGAGGAGAGCGAAATGCGTTTTCCCGCGGATCCAACGGCCGGGGAGCGTTGGTACTTTGACGCGCTCGTTCGCGTTCATAAATCCACGCGCGCGGCCCAGCGAATCGAGCCGCTGACCCAGGGGCCCGAATACGATATATAAATATATATACATATATATACCTAACGATATATATATATATATATACACACGACTGCGCAAAATAAATAAGCGCTGCGAAAGGGGCGCTCAAACGGAGCTACAATTGCGAAATTTGTTATAATTGTACAGACGTGGGGCTGAGAGGGTCGACCGGGGGTGGAGGGGGGGGGGGGGGGGGGGGGCGATGAGGAGAGCCGCGCGTTAATTAACGGAAAACCTCGTTTATACCGGCGACCCGCCCCTCCCGCCTCCGTCTCTCTTGCAAGAGTGATCAAACCCACCCCCCGCTCTGCGTGCTAATGCAGCAGTGTCACCAGGTCTCTTTCTCTTTCTCTTTTGGTCTGTCTTTCTCGCTCTCTTTCGCCTCTGTCTCTGTTCCCGCTGCTCTCGAACTGACCCGCACTTTCGACCAGCGACGAAAGAGATGTTAGCCTCCCCCCCTCGCCCCTCGCCCCCCTCGTCGTCAATGAAAGTTTCACCGCCGGACCGACCGGGAGGCGTCCCCACGATGCACACACAAAGCTGTTACCGGTCCCGTGTCTTTTGACAGCGGGACACGCGCTAATTCAGCCGCCCCGCTAATCTCGCCGACTGTGCCGCGCGTCCCCGCGAATAAATTATCGACCTCCCCCCTCCCCCGACCCCCCGCGTTAATTTTAATTATAAAAGTCCGCGTCGCGGGGAATCGGAGTTTCGCGATACTTTTATCGATGGCTGCGCGAGCTTAGTTGATTATTCCGTCATTTTCTTCCGCGCGAAAGTTGCGGCCCATTGTTCCAGGGATACGGGTTCTTTTTTGTGATTTTTTTTTTGGTTCTTTTTTGGGTTTATTATTTTCACGAGAGTTCTCGAGTAGTTCGGTCAGTCTAGTCGAGTGGAATAGATTGGGGCGGAATAGGAAATGGGTGGGACGTTTGGCCGAGTTTTTCGAGGGACGATTTCGCGAAAACGGGATTCTATTGAGATTTTGTTAAAAGGATGTCGATAGTTGTGATTTAATAGCTGTAATTGTTGAACCAAATTTTTCGTCTAGATTTTTTTACGAAATAAAATATTTAATAGCTGTAATTGTCGCATTCAATTTTTCGTTTAGATTTTTTGCGGTTGATTTCTCAGAATGAGGAATAAATATCTTACGGAAAATATTGCGGTAAAATATCCTCGCGACAAAATATTCTAAAAATGATATGATAATATCTCGGTCGAAATAAAATATTTTTTCACTGCGACAAAATATCTCGTGAAAAAATATCGAAATAACATATTTATCTCCTCGGTTGCGAATTCGGGGTTTCAAATACTTTGCTTCACTTCAATTCGAAACCAAGGTCAATTTCGGGAAATATTTTGTCGCGAGAATTTTTCATGTCGGAGTTATTTTGTCGCGAGATATTCAGTCGTGGAGCCTGATTTCCCGATTTCTCTCGGAGTGCAAAATGCTCGCGACTTGAATGAAGTCGCGCGCTCTATCTCCATGAAAAATTCAGATAAAGATGATAACGAAAAATAAAAAAAACGACTGTTGGTACTCGTTTCAACGACTTTAATGACCCACCTTAAGGGACGGCAACTGGAAACGCGCGCTCCCCCGTGTCGTAAAAAACCGCGGCGGCATTACCGTCAGAAAGCACGAATTAAAATTTACATTACAATTTGCTGTCGAGCGCATTACAACAGGTTTTGCGAGAACCTGTTTTATGCAACCGCGGTTGTGCATCGCGTAGCGCGACATTTTTATGCCCGGACGAAAGCAAAAGTGTGCACTTTGTGGTTTACTGTGCGGCAAAAAAAAAAAAAAAAAAAAGAAAATAAAAGAATCTGGCACGAGAAAGGAGGATTTCAATCTCCGCGTCCCGTTGCGAAAAATTGCAGAGAAATTTTCATTTTTCCCTTTCCTCTCGTTTCAGGTCGGCGTTCTGACGATCGAGGTGCCGCCGGACTTCATCGCCGAGGAGACGTCGGGGGACGTGATGATCGGCGAGGGCGGCCAGGTACGCGAAGGGTCCGGCGCACGAGGGCTAATTAGGATTAACGTTTGGCCGCGCAACGAGAGGCGAAACGGGCGCGCACGGGCGATGCTTTCAAAACGCCAGACGCAATTCGACTAGATAACCGATTCAATTGCGAGTCGGCGTGGACCGCGCGCGTCGGGGCTATCTGCAAAAGCTCCGCCACCGCCGCCTCTCTCGCTCGCTCGACACTCCGGTATTTCGGCAAATTGAATAACGACACCGGACGCGAGAGACGTGGCGCGTATATTATGAGCGAATGGCTTTCGTCGAATCACCGCCGGAATTTCGGGGACTCGGCGCGAGTGAAACCAAAATATGCGCATGCACCGCGCCGCCTTTCCTAATTCGCACCGAGAGTGAAAACAATACCGGTGGATTTGCTCGCGGTTTATTTTTTATTTTTTATTTTATTTTTTATCTCTTGCGGTTTACGTACACGCGAAGTGTGTCGTAAAATAAATGGAACGCGAGAGCGTGGCGTATTACATAGCGGTATTTTTTCGTGCACTTTTGTGGTTTATTTTTGTATTCATTTTTGCATTAATGTCGTGTGTGGATTGTGCGATAGGTGAAGCTGACTTGTCGGGCGCGGGGAGTGCCGGCTCCCAGCGTCATCTGGAAGAGGGAGGACGGCAAGGACATCGTAATTCGCGACCCGACGCCCGCGAACTCGCCCAACCAGAAGACTCGAAGTGAGTGTTTGCGGGATACCCGCATTTTCCGTGCCGCACTTGCGGGGCAACAAACCACGGGGGGTCGTAACGAAAATTCCGATGACGAAACTAGGGGAGAAAAAAAAATTGCCGCCGATGTTTCGGGTAAAACTGGAGAATTGGAGTAGAACCTACCGATTCCAATTTCGGGATGGTTGTGTGGATCATAGATCCGACGAGTTACTATGCTTTTGTCGAAATTTTCGCAGGGCTACATCATTTTACCGAAAAACAGATCGCTAAACGTCATTTCTGCGAATCGCCGGTTTTCCGAAAAAAAACGTATTACTGCCAAACGTCATTTGCTCGAATCGTCATATTGGCGAAACGACATTTTTCCGAAAAATCAAATCTCGGAAATTAAGTTGCCTGAAACTGTGACGTTGCCGAATGTTACAAGTAACGTTTCATAATTTAACTTTCATAATAAAACCGTCATCTGTCGACTAGAGTGAAGGTGGCACCGATAGGAGTGTCGGAAAAAATCGGAATTCCTTTCATACATTTTTCTCGAATGCATGTGGTGGGAGTGAAATAAAATAAAGATTCGAAAAAAATGCAGTTCGGCGATAGTACATTACGTTACAAGGGAGGAAAGTGCAACTTTTCATCAAGTGTGAAGTTTGATGCCCGAGCGAAGCGAGGGCAGAAATTCACACGAGGTGAAAAGTTGCACTCCTCCCATGTAACGTACTATACTTTTCTCCCGATTTCACTAAAAAATAACCACATTTCGTGTGTGCAACGAGGACGGAAAATAAGCTCATTTTTGACAAATGACGGCACGCATGCGTAGTACGGTTTCCATTACTCCCGCGCGGGCAGGAATGAGCTGATTTCCTCCCTAGGGAGGTAATGAAATCCTAGGGGGGTGAATGACTTACGCGCATGCGTAAGTCATTTGTCAGAAATGGGCGATTCTCCGCCCGCGTTGCGGACACGAAAAGGGGTTATTTCAGCGGAGTCGGGAGAAAAGGTAGGCTATACCCCCGCACGAGATTCTCAGAAAAGTCGTCACTGTTTGGGGAATTTCGTCGCGGAGCCGAGTATTCGGGCTCTCCCCACTCCTCGCTTCGCGCGACGCCTCGATCATCGGAGGCAGCGAGCGTCACCTCATTTTATTGTCACAATTCCTACCGCATAGACGTGCTTGTTCCTTTGCCTAACTACCCTCGTAGTGTGGTACACGGCACTGCGCCCGCCTACCACGCTATATCTCTGAGCATAGCCCAGGCTCACCCCGTTCCATCTAGTGTACAGGCCTCGATACTTCTTCGACACCTGTACGGTAGACGTTCTTTGTTTAGGGTAGGGTCGAAAGAATCCATACAAGTTATCAAGATTATCGATACAATTTTGTTTCGTTTTATCAATACAAATAATTCTGTCCTTTCGAACTCGGTAGCCACAACTGGACCAAAGGTGGCCAAAACCGGTATTTCTACCCTACGAATTACTGTAATACCGTATTAATCTCTATTAATTACAGGTTACTTCTACCCTGCAATTAAGTTCTTGTAAATACTTCCTTCAACCAGCCCATCTCTGGTGATGATCTGTCGAACATACTCGAAGATCGAAGAGAATTAATTTTCTTACTCCGAAAATCGAGCCGAATGATTTCTGAGCTCGCTTCCAAAACACACTAAATTTATCCTCGGGTCCCGTGTACGATCCCTATCGCTTCTCGATAGAGGACTTAATTTAAAAAAATAGGATTTCGAGTATCCTGTCGCGCGATTTTTATAAAATGTATTTTATGATGATCGCGTTCCGTTTCAATGGCTTTCGGAGAAACGATTCGGCAGAATAATTTTTCGACAAAATGATGTGACCCCTTTGGAACGAGTTGTTGAAACGAACCGTCAAGGAAACAATCCCTGAATGCAACTTCGTTGCATCCCGCTCGCGGTACGAACGATATGACGACAAGGGCCCTTAAAAAGTTCATCCGAGAACCTTCGCCACCGTGAATCTCACAATCAGCGGGAAATTGATATCAGCAACCCTCGTGTGTTCCAGCGACATCGGTGAGGGAATTCTCGGGCGAGGAGCTGCGATTGACAAAGGTATCGAGAAACGACATGGGGGCTTATCTATGTATAGCGAGCAACCGAGTACCACCGTCTATCAGCAAGCGAATAACCATCAACGTGCATTGTAAGTTAATTATTAATTAGCGTCTCGCTCTCTCGCTCTCGCAGTGGCAGAAACTCGGGTGGAGAATCGGGTTGCACTCCCGAGAGATGAAGAGTATCGCAGACATTGAGTGAACGCTCTGTGTCTGTGTGTTCTCTCGTACCGAGGCTACATGTTTCCGCCCTGCGTGTCTGTGTTCGTGGCAGTGAGGGCCCTGCAGCTACCACTGTCATCGGGCAACGGTGCGCGCGGGCGCGCGTTGTACAGTAGACCGTCGGTTAAACTCTCGGGCCTCGGGGCATGCCAGAAATTTCCGCGGTAGTATTACACGGCGGCCCCCAACACAGCGAGATATGCTTTCTGGTTCGCAGTTCCGCCGGTAATTCACGTACCTAATCAACTGGTCGGCGCGCCGCTGGGCACCGACGTTGCGCTGGAATGCTCGGTCGAGGCATCGCCGATGTCAATCAATTACTGGGTCAAGGATAAGGGTGAGGACGATACCGGACGGCCGCCGCCGCCGTCGCCGCCGCCGCCGCCGTTTGTGGCATCTCGTGCGCAGCGTAAATCACAGGCCTAAGAATCCACACACGGCGGTCGCGTGATGAGACACATCGAACACAAATTTTTTCGCAAACGAAAAAATCCTTGCAAGAAAAAAATGCGCAACCAAGAAACTCTTTGCGAGGAAAAAATGTCTTGAAGGAAAAATACTTTGAAAAATATTCAACAAAATTCAATATATCCGAGTAGAATTTCTCCAGTCGCTGGCACGCTAAAAACTTGGCTTACCAGCGGCTTTCTTCCTAGTCCATTAATTGCGTCGTTGAATATTTACCCGCTGGATTCGGGACAGACGAAATTTTTATTGAAAAAAGAGCAACTTTTTTTTATAAGAATGATTTTTTTATCGCTGATTTTCTTGGATCGATTATCGTTAAATTAGAATTTAGCTTCTGACTTTGATCGTCCTTTGAAAATCATTGTTATTTTTGCAAACTCATGAGAATTGATAATTCTTATTTATCATTTTCTTGGATCCATTGTTACTAAATTATGATTCAGCTTCTAATTTTGATGATCCTTTGAAAATAGATTTTCTGCAAACTGATGAGAATTGATAATTCGTATTTATATGGAGCGACGAAAGCAATACACATGATGTGCAGCAATGCGGTATCCGTTGTGCGCCTTTATAGCATTGGATTACCTGGATGTAATCCAATACCTTTAGCGAAAAGTTTGCTGCACGTGAATTCCCCTCGGCGGGTTCTTGTCCTCCTCCCTCCGCCGCCGTGTGTGGTGCGCCGCATTTTCGCTGGTCTCTACATTTTCCCCGGAAATAACCGACGTGGTCGATCACAATAGCCGTTGCCTATCACCCGTCCCTTTAGGGAGTGCATTTTATACCGTAGCACCTTCGTCGATCGATTATTACATCAAACTCCGGTATCAACCGCAACGGCATTAAATTCGTTTTTATTTTATTGCGACTGCAGTTTAAGAAAAACGAAAAAATGCGCTTTGTTGTTTGGATATTTCTTGCATCCTGTCTCTTATTTATTGTTTTTTCTTCGTGGTCTCTGCTTTTATTTTATTTAAATACAGAAAAGATAGAAAAGATTAATTTAAAGCACAACATTTCACGTTTGAAGCTATTCCACGTTTCGCGATAAAACCTCGGGTTATGTTATTGCGGAAAGTAATTTGCGTCATTCTCTTTGCAGCTCGTCGACCTACAGTAAGAATAATTTGTTTCAGAAGAGATGATAATCTCGAGCTCGCGTCACGATGTCCAGGTCGTTCACAAACTGGCCTTTCAGGTTCGTATGATACTGACCATTCGCAATCTTCAGATGCAGGACATGGGAAAATATCGCTGCGCGGCGAAAAATTCGCTAGGCGAGGTGGACAGCAGTATCCGATTGTACGGTAAGTAATAAACTAACGAATGATAATTTGCATACCAAACAAGAAACAATCACGTTCATCGCCAACGAACTCGTGGAAAATTAAATACAATCGTCACAGCGTAAAATTTGTTTTCAATAAATAATAATTACGTTGCAAAAACAGTGATCTTGTGCAACATTAATCATTGCAATTTCACGGTATCGCCAACGCTGTCCCATCGAGTCGAGTGTCAAACCTCGTCGAGCCGAGTGACGAAAAAATGCGCGCGCGAAAATCATAAATAAATGATGAAATATCAAGCGCGCGAAAGAGTTGCACAAATATTTCACAGTCGCTGTACATACTTTTAACGTATTCACACGGCGGGACAGGTTTAATCAGACGCACTGATAAGTCCGACGCGTTCGAGCAGTGATTACATAATGGGTTTAAATTAAAAAATTAAAAATTATATCGCGTTGACACGGTGAAAAATCAATACGAGCAGGTCGGGAACAAAAATACTCTGAATCATCCACCAGTTCAGAGTTGTAAATCCCTAAATCTCTAAGGAATAAAGTTGATGGTACAATTGGTTTGTACCTATTAATCTATAATAGTAACGTGGAGTAATTATTAAAAATATATTTTTATATTAACGTCGATGCGCTAACGAGACTCATGATAAAATGTGTACATGTTTAACGGCTGCAAAGAATATTTATTCTGAATAAAATTTCACGGTGATTTTCCTGAAAACGTGGAGAAATGCAATTAATGCATAACGAAAGTAACGGGGCTCTTCTTGCTCTCCCATTTTTTCCACAATTGCTCACAATTTTTTTTTATTTTTTTTATTGAGAATGAGATGTGTGCATCGATTCAAAAGTTCACACGTAATTTAACAATCGTTGCGAGTAACTATGATCAAATCAAACCTACAAAACAAACCCGTACCGCAGCATTTATTTCTGAGACTAACGAGGATTTACAACTCTGCAGCAGTTCTGCGATTTGCATCTGTCGATTTTCGCGCGTCATACGCGAGAGCAACGCTTCGCGATAAAGTCGCCTTTAGGAGAGCGCGAAGATTTTCCCGGGGGACAGGACGAACGTCAGTGGCGATTTTTCACCTGAGACTCGGCGAGGCGAAAGCAATGCACAAACGTCGCGCGTAGGACAGGAAGAACGATGCGAGTAGCGAGAAAGTAAAGGGGAAAGACGACGGGGCTGCTGCTGCTGCTGTCCCCGTCGGTCTATCCCGCGGATGAGAGGGCGTTGAGCTGCGCTCGCCAGGTGAAGCGCCACTAAACTTTTTCCCAGCAGTCCGATCGTTGCCGCTCTGATACGATTTTAAGCAACTTTACTCTTTCGCCTCTGCCAATCCGTTTCTTCGGCCTCGCTTTCCGCCCGCCCCGAGCGAAACGGCGCGCGTTGTTCCGCCTTGGGGACCGCAACCGGCTTATTTTCTTTCCCTTCACATTACGTACTATTCTACTAGTGCTATACGCTGTCCGTCGCTCCTACTTTTCTTGCGTTTTACGGCCACCGCTTCGCTCGTCGCAGTAGTCGAAGCTCTTTTCCGCTTCCGCGTATGGCCCGAGGTGTTTGTGCCCCGCAGGACACACGTATTTTCCGGGATACCTCGAGTTCTCTCGTTCTCCCGCATTTCCCACTTGTCCGAGCTGCTGGATTTCGCAGGCACGAGAAACGACGACGACTGACTGACGGCTGTCGCGGTGTTCGACGGTCTCTTGTATTTTTTTTCTTTTTTTTTTTCAAACCGATATTGAAGTAAGATTGAATAATCGAGTTTTTAGTTTTTACATTTGAGCTGAAATCCTGCTGCACAGTTTCTGCACTAAAAAAGTATTATTTCGTTAGTCATAACGAGATCAATATTTCGTTACCATCACCAAATTTTCGTTAAGACAATCAAGATTTACTAAACCTTTCGGCGAAAATGACGAACTGTTTTTTTTCGCCACATCTAACGAAACAATTTGTTAAAATTGAGCAAAAACATTTCTCAGCCCAAACATAATTTTTCCAAATTTTTTTAGGTATATTTAATTTTTTTATATTTAACCCTCGAACGTGGTTGGTTTTTGATTCTCTGATCCGCAGAAATTTCGGGCCCGACGAGGACGCACACGGTGGGCCTGCCGCCGTTCTACGACGAGGACGACGAGGCGTCCTTCGGCTCGGCGGACTCGGAGAAGACGGAGGCGAATGGCAACAACGGCAACAGCAACAAATTCGCGCCCGTGGACAACACGGTTCACGGCCACGTGAGCTTCCCGTCGGCCTCGAGTCCGACGCCGACCGCGAAGATGAACAAAAAATCGCGCGCCGGTCTCGATCCCGTATCGCCCTCGGGGGCGCGAGACTCCGCCTGTCGCATTAGCTTAATGCTCGTCGCATTCGTCACGATCGCTGGATTCAGACGACTCTGAGGACTGCGCCGGTTCGCGGGATCCGCGCCGAGCACGCGTGGCTCGTCTGGATATACATATATACATATATAAATATATACATAAATAGTATATATAAACTCTACACGGCGGGAGGGTAAGCAGAGGCGAATTTTGGTAAATCCGAGGAAGCCCCGACCGTCTCTCTCGACGCGTTTCGCGGTGGAAACCGCGCGGCAGGGAGGGAGGACCGAGATTGGTACACGAAGATAGTGAATCGAGCTTATCTCGCCGCTCGGCCTAAGGGGTGAAAAATATAATTCGCGAGGACGCGCCGACTGCGAACCGACGACGCGTCGACTCTGGGAGCCGCAGCATCAGCGTAAACGTGAGTCGCACGTCGCAGTAAATTTCAGGAGAAAATTGTGTGTACCGCAAACGTCCGGAATCGTATTTGGAACATTTTGTCAGTACTTTATTTAATTACTGAACGTAACGCATTCATATTGATATTTATATTCATTTTCACAGAAATTTCTCTACTGGTTTTTTTAAAGGCGATGGAACATCATCTTTTGCATGCATATTTTACCATAATTAAAACAGTACGCAAATATTTGATTGTTGGCAAAAAAATGTTGTTCACATCGATTCGCGTTGAAGCGCCAGAAAAATCAAACCGACGGGCATACTTTGGGTTAATTACCTTCAATAGAAAACCTTCCGTCACTGTTATTCAACGTAACATTCGCAATTCAGTGAAACAAAAGTCTGCTCATCATCGGCAGTCTAGACAGACCGCGACCTTCATTTGCGGTTATACGCGTTGTAATATCCGTCTGCGCCGCACGACCGACAGGTGGGAGAATTATAATTGTTATCCTGTTAGCTTACGCAACCGGTCAGGCTGGCTAACCCACGGGCGAAACGTCACGTGTCAACGTATTGCGCGAAATGTGACGTCCTTAAAATCCGAAAATTCTTCGTTCCACCGAAGAATCCGAAGGGCAGGCGGAGCGAGTAATCACTCGTGTCCCGCGCTGATGACAAACGCCGCGCGCGGTGACAGATATACGCGTGTCCGGCGGAAAACGAGCCTCGAGGTCGCGTCGCGTACGTTGTCGACGGTGGAAAAAAGCAACGGCACAATTGTGTGCGAGAAACAGAAGCAGCGCGCTGGCCGGGCCGATAAAAATTGCACGCCAAGTCGGTGTCCCCCGTCGTATAACATCTCGGGCGGTCCGCGGGATCCCGGCGGCGGCCGGCATCGTCGCCCTCGCCACTCGTTTCCGGTCCGGCTTACATTTACGACCCTCGCGCGCTCTCTCGATCCTCGCGTTTTCCCGCCCTGCAGATATAGACTCGGGTCGTTCTGTGCACGGGCGCCGAATGCTCCTTTTAATTTCCTTCCATCGCTGTATCTGCCGAAACAACGAATGTTAGTTATTTTCATGCGACGAATTTTTGCGACGCACACAATATTTTTTTTAATGTGACACACATTTTTGCGAGACACAAACAATTTTTTGTTTCGAGTGACGAATTTTTGCGAGACACACAATTTTTTTTTCTTTTACGACGACTCGCGAGCGTTCCGACGTTGACGCGTTCGTCGGTCGAACGGCGAAGGACCGCGAGGATTTTCGCCCTTATCCTCCACGCAGACACAATCTTCTTTCCATATAGATATTCGGATTCGCTTTGCTCAGGGTCGTTCGTCACGCTGGAAGAGTCACGGACGTCTCTCGGTGCTTTGGAATAAGGATTGTCAGTTTGGAAACCAAGTTCGCTGTTTTATCTCGTTGTGGCAACTTTTTCGCGAGTGTAAACGTCATTTTGTTCGATAATTCGTTGTCGTTGATTTACTGAAAGTCGGGGATAAAATAGTAAAATATATTAAAATCAAAATTCATTTAGATCAAAAAAAGAGAATGACCAGAATTGATCTATTGAAATTCGGGGTTGAATTAGTCAAATAAATTTAAATTCAAAATAAAGATATATTCAAAAAGTAAATAAGAACTTTACTAAATTGTATAAATAATTATTTTGAATGAACGAGAGATGTCGCGGTTTACTAAGCTGGAATATTTGTGGATAATGTCAGTCGTGGACACGGAAATAATGCCACTAGGCCGCGTATCGCTGAGCAAGGTTACATCCGCATTGTAGTACTGTATCGATTGTATTATTTGCGTCGCGTGTATCACAGGGAAACTTGAGGTTCCGACACTGGACCGAGCTCGGCCGCGACTATTATAAATACGTATTATAGATTATACATTGGATAACCGCGACACTGTTTTCAATGCATCGCTCGTCTTCCTTGAGTGGCTGACACCACCGTAGCTGAGTAGCTTGAGAGAATGTAATAAATGGACATAACCGAGAGTGAGATGTGGAAGACTTGAAGGACAAAAAAATCGTGCAATCAGCCAATAATCAACAGCTTGTTCTCTCAGGGCCAACCCTAGAGGGTTAAGGTTTGCACCGGAGTAATTGAGTAAGTTTACTTGATTTGACTAAAAATTTCGTTGAGACTAAAATATAAACGTGGATGGTAGTCTAATATATTTTTGTTGTTAAATAAAATGAATTATTTATCGAAACGAGGCCGAAACTGACGAGCGATAAAAATAACATTATCGTTTTTTTCCCCTCGAGGTTCAACAAATTCCGAGGCTCTCGAGAGATTTGAACCACTTAGCGACGTTCTTAATTCTTCGCTCGCCAGATTTGCCCTCGTTTTTTCCTATTGTGAATATGGTTCATGAATTATCACTTTAGTGTTTCATTCGAGATTCCGTAGGATCGAGTATGTGCATAATGTAATTATACGTGGGATGTACAGTATTGTGGGGTGAGTTGCTAAATGGAGATTTGGTAAGTAGCTGCCGTAATTTCGTGATTTTAACGCCGCGATTTTACGTGAGAGACAGAAAGCCCAGAAATATTCTTGAATAACATTTTACTTGAGGAGGGGTAAGAGCGTGGCGATTGTTCGGAAGGATCATATCACTGTCGGAGACTGGATCTTGGCTATTGTATCGTCGAAAAATAAGTATGTCAGATATGCATATGTAGTTTCCAATGTAGAACGACGAGTGCGGAATTGCAGCTTGCGCGGTATGTAGAATATCAGCTGTGCTGTTTGCGAGCGAAACATGAAAAGTGGATGTGCGCGAGCGAATTCTGCGATGCACTATCCTACCTGCTGTTCTGTGTGTACTGTATGGTTTACCAATTAGTAGAAAATCAGAGTTGTAAATGCCTAAAATCTTTCAGAAATAAAGTTGGTAGTACAATCGGTTTTGTAATTATTAATAGTAATACGGAGTAATTGTAATATAATGCGTAGATTTTTCAACGGCTGCAAAGAATATTGATTCTCAATAAAATTGCATGGTACTTGTCCTGAAAAAATGGAAAAATGCGGTTAATGCATTACGAAAGTAATGGACGACCGTGTTCTTTCATTTTTTTGCAATAGCTCACAATTCTGTTTTATTGAAAATGAGGTGTCTATGCAGCTGTTAAAAAGTTTAAACATCGTTTCATAATCGCCGCAGGTTATTATTACTAAATCACATCTACAAAACAAACCGTACTGTGACATTTCTTTCTTACAATTAAACTAATGAGGATTTACAACTCTGTAGAAAATATTTGTTTTAATCTCGACAGGGATGGAACCATTCTGATGAAAAGGTCACTTTAACTTTCACTTCTCTTTATCATTCCAAATCATCAAGTGCAAAGCAAATGTTCCAAAAAAGCCGAAAATAAATTAAATAATAACTAGTCACATCTACGTCTAAAAAATATGTATGTTTTAATGCTTTTCGATTGGAATGGTGTCCATTGCTGGATCTCGTATTCGCTAGTTTTTCAACGTTCGCCGACCAGTATATCGACCCTACGAGAGTTCCTGGTGTTTTCAAATACGCTCAAACGCAAACGACGTGACTCTTGTGCGTTTCGACCATGCAAAAACACATTCAAAATATTTCCCAAAAAAAAGACAAAGCGTGCGAGTTAGAATCGTAAAGACTTAATGATACATACGTTGTTCGATTCACGCCCAGTGGTGACTTTAACTACTTAACACGATGAACGTCAGGGTAACAATATCAGGTTTCGTCGACTTGGATAAATTAGATAGAACCTAATTCGAGTGGAATATCCGCCGACGAGAGGACGAGGGAGAGTGATGCGCGCTTGTACGATAATAATAATAATCCATTGGTAGGGAGGTGATTTTTTTCACGTTGGAGCTTATGGTCGTGAAGATGATTGGAGGTGGAAAACTTTTAACGATGCGTTGATTTTTTCGTTTTTCAGGCGACGCGAAATATATAGGCAACAAAAAATGGTGTGTGAGAGCCAACGAGTACACTATAAATATTGTAGAGGACGCGAGTGAGTTTGTATGCGAGTGGCTGAGAGACCAGAGAATGAGAGACCCACATTTTTGTATCCCTCGTCGTAATACGCTGTCGTTAGTGCACCGTGTTTTATTTTTTCTTCGCATTATCGTGCTTCCCCCCGGTTACCGAGGGCTGAAAAATTAGCGCACATTGGCGCGCTCGCTCGACGAGAATATTTTTTCGGGCCATCGTCGTGACGCACCGCGCGGCGATAATTTACAGCGTCGGATGCGAGAAACGGACGAGGACGCTCGAACATTTTTCGGCGCTGTGGAAAAGCACCGCGAGTCAGTGCCTCCGACTCATCATGAGGATCGTTTCGGCCGGCGGGGAAGAATTTTTTTTGGTACACTCAAATTATAATCGTGGTGGTTGCCTGGCAAAAAGACTTACATTTTTTCATGCAATTATTTAAATAATTACGTCAATTGTTAAATTGTTAATGTAAGGAATTTTTATTATCTGTAAGTATTGATTATTTGACTAAAAATAGTCGCATGGTCTACCACAATTTCAATGTTTTCGGCGCTGTGGAAAAGCATCGCGAATTGGTATCTCCGACTCGGCCACCCGGAAAAAAATGTTGTTGGTACACTCACATTATAATCGTGGTGGTTGCCTGGCTAAAAAGACTTAATTTTTTCATGCAATTAATTTAATGATTACGTCAATTGTTAAATTGTTAATGTAAGGGATTTTAATTATCTGTAAGTATTGATTATTTGACTGTAAAAAAAAAGTCGCATGGTCTACCACAATTTCAATGAGTGCGGATGCTCCGCATCCACGGACGCAGCCGTCGTTTCAACGTATTTTCGTACACCGGTCCTCCGCATCGATGTCTCGCGCCCTGTTGTGTTGATCGCGACTACGTGCGCACCACGCGCCCGTTGCAATTATTGTTGCCAGCTGAATCCAAAGATCTTCGAGTATTGTTCGAAAATATTAGGATATTTCTGTGATTACTGATAACGATGACGTCGGAATGAAAGGGGAGAACAGGAGGAGAAATCAATAAACCAAAAAAAAAGAAAATAAGTCGACAATGTGTATTCTTGTTGTTGAATAAAGCGAATCTCCCGAAGATAATGACGAGTCCTTGATTTGCCTCCCAATCATCTCCCAATCGCTCCACATTCACGAACTAAATAAAAATGAAATAAATGAAAATCTCGAAAAAAAAAAATAATACAAATAAAACGTATCGAAAAAGGAAGATCATCCCGCGAATAAAATTAGTTGAACACATCCGCCGACGGGTATATATTTCATTTTGTTCACCCGCCCGGCGCTCTCGGCGCGTGAGCGACGATATCGAAAAAGCTTTTAGTGACAGACATTTCCTGCGCATAAATAAATGTTGGCAATTTTTTTCTTTCTCATTTTTATTATTTCTACATTTCACGGTGCAACTGCAGAGGAAAAAAAACTGATGCCGTATTGATGTAGCGAGCGAGTTTAGTGCCGCGAAAGGAGGTAAAAAACGCGGCGACGTCGCGGATCGTAAAAGATTCGTCGAGCGATCGGGTGTATAACGCGGCCGAGTATATCGGATCAATGAAGCCGTTATAATCCATTGATGCAATAGTCGAGCCACACCGGGAGGAAGCGGCGGAGCCCGAGGATTCTAAGAGTAGGAATCGTAGATTAAAGCCGAGAGCTCTTGTGCAGCTGTAAGGAAAGCGGCAGGAGCAGGGGTGAGATGGAGGGTGGAGGGGGGGAAGAGGCGCCGGCTCACGCGGACTGCGAAGACGATCCTAGTTCCTTCATAAATAAACACAACTGCCCGAACATCTGGCGCAGACGTAATTCATCGCGAATTAATTTAAGGGCCGGTGTGCTTTCCTTGCCGCACTGGTACTTTCATTAAGGTCTGCCGGCGCCATTTGGTCGCTCTCTCGCGCGCCCCGGCTTTATGCTGATTTTATTTCCCTTCTTTCGCAAAACTTGAGATCTCCCGTAATTGTGCGGTATTATATTTTATTACCCTGGGCATAATGGCCGCGTAAAATATGGCTCATCGAACTGGCATATCCAGCGGGTGAGGAGAATTTCACGGCTCGCTTGAGTTCTCTTTCACTGCCGGCGTTTCTGACCCTCTGCACCCCCTCCCTTCCACCCGCTCGCCCCCTCCTCACCCCCCCCCCCCCCCTCCCTTCCCGTTCAACTCGCTCGTCAGGCCGTTTTCTACCTTTGCAAGCTCTCGTCTTCCAACTTTGGGTCGAAAAGACGATTCGTTGCAGCGAGGGACACGAAAATCCTGCAGGCCTGATAGCAGGCTGCGGTCTACTGCTCGAGGTTCGACGGGCTCGACGTGTTACCTACTCTGCGTTTCCGCCGGGACTCGAATCGGACTGAAGCGGGTCTGAACTGGTGCGAGAATTCTGGGGATTCTGGTACGAGGATTCTCTAGGCGTAAGAGAGGCAGTGATACACCCGTGGGAATTTTGGCGCGCAATACTAAACGCCTATATTAGGGCTGTCTCCCTCGAACCTAACCTCACTTTTTTGTTTTTGGATTCTCCTAAATAAACGACTTCGAGTATCGAGGAGCCAGAAGATTAGCCCATTACTGCCGTACTTCGGCACATTCTATCAAAATTTGAGATCCATCTGCCGAGTAGTTTAGGAGAAAACAGGTTTCAAAGTTGTTAGGTGTGGTGTGAGAAGTGCCACCATTTTCAAAATTTTAAAAGCTGTTATCTCTCAGATAACTCCACATTTTGGGCTTACATTTGGACAGAATACGTGGAAGGATGGTACAATTGGGTTGAGCTTTTGGCTGCCCGAAACTAAAAACTGTTTTATCACTATCAGGAGGACCGAAAAATCAAAAAGTGAGGTTACGTTAAATAAAAACGCCGTATAGACGTCTAACATTGGGCGAAGAAGATCCCATCGGTGTATCACCGCCTCTTATACGCCTGGCCGACTCTCTCGCACCCAACCTCACTTTTCGGTTTTCCGGTCTTCCTAATAAAACAACTTTTAGTTTCGCGAAGTCAAAAGGTTAGTCCGCTTGCACCATTCCTTCCGTGTATTCTCCGAAATTGCGAGCCCAATCTGTGCCGTTATTAGGAAAAAAAAAACAGCTTTTAAAATTGTTGATGTGGTAGGCGAAGTGACACTGCTTCCTAAGCCAATCATATACGTCCTTCTCGCCAGTTGGTAGAACCGGTTCAATTCCATATCAGTCTCCTCTCAGACCCGTTTCGATCCGATCTCGCGCTGAAAATTCGCTAGGCCTCTGGCTACACGACTACATAACCTCCAAAAATAAACCGTTTTCTTGACCACGAGATGTCCGCCATTTTGCGTACTGCCAGCCGTCTCGACTTTCGTCCTTCTCATATAGGACGCTCGTCCACCGGCAAATCCCGTCGATATGTCACATTTCACATCTCCCGTCTCGCTGATTCCGTTTCAACGAGCGAGAAACACCGAGCGAAAATGCTCGCGACAAGCCGTTCCCCGGAAATCTATCTCCAGCCGAACGAGCGTCAGCCAACGAACAGTCGAACCACCTAAAAAAAAAAACCTGGTACCTATTTCGTTCCTCCCAGCTGTACTCAACGCGTGTCCCGTCGCCACTGCATTCCACGAACCGTCAGCCGACGACGACGACGAACAAAGGCGCCCGGCGCCCGGAGTTGTTTCGGCGACGCGTGGAGGGAATATCTCGCGGAGAGCGCCGGCCGGGCGAATATACGAAAATTCAAATTCTATCAAGCGATTTCTCGTAATATCGAAAGTGTCGAGATATTCACGGTTTCTCTCTCTCTCTCTCTCGTTTTTTTCACTCCCCGGCGAACCGGTAAAATTTATCTGATATTATGTTAAACTTCTTCGAGACAGGGGAGGAGGGAGGGGGGGACTCCCCCACCTACGAGAACAGGAGACTGGAGAGAACAGAGCGGATATGCTCGGGCGATGCGCGGGCAGCGTGCGGCTGCTGCTACGCCAGCAGCTCCCGCACGGTCGCCATAGGTCGGCGGCGACGGCTCTCGGGCTGTGCTTCCCACTTCCCGCTACGGTCGCGCACGCACGTGCAGTGTAGGGTAACATTCAAACACTTGGCACCAGCCGGCGCCAGGTATGTGACATGAATATTTGTTTCTAATAAGATATGCTGCATCGCCGACGCCATTTGACATTGCCGACTACGCGCGGATTTACATTAGGACCATTAACTGCGAAAGAAAATCCGGCCGAGCGAGGTAGAGAGAGAGAGAGGGCGCCACACGTGGCCGACTCTTCGCGCGCCCATAACACTTTGTCACTCGTGTAACCTGCAATTAATTAGCGTCCGAACGAGCTTAATAAAAGCCGGAAATGAGAATCGTTTAGAATCGCTCGTGCGGCACTTTCGGCGTCCAACGCGCCGCCGGATTTCGCGACGCGTGGCGAAGTAAAAAATTGTTAAGCCGACTGGAAGCGGGGAAATAGAGGTTAGAAAACTGCGGAATTGTCCGGCGAATATCGGGAATCTGATATGAGAATCCTAGCTGCAATTGCGTATTGTTTATACATTTCCGACGATTAATTTGTTTTCATTTTTTTTTTGTTTTTTGTTTCGGCGATACAGATAGTGTCAGTTTATTCAGTCAATTTCCATATAATAATGCAACAAAAAACCGATTTCTTTCGACGAAAATCGTTTTTTTTTTGTTCCAAGTGCTATGAAAAATTGAAAAATCGGAGAAAAAAAATCCTCCCAGGGTTACCTCGAGAAACATCTCCTTTAACAAATGCATTTTGATTTTTTTGTTTCAGATCATTCTGTTGCGAGTTATGATGTACACCGCAAAACAACTTTTTTTCGAGGCGCCTCCGGAGATTCACTGTCACCCGCTCAATTTTCAATATTTTGCAATGGAAATTTAGGAAAATATTGTTTAAATATTGCATTATTATATGGAAATTGATTGAATAAACTAACCAAAACTAACCTCTGTATTAAAAAAAAAAAAAATTCTTAACAACATGCCTTGTTTTCACCGAATTAACATTATCCCTCCCCCTTAAGTTTTCCTATCCTTACTTCGCGAAGTCGAAAAGTTTCGAACTTCAGTTGCACTTTTTCGCAATCTTCGGCAGACGCGAATCGGGTTTATTAAAATTCCACGTCTGGCCGTGTTTATCCGGCGCTCAATGGGGTTGCATGAAAACAAAATTATCGACTTTTCGTAATGACGCGGGAGAGACGCGAATGATTTGTACCCGTATTGCGCTTTCATGACATTCCGGGAGTTATAACTGGCGCGCACCGGCGCATCAATTGGATACTCACCGCGCGGGCGGCCGGGGCGAAGTGGCACACTTTTTTGTTTCCTGCAGCGAAAAAAAAATAAAAATCAATGTCCCGTAATGAAATTACTGCGATTGCGTCGCTCGTCCGGCCAGACGTAACCATCGCGTGTGATATTAAACCACCGATGCAGCTTCGACTGTTTTTGGCAGCGAACAATGAAAAAATCGGTGAAGTGTCGCAACTTGCTATGGGCAAGTTGATACGGCACTAAAACGCATAAAAAATCATATTCATTTATCCGCACACAAGTATCAATTTTCGTTTCGTCGAAACAATCGCAATTTGATAATTGGTGAACTCGCAATTTTTGCACGCGGATAAAACCGAGCGGTGTCGCTCGAACATGAGCCCATTGAGAATTACACGCCTCGAGCGTCCGTTCGTATTGAGTGTCAGGATCGCATTGCAGAAGTACAGTTTTCAATAAATCATTTTTTTTCTCGACATAATTCCAGGTATCACGATAAATGTTGAATTCGAAAATGTCGTCATAATTTGGTAGAAATTGTCCGGCGTTCCGCTCCGTCGGGTCACTCCGATCCCCAAAAAACCGATTACAGACGCCCTATTTTATCGACTGGGTCTTTTGTGCTCGAAAATTTACCTCATAATTACTTGCCGGAGGTTGCGAGAAGCACAAAAATCCGCCTCGCCGCGCGAGTGCTTCGCAGTGACGAGGAGGGCGGGGAAAAAAAGAAAGAAAGAAAAAAAAATAATAATAAGCGAAAGCTTTTGTGTTCCTGAGCGCGAGCGGAATTAAGCATTGTTCAAGATGTGCGGACAAAGTGCTTCGATACTTAATAGCCGATGCGGCGTCGACAAATGAGAATAGAAATTTAAAAAAAAAGAAAAAAAAAAGCGTAGACAATTTAGCATTTCATTTCATTTAATTTAGCATCTAGTCGTGAAGAAATCTAACGTTTTATTAATCATCGAACCCGGGGGATTTTTCCTCGTGTCGAGACTCCTTAAACGCTCGGACGCTCTCCGCTCTTAATTACTACGTCGATTTGCGGGTTCGGGCGGGCCGCGCGCGCTGGGATTGTACGAGTGCGCTCTAATCGGTCACGCGTCAATTAAATAAAAGATAAAGTCCATCGAGCGAGAGGGCCGTGTGTGCGCGTGCACGTGCACGCCGGCCGCGCATCGATAGTGTCGGCCGTACGTGCATCCGCCGACAGCGACCGAGGCGCAATTCGTTTGCCAGCCAAAAATGAATTGACCCGCCGCTCGGGCTCTCGAGCCCACCGCGCGGCGGTATTAATTCGAAACAGATTTGATTGTCATCGACTTTGTCGGACGAAGAAACTTATTTTGCCGCTGATGGCGAGCGTTAGCGAAACGCGGGACGCGAAAAAAAACGCGAAATCCCTTTGGCGAAGGTAAAAGGATTTTATCTTAATGACTTCTCAATTCGAAACGAATTTGATTGTCATCGGTTTTGCCGGGCGAAGAATTTATTTTTATTATTAGCGAAGAGCGTGGAAAAAAATTGCCGCGAAGGTAACGACATTATATTTTAAAGACTTCTCAATTCTAAACCAATTTGATTGTCGTCGGGTTTATCGGACGAAAAAACTTATCGTCCGCTGAGTTTTTTTAAGAGAAAAAGAAAGCGAAATCCCTTTCGCATAAACTAAAATATTTTATTTTAATGACTCGTTAGTGCCAATTTAAATTGTCATCCAATTTGACCAATTTAAATTTCATCGACTTTGTCGAATGAAGAAACTTATTTTCCGCTGATGGCGAACTTTAGTGAATTGTAGGAAGAGAAAAAAATTCGCCGCGAAGGTAAAAGCATTTTATTTTAATGAATCGTCGATTCGAAACCAATTTGATTATCGTCGATTTCGCCGATCGAAAAAACTTCGCTGAAAGTCCGCGGAAAGAGCAAGAAATATACCGTAATACTTAATTTTAACGTCTCCTCCATGTGTCACTCCGTGAAGACGCGAGGGACGGATAAATTAACTGGGATTCATGCAGCGCACGTCGAATCGTCCTCGATTTATCCATCGTAATTGGCCGAATGAAAATTGACTGCAGTCTAAGATTAGACTACTTCAAAATCTGACGCTGAGTCCACTCGAGGAGAGATGGCTATACACATTTCTAGGAGTTCCGATGAGATAAATTGTTTCAAAGTTTTTACCTGGACACTTTGTTGAATAAAATATTATTGTATCTTTTGTAGATTCTTTTTTGTAGAGCAAGAAATGTCGTGCCAAATTCCCGTTATACGCGCAAAGCAATTCGGAGTCTTCGAAGAATTTTCGTTTCTCTAGAATTTCGCTCCAAAAATTGTAACGTCAAAAAAGAAAAAGAAAAAAATCATCGCTTCAATTACGTCAAGTAATTTGGGGTATTAAATACAGATGGCTTCTCGTAGATATAATTTTCGATGGATTTATGTTCATTCTTCTCGGAACTACAATTTTCGCAGCCCGGTCACTCCGAAGATCTAATGTGAATCGGCTTGTCGCTTAACCGTCGCTCTCTCGATCGACACCCCCGTCGCTATTAACCCTTTGAAGCATCGTGACTTATACTGGTATGTCACCTACTTCCATTCGGTTTCTCTTTGAAGTAAACATTTTATAACCAAGTGCCAAATTTCAAGTGAATCATATATAAGAAAAAACGTATGCTTTACAAGGTTAAGCCGAGTCTTCCAGTGTAGTCAGAAAAGTAGTAGTAAAGTCCAGTGTAGTAAAAAAAATCTTTCTTAAAATTAATATACTTGTATTGGAAGTACCATATGCATAAACTGCGTATTAAATGTTATGAACATTTGTATTGAATTTTCATAATAACGCTATTGAAAAATACCGACAGTTCGTTAATATTACAACACAATCGTTTCTGAACTTTCCGTCGATGTAAAATATTTTTCGATGAATATGTATGAAAATTCATAGGCATTAGTTTCGATATGTGAACTACCTTGTATATTAATTTTCATAAACATTTATATTGAATTTTCATAACAACGGTATTGAAAAATACCGACAATTCGTTAATATTACGACACAACCGTTTCTGAATTTTCCGTCGCTGTAAAATATGTACGAAAATTTTTTAACGATGTCTACATAATGAAACATTAAAAATCATTATTAAAAAAATATTTTCCATCCAATTTTAGTAATCATTAATTTAATAATCATGTGTTCTAGTATTAAATCAGCAAATTACCAAATTTAATTGATGTGTATTCAATTTACGATGCAAACACATTAATTTCGTTTTCCTATACCGAGTTGTACAAATTTCACACAGGATTGTACAGGAAAAACGCAAACATTTTTTACAGTGTAGATCTCGTTCGATAAAGCCCGAATACCATCGTCCATCTCACTCGCGCGGTCGCCTCGCCCGAAGACACCCGAGCGCTGTGGTCGCGCGTCGCGATCCCGGAAGTCATGAATGTTCAATACCGACAGCCGTCGCTTCGCCTCGAAGATTTGGCCGCGGCGCAAAGAAGAAGCCGGAGGATCGGGGGGCTCCGCGCGAGATGCAGCCGGCGGCCCGGAGAGTTTGGGTTGGCAGAAAATCGATATTTCGGACCGGCGGACGGACGACACAATGCCACCCGGTTGGCCCTTTTCACGTGACTTCATCAATCCTCATGCGAACACTTGAAAACTTTCCGAGCAAATACATATGCCGAGGGTATATTATACACTGTGCAAACTGCATGCGACGGTAGAGCCGCTCGAGCTATACGGCGAGGACGGTAAACAGGAGGGGGGGACTCCCGGCTGAAGTGCCTTTCCAACATGTATACCGCACTGATGGTACGCGTTTCCCTTTTTCATCAGCCACTCTCGCTGTGGATTGCGGATTCACGGATTTTCGCGGTCATGTAGAAACCATTCACAAAAACAACTCCACCTCCTCGCTCCTCTCGTATTTATTCGTCCCTCTCGCCGCGCGCCCGCCCCCCGCTCTATGCATATTTCATCGGTTTCGGATATTTTCCGTCGTCGTGTTATACGATCGCGATATTTAACAAATATCGTAAACAGAGTGTTCAACGTATCGTAAGCGTAATATTACAAAAGGGCCGCCCCGTCCGGCCGTCGACAAATCGTTTGACGATTGTGTTGTTCGGGTATAAACCAGTGAAAATCAGTGTAACTTCAAATAATTCCGAGGGACGAAAAGACTGCTTCGCACGCCTGAGCGAAAGTTAATTTTCGGACAATATTTTTGTCCCGGACGGAGTTGACTTCTTGGGTTAAATTGCATGCAAGTACACCGTAAATTAATTGCGAAGAGCTTGCAAAAAAGATTGAATCACATTTTTGGAATAATATATAGAGCGATATAGCAATAAATGCATTAGAGTAATTTTGGCAAGGAGCACAAAGAGCTCGGTAAGAACATCCTCAACCTGAAATCGGAATATTTCTCCCAATCTGTATTTTTAATCAGGAATTGTAAAGTAAGTACATTTTTCTCAGATGTCACAACGAGAGTTCATAGTGACCCGATTGTACAGGATGCAAAATTAAGAGGGGATGATATGTTTAAATAATTATTAACGATTTTCTAAGATGTTTTGAAGATGTCTTCTTTTGCGACAGCACGTCGAGACATTTTGTTAGATTCTTTTCAGATGCCGGTATAAAAGTTCATAGTGTCCTGAATGTACGGATGCAAAATTAGGAGGAGACGAGACGTTTAAATCATTCTCAACGAATTTGTAAGAGATCGATAATAAAAAGTTTCCAACATCGTTCATATCTCGATTTTTCGTCGCTCGACGATGGAGTAAGCGACCCATCTAAACCATGACATTGATATTGTGCGATATAGGTCCTAACCCGTATTTCAAATCATTAACAGTAACGTACTGAAATAAAAAATAAAATAAAAAAAGATCACAGTGTAACGTTAGCAGGAAGCACAAGGACGAATTTCCTAACCTCAAGTTCATAATCAGAAAACGGCCACCACAGCCAAGGAGAATAATTTCCCGCTATCTCGATCTCCCGACGCCCGACGATGGAGCACGCCACGACGTACCTAAACAATGACATTGATATTGTACGAGTGAGTTGCACGCATACGCTCAGCGAGATTGAGCACGGGACCCTCGGCGCTGCGACTGCTGCTTTCAGCATACACAACACACCACGGAGCATTAGGTCAACGCGCGAGCAAACACACAACACACACCGGGGATCCGGCGATTCTCACACGTAAACCGGGCGTGTTGTTCCTCCGCCGGTCTGGCCGGTAACTCTCGGCGCTGCGGTGTATGAGTGGCCGTTACACGGAAAAGCTCGAATCGCGCGGCGCTATCCGGGTCCGTTGCCTATCGGGATACTACAAAAACTTTCCACTCGTCGTCTTCCTCCTCTGGGTTTCCCGCTCCGACTTCCTCCCGCGCGCCCGACATCAGTGATTTATGCCGAGCGAAGTGAATTCTCCCGCTTTAGAGGCCAAAAATCTCGCGCATTTATATAAGACTCTCTCTCTCTCCGGCCCTGGAGAATAATTCTTCTAATCCTGCGGCGCCACCTTGAGGGGCGGATACGCGGGGGACGTTAAACTTGATTAAATATTCGTAGACACCGCCGACTGGGCAATAAAAAAACAGCGGTTCGCCCCGAACCCGGAGCCATTTTTGGGGATTATTTTGAGCACCGTTGAAACATATTGCAAGTTCGGTATTAAAGAATTCACCGGGCTCCGAGAGGTGATCCGCATTTCCATCCGCAGTTAACTTATTTTCTTTTCTAATTCCTTGTTTAAGAGGCATGACTTCCCCCTCCGCTTTCAAAATGTTTCAAGCTATTTTCTCTCAAACAACGTCACAGGTTGGGCTTGCATTTGGAGAGAATACGCGGAAGGATGGTACAATCCGAATAAGCTTTCGATTTCCCGAGACTAAAAGCCGTTTTAACAGGAGTCCCGAAAAAACAAAAGGTGAGTTTAGATGCGAAAGAGACTGGCCTGTAGGCGTTTATTTAACATTGGGCGATTAAATTCTCACCGGTGTACCATCGAAGAATATGAGCGTATATAGAAGTGCACGTCCTGTGCATCTCGTGAAGCTGCGGAAGAAATTGGGGTACTCATCTAAAATGATGCAAATACGTGGTACCTTTGTGCCTGTGCACCGTCACACTTCAAAATACGTTAATATTTTGTTATATTACTGCAAGAGGTAGCGCTACACCCCCCCCCCCCCCCTCTTGGCCCTTGTTAAGCAAAGGTTGTTAACCCTCTTTTTCCTGACTTATTAGCCAGATTAAGGTCAGATTCGAAAACACGGAAAAAAATAATTAGTTGACACAACCAAGAAATTAGTTGGCACAACCAATGGATTATTCTAATTCCCTTTCAACTCGGATTAGTTGTGACAACCAACAGGAATTGGTTGCACGAACAAAGTTTCATTGGTAGATGCCCTGTTAGTTGCGGCAACCAAACGAATGGTTGATACAACTATTCGAGTAGGCAGGAGCACAAGTTCCGGTTACTTGCCCATACCAACCGTGTCATTGCTTTTCGAAATAGAATTGCATTACTTGTACTATCCTTATGTCAAATTAACGCGAATCGCTTCACGAACGTCGCAATTAAAGCTTTAACAATATCGTCTTTAGGTTATGTACAGATGCGACTCGCGCCTTGAGCACCACACTCGTAACTTTAATAATAACGTTTTTAGGTTATGTAGAACAAATCGTGAATAGTTACCACAACCATTCGAAGTGGTTGCGGCAATAAATGTGTAAGTTGCTGCAACTAATCGCAAAATACTGAAGTACAGCAATGTGAATGATTAGCTGGCACAACCAAACTTTTTTTCCGTGAAGAATGAACAAAAGTATTGCTGAAATGGGCTAAACTTCTGGCTCCTCAATACTCGAAGTCGTTCGTTATTTGGAAGAATCGAAAAACCAAAAAGTGAGGATCGGTGCGGGAGAGACGGCCCAATGGGCATTTAGCATTGCCTGGTGAAATTCCCACGGATATATCCACGGTCTAGTGTGCAGGTCTTGCAACGACCACGATGGCAATGGTCTCCTTTCGCTTCTTCGCTTTTAGTTCCGATTTACTCCACAAGAGGTGCGATAGGTCATTGCAGGTTGATAGGTTGACAGAAGAACTTTCCATCTCTCTTTTTCTCTCAATCGTGTCCTCGTTATTAATTACCAGTAACTAACCACAACAATACCACAAAAATCTGCGGAGTATTGCGTCAATGCTGCTGAAGTGGTTAAACGTGTTAACGACAGTTTGACAAGTTTGACTGTTACACAAGAAAGAATGAGGGCTCGGGAAAAACCTGCAACGACAGCGACGCCGCATGGTGGCGGCGGCGGACCCTAAAAATCGTATTAATAAAAGGTAGACTCCCGGCATTGAAATTCGTCTTTGTTGCAAGACCTGCACAGAAGACCCTGGATGTACCGCTGTCTCTTACAAATATTTAACCAAAATCCCCAGAACCTAACGACAAGAATTGCGTTTTCATGTAACCACAAACCCAACAAATAAATCACTGTGCAAAAAAAATCGTATTAATAAAAGGTAGACTCCCGGCATTGAAATTCGTCTTTGTTGCAAGACCTGTACAGAAGACCCTGGATGTACCTGGCTGTCTCTTACAAATATTTAACCAAAACCCCCAGAACCTAACGACAAGAATTGCGTTCTTTCATGTAACCACAAACCCAACAAATAAATCACTGTCCAAAAAAAAGTCCGAGTAATTCTCCCACACCAGCAAACGGCGTTCTCGTTATTCCCACCGCCTGAAAAAAGAAACACCTGTGCCGCCCCCCATCGGATTAAGTATCCATCCGAGCATCAGTACCCGGCATAGCCGCAATTCGAAATCCTCGACTCCGGCGTCGAAAAGTTTTCCCCGACACCCAACATAACATCTCTCCCCGCAATCGCTACGCGCCGGACACACGCGCAACTGGTGCGCCAAGAGCCGCCACCGCCGCCACCGCGCGCGGTTCTGACGTTACGTGGGTGTGACGGCGCTTTCGTAACGGTTCATTTCAGCTCGCGCAGTCGAGAGACAGCGGGAAAACGCGAGTTTCACGTGTTTACAGCGCGCGATATGAGGAGGCGACGAGGGCATATTCCGCGCGCGATGTAGCCGGCCACGTGCGCGCGCGCGGAGAGCCACTAGCGGGTATTGTCCGAGCATCATCATCCCGGAGGTTGTGCTCCGTTGTTACGGTCTCGCGGACAGGATGGAGTACAACAGCGGCGCGCGAGTAAAGCGGAGAAGAACGAGGCAACGGCGTAGTCGTTAAGGGGGTCGGGGGGGGGGGGGGGGGGGGGCGAAGGGGGTTAGCGAATGGCGCGAGGCGGGGGTGGTGAAGGAGGAGGAGGGGAAGGGCGGGGGAGTAGCAGACGACTGGCGAGCGAAGCCTGCTTTTATAGAGATGCTTCGCACGTCACATTAACGACGAAATGGATCACGTCCTTCTCCGCTCGTAAAGTAATACGCGCGCCGCCGGACTTTGTTTAGCTTCGCGTGAAAGTGCACGTAAGCCGTTTCAAGCTTGATCCCGGCGGTGGGCGAAGGATTGGGAGGGAAGCATGCGGAAGGGGCGGGAGGGAAGTTTGTCGAAGAGGAGCGGAAAGGGGCAGAGAGAGTTGGTGGTCCTCTCCGTTCGCACCCTGTCAGAAGAGAACACTGTGCGAACATTCAGAGAGGCCGAGGGACATGGGGTGAGACGTGGGGGGTGGGGGGGCAGGGGGAGGATGTTTTTTTATACTTCTCTCTTTATAGGTGGGACGACCTCGGATGTGCGTCTGTCTATCGGGCGGGTGTGGTGTTGCCCGGTCAGCCTCGCGCTTTCTATCTCTTTTGTCGTTCGACACTGGCCACGGCTCACTAGCGGCATCACGAGCTGACGCGGTAAATTGCAATTCGACCTTCTCTCCCGCTGTAGAATCCCGTCCCTCCACCCCCTTTGCCATCCCTTGCCAGCCCGCGTGTTGAGGGCGCCTCACCTCGGTCGGCCCGGCGATATCCACGGGACGTCGCACGTACATTACGCATACAATGGCTCTTTTCCCGGCGAGCCATGTAGCCATCGGACAAACCTCGCCGACGCTGTCCGAACACGTTCTTCTCACGATGCGAAACCCGCGGCGGCGGCGGCGGCGGCCGAACCTTCGCTGTGCGACCAAGAGGAAACCCCCGGACTCGGCGCTTTCAGCGGCGCCGGTTTTTACCCACCGCCGAGGCCGTCGCGACACTCCCTCGTGTCGCACACGCGTGCTTTGCATTTTTTTTATGTTTTAATGGCGGCGGACATTACAGTGTGGGGAAAAAAGGGCGCGAGGACCACGAGTAGTTTCCACTTTTTATTTCTCCCTTTTTTTCGAGTGTGTTGTGGCAAATGTAACGCAAAAAAGAAAGTAGTGAGTTGTTGAAAAATTTCGTTCCTACGTTTTTTTTTACCCATTTTCGGTTTACTATTATTATTAAGTTTGTTTATCGTGTCCCAGTGAAGCAAATCAGGAACGCTGGTTTACTATGGTCATAAACACAGTTTACTAATTACGGTTATTATTACAGTATTATCCCACGAACTGTCAGACTGACCAATGAGTTTAACGGCATCGATCAGATTTTCGAAATTTCTCGTCACGTTTTCCGTACGTCGATGCGTTTGCGCCCAAAATTGTAAAAATTTATTTCAATTCGTCATACTGTTTCACCATTTCTATTGTATTTTTTTATATAGACCAATGCCGTATGGGCACGTCAAACATGCAAGTGCACACTTGTGATACGAATGAAAGCATTTTGTAAAAAGGGCTCGTCCCGTATACACCAGTAAATAAAAAAAGAAGACTATTGTTATTATCGATATCACATTACTCAGGCGTGAGATATTTTTGTTTTCAACCAGCGGCAACGTGACCTCAAAATTATGGCTCCGTCTGTACCGTTTAGCCTCGAATAAACCCTCAATGGCAACTGCAGTCTATTACACGCGCGTGGGTCGAGGTTTTCAGCGTTATTTCGTCGGTTGCCCGAGGTTGTGCCGTAACATAACAGTATACACATCCCATGTAGATATAAAACGCGCGGGCGGCACGAGGAGAAATATACATAGCAGGAGGGATTTCATATATTTCACCGCTGTCCCTAATTTAACTACTCGCGCGGGGAGCGATGGAGCAATAGCGTAAAAAAGGAACCCGAAGGGCTGAGGAGTGTGGAATGTGGGACGCGGTCGCGGGGGACCCTTTTTCACGATATGCGAGAGCTTATCGGTGGGTTGCCGCTCGCACTCTGCGCCTATACCGCGAGGAAGTGGCCCACACTCTCAATTTCGGCTGAGTGAGAAGCCATCATCATCTTCGCACACGGATCCGAATCCAAGGTGCCTCCGCGTATCGCGAGATTGTATTTATTTCTAGTCGTCCCGCTGAGCTTTATGGTCGACGAAAAAAAGAAGAAACATTCGCTATCGCTCCTGGCGTTGCGCTCGTGTTCACCGAATTGCAGATCTCATGTCGATGAGTTTTGCGCCTAAGGTTATTTTTTCACCTTTCTTTTCTTCTTACGAGGGTAATCACACGCGCCTGGCGCGCGTGCATGGAAAACTTTCCGCCAAAATCGACCTCAGAAATATTTTTTTCGAAATATCGACTTGTAACCTATACCATTGTTCTCAAGTCGCATATTCTACCCCCGAAAACACTGGTTATTAAACTTTTTTAATCGATTTTGAAAAAAATATTTTTTTGGCGACGAAAAAAATATTTTTTCTATCAGAAATCGTAGATCCGGCTCCGGACCGAAAATCGACCCCAATTTTTTTTCTTTTCAAAATATCGAATTTTAACCTATACCATCATTCTCAAGTCGCATATTCTACCCCCGAAAACACTGGTTATTAACCTTTTTTAATCGATTTTGAAAAAAATATTTTTTTGGCGACGAAAAAAATATTTTTTCTGTCAGAAATCGTAGATGCGTCTCCGGACCGAAAATCGACCCCAATTTTTTTTCTTTTCAAAATATCGACTTTTAACCCATTCCATCATTCCCAAGTCGCATATTCTACCCCCGAAAACACTGGTTATTAAACTTTTTTAATCGATTTTGAAAAAAATATTTTTTTGGCGACGAACAAAATATTTTTCCTATCAGAAATCGTAGATCCGGCTCCGGACCGAAAATCGACCCCAATTTTTTTTCTTTTCAAAATATCGAATTTTAACCTATACCATCATTCTCAAGTCGCATATTCTACCCCTGAAAACACTGGTTATTAACCTTTTTTAATCGATTTTGAAAAAAATATTTTTTTTGCGACGAAAAAAATATTTTTTCTGTCAGAAATCGTAGATGCGGCTCCGGACCGAAAATCCACCCCAATTTTTTTTCTTTTCAAAATATCGACTTTTAACCTATATCATCATTCTCAAGTCGCATATTCTACCCCCGAAAACACTGGTTATTAACCTTTTTTAATCGATTTTGAAAAAAATATTTTTTTGGCGACGAAAAAAATATTTTTTCTGTCAGAAATCGTAGATGCGTCTCCGGACCGAAAATCGACCCCAATTTTTTTTCTTTTCAAAATATCGACTTTTAACCCATACCATCATTCCCAAGTCGCATATTCTACCCCCGAAAACACTGGTTATTAACCTTTTTTAATCGATTTTGAAAAAAATATTTTTTTGGCGACGAAAAAAAATTTTTTTCTGTCAGAAATCGTAGATGCGTCTCCGGACCGAAAATCGACCCCAATTTTTTTTCTTTTCAAAATATCGACTTTTAACCCATACCATCATTCCCAAGTCGCATATTCTACCCCCGAAAACACTGGTTATTAACCTTTTTTAATCGATTTTGAAAAAAATATTTTTTTGGCGACGAAAAAAATATTTTTTCTGTCAGAAATCGTAGATGCGTCTCCGGACCGAAAATCGACCCCAATTTTTTTTCTTTTCAAAATATCGACTTTTAACCTATACCATCATTCTCAAGTCACATATTCTACCTCCGAAAATACTGGTTACTAACCTTTTTTAATCGATTTTGAAAAAAATATATTTTTTGCGACAAATTTGTTTTTTTTGGCGATGAATTTTTTTGGCGATCAACTTTGCGCTGCTGCGCTCTTATAAAGCTTTAAAAGGTTACGGGTGTTGCCCCGCCTGTCCTCTTGTGAAATTTTTCAAATTTGACACCAAACTGATTTTGTTTATCACGGACTTTTCTGGCAACCAATCACAGCTCTGATAGTTTGCTAACAATGCTTTCCGTCACTCATGAACTTTTTAAAAGAGGGATTTGGCTCTTCTTTCTCTTATGATCTTCCGAGCATGGGATCGCCCGTAATTGTCGACCTCGACACCTTTAGCCATCAATTTTTATTCCATAAATTTAGATCTTTTTATGCGTGGCTGGTTTGTTTGCAAAAATTCATCCGTACATTTGTGAAATTAATCTTTTATGTCCTTTGCAGCATTTATTTTTCCTTACTTATAATTCACTTGAAATGTAGTACCTGGTTAAAAAAATGGTATTAGAAAAAACGAATGGAAGTAGATAATATGTCGTTATGCTTCAAAGAGTTAAAGGAAATGTTTCTAGTAGGTAATAAAAAAAAACATAATGCTCGCAGTTGGTGCATATTCGAGTAACTATTGCGGCAGCCGCAAGTAACGCACAATATTGCATAAATGATGCATCTCCCTGCCGCACGCGCACCTGGAATGCCGCGGATCGACCCGTGCAAAAAGATAGTCAATTTAATCGGCATAACACCTGGTTGGACGCAAACGTTAATGGCAGGGGGATCAAGCGTCATGCCAATAATCCTCTTACAAGCGAATATTATTAATAAATCAATGGATACGTTCGATAACGGAATACCAATTTCGTTTCGGTAAAATTACACGAATTGTGAATTGCATAAGCCGGCTAATCGCGACTCTTTATAGGGAATAATTATTCAATTAAAATGGAGACTCGATTCACAGAGATCCAGTTGCGTATTACAAATTCACTCGCCTGAGAACAGTGCAAAATAATTCGTGCGGACATGACCAACAAAAATGTTGCTCAACGCCAAATTTATCGCCCGGAGAGTCGCCTGAAATCTTTCGGTACTACGCAATTCGCAATTTCAAAGTTTTCCTCAGATTATCAAAAACATCCTTCATACATGCAGCAAGTAAAAAAATTAATTAGTGTCTTAAAGGGAAGTCACGCATAAAAATGCATTGTTTTCCCTTTATTCTCACGGGAATCGTGTCTAGTTCTTCAAAAGCTCTGATTTACAGAGATCCAGTTGCGTGCTACAAATTCCCCCGCCTGAGAAAAGTTCAAAATAATTGTGCTTACACGACCAACAAAAATGTTGTTCAACGCCGAAATTATCGTCCGGCGAGTCGCGTGGAATATTTCCACACTACACTATTCGCAATATCAACATTTCCCTAAGGTTCGCAAAAACATCCTTCGCGCATGCAGCACGTAAAAAAATTAATTAGTGTGTTAAAGAGAAGTCATGCAAAAAATAAAAATGCATTGTTTTACCTTTATCCTCGCGAGCATCGTTTCTACTTCTTCAAAAAGCTCCTGAGTTTTGTTTCCCTACCCCGGGGCTAATTCCTTCTTTTTCGCGCATGAAGAGTGATGATTGTACTACGCGTGTCGAGGGTGCCGCGGAGCAGCTCGTCGTCGTTGCTTCCCCCGTCTGTGTCTGGTTACGTCGAGCGCAGCGGGTATGCTGTTTGTTGGACGTTGCACACGGCGGAGAGGTCAGGCGGGTCCGGCGCGCTGCGTCCACCACCACCGCGCGATGCCAGTCTCGGTTTGCCTTTGCGCAGCATTACGTAGGCAAGTTTCGTGATTTATATCTTTGGAAACGAGGCGGGTTTGCCCGGGAGCGAGAAACTGCGTGAGTGGCTGCTCTCCCGGCGTTCCGCGAATCCTCCGCGTTCGCCCGGCTGTTTTTGATAATAATGAGCCGTGCAGCCTGTGGGAGGGACGAGATCCGCTTGCCGCGCGCGCGGTCCGCGTGTTTTCTGGAGCAAACAAACAGATATTACATAAATATGCGACAATGATCGCGTAGTCGCGGCACTCGAGCGCTGAGTGTATGCAGGGAAAATCGAGGGACGAGCATCGATCAGGTTCGAAAACTCGTCCCGGCGAGCGCCGAGTGTTTGCCGGGGGAGATGGAAAATGACTGGGTAAAACGGTCGAGCGTTCGGTGAGTCAAGAAACCGGCGCGACAGACGAGAGAAGAAATAACTTGCCTCTCGTACGTGGAAGAGGCAAAGGACGACCGGGAGGAGGGACGAAGCGCAGGGAGAGGTCGATTCATCGAACGATATTTACAATGTCTGACGAATGAAGTAATAATTTAGCAGGACGGGACTGCCGAGAGGGACTTTCGGTGCGTCGTCATCCACGCAGCTTCCGCTCGCGAGTAAATAGAAGATACATCGCTCGGCTGCGATGCCCTCGACGCAAACTGTTGGTCCTTTGCCTTGCGCACACAATCCGGGCTTTCGTAATTTTCGCGATGTTCGCGTTTCATTATTGATGCATAAATTGGGTTCGCTCATTCTTGAGAATTTCAAGTAAAGCAAATAATAAAGTATTCGCAAATTCGGACCTCCATACAAATAGGGCTCGAGAACAACTCAGTCGACCGCAGATCATCCGCATATAACGGCGATAGTCATATGCGAAGTTCGCCGACGATATTCGCGAGTAAGTTGTATGTCAAGCGACGCCCCAAGAGTTCTTCTCGGTCAGCATATGAAAATCCCGCAATATTATCCCTTACTCGCGGCTGCCATTCACAGAGTAGCGGTAAAATCACGAACCTCCCTCGACCGAGCAATATTTGTCGATGGGAAAATGTAAATAAATGCCTCGAAGCATCTGCCATGTTTTTCCATCGCTTATTGTGCTTAAACAAACACAATACGTCGGCATCGCGAGATGCAAACGAAGAAGAAAATGACAGTATGACGTTTTTTTTTTTCAACCGCTACATCCAATAACAACAGGGATCTATTTTTACGGCTTGGACCGCGGAGGAGAGAGAAAAGATAGAGTCATGAAAGTTGGATATCCGAGGAGAGGAATGGTTAGGAGGGAAACGATAAGTCGTAAGGAGACTTCCGGACGGAGAAAGAAGATGATCGAGAAGGAGTCATCGGCGTTGGCGGGCAGACAATGGGGTACCGAGCGTTACGTGTCCAATGGCCATCGTTAATCAGACGTGAGCGTTCTCTCGGCCTTCTCTCCCTTTCTCTCTCTCTCTCGTCCCTCTCGAACGTTGGGTATCAGGACCACCGATGTACTATGTATACACAGGACTGGCGTACGTGGGTGGTTGTGAAATAGTGCTCACCGGTGGTGGTGCAGCTAAGCTGCTGTACGATGGAGCATCCGGTGTTACATGGCGTTATATCTCACTTCGGTAGATCGTGACGTTCCACGGTTACCGATTTCCTGATGCCCTCCGGCGCGTCTCGTGCCTCCGTCCAATTGCCTGGAAAAATTATCTCGGTTTAATTTCACATCAGCACTGACTTGGTATTATTTTGCGCAATAATACCAAATGATAGATTGAGTAATTATTATTCCGTTTATTTCATTAACATTTCGAGAAAGGCTGCATGATTTTTAAAGACATCTAAGCAGACATTGGAGATTTTTCATAGAGTCGTAATATTTCGTAGGCAGGTGTGATTTAATAATAATAACCTGCGGTGATTATTGAATGATGCGCGAAATTTTGAATAGCTGCATAGATACCTCATTTTCAATCAAAATTGTGAGCAATTGTGAAACAAATGGAAGAGCACGGACCTCCATTATTTTCGTAATGCATTAACCGCATTTCTCCATTTTTTAAGGAAAAGGGACCGTGAAACTTTATTGAGAAGAAATATTCTTTGATAATTATTTGATAATTACTTTCATTTAATTAAATGATTGTTAACAATTCGAAATAAACTGCCTGACATTTTTAAGACCCACAGATTTTTTAACGATATCATTGTTTGAATACTCATTGAATCAATAACGAAATTTGTAGTTGATTCACGCCGTATTAACGCAGACACATAAATGAGAACTGAGCGAAAGTATCGCGAGTGTACAAGTGAAATATTGAAACCCGCGATTGTCAACATAATTTGCAAACAAAAGGCGTCAAGGTCTCCGGAGCAGCGGTGGACTAATATTCGAGACCGAGAAGGCTGGTGCGCAGGTGGATCGCAGCGTTTCGCTGTCAGGAGGCCTCCTATTAATTTCAGTCCGACTAATCTCCAATTTGTGTCTCCTTACTTTGTAAAGTATTACAGCCTGCGATCCGTGACTCTCCCTTCCGGCGCAAGGTGGGTGTGGGGGGGCCGCACTCGAGATAGCAAAGGGAGGGCGCGAGCGTAGAGTGAAATACTCGCGAGGCGGAGAGAGCGCCCAACGAGGCAGAGAGCGGTAGCGCCCGGTACATAGGTAAGGCGCAGCCTCCGAAGTAATAAATTGTTTCGGATCCGAAACGACCCTATCGTCGTTTATACATGCATAAATATATATTTAAATTTGTCTCGAGTGTCTTTCACTGTCTTTACTTCCGGCGCTCCGTCCCTCCCGTCGTTGGTCTTCACTTTCGCCAAATATCCTCGAAAAGGTTGTCAATAACAATAAGCGAAAAAAAAGAAGAAAAAGAAAAAAGAACAGCAGCTAGAAGTCTGGAAACTTGTACGACTGCTCACCGGGGTTTATTTTTCCGATCCGCCTCGTTTGACGGGGGAACGAGGAACGAGCGAACGGATGGAGAAAGCGCAAAAGAGTCGATTGCGTTATTCCACCTAGTCAGCAGCAACGATATGATGAATGTCAACGATTCAAAGACGTGGGTACGTGGGACACCGCACGCTCGACTTATGCCAGCTCCTCTTTTCTTCTACCCTCATTCCGGGTTGGCGTTTTTTTCTTCTCGTTCGCCTCGCGCTCGTGTGCGGTCGTCCCTCTCGCGCTATCGCCTTCCCCGCAGTGCGATATCTCCGATGGAGGAGCGCCGGAACGCTCGGCCGGTTCTCTCGATACTGTTCCCCCGCCGCCGCCGTCGCCGCCGCTTCCTCCGCCCCGGTGCAATAACGAACGATGCCCTTTTTTTCGCCTCGCGCCTCACGGGTCTCCGGCGGCCGTGTAACTTCGTTCTCAGCAGAAACTGCAACAACGGCCTCGACAAAGAGACGCTAACGAAAATAAACAAAGGCCGTTTTTTGTATGTAGTTTTGTACTGGTCAGGCTTGACGGATTTTTTGTTTGTTTCATGTTTTGCTTTTCGTACCTAAAACAGGTGCAATTCTCTTTCCAATTGTCCGTCGATCACGAATACTCAACGCGTCCGCTCGAGTGTGAGCTGAAAAATAATAAATAAAATATATTAACCATACTGAAACTCGCATCGGGGCATTTTTTTCGTGTAAAAAAAGTCACGCTTCCGGTCGAAGAATTCGATATTCAAAAAAATTCGATCGAGGACCGAGAAGCTGATCGCGACTTATTTTGACTTTTTAATCTGCATAGATTATTTTGTCAATTTAACGTCAAATATCTATGCAAATTGAGCGTGAGAATAGCGATCGATGTGAATAAATTCCGCGAAGGGGCATAAACAATATTTTACAAAGTCGAGCGTAACACCGCACACCGAGTTAGCGACTTCACCTCTATTACTTTTCGGTCACGTTCGGCTGACGTAACGTCGGGAAGACGCAGCGCGCATAGAGGCGGCAGCGGTGGCAGCAGCAGCCTCGCCGCGTCTAGTCGGGGACTTGACTCGAACGTTATTACGGGCCGATTTATCTTGTGGGACTTCAAAGCCCGGCTAACTCGCTAAACCACGGGCGTTTCTCCGTTTATCCGTCGACTACCGAGAGTTTGACGAACTCCCGAATCTTCTCGGGCCGGGGGCAGGTGGAGGAGAGCCGCGAGGCGGCGACCGAGTGACTACGGCGTCATCCCAGCCATTTTCATCGCTTCTCATTCGCTCGCGCAGCGTAGTCGCCCGGCACTTCGGTAGCTCCACCTCGGTTTTCTCATTTTCCCCTCCACACATACTTTACCCGCTTTTGATTCCTCCGGGCTCTCCGGCTGTAATCTCGTAGCCTCTCTCCGGCCTATTGTTGTTGTTGCTTTTTTTTTCCCCCTCTCCTTGTCGTCGCTCTCGTGCTCCGCACGACCGCTCGGCGCGCTGCTGGGTTTTAGCGCTGCTGCGAAAATTTTCCGCTCGCCTCCCGCGCGACGGGGGGGGGGGGGGGGAAAGGGGAACAACTCGCCCGGTCTCTCTCCTCGACTACTGCTACCCAGTTATTGAATTATTCACTAGATAACAGACATCTGTGAAGCTCGGGCGACGCTAAGAGGGAAGACAATTACCAGGAAACAGCTCGCGAGATAACAACAACAAGCCGGCATCTCCAACTAGCACCGCCGACTACCGCGCTCGGGACACGGAGGACCGGGCAACAAGAGGTGCCCGGCCTGCCTCTCGCTGCCGCAGCGCCCCCTCGCAGCAGTCGCCGCGCTCTCTGCGTTTAGCCGGCAGAGCGAGCAGGCGAAACGCGTGGCTCTTCCGTTCGTCCTCCCCCCCCCTCCCCCACCGCGTCGCTCGTCCCTCGACCGCTTCCCGCTCTTATCTTTACAGTGCCTCGTCGCCCGTTTATATCGCGATAGCCCCGGGAGTGAGTGTTAATTAACAGCGAGCTTCTTCCTCGCCTCCCGATGTCATCAGGCGACGTCGAAAGTCACGTAAGCGGGACTTTCCGACGAGATTCGATAATCCTCTCCAGTCTCACCGTCCTTGGAAATTGCGTCCCGTCCCGCCTCCGCCGTTTTTTTTTTTTTTCATCGCGTCGGACGAGAGGTGAAGCCGGGATTTTTCGTGATACGTAAGGTAAATAGAAACGTACGTGGAGAATTTTTCATCTTGACGCAAACGCGAGATTTCTGTCGGATGTGCGAGACACGTGGCAATTAGTACAGCGCGAAGACGAGGCGCTATAGTTGCATTTTTTGTCGACGTTCGGCGGGGGAATGTGAGTTTGTTGTCTGCCCTATTGAAAAGAACAGATGGAAATCGATAGAAATTGACAAAAACCACATTGGTACAGATAAGATTATTTCAGGATCTATGCGGTTTTTGTCCATTCCTGTCGGTTTCTATCAGTTCTTTTCAACAGGGTGTCGCCCGGCGCGGGCGCTCGGATTTCGCTGCGAACGTCTGTGTAACGAAACTAGAATGTCGAACACGAAAGCGCGGAGAGTGCTTGTTTGGTTGTTTGTTTGATTTCTTTTTCCACGAAATTTACTCGCCATCTCCTTGTCCGGTAGTCAATTGTTCGGGAATTTGCGCTCCCGGCGTACGACTTAGTGTCTTCACCCGTGACTTCCTGACTGATGCGCTGTTTATTAATTGGGTCACGAGGGATTTCGACGTAATACGACTGCGACGACAAAGGGAATCTCGGGAGCTACAATTAATTATTCCGAGCGCCAAAACTCGGCGACTGCGGAGTCGCCGGACTTAGCGGCGAGTCGCGCGCGCCTCGCGGATTGTTTGTTGAGAATTACGTCGTTCCGGCTGCGGCGAGCAGCCGGGAGGTCGCGCGACGCACCGGATGAAAATTCAGAAACAACTCAACGGAAGAGTTTTAATCATTGTGTTTCTCTTTCGTGGTCTTGTGCAGTTATAATGCTTAGGTACGCGAACAACATGTGGGTAAACCAGAATCGCGAGTTCAATGCCATCGCAATTGAGTGAACGAGCGATTTCTCTGCAATATTTATTATATTATAATTATACGCTGTGTCTAGCGTCACGCAAACGTGACTTTTGCGTCACTATTAAAGTCACACAAAGTCCGCGTGACTTTTATTTTTTCATTAAAGTCACACAAAATTGTCGTGACTTATAGTCACTTGCAAAAGTCACGCTAAATTGACGTGTCTAATAATTATTCGCAAGAATCACGCTCACTAATATTATATGTGTATATATAATGTTTTAAAAAGGAAAACCCGTTAAAAATCCTTACTAAAGTAAAAAATGACCGCTTTAAGGGAATGTGAAACATGTACCACGTGACACGTGAGTGCGAGAGAGATAGCTGCAATTTTAGAAACAACGCCATTCGATTGTTTTTTTCGAAAATCAACATTCTAACTAATTCATTCCCTCGGTGCACATTACTGGCGTCTGTATTTCAATTTTCACGTCGATCCGTTCATAATTCGCGTCAGAATCTACTCCCGAAATTTTGAGGTGCGCGACCGAGTGTTTCACATGCTCTTAATACTGTATGTAGTGTTTTTAAAGAGAAAACCGTAAGAATTCCTTATTAAAGCGGAACATTTCCGCTTTAGTAAAGTTTTTCATCAGTGAGCGTGATTCTTGCGAATAATTATCAGTCACGTCAATTTAGTGTGACTTTTGCAAGTAACTATAAGTCACAACAATTTTGTGTGACTGTAATGAAAAAATAAAAGTCACGCGGACTTTCTGTGACTTTAATAGTGACGCAAAAGTCACGTTTGCGTGACGCTAGACACGGTGATAATTATAACAATACTTGGCGTTGAGACGCGGCCAGGGCTCTTGATACACGTCGAACAGGACACCGTACATTGGGTGTTTTCACTACAAACAATAGTTCATAATATTCTTCGGTGCGATGCGTAAAAGTTCAGGACTTTTCGCCGAATAAACAGGCGTCGTATTTTGCACAATTAATTGTCTCCATATACCAACGAAGCGGTGATGCTGTGATGGACATCAAATGCGACTCGTGACTAATTTCTTTTACGCCAAATTCAGAGAGAAAGAAGGTGGTGAAATCTACGATAGATTTTATTACTTTATAAGAACAAGACGCGAAGCGTCTACACAACGCGCGCTGCTCGCCACGTTCTTTGTTTACGCGGTGCGTGTGTTGACCCGTCCTGCCGCGAGAGGTGGCGAGTCAGTTGTGTTTCCGTCTCGTTCGCGCTTGCACAGCATTTCGAGCCAAGTCATGTGTTCCGTAAACAGAATGAATTCCGTGTTGTGTTAGCCTGTAAATAATGATGCAGCTAACAGGCAGTGAGACACCCGTGGGTAAGGACTGTAAGGGTCGTTTCCCCTCGCACCTAACCTCACTTCTACGTTTTTCGATTCTCCTATGCAAACGGCTGCGAGTATCGAGGAACCAGAAGCTTAGCCCATTTCTGCACAGCTTCGTCGGATTCTTTCGAAATCTGAACTTGATCTGGCTAGTAGCTTAGGGAATTACAGAAATTTACCAAAGAACTCGTGACTTATTTTGAAAATGTACGTAAATTACGGGTGGCGTGGCGACCCAGACCCCAGTCATGAGTTCTAGGGTTAAAAAAGCTTTCGACTGAAAAAAAGCATAATTAATAAACGAATCGGGTAAATAAAAAATTGTGAAATAATTAAATAATTATTCGCATATCATAGTCGAGAGATTTTTAATTATTTCCCAATTTTTCATTTATCCAATTTGTTTATTAATCAAGTTTCTTTTTCATTCGAGAGTTTTTTTTTAATTTTTGTAAAATTATTTTTATTTCGTCCTTTTCAAATTACTATCGAAACGCTCTGCCATATGCGCTATGAAGTGAGTCACAGAATACGCATCAATGGCGGCCATCTTGCGATATTTCGATATATTCAAATAGGCTATTTGCAAAATTCATTTATCCATGCCAATCAAAAACTTATCAGCTCAATTGATAAAAACGTTATCGGGCGCCGGTCATGAAATCGATGTGCAAAATATGGTCAAGTATTTTTTTTCCCCGTTCTCGAGAACATAAGGGATAAAGAAATTGCTGAAATGAGCTGATTGCCGTGAAACGCATAATTCGCGCTTTTTTGCCCCGGAGCAGCAGTCGAAAGTTAAAAAGCGTCAGCGTCAACACGCGAAATCGCTGAAATACTTGGGTCAGCCACACGACGAAATAATTCGCGTTCCGATCGCGTAATTAAATATACATATTTTTTTCTAGTTTCGCGATAAAAAAATTAATACGTACACCCGACGATTGTTCCGTGGATATGTGTTGAGTGCTCGGCGCAACAACAAATTCGAGATCTCTTAGTCGCGTTCGTAGTTCAAGGCTTCCCACCCAGGAATTACGTGACGATAGATTGAATTATCGCAGATAGCTGCCTGCGTCCTGCATAAGTCGACGTATAATGACGTTTTCGACTCGGCGCTGCTCGCAATGTTGCGCTGTAATTAATTAACCTCGTGACTCAGATTACATCATGGATTGGTTGTTAATTATGTGTTTATTATCATCGTTGATTTTTTTTTAGATATCGTGCATTTTTTATTACAATTTTAGTGATTGGTTGTTAATTATCAGTTAATTAATAATTATCGTCGTTGGTTTTTATTATTACGATTGTTTTTTATTACTTCTTGGATGAAAAAGAGATAAAAGATGGAGGCGCTAATATTGAGGACAATTGATGTGGAAATTTCGTACCCGTCTTACCGCCGTCTGGGCTCTTCAATCAACCAGCCGTTCGCGGGTTGTCTCGAGGAGACATCGTCGTGCACACGCGGCTATCATCAGCCCGTATGCATCGTCGTATTACGGAATTTCGATTGGATTCGCCTCACGCGGAAATCGTTCTCGGAAATGAACTAGACACTACTCATGCGATTATCTCGCGCGAGCGTCGCGATCTTCGATCTCGCGTCAACGAAATTGGGCATTTTCGGGTGAAAGCCCTGTTTTGCGAAATTTTATTTACATTCACGTTATTCTGCCTCAAAAAGTTTGTGGCGCGAAAAAATTGGAAGGACGAGATTTTGCCATTTTTCGGGCGATACATGGATCAGTGAATTCCGACGTAATTTTTTTTTCTTTTTTTTTCCTCTCCATTTCACTTTAAAAAGGATTGAAAGCAGTGTTTTCGGGGGTAGAATACGCGTCTTAAGAACGATGGGAAGGTCAAACGTCGGTGTTCCGAGAAAAGAAAATGTTGATGAACTTTCCGCGTTTGACTGCTCCGTTAATTAAAAATATAACTTTGCGGAACCGCAATTTTGCGATTTTTCATCTAACGCAATTTGTCATCAATAGCGGATTTTTTCCGGAAAAACTTAACCTTCATCTTGTAATTGCAGAGCTACCAGGAATATCGCAGTTACATTCTCTCTTCCAGTCTCTTCGCGGAAAAAATGTACTTATCGTCCATCAACGTACCGTCGTACGTCGGCGATAAGCTCGCCCGGAGAGTTGCGAGTGGATTGGAACTGCTCGCCGGCGTCTCAGCGGCGCAACTCGGATACAGCGTCAGCATCAGATAAGCGAGCGCCTACACGTAATCGCTTTTTTCACTCCTCTCAATTACGAATTCCTCGAAGTCCTCTATTCAATAACTCTTAATTTCATGAAAAACATATCGCCTATTTTATAAAAAGGACAAAAAAACAAATTCAATCTTCACCCAAAAGAATTTAAGTGAATCCGAATTCCCTTCCAGAATTTTTCAATCGTATGCGACGAGCTCCGCACTTGTGGTCCGCGTTGCATCCAATTCCAATTTTTCTATTCATCAAAAGCATCGCCATTTTTATTAAAAAATAAGAAAATAGAAAAAAATTAAATCTTCACCAAAAACAATTGAAATGTTTCGGAATTCCCTTCCAGAGTTCTTCAGCCGCAGGCGAGAAGTTTTCGAGTCTCCGCAGTTGAAGTCCGCGTTGCATCCAATTCCAATTTCTCTGTTCAACCCCTCTTAGCTTGATCAAAAACATCGTTAATTTTATGCAAAAACTAAAAAGAGGCAAAACAAAACAAATCCAATTTTTATCCAAAATAATTGAAATTATTCGGAATTCCATTCCAGAATTCTTAATCCGCAGGCGAGAAGTTTTGGACTTTCCGCAGTTGGGGTCCGCATTACATCCAATTCCAATTTCTCTGTTCAACCCCTCTCAACTTCATCAAAAACATCGCCAATTCTATTCAAAAACAAAAAAGTGACAAAAAAAAAAAAACAAATTCAATCTTCGCCCAAAAGAATTGAAATGATTCGGAATTCCCTTTCAGAGTTCTTCAGCCGCAGGCGAGGTGTCTTCGAGTCCGCAGTTGGGGTCCGCGTTGCAGCCGCCGGAGTGGGTACCGAGCGCCGGGATGTAGCGCGCGGCCTGCCTCCCCCCGCAGCGCGGAGGAGGATGCTTGCTGTCGTCGCCGCAGCAACAGTGGCAGCGGGGCGTTGAGCGTGTATAGTTCGGCAAAAGCCTCGAAACAAGCTCGCTCTATCGCCGGAGAACCGGCAAAGTTTCGGCCGGGGTTCCCGCTCCGCGTTCGCCCGGTATTTCGCATTCGGGCCATCCCAAGAACTTGAGGTCGGGCGGGGGGAGCGCGGCGAGCGCGGCGGGCGCGCTCCGTGTTTTCGTCGGTCGGGGCTCTATCCGCATATATGTCCCGTATATAGCGGAGGACCCGGACGTACATGGAGGCTGTATATATGCGCGTGGGGCGAGCGGCGGCGTCCCTCTCACACCCTTTCGGCCAGCCGAACTGCGCCTCTCCCCGTTCGACCGTTCTCCGCAGTGTCCTTCGGCTGCAACACGGTCAAAGTGAGTAGAAACCCGTTGCACACTCGTTCTGTGATTAAAGAAAATTACGCGCCACTGTAGGACACGGATAATTACAGGCGCGCGGGCGAGGACTCTCCCTCCGTTCTGGCGGACGCGAACGAACGTCGAGGGCCGGCAGCGGCAGCGGCAGCGAGCGAGGGCGAACGGCCCCGGGGGGCTGGACACTCGCGAAAACCGCCGCGGGACACTGGATAGTCCTGCAGGGATGGAGCCCGTGACGCTGCTGCCCACTGCGACGCTGACCAGCGACGACAACGGACCGCTCGGTGTCCGCGAGGCGCAACCTTCGTCCTGGACGACCAACGCCGGGCGACCAGATCTCCTCACTAATTTCACCGCCAACTCGGATAGTAAGATAAACTTGCGGCAAATACCATTTCCCCGCTCGCCGATGATCACACGGCACAGGCAACGGCTGAACTCGTGGAGCAAATGAAAGACATGGAGGGGTTTTTAGCTGGGAGGGTTTTTCAGATTGGGCTGCTGCTGCCGCTGCTGCTGGGCAGCCCGCAATCTGATCTACGCGTTTATTTATTTATTTTATTACGAGGAATTTTTTTCTCTTTCTGGGATCGATAATTTTTTCGTTGCTCGTAATCTGATCTACGCGTTTATTTGTTTTTTTGATGGGGGACGATTTTTGTTTTGGGGTCTCGATAATTTTTCCTCGGTGAGGAATTTTGTCTCACAAATAGCTGTAGCTTTTTTTTTTGGGATTTGTGAAAATTGCGGTTGATTGATATACCGGAAAATGGAAATTAACAGGGACGCCTGACCCGAAGAGCCACACGACTCGTTAGCCATATCAAAGACCGCCTGGCGTCTTATTCGTGACTCCTTGAGTCACACGATATAACCGTACGATATATCCAGCGTGTGTATACTCACTGCGACTGGCGACAAACTCTCGGACACCGCTCGGCCCCCACCTCCCCGGATGCGGCGGACCTCGTTAGTCGTCAAAGACCGAGTGTTCCCCTTTTGCGAGCCCTCGCAAACGCCGTCCCCGTCCAAATTGCCGCCGCGCGCCGTCCTGTCTCTCCGCGTCCTGCGCTTCGTACGATATTACTATCGACGCGAGATTCGCCCCCCCCCCCCTGGGCACGCGGGATTTTAAACCGGTGGCGCGCGCGTTACGTATGAACGAACGGAAAAATTATCGAGCGTGAGAAATTATTGAAGTGGCGTAGAGCGGGCGACGCTGGCGACTTTTTGGCCGCGACACCGGTTGGTACGGTACTTGCGGTCGCGCATGAACGGAATATCTCGTGAGACTTATAGAGGCGATTCAGACAACGGCTGTTGGCTATGACTACGAGAATTTACTCTTATATCCGCGTATACCGATTATTTTTCGACCCTTGGACGGATTTTCGCGACGGATTTGCGGCTCTGTGTTTGATTCAGAGTTGCACGTTCTCGTTAGTTTGAGAAATAAATGTCACAGCTCGGTTCGTTTTGCAGGTGTGATTTGAAAACAATCACCTGTGGCTATTATAAAATGATGTGTGAACTTTTGAATAGCTGCATAGATACCTCATTTTCGATAAGAAATTGCGAGCAATTGCACAAAAAAATGGGAGAGCGCGGTCCTTCATTACTTTCGAGATGCATTAACCGCGTTGTTCTATTAAAAAAAATCAACCATGAAGTTTTATTGAAAATAAATATTCTTTGCAGCCAATGAAAAATGTACGCATTATATTATAATTACTCTGCGTTACTATTAGTAATTGATAAGTGCAAAGCCAATTGTACCATCTACTTTATTTGTAGAAGATTTAGGGATACAACTCTGGTATGATTTGAGTTTAACGTGTTGTCTTCGGTATTGACGACATTTTGTCGTCTAAGTTCAGCAGTTCAGCAATGAAAATACTTATTCTCTATTAATATTGGAGGGGTGGGTTTTTTTTATACAGTCATTAAAACAAAATTGTTGCACGTACGAATGATGAAGTCTCGCTTCGCGTTGCACCGATGTATCAAATTGGCCTTGCGGAGTCTCGTTTTCATTCTGCAAATACTGAGCATCGCGAAGAGTCCGCAGTATATGAATATCCGCTCGCAGTTCTTGCGCCCAAGATGTACTCGCTTTCGCGGGGAAATTCTTCTTTCCGCGGTTACCCGTCTTCGTCCAAATTTCTTTGTAACTTTTGTGCGTGAGAACGTCAGATGGAAATTCCTGTACTCGAACCGGACAGAGTTTTCTCGCCGGGGCAGAGCGCGAGACCTCGGGAAAGCCAATTTGGTCCACCGGTGCTACCTGAACTCCGGGACAAGGGAAAAATGGAAGGAACATTTGCGCCACTGAGAGAGCCAGAAGAAAAGAATCGCTTATGGAAATCTTCGATCTTTTACGCTTGCCAAGTGATAAATTTTATTTTAAGTATCTTAGAGATCAATAATTAATTGCAAAACAAGTAGACAAAATGTCAGAGTCGGGCAATTAAATATAACGTTGAAATCTTAATTATTGACTTTCCTCCCTCCCTCGATCATGGGGCGGGGGGGGGGGGGGGGGGAAATTTGTAGTCTGAGAACCGCTGCGACCATCCGTGAATTGTTAATCCGTCAACATTGTACGCGCGCGTTAATCCGTCAACATAGCATCCTCAGTGATTCTCACGCGCGAAAAAAAAGCGCAGCCTTCGGCAACTAATTAATTATAAAATCCTGTACTCCTATTATATTTACGTACACAGTCGGTGGCGCGGATTATTCGGCTCTAAGCCAGCCGCGCGCGCGGGTCGGAAGAAGCGGGGCCGAAATGTACGTACCGAGGCGACTCACACAATGCGGAAAGCCGAGTTTCCGCATTGTTCGGACCTTCCGAGAGGCGCGCGCGCCCGAGGTCCGAACGCATACGGGATGGCCAGTCCATTACCAGCTTACAGGAGGTGTACACGCGGACTCGGCTCGCAAGTGCACCGGTCGATAATGCTTCTTTAGAATGTTCCGCGGGAGGAGGATTCAATTTTGTCTCATTTGCAGCCTTTCACGTGTGAACAGCGGAAATACTCGCGAGGCGCCGGGCGAACCGGTAGTTTAATTGACGCGCATTTCCCGCTCTTCCATACTTAAGCCCTTCGCGCACCGCCATTCGTATTCGCCTTTCTGGCTGAAAAGCTTTTTACCCGGCGGCGGACGAGAGAGAAAAAGCAAATATCCGCGTCCGGTCCGCGCTTAATGTATCGACGATCGGCAACGCGCTCGGTAGTAAAAGCAAACGCGCTAATGCGCGAAACTTAGCGTTAATATTTGCGGCGCGCGGCCGCGCGGGATTACGGCCCCCCGGAAAGGGATTCGTCGGCTTACCAATTTCGAAGTCACACGTGCTTAAATTCGCATCAGCACAAATCGTACGACATTTTTTAACACCGCAATGTTTTTGCCTGTGAAAAAACTTGTTTTCTTTTTAATTCGCGGTGAAATTAATTTTTTGAAAAGCAGTAAAATAATCTCGACGTGTCGAGAAAATCGAATTGCCGAGGTATCTACGCATTGAGACGTGTTGGCTTTGCCGTGTAGTTTAGTGTAGTCGTGCATTATATATATCATAGAGTGTACGACTGTATTAAGCTACATAGGTTTGAGGTGCGCTGCATAAGTAGAAAGTTACGAACATGCTGCGCGCGCGAAGACACCGACACTGCGCCCCGCACATTGAGTTGTATTCGGGTATAATTTGCGAAGCTCCCCGTAACTCCGCGTTAAGTACAATAACAATAATCACGCTCGAACAATCTTCGAGCCGGCAACTGCGCTGGATCGGTATCGCCGTGTTGCGGCTGCCGCTGCGTCGACGCGAAATATTTTTGGCGCCACGCGGATAATCGCGGACGGAACGCCGTCCATAATCGGGCAATTAACGTCAAATCAGCATGAATTCCGAATTATACTCGCAGATATCCTTTTGACAGAGGCGATCAGATCTCGTTAGCGGGCTCGTGTCAGTCTCTATTAGGTCTCTCGCGGAGGCAGGAATTTCGATTCACTCGCGCGCGGTTTCATGAACTGCTGAGGCCTCTCGCGCCGCGCCGATCGAAGTCACCGATCAATTAACGGCCTAGCGATTGGACACTTTCGAGTAATTAATTTCGCCGCACCGGTGTATCCATTAGAATGTAAATTAAAGTTCTCCCTTTGGTCGCGCGGCGGTTGATTTGAGTAAGAGAAAAAAAAATTGAATATGTCGGTTCACATCAATGAGTTGATTCTGTTTGGTAGAAAATTTTAATCCCGTCAATACAATTGTAACGGACTGACAATTTATTACAGATACTCGAATAAAAAAAGAAATTGTACGTTTTCGATTTAAATTACAAGAAAAAAGCAACTCAAAGGTTACTAAACAAATATACATTTTACATTTTCAATTGAAGTTACAAAAAAATAATCCCAAAAGTTCCTCAAAGGTTCCTAAAAAATACATTGTACTTTTTCCGTTTAAGTTACAAAAAAATAATCCCAAATGTAACTCAAAGGTTACTAAAAAAAGTATTTACGTTTTCAATTGAAGTTTTAAAAAAATCCCAAAGGTTACTCAAAATGCGAAATTCTTAGTTAAATATTTCCCTCTCAAAGTTGCCCTCTTACTCGTCCCTAATTACCACCCTTTTTCCACACAAATTACGCTGTTTCCCACCTAACCATAAATTCCAAGTCCCTCTCGCGCAGTGTCGAAAATTTTAAACGCAGCATTTATCGTATTATCAAGTGACATGCGAGATTGGATTGTCGGTGACAGGGAAACGGGGATGCGAGTAATACCGGGCGGGCGTCGCGCTAACATTCGGCGGAAGATATTCGCCGAGTATAATCCCCGGGCGGGAACTTTGTGAATGCCCCTTTAGCCGTGCTGCCGCGGGAATCGGACTACTTTGTCCATAATTTAGTTAAGAGCGTCATGCGTGTGACGTGTACGGTATAGAATAGATCGGAACAACCGAAGCGCGAATAGAACTGGCGTAGGGCCAACCCCCGGGTCCAGAATCCGTGTAAGTGACTTATTATCCACCGTTTGCCTATATGCGCGCGGCGCCTGGGCCGGCTCCATCGGTGTTATGTAGTGTACATACTAAAGAGGATCGCCCCGTGGTGCGCGAGCCGGTTAGCCGGAGCCACCCGGGTGGGACGAGGAGCGAGCGAGCGACGCGCACGCTAAACATCCGAGGATATTAGAGCCAAACCGCTGCCCGGAGTTACATATCAGACGAACGTCAACGAATCCGGCGGAGCGTAAGCCGCGCTCCGATCCCAAACAATTAAACAGGCTATGTGAAACCGCGCTGGATGTTATTCGTTATCTTTCGCGAAGTGCTTGTAATAACGTTAGTCGGTGTAACACAACAGATATATTTCCATTGTGGAAAATGAATGCGTTAAATATATTTATATATTATTTATATATATTTGTATCTTCCGTATCGCATGCGCACAGTAGATACGATTAAAAAAAATCGATATTACTCTGAAGAATATATAAAAGTGGTTTCTGTCCCGCACTTATTTGAATGAACTGTGCATGGGAATAAGTTGCTGGCACGTCAAGTTTTTTGCGTGGCAGCGACTAGACGGGTTTTACTTCGCTAATACAGGATGTCCCATTTTCAATGGTTCACTAAGATAACTGCTGAAAAAATGGCGTTGCACAAAAAAGTTTTGTGTGGAAATCGAATGGTTTTGAGGGGTACATATAATGGTCATATCATCTTTTTTTTTCAGGTTCAACCTTAAGATCACACGGAGGTCAATTTCGTTATCTAAATAGGGAACCTATCATGGTTTAATACTTTTGAAAGGATTTTTATTTGCAAGGAACTTTTCGTTTGCGTATCACTTTTATTTCATGAGATGGCCACACTTTTTTATGTCTGGCGTAATATTTTTGTTTTGAAAAAACATATTTATATCTTCGATGTATTTGTTGTACACACATTTTTCTGTTGAGGTTTATTCATGCGAACGTGTTAATTGCGAAGTTTTCGAACATTTACAGGGTTTTTTTTCGTGCACAAATAATACGGGATGTAGTGAATTAAAAAATGAATGTTTACCGATAAAAACGCGCGTGTTTGCCCGAAAACGGTTCAGACAGCCCTTGACAATTAGGGAAATTAAAGTGCATAACAGCGGAAAACGTACTCGTGTTCAGTCAATCGCGTTGCGTTTATTTATCTTTTCAGCGAGCGGCCGGGAGTAAACACACACCAAGACAATCGATCGATGTAATCCGCGGAAAATGACGAACTTGACTTCTCGTTTCTCTGCATCATTGAGTCGCTGGAGTAACATGTCCGTCTTGCTTTGTTTTCAGGCTTATTCACGACAATCGGACAACCGGAAGGACAGCCTGCGCCGGGGAATATTCGAAGAGGGAAAGTATAAACGGAGACGAGGAAGCGGGGAAACCAATTGCGAGTCGACATGTAAAAACTTTGAGGTTTGCAACGCACACAATGTCGGCGAGGGCAAAGTTTTACGAACCCCCGACGAAATATTGGATGAAAACAGGAGGGTGCGGCGAGTACGACGACTCCGCAAGGTTTGTCCGATGGTATGACTCGCCGCTGCCGTCGCGTGTCAGCTTGGAAAACCAGAGTCACTCCTGGCCGTCGCGATATCTTCTGACGCATTAGATTTCTTCGCCGCGACGTACGAATTTTCAAGCAGCCACGCGACCGAAACCGTTGAGAAGTCAATATATCGCATAATTCGCATCCAAATGCACTAGTAATTAGACAACAGCACGTCATGAAATAAGGATGCAACCAGCAAATCCTGCACTCAAGTGGAAAAGGCTTTTAAGAACGGACGAAATTTCGCGAAATTCTCCGCTTGACACGACAGAAGTGAAAACGAAATCGCGAAGAAAATATGGAAATTCGAAATCAATAACACTCGTCGGTGTCCCCGCGAAGAATGCAATCACATGACGAGCTCGTTAGGGGTGCGTGCGACGCGTCGCGCGCGCGCGTTTAAACTTTCAACGAAATTCCGGATTATCGGGGAATATCGTTAAAGTTTCACGCGGGGGGGAGTGGTGTGGGAAGCGCGAAGAACGCCGGGGTTGGAAGGGCGAGAGGGATAAAGGTCGTCGCAGCAGTGGAGCAAGGTGGGCGAATGAGAGGGGTCGATGTAGCGGGTGTAGGAGACGCCGTGGCTCGGCGAGGGAGAGCGAGCGAGAGGGAGGAGGACAATGAGTGTCAGAAGAGGCGAGGAGAGGAGAGGAAAGCTGTCCGCAACACGTCTCTGCTCTCAAGCATCCCGACCGCCCGAGGCGTCCAAGTTTACTTACAACTTCTCTGCCAACTTCTCAATATTCATCCCAATTATAGTGTATAACGAGACGTGCCCCGAGACGAGGCAATTGTTGCTGCTGCTCCGAGCCTCGAAGCAGCGCCACACAAGTACCGAGCGCCGTCGCTATATAACGCGTATAGTTTGCCGCGGTAATGGTATAATAGATAACGTCAAAGGCGATCATTACGGGGATATTAGGTTGTTGAGCCCTCGACACTGTCTGTATTTCTTATGAAAATCGACGCCGATTGATCGTGCCGTGGGAAATTTCGCGGAAGGCGGTCGATCGCCGAGGCGTCGATATACGTTCGGCTGCGAACATCTCCGCTTACATATACTCGCGACAAGCTACGGGTCGGAGAGGCGGGTTTGATGGATTACGGGGGGCCTTAAATCGACGCCGTTGCCTCGTATAAACGCGCCAGCCATTCAGACTGCATTAAGTATTCAGACTGTTGTGTGTATTGAAATAGTCGGCGCTCGGTGTGTGAATTTTGTCGAAGATTGAGGAAAAAATTAATTGAGTATCGACCACCAGCGGAAATAAGCAGCGGAGTTTGTATGATTTTCTCTTTTTTCGGTTCCGCTTGCAAATTCCGTGTCACAATTGTGTTAAAATAAAAAATTCTATTTCGGCACCGGTGAAAACAAATGATTATCGACGACTGAATAGTTATTTATGAAAAGTTTATTATTTATGTAAGTATGCAATGAGAAGAGGCTGAATACCGCCTAGTTATAGCGGCGGAACATATGTTTCCGCTTATTGGCACTCAATTATTCGTCACAGTTTCTCAGACTGAATAACCAAAATAGACGACGACACCAATCAGCGGAAAATGTTCTTCCAGCGTTACTTCATATTTTATAACAGCCCTCCCACGATTCTCGTGCAATCCGGCAATCAATAGCGTTCGCACAAAAATAGACGTTAGACGAAATCAGGACGACGGAATCGCGAGCCGTGGCGTTTTCATAGTTTTCCACGATGGTACATTAGCCACCGCGTGGGTCGGTATCGACCGAAACCTCGCGATAAACCGAATTACCAGAGGTTTCGCCAGTTTCACCGCGCGCATTCCGGGTGTCTCGGTAAACTCGTCCACGCCGATATCAATAGTAATGACGACGTTAATTTGCTCGCAAGTTATCGCAGCCGCGTAGCGCGAGCGAGAGGGGAAACAACGAGAGCGCGCGGACGGATCGCGAGGGCGAAGGGTGCGAGGGAGCCGGGAATGATGAGAAGAGCGAGGGAGAGACACGACAGCTCGCGCTTGCCTTCTCTCACTTCCAAACTTTATTCTATCTTCGGAATTAGTTCAGCCGTCTTGGCACGTCTTTGTCGAGATGTTGGTGATAAAGTTTAGTATGCTAATTCGTTGAACAGCTGCGCGGCTTCCCCGCCGGCTCGGGCAAAATACCGCCGCAAATTATTGAATTTAAATTGCCGTAATTAAAATGTGTTATGCCCTGCGACACATTACGAATTTCGTGGTAATATCCGACCGCTCTTTCGCTCTCCTGTCCTGCTCCTCCTCCTCCTCCTCCTCCTCCACCCGGCCCTCGTTTCCTTTACACTGCAGCTACGCTGCACTCGCGCCGCACGCTCGCTATCCCCCTCGGCCGTGCTCGCCGCCAGCTTCGAACGAGTTCCAAACAACTACGTACCCCACCCGCGTTATATAGCTAACACGGGTTCTACATATTGCCGGGATCTTCCGGCAAGTTTCTCTCCCCGAGATTATTCGCCGGATGGATGGATCATTTGTTTGCGATAATACCGCGGGTATAATTCGCGATATAAATCCGCGTTAGCATATTCCCAATTGAACAGGAGGCAATTGAATTTAATGGAATTTATGATGTTTCAGGGGATGCCGAAAAAAATGCGCCGCTGTGGATGAGGCGAGACTGAACGCCGAGGGCCAATGAAAATCATCCGGATTAACGTGGATACAGCTCGGTTCAACTAGTTGGCACGGTCGGCTTGACTTTGTCGTTGGTTTCTTCGCGTCTAATCCCGCGAAAGGGGGAATCAAGTGAGTATAGAAATTCGTTGAACCAGCCGAAATTTCGTTGTCACGAAATTCACTGTCCATTGAGCGTCACTCATTTCACACTGAGATAATAAAATGGGAATACCATTTAATTGCCTTCCTAGTATAAATATTACTAAAATTTCTCTGAGTTTATCAGTGCTACTCGTGAAATCTGGATTCTCAGAAACGAAAATCTCTTCTATCGGAATTGTTTACGAAGCGTCGTGCTTTCACGTCGTTCTCGCCGACTTCGCGGGAAACGTCAAACAGCACAAAGTATACGTTTCTCGTTATGAATATTTTTCGCCCATAATGCCACACTAATGAGAATCAAGTGAGGATAAAAATTCGTTGACCAAGTCAAAATTTCGTTTTCGCGAATTTCACTATTCATTGAACGCCACTCATTTTTCACTGAGATAATAAAATGGGAATACAATTCTATTGCCAGCAGAGTATAAATATTACTCCAATCTCTCTCAGTTTATCAGTGCTGATCGTGGGATTCGGATTCTCAGAAGCGAAATTCTGTTCTATCAGAATTGCTCACAAAGCCTCACGTTTTTACGTCGTTCTCGCCGACTTCGCGAAAAGCGTCAAACAACACGAAGTGCACGTTTCTTGTTATCAATATTTTTCGCCAATAATGCCACCACTGATGAGAATCGCCGGTCGCTCGCGAACTTTTCAATGGGATTCAATTTTTTCGCGGCGCCTCGTTGAGCGTTTCAGGGGGGGTGTGACATAATGGAGCCGTAATAGTCTTTCCAATTAGGCGTGACCAATTAAGATCGCGGCCGTTTAACGCGTCGCTCCAATCAAGAGACAGACAGTCCGTAAGTTAACACTTGGCCTGTTCAGCGGTGGGTTGTCATGGCGCGGGGGGTGGCGGGGGGGCAGGGGGCTCGGGATGGTTCGGGGCTGAACGTGGAGGCAGCCAGTCAGACAGGGGTAGATCCCAGGCAGAAGCTTCGCGCGCGCACACAGAGCGCGCGCGCTTTTCAGCTTTCATAGAGGGATGAATAGGGCAGCTCTGGCAACCCGCCAGACAGCAAGTAACTTATTATATCTGGCATTAAATTATTATAGAGCCCGGCTCCGACAATGGGCACAGCGAAGTGCATAGGAAACGATTAAACTGAATGACGGATCTAGACCCACTGTGCCTGCGCTCTTTCTCTTTTGCTCACTGTCTCCCTCTCCCTCTCGGCCTCTCTCTCTCTCTCTCTCTCTTTCTCCCTCTCGGCGCGACTCGGTTCTTCTGACGAAATCGTAAATGCCATACATGCGCTTTTACTTATGTATATTTCCCTCGCCAAAGTGTCCTCGCGAGCTTTGTCAGTGCGTTACATTGACGTTGCCTTGAATGGATTTGCCTCTGATGTCTGGGCTCACGAGAAACGCCGCGTTGCGACTTCTTGCCGGCACTCGCTGCGCCGTGGATGCAATTATCAATTAGAGCGTTATTATTGCCGCAGCGCTCGTATAAGTGAATCAATTTCGCGGAGCCACCAGATGCATCGGGACGAGATTCGCGAATAATCCGCGCGACATTGTCAAGTGTTCAAATAAATTGGGGGCTGGGAAACACAGTTGTTCTGATTCTTTGGTGAGCTTTTCGTACAGCTAGGTCGGTTTCCTTTTTCGCTTAAGAGGCAGTGATACTTCGCACGGAACTTCGTCGCCCAATGTTAAATGTCTATAGGGCTGTCTCGCTCGCACCTTTTTATTTGTCGATTCTCCTGAACAAAAGGCTCCGAGTATCGATGAGCCAGAAGCTTAGCCCAATTCTGCAATACTTCCGCACATTCTATCAACATTTCACCTTTATCTGCCGAGTATTTTGGGAGAAAATAGGTTTCAACATTTTCAGCAGTGGTAGGAGAAACGTCACGGCCTCTTAATTGAGAAGCGCTTGTTTACCGAAGTTGATAATTGCGAAACTCGCGGATTCCCAAGATGCTCCCTTCCCAGAACTTAATTTTTCTAGGATGGGGTTTACCTTCGTTGAGTAGGGTTGGATAGAGTTAAGTTAGGCAGGTACGATTAAGTCAGGAAGCCTGGTTTAAGCAAAACATGTCTGGATTTTTCGACGAGTTTTTTCACGCAACCGGATCGCTATTTCCTTTTTATCTTAATTGCAAATCGTTTGTTTGCCGAAATAGTGAGAGCCGCGAGCTTTTACTTAGTTATTTTATCATTGAAGCGTTCTTGCGGGCTCTGTCAGTGCGTTTTCATCGATTTTATACGTGGAATACATTTGCATCTGTTTCCTCGCGAACCAGCTGTGTTGCGACTTCTTGCGGCTCTGCGCCGCGAGTGTAATGATCATTTAGGGCGCTATTATTGCTGCGGTATTCATATCAATGAGCCAATTAGAGGGAAGTGGCGGCCTCGAAACTGAATTTGCGAGCCTCCTCCGAGCACTCAAATGATAGGTTGAATTACGAGTATGGAGGGAAATACTCGTATTCAATTTTCGGCAATTATTTTTTAAACCTCGTCCAGAAATTTCATTTTCCTGACATTTTTTTCGAACCGATAGCAATAACTTTCGAATGATTCCACTCGCTGAAGTTGTGCATCAATGCAGAAAAATAATTGTTCACTTCCGTTTTCCTCTTTGCGTGATCTGCGTGAATTCGAGTAATTCAAAACTCGATCGATCGAAACGCCGCGATTTTTTGAACCGCTATTAACGAGTCCTTGGCGATTCCATTCATCAACGCTGTGCAACACTGCAGAAAAATAATTGTCTATTTCTTCGCTTTGCCTTCGCGGCTTCGTACGATGCCAAACGAACGGGAATTGCACGAAATCACGGTAAAATCCGGCGCGCACGTCGCTTTTAGATTTCCTCCTTTTGTCTGAAATGTTATTTTCTTTGCCAATTAGTGGGGATTACGGAAGAAGTCTCGAAGGGTCCTTAGGTACCGCGACGTTTCCCGATGAACTGTATACGTGTATATCTCTGCGATACCGCTAATGGTTCTTGAGGTTGTCTGCGGTCAATTATTTCTTAAGCTGCCTACAGCCCAGTCGGAAAGGAGTGAGACGAGCCGGGAAGCTCCGCAATAGTCAATAAAGTTAACAAATATCACGCACATTTCTGCGGCAAAATACGTGCTCTGCGATCTTCCATCTGGCCGTCACCTTCGAGCGCAGGGAGCAACAAGTAGTCACTTCGCGTCGGCCGATAATTAAGTTTGACGAGAGTGATTGAATCGCATCGATAAAGAATTCATTGTCCGTTGAAACATGCATGGCGAATTTTCGTCACTTTGACACTAATCGCCCATACCGATATTTGGAAAATCAAGCCTGACGAACAGGAAGGCAGGAATCTGCCTTTATCGTTGCTTGGTGCGAGACTCCGGTTTCTGTAACAGTAACGGCGAATTCAAATATGGATTTTCGCTAGAAAGTTAGAAACCTACCTTAACCATCGTGGACAATCATCTTCGTCCTTGGTGGATGGTAACGTTTCTTGAGGGTTCAGAAACAGCTAGGAATCTACCTTTTCCATTGAGCTTCACCGACGGAGGGTAGAAATTTCTCATCGCCGAGGGTGGAAGTCGAGGGTCTGTCATTGCCGACCTCCCTTAGTCTAGAAAGTCTCGGGTAAGCTTCCGGCTATCCCTCTGACGATTGGGAAGGAATTCCTGACGTGTGACTAGCGTCGTAGATTCTTAATAACCCTGACTCTTCGTAGGGCATTGAGGGATAGTTTTTATCGCCTCTGAGTAATGTTGGCGTCTCCTTCATCCTGAGGATCTTTAGAAGAATTCACAGAATTTCTACTAACCGTCTACCACTCGAGCCGCGAATCTTGTGAAAATTAATTTCACCAGTGATTTTCCAATCTTTGCAAAGAAAATTAATTAAAGTAGGAAAAACGTTCTAAGTGATTCATCAAATATGAAATTTTTAGTTTCAAGTGATTCACGAAATTTGAAATTTCGTATTTAGAATTTTGTAGCCTGACCTCTTCTCTCATGCTTATTAAAATCCCGTATACTTTCCGTCGATTCGGTCGAACGGGGCATAAGCGTCTCTTGACAAAGATCAGGGGAAACCGGGTTACGCTATATGTATGCAGATTTCTCGTATACATGCATCAGCGATGAATAAGTTTTCCCGCTGGCTGTGCATAGCTCGCGAGGCGAGGGCACCAACGAAAGCCTCTTTATATCTATCAGGTGCAGGAAAGTTTGATGTACAAGAGTGGATGGGGGAGGTGAAGTACGAGAGAGAAACTTCATTGTTGCCTCGTCTGATCGAGGTTTCTTCAGTGCAGTTGAAGGAGCACGGGAGAGCGTAGTCAGGTAAGCACAGAAGATAGAGAGGGGGTTCGGCAATATCTCGGCACCTGAACTCCTCGTAGTGAAGCAGACTCGTCAGCTAGTCTCTTTGCGTAGATAAAGACGCGCGTGCTCCTTCATCGTACGCTTCTCCCTCTCTTTCGATCCACCTATACCTATATATTTTTAGTACAATACACATACAAATATTCCTTACGTTCTGTATGTTATATTCGCCATCGAAACGTTTATTTATTCGACTCTTTTCTGCTCTTTTTTTTCTTCCGCTTCTTCATCCTTTTTTTGACGTTGGGCATGAGCACGGGATAGAATAGGGAATGAGAGAAACAGTGAAAGATAGAAAAAGGAGGAGCCGAGTATATCGTATTAATACTTGGCGTCGAGACGCTACCGCGTCTCTTGATTCAAATATTTCGCCGTTGCTATTGTGCAGGATTGAGGCGACTCCACGGCCATCTTGACATCGCTCGCACACGGATTCCGTGGCCAACTTGACCTGGAATTTCCTAATTACCCAAGGATTCGCTAATAGCCCCGGATTCCCAAGGTCAAGATGTGCCCCTCCCAGGGAATGATTTTTCTAAGACGGCGTCAGATTCGTTGAGTAGGAACGGGTACGGCTGTGTTAGAGAGGATTAAGTTGAGTAGCTTTGAGTCAGGTAGACTTGGGTTGAGTAAGATTTAGCTAGACAGGATTACGTTGAGTAGGTTTAAGTCAAGGTTAAGTAGGGTTACATTAGAAGGATTAGTGTGGATTTAAGTGTATTAAGTGTAGGTTTTAGTCAGGCAGGCCTGGGTTAAGTAGGGTTAAGTTAGACAAGGTTAAGTAGGGTTAAGTTAAAGAGGATTAAGTTGGGTAACTTTAAGTCACGCAGGCCTGGGCTAAGAAGGGTTAAGTGAGACAGGATTAAGCTGGGTAGGTTTACGTCAGGAAGGCTTGGCTTAAGTAGATTTGAGTTTGGTAGAGCTAAGTTTGTTAGGAACAGAGAAACTTCATTTTGTGCCTCGTCTGGTCGATGCTTCTTCACTGCTTTTAAAGGAGCACCGGAAGCCTAGTCCGGTTGGCAAAGAAGAAGTCTAGGCTGCAATATCTCAGCACCTGAGTTTCTCAAACTGAAGCAGACTCGTCAGCCAGGCTCCTTGCGCGGATCCTTTGCTCGCACTTCTCCTTCGTACACTTCACGTGCACCTATATATTTCTAGCGTAATATACATCCATACATATTATGTATATGAAATATACATATATATATTTATGTATATATCATCGTACAACGTTGGGGACGTAAAAAAAGTTTTGTCCGCGATAGGATAGTCTTTACGTCGTGTCGAGGGAAGAGGCGCCTCGAGGTGAGATTGCTTTATACATTCCTAAGCGCAAATGTATGCACATATTTAAAGCGTCCGAGGGATTTTTATAAAAGTGTCTGACTGCCACCGGGAGGCACGCGAACGCTCTTGTCTCATATACTTTGGACGTTACTTCTGGTATCCACAATATGTATATTGTATGCATAAACTTATGAACAGACAACGTGCCGTAAAATATGTACAATGGAATATTAGTTTCTGTCCGCGCTCGCGCAGTTTTATTTGGCAATTAGTATTATAAGGCGCCACGCTAATTGCACGGGAGCGAGGGAGAAGATTGGGGGGTGAGCAGGAAACGACAGAGGACGTCAGAGTCCAACGAGGAGGGAGAGAAACTGCTTATCAAGTAATGCACACGAAACGAATTAAACAGCAAAGTTGAGCTGAAAAATTGCGAACTCGCGTCCCGTACTGTTATTTACCCTCGCGAACTGCGGGCTAAAAGCGAGAGACAGAGGGAGGCGGGAGATGAAAAGTGTAGTTGATTGCCCGTGGCTCTTGATATTGCCGCTGTGATAGTTGAAACTGTCTCACTGCGAAGGAGACGAGTGGGGAGCAAAAGAGAAAAAGTGATTCGCGATTTCAACAACATTTGCCACAAGTTATTATTCCTCGTTTCGCGCATCGCGTGGTTTTTAATTCTCTTCGCTCGCTCGGGTGGAGCTTGACGATCGGTGGAGTGTGATATGCGACTGTTTATACCATAAATCGCGTATCTGCTCTGCCAGGTCTATAACCGGTCTCGTTATCTTCGAGGAGTTCTTTCAATTACCGCTTCATGATATTTGCCGTTGTGTAGCGCGCAATGCGCTTTTACGCTGCCGAGGGACATAAACACGAGGACTACTTAAATCCTTCCACTTGTTCCCGCAGGAGCGGCGAGTGGGACACGAGAATGGGAGAAGAGGATTGGACGGCGAGGATGCGAGAGGGCGAAGATCGACGGGATCAAAGCTAATGAAGTCGTAAACAGGGAGCCGCTCGCCGCTCTCGCTGCAGCCTTAATGCACCGCGTATATAGGTCATGCATGTGCACGGAACGAGCGTTGCGAATCGACGGGCGCGCTGAGTCGTCGTGAGAGCTTCCACCGTTCTGGACGCGAATGCGCTGAAGGTATTTTCATTCTTTCCCGTCCTGCTTGGGTGCGCCGCTTCAAAAGCGCCGTTTGGGGCCAAAGAGCGCGATGTCCCCCCGTGTACCAGCATCGCAGCTGCCGGGACGCGCTGCGAACGCGCGTGAAAAAGCTGCGACGAAAAGTGCCAGCGCGCAGAGTGAACTGGAAATAAGTGGATGGACGAAAGCAATATGGACGGGAGGACATGACACTCGGCTCCTTTGGACGCGCAACACGGGCGAAATTAATTCAGGCGTCGCTGCCGGAAATGACGCTTCGCTTGCGAGAAAAATGTCGACGATTCGCCATCTGGCGGTCAGCTTGTGAACCGCCATTCGCGGCATGAGATGGTAATTTCGATCGAGCGCGAGTCGCTTAGTATTTTTTATTTTTTATTTTTCTGTGTTTCAACGTATACCCTTGCGGGTTTTTACGTAACCCATCCCTTTCAACCCGTCCCTATCACTCGCTACCCGCACTTCGCTAAGCTACCTAACTTTCAATGCGTCCGCAGCCGACTTAGCTACACTGTACCGCATTTGCCGAGGGCACGGGGAAACTGCGGAAAACCCGTGCCGGTACAGACGGCATTATATATTTCCGATTCTCTGCTGTATACACGAACGAAACACAATGTTACTTAAGTGCAGACACCAGAGTCTCTGAAAAAATGCCTCCCGCTCACTGTTTGATGCGCCAGTCGATGCACGGCTAAGCGGTCACCCAACCAAGTTATGTCCGCAAACAATGCTGCTTAACTCGTGGGACCGCCGAAGCCGCACACCGACCGCACACCTATCAGTGTCGGTTTTGAGTCGCTTAGTAATTTTTTAACGAGAATCATGAAATTAGGATCAAAATTGATTTGGCAGTTTTACTAAAAAAAAGTATTCTAATTTATTTTTCAATATTCCAACTATTTAATTAGACTCACCGTGGCACAATTTCGCTTACGTTTAAATTTCAACCTTAAGCCCGACTATTAATCTTTCATCCCCGCGATGTTCCTGTTTCAGAGCGGTTTCGTCGCGTCCGTCGTATAGCGTGTGCCGCAAAAACCCGGCGCGCTGCCCCGGGGGGATGCGCCGCAAAAAGTGCTGTTGTGTTACCGCGTCGCGGGAGTTCGTACGAGGAGCTTGAGTTCATCTTGCGGACACACCGAGAGAGAACTCGAGCTTATTTCCAGAAGGAAAAGCTTCCCGCAGTAAAGAACGAGGCAATGTGACAAGAGTTTAGCGTCCTCACTTACAGTGCTGTGGGCAATGGCGCTCGACGAGATTCCATCTGCTGTGACTGTAAGCCGAGCGCAGAGCCGCGCGGACTCCTCCGCCGCTGCTTCGCTGCTTGTTGGATCTCACGTTGCGCCCTGTGCTTTCCCGACGACGGGTCCCTTTATGCGACCCGCGCTCCGCTGCAAAAACGTACATCAAGATATCTCGAATGTCTCTCGATCGCCTCCGGTTTATAATACTCGTTGCTTCTCGTGTTCCCGGGGAGAGATTTATTTATTAAGATATCATACCGCGACGCGAAAGACGATCGACGACGAGTGCTTACGGAGACTTCTGAGATGATCAAGGTCAGCCGATTACGCCAATATTATCACGATAAAAATCGGATTTCACACATTTTTTCTGAGATCAATTTGCCGTTGTTTTTAGCGTCAGTCGAGTCCGAGTTCTGATACATAAAAAGGTCGAGCTTTAACCATTTTCTATTCGTAGCCAGTTCTACGATATCTGACGAAACAAAGTCGATTTTTTTTTTTTTTTTCTTTTCAAAATCAAGTTAAAAAGATAAGCAATATAATCGATAAAAAAATTGGTGCTATGGAGTAGATGAGGAACTCAAGCTCTAGCATGACCCGAGCCGTCTGTCGCCCCTTCTGCCCGGGTAATGAAAACAGGGAATATTCTATATAGCGTCGCATGCATCGTTAAGCCCCTGTCTGGAAATCTCCTCTGATTTGGTGACAGTGCAGCAAATGAAGGTTAAACCGGGAGCGGGCAGACCGGGTTGGGTGCGACGCTCGCGTGGGTGGGACGAAGGTTAAACCGGCGAGCGAGAGCTCGGCTACGTGCTGTTTGCTGGAAAAAGGTGATCAAAGGATTGTGGCATTTGATATGAATCCATTATCTCCATCGGTCTGCCTATATCCCGGCGTTTGGACGGACAACCGGGACGGGCTAGCGCCGATTGTCGACTGCCCACCAACTAATAGACTATCCGTGTGTTTCTGTCGCGAACTATTTCCAATTAAGCCCAAAGCATCTAGGAAACCCTCGATGCTCTCGTCCCGTGTCCGTGACGAAATATCGCGAGGTCTCCGCGTGACTTCACCGTAGCTACACGAGATCGTCGGAATGTTCAAAGTCTTCGCCACATCATTACTCGCGAACCAATGATCTTTTCTTCTCTCTATTGCAGGCGACGACTAGCGTGCGCGTTCGTCAAAACAAGAAATAACGATCGACACCAAAGGTTGAAGTTGAGCTCCCGTTACCCGTCGGGTATAATGGCACAGTTCGCGTTACCCCGATCTCCCCGGTGGCAAAGCGAGACTGATTGGGTAACCGGAGAGAGAGACATCAAAATTCAATTAGCGACCGAACGGCTCGACGTCGCTGTTTGTGCAAAATGCTCAGTCCGAGTAAGCCGCGCTGACATTTTTTCGCCGTTGACATCCGCGGCGGGGCTGACCGGGTGGGACTTGGGACGAACGCAGTTTCCACCGGGGACAGGTAACTTTTCGACGCACGAAATCATTGGCACGAATTCAATTGGATTTTCGTGCGACGACCGATCAGTCATTTTTCCCGCAGGCCACTTCTTATCTCCGTCAACGCGTCGCTGCGCCTATCGGAAGGGACGCAAACAAGCGGAGGACCGGCGCAAAGTGTAAGGGCGCAAAGTGGGTCGAGCGTCGTCACGCTATTATCAAATTACAAGACGCATAAAGGCCGGCGGAACGGCTGAGGAAAAGTATATACGTATCGGCGCGGCGACTGTGAGTACACCAAGAGAGACCCTTTCCAGCGTTACAAATCACCTTGAAGTTTCGGAGTGCACGTTCTTTAATGCGTGCCCGTCGTCGTCCCCGTAGTCGTAGCCGTTGTTGTCTGGGTAAAGTGCCATCCTCCGCAAGAGAGGAAATCCAAGTGAGTCTCGGCATACGACAAACTCCGCCAAGGACACCCTTTGCACGAAATGTTCTTTGAAACGACGACAATTTACTCAAGTTCACTCGCGCGCGCCGCATTCCCGCCCTCTCCCACCGCGGGGCTCGAACCCGTCGACGCGACGTGTATGAATATAATGCGGAAAATCGAGGCTAATGATAAATCGAATTTCGAACTTTCTCACTCGTTTTCTCACGTGTGACGGGCGAGAGAGAAAAGCGAGCGACGAAGCCGCAAAGTGTGATTGATTTAACCCTTAAGTAGTAACACGACGATTTTGACCCCGTAAACAAATTTAACTGAAGCATAAAAGTTTGCGGTCTACGCGAATAAAAATATTTCGGTCTCGCGTGACGGCGAATCCTCGTTAAACTCTGCACTTCTGGTCGTCACACGAGGCGGTATGATAATTCCGTATTTTCGTCATCATCGACGAAAAACAAAGTCACATCAGCGAGCGAAACGCCAACGCGAATATTTCACCCAGAGGACGTAAGCAGCAAAAATAGTTCAATCATAAAACGGGAGAGATGCCTGAACATCAAGTTGATTATTCGGGTCAAAACTTTGAGGGGCGGAAAATTCTCTTCAAATTCCGCATTCCCTCCGGTTACCCCCTCCCCTTTTCCCCCTACAAAATCTCTCCATCTTATTTTCGTATTTTTAATCATCATCCAGGCTCCAATGAAAAAAAGCTGAGCAATTTCAATTCATAAATATATTTTCTTAACTAAATATTTGAGTAATAAAATCTCCAGTTAGTATGACTGTGAAACATTAGTTTAGCCCACTATGCGTTCAACTCTCTCCTTACAATCGCATTTTTAAGTCGATTTTACTGCGTCTCTCTCTCTCTCTCTTCCCCAGTGTACTTTTCAAAGACAAATTTTTCTTCTAACGAGAATTAAATTAAAAAATGCGCAAGGAAAACTCGGTAGCTTGTCGAATTCATTTCGCCCTGGCGCGAAACACACATCGCCACCGCCGCCGGTGCCGACGAGCGGTGTTCGATTTGTAAAGTGCCAATCGCTGCGCGCCTTTCTCGCATTTCCCTCGCACTCCTCCCCCGCTTTATACGTATAATCTACTCGCCGACTGTGTCGTATATGTTTACCGAGAAAGATATTTCGCAGGGTCGTGGAAGAGAACGACTCGTCGTCGTCGTCGTCGTCGTCGCCGCACTCGGCCGCCTCCTCCTCCTGCGCCGCGCACAGTGGTACGCAAGGACTAGGTCATCGGGTATACGGGAGCAACTGTGAGTCGCTGTGCCAGGGGTTGACCGAAAACAGAGACTGTAACACAGCGGCGGACGCCCACCGCCGCCGCCGCCGACGCCGCCGCCGCCACCACCACCGCCGACCGCCGCCGCCGCCGCCGCCGCCAACGCTTCTCCCCCGGCCGCCCGGTGGTGGTGGTCGTCGTGCGAGCGTCGTCGGGACGACTTCAGACACGAACGAGGCGGTCTGCGCCAGATCCCGCGGATCAGCCCCGTGCGCGACGCAGCTTCTCGGTGGCGCAGGCGCCACTCCGAAAACAAGCCCCGCAGAATCATTTCGCGCCGCGCCGTGACACGGCTATCTCGCATATACGCGCAGCGCGTGTCGCGTGTCTCTCCGCTTCTGACGGTCGCTCTGCTCCTGGCAACTCGCGCGTTCGTTGCGTTTTCGATAACGATATCGTGACGGGGGTCGTGACGACAGAGTGAGAGAGCGAGAAAGCGCGTAATTAATTCGAATCGCGGCGGGACAAGTGAACAACATTGGATATTTGATTTTGTAAAACAGTTCGATTTGTCTGTTGTTTTTCCGCGGGACGAAAAAAAAAATGTTGGTACGGTTGGAGAACTTTCTTGGGGTTCGTTGAGCTCTTTGGGTGTCATGCGGCTTTTTCGCGACTGGCACCGTCGACCGCGATAGAGAGGAGCGAAGCGCACCGGTGCTCGATAACCGAGATAGAATCTCGGGCGATTGATAGTCGAGTTTCTCTCACCCTCTCTCTTTCTATCTGTGCCCGCCGAGTCGGCAACGATGTGGAAAACGAACATTGACGTTATCGTGTGCAAAGTGAAAAGTCCCGCGGAACAGTCGGACGCCGCGGCGGCGTCGCTATCGGCCGATCGGTGTTCGCTCGGGTGCGTTGAGCGCGATGCGAAGAGCAGCGACGCAGGCCGGATCGCCGTCCACGCCGAGAGCGCCGGACGTGATCGTCGGTTCTAGACGGAGCGATTTTTTTCTCCTCGTCGATCGTCGATTGCGCGCAGTGCGGGAAACTCGCAAGGTTCGCGAAAAAGTGACGACTAGCAGTGCAAACGATATAAAAATATAAAATCGTACGATTCACGACTTATCGTGATCGTAATAATCACAATACGAGATTTAACGCGAGAGCCTCGAGACCTCGTTCGTCGCAACCGCGTTGGAGCTTGACGAGAATCGGCCAAGAGTTATCGCCGTATTTCCGGCGCAAGTTATAAAGTTCAAAAGTCGTGCGAGTGGTGCAGGTGGCGAGTGGAGTGCGGGGAGAGAGAGAGAGGCGTAAGCACGAGTCTCGGGTGAGAAGCGGCGGCGAGTGGAGGAAGCGAAGAGATAGAGAGAGAGAGAGAGAGACGAATCCGAGGAATACGTGTGAAGAGGCTGGCGGGCGTCGCGGTTAATCAAATCGTCTGGGGAATCCACAGTGATCGAGATATACCCGGGGAGTGAGCGGCGAGATATAGAGAGGAAGGCGCCTGTGGCGACGTCGGGACCAGCAGAATCTCTCGTGGCCCTCTTCTCATCGTCCTCCTCCTCCTCCTCCTCCTCCTCCAGACTCTGACACAGACACACATTTTCACAAAACACACAGACACAGAGGAAAAAACACACGGAAAGCCAGACGCACACAGAGGCACCGTCACTTTTCTCGCTTGCTCTCACCTCCCTTCGTCGCCAAGGTCGTCGTAAAAGGCGCCGCCGACACTTTTGATCGGTTCATGCTTCATCGAATGGGGCTCAATCTTATTTGAAGAAACGGTGCCAGCGCCCCGCTATATATCCCGACTGTGGGATCCCGCTGGCTGGCCGGAAGAGCTCCTTGAAAATCTTTTCCCTGGGAACGAAGCGTAAAGGAAACGCTGAGGAAGGAGCAGTGGGGGACAAGAGAACGAGAGAGAAAGAGTGAGCGAGAGAGAGAGAGCGGAATCGTCGAGGCGAGGAAAGATCGAGGACAATTGAGTGAATTGTCAAGAGAAAATTTTAACTAAAGTGGTCTCAACGGTGAACAAAGGAATATTCATACTGTACATTATATACCAAATATACTCGCAACTAGAGTTCATGTAATAAGTGCAGATAGAGCACAACGTATATATATATATACATATATATATATACATATATATATATACACGTAGTTTAAAAAGCATTTATCCGCGTTACAGTGAAGGCTTCGGACGCCCGGTGCCTGCGATCGTCGATCGATCGGTGGAGCCCACAGTGTGATCGTCGTTTGTGAAAGTGATTGGTGTGGAAAAATGCTGTTTCACTTGTTACCTGGCTTACTTCTGGTGATTGAATCGTGCGGGGTCCAAGGTACGTGGTCAATCGTATTTCGTCCGGTCTCTCTCTCTCGTCCCCCCGGTTTTTTCTTCTTTTTTTTTTTCTATCCCGAATCCCTTTTACGCTCGCCGTTACGCCTGGTATGTATTATCAGCGTGGTGCGGCGGCACGCGCACTGAAAGCACGTAATACCCGATTTTTATCGGCGCTGCTCCTGAAGCTTTTATGGCACATCCGGTCGATTCTGTACTTTCCCGCGTCACCCTTTACCCACAATACACACGGTCCGAGTGTGCACGCGCGCACGTTTTCTCCCGTGCACAATGTAAGAGCTCGGGTGCTGCCGCTCGGCCCCCGCGCGATTTTATTCCTTTTTAGTCTATAAAAAACAGGACTACGCCGCGGGGGCGGGGGGGTCAAGCGCTCTTTTTTTGCCCTTTACGAGGGCAGTTACTTCGTACTTTTGATTGTAAATACCCCCGTTGCCAGGGCTGACACTCGTGTTTCGTATCGAGAAATATTGTCGCGTGATTCGATCGGGCAGGTTTGTCGGGCGTTGGCAGGTTCGGTAATTTTGGACGCGACGAATGGCCTGGAATTCAATTAATTCGTTAACTCAACGTGGCTCTAGATTTACTGCCCAAAATAGATGGGTCTGTGTGTAGGTCAAGCACTCTTTTTCTTTATCGACGTTGGTTACTTTGTACTTTTTATCGTAAAATATTTCGTATTGAAAAGCAGAGTTGTAAATTCCTGGATCTTTTAAAAATAAAGTTGATGGTACAACTGGTTTTGTAATTATGAATTACTAATAGTAGCATTGAGTAATTACAATATATTACAATATAATTACAAGAATATTTATTCTCAGTAAAATTTCATGGCAGTTTTTCTGAAAAAAATCGAGAAATGCGGTGGATTACGGAAGTGATGGACGACCGTACGGTCTTCCTTTTTTTCGCAACTGGTCACAATTTTTATGGTTAAAAATCTATGCAGCTCTTCAAAAGTTCACTCATCATTTTATACCTACAAAACAAACCGTACCATAACATTTATTTCTTAAACTGATGAGGATTTACAACGTTGCTTAAAAATACTGAAAAATATCGTGATCCAATTTGATTGCAGCTCAGTTTGATGAGCACCGGAGGGACAGTCCAGTCATCTGGGATTCGATAATTCGCTTAGTTCATTAATCTAATGCACGTCGCCCGGTCGCATTGACGCATAATTCGAAAGCTTCCAATTCACGTTTTTGGATTATTAATCGTGCACACACTCCGGGTCCGTGTAACGCGAGTTTGATTTAGATACCAAATTGAATTCGCCCGATGCGTCCTATGCACGAGCGAGGAGTCGAGTTTCGTTGGACCAAGTTGTGCCCTCTCGTCGGTTAATTGCCGGAAGTGTCGACGACGCTGCGTGTAATATTATATTCGCGCAAATATATATTCGCTGACGCGACGAGGGCGCGACACTCAGTGCGCGAAGCGGGAAACCGGTGTGCGGTGCAAACTTTTGTCCCGGTGTCCTCTGGCGATGCACGAGGGCCGCCTCTTGGTGCGAGAAAATTCTCTCCACTCTTGTCTCTCTCCTCGTGCGAGTTATAAAGTAGCCCCGGACACTGGGGGATCACGGGAAACAAACGCCAGACGGCAGCCAACTTCCGGCGAAGGTACAATTGTACTTATTGTGATTCACGATTTCGTTCTATTGGGTACGGACTTCGAGGCCGGCTTCGCCGGGGTCTTCGCCTTCGATTGCTTCCGAGGTGAAAGCCGCGCAAGTCATGGGTTTTCCTGGACACACGAGATACTTTTCTGGTTCCCGAGGTTCTCGAATTTTCGAAGCTCGAATTTTCAGTGAAGACCATCAGATTTATGTTGGCTCGTGGCAGATTAGATGTTTCGTCGAATTAAGTTTTAGTTGAGACCTCTTTTTTCTTTAACGGCATTTGGATGAAAAATCTCCAGTTCGTTTGATTGATTAAATATTAGTTTTTCGTCGATTTTATTCAGTCTCTCTCAAAGTACTTTTTAAAGATAAACTTTCCTTTTAACGAAAATGAAAGACCGACTTTTGCTTTTTAATAATCCTTCTTTTTTCCACTGTTTAAGAAAATACATTCAATCTCACGGTTCAAAAAATAATATACGATTGAAATAGTTAAAAAAGAAAAAAAAATAGCAATAAGGTAATACATTATGTTTCGCTTTAATCTCGTTTCCACCGCGACGTCTGCGTTGCCTCCGTAAAATCGGAATACAATCATCCGCAAAGTGTCTTCCACGAGGAAGCGCAACGTCTCCGGTGTCCGCGGTGTAGACCGCTAATGAACAATTCATGAATAATTCACGCGAATGATTAATTAATCACAGCCGCCAACACACCGCAAATTACTTAACCTTTTTATTATACATATTTTTCACCCCCGCAAGCCTCCCGTATATCCCTTTTAACTTTTTGCGGCTCCGAATAATTTTCATTTTTACATTTTTTTTTTAGTTCCGCCGATTCTACTTATCCAGTTTGAGTTGGCCGTCGGCACGGAAAGAGAAAACGAGAGAGAGGATCTCGCGCCGACGTGAATAAAAGTGGAGCCCGTGATAATCACAGACGTGTAAATCGCGGAGTCGCGGAGGGAACCAAACAGAAAGTACGCGAAGAAGGACGAGGGAGGGTCGACGAGAAAACGGAGTCGTCGGGAAAAAGTGCGAGAGGGATAAAAGAAAGCAAAGTGTTAATGCAGTTTGCAGGCTCCGTCGTCGGGAGAGGAGGCTAATTGCGTCGGGCGATTATTATTCATGAGAAAACAGGACGCTCGGAGGTCTTACGAATTCCATGTTTTTTTAATGCGTCCAGCAGGAGGCGGCGCGCCCGAGCACTCGGCCTGCATTGAGTTCGCGCGCCGCTGTCCGAGCCCTTACGGATGTTCAGGAGTTTTGCCGGAATACTGCAAGTCGGGAAGACCGGATCGAATAATATGGGAGTCGGCCGAGAGAGATATTCGAGCCTAGTGAGTTAGTTCACCATCGATCTCTACGGCCGACCTACCGACACTTTGAAACTTTTAATTATTATCGTTCCATGTTATTCTCTCCCTTCTGCGCCGTGTTAATTAATTGGCTTCAAAGAGTTCAGATGCCCCGACAGAGAGATCTCTCCGACTGGGTAATTAAAACGGCGGCACAAAACTGCCAGCTCTTCTTTCTCGACTTAACAACTTGTTTCCGAGAAACGCAGATTGCGAACTTGTAGGCTTCTCTCTCAATTCTGTATTCTGTATTCCGATGGCAGTCCTTGGGAATCCCCCCGCTGGTTTATTTTCGAGGAACGTCAATTACAATTACGTCACGCCTCTCACCTATTTATCCACCCGCTGCGTATTCGACGAAAGTCGGGCTCGTCTATTCGGCAACGCGAGGGGAAACTTTTCGCCCACTCGCGGGAAGCGCACGGCAGGCCGGGAGGGAGGGAATATTTACAGCGCACGACGATTGCCCCGCGAATAATTAATAATAATGCGCGGTTGGCCCTTTCACGGCTTTGTCGTTCATACGTGACGGCGAATTGTCGCATTATTATTTGATGTTCTCGTAACAATCTAACGTCAATCCTAAGTTTCACCCAAAAAAAAAAACCTTTACGAAGTTGACCCGGACATCCCCTAATTTCGTCCATTTAGGGGATGTCTGAGCAAGCGAAGAAAAAAGTTCGTTGGGTATTTTACGATGGCTAAATTGCCGTTCGTGATTGCCCGTCGCAGGGTCAAGGAACGTTTATTTACCTTCCCCATCCTCGTTGGTTTTAACTTCATTGCCGAAAATTTATGTAAATATGAATGTAAATATATTGAATATGTAGATGTATGGAGAAATAACCATAACAGAGACGCCGGTGAGCGTTACCCGTATCACAAATCAGGCACAGGCCAGGGCCGCGTTTGCCCCGACGGAATTTTGGCCTGGCCCGGCTATAACGCTGCAGAATTTTGCGCCAGCAAAATGTTCACGAAATATTCGAGTGAAACACGTAGTGCAGCTTTAATGCGAGGCGAGAATTATTGTCCACCGGTTGGCTATCGGGTGCCCAAAAAGGTTATCGGTTTACCGTCGTTTTTAATTGGACAGCCGGTTGGAAAATTATTTTGGACCGCTCGCGAAGTGCCCGTGTAGTGTAATCGAGCTCAAGCGACGAGTATACGCCCGGCGTCGCGCACCCTTCACGCGGGGTTGCGTCACGTCCCATTATCGTCCGGGCCCATATAATGAGAGTCCGGAGCACCCGGATTTGCAGGAATATTCGTGGCTACCGTTAATTGACACTGCTACTTAGCAATTTGACGAAAGGAAGATCGATCGGCCCGTTTCCTTCCCCAATTGCTAAACAAGACTCAATTCGAATTTTGACAAGTATTTATTGGTCAATTGGAAATTAATACACAGGCTAATAACTCGCAATTAGGAGAAAAAATATGTTTGAAAACTAATGGTGGATGGTATTTTCCATACATCTACGAATATTAATTTTTTTGTTTATTTAGTTATTTGTTAGTTTGACTTGATTTAACATTTTTGTCTATAAAACTGAACAAAAACGAGACAAAGAGATTCAATCGACCGGCAGCTCGAATTCGAGTTACAAACTAAAAATCGTCAGGTGTGCTTGGCAGTTAAAAAAATGATAAAAATCGTCCAACGTGTGGTGGCTATGACGTTGCACGTCACGACAAATACATAGCTCACAAACGCACTTATATGTAAGTAATTTTCGGTGTAGCCCGCGGATGTTGTACATATTCGGACGCATCGCCTCTGTATTCAGGGAGCGTAAATACACCGAAGTGGACAGTTCGATTTCAATTGAGCACCGGGGCCATCTGTAAAATTACATCGGACCCGCGTTTAACGAGTACAGCGGGGCCGCCCATTATTATCATCGTCACCGGCGAGAGTATTGCGCGATACTCGCGACGGCGCCACTCAACTTTATTATTCCGTTTTGCCGAAACGCGCGCGGCGCTGACGCGTGACAATCACGTTAAATCTCGAAATTTCAATGGCAAAATACGGAGCGAGTGACGCAAACACGTGGCAGCAAATCGTACGATAATATTATCGGAAATTTAATGTGGTGTTATATTGCCGCCAATCACGCGCCGAGCGCAGAAACGATCATTTATTACTCATTGACTTTGTAATTACTTTGTAATTATTAATTGCAAATCATTCAAAGGGCTTTTCGGCAGCCACAAGAAAATTATGTTATAGCGCGTGGCAAATCGATGTCGCTGTTTAGTTATTTGTGCATGGGTTAATCTCTGATTATCGGTTCGTGTGCGATTGCGTTAACAGTTTTGTGCCGCACCGCAGCCCCCAACTGTATTAACGACACTAATTACTCCTCCCCCCCCCCTCCCCCTCAGGGCGCGAGTGTGGAATAATCGATTTTTTGTTTTTGTAGAATTCAACGGCGAAATTGATTATTCAAATACATTACACTCGATATTCTCCGCGAAGACGGCGACGGCGAAAAATTATGGATATGATCCTTGGCTGCGAAATTGGTATTTCCCCGTGGGATACGACGCTGGAAAATTTTGCCACGCTGTGCGACCCACGTAGGATTCCCATTGGAAGTAATTTCGCCCGCCTCGGTGCCTCACGTGGAATTTTCATCGCGAAAACGCTCGTATTTTCGCTGAATACCGTTTGAGAGATTTGTACACGAATGCGAGATAGCATTTAGCGTTCCATACGACTTCGTTGCAAATTTCTGTGGGCACGGAATTTCTGTATTCATTAAAAAAATATTTTAAGCTCACATGTGAATTTTCTGTAAGTGCTCCAGAGTTGGTGGCTCAACCGAGCCGTCAACCATTTGTACACGAATTCAAAACAGCATTTAGGATTCTACACGACCTCGTTACAAATTTCTGTAGGCACAGAAGTCCCGTACACATTTAAAAAAAAAAATGTTAAGTACACACGTGAATTTTCTCTAAACGCTCCAGAGTTGATGGCTCAACCGAGCCATCCGCTGTTTATGTGCACTTATATTGCTCATATTTACCGTCTCTTATTCGGTTTAAAATCCTCTAAAACTTCGACACAAGTCTCTCGCCTTCGATGTGCTCGAAAATTTCGCTTCCAACGTGCGTGTGTGTCTGGTATAATCCTCATCACGTTCCAGTGTGCATAGCGACGACGAGGAGCAGCGGAGAGCGACGTCGTCTGCGACGCGATGCACTTGAGCGCTGCTCCTTCTGCCGCGCGTTTCTGAATGGGACGCTCGAGAGAAAATCACTCTCGTATATGCGGCGCGTTGTCGGGAAAGCGGATTTTAATCTACCAACGTCGCGCGACGAGCCCCGGTACACAGGAATATATTTCGAGGCACCGCATAATAACCAAAAGAGCGCGGGGTGCGCGAGTCCCCCAGGCTCGGAATTTTTGCGCTATGCGACTATAAATGCCGGGCACGCACGTGTGATATATACACCCTTTTTTGGGGTTTGGTAGTCACATATTTTATGGTCGTTTCCCGTCTCCTTGCGAACCGGTTATTGAAATATTATCAATGAAAAACGCCACTGAATTGGTTATCAAAACAATAAACAAACATTGTTTACAGTTGTACAATTGTGACCAATTTTCGTTTAAAATTTTCGTTTAAATTTCGTACAAAAAATATCTTTCCAGGAAAAAAAATCGTTTGCCTCCTGTAAACACAATAGTTTATTTTTCCTGTAACGAGATTTTTCATCGACTCTTCGAAAACTGGTGATTAAAATGAATAACGTTTTGGCGTAATGTGAGGTAAGAAACCCGACGTCACGCAAGATTTGAGGGGAAACTTTAATTAAAAATGAAGATTAAGCAAATATTTATTAAAAAACGAAGAAATATCCGGGGCATATGAAAGGCGCTAACGTTATTTTGCGAGTTTACGCAAGCACGGGGCTGGCGCGCCGCTTTGAGCTTAATTTATCCTGTGTGTGTGTGTGCATATATATTAAGAGGTAGCGCACGCTTGACTTACCCTGAGTAGACGTACGCTTCGATGAAACGCTCAACCGGGAAAGCGCTCTGGCATGGTAATTGGGGGAAGTAACAGCAGCCTGGAGAATATATACCCTAATATATGTAGAAAGTATCGCATATACACGACGAGAGAGCGGTGAAAAGATGAACAAAAAATGTGTGTACAGTACAGTACACAGTCTCGTAAGACTCAAGCCCGAGACTCCTCAAGGGGGCTGAAACAGTAAAAAAAAGTTAATTTTTATTATAAGGATTCCTTTTTTCTCACCAATGCAAACATTTGAAATAATTCTATTCTTTTAGAATTGCAGTGAAGGGTTTTTGTCACTGGACCCACCGGTTGGGTCGACCGGTTGCTTCGACACCAGAAATATGGGTTTTTCGTTCTGCGCGTAGTCCAGAGAAAATCAATCATAGGACTGGCCCTCTAGGGCTGAATCTCTTTGCAATCACATTTCCTATAGACAAATTGTGGGATTTAAAATAAATTAATACTTTTAAAGATCCGTGTCGCTAATGTCTCTATCACCACTTTTTATAAATTATTCTGTAACTTGGGTTTACTCACGAATTGGGCTACCTTTTGGCCAAAATTCGATTTGAAATTTCACTGCAAATTTTAAGCAAGCCATGATAGGTAAGAAATAAAATCCCGAAAAAATGTTTTTTCACCAAAACAAAGCTTACTCTATGAGGAAACAAAATTTCAAAAAACGTTACATATAATTTGTGTTAGTATTCCATCACAGTGTTACTTTGACGTAATGTTATTTTGAAGTGTGTCATTTTGACGTTGTGTTATTACCAACGTTACAGCGAAGACTGTGACATTTACCTTACATGAGACTCCAAAAAAATTCCAAGCGACTCTTGACGTATAAATAACGTCTATCCATCTTTTGCGCCGTCATCTCTCAATTTTTTCGCCATCCCGACACCTATCGCACTTATCTCTCGCCTGGCACTCGCGTGTCGACGTGTAAAGAAAAAAAAAAAACAGCGCCGTCATTTTCGAAACCCACGCGGCCCTTTGAAAATGTGCCAAAGGCCCGGTGAAGATGTGAAAAAAATGACTTAGCGAGCTCGGTCATTGAAAGGATATTGGGGCCACGGTGTCGATCTATCAACCAATGGGCGACGCGGAGACTATGCGGTGTATCATATTACACCGGATGGCGTGCGTAACGTGTAGCGGCCTCGACTCTATGGGAGGCCGTGAAACAAGCCAATATCGCGGCCGAGCGATACAGGCGGAAAGGGCGATTGCTCTTTCATCGAGGAGGCCGCGCGTTGCCGAGGTATCGGCTTCGAGGTCTCCCGCATACAACCGGCCCATAGACCGGCGTACCGGCCACCGACATCTCGCGGGAAATTGATTGTTAATATCCACGAGAGTATAACGCGGCTATCGGCCGCGTCACCGTCCAGATTTTTTTTTTTCACCCACCCGGCGGCTCCTGCCTCTTTTCATCCCTGAGTTTCATTTTCGAAGCCGGTCGTCTCACGATGACGAGGCTCCTGGTCAATTCCACTGGAGGCGTTAGATATTTGACCTGTGGAATATCGTCATTTAATCGCATCTCGGGCATTCCTCGCGATCCAATAGTTGGTCAGGGGCGTCCGTGGCGAAACTGGGACAAGGGGAGTTAAAAGAAGAATTAATTTGTAGTTTGACATTTTTGTGAGTCTTTTTACATTTTTTGGTTTTAATGCGCCATTTAGATTTTCGCTTTAATGTTTAATCTTATTTTTCGTATTAATCTTTAATCTCATTTTTCGTTTTAATGTTTTCTTTCATTTTTAGAAAGGAAATCGTTACATTAAATGGTATCAAAAACGCGGTATCTGAAAAAATATTTTTCCCATTCACAGTACATGAGTTTCCAAAATATTTCAAACAATGTTGCCATCCAACGTCACGCGAAACGTCGTGGGGAAACCCAGCTGAATTTTTCACCAGTCCCTAACAAGGCCCTCCCTCCACTCCCCCCTAAAACGCTTCCGCCACGTGTCCGCCCCTAATCTTTTATACATCCCCGGTTATCAATAATTCATAAAAAAAGAAAAAATAAATCAGAATCTCCGGAACCGTCAGGAAGTCCAGATTTCCTCCCAACGGAATCAAACATCAACTGTGACAAACCCACCGACGAATTCACACCCACCTGTTTTTCTCTACACATACTCCAGTCCCCCGGCCCCTCAATAAAATAAAATCAATGCGGACCCGGGTGAAATTGTACTTGAAGTACTAAGTTCTTTTGATATAACTCAGTGTCTTGAAATTAATAACGAACATTCTGTTTGATAATACCTGGGATAAAGAAACCCTTTAGGTACAGTGCTTAAAACATTCCATACGTTGACTTAATCGCCCGCAGCCCTGGAAGTAGTTGAGGTATTTAAAGTACTTTGCCAAGCTCAAAATCAAAGTCGAGTCCCCCGAAAAAAACCCCAACCTATCCTAAAAAAACAAAAAAAAACAAAATTCATAAAATAGCGTTTCGTAGACAAATAATATCCACGATTCACCGCCCACCCCTCAGGGAGTAAATCGAACCGTTCCACTCGTAACCGCAGTCATACATCGAATATCACTTAAAGTACTTTGCCCAGCCCGGAACTAATGTCGACTCTTTCCAAAATAAGACCCCAAACCCCTGAAAAAGACACGTTAAAAAATACATAAAATAACATTTTGCGGATAAACAATATCCACAATTGACCAACCCCCCCTCCCCTCCTTCCCCACCCCACGGGGGGTCAAATCGAACCGTTCCAGCCGTAACCGCAGTCATACTTCGCATATCACTTCCTATTTAATTAACGCGTTGCGCGCGCTGCGGTCTCGCGAGGTGTTCGCACTACGGGACATTCCGCAACGTGCGGTCGCGCGTCGCCTATGACGCTTCGCTCTCTGTTGCTCGCCGCGCGAGTCGACCTTCTGCACCGTCAGTGCTGCTCGACCATCTAGTCGCGCCGCATCCGGAGCCCAGCAGCCCAGGGCGGTAGGGGGACAGGGGGGGACAGAGGGGGAAGAGCGAAGAGTCGCGGCCGTTTGTTTCATCAGTAAATTCGTACCGCAACCATTTGTAGCTTGAGAGCCCACACACCGCGTACACCATATAGGTCGGTTGCGCAAGCTCCACCATATACACCCCTCATCCCTCCCCCCCCCCCCCCCATCCCCGGCTTTTCCGGCGTGTCGCAACGTAGTAGTGTTGTCGGTTGGGTCGGCGGGTTACCGCTCGGTCCTGTCGTTTGCTACCCGCACCCTCGGCTTCCCCCCTGCTACCCCCCGAACCCCTTTGCCCCCCTCCCCCCTCCCCCCTCAAACCCCTTGCACCTTGTAACCATTCTCCGGGTGGCGGCGAGCTTGGATTATCCCGGCGAGGCAATTAACCGCCGCTGATTCGGAAAATGAGGCTAAAACAAGCAGGCAACGAGAAATGGCGATCTTCTCGCTCTCTTTCTCTTGGTACCTATCTTAGTCTCTCTTGCTCGCTCTCGTTTTGTGCTCAGCCTTGTAGCGTGTAACCAGGGGAAAAATAAAAAGAGAGGGTTCGGAAAGTTCGGTGAGACAGGGATAAAGAAGAGGTGAGAGAGGGGGGGAGGGGGGGGGGGGGAGGGAAGGAGAGAAGAAGTAAACGGGGAATAAGTGGCAAGAGGAAGAGGCCGCCGCTTGTATACGCAACGAACGTTGGTCTGCAGTCTGTTTGGGCCACTTGTGTTACCAGAGCGAAGCGCAAGGTGAACCCGCTTCTTCCCTCTTCCGTGTCACTGAGACGTAGGACGTGGAGCATCGCGCTTCGCTGCTTTTAGCGGGGATACAGGGCGACACCTGGTGGCCGAATGTTAAGCAGTTTATTTAGTGCTCTTGGTCTGATGCTTCTTTTTTATTTTTTTTATTTTTTTTTTCGTGGGTCTAACCGGCGTCGCGGTGACGAGCGTTTTAAAGCTCTGTTTTTCAGCTAGTTGGGTGCAATTAAACCCCGGAGTTCGGGGACTTTGTTGGGCGGCGAATCAATACTCGATTTGTGGGTGTAATCGGGGACGGAGTTTTCGTTGAGATGGCGAAGAAGCTTCGGGCTCTAATTTAACTATTGTGATGTTAACGAATAATTGCGGGAGGATATTTGTGTATTTGGAATAAATTACAGTGATTAGATTTGCTTATTTCAACTTGATTTGAAGTAATTTAATGCTATGAGTTTTTTTTTAAAGCTTCCAAACATTTTTAACGGTGGAAGGAAAAAAACGAAAGATATTGAAGAAACTTCTCGGTGATTCTGACAATTCTTGATTAAATAAAAATTATTTTTAAAAATGCTAAAATAGCAAGAATAAAAAACCATGCAAATGTCACGGGCTGCGATTCTTCATAGCCTTTCACCCTCGACGCGCCCGTCGCGTTTTCTCAGCGCTCAAAGGCGCGCAACCATCGTATTCGTTAAATTCAGCCGTTACTCGACTTGCAATTATTAAAGCGCACGACGAGTTCGCGTCAGGCGAAAACTCGGCCCAAAGAATGCAACGCGCAACAGCGAGAGAAACGCGTCGCGTCTCGCGGAGTCGGCGAAAAGCTTCGCCGCGTGTCTCCCTCTCGCCCCGCCGTTTTGTCGCTCCGGCTCGTTGCTTTGTTATGGCAAATCCGGCGGGGAATTTAATGCAGAAAATCCTCTCTTATACGGGAATTTCAGCGGGGAGAGAAACCAGCGGGCGCCGCTGCTGATATATAATGGCGACTAATTATTTCACTCGGTTTTCAGGAGAATTAAGTTATTATACATTCGCATCTGCGCCGCGTGTGTACGTGCAATGGCAATTATTTTGCCTGACGGTGCGGCTGATACTGTCTTCCTGCCTCGTCGGCCGCGCACAATGTCACAAAAGCCACGTACGTTATGTGTATAAAATTTATATATACAATACAGATATACTATATAATACATTATACATATATATACGGCATGAATAGGAGAACACGGGGCAAAATGGAACACAAGGAAAAAATGTTTTTATGACTATACTCAAAGTGCATTTTTACTGCTTTTCACCCAAAAACCCGTATCTAATCATCGACTTTGCAGGTCGGCAAAAAAGAATTTTGGGGCAAAATAGGACGCTCCCCTAAATTGGGCAATATAGGGTTTGGGGCACCGATGCTACTGAACGTCATCAGCGTTGATTGCATTGCGTCCCTAAATGAAGGTGAGACACGGACGTAAGTTTCCTGGAAGTGTTAATTAAGTGGATTAATTAACACTTCTGGAAAAGAATTGGTCTGTCCATATTTTTATTTTGAATTGTGTTCTAGAAACGCGATTTTCCAAAAATGGACCGTCCCATTTTGCCCTGTAAAAGCATCCGAAATGAAAAAAATACTCTCCCATTTTGCCCCGGCGACCCATTTTGCTTCGTGTTCCCCCATACATAAATATATATGTACATACATATAAACTAACTCAGCACTTCGCGCGCTCCGGAGCGTCGCCGGAGACACAGATATACGAATTCCAAGCGCGCTCGGTGAGCATATTCCGCGTGTGCGGAGAAACGGAGACGCGTCGCGAAAAAGAAGTGGAAAAAAAAGCGCAGCCGCATGCGGTGCTTACGTGGGTACGAGGCGTGGGACGCGCTCGGGTAATGCATCTATCTTTGCCTTGCCGCCTCGGTACCGTCGCGGCTCGCGGGGCTTAGCTTTGGCGGTAATTAGGAAGCCTTTTTTAATTCCACCAGTAATACCGTAAAAAGTGAGCGGCTGGTGTGTGCGGTTCTTCCGGAAGCTTCGCTACCGGCGCCCCGCGCAGCTCGCGACGCTACCGAGACTCCCCCCTTTACCCCCCTCCGCCCCCCCCCCCCCCCCGTTAATCCGGGACAATTATATTTCCGTAAATGTGCACCACCCATCGAGGGTTTATCTGGGCGGTGGATGGTACCGCGCTCGAAACTTCTGCCTCGCAGAGCTGGAGGGCTTTATCGCATTTGTGCGGATGCGGACGCCACACACAGGCCAACGAGTTAACAATGACTGCGAGAGCATTTCTCCGCGCGGACCACCCGGGAGACGGTTGGCCACGTTTTTCTTGGGCCAGCGTCGAGCGTGCGTTTGCCAAGCGTGACGTTCGCTTCTGTTTGGTTGTCACTATTATTGTTGGTCGAGTATTTTTGGATTTTTCAAGGAAGGCAACATCAGTAAGTTGGAGATGAAGATTTTTGACATCCGACTGCGTCTCCGGGGCAAAAAAACGGGACTCGTGCGTTTCACGGCGATCAGCTGATTTTAGCGATCTTTTGTCCCTTGATGTTTGGTAAAAAATAACTTAACCTAATTTTGTACGCCAATTCTATGACTAGCACCCGATGTCTTTTTCCATAAATTGAGCTGATAAGTTGTCAATTCGCGTAGATAAATGAATTTTGCAAATAGCCTGTTTGGATATATCGAAACATCACCAGATGACCGCCATTAAATTACTACTTTAAAAAGGGTGAAATGAAGATAATTTTACAAACATTAAAAAACACCCGACTGAAAAAGAAGTTTAATTTTCACACCTAATGACGAAAAAATCTCCTGACTGTGATGTGCGTATGGTTATTTAATTATTTCACAATTTTTTATTTATCCAATTTGTTTATTAATTAAGCTTCTTTTTCAGTCGCGAGTTTTTAATTCACGTAAAATTATTACTGTCGGTTAAAAGCAATTTTAAATGACCTTTCAGACGTTTCGAAATTTTCATGGATTTCTCGAAATATGTATTTGCGTTTTTCCTTTTTAACTTTTTTGGAGTCTTCATTTCGCCCCGGTCTCCCATGGTGACCCTCGATTGATGTTGCGTTTCCAAATCTACAACTATTAATTCACTGCTTATCGTCGCACAGTCGTCCGTACTTATTTCAGTTGTCGAGTCTCCGGCTCGTCGCTCGCGTGCAGCAAACTGCTTCTCCCTCGTCCTTCTGGTTTTTATCGTTTTTGCCTCCGCCGCCGTCGCTCGAGTTTTCTGATACTTTCCACGGAGTCTCTCCTCTCCTCTTTCTCGTTCCTTGTCCGGAGTGCTCTCCGCCCGTTTAGCTTTGTTTCCCTCTCGCTCTCTTCCCTTCTTTCTCGTATTTCGCTCTTTCGCCCCGACAATAACTCCCCGGAGCCTCGAGGCGTTTCTCTCCTTACATTCGTATCACACAACTATGTATATTTCATTCGCTCTTCTTTCTCGAATTCACGAGGCGCCTACGCGCCCCGCGCGCCGTGGCAAAACTCCAAATCTCGTCGTCTCCCCGCTGCCGCTATGCACACTTATATTTTTCCCCGATTGTGCCTATCGCACGAGTCTCAGTGTCGATTATATCCGGAAGCCCGGGCCCCGTTTTTCCGGTGGGTGGCGAGCGCGCGCGCGCGCCATGCCAATTCAGAAATTTCCAAAGTGCCGACTCCGCGCCCGGTTATTTCGCGTTGGCTATTGCCGATAGCGGGTTCAACGAGCGAAATTTTTCCCGGTATTGGAAATGCATCAGTTCCATACACGGAGACCGGCTCGCTCGCTCCTTTCTTCGACGCGCTCTTTGCCTTTCAACCTGGTACCTAACCCGCTCGTTCCCCATCGAATTCCGCTTCTTTCGTTAGTGTCTCTTTTATTTCTACAGCCGCATCAGCGGCTCAACTACAAACGCGAAGAATTTCATTTGGCAGACTGCGAACGTTGTTTTTTTGTTCGCATTTGGTGTAAAGAAAAAACAAAAAAATATTAACCGGTCGAACGGTGACCATATGAATAAATAAATCATGCGAGTTCTCACCAAGATGAAAATAATTTTTGCTTTAATTAATTCCAGTTTTATTTTGATTGTTACTTATATTGCAAAACATCTATGGTGGAAGGAAAAAAAGAAAAAAAAACTAACCGGATGAGCACTGATCAGGAATAAATAAAACATGTGAGTTCTCACTGATTGTGTGCTGAAAGTCATTTTTGCTTTTATTAAATCGTGTTATTATTTTTATCGTTACAATGTTACAAAACATTTGTGTTTTTACGTGTACACGCGATCGATTCGCGGCTACGACGCGGGAATAAAGATTTTCGTCGCTGAGAACTTGGTCTATTAGTTTACAGGCGCTCTGTAGCAACAAGTCGACTTTCACCAGGCGCATCGGCGTCGCTCGTTGATCAATTTAAGTGTCAAGCACGTCTCTCACCCGATAGACACACATACTGAGTCTGCCCCCCGGGCGCTTTATCCGTAACTTAATCATCAGGCGATAAATAAGTGATCAATAAGCGTCACAATATCAGCGATGGTGGTAGTCGTGTTTTACATTGAGTGTTAAATATTATACGAAACGTAAATACAAAATAAAATAAATTCTTCCTAGAAAATTATTTGCCAAGAAAAGATGCTTTGCGAACAAAAAATTTCGTGATAAAAATATGTTGCGAACAAGAATCGTCTTGCTAAATAATGTCTTGCAGACCGAACATTTTTTGCTCCATAAAAAAGTCATCAAACAAAAAATGTTCATCGCAATGCATTGAGAGTCAAGTATTACAAAACGTAAATACAAAATAAAATAAATTGCTAAAAACTGTCTGGTCAAGAGAAATCACCTTGCGATCAAAAATATTGCGAAAATCTGTCTTGCCAAGAAAAATCCGCTTGCGATAAAAAATGTTGTTGCTAAAAACTGTCTTGCCAAGAAAAGTCCCCTTGCGATAAAAAATGTTCATACTAAAAATTTTCTCGCAGCTCAAAAATTCCTTGCTAAATAAAAATGTCTTCACACTGAAAAAAGTTCATCGCAACGGTGCACTTAATCTATTAGTTTACACTCGGCGCTTCATAGCAACAAGTCTTTCGGCCTCGGCGTCGCGCATCGGCGTCGCTCGTTGATCAATTCAAGTGTCAAGCGCGTCTCCCGCCCAATAGACACACACCCCGAGTCACTCTCCCCGGGCGCTTTATCCATAACTTAATCAGACGATAAATAAGTGGAACGTCATAATCTCAGCGGTGGCGGGAGTCGTGTCTTACATTAAGTGTGTGTCTCGCTGGTGGGCGAGTGTGTAGAAGGGGTGTAGTGGAGGGGGGCTGGGGCTGGGGGGCGAAAGCCCAGGCCGCGTGCTCGCGAGGGTCTGAGCAGGAAGGCCCGGCGGGATGAGCTCGCCGGGAAGTTGATGTAGAGCCCCCGAGGGACGTTCCCCCCGCTGGCCGTGCCGACATTGAATTATATCGCGCGAGAGGGCGCGCCGAGTGTTCGCTCTCGGTCTCGGCAAAACCGGGAACTTGTTATCCGAGGTTATGACGAGAAAGCGAGAGGGAAAAAGGGGGTATAAAAATCTCGTTTGTTATTTCGCTCGTTTTAGCGAAATAGACAAAGTGATATTCGTAGCTCATACATAGCTGTATATAGATATCGAACTATATGTATATGAGGCGTTCCATATCATTTCAGTAAGATCAGAGAACTATATAATCAAAAGAAAAGTACCAAATTTGAAGTGCTCAGTGGCCGCCATTTGCGAGATGGTGCTATTTCAATTTTTATTCTTTTATCGACGATATCTCGGTAACGCGAAAGCGTATTTCGACCTATGAAAGACGGTAAATTTTAGTTTTTGTACGAGCTATCGGAAAACATTTTTTTCATATTTTTAAAACCACGCTAAAAGCCGTTTTTTTAATGTTATCATTTTTAAGTACCTTTTTCCTAAAGGAGGGTCGTTCGTTATCGAGGTCATATTTCTTTCCATTCTTTTCCGACTTGGGCGTGTCATTTGACCCCGGCCTGCTCGATTATTCTACTCGACGGCAGGGGGAGATATTTTTATTACATGGCGAGTTCATATAGGGCTATATGAAGTACATATAGATATCGAACCGCATGAGCAGCGGTGATTTCGCTAATGTGCAACTTTGTCCCCGGCGAGTCACTTTGTACGCGCGCGCGAAGTCCGCGTATCGCGCGGCGGATTGCTCGATACGCACGTCGAGTACTATGTTAAATGGAGTGATATTCAAGCAATACCAATTATAAGCCAACGACGCGAAATTCGACTGTGCATATTCAAGATTTAATTGCCCCGCGAATATGCAGCGCGGTCTCTCCCCGCGGGAGCCAATGACGAAACGCGATAATTTCGTCGGGCGAGCAATTAGCACTGATCAACCATCGCACAGTTTTTCCGTTGTCCGTTGATTTAATCGCGCGGCCCGCATCTGCATATGTTTCGCGCGCGGGACGATGAATTTTGAGTGAATTATGTTTGCGCTTCCGCCGAGGGAGAGGCCGCCGAAATTGTGGGCGTTTATCGCGTTCACTCGACGAGGCGCGTTTTACGGCGAAAGTTTTGAGCAGGGGGTGGAGGCAGGAGATTCGAGAAAGTTGTGGGAAACCAGTGGGAAGTGGACGTCAATGTTATTGACATACATGCATAATACATGCGAGGCGCGAACTGGCCGCGACACTTATAGCCCCGCCCGAATAACAGATGCTGCCCACATCGGGACGACCGCATGGAATGTGACCCTATCGCATTTGGACGGCCTCGTTGGACATTCATAAGACGTCTGTGGCCTGCGGGATATTATTGATTCGCGTCGGGGGGCGCGTCCGTTTTTTTCATCGTAAAACCTATTTTTCGCGGTTTCATATCTCGACGAGGATTTCGGGCTTAAATTAATTAGTTAAATTGTTATTATAAAAAATACAAAAAGAACCACCACCAAATTTCGGATTTCAGGCTTCAATTAGCAAAATTATTAGTAAAAAATAGAAAAACTACCAAATTCCAGATATAAATTAGTAAAATATTTTTACCTTTACTAATTTTTACTTTTACTAACTTTTACTTTTACTTACTTTTACTTTTACTTAATTTTATTTTTACTTACTTTTAATATTTTTTCTTTTACTTACCTTTACTTTTACTTTTTTTCCTTTTTCTTTTTTTATTCCAGGTATAAATTAGTACCATTTTTGTTTGTTTGATCCCTACGTAGACCGCCTTTACGCTTTTACGTTTCTCTCCGCTCCCCTCATTTCTCACTTTGTTCCACGACCCCCCCCCCCCCCCAGAATGTTACCAGCAACCACTCTTTTCTAATGTTCTACTGTATCGCATTAAACATTGACAAAGTTTCACCGTTTGTGGCCATTTTCACTGTAAATAATTTGAAATACTTGTTCTTCCATATCCGAATTCTAATACCTCAAAAGTATTCATACAAATTCATAAGTTTGTCAAGCCCATTTTTGTTTTATTTAACAACATAAACAATTAAATCCTTTTAAACTTGGTGGCCACAATTGGATCAAAGGTGGCCAAAAACGGTACTTCTACCCTACTTTAATTGTTATGGTAAAATTTGTTTAAAAAGCCACCAAATTTGCTTCCACTGCGGAGTGAATATACCCAGATTTGTCAATCCACTCCAGCTCCGAATTCGCTGTTGGCTAATAATGTATCAACTATTTCCCAGCAGAATGAATCACAGCTTCCGCCACCGACGCGTGTCACGTCGCCTTGAGTGATAAGACACATTTCCCAGCACGCGATATCCATGCACCGTGATTCTCGTTAGAGTCCGCGTATGACCGGTGGGTTTTGAAAATCCTGCTACGAATTTCCCCAGGGCTCGTATTTCGTCGACTTTAGAGTGGATGGGCGAAACGGCCGAGTGGCCCAGGCTGCGAGCTTTCAAATTCGAATGAGTTTCCAGTTTCGAACGGACGAGGGACGATATATCCGGCGCGCCGCACCCCCGGCGACCCTTCCCCCTTCCACCCTTTCAAATTCGCGTGGAACACGTGTGCGCATATATAAGTCGCACACCGATAGTGCACGGAAATCTCCATAATCCGCATTAGATTCATCTGCGTTTGAAAATCCCTCGTGGTAAGGTGATTCGGCGATGTGAAGGATGCGCGCGCGGTGGATACACGTAGCCCCTGTGCGAATAGAACCGAGGTACACACGGGGCGCGCGGTAAAATATCGAGGGAGTATGAGCAAGTAGGTAGTCTAGAATATACTATAGTCGAAGTGCAAGCAGGAAATGCGACCGGAATAACTTTGTGTAATCAATTGGAGAATCAGTATGGCCCATAATAGGGACATAGCAAATTCTGCCGTTTTCGAACGATAGTCGGATCTGTGAGTTCAGACAGAAAAAAAAACTATTTTTTTTACAAAGTCAAGTAAAAATGGGTTTACATAGGCCAAAAGTCAATATTTTGAAAAGAAAAATGTCGTGGTTTCGATTTTGGCGATTTCTAGTCCGTACCCGAATCTATCATTCATGGCGAAATGAACGCACAAAAAATATTTCATTGAATATGCTACTTGAGAACGATGGTACAGTTCAACAGTTGACATTTTGAAAATATATTTTTTTGTGGATCCGATTTTTACGATTTTTGGTCTGGAGTCGGATCTACGATTTCTGGCGAAAAATAAGTCGACTTTATTTTTTAAATCAAGTAAAAATGGGTTGAAACTTGCGTTTTCGGAGGTAGAATGTATTATTATTTACCGCGGTCGATATTTGATCGCAAAAGTCGATATTTCGAGAAGAAAAATTGGTGAGTGCCATTCTGGCGATTTTGGGTCCGGAGCCGGGATTTCTGGAAGAAAAAAAAACTGCCAACCCCAGTGTAACAAAATATCTCCGTGACCCTTCCCACCCCCGTTCTCTCAAATTCACGCAAAACACGTGTCCTCATACACAAGCCACCCCCAAAATTTTCCGTAATCCGCATGCGACTCGGCCGCGCCCGAAAAATCCCTCGTAGGCAAGGCGATCCGGCGATGCGGGTCGTGCGGTGGATACACGAAGTCCTATTCCTATTCGCAACTGCGCGAATAGTACGGCGCTATGCACACAGAGCACACACAGCCCACATAGCCCGCGGCGAAATATCGAGGGGAGTCGCGCCGGTGCAGCAAGGAAAGTACTCAAGAAATATACTCGAAGTGCAAGCATACGAAATGTAGCCGAAATACCTATGTAATCAATTGAAGAATCGTACGGCACGAGGAGCTTCGTGCTACGCTCCGTCGTCCATCGCGCTCCATCAAAAGTTTTTTCTCCCCCCTCCCTCCCTCCGTCCCACCCCCCAAAGCACACAGGACTCGTTTGAGCGTACACCGAAGATGTAAATGTCATGTGTGTTACATAAGCCTTATGTAAAAGTGGATACACATAGAGCTCCCCCCGTTGTGCAGTACCTGGATTCTGGATACACACACGAAGCTCGTACGTAGTGCTGCACCCCACGTGATATTGGAGTGCGCGCCACGTAGAGACGTCCACGAGTACCCGGGTCGCTTCCCTCCCCGTGTGCACATACGAGAAGCCGAGAAGGGCCGAACGTTCATACAGAAGTAGAAGTGGAAGCAGCGCGCGACTCGATGCTCTCCATGCAAGACGAATTCCCGCGCGCAGTTCACGGCGAAAAACTTCATGCGGAAGTCGAAGCGATTTACGAATAGAGCCCGACGTCTCCGGGTTGGGGGGTTGCTGGGGGAAGGGAGGGGGGGGGGGGCAAACGCAGTTCGCCTCCTCGCCACTTCAGGGCGTATCCAATTCTCGCGGATGATGCAGATACATCGTCACGCTCAACCATCCCCCACCCCTTCGCCCCTTCGCCCCTTCCTCGTCCCTTGCCCCCCTTACTCCCTCTCTGACCCCCGCGGGCGCCACCCTCGCTCTTTACTTCGGCTCCCTCTCGGTCTCCGGTTATACATGCGCCACGCGCTCTATGCACGTAGCACCGTTTTGATACATGGATATCGCGGCGACGTGCTACATTCAATCGTTTCGCGAAAATGTGAGTAAAAAAAGCGTGGAAACAGATTAGAAAAGTAAAAGAAAAGTAGGCGCTGCGAGAGAATAAAAGGGAAAAAGTGGAAAATCGAAAAAAGAGGAGAGAAAAAGAGGAAGCAAGAAGGTGGAGAAAATGTTACTTCGACACGTGTACGAATTATTGCGGCAGAAGAGCGTAATTCACGTTCCACTGGAATCTTTTTCGGCCGTGTGTCGTACGCGATACGCGGCCGTTTGTCAATACTCCTTTCCACGTGTAATATATTTGATACTGTTATGTTTATTTTTGGTAGCACGTCTAAATAACCTCGACACATTATTTCCTACAAAAATACCCTGGGCAAATTATCTTTGACGAAGTTCTTCTGTCGCGAAATTCATTTGTCGTGATTCTTTTGTCGAAGTTATTTTCGCAAAAGTTATTTAGATATGGAGCCTTATTGTTAGATCAATTATATATTACGCGCATGCAATTTAAAAAAATACTAGACTGATTAAACGCGCTAGCGCGCGTGTCTGAAAAACTTATCGCCAAAACTGACCTCAGAAATATTTTTTTCAAAATATCGACTTTTAACTTATACCATAATTCTCAAGTCGCATATTCTACCCCCGAAAACACTGGTTATTAACCTTTTTTAATCGAATTTGAAAAAAATATTTTTTTGGCGATGAAAAAAAAAAAAAATTCTGTCAGAAATCGTAGATCCGGCTCCACACCGAAAATCGATAAAATCGACCGCAATTTTTTTTCTTTTCAAAATATCGACTTTTAACCTATACCATCATTCTCAAGTTGCATATTCTACCCCCGAAAGCACTGGTTATTAACCTTTTTTAATCGAATTTGAAAAAAATATTTTTTTGGCGACGAAAAAAATATTTTTTCTGTCAGAAATCGTAGATTCGGCTCCGCACCGAAAATCGCCAAAATAGACCCCAATTTTTTTTCTTTTCAAAATATCGACTTTTAACCTATACCATAATTCTCAAGTCGCATATTCTACCCCCGAAAGCACTGGTTATTAACCTTTTTTAATCGAATTTGAAAAAAATATTTTTTTGGCGACGAAAAAGATATTTTTTCTGTCAGAAATCGTAGATCCGGCTCCGGTCCGAAAATCGCCAAAACCGACCCCAATTTTTTTTCTTTTCAAAATATCGACTTGTAACTTATACCATCGTTCTCAAGTCGAATATTCTACCCCTAAAAACACTGGTTACTAACCTTTTTTAATTGATTTTGAAAATAATATTTTTTGGCGATTTTTTTTTCTGTCAGAAATCGTAGATCCGGCTCCGGACCGAAAATCGCCAAAATCGACCTCGGAAATGTTTATTTCAAAATATCACCAATAGTAGGTTAATCAATTTTGCGCGGCTGCGCTCTTATAAAGCTTTAAAAGGTTACGGGTGCTGCCCCGCCTGTCCTCTTATGACATTTTTCAAATTTGACACCAAGCTGATTTTGTTTATCACGGACTTTCCTGGCAACCAATCACAGCTCTAATAGTTTGCTAACAATGCTTTCCGTTACTCATGAACTTTTTAAAAGAGGGATTATCGTTTTTAACGTCAGATATTCTCTAACATAAATAACAAATAAACACAAACATATTATAGAAATAAAAATGTTAATCACTAACGCAATAAAGATTTAGGATGTAATACAATATTATATTAACAAAATTTCATTCGACTTCGTCAATATATATTTACATTAATAATATAAAAATCCCTCTCTCTAAAACTTGAGTATTTTATAATTCATTTGATCGTTTACATGAAAGGCGATTTACATGGAAAGAAAGAAAAAATAGATAATTCATCCAATCCCGAGTACATTTTACTGGAATCCCCATGAGAGGTGCGCTCCGTGATAAAAACAGGAATATTTCCTGTTTTAATTCCACAGTAAAAGTTACTGCAATAACACCGAACTTTTCAAGAGAAAATACATTGGATTTTTTTTCTGATCTATTGTGATGAGTGCTTTCATGTCAACACACAAAACGGAAAAAATACTGGAATACTCCGTAATGTTTACTAAAATGTAACTTTTCTTGGTTTTCGCCGTAAAAAGTTCGGTGAACACCTGAAAATATCCATTCATATATCGCGAAGAGCGTTCGATTTATTGGAATGAACCGAATTATTACTCAAATATCAGCAAATTTTTATGTGCGGCACATCATTATTACTAATCTTTTTTCTCCATGCAGGAATTCGAATTTAAACATATCGATCATTACATACGGTTGGTAGAAACCGTATAGCTACAAAGGGGAAGGGGGTTGGGGGCGCAGGTTTGTTCCGTCTGTGTTTTACACGCGCGAGGAGCTTTAAAAGCGGGGAAGCGAGACGCGAGAATCGCGTCTCTCGCGTCCTCGCTTGGAGTTCTCCCGCGAGATTCCCGGAGTCGCGCGAGCCCCGCAAACGTATAGCGGCACCCCGCGTCTCGATTCGCAGCCTCCTCGCGGTCCATCACGTCCCGGCTCTTAGCGCGCTCTCCCCGCGCATTAACGCAATGCGCCTCGAGAGTCGAAAAGTCGATTATAAAACAATTTGAAAATTCTCCGTCCTCGGTTTTCCCCTCCCTTCTCCTCGCGTTTGCTTCTCGCTCCCTTCACAGCCCTGCGTCCCACTTCGGCCGCTTCCAGCCTTTAAGCTCGCCCACCCGTTTCCAGCCCGCGTCCCGATTGTTCTCCGCCCGGGACGATTGATTGCTGGAAAAGTCTCTTACGATTTCGCGATTTCTCTCCCTCGCTCGTTCGTTTCGCTCTTTATCAAATTTTTATTTCCTACCGACAAAGTCATTTGGGAAGTCGAGGAAAAGCGACTGATTGGAAAGCGAGGGCCGCTTTATACCCATTTCGAGACTCGACTAACTTCTCGGCGAAGAAGACAGAGTCGAATCTGACTGTCGCGCGAGCGCGCGGCTTAGCCGCTTTTGCGCTGTTTGTCCCCGATGCACAAAGCTCGCGGCGCCTCCGCTCGCCTCGTGAGTCCGAGCTAAAACTCGATCGTTCGGGAAATACGTTTTCCAGTCGAGTTCTCGGGAGGCCGAACGGCGCTCGTGATTCGTTTTACGGCTGAGTCGCGAGCGCGACGCTGTTGTCGTCGCGCCCGACGTTGACCGGGCTGAAGATAACCGGCCGGTGTGTCGCTCTACGATCTGCGGATATTTCCGCGTATACGCGGCGATCAACGATTACGAGAATCGAGATCGCGGGAAAACTAAAAAAAAAGGAAAAAAAAACTCGATGAAACAGGAGCAAGAGGACACGCAGCACATAACAGCAAAGAAGACGGAGAAGGGGACGATAAAGAGAGCAAACGACAATGTACTCCGCACTGGAATGGCATTCCCGGCGCGCTGCGACGCGGGTTTGTGTATGACGCGGGAAATGCACCGAGAGATCGCGCCGCGCATAGCACGAAAGTATTTTTCGTGGACATAGAAAGACTCTCTCGGGCTTCTTTTTTTTATTATTTCAACTCGCGTGCAGTCGAGAGATAAGAGTTATCGCTGGGAGAGTCAAGTTGCAAGGCACGACTTGCGCTGGGTTGCGCGACGAGCCTGGTGGAAAGTTTGTAGCGTCACGTCCCGCCCGGATCAGGAACTGCTGAGGCCTTGACAGGGCTTGGCCAGCGCCTGACTGGAGCCACAGGTTTTTCGGTAGAAAAACTGTAGTGTTTTATTCGGCCCTATAATCAGGTCCTGGCAAGGTCAATATAGTCGTGACCCGAGCCTGACTTGTGCCACATGTTCACCCGTAGAAAATCTGTGGCGTCACATCCTGTCCTAGTCAGGACCTGACCGGGGCCCGAATTGCACCAAAGATTTTCCACCAGGGAAATCCCAAGACACGCGAGGAGTTTCTACGACTTTTCCAGGCGTATCTGCTATGCGGTAGTCGCAGTCACGCCGACCGTGTAACACGTCGAGGGGGAGGAACGCAAATCCCCGGCCGCGCAACAGTGGCGCAGTTTCCAGGAGCGTGAAGTGTCTATTATTGGGTCATTTCGCGAGCCCGGTTGTGCTTTCTTACCGAATACTGTTATGTGCTGTTCAGACGGCGGAGCGAAAGAGACGGGAGAAAGAAGGAAGGAAGTGCGGATGGTAAACGGCGATATCGGCACCTCGAGTGTTCGTCGTTTCTCGTGTGCGTGAGGCATGACGCAGGTCTCTCCAAGAAATGCACCGAAAGATCCGGACGCTCGTAGCTCGAAAGTATCTTTCCTGAACATGGAAAGAGACTCCCCAGCTGCATTTTTTTATTTCACGTGCCGAGAGATAAGACGTGGAAAAAATCAAGACTCGCAAGTCGCTTTGCAACTCGGTCGGCTGTGTGCGACAGACCCGGTGACCCGAGACATGCGACTAGAGGTGGCGCGATTTTTTCTACCCGCACCCGGGTTCACCCGGTATGCGGCACTCGGAGTCACGCCGACCGGGCGACACGATCGAGGCGTAGGAACGCAACTCTGCGGCGCAGTTGCCGGGAGCGCGAAGTGTCTGTTATTGGGTCATTCCGCAAGCCCGGCTGTACTTACTTAACTGCGGACTGTTATGTGTGTTCAGGTGGCGGAGCGAAAGAGCCCGGGAGGGAGAAGACGGAGGGTATGGACGGCGATTCGCGCTGGTATCGAATGTTCGGCGTGTGTCCCGTGTGTGCGTGTGTTGGCATAGCGCAGGGCCGTGAAACGACCGCGCGGCAGGATAAGGTAATCATGATGCACGAGGGTATGCGACAAACTGGAACCACAACAGTGCGGCCGATGGTATTCCCGCCGTAAGAATTGGAATTCTGCGGGGAGGGGAGAGGATTCGCAGCCCGGAGAATGGATATCGGGGGATCGCTCAGCTGGAAGTGGAACGAGCAGAATGAAAACTTCTTCCGGGGCAGACGCGTCGACCCACCCCCGGCGACGCTGCCCAACAGCGTGTCATTCTTTGCAATTCAGCGCGCGGCATTGTGGAGTCACTTGCTGTCCGGGGTGACGTTCTCTGGTCGTGTCGACGCGGGGAGGGGACCGACTCGCGTTCACGAGCTCGGATCAACGTTTTACGGCCACCTTTCTTCACTCTTCCCCTCGCGGACATTTTAATAGCCCGCGACGGAATGCGATTTTTGGCGTGTGGGCGGAATGTGATGATGTCAAAACTGCTGGGTGGAAGGATAACGACGGACTTGGAGCTGAATTGTTGCCTTCGTGAAAAATAAATTAAATTTGCGTTGCGATGATTGGAAGTCTTGTTGGGATTTTTTGGACACGTCAACTGCTGTGTTAAGAGTATTTAATGTAAGCTTTGTTAATAGGTACGGGAAGCTGTTTTGCAGGAAACTGTATCAAATTGAATGCACAAGGGAGATTTTTCATTTAATTTCTACTGAATCCTACGATATTTAGGAAATTTAACGTAAAAGTCGATAATTATTAACGTAAAAGTCGGTAATTATTAACGTAAAAGTCGGTAATTATTAACGTAAAAGTCGGAAATTCATTGTGCCCAGGAATAAATCTCCTAAAAACCAGAGCAGAAGGTATTACAAAGGAACTTGAACCTGATTCCAATTAAACTGGGACCAAATAGTACATTACGTTACAAGGGAGGAAAGTGCAACTTTTCACCGAGTGTGAAGTTTGGTGCCCGAGCGAAGCGAGGGCAGAAATTCACACGAGGTGAGAAGTTGCATTCCTCCCATGTAACGTACTATACTTTTCTCCCGATTTCGCTAAAAAATAACCACATTTCGTGTGTGCAACGCGGACGGAAAATAACCTCATTTTTGACAAGTGACGACACGCATGCGTAGTACGGTTCCCATTACTCCCGCGCGGGCAGGAATGAGCTGATTACCTCCCTAGGGAGGTAATGAAAGCGGACTGCGCATGCGTAAGTCACGCGTCAAAAATGAGGGATTTTCCGCCCGCGTTGCGGACACGAAATGGGGTTATTTTAGCGGAGTCGGGAGAAAACGAAATTACGTTGCAGTTACATTACGGTGTATTGTATTTAATATATTAGCTGGCAAGTAAAAGTAAAAGAAAATCGCAAATACTTTTAGCCCTTCGTGGTCAGACTGGGTAAAATTTACCATAGTACTTTATCATGGAATTCTAGAATAGTGTAATCACGAAGGGTTAAACTTACTGAATGTAAAAAATGGGCGTTTTTATCTGACCCGTTTAAGGGAGGAAATAAAAAGCACAGACAGTGGAGGGAGGAAGTTACATTTATGAGAAGTATGATCGCATAGACTAGTGCAATAGGTCATGCGCCATAACCGCACGGGTCGTTACACTTACCGTCATGCCTTATACGCATATAGCGGTAAATCTCGCATGTGCAATATCGATGTACACGTTGCGCTATATACGTAAGGGGCGCGCGGGGGTATATGACGTACCTGATGTGAGCTACGGTCGATGTATATGTACACGGAGATAGAGGAAGACCGAGTGCTCCTCGCATAATAAAGCCGAGGTAAGATATAGAGGTGACATAGGAGACGTCAGCTGCTCCCATGCGAACAGCCAGTCTGAGTAGCCCAGCAGCTCGGAGCGGAGCAGTAGAGCAGAGCGGGGTTTGATGTTACTCGGAACTAAAGTGTTTTTGATGGAACGCACGCCGCATGTAGGTTACTTCCGTGCGCCTTGTTCCTCCCAAGCGATCCTCGTAACCTCAAAAGTGTCCGGGCGCGTAGCGCTTCCTTTCCGACGACGATTTATAGGCGCATATCTAATGTGCCTTTATGTTTGGTAACAATAATTTGATTTTAATCGAATTTTAGGATGTGATGTTTAAAAGATCGGGTTTGTAATGATTGGGTAGGATTAAGTTAGGTAAGGTTAGATTAATTAGCTTTAAGTCTACATGCCTATTATCGACTATAATACATCTATTACAATTACAACGTCAGCGAGATGTCTTCAACGATGCAAAAACAAACTTGGTATTAAAAAAACCACCACGTCCATATCTCCTCGGCGTTTTAGGCATAATCATTTTTTGTAAAACTAAATATGTTGTTCGTTAGGTAGGGCTAGGTTAGGTGGGATTAGGATAGGTAAGGCTAGGTTAATAAGGTTTAAGTCAACGTGCCTATTATGGATCATATCCCAACTATGATCACGACGTCATCGGGATATCCTCGACGGCGCAAAAACCGACTTGGTATTCAAAAAACCACCACGTCGATATCTCCTCGGCGGTTCACGAGGGGAACTCGGGAGCAATTTATCCGACGACCGCGCGTCGTTCGAACATGCGGAGGAATCTTGGTCGAACTTTCGGGGTCGGAAGACGTGACGGATATACGGCGAAGTTCGTTGTTGGTGGCGGCTCGCGCATAAGCCGGGTGTACACCAAACTTGGATCAGACGAATAAATATAGCGCCGCCGCGCCCCAGCGACAAGAGTCGCGGGCATTGTTACCGAGTGTCGCGCGTCGACATCGGGATCAACAATTAATTCACGACAATATCTGTCGTCACGGCGGTCCCCACGATCCTCTCCCAGCTCGAGTCGCTGGCTGGCTGCTCTCCGACGTCGGGAATTAATTTTCCCCGCACAGTTTCACGACAACTCCCAGTCCCTCTCTCTCTCTCTGTCTCTCTCTCTCTCTCTCTCTCTCTCTCTCTCTCTCTCTCTCTCTCTCTCGCTCTGTGTCCGACCTGCTTTCATTCCGCATCGGCGTTCGCTTCCGTCGGTAGTCGATACCCGCAGGAATTGCTGCACCGCGCGCTCGCGGAAAGCCCAACGAGTCCTGTGCACACCCTGGGAGGGAGGCGACTCAGGGCGACGGAGATACAGTGATAGGGCCGTCGCGGAGACGGACGGAGAGCGGGAAGGACGAGGACAGACGTCCATAATTCCTGCACCACCACCGACGTCTAGACTTCGTCGATGCTTGTAGTACCTAACATCCGGGATATCCGAGTTCCCGCATGTATCTCCATACGCGACGAGAGTCGCCAGACTCCTGCATACAGATTTGTCGACTCCGAGGGAGGCTGGATTCGTGCTTGCCTGGCGGGGGACTATGCGGGACGGCCATATAGCGGGCCCGCCTGAATGCCGGTGGCAGACGGTGCAAAGTCCGCGCCACACCGGCAGGCACCGCGACGCTTCCGGGCTTCGGGCTTCGAGCTTCTCTCCCTCGCGTGCGCTAAGAGCATAAGCCCCGCGCAGTTATTGACTGGTTTAACGGCCGATAAGCGCCCAGTTATTGGCACGTTACGTACAGCCATCCCGGTGACTCCGGGGCTCTTCAATGCCGGTGCACTCAATTCGGGAGGAAACGTGTGCTAATGGCTGTCGAGCGGCCGCGACGCCTCGGGGAAAAAGTATTTCGAGAAATAGGCGGTAAATTAGTGTTGGTCTGAGACGGTGATTGCGTGTGATTTGCCGCTGCTGATGGCGAAAGTGGCGAGCGACTCGAAGAGAGACCTAAATGTGTTATTCTGTTGCGCTACTTTGTAGTATAGTAGCGGGTTCAGGTGGCTCGCAAGATGCTCGAGGAAAAATTAGATTGTGAAATTAGCACGCAATTGAATAAACAGATAATTTTATTTATATTTGTTATTTAGAGCGGAACTTGATTGAAGGGGAGTGTGGTTTTGTTATTTGGGGCTGACGTAAATTGAAGGGGTACGATAGGCAGACAAAAGACATTCCAATATATATATTTGTTTTACAGATTTCAATATGACGTGCATATGGCGCACGACTCTGTTCAGATCTGGTTTAACTCTGTCATACCCCGGAGTGATTTGTACCTTATTTAATTGCAACCAAATTCAACGTTCAATTTTGAGGCATTTGTGACATACCCTAAACTTTCAGACAGAACAAACAACTTTCCAAAATATATATTAGATTTAGGTATTTAAATAAGTCATATCGTAAAACTCTGTTTAAATCTCATTTAACTCGGTGACAACTCGGAGTGATTTGTATCTTCTTTCATTGCAACGAAATTCAACGTTCAATTTTGAGGCATTTGTGACATATCCTAAGCACACATCCCGCCACATTGGCGTTTGAGCCGAGGGCTTAAATCTCGATCGGACCCGCCCCTCGAACAGGGTCCCTTAATCCCTCTGGAAGTCGTCGCTCGATGATGCTCGTTAAAGTCTCCATTCGGGCCGCCGGTATAATGTCTGTGTTTCTAAAGTTTGTTGGGAAAGCGTAAACAGCGAGTACGCGGTATATGCAGAGCGGGGACGAGAGCGAGCGACGGGGTCGAGCTCTCGCTGTGTAGTCAGGGGCAGATGCGATCGACCCGATCATTATTCCACGAGCTTACCAATGCGTGTGTACATTGCACGCTCGATAATTGAATTATGATGCGCGTGGACACGCAACCCTTCCTGCCCGGCTCCCCCGGCTGTGCCGTCCGCACCCCCTCCTCCCCCTCCTCCCCCCCCCCCTTTCGCCTCCGCACTCCGAGGACATGTTTGGCACACTCGTACAAGCATATAGAACCTGCATTTGAGCCCTGTGCCAGCAGCGAACCGCGATTTATCGCGGTAACTACAGCGGTAGAAACGGCCCGATATTCAGCTGGATTCGTTTATATAGGTGACGTTGTTAAAGCTGAGCGTCGGGGAGGTTAAACGATGTGTAACGGTGATAGAAACGCGATGGAAATAAGGGGTATCTGCGAGCTTTGCAAATCGCTTGCTGCTGGGATCGGAAAAACCTGTGAAAAATGCCACAAATGACGCCACGATTTTTTTTTCTTTCAAAATATCGATTTTTTACCTGTACCTACTTTCAACCTGTACTCTGGTTTCAAGGCTCCTTTTATTTGGTTTAGAATTTTCTTTTTGCGTTCGTGAATATCAGAAATCACAAATCCGACTTCCAATCCAGAAGCGCCGAAATCGGCCACTCCTGATTATTCGATAATTATGTAACAACGCAAACAGCAGGCTCGAGGACTACGTTGATAATTGAGTGTATTCTAAAATACTCGCGGCTTGTGTTTGTCGAGCTTTGGTAAATACGAATTTTCGAATTTCTCAATAAATCGCTGAAAGCACACGCCGTTAACCGTTCGCGATGGAATTAGCGCGTTGTTTTGTCGTACGTTATTCGCGTGCGATTATTGAAAATCACGTATGGCAAATAAAACATCGAGCATATCAATCCGACTTTGTTCCCGTTAATTAAACGCGCGTTAATATTATGTTCATTGTTAACGCGATATTCGGCTAAGATTACTAAATTAAATATTTAAATGTTTAAACATGTTTAAACACTTGATATTGAGATTATGGTTATTCACTATTATCGATCGCGTTGAACTTGTTTTTTTGATTAAATTCGAATTTAACATTTAATTTTATATCTCACTCATGTATTAAGAGCATGTGAAATAACTTCCCCCCACCCATCCCGGTCTCAATCGATATCAAAAACTGTAATGAATTTCATTTTACGCATATTTGTATATACAATTTCGAGAAGAAATTCATTTACTGCGGATATCACTCGTCCAGTGAATGATTTTTTTTAAGCTGTAAATGCAAATATGCGTAAAAACGTTCATTACACTTTTTTATATCGGCTGTGGTATTTCACATGCTCTTAAATTTCAAATGACAGTCTATGTAAAAGAGCATCCTTTGCCTGTAATGGAAGCTCATACTAAATATTTTTAACAGTGACTATTTACGGAAATAAATGCGAGACATTTTATTTCCAGCGTGGAAGACGCTCGATAAAACGGTAATTCAACTGTATCACGTCTCTCGTGCCATTGATCCGGTCGTCTATAGCGCTGTTTAGAATCACGTAAGCGCCGACGTGAATCTTAAAAGTGAAGTTGAACACCGCAAAGTTTGTTTATTCCGTACTTAATCCGAAATTCAAAGTTCGTCGATTTTCGCGGTGGAGCGAAGCACAAAGCTTCATCGGTGAAGGAGTGGAAGGAGGACCGGGGAAGCTCATCCATCGTCCTCGAAAGATGATCCACGAGCTTTCGCGAATATTACAAAGATTCGGGGGATAAAGTTCTTTCTTGTTTCGTTTTTTTTTTCGGGGCTCTAAGCTCCGATGGAATGAGACGTTAAACGTGCTCCGGCGTCGCTGTAGCACCGTCGTTCTCTCCCTCTCGAGGCGAAGCCATGCTACATTATCCATCGACGTCGGGGGTTCAGTCTGCCGCGCTTGTTATCCGGATCAACGTATAGATTATTATGGCTGGTTGCCGAGACACCGATGGGTATTGGATATCTTGCGATGACCACCTGTGTTCTTGGGCTTGCTCAGGTGATCTTGATAGAGGGACATTGCCGGGATTATAACCATGATGAATAGTATATTCCCGTGAAAATATAGACGTGCTTCAATTCACTTTATGAATAAAAACGTGTAGCGATTTTCCTTATCAATAAAAACATGGCACAATTTTTCTTAGAGATAAAAAAATGTTGCAGTTTACCTTATAAAGAGAAAATAAGAAACATGTTGCAATTTGCCTTGCGAATACAAATTTTATTGCAATTTAATTTGCAAAAAATGATGTTGCAAAGAAAAACGTATCGCAATTTACTACACAGTTAAAACATGTTGCGATTTGACTTACAAATAAAAGCATGTTGCGGCTTACCTTACAAGTAAAAATATGTTGCAATTTTCCATGAAAAGAGAAATGCTGCCGAAACATATTTCATAATAATTTATTTAATATTACTATAATAAGATTACCACAAGCTTCACAAATAACCGAGCGTGTCTTCCTGAAATAAAATATTGTTCCGAACAAGGATCCTTCAGTCTGGCAGAAAGTCTGACATTTGCAGACAAAACAAGTACCAATATTGTTTTATTGCGTACGTAATACGTCGAAATACTCAAACCAAGCGTCGTCAACCTTTATGTACAGAGATAAAGTGTACAGCCCCGATAACGAGAGATCCCGGTCCCGCGTAAGACGAGTCTCGAGAGCCCGATTCGTGCTCCGCGTCTACGATCCATTCGGTTTCGAAATTCCCATTCCGCGAGGGTAGCACACCGAGCGAAAGGTTCGCCGTTGTTCGCTACAGAACGTAAATTAGCTATAAAAGTGTGTCTGCATGACCGAATGAGAAAATGCATTAGCGAGAGCGCCGCGCTCGTATAGAGCGGGACGGAGAAATTTGAAACTCAGTGATTAACTACCCCTCGAGAAAGTTGGGTCATGTTACCCAACTCCCAAATGACTAATTCCCCCGAATTACGCGCGTCGAGTTAGAGCCTTAAAAATGTCATATTATCCACCTAATGAGTCGCTCGGAAAAATGGCTTTTGCCATTTTTTTTAGCAAAATTAATTTAAAATCACTTTAATATCTCACCTTTATCTTTCTCTTATTTTCTTCGAGTGTTTTTTTTTCTTCTTTTTTAATTTCCTCGTTTTCCTCCAATTTTACTATTTCTTAAAAACCACAATTAAATTAAAATCACTTTGATATCTCTCTTATGCCTTTCTTTTATTTTCTTTGCATCTTTCTGTTTTCCTTTTTTGCTTCATTCTGTCGGGAACGTGGTCGGCATTTCTTGGCGCAACAAATTCAATTATTTTTTTACAACAAAATTAAATTAAAATCAGTTTAATATCTCATTTATACCTTTCACTTATTTTCTTCGAATTTTTCATTTTCTTTTTTTTTCGTTCTGTCGGGAACGCGGTCAAGCATTTTTTGGCGCAACAACAGCGGCGTGAACGAGTACTGGAGTGGAGCTCGTTATCGGCATGACCCAGATCGATGCGTGTTCTAATCGAGATTTCCGACGGTGTATCAAGTGAGCGTGGGGGGAGGGTGGAGGGTGGGGGCGGACTGCGGGTGAGCAACCGATCGAGAGAGCGGTGGCGCCCTCGATGCACTGGCCTCTCTCGTACATATAAATATATATAGTGTATATATTTATATATATACGCTATATATATGACTGTCCGTGTATATATGTCTGTACCTACTGCATCCGCCTGGAATACAGTGGCGCCGTGTTCTATACGCTTCATCATCCGTGATATGCGCGCTCTTCCGAGGTCCGATAAGATTCGCTTATAAACAGGGCGCGCGCGGCTTCGCCAAACAGTCGTGTTACTGACCACGATTCCGTATCGATTTCTCACTCCCCGGCCTCGCGAGTCGTTAATTAACGACAGTCGAAAACTGATATACTCGCCGGATCTCGAAGTGAAAATAGCAAACATTATCGTTCGTGGAAATACACCTTGCAGGAAACTCAATAGGAGTCAATTTTATATCATTGACACAAATTATAAAAATAGAGTCCATTTTATCATTGATGAAATTGATTAAAATAGAGTCAATATTATCATTGATAAAAATTATTAGAATAGCGTCAACTTTATCATTGACAAAATTGACCCTAATTTTTAAATCGCAATAATTTCACATAGCTTTAATATTAAATTTTTTTTTTTTTCGAGTGTCAGAAGTAAAATTTGATTTCAAATTTATCCCGGATATTTTTTCCGCAAATAAAATCGAGTACAACCGAAAATACAGTGCAAAATACATGGTACTAAGTAATAGTGGCTGCAGTAACACCATAGATGAGTGTAAAGTACGTAATGAAATTTCCTTCCTCAGTTCTCGTTCCCTTCGAGCCACGAGAATCTCGCGCGCCGCGGCGGATAATCCAAATTCCGGGGCGCGCGTCGTGCGTTTTATTATTCGATGTATATGCCACTTGAGCTTATTAATTAAGAGCGATTCATCAGACTTTGGGGCGCGTCGAGGAAGCGATCTCGCTCGTCTCAACGAGGCTAATTCCGGCGAACGCCATTCGACGGCTTTCAGCGCTTTTATCGCGCGGCGCCGGCCAGCGACAATGAAGGGCGTTCGTTAGTTGATGAAACAAAAAAAAAAAAAAGGAAAAATTTTATTCAGCGGCGGAGAACTCCGCGATGGGGGAGCGACGAGTAAATGATAAAAAGCTTGCGAGATATCCGCGCGCGCTCGTCGAAAGATGCTGCTCTCCCTTCCCGTCTCATTGTTTATATCGCCCGGCATCAGCTCGTTTCTTGGAATAAGTCTATCTCGCCTCGTTCCCGAGCTCCGGCTCATCAATGCAAAGAAGAGGAAGAAAAATTAAAAAAAGGAAAAAAATGTGGAGGGAGAAAAAAAAATTAAAAAGATTACACAATACGCGTACACGACTTTGCATTTTCTCGGTTTATTATATTTATACTCGAGCCACTCGTCGTCCATTCATCGCTCTCATCTGAATTCGCCCCCTCCGCTGCCCCCTTCCATCTCCCTCTCTTCCCGCTCTTGCCGTGCCGCCCCCCTACAAATGCCCGGTGCGTGTTTTTTTCCTCGCATGCTTTACGGCGTATTATCTCACGTATCGTTAAGAACGTCCGTGCTTCCCGTTGCTTATTAAGCAGACGCTGAGTATTTTCAGTCGTGCAGCGCCGGGGGATGAAAAAGAGGCAACGAGTGAGATAAGGAAGATTCGCGAGTGCAGAAAAATAAATAAATGCAAGGACTAGAGGAGAAACGGAACATCAACGAGAGGAGGATATAGGAAGCGCTCTAGTTTTTTTTTCTTTTTTTTTCGTCCCTCCACCGCCGGAAACTCCTCCCTCCGCCGACCCCCCCTGCGACCGGAGTCCCAGTTCCCTGGCCGACGATAAGGGAGATTAATGAATTACGTTGCGAAAATAAAGCTAATTAATACTTGTCAACTGCGGGCCACAGTCGTTTTGTATACAGATATAGAGTCGTGGGTGCAGCGAGCGTGTGGCCGGCCCGATACATCGCCTCTCGTAACGCTTAACTAATGAATATATAGCACCACTGAATTTTAAATGCCGGCGCAGTATCCGCGTTCACAGGCCTCGCGCCCCACTTGAGGAGACGCGCGAGGCTCTTGACCCGACAGCCGAAAATTCCGAAAAATGTTATTTCGCCTTTCGGGCTACGGGGAGAAAAAAGTCTCTGAAAAAAATATTTTGTTCCTCGACAAGTGAAGACCTGATTACTGGGTCGGAGAAAATGAAGTCGATTGATTCGACAAAATCGCTTTGAAATTAATCCTGAGGAAATTACTTTTTTCCGCTGATGAAAATAAATATATATGCTACTTAATACCATCTTTTCTTCGATTGACCGGAAACGCAATTAAATTCAGTGACACTAAATCGTCGACCCGCAGTTTCTGCAAGGGAGAAATAAGCTGCCTCTGTATTTTTCCAGTTTTCCTTTTCATCGACGTAATAAAATATTTTTTCGAGTCAATGAAAACATTTTTCACGCTGAAGACGCACGAACGAATTTTTCGCGAAATTATTTTCCGTCTTTTCCGAGTCCACCGGAACTCCGCAAAAAAAAAAAAAAAGAAATCAATCTCAAGTTTCGCGGGTCAACTTCGCAGCTCGACAAAACCGCGGCCCCATTTTTTTCCCCGCTCGCAACCCAATTCCTCTTGTTCCACCGAGCCCGATAATTTCACCTGACGTCTTGCGTGTAGCTCGTGCTCGTCGCGTCCAACCGCGCGCGTCACCTCCCGTGACTTTCATGTTCCCCCTGGGGGTTCCCGTTTCTCCTAGAACAAATTCTCGCCCCGGTGCTGTAACACGAATTGCCGGAACTTCGAGCTCGCCCAACGACAACGACAACGACAACGACAATTGAGGTTATAACAGGGACCCGGGGAAAACGTGGGCAGATATAATAATAGCGGGCAAAGAGAGTGGAACGAGGGACCACGAGGGGCGCGCTTGGTGTCCTCCTCGAAAGCCTCGGAGGGGGTGAAACGTGTGTCGAAAGGTCACGACGAAATCTCGGCGCGCAAATTGTCGGACAATGGGAACGAGGGACAGGGGGAGGGGGGACGGGAGGTGCGGGGGGGGGAGGGGGGGGGGAGGAGATGGTGGTCCCAGGGTTGAGGGCTGGTCGGTTGTTAGGGCCGCGCGGAGACCGAGCCAGATAGGCGGCTAAGGGTGCGCGCAGCACCCTGGTTGACGGTACAGCGAGCGAGCTCGCAGCTCGCAGCTCACCGCACGAGCTACGCCCGGGGATGAGACGTACACTCCACGTATAAGCATTGTATCACAGCCGGCGGCTCTCGACAATAGGCCCGTCGCACAATAATATGACGGAGAGACATGTAATTATCTTTGGTGGACTGGGCTCTGTGTATTGTTCCCTCGAATGCACTAGATGTATACACCGAGCGTTGACTTCCTACCCCTCACTCAACCCCCTACGTCCCCTTCATCCCTCTTCGTCCCCTTTGGCCCTCCTTTGCCCTTCTTCGTTCCCTTCGCCTCCCCTTCGTGCCCTTCGTCCCCTTCGTCCCCCTTTGCCCTCTTTTGCCCCCCTCCCCCCATTGGTCCCCTCTGGTTCATTCTGGTTCACCATGGTTCACTCTAATTCACTCTGGTTCACTCTGGTTCCCACTGGTTCACCCTGGTCCCCTCTGGTTCACACACGTTTCCCTTCCCTCCTACTGTCTCATCATCCTCGCCTTTGCACCACCCCCTTTATCATCCACGTCCACATGTACAATCCGCAACGCTAACTCCACTCAGCGTCCACCACTACCACCATCATCCTGGTCCTCATCCTCGGATCTCCCTTGTTCTCCATTCTCGGTGCAATCACATGGGCTTCTCTCGTCAAAGTAGCGTACTTCCGGTCATTCCCCGTCCCTCAAGTGAGGCACTGGTACCACATCGCCGGACCGGGAGTTCACCAAACAGGCCTCTCTGATAATCCCTCGGCTCTCTGCGGGACCGAGGCCAGAGCCGGCGGCTCGAGAGTCGTGGAATCCTCTTTGACCGCCTTGCGACCCGGGACACTTGGTTTGGGTTGTTTTTGGGGCGACGAAGAAAATTTGTGTTTGGGCGAATGGGATGAATTTGTACGTTTTTTTATGTTATGTTATGTATACGTTTTTTGTGAGAATGTAAAAACGTCAACGATTTTAGACATATTTTATCACGGTTGTCAATTACGTTACTATAATTTGGTTTCTTAAAATATGTTTTTATTTTCTGATTCACGAATGAATCCATTTTTTCGAAATAAACATGAATGAACTGTTTAATCTATCTAATATTTCTACACTGACGTCTAACGCAGAGAATCAACGCCGTAACTTATTTATCGCCCCGGAAAAAATGTAATAACTCAATCTCTGTTTGTGTTTGGAAAAGAAACAAAAAATCGCTAGCTAGAGACAAGCAGTTTCTGTTTGATTGCGTACCGGTTTACCTGGGCGTTTCCCCCGTAATTCCGATAAACCCGAGTTCAGCAAATGGATTTCAATTAAAATATACGAACGTTGCCTGTTGTTCTATCATTCACGATGACGGACCGCGGTGGCTGTCGGCGGTCGGAGCTTTGCGCGTTTGTAGCTGTTGCTGTTGAGTCCTCTCGCGGGTTCCCATCAGTGAGTTATTGTTTGCCGGGAAGCGAGCGGTGGAACGAGAGCGATTGAGGAGGCTGTAAGAAGGCTGGTGAAGGGGGGAAGGTCGAAAGCGAAGGAGAATGAAGCGGGAAAAGGTGCCAAGTAATTATAAGACGGCGCTAAAGTTGAAGGAGTTTCTTTGTTTAACGCTGCACCCCGGTTGGTGCACGTTAAACCGGCAAAGTCCTCCTCCGCGAGCGTCTTGAGGGGCTTTCTTGATTACAACGATAACGCGATATGACTTTTACGCCTTCGTGTCTCGGCGCTTCCGGTCTGTCAGGACTATCAGGGCATTTTCCCTGCGTAATTGCAATTTACAAACGAACGCAGTTTGATCGAAGGTTTTCTGTGCCGATTGAAAATAAAACTCAGGAAACAATTGATTAATCCGTAATTTATTTTTGCTGTTTAAAACACATTACGGAAGAAATACGAGAATTTCTTATTTCCCTAGAAGAAAGTCAGGCCCCAGTCTGGCCCTGACCAGGGCCCGACCAGGGCGAATTGTAACGCCACAGAGTTTCTGCCAGGGTTGTGCATTGCGTGAAAAGCGGTGAAACACACCGCATATGCTATTTATTTTTATCAAATTATGAAAACCGACTCCGAGAGTCGGAGTTACAGCGCGGCGTCGAGCGCTTTGCATAATGCACTCGCGGTTTCGGAAGTTAGCTGTACAGTCACTGGGGAGGGGTATTTATTTTTTTATTTTTTTAAATTTTTTATCGTCACGCTTGGATAATGACGAAAGCCGTCTCAGCTGGTCCGGTTGTGGCGTTGCGGCGTTAAATTGCACAACACACAGCAATGGGCATTGTCGGACGGCAAAGAGCGCAGCGAGTGGCGCGTTGCACCGTGAACCACCGTCCGTGCGGTCCACGGTGGCTGCGTGTAATTGAAAGTTTTTCCATGGAACTTCCACCGCTGCGGCGCTCGCTAAAACTGTCGGGTCGGGGCGAGGAATCCGACACGGCCTTGTTCGCTCGCAATGCGTTCCGGAACTCGCCAGCGTTTACAAATCTTGGTTTGTATATACTTAATCTGAGATTTTCATTTTCTGCTTCGTTGTTTTCTGTAATGTAGATTTTTCGTCTCGTCGCGACAAACAATTGCTGTAATTACTCAGTGATTTTTGGTCACACTTTTTATTTTGTTTTGGGTAATTATATAATGTGTTTACATATTTCGTTGTTAAAATGTTATTTCATACTTCTGCAGTTTATTCTTGCTTAAAGCTGCGAAAAAACATGGCTTTCTCTCCTGTCGTGATAAACAGTTGCAAGTTTTTTTTTTGTAATTTCTGTTTACAATTTTTTTTTATTTTCAGTGTTTGTGTGTTACAGTTTGAGTCAATATTTCGAACCTGCCGTGTTTTTACAAATGTTTTTTTTTTGTTTATAACAAAAGCTGGAAAGAAATAAATACCGTAATTTCCGATAAGCAGACGGAGGCAGCGTTGAATATTCTGATTTTAAAAGTTGGGCCGCGCGGCACGCATCAGGCTTACCAATTCTTAGTAAAGACAGTTCACATATTTTAATGTATTAACGAGCAGACGGACAGACATGGCTTTGTCTCCTTCTGCTGTTTAGTTCGACTGCAAACAAAGCTGAGCCTCTATAGGTTCGCGCTTAAACTACTCAAAGCGCTAAATACCACCGTATTATATACCGGAAATTAAAACCGCGGCGTTATGTACGCCGTTTATACAGTCGCCGCGCGCTACAGCGTAAGTACAAATTGTAGCAGGAATTTTTTAAGTTTACGCGCCGTCCCGTCCGCCTCGCCCGCCCCAAGTCCGGTCGGTAATTAAAATCGTAGTCCTTTTTTTTCGTCAAAAGCACTTCCCACGTTTCTGGAAAATAAGCAAATAAGATACTCACTACGGCCATTAATTACGTAGCGGGAACCTATTTGTTTTCACTCTCAAACGTTGACGAGAAACATATATGCGTTTTCGGTTAAATATGTTGAAAAGCTTGGCTCTGGGAGGTTAATTTCAAACATTAAAAAATCGGCGATCAAAATCGTAAAAGAAAGAGTTTTAAACTCGACAATTTTTTTCGTTCGCCAAGCTCTATGGATTTACCAGACGGGAGATCGGGGCCATTTCCATTACGTTACGAACGTCTATTTAGACGTCATTTGGACCCGTCTGGTTTGGATCAGTCTAGTTTGAACCAATCCGGTTCGGACCCCTCTGGTTTGAACCAATCCGGTTCGGACCCCTCTGGTGTGAACCAATCCGGCTCGGACCCCTCTGATTTGAACCAATCCGGTTCGGACCCCTCTGGTTTGAAAACGGTTTGGACCAGTCTGGTTTGGACCTGGCAGTCTCCTTCGTATCATCCAGACCCGACGATCCGGATGACGGTCATCACGTGAATCCTCAACGCTGCAAAACCCACCCAGAATCAACATCAACGTGCGTCCAGGTGACGTGGGTATGGTAATCTGGCAGAAGGCGCCTAAGGGTTTGAACCGGTTCGAACGGCTCTGAACTAGTCCGAACGGGTTCAAACGATCGCGGTTGCTGTTGCGCGCCGCATATTTCACCGTTGCAGCTCGTTATATCACGGAATGCGAATCAACGAGGCATCCGACGCATGAAATCCTTCAGAACGCTTGGCGCCAATGTATCCCGCGTACGTGTATTGATGAATCTTGGGGGAATCGGATCCTAAACGTTCGAAATAATCGAATTTCCGCGGGCCGACGGCCGCTATGTGCCGCACACATGTTCGCGTGGCGAGATTCTGTCAGTCAGTCAGTCGGCCGGCCCAGTGATAGCCAACCACATGCCAGGAAAGCGGCCGCAGAGCAGCACGCGAGACCGATGCTGTTGGTTGGGCGCTGAACGAGCTAGCGAGCGAGCTGCACTCTTCGAGCCGGGGAACCCGAACACCCGTGCGAATGTAGGAAACGTGTTGCGCTTGAAGAGTCGTGTTACGTATGTCGAGTGGAGAGACCGGATTTCCTCCATATCCACCGGGTGGGATTGATAGCAGCTAATTTCGCTCGAAAGGAACCGATGCGGCAACACTAAGCGCAACATCTCCGGGATTCGCGATTGAAGTGCGGACTATGCGCTCGGCGATTATTTCGCTTGCTGTTCGTCGAAGTGATGTAAAAAGGATTCCATGGAACGCCGTGATTCGATTGAAACCAGCTCGAAGGGCAACGTTATGGGTTTTTTTTTTCTCGAACGTAGCCAATTGCTTCTGCACTACCGTATGAATTAATTGAGAAAGAGGTTTGCTAGTTACTGCGATGTGCTGGATTTCTTCGACTTGCAGCATTTTACAGATGAAAGGCTGAAATTATGCTAATTTTTGTTACACATGAATTTTTTTACTGTAGTAGTAGTATTTATTGACAATGTGTACATAAAACATATGTCTGTAAATGTAAATTATAAATTGTAATTTATAATTCAATTCTAATATTTCTAATGACCTTCAGCTTGCATTTCATTTATTTATTTATTTATTTATTTATTTGTTTATTTATTTATTTATTTATTTATTTGGTATACTTTATTATGTTGCGTTTGTGTTATACACATAGGGTGACATACCTGTATGCATATATGCATAATAATAATGAAAATACACACCTATAGGTGTGTATTTTCATTATTATTATTAATGTTGTTATTTTTATTTATTCGTACGTCATAAATTGTATTTTCTGATGCTGAGAGGTACTGATATATTGTGTGTGTGGAAAATTTGTATTTACTGATTACATTTTGTCTCAGTTGAATACATATTGGTTCTAAGTTTCCTAATTTAGCAATTGCAAATCGTTTGTTTTTTTCCCCCTTGTATTAAAAATGGTTTAACGTAATCGCTGCGACTATTTTTCGTTTCTTTATACTCGGTCACCGAGGTCAGCTGTTTTTCGTCTCAGGACGAAAAACAGCTGATTATTCAAGGTCACCATTCTCACCGTTCGACACGCCCGAAATTAAGAAACGTCGGCCGTTAAAGTCGAACGACTGTTAGCAAAATTTCTGATGAAATTAAGCGGTGATACGTTTCCATACCGCCCTCCTCCCCCCATCCCCCGGCAATTCCGCGCGCGCGTTTATGACTCTCGGGAAACTTGGGTCTCTCTTGTCACGAGCGCGAACGGCGACGACGCGAGCCGGGAGCAGCGTCGAGAAGGGAGTATATCACGGGCCGCGAGGACGACTGCAAAGGGACGGAGATTATTAAGAAGGCTGGCGTAATAAAATAGGTGCCGCGCGCGGGAGCCACCGGACCGGGATGCGTGTATATACCGCGAATCGTCGTTCGAGAGAGTAAAGCCTGGCCATATAATACATAGAGAGATATATATAATACATAGCGCAGGTTTAGCGGGAGCTGAGACGCGTGGGGGAAGAAGCAGTCGGCGTAGCCGGGGTTGATATGCGCGCGCGAAGAGCTACAGACCGTAAAATATGCCCGAGACGTTTCAAAGTTTTCGACCCCCGCGCTCACTCGTACATTTCAGAGCCCGGGCTATATACGAGCGAGCGTTAAAAAGTTTCAACGAACGCCGCTGCGCGTCTCCTGAGCCGAGCGAGAGTGTTGTACGGCATAACCCGAGAAGTACGTAGCACTTCACGCGGGTACGTAGCGGGTATTATTACGGGCGCGCTGGAGCAACGAGAAATGTTCTCCCTCTCGCTCGCTCGCGTTGCCTCCTTAGCGACGAAAAGAAACAGGGCCCACGCGAATTGGTGGAGCAGCTACACCTAGGCTGCTGTCGCGGTGATATCAGAGCCCCCTGGACTCGTTTAGAGCTGCATAATTTTTGGAGAGTTGTCGCGACTCGTCGTTGTCCCCGAAATATCCCCTATGGAAATAAAGTATATTCAAGATACATGAGTTGTATGCAATGATATATAACGGCAAAAAGTTTTATGTCTCCTATATATTATCAAATACACTTTATTCCTGTGTGGGTAGATTTTATTAGGTGTTGGGTGAGCATCGGGTACATCAGCTGGGCCATTCGTGAGCGAGAAGAATAATAATGGCCGAACGAGAGCTAAAGTTGTGGGCAATTGTGGGACATCGTGGGATATTGTGGGGTGTTGTGGGATATTCTGGGATATTGTGGGATATGTGAGATATTGCGAAATATTGTGAGATTTTGTGAGATATTGTGGGATATTGTGGGATATTGCGGGACATTGTGGGCAACCGCACGACGACTATACCAATTAAATGAGACTAACCTGTGCGCTTTGCCTAATTTATTTCGTCTTTTTTATTTCTCGCTCTTTATTCAACGAAAAAATAGGGCTTACGCGAGTTAGTGGGGTTACAATTACGTTGTTGTGGTAGTGATATCCGAGTCCCCCGGACTCGTTCAGAGCTGCATAATTTTCGTAGAGATATCGCGCCTTGTCATCGTCCCCGAAATAGACCTTATTAGGTATTCGGGGCACGGTCGGTTAATTAGTGGGCCGAACGTGAGATAAAGTTCTGAGTAACGGCGGGATATTGTGGGATATTGTGGGTATAGTGTGGGATTTGTGGGTATCGTCGCGACGACTACACCAATTAAACTGGATCAACCTGTGCGGTTCGGCTAATTTATTTCGTCTTTTTTATTCGCGGGCGTCTCGGGCTCCACTGGTCCCCGATTGCTCTCGTTTTGAGGCAATTAATCAGGCAGTCGATCGAATTAGGTTTTTTTTATACTTGGGGAATGAATCTCATTGTATACTTTATCTTGTCCTTTCTTATTGTAAGCTGCCCTTGCATGTCGCCCTTGGGTTTTTTTACGGTTAGGAGTCAATTAATCAAGGTTGCCAATTGTAGACAAATATTTTTTTGTAACACGTGCACGAATCGCGGCACTTTCCATGGCAGTCTTGCGAGCCGTAAGTGGCCGTTTCCCTGTCAGTCGCGAACCTGTGGTGAAATGACAGAGTCACGCATGCGCAGTTCGCATTTCGTTCACTTTCGTCCCTTGGGAGTTTCTGTCATTCACTTTCGTCCCTTCAATCACAACCTCACTTTTCAGTGTTCGTCTCGCGCGACTGCCATTCCAAGTGCCGCAGATTCGTGCACTCGTTACAAAAAGTATGATGTGCAACACGGGTCGAATTGGCAATTGCGACTCGTGTGATTGCAGCCCTCGCTTCGCTCGGGCAGCAAACCTCACACTCGCCGCAATTGCCAACTTTCGACCCTTGTTGCACAATATACTATTCCACTGTAAAGTAAAACGAATTTTTGTCTTAGCTGATTTTTTTCATTTCCAGATTACCTGATGTGTAAATACATATACAAACCTGGTGATTTCATCCAGTTCGGCGCGGACTAAGAGCTCGACTGCCGCAGCTCCGCAAATGGACTCGTACGAAAGCTGCATAATTCGCGCAGTTTTCGCTCGTCATTCTCGAAATACTTCATTAAGTATTCGGGGTAGTGGCGGGTAATTACTCGGCCATACGCGGAGGCGCGCGAGCGAGAGGGAAAATAACGACGCGGCGCGCGTGAGTTAAAGTTGTCGGGCGCGGCGGGCGGGGGGCGCGACGTCCCCCGTGCTGGCCGAGCCCGGAGCCGAGCCTGGAGGACTACACCGACTAAACGGGATCAGCCTGCAAGCGAGTCGGCGAGCTCGCGCGAACGAGCTTCCTGGCTTCTCGACGAGAAACACTAGAATTAGTCGAGAGAGTGTGAGGGAGAGAGAGGGAGAGAGGGAGTCGACGGGGCAGTCTCGAAGCTCACACCGGAGAGATTAGCATATTCAGAAGTTTCGCAGTTTAACGGATGACTCGGGCGGACCGCGCGCGCGAGTTCCTCAGCCTGTGCGACGTATTAAAACAAATAGAACAGGGTTATTACGCCGCTGGGATGCGCACTTAACCCGCTCGACGAAAGTGCACGCGTGACTTCGGACCACGTTCCGCGTTGTACTTGATGCTGTAACACGCTTACGGGCCACCGTAACCCTGCGAACCGGCCACTCCGGCGATTTATGGAGGCGTAAAAGTGCGCGCAAGTCACGGTGAAGATAAGGGATATCGATTGTGAGGAGCGCGACGGTCGCGATAAATTCGAGAACGAGTGGCGCAATGAGGAGACGTCTCGGAAGTAGACGGATTGGCTGGTGCAAATAACAAATGAGGTGGATATGTGCAGCTTGTTTGGGTCGAATTGGGAATTTTATTGAGGCTGGATGTTCGGTGGTTTTGGCTTTTGTCGGTTTTTTATTTTTCGTATGTATTTAAAAAGCTTTAGTTTTTCGAATTTTGGTTGAATCAGTCAATTATTCGAATCTTAGTGAAATTCTTTAATTAGTCGAATTTTTGTTGAATTTTTTAATAATTCGAATTTTAGTTAAATTCTTTAATTATTCAAACTGTACTGGAATGCTTTACATAGTCATGTAACAAAACATTAATTTTTCATGTAATAATGAGTTGCCAAAAATACTGGGCTAGTTAAATAACGTTTTTTTTTTCAAATACTAGGCTAATCACACGCGCTGGCGCGTGTGCCAGAAAAACTTGCCATAATCGACCTCAGAAATTTGTTCTTTTCAAAATATCGACTTTTAACCTATACCATCATTCTCAAGTCGCATATTCTACCCCCGAAAACACTGGTTATTAACCTTTTTTAATCGATTTTGAAAAAAATATTTTTTCTGTCAGAAATCGTAGATCCGGCTCCGGACAGAAAATCGCCAAAATCGACCTCAGAAATTTTTATTTCTAAATATCTCCTATAATAGGTTAATCAATTTTGCGCTGCTGCGCAAAAAAAAGCTTTACAAGGCTTTATAAAGCTTTAAAAGGTTACGGGTGCTGCCCCGCCTGTCCTCTTATGAAATTTTTCAAATTTGACACCAAACTGATTTTGTTTATCACGGACTTTCCTGGCAACCAATCACAGCTCTAATATTTTGCTAACAATGCTTTCCGTTACTCATGAACTTTTTAAAAGAGGGATTCTTGAAATTCTTTAAATAGTCATCCGTCAAAACATCTTTTGTTCGTGTAATAAAAAACGCCAAAAATGCTGGGCTAGTGAAATAACGTAGCAAGTCATTGGGCATAAAAAAGACTCGTCGAAGAGCCAAAAAATGTAGCCGAGTCATTCGCAGCCGACGAAGGCCGCGGTTTGAGAGTTGGAGCCAGGTCGAGCGTGGCCGAGGAGGAGTCATCATATACTCCGAAGTTAGTCAGGCCAGTGGCTGGGTTATTACGGGCGTTAGAAGCCGCGCGCGCGGCCCTCGTTATTTTTCCTCCCCAGTGCATCGGTCGGTCCACCTGGCGCGGGCGTTTGCTATATTTCGACCGCTCAGCCGCCAGGGTGAAAACGCGCAGGGGGCGCGAGGGCTGAGCTCGAGAGTCAGAGAGCCACGTTACACGTCGCTCAAGCGTTTCCGTTTTTCTAATCCATAAAATTTCACCGTTCGTTTGTTCTCTCCATCATCGATCACGCGCACCAGACTCGGACTTGCTCGAACTTATCCCAAACTGTATATATTTATATACCACACGTAACACACCGCAATTTTCCGATATTTTGTTTTCCTTCTTGCAATTTTTTTTTCCACCCTCCTCATTATTTTTCTCTCGCTCATTTCCACGGTTACAGCGCGAACCCCCTCGACTTTATTCTGGGTCATTCGGCTCCTTGTTCCGCGAGAGTCGAGAGCCAACACGAGCGGCAACGTTTGTGGCAAAAGTTTCCATCGACGCGAGAGCGACTCGGGAGGGGATGTAATTTTTTCGCGTCTCACACCGCGCGGGCAACATCTATGATTGCTCCCTTCAATCAGAGGGGCGCAAAAAAAAAGTTAGTGAATTACATCCGTCTCAACGAGCCCAGAAATTTATATCGAAAAGTTCGACAGTGGCCCCCGAGCTGCAAACCTAGCAGCCTCTGCTTTGGCCTCCTCCCCTCAACTTATACCACACTCGCTGTACTATTTTCGCTCCAGTTTCTTTTGCGAAACTTGTTTTCTCCCGCGGTGCGTCGAGTGTTCCAAGTGCGCCGTGTGGGTGGCGTACGATTGGCGAATACGATTCTGAACACGAAATCAGTTTCGCGCACTTCCGGTATGTTCCCAGTCCCGCGTCGGTAATGTCGCTCTCCGCCTCTGCGACGAAAGAGAGAGACAGAGAAGTTTTATGGATTATCGATAAAAAAAAAAGAAACGCTGATAGTAACTCCGAGTATAACGGGCGCTGAGTTATTCGATTTCCACGAAGAATACGTCTTCCTCGCAGTGTTTGTGCATGACGATAAAAAATGTCAATCGCGAGGACGTAACTCATCGATTGCCAGGGTCGTTAGGCGAACGGTTTTCCCGTTCACCTGGGAGAGAGATATCTGAGTTTTTACCTCGCGAAATAATTTTGCAAACAGAAATGTTGATTTTGCGAAATAATTTTAGAGGCGGGAGTTTTTATTTTGCAAAATAATTATAGAATCGAAAATGTTTGTTTTGCGTAATGATTTTAGAAACGGAATTTTTTATATCGCGAAATAATTTTAGAAACGGACATTTTTATGTTGCGAAATAATTTTAGGAATGAACATTTTTATTTTGCGAAATAATTTTAGGAACGAACATTTTTATTTTGCGAAATAACTTTAGAAGCGGAAATAATGTTAACGCCAACCGCGCACACTTCGGTATTCGTAATCGCGTTATCGTTACATTTTCGTTGTTGTAAAAATCATTTTTGTAATCAGTTTCGTAATGTTTCATAAAGTTCGACGGAAATCGATTCCGAATTGGACCGAAGAGAATGCAAAAACGCTGAATGGTCCGCTCATAAGTAATCCAATACAATTGTGGACCGCAGGTACAACGGCCCCGTTTACGACCGCAATGAAAATTTTACTACCCAGCGTCGACGCTGCCACCATTGCGATATATTCTCGCGTATGAAAAATGCGCGAACCCACTTCAACAAAATTGTGAATACATCGAAGCACAATCGAACGCAATTACCTCGCGGTAATAATTGACGTTCCCGTTGCGAATTTTTAAATTTATTCAACGCGCCGACTCGTTCGATAAACGCGATTCCGATCTTCCACGCGTGAAACGCGTCGGTTTGCAATTTTCGAAATGAGCCGAAATTCGAGACACCGAAACAAAATAATTCACCCGGTGAAAACTCGCTCGAGAATTTTTCGCTGCTACGACTATGAAATATATTTTTAAAAAATCTCGGTTTCTATTTTTTTAAATGAGTCGAAACGACTCGAGGCACCGAAATAAAAATAATTCCGTATCCAACATTATTTCGCGAAATAATTTTTTATTTACAATTTTTAGAATGAGTCGGAACGACGAGACACCGAAATAAAAAGAATTCGTCCGGTGAAAACTCGCTCGCGAATTTTCCGCGTTCAGCCAGGACCGAGGAAACATTTTTCAAAAATTACACGCGACCCACAAAGGACGCGCACAAAGGTCGCTCACTAAGCTCGAGAAAAAACAGTCTCTCGTTTTGCTCGATATATTGCAATTGCAGCGCAATTAAGTTTCTCGCGCAATGGGAACGGCGCAGTCGGAGATCAAAGTTTGAAATGTATTATGACTGTGAACAAAAAAGAACGTGGGAGGGGAGATGGGAGGGAGGGGGGGGGGGGGGGGGGAGCAGCCGAGGCCAACGTAGCGTCACTAATAATACTAATTCAGAGCAGAGCGTAATGAGAAACGTGGGCAGAGGGCGCACATCGGGAGGTGAAATCGAGAGACGTGGGCGGACAGGAGGCGATCGCAATCACGCACGTACTCGAGATCAAAGAAATCAGATTGCAATAACTGTATCGCTGCGTTTTTTTCCACGATTTTTTTTCTTACACAGACGCTACGTGCAGTCGAGATGAATTATTATTGTACACAGAGCGAGCGAGGAAATCGGTGGCTATTGACGAAAAGTGCGCGCCCGCAAAGCCGGAGAGACGGAGGAGCCCGTGGCGCACTCGTTACAACGAATAAGAGTGTGGAAACAGAAGTGCAGCCGAGTGTCGTATCGAGAGCGGCGCAATCGATCGCGGGGCGATCGCCCCGCGGGTTTATCGAATCGTAAATGGCCGGGAATAAAGGCTCGCCCGGGGGTTCCAATAAATACCTGACGTGCGTAAATCCACGCGAGACTGACGAAAAATATCTTCATTCGTCTTTTGTTTTTTAAATTACACTTCGGCAAAATATAACACATAATTTTGCTCCATTGTATCAAATAAAAAAAATTAAAAAAAAAATACCGTTCGGGTATAATGAAAAGAAATGTTGCTTTTGTTCGGCAAATGGAAAATTTTAGATTTATTTTCCGGGTTCAGCATTGACCCGTGGCTGCGTCTAATCCTTTGCCCGCGAGTCCGCCGAGGAAAAAGCTTACTTTTATTTTTATTCTTTTATTATTTTTTTTTATTACCGGTGGCTGATGGAGAAAAAGTGGTAGGAATGGAAAAAGAGCAGCCGGACGTTGGGGGGGGGGGGGGGGGGGGCAGGGAGAGAAAAGAGGGAGAGATTCGGTTTATCGGTTTCGAGCTCAGCAGCAATATATATGGAGCAGGGGGAGAGAAGATCAGAGCTGTACGCGGGTCTCGATGCATCCTGCGCTCCCGCTCAGTTAGATGAACCGCAACTGGGCCCATTTTCCGGACTCCTCAGAATGGGCGCACCGGGCTTTTCCCCCCTCGCGTTTCGGCGCCTTCAAACGGTATATAGAGCCAAGCTGCTTTGCCTTTTCATTTTGCGCGCAGCTCGGGGTGTGCCTCGCCGCTCGCGAATTGCACGCTCTCCGCGCGTGGCGCTCTGTGATCTTTTTCCAAGCAGCCTTCGCGCCCCGGAGATCGTGTTCGTAACCGCGAGGTTCCGGCCGTGAGTTGTTTGACGCTGCGGCGCTCTCGGGGTACTCAGTGCTCGCCGCTTTATACACCGGAGAATATAAGGAACTCGAGATGTCCCTATTTCGGAATATTCCGCAAAGGGGGATCGGAGAAAAACGGAATAGTTGAGTGAATGACTCTGGTAAAGAGCTATCGATAAGTAGCGAGATTTTGAGATTTTTGGCAAAAGATGATTTTTGGGGGAATAAACAACGAAAAAAATGTTTTTTCAAAATCAAAAGAAAAAACGTTGGAACCAGTGTTTTTGGGGTAGAATATGCGACTTCAGAACGGCGGTATAGGTCAAAAGCCGAAATTTTGGAAAGAACATTTTGAGTCCAATTTTGGCGACTTTTGGTTCGGAGCCGCATCTACGATTTTCGGCGAAAAAAAATCGAAACTTTTTTTTTTATTCAAAATCAAGCAGTAAAAAGGGGTGGAAATCAGTGTGTTTTCGAGGGTGCAATATATTTAATATAGTTGGGAACGATGGTATAGGTCAAAAACCGAAATTTTGAAAATAACATTTTTGTGGATTCGATATTTGCGATTTTCGGTCCGGATCTGAATCTACAATTTCTGGCGAAAAGAACGTCAAAAAAATTATTTTCTTTTGAATCAAGCAAAAAGGGTTGAAACCGGAGTATTCAAGGGTAAAATACGCGACAAAAGTCGAAATTTCCAGAAAAAATATTTCTGTGATTCTGCTTACAAAATAAATAGACAAAGAAAAATAAAAAAAGCCTAGAAACGAATTCATCGAAATGTCGCTGTTCATTGAATTAAATGCATCGTATAAAATCCCGAGTAGAAATTCTGTAGCGTTACATTCGGCCCTGATCAGGTCGTGTTCAGGCCCTGATCAGGGCCCTATTAGCCTTGTCAGGGCCTGATCAGTGCTTGACTGGAGCCTGATGTAACGCTGCAGATTTTCTACTCGGGATGTAATACCCTCACGATAAATCTCCGTTAAATACATTTTCTTCGTAGCCGATGATGAAAATGGGGTGTTTAGATTTTCGCGAAGAAGTTTATACGCTCCAATTAAATAGACGCTCGGAGAGGTCGAGTGTAGCGACACAGGCTGAGTGTAGCGACAGCAGCGAACGGTGCGGGAACCCAGTCAGGGATTGTCCTTTATTTTACGACAGGGATTATGCCGGAACTCCGTTGGGTCCGAATGTGTCGGCCTCGTGTGTGTATATGGGGGGGACTGCGAGTGGCTCGTCAACGCGACTCCTCCACTGCTCATAAACAATTTTACACCCTCGCACTGGCGTCCACTGGTCGAATGATAAGCCATGAATCCACGGGATTCACGTGTACCGTTTCACCTCGGCCATGTAAAAATTCCCCCGATCGGTCCAGTTTTCTCGGAGTCGAACGTATAACCGTCCGCCAAAGACTGATAAAACTTTAACCGTTGTCTATTCTCGCGCTCTCTGCGCACACTTTAGCCCCCCCCCCCCCCCTCCATCCACTCTCCCCCCGACCCCCTCGCGAGAAAAGCTTACACACGGAAAAGTGCAGTTTGCGTGGCAGTTCTCGAGCGAAAGACCAACTTTTCCACCTCATTTATTTCTCCTTCTTGCCGAAACTTCATTTCGCTCTTTATAACCGTCATTTCCGGACCTCCTTTCCCCCCACCCCCCTCTATTTACACAAATTATTCACGATAACACGACGCGCACGTCGTTCGAGAAATCTGATTAAGAGCCAACTGCAGGTTATCGTTTTCTTTATCGCAATACACGGAGATAAAAATTTCCGGTAATCGATGAGATATTTTTTCCAATAGCCACGAGATTCTTTTTGTATAAAATGAATTTATACCCTTTTTAATTTGTTAAAGTAAAATTAATTATTCGGTATCAATAAATACGGGCAATCTTTTTTTTTTATAAAAGATGGATTTGTTCAAGTAAAATTAATTATTTCGTATCAACAAATTCACGCAATCTTAAAAAAAAAATAAAAACCCGATCGCTGGTTTATATATTTTTTAATCTAGATTTACCTGAAATTCCACGGCTCAACCAATAATTTTTTTCCGGCCCTCGAAATTCTGCGTTGCCTAAACTGAAAGATTCGCATACGCGGCGAGCCAGCGTCGTACTCGCTATATGACGTTCGCGCATTACGCGCGGCGCTCGCGGGAGCCACGAAAATGCGATCGTCGAGCGGGGTGTTCGAGCTAGGAAAAAGCCATCGTTTATTTTAAAAGTGCCCCGCGCGCCGGGAGGGAACAACGGAAATCGCGAAAGGGCGCGAGAGCGAGAGGCGAAATGAGATAAAGAGGACGGGGGGGGGGGGGGGAGGAGGAAGCGGGGGACCGAGTAGAAAGAGACAGAAAAGAGCAGACGAGGTTCGCTCGGTGGAAGGAGGCGTAACGACCGTCCATTTATATCGGGACTGCGCGGAAGACGAAGGGCGGAGGGGGGGGGGGGTGGAATGAGTTATACAAAGAGAGAAGGACAAAAAAAAAGATAAATACGGTTGATTGATGGGTCCGCGAGGGAGGGCGGAGAGCGTCAACCGAAACGACAGCATAAAATTCCTCTAAGTGCGACGCTATGTTTATGTCCATCCGGGAAACGAAACGTGGTCCACCCTCCCTGTTTTTTTTTCTGTCCCTTTTTTGCTCTCTCTGTCCCTTTTATTATTCCCGCTGCACCGAGGGGCGGCGAAGTTATCGCTTTCATCGAAATTATTGAAAATTCAACTCGTTCCTCGTTCTCCTCCTCCTCCTCTTCCTCCTCGTCCCCCTCGCACTTTACGACTCCTCCTCTCCATCTGCATAGCCATTCTCGAGTATAAACACCGAGGCTCCTCTCCTCCTTCATTATATATATTTCGACATTTTTTCCATTTTTTTCCCGTCCTTTTTGTTCGCTCCGATAGGCTCAGGGGAGTCGAATAAATTGAACGAGATAACGTCTACTTCCATTCTGGCGCGGCCCTTTTTTTTTCTCGTCGTCCATTCTTCGTGTTTCTCCCAGCCAGAGACGACGCTTTCACATGAATTTGGCGGGTCACGAGAGGAGGCCTGATTGTAAATTGAAACTCTCGTCGCTCGCGTCGCTGACAGGAGGAACTGGCCCTTTTCGAAGGCGATTCACATTTCACGAGTGTCGGCTATTTTCGAGTGAAAGGTCTCCGCGCGAATATTGGCGCACCTACGTGTTTCGTTATATATGTATTTATCGGTTGGTGTGTGTCGAGGGTGGAGCTAAAACGGCGAAGAAGAGGACGAGGAAGAGGGAGCCACCGAGCCGCCGTTAATGTCGTCTGAAATACGTGGCGAGGACCCTGAAAGCCCTATAAGCCATTGATTAAAAGTACATTTAGAGCACATGCTCGCCGGCTGCACTATAACCGGGTTTAAAGCCTCTTAGACGACTAATGAATTACGAATAGCCATTGGCTCGGGCATAAAGGAAAAGTGGGCGAAAACGCGTTGCACGGTGCAGAGTGTATGGAAATAAATTGCGATGCGCGAATTATTTCGTCCGACGAAATTGTCACCCTCTGGGCGCACGTGCGACGTACATTATTTTTGAGGGTATGACGGTGACGATTTTGCTGCGAATTTCGCAGCTGCGTCGATTGACGAGTAATTCGGGCGTGTGATTTTCGTTGCTTGAAATAATTGCATTTGAATGTGGTTCGTAGTGTTTTGCTGTGGTTATGGATCTCGTCGGGTTTAGTTGAATTTATAAGTCTACCATAATTCGGCTCGTGAATAAATAAATAAAGATAGGAATAAATAAATAAATAAATGAAGGAATAAAAAATAAATAACAAACTGAATAAATAAATACACAAATAAATAAATAAATGAAGGAATAAACAAATAAATAACAAACTAAATAAATAAATATATAAATACGTGAATAAATAAAAACATTTATCCATAAAAAAACAACCAGATTGAACCGAACAAAAATTGCGTACATCTGCAGAATCGACTAAAAAAATCTCGACTCCACTAACCAATCACTTCGATGAACAATTCCATTCAACCCATCATTTTCCCTTTACCACAAAAAAAATCTCTTCTAACCCAGCGAACACGAAAACTCCGCCCTCTCATTGTCACAATTCCCCCCCCCGGCACACCCTTCCGCACCGGCGCAGCGTCAAAAGCCCTTCAAACCAAATGCGCGACGAGATATTGACCAGGTTAGTCAAAGCGCACACGCGTGATCCACGAGTTTCACTCTCGGCTCGGCCGAGCGGCTGCTTGCGCCGTGATATCCTCGAATTCCATACAGACCATTCTCTCCCTCTCTCGCGCTTTCCTAGTTTCCCCCGAACATCTATTATTCGCTCAGGCATTTCAATTTACGAACACACGCGGCCGCGCCGCGGCGCGGGCTCTCTATACACTTGCGCGCAATGCCTGTGGATTACTCCGGGACGTACACCGCAGAAACGCTATTGGCTCGGTGCGTGACCCGACTTCCCTATTGGATAAATTCTCCTCGCCCCGAGAGTTCGCGCCTCGCGCCTCACACACGATATACGTACCCGACCGAGGTTTACACATCTCTTGCGAGTTTCTTCGACGTGTTGGCCTTCCCCCCTCCCCTGTCCCTCACCCTTCCCCCCCCCCCCCCCCCCCCCCCCACCTCCGCCCCACGGATGATCTCGCTCTCCCGCTTTTCTCGCTCCTCAGCCGGTGGAGCAACCCGTGATTCGAAAATAATGGGAACACCCGGTACTGAGCTTTTATATCGCGTTCGTTGGGCGCGGAGTTGCCGGCGAGAGGGGGGGGGGGGTATAAAAGGGCGGCATAGATACGGGCGGAAGAGGGACAGCATGGAGGGTGTGGGAGGAAGGGAGGAAGGGAGGAAGGGAGGAAGGGAGGAGGGAGAAGGAGGAAGGGAGGGTAAGTATGGCAGGCAGTACTCGCTGCTGCTGCTCCTCGTACGCCATTAACCTCTCGTATAGTATCCGAGCGCGCGCGCGCGCGTGTTGCTCCTCCGCAGGAAGGTCTCTCTCCCTGCTTTCAATTGTTCGTCGTTTCTGCACGAATAAATCGACACAGGACGACGCCGAGAGACCGGTGTGTATCCTTTCTCCCTCTGCCTTGTCCTCCCGGCGCCGCCGCTGCTGCCCTTCTGACCTCCTTTCGGCTCTTTCTCATCGTCTTCGAATTGAAGCCACTGGGCGTGTGCGGCTGCAGAGTCGTCGTCGCCTCAACTTTCTGGTAGGCGTTTCTGGGAAACACGCGGCGACACTTAAATGGCATCTGGACTTGTTTGTTGTGGTGTAAAAAAATGGAGCCTCGGTTTCTTAGTGTCGGTAGAGTGTTCAGTTTTTACTTGTAATTTTGTAGCAATTATTACGCTCGTTTGACCTAACCTCCCTCCCTAATGGAGGGAGGCTCATGTTAGCCTCCCTTAGCCAGGCGCCGCTGGTACCATTTGTGTTCTGACCTCCTTTCGTCTTCTTCGGTCTTCAGACTGAAGTTTAACGTGAATTCACAGCCTGTGCTTCACACTGCAGAGTTTCTATAATTCGTAATGAGGACGGTAGACCGTGCTTAACGAAACCTTACCTAATTTAATCCTAACGAACGTATCCCTGCCTAACCTAATCCAACCTACATCAACCCTACCTATCTCAATCCTACCTGAACTGACCCTATCCGTCATGGCTACTAATCATTACACTGACTTAAGAGGACCCGGTCAGTAAAAAAAGTTAACTTTTTTATAAGGGCTACTTTTTTCCTCACCGATGTACAAAATTGAAATAATTCTATTCTCCTAGGATCGCGGCGAAGGGGGTTGACCGGTTAGTTTCCTATCGATTAACTGTAGGGATTTTTTAAAAATGGTTCTTAATTCCCAAGTTACAGAATAATTTATAAAAAGTGATGATAAGCTTGGCATCCGCGACATGGATCTTTTAAAGTCTTACTTTTAACAAAAAATCCCTACAATAAATTTATAGGAAATGCGATTGCGAAGAAATCGAGCCTTTACAGAGGCTAATCCTATGATTGGTTTTCTCTGAACTACACACAGAGTTAAAAATCCATATTTCTGGTTTCCAAGCAACCGGTGAGTCCGTTGCAAAAAAATCCTTCGCTGTGGTCCTAAAAGAGGTGAGGAAAAAAGCACCCGTTATAATAAAAATACGTTTTTTTTCACTGACTCGGTCCCCTTAACCCAAGACGTTAACCTCCCTCATCCCCCTTAATCTCCTTCATCTTCTCTCAACAACTCTCTACACGCGTTCAGCGTGATCCCCGCGATCCCTGTATAGATAACGATGAAAGATCCGAGGTCAGCGTGTATAAACTGCACTTTTGAGCATTTATCAATGACGTCAAAAAAAAAAAAAAAAAAAAAAAAACGATGAGCAGAGCAGCTCGCTCGTCATTGGCGGAGTCTTCGGATTTTACGGCTACGGGTCGAGCAATGACGTTACACGAAAGGGATCCCCTTTTTGCCTCTCTCGTTTATCCTATTACGTTTCCCCGCGGCAGATGCATATAGCGCGCGGCCTCTCGCAAAGAGATGAAAGCTGCGCAATTTAATCGGATCTACGTTGCGCGCGCGTTGCGCTCGGCGTCTCGCGAGCCTCCCGCGCGTTCCTCGTCCACTTCCGCCGGCAGCGGCAGCAGCAGCAGCAGCAGCGGCGAGACTTGGAAACAGGGTGTAACCGTCGAACCTTATGCTTATCATCGTGCACGGCGAAGGTTTCCGGAAACGAATCCTCAGCGCCGTTTCGGGTGTCGTTGGATTTCCTTTGTCGCCCGACTCTTTCGTCTGCCGTTGCTGCGCTTGCGCCGCGCATTTACTTTCCACTCAATCCTTGACGCGTCTTCGTGTAACCTTTCGCGACTGGCGACTGAAAATTAATGCCCGAGACTTCGCGTCATCCCCGCGACCCGCGGGGTCTGCTGACGACAGCCGAAGGCAAATCTGTTCGTCCGACGAGCGGCCATTTTGCAAATCACCGCTCACACCGTGACTGGCGGTTGAAAGAGCCGAGGAGTCGCCGGGAGTGCGGGGAATCCTCATCCGCGAAGTCGGCTTCAGAAATTTGCGACCCCCCCTCCCCCGCCCGCCCCTCCTGCCCTCTGCCTCCTGGTTTTATTCTTAGTCTTGTGGGCGTCGAGGCTGAGCGGTTAGTAAAACTCGCGTATTCATTTTAATTTAACTCTTAAGGGGCCTCAAGTACATATAAGTCGGCTGCAAGGGATTTGGAGGACTTTTAAGTGGACCTAAGGAGGATCTTAAATGGACCGGGAAAGGCTAAAGCGAGAACTATTGAAATAGTGCGAAACGAGAAGCCTCGTGTCGTCTCCGGACGACGATTACGGTCTGAAGAGCTGAATAACCGAGGATTGAAGTGACGTCGGCGAGAACTGGACGGCGGAAACAGAATCTGCAATTTTTAACCATGGCACGAATGACAATTCTACGATGGCAGAGGTTGGACTGTATTTGTCCCTCTAAATCAACTGAAACCACTCAACTTTTTACGGGTTTAAATTCAGAAGGCGAATTGTCATTCCTGTGATAAAATTGCGCACCAAACCCCACAAATTTCAGGTGTTCATTGACCTGAACTAACCTATAATGAACTTACTTTACTCCAAACAAATTACCACGTAATTGCAGACACACTCAAATTTTCACTACCAGCTCCTCATTACCAAAAACTCCCTTTGCAGCTTATCGAAAACCCCATAAACAAATCCACGCCCAGGAAAATGAGTAGTCTCGAAATAACGAGATGGTCCAGTTTTTGCAGATTTCCGGGATATCGAAAAAAAAAAAAAAAAAAATTCTCCACGCCTTCTTCGATTTGTCCTAACCCTCGTATCTCTTTTCATCTGTACACTGGATACACGCACTGCGCCCTCGCCGCGACCCTTCGCGACGAGGCCTGCGGTGCCCGATGCGACACTCCGCGCCCGTCGCCCTGCCTTTTATTCACTCAGCCGACCGGCAGCCGGCCGGCCGGGATCGCTTTACTCGTACTACTGTGTAGCGCGGCCGTATATAGCGTACGACGCTCGCAGGGCGTACGGTGTAACGTAGTATAAGGTTAGTGCGCTCCACGCGTTATGGGCCCTGGTGGAATTCCGTAAGCCGGATGATCGCGGCCGCCACGGAAGAAGTGTATTAGCGGGTGTTAGTCTCCAATCATCGGTCGTGCCGTCCCCCGCTGTACGTTATATCCGGGTTAAGGGTCTCCTCTTATTTTCCTCTCTCCGTCTGGCTCCACTTTTTTGCCCCGCTCGTTTTTACCCTCTCTCCCTCCAGCCCGCGCTCGCCATATCCATCCTGTCCGACCCTTCGGTGCCTCTTTCGCTTCTTCCACCAATTTTCCCTACCTCCACTCTCAATCTTGCGTTTTTCCTGCCTACCGCGCGGCGGCTGCCGGAAGGTCCCCGAAGGGAATACTCGCCGCAATAAAAGAATGCCGCTCCCGACCGATCTCGACTCTCCTCGGTTTCCGGCTTCTTTTCTCATTCCGCCTCCCTCCCCCCCACTCCTCGCGCCACGTCCGCCTGGAAGGAGGAAAATGCAATAAATTATTGTGGCCTCCGTGCCATCCGGATTCTCGTGGCTGTCGCTCTCCCGCGTTTCACTATTTCCATCATCCCCCGCGGTACATCCCAGGAGCTTCTGCATTATTAGTGTCTATATAGATATAGGTCGGTGCATATCTATATCTATACGTATATATTAGTATTAGTATTAGCTTTATTATGCTCAAGGCTCTGAAGGGCCTGCAGGCAACCGAAACAATTCCTGAATCGGGGTACATGCAATATTACACATGGGGAAAAAATAAGCAAAAGGCTGCGATTGATTCTGTGCAATCAAACGATCCAGAAGCAAAAACAATACATACAAAAAAAATACAACAATACACGGGGCATTTCACCGAGTTTCGACCCGGGAGACCCTTGACCCTTCCGATTGAGTACGCAATTTTTTATATGATTGACATAACGCTGAAAAGCACTCGTTTTTTTACAACAAGTTTTCGAACAACGTATCTTCAAAATCTGAAAAAAACGCTGAAAGCCCTCTTTTTAGATTGAATAATAGTAAAGATGGAAAAATAGTAACTTTACGATGGACAACAGCTAGAAAATGTTTGTATGCAACACATTATTTTTGATCATTTTTTCTGATTTTTCAATACATTGACTTGACGATTTTTTTCAGGTTTTCGACAATTTAACAAAAATTTGAAAAAATGCCCAAAAATCATGTGTCTCTTGCTTCTTCTCGGTCTGGACGTACATAAATTGCACATGTAACGTATATATGTATGTATATATTTAGGCACATATGTATGACACGCATGTACAGTCACTTCGGACCACTCTTTTTCCGCAAATAATATCGCGGTGCCTATTGGAAAGCCCGTCCTGCCATTGTCGTTCGTCGGAGGGAGAACCGCTTGAATGGCGCTGCGCGAGTCTCGGCCATTATTATAGATGAAAAGTCGAGCGGCGAACCTCCTTTTTTAAACCGCTTTTCCTCTTTCCGGATAAAGCCTCGCTTCCGACGTTGAATCTCGAGCGTTAAGTAGGAACGTTTCCTACCCTGTTAATTGTGAATGAGTCCGCGGGCCCCCGGTTGAGGATTTTACTCAACTCGAAGAGCTGAACGCTACGTACAATTACGCTCCACGCTGCGCGCTCATCACACAAAAGCGCTTCCCCTTGTCTCGTCGTAAAGGATCAGCGTGAATGCCCGGTAAATCTTTGAAGACCGCGCTGTTATCGCGTATTTGCAAAAAAAATAAATAAACACATGAACAAGTCGTGTTGTTATCACGCAGAGTAATACGAAATTCCTCAACATATCACCCGACATCCGTTAAAATGACGCGGAATTCCCTGTTATAAATATCCCCCTCCGCCCGCGGCAAAAAATGTCACTCGGAAACCGCGCGGAGAAATCTTGAAGATAAAATTTTTCGCGAGCGCTAGTCGCGAGAAAAATCCAATTGCGCGAAATTGCGTTTTGAGAATTCGATTCTCACGGCGTGAATCGCGCGGCGAGCGAAGTACATAAAAATTCGCAACCGAATTTCTCTCGGCCCACGAGACGGGGACGGCTGTATCAACGTCTCAGCGGGTCTGGCCTGATCCGATATTAAATATGCGAATCTCAAGAATATCGCTGTACTTGGCTCGCTACCCCCCTCCCCCCTCCATCCCCCCGGGGTGGCCGTTCCACCGTACTTCGAGCCAGTCTCTAATTCCATATCCGCCAGGGAATTTCAGAGCGACGGCAGCGCAGCGCAACAGCAAGGAAACGTGCCCCCCCCCCCTGCCCCCTCGCCCCATTTCTCCTTCTATTCCGGGTGTGTGGCATAGTCGAGCAGGGGACTGGCTGCTGTCATCTCCCTCTGCCGTTATGCCCGTCGGTGCTGCCGGGCGCTCTCGGCGTCTCCACGAATCTTGCGGAAGCCCATCTTTTTCACGGGGAAACGCGTTTCCGGCTCGCAGAATTATTTCAGTGTCGTAAACTCGCCCCTTCACCGACCCCCCTCGTCCTCTACGCTCGCCCCCCACCCCCGTTCGTTGGGTACTTGCCGCCGGGAATGCGGTGGTGCCGCTGCCGAGCAGCGAGCTGCCCTTCCGCCTCCCCCGTGGGGGACTCCCCCCGAGACGGCCGGGGGGGGGGGGGCTCCCTCCGGGTTCCGACTATACTGCCGCACTACACTCACCCGTTCTACAAGCCGCGCCGGCGAACTATGGTACATACGGTTTTCCTCATCCGGCAAATGTTTAGCGACGAAGAATCCCCGTCCTTTCTTCGTCCTCAATAAACGTGTTTTCGGCGACGCGACGCGCGACGCGCGCTCTTCCGTCTCGTCCTTCCGCAGTGCTTCCACGTGTCCGCGGGCCGTTGTTACGCGTTTTTGCCCCGGCCCTCTCGTTCGCCAACCCGAATTACTCCGCTGGGTCTGGAGAACGTAAACCTCGGTACTTTTGTCGCGCTCGAGTGTCCTAGTTTCTTTTTTTTGCGACTGGAAAATTGGCTTGTTCGAATCGGTCGCGGGATCTGGTTGGTGATCCGGCGCAATTTTTGATGTCGAGTCGTCGGGTTGTCGTCGAGTTTTTTTGTTGTTCGTGGCGGTTTATTATTAATTAGTGAATATAGATATAGTTACATAATCATTAAATTATTACATTTAGACATAATTATTATTATTGAATTATCAAATGAAAAAAAATTACGTAATTAGTAAATATATTCAAATCATTAGTTCGCAGAAAGAATTCTATTTTAATTGAAGAAATGACATTAGTTAACGATTAATTATTTTCGTACTTATTCAATTTCAAATTCGGTTCAAATAAATGTCTCATCTGATTCAAACAAACCCTCGCTGGATCCGGCCACGGTGAACTTATCTTCGCTTCACGGGAGGATTTCGGGTCTTCCGTCTATTTTTTTTGCGTATTCCGTCTCCGGTCCGGACGTGCGGGACTCTGTAACGTATGGTCGGTCTTGTCCGAAGTAGATTATTCGGGATGGCAATTTGTGCGCTTGGCCCTCGGCTAGATCGCCGTCCGTGTGGCACGCGTCGACTCGGATAAGGGCCTCGTGGCTCTTCGTTCCCTTCTTTAAATCCCTGCGACCGCGTGGACCGCGTGCGGCCGACTCTCCGCCCCCCCCCCCTCCCCTGCTGCGTCCCTCCGGGGAATCCCAGAGGAGGGTGGCGGTCGAGAGACAGACCGAGGGTTGGGACAGGGCGAGACTCTTCTGGGAATACCGCAAGCGTAATAAACGAATGCCACCGTCGATCCGCAAAGTCCAGGCCCTTTGTCCTTCGTCTCCGCGCGAGCCCCGGGAACGCCGGACGTCTCGCCGCTTTCGCTTTATTCGCATTCGAATGTGCGCATCGGGCCATCGGGCAACGTGGACGCCAAAAGCGTGTTTATTAAACATTAAAATCAATCGCGAGCGAAACTGATTTTGGTGACGTTCGCTATTTAATTATGAATATCCCAATTTTGGTAGTTAATAATGGTGAGAAAGTATTTCAAATTGGGGGAATTGAGTCTTCGTAATTAAATAGTGAATGTCACCGAAAAGGGTAATAATTAAAAAATTATTTACTTTAGATATTCGCTATTTAGTGTTAAAGATTATATATTACTAATAGAAGAAAGCGTGTTTATTATGAACTAAAATCGATGGCGACCGAAACTGGTTTAGGGGATATTTACTATTTAATTTATTTATGAAGAACCCAATTTCGGTTACTAATAATAGTGACTGATGGAATAGTATCTCAAAGTGAGGGAATTGAGTTTTTACAAATAATGAATAAATTAAGCAAATAAAATAATAAATATCACGTAACCAGGCGTTTACAAAAACATTATTTATTGTAGATATTCACAATATAGTTATTAACATTATGTTGTACTAATTATGCATAATCCGTTTGCTGTTAATCCTATAAATGTTCTGTTAATGGCAGAAAAAGAAACGCAGACCGTCCAGCAAACAAATTTGATTGCGTAAATTCATTAAAACGATTATTCAGAGCGTCGAGAGCCGCGTTGACATGGTCAATAAATCAGAGCCCCCTTTTTACGGTCTTTTAACGAGAGATTTAGCAACTTTAATGACGTCATAACGCAGTCTACATTTTCGCCTCTGTCGTTGCGACTAAAAATTACCGGCACCAGGAATCGCGTAACGTTTGAAATGTCAGAATTCCATATAAAAACCACACAGCTCCAATTAAATTGTACTCGCTGCTTTTACTGATTCTCACCCATTAAAAAATGTTTATAGAAACGACAGAAAAAGATTTGCATAGAAAACCCACAGAGCAACTCAGATTATATTGTACTCGCTGCCTTTAATGATGCTCACACATTAAGAGATCTTGTAATCTTCTCGCTGCTCAGATTCCCGATTCTTCACGCCAAGCATTCCATCTCGAGTGCATTTATGACTAACCGCAAACCGTCGCTGGCATTTTGCGTAGGCGTTCGAGTCCCGAGTCCTCCAACAAGCGACTCTTCAACCAATTCGACGAGACTTTTCGTGTAAACTCCGAGGCGAAAAATCTTCAAGCCTTTTTTTTCGTCTCAATCCTTCATTAGTTATAAGTTTCGCGACGCCCCAACGCAGTGACCTGAATAACGCTCCTCGTCGTTATGTACGGATCACCCACACCACTTCGCAAAACTACTCGTTGCATTCATTGAGAAAGGATACTTTTTTCGTCTTTGAGGAATACATTCCAAGCAGCGCGGCCGTGGTCACTGGTTGCCGGGGCTCTGGGTTTGCTAATATTTCATCACTTTCTTTAGTGATTAGCCGCCAATTGGTCTTCAGAAAACCAATAAACCATACTTTTCGTCAATTAATTCTCTTTGTTTCCTCCGACTACTCTCAGGGTGGTTAATTGGATGACCGGGATTTCACGGAATTTGACGTCGAGGAAAGAGTGAGAAAATAATCATCTTGCCACAACATATTAACATAGTACATATCCCCTACATTAAATGCAGTTATGAAAGCCAGCGAGCTTGAACAAAATGCTTCAAAGATAAAGCGACCCAATTCTTTTTACTGCTCTGGAGTAAAATCACCGAGGGTCAGATCTGATGCTAAACTGGATGTTAAACGCGCCAACAACCGCGAGTATTCATCGCGAAGCGTTGTCGGCTGAGCAAGTACGCCCGGCAAGATCGAAGGACCAATAACCGCGACAAAGTGCGCCGAGCGACGTGGCCGCCAGAAACAAAGGGGACAAAAGGAGCCCATCGGCCGGAATATCGAGTCTTTGGAATTACTGTTTACCCAAACAGTTGGTCAACAAATCTTCGATTGTTGATGCGCTGTAAGTGCTGCCGTTTGGCCGGGGGGCCCCCTCGACTCGATCCATTACACTGGCTTCGGTCTCGCCCGCGAGTTGATTGCAACTACCGTCCAGAATTCGATAGAGTTGCCGAGTCGCTCGCTCTCTATTCGTCTCCCAGCGACGTCAAGCAGCGAAGATACCGCATGAATTTCCATTTGGTCTTTGACACAAGATATCGTGATTGCAATGTCGGCGGTGAGGGACAGTATATATATAATATATATGTGTATACATAATATATAGATGATGGATATATATGCGGAGACTCTGAGGGAGAACTTGCGTCCTACACAGCTGCCGAGCTGAGGGAGGCGAAAGAGGATCAAACGAAAGCCGCGCAATGATCATAGCGGAGGTTTCAATCTTCTAACTACTTCGGACTACTTCGGCTCCACGAGAACCAGCACTCAATGTAATTCATCCGCGTACAGGCCGCGTGCGTGGCACACTCGGACACGCTGGTTTTTACGACACCTTTTTTACTGCTGGCACGTCGTCCACTCGTCTCGTGTCCCGGCTAGGAAGAATAACAGGTCCGAGGTTGTTTGTGGTGGAAAAGTCAACGCGGCTTCTTGGCGCTGGAATGGAACGTAATTGCGGAATTAATTTGGCACACAGGTCGTCAGGCACATTTTCATTTTTTTTTCTATATTTGCTAAATGAAAAGAAGCAGTCGATTTTTAAGTAATTCCTTTGAAACAGAAACCTTGAAACCGTTCTCTATACATATATTTATTTTATATTCTTAGCTGTGACTTAGAGATTTTTGAAAATCGATATATCACGTGAGGAATAGATGCAGAACGTGTACAAACTTCAGTCAAAACTTAAATAAAAGTTATTTGGAATTGGAAATCATTTTTTTTTTAAGTTGTCTGACTCGGACCTCTGAAAACCAGTTGGCTTCAAAACGTTTGCTCATTGGACTCCCAAAAACGCGTTCAACCCGCAAAGATCCGACGCGAGTCTCGAATATTTTCGCCTGCACGCGGGACTCGCGCAATTAAGAGTCGCCTCCCGGAGTTTCGCCCGAAAGTTCTCGAGGTGCTCGGTGTGTATAACACAATAATAGTACACACGATGTGTACACAGAGCACGGCGGGCGGAAGCGACGCTGGCATTCAGCGGTATAACCCGGGGGGCGCGCGCGCGCACAGCCAACAACTCCGGAAAACCTCGCTACCGGTATAAAATTTTCGCTATAAATCTTTCGCTCAACGGGGATTATCAAAGTTTCATAGTCGCGCGTGCGGAGGACCTGCCGTCGACGATGCGGCGGGGCTTTGGCTCGCCGTCCGCTGTGGACAAAACTTGCCGCGACTTCGCTACAAGAAGTGTATAGTGCCCATCGAGCGAGCAGCTGCGTCGCTCGGTCGGTTCTACCAGAGTGCTTTATAATTTCGTCGCGTGCCCGTCGCGCCACCCACCGATCGGCGGCGTCTATAGGAACCATGGATTTTTTATTGCGCCTCGAAACTCCGCCACCAGGGGGACAAAGAATCAAGCAAGCAGCTTGTCGCACCCACGCCTGCAACTTTTTACCTCCTACTTACGGTTTTGAAAAATTAATTGTTAATAACTATAAGTAATTGTAATGATCCACCAAAAATAAAATGATAAAACCCATATGACGCCAGCCCTCGGGCATCGGAGATCGCGATTCGGAGTTGTCGCGGAGAAAGCTCTATTTTAGTTCCAACTCGGCCGATAGATGGCAAACAAGTTGAGCGCTTCTTGCTAAGGTATTATTTAGGTAGGTATCTAATAGTGACAACATTCCAAGGCGCACAAAAACTAAAAACTGTTGTAAAACTATTGACACCAGCTATGTATTCTGGGTAACTTAGGCCGGCTCCCTAAATAATACCTCCCTAAATAATACCTTACTTCTCGCAAGCGTCAAAACACCAGGCTCCGATATAAGTAACCCAGAACGAAAGATTTTTGCCGGTAGACCGATCTGTCTCGTTCGGACGCGACTTCAGTAGTCGAACTCGGTGGACTCGAAATGGTCATGCACCCAATCAACTTCGCTAAAAAAAACGAAGAAAATTTGAAAAACTTCGCTGTAGAAGCGGAGATAACGAAGGTTCGCTTTAAGAGGTTATGATAGGTACTTCGCTCGGAACTTCGTCGCCCAACGTTAAACGCCTATGGGGCTGTCTCTCTCGTACCTTTTTGTTTCTTGAATCTCCTGAACAAACGGCTTCAAGGATCGAGGAGCCGGAAGCTTAGCTTAGCCTAATTCTGCAATACTTCCGCACATTCTCTCAAAGCATGAGCTCTATCTGCCGAGTATTTTGGGAGAAAATAGGTTTCAAAATTGTGTGCGAGGGGAGGGGAATACCACTGCCTCTTAAATGCAAACATGAGAATTCTTACCTATCCCATAAAAGCCTCTCACTATAAATTCTCAAAAAAATTAAGAAAATAATAAAATTTCATAAAAAATATCTAGTGTCTCCTCAAAGGATCCGCAAATCATTTTTTCGCTGGATTAAAAAATTAACCTATTAATTCCCCTTTCCCGTCGTTTGATCCGACCTCCGATTCTTTTGATAACAAAAATTCGTTGAGTAACCAACCGCTCGATAATAACTGCCGAATAGGCCGGACCATAGATAACTTTGTCGTACGTTTCACACATCGTATACATAATCCATTGAATGATATATCTTGATCCGACGAATCCCTACAAATGGAAAAACTTTCCTAATTTCTGTGTTGACATAAATGTGTTCAATGCCCCTATCACGGGGTGAATTGTTCATTTATAACGAGCTGTGTCGCTCGGTCGGTTCTGCCAGACCGAGCGCTTTGTAATTTCGTCGCGCGCTCGTCGCGCCACTCGACGATCGGCGGCGTCTGTGGGTATTATGGAATTTCCACGGTGCGCCTTGAAAATCCACCGCCAGAGGGACAAAGAATCAGGCGGGAACAAAGGAGCTCGGCCAGTTACCGCGAAATAGAGTGTCGAAGCTTTCCGGGCGAAGTTCGCGCGGCGAGAACGGAGAACACGGCGGAGATTTTAATATCCGAAAAAGGTCCGACGTCGCGGGTCGGTTGGTGGGTTACGCGCCGACCCACCTTGGGATACGACGCGAAAACGAGAGCTTGTTGCCGTCACTCGAGATACTACCGAGGGCCATTAATCTCCCCCGCGAGCGACAAAAATGTTTTCACTCGGTAGTGTCGAGCGTCGCGAACGCGCGAGAGAGAGAGAGACAAAACAGATAGAAAGACCCAGGAGAGAGAGAAAGTGTTTAGGAGTCAGAAAGGAAAACTCACGGGTTTCGTAATTATTATTTAGATGGTTCTCGGGGCGAGTTTTCGTCGCGAAAGTCCTGAGACGCCACGAACCATCAGTGCAACATCCACACTCTCTCTTCTTCCCCGGGCGGACCGAGACGGAGTGAGAAAAACACGTCGGCGAGTATTTTCGCTTTCTTACTTCGTTTCGTTGTTTTATTTTTCGAAAAGTTGCCCAGCGCGACGACTCGAAACGAAGAATGAGAAACGTTAATGGACCAAAAGTTCGCTGGCTGCTGGGTTTTCAGTCTTCTGGGCCGCTGCCGAAGCGGCGTCGGGTATTAGGTCCGCGCAGCTTGATATCGAACGCGAGAACTTCCCTCACTCGATCGTCCCGCCAATTTCGCTCTCTCCCTCGCTTTTTTTGTCTCGTCTCCTTTGTCTTTTTACACTTTTGCACTCTCCGCCCGGCGCGCAGCTTCGCTATCTCTCGTCGCCATTTGTCCTGCGTTTGTACCGACGACGGCGCCGCGTGTACACTGAGTCTCAGCGCGCGGGAGTCTCGACGCTTTGGCCTCCAGGACGAGGAGAGAGAAATTTTCGATTTCCGTTACGTCCCGGCGATCAGACGGCTCGAGTTACGGCTGATGGATGGATACGAATCTGGGCATGCGGGCCATGAGTTTCTCTCTCTCTCCTTTTTTTTCTATCTCTTTCACTCTCTCGCTTGCTTTGGCCAAACTTGGCGATTCCGGCCCGCGGACCGCTGTGTGTGTCGTTCCGCAGGCTCTCGAAAGACGAGGGTCACTCGAGATTGGAATAGTTTTTCTTTGACTTTATACCCCGAGAACCATCTCTCAAGCCAGTTGATCCTGGCCTCGGCGGACACGCTAGTCTATTCTTTACCCATCCCGGCGGTTAATTCCCGCGCGCTCCAGTTGGCTTAGCCGCTTTTGTTATTTTTCTTTCCGCGCGGAGCTCTGATATCGCGAATTTTTTTTTCGCTCTTTCACTCTGAATTTCGAAAATTTTCAAAGTCCAGATCGTTGAGGCAAAAGTGTTTTGGGTTGCAAGCACTTTGCTCAAAATTTCCTTCATGATGGAAGCAAAACGCGTTAACGTATTTTTTCATAAGTAATTTTTCACAATTTTTTTGTCACAAAAACTTGGGTAATATTTAATATTTAATGGCAGATCTGAAGTTCCAAGTGAAACTTTGAGTGCTAAGAAGAAAGAGACGTCAAATGTTTTATTAAACTAATCACACGCGCTGGCGCGCGTGCCTGAAAAACTTTTCGTCAAAGTCGACCTGGAAATTTTTCTTGTCAAAATATCGACTTTTAACCTATACCATCATTCTCAAATCGCATATTCTACCACTGAAAATACTGGTTAAGAACCTTTTTTAATCGATTTTGAAAAAAATATTTTTTGCCGACGATCTTTTTCACAGAAATCATAGATTCGGCTCCGGAACAAACATCGCTAAAATCGACCTCCGAATTATTATTTTTTTTCTTTTTTTTTTTTCTTTTTTTTAATATCACCTATAATAGACTAATCAATTTTGTGCTGCTGCGCTCTTGTAAAGCTTTAAAAGATTAGAGGGACTGCCGCACCTGTCGTCTTATGTTAAATTTAACATCACACTGATTTTGTTTACAACGGACTTTTCTGGCACTCAATCACAGCTCGAATAGTTTGCTAACAATATTTTCCGTTAGTCACGAACTTTTTAAAAGAAGGATCAATACATTTATTTGATTAAAATAAATTATCTGGTTAAATCAATACATTTATTTAATTAACGCCAATTGTTTGATTAAATCAATACTGGCAGTTAATTAAAGTCAATTGTTTGATTAAATCAATACTGTTAGTTAATTAAAGTCAATGGTTTAATTACATAAAACGTGTCTTTAATTAAAATAATATTGAATGCCGGATTGGAAGTTCCAAGCTAAAACACAACAAAGAGTCGGCAGTTTCCGAAATCAGAGAACCCGGTATTACAGAAGTCTCGTCGTTTCAATCCCCGGATTTATTTTCGAGTGTAGGTGGCGCAGTAAAGCAACGTGTCCGCGCGGAGACAAAAGCTTGTCGCGTGTGCATCGCCGTGTGAAACGCATACGGTGTGTGTTCCGCGCCGCGTGCACCGTTGAATGGATCCGCGAGCGCAGGGAGCGCGGTATAAATCCTGGGGGGTATTGTAATTGTCCTTATAGTGAACGATTGAAACAATAAAGCATCTCTGACACTGTCGCAGGCTCCGATTGTTAGCCGCTCGACTGTGGAACAGAGTGCAATAGGCTACAGTTTCGTCGGACACACCGCATTGAAAGATACTACTCGACAGCGCGGTATATATCGCCTACAGTGGCCGTTATACCTTGGAAGAACTCGAGCGCGAGATCTATAAATCAAATTCCGGCCGGGACCAGCGCGGTAAAGTGTGATCTGGCCTGGACGTGGAACACTTTTCGGTCGGTTTTATCGACACGTCGCCTTTATTTATTATATACCATAACGAACTGCGCCGCGCCAAACACGGCGCCCCGAGTGTCCAGCGCAGCGCGCGAATTATTTCCCTCTATTTTTTTCCCGCGCTCTATTTTTTATTGCTTCTGGGTCACTCGAGGTGTAGCTTGTTCTACTAATATGCGGACTTTGATGCCGCACTCTTGATTTATTTATCGACAGGGTTTCCCCTCGTTTGGATGTTTAATCTGGCGGATTTTTTCATAAAGATCTTTTGAGTGGGTCATTTGGGAATGATAGATGCGACCAGTGACACCTTTTTGGGGGCTTTTGATGACTTTTTCGAAGTTATTTGCCAAGTAATGGGCGGTGAATTTATGATTAGTTGGAAAAACTCATCGGGAACTTTGCCTCGCATTGTGGGTTAAGGAAGGGTTTTAATGAAACCGGCTTCATTTTGGTGCTCAATGAGGTTACGAATATTATGGCCATTTATGAAACGATGGAAATCAATGATCTCAGGTTCTAAGTGAGTTTTTAAGATTTTCCGATATTTCATGGGATGGAACGTCGTCTTAAAATATGGGTTAAGAATTCATCCCATCAAAAACTTTTCGCTCATTAAGATTGAAACCAATTTTTAGCAAAAGAGATAAAAAAATCTGCGAAATAAATATTAACAAAGAAAATCGAGAGCTAATATCAGTCGCCGTTGACTCTCGATGCGGCGGTATGATCGAGATTTGCATTTATTCGTCGTATTATTTCACTCTGAATGCCCTAACGATCGGTCCTCCAAGCCGGGCTGTTGACTCGTGGCCCTCTTAATTAAATGGATGAATTGGTCGCAGGTTCTTTTCACAGAAGTTTCGCCGGCGAAATTTAAAGCTCAACGGACGAGCTTAGTTCCGAGACAGGACGAGAGGGAGTTCTTCGTGATTTTTTTTCGCGGAACGGCTACGACGGCCATAGATTTATATGGAATAAGGCATCTATATCTATATTATTATGCCGCGTCACGTCGACGAGAGGGCCTCGCAGATGTTGTTACAGCTCTAATTAAAATCCGTCAACAGTCCTCGGCTAATCGAATTCAAAAGTTCTTCACTTTTACTTGGATTAATAAGTCGCGAAAGTATTTTCCCGACGACTCCCAGCTAAAATCCTCGTTTCGACAGTTGACTTTCCGGTCTTTTTCATATTTATTTATCTCGGGCAAACGAGTACGGGGCACCCTCTACGGGTAGTCAATTTTACTCGTCAGCAACACGAAAAAATAAGTAAAATAACAGATTTTTGATTTATCTGTTTTGCAATGTCAGGGTTTTAAATAAGCATCAATCGATTAGCGAATAAACATCAATCTGCCTAAAAAAGTTAACCCGATTCGATTCCTGTCCATTAATCAAGTGCCACAGTTTCCACTCTTCACCCCTTGCTTTTAATCTATGAAAAAACACCTCTGAATTATAAACAGTGTTAGTTGAAAAAAATATACCAAAAAATAAATAAAACAATTGATTACTGGTTTATCTGTTTTGCAATGCCAGGATTTTAAATAAACATCAATCAATCAACGAATAATCATCAGTCGACCTAAAAATCGCGATGCCTGATATCTTTTATTCATCAAATTTAACCCGATTTGATTTTTTGACTCCTGTCCATTAATCAAGGACCATAATTCGCACTCATCACCCTTCGACTGTCACCTATAAAAAAAGCCTTCAAATTATAAACAGTGTCAGTTGAAAAAAAGGTATTAACTCGACTCTATTTTCAGCAGGTTTGTTCGTCCGCGATCAGAGACTAATGGGCGGTCAGAACATGAGCGGATGGCCGTATTTCGAGACCAACGTGGCGCGGAATGTCACCACGGCCATTGGCCAGACGGCATTCTTGCACTGCAGAGTACATCAACGGGGCGACAAAGAGGTGAGTTACCAAGTTACCGACGAGTGACAATTGATCCCTCGTTTGACAATTCCAACAATGTCCAACAGTGGTCGAGTGGACGGCTGCGCAAACGTAGTGATAATTCAGAGATCACATGAGACCTACATAAACGTAGGTAGGGTAGAAGTACCATTTGTGGCCACTGTACCGTTTGTGGACATTTTCACTGTAATTAATTTGAAATATTTGTTTTTCCATACTTCAATGCTGATACCTCGAAAGTATTCATACAAATTGATAAGATTGTCAAGCTCATTTTTGTTTTATTTAACAACATAAACAATTAAATCCTTTTAAACTTGGTGGCCACAATTGGACCAAAGATGGCCAAAAACGGTACTTCTACCCTACCATTTCTCGATTGTCCCCACGTTTATGTTGCTTTTCCAACACTACGAGTTATTCTTGCAGCCAACAAAGTCGCAAGCAGACCTTACGCCAAGGGCACAAGCGTCACGGAACGAAAAAATTCGTTCCTTCCCGTCTGGTAATCCCATTACGTCCTGTATTCTCCTCGTATTCGCATCAACAACCAGCAGCTGCGTTCATGCTACATTCAGTCGAGTTTCCGGAGATTGAACCCAGTCGATTCAGCGGCCAATCAACGTGAGATCATCTTTTGTCCTCTTCGACTCGCTTTTTGTCGCCGAAAACAAAGCCCAAAACCAGCGTACAGAATCCACTAACCTATATATTCACTTTCAGAGCGCATCGAAAATCAATGCGGCTTCGTTTCAATGTGCCTCAATTGTGATATTAGACAAATGACTTTGAGAGCCGAGTTTAGAATCGTTTGCGAATCTTGTTCGTTTCAGTGGGGAAAAAAACGGACTTCTGTCCATAATGTGACGTCCCAGTGTTGCATCTCAGAAGACAATTAACTTCTGTTACCTTATTAGTACCTGCATAATCGGGATTCAATTTCCAGGTTATTATATTTTTTCTCCCTTCGATACTTGGCTAATGTATTAGTCCCACCATGCTTAATATTCATCCCTTACATTATTTTTTTTATTGTATAGAAACAGGCAAGGACCAATTACAAGTACGATGGGCATTCCATCAACCATGTACAGAGCAGTGAGTGAGAAGTCTACATTGAATGGCACACAAAAAAAAAGAAACGAACATAAATTAAACGTATTCAAATCTTAATCTAATATTATATCGAAAACAGCGCGTTAAGCCTCGTTTAAAAAGTTGCAGGGAGCCACCAAAAAGAAAAACATCACGCCCGTAATCGTTGCCAAGTCTAAGACAACTAGGGAGCTAACTGTTTTACGCATAAGCTACCGGATAAAACGGTACATCGAAAATTTCCGCGTTACGTGTAGATCTGGCTGGGTCTCGCAGCTGAATTAATGCAGACAGATCAGGTGCATTGAATTTGGCATTAAGAATGTTGATAAGAAATACAAGGTCAGCAATCTTGCGACGACAATCCAATGATTGCAACCTAAGGGTTTGCATTATCGACGTGCAGTTGTGATCGATGAAGTGCATGGGACTGCCCAAGCGGCTAGCAGCAAAACGCAAAAATGTATGTTGCACACGTTCGATTAGCTCAGTGTAAATGTTCTGATGAGGCAACCAAATGATCGACGCATATTCTAATGGCGATCTAACTACAGCGATATACACAGCCTTTAGCGCTAAAGGGTTATCAAAGTTTGCTGCTACTCTTTTTATATAACTTAGCATTCGAAGTGTCGCCGATATGCAGTGTGTATAGTGTGCAGTAAAACATAATTCGGTATCCAGGATGATTCCAAGATCACGTGTGGAAGTAACAACCTCAAGAGACACATTGTTAATAGAGTACCGGAAATTCACTAGGTGGCTTTTGAGAGCAAAACGCATTACGTGGCACTTCGAGATATTGAGAAAAAGTTCATTTTCTTTACACCAACCAGCAATTCTGTCGAGATCAGACTGGAGACTAGAGGCATGCATGACAGAATTCGCCGCTCTAAAAATGTTCATGTCCGCATACAATAGAATTCTTGAATTATGAATCACCTGGACAATATCATTTATAAATATGTTGAAAAGCAGGTGACCTAAATGAGACCCCTGAGGTACGCCTGACGTTGCAATAATGTCCCTAGAATACGCCGACTTAGTTTTTACTTTTTGAATACTCCCAGTAAGATAACTACGTAACCACGCCAGAAGTGACCCTACAATGCCAGCGGCCTCCAATTTAGCCAGGAGAATTCGTATATTAACTCGGTCGAATGCTTTGGAGAAATCCGTATAAGCGGTATCTACCTGCGACTTCTTTCCCATTTCCGTAACAATAAAATGAGTGAAAAATATTATCACAACATCATCACAACAGACAAACGTCAACGTTCGCCTCCACCACCCTAAATCTCCTTGCCGGCATCAGGAGACGTCCACACAATCGTCATCCAAACACATCGCGAGGGCCACATCCAAACCTGGTGTTGCCATAGGGGTTTGCCGAAACTACAATCACCGCGACTGCAACTTCTACCCACATCCTCGGTTAACCCTCACGATCCTCCAACGCTGAACCCATCCACCCTGCATGAATTCACGCAAGTTGATTTCTCCGCAACACCCGAGCTAATTTGCCTTCCTCCCAGGCAACAACAACCAAAAAACTCAATCAGCATCCATCCACCTCTGCCACCAAAGGACCTAAAATAATTTGCACCCCGCGCGAGACGTTCCAATCGGAGCGGGCAATAAAACCGAATCTGCCAATCCGTCGCCACCGATTAATCGTTATTATCCGCAGAGCACGAAGCGTCGGAGGCAGCGTCGACGTAGACGTCGTTAATCGACGCGTCGGGAGAAGGATGTACACGGTGGGCTTCACTTACCACCGAGCACAGGTTCAATCTCTGCTCCCTTTCCAGACATTCATCGCCTCGAGTCTCTCCCTCCGCCCGACTTCACAATACACTATCACTGTACAGCGACTGTAGTTTATATAGAGCGAGCGCAGCTCCACCGCATGCCAGGAGTCGAATGCATTCAAGGCACGCCACCTAATCATTGGGAAGATCGTGTTGCCGTGCTGCTCGGATATACCTCGACGTTGGGGGGAGAGGGAGTATCATACGGGCGAACGGGCGCCTCGTGGTGAGGGGAAATCGAAACGTCAATGTTTCACCTCGGCGTAGGTCTATCTATCGACGCGCGGCGGACCTCTTATTGGGAAGTCACGTCAGTCGCCGAACGGAGGAAAAACACCGCGCGCTCTTTTCGGTATATTTCTCGTCGGGTGGAATATGACGTAGTGTGGTATCGTTACAGGGAAGTGATGTATCGATGTACACTTATCATCGTGTATTGCCGAGGTTCCTTCGCCGTTGCTCCCCGCATCGAGTGTAATCCTGACACGCCAAAGTGTGTTATTATACAGGAAGCGGCGGAGGTCTTCGCGAAGGAAGGATGGACGAACGATACGACAGTTGTGGAGGGGAAATTAAGTAGACTTAAGAGTAGATATCATTACCAGAAAGATCTGGCAATGACTATTCTACCTGGTCAGGTCCTGGTCTGGACTTTAGTCGTCCCACCAGGACCCTACTAGTTCCTGACTAGGACCGGTGTGGTGATCATTAAAAGAAAGATTTACCAACGATTACCACTTGACCAGGCCCTGATCAGGCCCGCCAGGACCCGACCAGTTCCTGACTAGTACCGGATGAAGCGTTACAAATGTTGTACCTGTGTAGTTATTCCACTTAAACCTTTCCTCCGCTGAGAAATGTTGAAAAAAAAAAACTGCCAGAATGGCGTAAAAATCTCAGCTTCCAACACTGAACACAGCAAACGACCACCAGATCTCCTACTCCCCGTGTGTGCTCAAGTGCCCACGCGTGCGGCGGGTCTTTTATCACAACGCGCCAGGGGTGTCCGGACCGACGTGTACGTGTACATGTCCTAACCACCGTCGCCGTCGCCGAACTCGTTCAGCGCACACCGGAAGGAGCGGGCGGTCACGGCGCCCGTGTAGACGTAGACACAACCGAGGCTGCTTGCGGTTTTGCGTTAGGTGCACCTTATAGAATATGCATGCAGCCTCTGGTTAAAGAGAATTAAAGTGGCTCAAAGGGACGCTAAAGCATCCGAGAGCGCTTCGCTCCCTCTTTCCCCTCCCCTCCCCACGGCGCAACGTTTGGGGCGTTGATCCTGCGACTGTGGCTAGTTAGAAATTCCTGTGGTTTGCTCCGCAGTACTTTGGTTACGCTCGGGCGAACTCCGGGCACTGGCACAACAACGAGGGAGAGAGAGAGAGGAGAGAGAGAGAAAGAGAGAGAGAGAGAGAGAGAGAGAGAGAGAGAGAGAGAGAGAGAGAGAGAGAGAGAGAGAGAGAGAGAGAGAGAGAGAGAGTGTACACCACCTGGGCGGCACGCTCCGCTCCTCTCGAGACTCTCGAGATACTTGAGTTATTTTCATCTTCGAGATGAGAACTGTGTACCCAAGTGCTGTGAACTTTCGTCCCGCGGTTTTTCCTCTCCCTCGACGCTCGGTTCATAATCGAGCCGCGACACAAAGCTTTGCCGCAAAGTACGCTCGCCGTGCAGTCGTGTCGTGTGCGAGGCGACAAACTGGTTTACTCGTTTCCGACGTTACACTCACCGCGCGTTATCCGAGCTGTGGTAATTTTGGTAATTTTGTTTTTTTAGTATTTCGATAGGATGTCACGGCGAGAATTGAAGCAGGGAATGACGGAGGGGATGAACGTTGCGGTGAGGGGGAGAAATGTTGATGTTGTGATATTTAAAACTGAATTCTTGTGCTATTCTGAAAAAAAAAGACAGTATGTTTTTGTGACTCAAGTAAAATTATATACAAAATAAATAATAATATGTAAATAAATAATCTCTCAGTACTATAAAAATTATCGTGTTTGGGCTGACGTTTTCGTGGTAGTGACGCTTTGGAGGGCTGACGCTTTCTTATGGCTTCAATTTCTATGTACAGTAGAACCTCGATTAACTGGGATGCTCGAGACCCGGTTAACCACGGGTTAATCCGACGCCAATTAATCGGAGCTGTACTGTACAATTAAAAGTGGAAATTATAGTACAAATAAAGTAATCATCGTTTAGTTCGTCACGATATATTTTATTTTTGATTTTTTTTATTCCGGATAATAATTTCGATAATGACATCGCTGGAGCATTTATTGTTTAAACATTTATCACGTAATTTATGTGGACGTAGGCAAAGGTTTCTATGAATAAACATTTTTCTGTTTAAAAACGAAAAATGTATTTTACGGCAGAATTTTTTTTTATTATTCTTACCGGCGTTCTCCATTTTCCCGATCAATTTTATAAAAAAAGATTCTATTCCAAGTCACGGTGAAAGAGAGAGGGGTAGAGGGGGGAGGGAGCGTGCGAAGCCCGCAAGTGGCCGAAGCCCCCTAGTAATATATAAATAAATAATAATAAGTAAATAAAAAAAAAAATTATCAGGCAAACGAGAGATGCACGCAGAGCAATTTCGCAGCCCGTACTTGTTTCCAAATGCGAGCCTCGAGACTCGTGCGAAATTGTATTTTCCGAAAATTGCATAAAACCATCGCATCGAAAGTGCTTCGTTTCACGTATAACACAGAGGCGAATTCCTCGCACGTGTGAGAAGTCGATCTTGTTTCTCCGAGGGTAAGAAACTCGTTATGGCGCGCGAGACGCGCCCCGATCCCCCCATTGAATATGTTGTCTGGCGTGAGAGACAAGTTATTCAGTGGCGGATCATCGATGCGCACCAATGCGGAATACCGATGCCAGCCAATCTCGGGAGTCGCCTCTCGCCGGTCCCCAGTGACGTTTTGGTATCCCACGCGGCAGCTCCGACGACTCGTAACTCAAATCCCATTTGCGGAACACACATTAAAGCATAAATACGCTCTTAGGTTTCGTTCGGATAATCAGCGCTGTATTCCAGATTCCGCTGTCACTTGAAATCCTCCTGACGAAGACGGACTTAAATTCCGGTTTCTCGGAATCACCTCCCTTTTCGTCGAATACGTCTCAAGAGCCGAAGCTTCGATAATATTCAGGTCGAGATTTATGAAACTCCACGAGCATATAACACTGCTTTCTGACGAATCGCTTAAACGGACGACCTTCCTGGCTGAGTGCAAAAATTCAATATTATTTGACGTGTCGAACACATTTTTCAGACTACTTTCGACCTGGCGGATGTCCCGTCTCTGCATCAGTCTTGTCGCAAACGGTGAAGACAATTTCATTCAAAAATAAAATGTCCCCGGCATGTCAGCCATTTTGTCTCGTGTATCCATTTTGTGCCACATCAGACACATCACGATGTCCATTTTGTAGCCTTCACGACTGCTTACCCGGAGTCAATAAAAATATCCAGCTGACAATACCAGTCGCCTGAAATATGCTCGACAATGTCGAGAGAGAGACAGAGAAAGAGAGTGCGTTACATCTCGCTGCAAAAAGCTTCTCCGAAGCTCCTGTAAAATTCCTCGATTCCTCGTCGATAAATCCATTCGCCCCTCGCTTATATTTCCCGCTCCATCCACGTGACACAAAACGCTCTCGACTCGGTGCCTCCCGCCCCGTTCCGCGATCTGTCCGCGTCTCCCCCGCTCTTCTGAACCCGAGGAGAGGTAGATTAATGCGCGTTTCCGTAAACATTACGAGGGGAGAGAGAGAGAGAAGCCGCTTTGCAATCCTATCGAAGTGCAATCAATTGAAAAGAACGAGGAGTTTCGCGCACGGCGTTTCCTCTTCATCGCGACGGAAAAGAGGAAGGAGAGAAGGAGGAGAGCGACGTGGAAGCGGAGAGTATTAGATCTTACCGAAGGTTGCATAAGAAAAACCTTGGAGGAGCTCGGAGAGAAGGAGAGTCCATGCAAAAAGTCCTTCTCCTCGTTTGCTGAGGTTTCCGTTCTATATGTATATATATATTATACATATATCTTTATATACATATATATACAATCCCAAGGAAAATGCAGTGGCAAAGTCAGAGTAGGAGAGCAGAATCTAGCGCTATAAATTACCGGCCGGCCAACGGGAGTCCAGTTCTTACATTTTCGTTCTTATCTGACTTCTCCTCGTATAAACGAGGTTTTCTTCTCCCCTCCCCTCGTCCCACCGCCGCCCGCTGGATGCGCCTCGTTCACCCTCTGAACTATCCGAGCGCCGGTCCCACACCGCGAACCGCCCCGCACGCTCGGTTTAACGGTCCCACTTCAAAACTCTCATCGCACGAACCAGAATTTATAACCCTACGGCGCGCGCGGCCGGGAGAGCCCGAGCGTGCTACCTACTTCGCTACTGCTAGATGCAATTCCAGCGCGCGAGGCTATAATATACCGTGGCTATAGCTACTGAAATTTCTAGAAATACCTCGTAAAAGACCCGCGCGCTCGCGGTTCCCGCGTATTTATGTACGAGCCGCTCGCGACCCTCAATCGTCCCATACGTTTATGCAATGCGCCCCGGCAACGCAAGGGCCTGGTGGGCGACCGTAAATATTCCCCGAAAGTATGTTCGAGCTCGCGATCGCATCGCGATACCCGGAAGCAACACCCGGGCGTAAAAAGCGTTAAATTCGGCGCTAGTCAGGCCCCGGCCAAGGCCTGAGCAGTTCCCAACTTGAGCCAAAAAACTCGCTGCAGCAACCGTAATTCGAAAAATAGTTGCTTAAAAAAATTGTCACCTTCCAGCCACTTTATAGTCGCCAATGTCGGATTTTTTTTTTTCTGAGCGCATCCTCGCAGATTAATCCACCACGTAGGCGCACTCGAGGGTTAAAATTGCGGAAAGGGTCAACTACGAGAGGCTTCACTGTACATGCATTTAAGTGTACGTCCTCGTTGGCAGAGACGTGCGGTGCTCCTTTTATGAATTCCCTTCGCTCTCTCGTCGTGACCCACATCTTTGACCTCGTTAAGTGACGTACGGAAAGGATACAAAAACATACTGTGCATATTTTTTTTTTTTTCGCAGCGCGGTTGCTTCTGCATTGAGATTCCAACGTGGCCCTACGAACTTGTGCACTTTACACGCACGCTACACGCTCGCGGTTGAAATACTGTGTCAACGACTGCGGATGAATGTGGCGTTGCTGCATGAAATGCGGTATTGACAAGAGGCTGAGGTCGTCTACTCGTCCATTGTCAGGTCGCTTCGGGGAGAATCTCATTTTAAGACGGGCACGTAATGTCGTGTAATTTACAATGGGGCTTATATTTATTTTAATAATTAACAGCGCGTGCGCACCTCGATGCATTTGACTGCCATTGTCTCCGATGTGTTTGTCCGGTCGAGTACCGGTTGGGGGATGAAGGCACAACATCGGCCGCACGTACCGAGGCGACTACTTAGCGATTCGAGTCACGGCTGTTTACATAGACGTCTCGCGGTACTATTCAGGATGTGTTGCACCCCCTCCTGGTGAAGCCAGACCATTTTGTTCGTGAGCTGAAAGTTCATGAAACGAGTTCACAGATGTTTGTTCCGTGGACAATTAATCCCTTGATTCATGCACCGAGATTTCGCGGTCTTCGACGGAGGCGAAAAAAAAGTTTATTAATTAAAACTCGAGGTCTTTCGCGTCGTTCGGCGCGGATTCTTCAATTTAGGTGATGAAAGTGACGCTGAGCGAATTTGTAGACGGTTAACGGATTCGAGGGGATCCGGCCCAACCTGTGAAGGTCGTTAGGCATTTTTTAACGGACGACACTATTTCTTTTTCAATTTTCAAAATGAGATCTGACTGTTTTTAATACTCGTTTTATAAGGCCTAACTAAATGTTAGTATTTTTTTCAACGTTTCTTTTTACTCACGCAACCTTTTTTAACAGAAATAAATGTATAGATGATTTTGGCAAAGGGAGATTCGTGGGTCCCTTTTTCGTCACAAAATTCTCGGGATACGCGAAAAATTGTCGCACGCTCCGTCGAAGAATTCATTATCGAGCACACAGTGTATAACGTCGGAGTCGATAGGGTTTACTATATAGCGAGAAATCAGGGCGTCGACGATTGGTTCGCGCTCGGTTGGCCTTTTGGTACGAAGGGTTGTCAGTGCCCGAGGGGTAGTTTTCTTGTTAACTCCGATTTTTACCCTCCTTTTTAGCCAACCGAAGAGAGGGAGGGAGAGAGAGAGAGAGAGAGAGAGAGAAAGAGGGTGAGCGGGTGCCACGATAATGCGGTGCGGTGGTGACGATGCCGGCGCGAGCTAAAGCGACTGTTTGGCTATATACATATGTATGGGCCGCCTATGTGCCGCGGCTCATGGAGAGGAAATCCCCCCGGGGAATTCCACAGCACTTGCTAACGTTAGTTCCGATACAACACGATAGAATCTATTTACCTCCATTCGGAAACTTGCCGGGAGAGACGACATTCTTGATACACGTATACAACCACTCGATGCGTGCACCATGGATAATGCAGAGTGAATTAATAACGATACGACGTGCTCGATTATTAAATTGCCCAAAATTACTATAGACAATGGGGCGTCCCCTGTGGGTTGCCTCCGTTGTCTGTCCTAATTAGGGCCACTTCTCGACTGAGCGACATTTGAGAATCCATTTTGTGACATGGGGGATTTAAAAAAATCCCTAAAGTGACATTTTTGCCGCCATTATTTTAGCAAGAGGAATATTAAATTGCTCGGAATTACTATAGACAGTGGGGTGTCCCGTGTGGGTTGCCTCTGTTGTCTGGATTAATTTGGGCCACTTCTCGACTGAGCGACATTTCAGAATACATATTGTGACATGGGAGATTAAAAAACCCCTAAGGTGACATTTTGTGCAGCCATTATTCCTGCAAGGGGAATTTTGCAGCAGTTTTTAGCGTTAGTTCTGATACAACTAACGCTAAAATTTTTGTTATTTTTGCAAGGGGAATTCTACAACAGTTTCTGATATTAGTTGCGACACAACATGGTGGAATCTGTTTACATGTTTGGAAACTTGCAGGCTGTCGACATTCTTGCTTTACGCATAGACTCACTCGATGTACGCATCGATTACCATGGATAATGCAGAGTGAATTAATAACGATACCGCGTACCCGACTATTAAGTCTCTTAAATTACCATAGTCTCTCAATTACCAATGGGGTATCCCTTATGGGGCGTCTGCTATGATGCTCACCGTAATTTGTACCACTTCTCGGCTGAGTGACATTTGAAAATTCGTTTTGTTGGGACGTGAGCAATTTTTAAACCGTCCTCCAAAATGACAATTTCGACAGGAATTTTTTTTTCAACGCTTTCAATTCTGTTTTCAGTTTCGAGACTAATAGAGGGGCAAAAAAACACTCGTCCAAAAGGCAGCCTAGATCACGCGGCGCGCCCGCAATGTTTGATTTACAAGCTGTACACGCAATCGAAATTCCGACGCTCCATTGTATTCATATGTCGGCGTGAAGTGCTAAAAGGGGTTTCAAATCACGTGGAACACTCCCAATATTTGATTCGCAGGTTAACTATTGAAATTTCGACACTTCATTGTGTATCGATACGTCGGGCGCGACAAGTAATTAAAAGTTCGCCGGCCCCTTTCAGGCAAATTGCATTTTTCGAGGAATTTAACGCCGTAATTGAAATTTAACATCCGTGTATTCCGTTGGTTTTTTCACTCTTTTGGTGTCTCTTTTGCGTTAAAAAAATATCCAGAACATGTTTCTTGAATACGCGTTGGGAAACACGCGGAAAATTTGTGTTTTCGCGTGCAGCGAGTACCTTGTTCAAGTCTTCAACGTTGTTTTCTTCTATTTGGGGATTAACAATAATCCCCAAAGGTACTTTTCAGTCTCTTACATTTTAACGCAACATACGTTTTGCTGTTATTCGCAATATTACAAATGTCATGTGTTTCTCTATTTACGCTGTTTACGCGGATACAGGTGCACGAATTTTCTACGTTTGTAACACGTATACGTGATCATGTGGCATAGACAGTAGTGATATAGACAACGAGCATTAACAAGTACGTGTTAACAAGGTGCGCGACGTGGTGCATCAGCCCCGTCAACTGATGAACCACGTAGCTGAAATTTAGCTCAGTATCAGCACTTTTGCGGGGGCTCTTGCTGATGCAGTTGTGGCTGCCTCTTCTCGGCCCGCCAAGTGCTAGACAAGCGCGATGCTCCTCTTTCATAGTTACATACATTGTGCCGCATAACCCATACCCAGCTTCAGCCAAGAAAGCTCGCCGTCGTGTGATACGAATAGGGCTGCGAAGAGGTGGGATCGAAGAATTTATAAGGGTCCACCTGAACGTTTAAGGGGTGGCGAGGGGTGAGAGGGCAGGGAGAGGATACTTGTCACAGTTCCGGTATTGTCACCCATTTGCACTACGTAACGCAAATTGCATTTTTCACTTTAATTCAATTCGCAATTCTATTTATTCTATTTGTTCTATTTGTTCTATTTGTTCTATTTGTTCTATTTGTTATATTTGTTCTGTTTATTCTATTTGTTCGATTTGTTTTATTTGTCCTATTTGTCCTATTTGTTCTATTTGTTCTATTCCTTCTGTTTCTTCTATTTATTCTATTTATTCGACTTATTCTACGTATTCTATTTACTCTATCTATTTAATTTATTTAATTTATTTAATTTATTTTATTTGCTTTGTTTGTTTTATTCGTTTTATTTATTTTATATACCCGAAATGATTTACATTACTAAGTTTCACTTGGAAACACATAATTTCCCTCAAGCCTCGCATCCAAAAAAGAAAACGAAAAAAAAAGAAAAAACAAGCCGCAATTTTTTTTCTCGTGCTCCCGCGCCTCGTAATACCCAGAAAAACATAAAAACTGTTAAAACCTCCGCGCCCGCGCTCGCCGCGTCCCGGATTAATTGGAGCGGCAATTTCACTTTTATTTCTCGGTACCGCCCCCTGTCCTCCTCTTGTCTCAAATTTATTTTCCCCTTTTTCCGCAAACGGCGCAGAAGTGATTTTACTAATGTTCACGCACCGCTGAGCCGCGCTCCGCGGCTTGCGCGGCTGTCTGTCTTGGTGCCAGCGCGGGTTTGCATGCGAATATAAAAACTCCGCAATAATACTGTGAACCGAACGTGGGAAGACCATTTCCGAAGGATTCCGCGGATATATATTTTTCTCTCGTCTCCCGCCCTCCTCGTTCATCTTCCACCTCTCGCTGTGTGTGGCCCAACTTCTCTCGTTCGTGTGCGCGCACGGAGAGCGCACTGCATTATTCCGTCCGCTCCGCGCCTCAAGTATCCTCAGACCTCTGGTCATTACAGCGGCCTCGCTGCGCTTCCCTCGCTCGCTCGTCCTACGGCTTCCCTCATTTTCACACTGCATATTCTCGTTGTCTTACGCGCGCAGCTACCGCCGCCTGTTTTATCGGCCGTAAGACGCAACGCGGCGTGAAACTTTCGCGTGTATACCATAAAATTTCGGAAGACGTATATGCGCGCGGCCACCGCATTTGCCGCGCGGTCGCCCGTGTTGCGGTGCTCGCGGTACGCGCCGCCCGTGAGAGAGCAAATTGTGGCCAGGCTCTATTAAAGCTGCCCCCACACCCGGGGCCGCGGGCGGAGGAGCAACTGGCGCGCTCGCTCGGCCACCGGTTCCGTCGAGCGAACTTCGGGCCCGGCGCACTGGGTACCGCCGGTAGATATACATATCTAATAGAGTAGTAACCCCCCCGAGGTAGTGGCGTGTTGCGCGCAGCGTTTCAACGTGACTTTTAATTTCCCGGCTGCTCGCGCATACGCGAGCCCGTGGGGCGCGTCTTGCCCCCCACCCCCTCCCACCACCTTACACCCCCTCGACCCCCTTGGCCCCCCAGCTTCTTTGCTTTTCGTCGTTTCGCTGCGAGCGGACCGCGGAAAGCACGTAAAATGCAGTATAAGAGTGTACGAGTCCCCCCCCCCACCCCCCTCCACCCACCACCAACCACGGCACACGGAACACTTACAGTCGGAATTCACGAGCTTTTTCATTCTCGGTTCCTGAAAGAGGCCAGAAAAAAAAGGAACGGAAAAAACGTGTACGAGCACTTTGAGACGCTCCGTGCGTGACTCTTCAACATTGCGGACGCCGGGGAGAAGTTGCACGAATTTTTGCTCGTGTTTGGGGTTCGTTATAATGGATCATCCGGTTTGGGGATTTATTGTTTTTTTTTTCGTTTTGTGTAAACACTGATTCAACGAGATCATTTGGGTAGTGAAGTGGAATTAAATATTGGTTGGTGTTTCGTTGGTGGTGAAATATGCGACTTGAGAATTATAGTGTAGACCAAAAGTCGACATTAAAAAAAAAAAAATCGATCAACGATTTACGTGCTTTTAGTCCGGACGCCAGATCTGGGAATTCTGACAAAAAACGTCCACTTTTTTTAATTCGAGGAAAAAAGCTTTGGTTTACAAGAGTAATTAAACATTCCATATTCTGAAATGTTCGAAATATTTTTCAAACATATAAATAGTTTGTCATTAACCATTAATTAAATTTGTGTTTTTACAATGTTAGACTTGAGAATTATAGTATAAAACAAAATAGTATGTTTAAAAAAAAGTAAAGTCGAAAGTCGGTTTTATCACTTTTGGTCCGGACGCCTCATCCATGAATTCTGACAGAAAAAAATTCAAAAAATTATGTTATCGATTCAAGGAAAAAGGGTTGAATTAAACATTTCATACTATGAAATCCGCGAATTATTTGTTAATTATTTGTTATATTCCCTCAAGCCTCAAATTATTGAATTATTTGTTATGTATCCTTTATGAATTAGAGGCCAATAGCTTTTCATCAATCTTTAATTATGTAACGCAGGGTCTGCGCAAATTCCGATCGTTTTGAATTGTTCGACACTCGAGAATGCGGGAACTGAGACAAACTGATACGTTACCGCGGAAGTTTGCAAAGCAGATCGAAGCTTTATTGAGCAAAAAATTCCCGGTATTAGTCGGCGCGTATCGCGAGAATGGGGGCAATATAATCGATAATTGCGTGTGTAGTGACCGAACGCGGGTACGTAATCCGCGAGCGCATTACGGAACTTTCAAGTACGTACTTGGAAGTTTCATGCAGAATTGTGGGCGCGTGAAAGCCGCCCCGAATATATGATTCCCGGGATTCAATAGTTCGAGCGGCAGCGCGATGCGTGCAAATCGAAAGTTGGCAAATCAACGAATTGCGGCTGGTCGTCGTGAAATGTAACACTCGCGGGCGAATTTATCACGCACGTGTTTTTACGATAAATCCTTACAACGGGCGATTCATTGGTAGCGCGATAATTGCGCTTCGGAGAATTTCCGAGTCATCGGAGTCACACGATGTAATCAAATATTGAAATAAACACGAACCGAGCGTTTTATGGTCATCATTAATCGGAGGTTATTATCACTGTACTAATTATCGCATGTCAATTATGGTACATCAAACAATTTGTGTTAATATGAATAATATTCGGCTCTGTAATTGTAATCAAATTGTAATCGATATTTTGAAAAACCGAAATTGGAAAAATTGGAATAAAAACAAAATGTAATTAAACACAATTGAAGTTACAAAAATTGTGATAAAAATAATGGTAATTAAAAAAGTGTGATAAAAAAAATGTAGAGTTCGCCAGCTAATTTCGATAACTCGTTAAAAATACTATTAAAAAGCAAATATCTATGATTAGTGAAACAGCTAGGCAAAGTCGCCTCATTTTTGGGTACATGCACCGAAGCCAAAATTTAAGATTCAAATCCCAAGCAAAACAACCAAAGAAGTTCAGTCCCAAGACAATTCATTCCGCAATTATCGTCGCTCTGTCTCGGCAAAGCAACGGGATCGCCGTGTACTCCGAGCTCCCACGAGAACGAGAGTAATTTCCGCGAAATTTCCGAATTTCCAGATCTCCCAGCTTCGCCGGAATCTCTGATACCCAATTCCCGATAATCGAGTTATGTCGATCAATACAATTACGCGGTAAATGTCCGCGTCTATTGTGCCCGCGCGGTCGGGTGTTGGGCATCAAGTTGCCGCTCGAAGGTTTCTGACCGCGCGCGCACAGACAGCCCGCGCTGTCCTTCAACTTTGGTTCCGGCGAGTCCCTCGGGCGTGCACAACTCTCGGTACAGCTGAAGTGCATTGATATTTCGGAACTGGGTAGCGCCGCGCCGTAGCCACGACGAGCGAGACTGACGACCTGTCCCAGACATGCGAATTCATACATATGTATAATATATCCATAGTTATAGCACTTAGCCCGCATTTCGGGAGAATCAGCGAAACTGTAATTAATTCAATTTCAATACGGACGAGAGACGAGCCCGGCGATTCGCGTGCAAAAGCGATGGGAACGAAGAGTGCAAAGTAAAATGAAAAAAACAGAAAAAAAAGAAGAAAAAAAAAATCACGCCAGGAGGGTGAATACAAACGATTGCTTTTACGATGCCACGATGTCGGAGCCAGAGAACGCTGTCGGTTTTCGATATGCCCCATGCCTGCTGTGCTATATACCGGTTCTGCTACATATATTCAATGCCTTTGCCCTTTTTAGGCTTTTATTGACTACCGCTGTGGTCTTGACAGTCTCCAGGATTCGCGATGAAAAAAAAGAAGAAAAAATATCGAGGGTCTAATGGTTGGCGCAAAATCCGCGAGCGAGATGCAATATTTCTCACCAGCCGAGGGTGGGAATTCATCTTTTGAGTCTCTCTGGTTTCGCGTTTTTATTATGTGCGCCTCTGCGAGTGATGTAATTCATTAATTTAACTTACATTACGTCTTTTTTGTTTTCCGGGATTTTGTCACGGTTGAAATCATTCGATAACCCCTTTCAACGAACGCGGCTTGTAATTAATCAGCATCGGGATTGCGTTTCGGCGTTTCGTGTCTCTATTTTCCTGATCCGTAGATTTTAGTTGGAACTTCGGCCCTGATTACCCATCGGATGGGTCCGTGATGGAAACTTTTTGACGCAGCGAAAAAAAAGGTCGACGTAATCGAAATTCCTTTTCATTCACATTTTGAATAACGCAACGCGAGAGAGATGCGACCAGTCCATTCAACACAAATTTCACCGTCACGAATTACCTGCCGAAAAAATCAATGTATTCTTTTTTTCGACCAAGCAAAATTGCCATCACTCAAATCGATAGAATTTGTTTGAAACGAACAAAAAAGTCAACCCGCATCCTCGCATCCTCGGTCTGCGAAAAACGAAAATTTCGTTTACAAAAATCATTGTACGCACATTTTTTTCTGCCCAATGGAGTCGCGTCTGCACTCGTCCCTCATTTTCCTCGAGGGTAAAAACCAGGTCAAGGCGGTAGTACAGGATACGAAAAAAATCCCTTTCACCACATATTTTTAAATTAATTTCGCAACGAAAGCCCCTACAAACCTGCTTTCATTGATGTACTAAAAATAGTATAATGAGAAAAGAATCTTGACAGAAAAAACAATAGACCTTTGACTACTGAATTCCCTTTTTCTATCAAGATTATTTTCTATTTTTTTACAGGTTGCCGCAGTAAAGACGAAAAAAAAAATCCATTTTGTCGACATATTCTTTAATTAATTTCGCAACGAAAACCCTTGCAAAACTTGCTTACATTTATGAAGCAAAAAAAATGAGTAGAAAGAAAGGAAAGTAATCTTGATAGAAAAAATGAGTTCAATAGCCAGAGGACTATTGAACCCGTTTCAGGCTCTGCACTCGTGGACCGTGGTTAACGTTTGCGCGTCACGCCACGGCAATTATGCAACGGCAAGTTTTACGTACAATTTCTCCGGCGGTGATGCCGATGCCTCGGATTTACAGTCGGTAATTCTCAATAGTAATTCACAACGGTATTAATAACGTGCGAGTGGCTCGTTTCAGCCGCAATGCTTACGTGTCCGTGATGGCTGTTTCGCGCCCCGAGCCCGGTTGCCTCGGAAACCGGTCCCGTCCGATCCGTGTCGCGCTCGCGGGGTGCACGTCAAGCCTATTCCGGCTATCGATTTGTTTATCCGCGTGATATAAGCCGCTTCCGTGTACAGGCGACGACGATGACGGCGCGAGACGGTCGCGGCTGATGGCGATTGACGAAGAGGGTGGCGCGCGAGAGAAAATGCAGGCGGAACAATTCGGATAAGAGCCGGGAGGAAGCTACGGGGCCCGGTCATATCCGCCAATCCGTCTCCGGTGGCTTTTAGCGAGTCTTTTTTCCGAACAAACAGGGGGCAAGAGGCTCCATGAACGGATGATCCCTGACGTCCTCTGTCTTTCTTTCTACTTTCTCACTACACTTCGGTGTCTATTGTCACTCCATGACTCAAAGTTGCGTAACCATGACGATAGGGAGATACAAAAGAAAAACATTTCGTGATAAGTCGATGGGAGCCATCTTGGTCGAATTATACCTCGAACTGGGTGTATGAGGGTCGTCCTTTGGTATTTTCGATTAGAAATATCAAAAACGAACGCCGACTCGTTAAGTTTTTAAATAAAAATTACAATTACTACGCATTTCATTGCGCTTTTTTTGTTGTCAAAACGTGAGTGCCTGAAAAATGCGGATTGTTTGAACGATAGATACCAAACCAGATACCAAATTTTGGGAGGGTCTATTTTCAATTTTGCTGTTGTTGTTAAAAACTGCCACAAGAGTAAAAAGTGTCTAAGGAATGTAAAAATCAATCTTTCCAATCTGGAGTCTAATTTTAACTTCAAAATTTCAGGCTTCAAAAATTGCCAATCGTCAGACTAATGGATTGACCTCTCATATTTCCAGCTTCGCACAGCTATTTACGCCCCCGGAGACCCGTAAAATAGTCTGGCGACGAACCGGCCCGCGATTGCCATCGGCCTGCGCTTTGCCAGATTCGAATTAAGTAATCGATTCGGGTGCTCGTTTCGCGAGAGTCGCGAGTGAAAAAGTTCGCATCGCGCTTTTGCCTCCCCCGAGGGACGAGTTACTTATATCGCGGAGACGTTGCGCCGCTGTTGGGCAAGAAAAGTCTCGGAGCCGGGAGACGAGAATCCCAGTGACAAGAAAAGCGAAACTGGAGATTGGGGAAGAAGAGAGCGAGCGGGGCTGGAAGAAACGAGATGTAGTACGTAAGAGGAATGTGTCAGCGTGAGAAGAGGATGGGGAAAAAACGTGGTACCGGGTACCAAGGAGACACGACGATAAGCCGGGGCAATTGGACGAGTACGAGCACCAGGCGTGATAGGACTACAGGCCGTTTCTCTCCCCGTTCTCCATTTCGTCCTCGCCCGCTCCCGTTCGCGGCGCTTCTTGCCTGTTTACGACCCAGTGATATCTTCATTATACAGGAGGCAGCGAAAAGCCAGCCCAATGGTTTTAAGCTTGTCTTTTTTATGGAGCCACCGCGTGCACATTTTCCCGTGAGGTGATAACCGGGTGCAGCGAAAATCGATGATTATCTCCTTGGAATCCTCTGGCGCTTCCTTGTCCTCTTTGCTTTTGATCATCTTGCCACATTGATGGCCGTCAAATCGATGAAAATGTGGTGAAAGGTGATGAGAAAAACCAAATAGGATATACGGTGTTAAGTCCGAATAAACTCCTGAAGAGTTTGTTCCGCCGGAACATTTAACTGTGGTGTCTCTTCAGAGGTGAAGGCTCCGGTTGGCAACATCTTCCGGTGAGCGTAGGATGTGAACTCATGGTATCTTTTTCTGTCGGTACTGTATTTATTATACTGATTTGAATTGGACTAGTCATTGAGCGGTGGTTGGTCACGTAAGACGTAGCAACGGACTCAAACTGTGACAAAGTTGAGCCTTGTACATCTTTAACCACCTTCCTTAAGAGGACTGAACCTCCTGAAATTCGTTCCCAAGCAACAACCATTGGAATCCTCAGGCGCTTTCTTGCCCTCCATCTTCATCCTTGACTCTTGTTCTTCTTCAACTTGCCTCTTTGATGATAGTCCAATTTAGGAAGAAGTGGAGAAAGGATGATCAGAAAATGCCAAAAGAGATACACAGGCTCATGATAAATCTGGGCCTAGCAAATTGTTACCCACGTTTTTGAAGACGATTGGGCCACCGGAAATTCATTTCCAAGTAAGAAATATCACCCAGCAAAGATTCTGCCGCTATAACTATAAACGAAACAGGAAATTTTAAAAGCTTTCTGTGCATAAAGACCCCAAATATTTGCTGACCCCCAAAAGTTCCTATGAACTAACGAAAAACCTGCCTCCCCATAGGCTCCAATAGCATATGGAGTCTATTCAAAACATAATCGCGCATGTCCACGCGCAAAAGTGCCACCCCCGTGCGGACGCTGATCCATACGTACCACGCCTGGCCATCTCACTGGCGCTGACCCCAACAAGATTATTATGAAGAGAGCTTCGGTCTCTCTTTGTAGCTCATTCCTCTCTCTCCCCCCGTCGCCTCTTCCACGCGCCACATGCTCTTTTTAACTTCGTTCGCACGTTTCCACCGAAGCACGTGCTATCTAACGAAGCTTTGCACCGGGACGCGGTACCTTTTTTTTCTATTTTTTTCCCCCATTTTATTTTCCTTTTCGTCTCATGCTTTTTGCTGGCACTGACGCTGCTGCTGACGGACGCAGCCCCGCGGGAATCCCCTGCCACTCCCTGGCAGCTCCACCGGCGCAGCGGCAAAACCAGTCCCACCTTCGCCCGTGCTATATATCCACGGTGTATATACGGTGGTACATAGTATTACATGGGAGCCAGGAGCCGCCCCGACGAGCCCGTGGCTGGGAATATAGCTGAGCGACGTGTTGCCTGCCGCGGCGAAATCCAACAACTCTAAACGCTTTCGAGTTGGCTTCGCGCGCGAGCTGCAGCCGCCTCGGCATGAGACGCACACCGAACGGCACTTCAAGTGTGTCAGCGGCTGCCGGGCGAGCGGCGAGCGGGGTTCTTGCTCGCTACTTCAACACCCTCTTTTCATTGGGCCACCCCGGATGGTTGGAAAAGCGCCGAGGGCTCGGCTCAGTCCCCGCAACGAGCGAGCACTGCAGGCTGTGGGCTCGTCAACGCGCGAAGCTGGAGATCAACATCGAAAAAGGGACGAGGGGGGGTTTAAATAAATTCTCACCATTTTTCCTGGCTCTGGCTGTGCGGAGAACTGACCTCGGTTGATATAGCGGCTGATAACCAGGGATGAACGGTGAGACTTCGGAATTTCAGACGGAAGGCTTGAGGACTGAAAGATGCTTTTTTTGGGGAGTTTCGAAGAAGCTGCATTTTGTTTTACTCGCGATATGGCTGACATCGAACCAGATTGAGGAATTCCAATTTCTTTGATGCAATTTGTAATGACGATGACTACTGATGATTGTCACTTTGTGCAGCAGGAGTTTTGACAAACTTGTTGTCAAATCCCGACATAGATTTGCATGTGCGTCTCTTGAATTTTGGGACGATGGATTTTTTTAAATTTTCAATTAACGTTGCACAATGTGCAATCAGTCGGAATTGTATTTGGAATCGGACGGTACGAGATACGGCGGAAGCGGCAGGTGGATTTTATTCTTGGTTGTGCGAAAACAAGGTTCGTGGTAATAACGTCGGTGAAATATATTATCGAAGCGCAAAAGTTCAACACGTCCGTGCGTGGTTGGGTATCGAGAAAATAACGTGCGTACCGAGTATGTTTGGATTGTGCACCGTGGAGTTTATACGTTCCACATCGACGATTTTGGCTAATGGGATTCGCGTTTTATCAAATCTCGCTCGTGGAACGTCCAGTTTACAGCTCAGCTATCGAACGCCACTAACGGAAATCGCTGGGGTTGCAATTTGATTCGCGTAAACTTCGATGCGATTCGTGTGTGTTGGCACCAACGTGCTTTGTATCGATAAAAATGTGCTTGCTGAAGATTTTTTGTTTGACGATCGCTTTTCATAGTGCTTCACAGTTCGCTTCACTTGCTCTTTGATCGTCAAGGTATTGGGCCATTTTCTGTTTATTTTCGCTGCATCAACGTCCTCTTTCGATATTGGGTGAAGAAATTTGCTTCTTGATCTTTTTTCATTGCACTTTGATTATTGACTGATCAATGCGGCTTCCAACAAGACAGTCGATTCGCAGAGTTCTACTTTTCTTATTATCCAGTTATATCACTAACGATACGAGTCAACAATTGGGAGTTTTTATGATAAATAACAGTAACTCTTCAGGTACGTCAGGAATTTTAACGTAACTGCTCTTCTAGTTCTCTCCAAGTCCCTAAACAAGAATTTTCCAACAAAATTATATTTCACAATACACAAGAAATTGGATGCTGATTAAACTGAAAAATGAAAGCGACCATTGTAAACGCGCCTTTTGCTTGGCAGCTACGTAAATGAGGTAGCTCAAGTTAAATTAAGTTGGATATGGACGTAATTCAATTCGCACGCTGCATCTTCAAGTTTACTCGTCGAAAATTACGACTGGCTTTTCAGTTTTCTTGGAGCTTGGGATGAAAAAAAAATCATTAAAAGGGCCCTCGCGCGGACTGCAGATTGCTAACTGCTGATGGCCCAGGCGAGGCGCGTTGATGCAGCTGCGTCGATCTCATTACTCGCAACGATGATTCATCGGCGGGTGACGCGAATCTACTCGGATCTTCATTAAGCTTTCTATACCATACAATTTCGCACTGTGACTTTCGCCCGAGTCCACCAGTGTGCCGCGATGAATATTGAGCCTGTGATTACGTATTCCCGGCCTCTCCGCCTCACTAGATTTTAATAAACCACATGGTCGCGGCTCAACGTGACAAAGTTCATCAGTCGTATACGGGCGCCAACTGCGTGCACGCGCGTATTATACATATTTTATATTAAATTCTATCCAAATTGCGTCATGCATTCTGAATTACAAACTGTAATACTAGCATCCGTAATATTGTGCAACCGATGGATTGCAATGTGACACGCAGGGAGAAATATTCATGTGCATTGCGGCCACCCGACCTATATCCTATGTCTAAAACGTGATGATTTTTCTATTCAACTCTTCACAATCTTTAGATTAATTAATCCCGTAACTCCCACTAATATCAATTAACGATTGCTGCCCTAATCTCTCAAAAACAAACAAACCAAAGCCACAAATTCTTATGTTCACTTTCCTTTCCATCAACAACGGTTTTTATTATTCTTAAAAGGCGATTTTTTATTCAATTCTTCACAGCCCTAAAGTTAATTAATCCCCCAACCCCTACCAATATCAATTAACAATTACCACCCTAATCTCCCAAATAAAATCCAACCAGAGTCACAAATTCTCATGTCCACCCTATTTTCTATTAACGACCCAAAATATATACATCAACCCAGTCACCGAGTTGGCTCTTGAAGATCCGTTGACGTTCGACCCTGGCGAACGAGAAGCCAGAGAGGAGCCGAGGCCTCCTCGTCCTCGCAAGATAGGACCAGGCAAAGAATATTATTAACGACTGGGCGGATTCCGAGGGCCATAAATCTTCGGGACGAGACGTGTCGGCTGAGCACATTTCAGGGAGAAACGCGAGTTAAGAGAACGAACGACAGCGGGAGGAGCCGGGTGGGAGGCGACTGCAAGAAATCGCGAGCGTCGAAGCCGCTATACCGTACACCGTACATAATTCCCGGCGGTTTCTCCGTTGACAAGCCCGGGGGTTGTCGTTCTTGCGGATTTTCCTTTCCAAAGCTTCAATAACGAGCGACGAAGGGCTGCGACGTTCCCACACGTGTGTTCCGCCCGCTTTAGCCGTCTTTTATTAACTCCGCCGCCGTCGCCGCCGTCAGGTCATCGGCCACGACGCGACAATATTTATGCTGGTTAACACACAAACACATTATGCTTTTGTTTTAGTGCGCCGGCCGGTTTATTGCCAGCCAGTGGCCTGGCGAACACCGGAGCCGGCTACGTTCCATCGGGGCCACACGGATTTGATTCAATCAGAGCTGCCTTGTATGCCCAGATCATAGCCGCGTGTACGGCGCACACGATACCCGCTCGCGGTATTCATACAGTTTCCATGTAGCGACCGAGCGGCGCTCTGTGTGCGATACGTACGCGGATCCTCGTGTACCGTCCGAGGCTCGATCATTACACCGAACAACAGCAATAGCAGTTGACCCTGTGTCCCCGTCTGTTGATTCGTGTACGCGAAGGGAAATACGGCTCCGTGTGTCGGAACGAGCCCGGGGGACGAACACTAATGCCGATGCTCCACAGCCGTCATTACGGCCTCGGTGTACGGATACGTCGGGCTTGGAGTGTCCACTCGTCGATTCCTGGACTACGAAATGCTGCGCCCGAATAAGTGGAGGGTCCTTACTTTATACGGTCAGCGCCCGGTTGGTTGACGCTTGAACCCGTTTTGAATGATGACCCATTGTGTCGTCAACCAATGAGGTTGCGACGAAACTTTCGTGTCGTTTGTTCCATTGGGCCGCGCACTCTCGAGGCCTCATCGGTGCTCGGAGTTGGTGATGTTTAAGCCACCGTGAAACATCCGGACCCCCGCTAAGGAACGATCGGTTGATTGTACCGCGCTACAGTTATGCGGGGGATACTAATTGGGCATACAGCGCGAGTAAGTATAAGTAGCTTAAACGCGCGAAAGCTGATTTAACGCGATGTTACGCGCCAGACATTTTGGTCGTTCTCGTACAACCACCTCGTACAACCGTTGACGCTGCCTGTTTAGCGCCCAGTCGGTAACGCTGAACTGGGTAGCTTCTATGTGTTGTGAAGAGGAACGACCTGGCTGGTCTAATATGATCCAACTTACCGATCCAAACTTCGGGGTTCCACCTCGGGGCCTGAAGTGCAAGTTGGATTACAAGTACGAGTAGTACGAGTGTTTGCTACAAAAATGTTAATATATAAAAAAATCTTCTTACCAATAATCGGTGATAAGCCGAGGCCTTCGATTTTGTGTATATTCAAGGACAGAGCATGCGTCAATACAACCCGGTTGGAAAATCTGTATCGTGTTATGGCCGGCCCGGTCAGGCCCTGGCAGGGCTGATAGGGCTCTGGTCAAGGTCTGACCAGGGCCGGCTCTCACGCGATAGATTTTCTACCAGAGCGGATTGTAAATCTGTAGAGTTACATCCAGCCTGGTGAAGTGGTGCCCAGGCTCCGGCAGGGCTAATAGGCCCTGACCAGGGCCTGACTCGGATAGGATTTAACGCCACAGATGTTCTACGTTTCCTACAAATCTCATAAATCAGGCACTGCGGAGGCTGCCACACAATTTGGACGGGCATTCGACCGAAAGTACTTTGGGACCGTTGGATCAACGCACTCAAGACGAATTGGGATTGGTGCATGAGGCTTCCGTAAATCTCATTGGTGGCCATAGCAACACCGCTAAGTACCGCTCGCAACGCGCATTACGGTATATTGATTTTCATTTAATCCGCTTTGGTGCAACAAAGCTATTTAGTTTTTCTCCGCTCCTCTTCCTCTTCCTCCTCCTCGACGTATATAATTGAAGAGCACACGACCCACGCCCCGGATATGGCTTCGTCTGTGCTCTGACACGACTCCGAGAGCCACTTGACATTGTGGGCTTCAATAAAAAGCAGAAGTGTCGCAGTCGAGTGTTCTTTTGTCGTCGGCGAATTCGAGGCGCAAGAATTTGACGGCGCGCGAATCGACGATTGGGGATGAGCGGAGGGGACGAAATCGAAGCCCCTTGGAGTTGATTCCCGAGCCTCAACTTGCCTGATAGTCATAACCCGATGTGTTTAAATACGTCAGATTTTACGTTTTTCATGTGAAAACATCTTTAGAGAGGGTTTTCCGGAAATAAGTATTCAAAAAGTGTTACAGCCACTCGGGAAAAAAGTGGATTAGGACAAAATGTCCTCAAAAATTATCCTGAACCGCTAAAAATGTTTTCACATAATATTCAGAAAACGAAGATGTACTCACTATTGTTTATTCTTCCTTTTCCCTAGATCTTTCACTTCGTGCCGATGTATACTTCGCGCGAAATGAGCCGCTTCGAGTGAAGAAAAGGGTCGTGTCCTTCGCGAACGACACTTCGCGTTCGTACGAGCGGCGTTTATACGAGAGAGCCGAGGAATCGATACTTCGCTCAATGGCGATATCTTCCCTCGCGCGTATAAAACGCGGTGCGCTCTCACCTCTCTCTTCTCACCGGCAGCTCAACAATCTCCTGAAATGGCAGGAAATAAAGGGCGGCGTTGCAGCGTGTACCAAGTAGGTAGTGGGTAGGTAGGACTTTCGCTCGGGGCCTTAAACTTTTCATCCCGGCAGTGATGTACGGCCAAACTCCACTCTTCCGACCTGCTCGCTCTCTCTCTCTCTCTCTTTCTCTCTCCCTCCCGCGGTGTTCGTAATTCCCGGCCGGCGGGGGAAGCCCAAGTGCAGCCGGAGTGTTCTATACACCTCGGTCGTCCTTGCGTCGCTTGCGTATCCGACGGCTGTGTATGCAAGAATTCTCACACCGCGCGCGTCCGTGTGGCGCGCGTGGTTGCATCGAGACGACGCGAGCTCGCTCGCTCTGGCGATCCTGAGCCAGCTCGCATTTTATTCCAGAACCGTCTCACCGTGTAAAAGCCCGGATGCGTAAAGCCATTTCCTCGTTCCTGTTTCGCAGCCGTTCCGCCAACTGCCGTCGTACACGGCCGTGTGGCAAATGCGAATCTCGCCCCGACCCTCGCTCGCCATCCACTGCGCCACACTTGCTTACGATGCGCCTCTTTTTCTCACTCCCGCTCCCGCGCGTCTTTGACCCACCTCCGCGGTACGTTTGCAAATGTAATGGGCTGAATGTGTTTGCTTGATAAACTCGAGAACGCGTCGAGGCCGCGTCGTCGCGTGACCGAAATCGTGGAATGTTTGATACGGTCGTGAACGGACGGTGGGTCGTTGTGATTTTGGTCACGCGATATACGTCGTTGGTTTTGTCACTGGTGCTGTTGGCACTGGTAGGAAAGTCTTTAGCGTTAAATCTGGCCCAAGATGGAAACTGACCGGGGCCTGATCAGGGCCACTGCGGCTCTGCCAGAACCCGATCAGTTTTCGACTTGTGGTCGGATCACAGAACATTGTTGAGTTTAATTCGTCTCAAGTCGGGAATTGGTCGGCCAGTTTCCAGCCTGGCCAGTTCCGGACTTGAGACAGATTTAACGCTAAAAATGTTATGTAACTAAAATAAACCAACCTCGATCAATCAATAACGTCACTGAGCCAGATTGGTGGTAAATTCAGCCACTTGTTTGATGCGCGTAATCGAGTTGCGTTCCCGAAGTGCGTGATCGAGTTACGCGAACATCCCGCGGCGGACGAGTCGGCCGCCGAAAGTTTCTCCCGAGTTCCACGGTGTTTTAAGGCGCCCCAGACAGTGAAAGTTCGACCCCCAGGTGAGAATCTCGTTCGTCCAATTCATCATACAGCCTGCATACGCGAACAAGATTCGAGGTGACCCGTAAATCCATTAGGAGCGAAAAAGAAACCGTCTGTTTGCCAAGGCGACGTGATTACGCGCGGGGTGGAGAAGAAGAGGAGGAAGAAAAAGTCCACGGCTGTCGTCGCGCGATGCGTGTAGATTTATCTTCTCGTATGTAGTCCATTACCCGAAAGAAAAGACGAGGCGAACGAGGAGGAGGGGGCGGGGGGGGGGGCGGAAAAACGAGAAGACGGGAATGGGAAGGAAAGAGGGATGACGCGCGCGGCGCGGTGGATGAGCCGACAGTCGCGCGCGGGGAAAATAGCGAAGGCAGCGGGTGAAGATTCCTCGGTATGTCTCGTGTGTGTGCACCGTGTCGTGTGTTTTCTCTCTCACGCAACGTCGCGTTCCGTAATAACCGCTGACTCGCGCGCGCCACGGCGTAATCTCCCACCCGGCTTGTTCGCCCCATTCCACCGGCAACGAGTAGCGCCGACTCTGCCTCCGCCTGACTGGTGGAACAACCACCGGCGCATTTGCCACTGCTGGAACACCGTCTTCGCGCCGCAAGCCGCGGCACACACGACCTGCAGCAACCCCCGGGTTTTGCGTCCCTCGTGCGCCGCCTCTGGTTGCCTCTGGTTGCCTTCGGTTGCCTCAGGTTGCCTGCAGCATCGCGTTCTTCTCGCGAATGCCACGAAATAACTCCTACGCGGTTTCCACGTCGAAACCGAATTCTCCGGAGAATTTTGTAAACCCGACCGCGCGCGGGGGTCGCGGTGAGGTTGAGGTGAGCGGTGAGCGTCGGTGTGCAACGAGATCTCGACGCTCACTACTCACCACTCACCACTCACGCTGGGCTGTGCGCGGGCTACCGGTGAGTGGTTAACGCTGATGATCGTTTCCAACCCGAATTTCGCAGTGCCCGACTGCGTTACTCGCTGCGGAATTCCGCCCGACACACGCGCCCTGGGTCCTCTCGACGCGGTTGAGAACTCGCACGCTGTCTCGCTCTCTGAGTGTATGTAAATGTTATGGTCGGGCTTTGGTTCAACACCCGGCGAACGCCGGCGACCCGCTATGAGCTTCCCCACTTTCGATGGACTCGGGAGAGACAGCGCCACGGTACCTGGAAAAATGTGCTGACCGGAAAGAAATCTGATTCTTCGGATTCGTGGAAGTTTTCTCGGTAAGAGCGGCGGTCTGGTGCGATGGTTGTTATGGTCAGTTCTGAATTAAATTTTCGGTATGTTGACGTGATTCCGAACTGAACCCAGGTGATCCGAGGTGATCCGCGGTGATGGTCCATTTGTTAACCTTGTTGAGAACGGAGGTGAGAAATGCGATCTGGTCAATTGGTCAAGCGGTTGTTGAGATTGGTCGGTGTTGAGGTCAATCGACTGTTGATGTTTCCAAATGAACCTTTCGGTCTGTCAACCTGATCCTGATCTGATCCGAGGTGAGCATGGGTGACACGAAGAGTCTCGATGACGTGGAAAGATCTGTGACTCGATAAAACTCCATCGTGGATTGTTAGAAAACTTTTATTAGCACTTGGACGGCCGCACAGCGGCAAACTTTGCTGCGTGTCGTGAAAGCCGTTTGCGAGACCCAAACACTTCGCCATAAGTAGGACACACACAACGCCCGAGTATTTGTCCACGTTGCTTCCAGCGTTGCTAAGCAAACACGCGTGGATCGTTTCAAACAGGTTTTCGATTCCTAATCGCGATCACCAATGATTCGCGGATTAATAAGTCACCGGTGCCCCGAGCCAGGCCCAATTAGCTAACTGTTTGCGATCACTGTTCGTTCTTATCGGTCGGAGGGGTTCGACCCCTCCCGGCACGGAAAACTTTGTCCACGAAACTCTATACTCAATGGCATAAAGCGCACTAATGCGAAAACGAAGAAAGTTGAAAAGTAGGCCTGCGGCTAAGTTTGCGGACGGCCGAACTCGAATTCCCATTCGCCGGGGCGAGTTACAGTCCCGAAGTCTGCTTCTAGCGTAACTCACTCGATGCGGCGGACCGTGTGACGGCCGCTCTGTACAGCCGTTCATGCCCAATTTGTATTCTGGCGAAGAAAAAACGTTTCCATCGTTAAACGCGAGCCAAGATATAACGGAAAATCGATATGAGTGAAAAAAGTGTTGACAAAGCTACAACGTTTCGCCGTCCCATTAGGAATAAACCTTACGCGCTTCAGACTCGGAACAACTGTCGAAAAACAAGTCGGCAGTTTGTCGTGCGTTGTGCCATCTAAATCCCATTGGCTTGTTGAAGGCATCAGCGATCTTCCAGGCTCCTGAATGTCATCTTGATTGTATTCAAGAAGCAACTAACGAGATTGGAAAACTTCGGCACCTCAACCGAGAGACTCACGAGGGAACTTGTTATCCATGGTAACACTCGTCAATGAATCACTCGTTTCGGATTTAACCCAATTTTCATCCCGTCGACGGTTGCTCATTGCGAATCCAAATTACACACAAGAGTCACTCTCGATTCGGGCGTAATCATTCCTCCTGCAACATTGCAATCGATGAATTCCAATTGACATATGTAAATACATATTTATCATTTAGGAATTCCATCTTCAACTTGCTTCCTTATCTTTATTCCGCCGGTTTATCGAAAAATCTATACAGCCTTTGGTCCCCTGGCAGAAAAGCTGTGGCGTTATGTCAGGCCCAAGTCAGGCCAGTGTGGTCAGGCCCGATCTGGGCCAATGTGACTCTGATCAAGGCCTGACCAGGACCGAATGCAACGTCACAGATTTCTACCAGGGTCGTTATTGACACCCGCAAACTTTTTCCATGTGCGTCCCGCGTCACACCCGATTGACGCTAGAATACCGACCATCGATTCGCGGTATCGCCGTCAAAATCGGCGATTGCCAGATGCATAATCGATATAAGTCGGCTCCGTGCGCCGAGTTTGGTGAGGCAACAATGGGCGACGTAGGCAACGGACGGGCGGATCGTTACGTGGAACACGCGCGCTCGAACGGGTAACATCCAGCAATTCAGCGGGATGGACTGCATCAACAACTCGGGTTATATGGATCGTTCGCGACACGTTCATATGGGCGAACGGCGAATAATACGTGTGACATACGGAAGTCGTGTGTACACCGCCGCGTGGCTCGAAGATAACCGGGGCACTTGGATGCACCGAACGAGGCGAAGTGGGCGAGTAGATAACGGTAACACTGCTCCTCGCGCTGTTTATGGCTGCGTCAGCGAGATGCTTATTGATTCGGCGAAATGCATCAATATGTTATTAGAACGCGGTAATTGCGGCGATAAAATTTCGAGTTTTCTCGTTAAAACTCGAGGTCATTTAGGAGATATACCTTACGACAAAACGCGAGTTTCGCAAATATGTCACGAAGGCGTAAAACAAATTGCTCATAATTTCGTGCTTCATCGCTCCGGGACTGCAGTGTTTCAAAATTCAGCAAATCTTCTCTCGAGGAAGAGACCGCGCGTTCCACTCGACGTCAGACGTTTCGTCCTCGTTTTTGCGGGGGGGCGGCCGGGAATGACATTACAAATAGTACATCAGCGACGGGGCTTAATGAGGCGTCGGACGTCTCGGTTTTTTTGGCGCCGCAACCACGCGAACAAGGGCACGAGAATTCGCGTGGTCTCTGTAGTACTAACGAAGTAAAGCCTCGCCCGTTGTTGGGTTTTTACGAGCTTTGCATGCCCGACCATTGAGCATCTCTCGCGCTGGACGAGAAAACAAATGAGTCCACTCCTAGGGTGGCCGAAGAAATGTTTTCGCAAACGAAGAAAATACAGTCGCAAATGAGACGGCTGGCTGGTCGGTATATTAGTAATTTTGTAAAATTTACCATAATAAGGTAATACATATTGTCAAAGTCCACTAGACAATCACAAGGACACTGGAGAACTGAAAAACGGCAACAGTTGCGTTTATGTGTAATTAGGGCAACCAAATGTTTTGCAAACATAACTAATTTTTTGTTGCCCTATTAGCAAATAATTTTTCAAAAAGCAGCTTCATTAGGTAGACTACAGACATGTAAAATTTATATAAGTAGGGTTAGGCTACGTAGAGTTAAGTTAGGTAAGGTTAGATTAAGTGGGCCTAAGTTAGGTAAGGTTACGTTAAGTAGGGTTAAGTTAGCTACTCATTAACCCTAACAATTAAGGTGGTTAATTAAGGCTAAGGTAGTTAAGGTTACGTTAATTAGGGTTAAGTTGTTTAGGTCTAGGTCGCGTAGGGTCAAGTTATGAGTGAAAATATATACTGTAGAATACACACCCAATAAAGCAGACAATTTCCGGTGTGAACTGTACAAATGTTCCGCCCGGGCATTCCGCACGGGCGCAGTCGAGTTGAACCGCAGGAATCTCGAGGGTGCTGCGCGCGCGATACGCGGTGTCATCGGTGACGGAATTCCCGAGACCGATAAGTAAATGACACACAGGAGACGACTAGACGAGCGAGAACGCGGGGTGTATAAGACGGTGCGCGCCGAGCTGCGGCGGTGGGTTTTGGGTTCTCTCGACGGGGTCCTTCGCGCGGAGACGCCGGTTACCCCCGAAGACGCCTAAACGGTAACGGCGCTCACGGTGCGGCGCGCGGTGTCACGACAATCGTATCACTCGATTCTGTACCTGGCGACGGGCCAGGAATTCTCCGGCCGCGTCCCTGCGGTCTTCACGAGTGCGCGACACGATCTCCTCTCCTCGCCGCCGCGCTCTTCGCTCGGCGTCTGCAGCCATCGACATTCCCGCCAATCCGGGAGGAATTCGTCTCCCGCCCTTACGTAGAATGTTTCAAGCTGGGAGCGAGAGTCTCAGCCACTCCTCACTCGCATTGTCGCCTCGGATGTGTACGTATAAGTTTCGGGTTATATTGTGGCGGGAGCGCGAAGCCCGAGGAGAGTTTGCAGTTAGACGTGTTTCGCACCAGATCGCTGAAAGAACCCTCGTTAGTCATCTATATTGATAATCAGCGAGAATATTCCAATCGGATGGGCACCCGAAGATTTTAAAAATTTAAATTTTCAAATTTGTTTTCATTTTTCAAATTTATTTTCAGTTTTCAAATTTATTCTCAGTTTTCAAATTTATTCTTAGTTTTCAAATTTGTTTTCAATTTTCAAATTTATTCTCAATTTTCAAATTTATTCTCAATATGAAAATTTATTCTCAATTTGAAAATTTATTTTCAATTTTCAAATTTATTTTCCCAATCTCTGGAGCCCCCGAGAGAAATTGGACATATCGATTTTTATATTTTACCTTCCGCAAGCCGTAACTTTTTCTCGACCTTCATCGAAAAATATATCGCTTTTGAATTCGGTTTTTTTTTGCCAACGGCAAATACGACCGACTATTTTTCAATCGGAAATGAAAATTGTTGATCCGAGACCCGAAAAAATAATTTTTCCGAACTACTATAAAAATCGACCCTATGAATAAAATATCCGCCGGATAAACCACCGGAGTGGCTCTCCGTCCCTCGGACCGTCGATTCTAAAACCATACGCAGAACCCGCGATGGTTTTTCCGGAATACCAGAATGCTTTTTGCCTGGACACGCGCTAGTCGCGTCCCCTGCATCCCCAGGAAATCTCGAGCCAACCCGAATGACACGATCCATCACATAGCTTCGCCTATAACGCTCAGTGCGTGGTTATCGGTGTCTCAGCGCGATCACATCAGCCTCCCGCCCAGCTAATTTGCTCGGCCATCAAACCTCCTCGGGCTCCTCAAGCTCCTGGTGCACGACGTACTGAGGCATACGAATATTTCGTTGTTATCCCGACAGCCCCCTGCGCCAGGGAATCCACAATGGACGTACCACTCGACGGGTATTATTCATATATTCACTGACCTAAATATAATATTCCAGGGGGCTGAAGGGAGGTGGGCGAGGGGAAGGGGAAGGTGATGTAGCTACGGGATCGGCAAAGGTCTGCAGCCGCCAGTGCATCTCTCATTGTCAGGACTCGTGGGATACGCCGTGTATCTCGCATTCCACATTATGTATACATATTTTTATACATGTATATAATACACACACCACATTTATTTTTATAGGGGAACACGGGGCGAAATGGGACGATGCGGCAGAGTGGGTCTGACATTCTTTTTCATTCCGGACGATTTTACGGGGCAAGATGGGACGCTCCAACATTTTTGGAAAATCGCTTTTCTAGAACACAGTTCAACAGAACCAGTGAAACGTAACTTCCTAATTTTTTTTTTCTTTTCTTCCAAGTCTGCTGTCTGGCGTCCTCTGAACGCGAATGCACTTAATACTTCCAGAAAACTTACGTCAGTGTCTCACCTTCAGTCGGGGACGCAATGCAATTAACGCTGATGACGTCCAGCGGGCCGCACTGCACCAAACCATACATTGTCGAATTTGTGGGGCGTCCCATTTTGCCCCGGAAATTGTTTTTTTGACGCCGCTCAAAATCGACGACTGGAATCGAGTTTTTGGGTGAAAAGCGCCAAAAATCCACTTTCGGTATCGTCACGAAACCATTTTTCGTATATGCGGCACATTTTGACCCAGAATCTGGTCTTTTTCGCCGACGTTCAAAATCGCCAATGGATTCAATTTTTTTTCATAAAAAGCGGCACGAAAATGCACTTAGGGTGTCACCGTAAAACCATTTTTCGCTTCCGCGTCCCATTTTGCCCCGTGTTCCCCTGTAATGCACACCCGACATTTATTTTTCTATTTATTTCCACCATATACAGACTTTATCCAAGAAAGACACTGTAGCAAGGCGGGTAGTGAGAATAAAAGGGTGTTTGTCGAGTCTGCGGTCGCTTTGCGCGACGATCAACCGGGTTAGAGAGGAGAAGGGGGGGGAGGTGGGGGAGCGCGCGCATCGATATTCTCACGCGCGGCTGCGGACCGTTGATCAAGAGCGTCTGTGCGACGAGCCGGGGACGCGACGGGCGCGCGGTTGAGGAAACTCCGGAGCGCCGGCGGCTTTACTCACCGGGCGAGAGCGACAAAAGCCTCGAGTGCACGAATGAACAGACAAGAGAGCCAGCCGCGGTGGCGCCGGGAGAGAGCAGCTATTCAGGCTTCAACGAGAGACGCAGCGAGAGTGAGAGGGAGAGAGAATAGGCTCATTCAGTTTCGCGCTCTTCGCTCTTCCATCGCGGTGCTTTCGTCGAAATGACGAGAAACGAGGAGGCATCGAAGCGCAACGAGCGCTCCCACCACTTCGGCGTCACCGTCCGTGGGGGGGACGGGGGGGGGGGGGGGGGGGGGGGTATGATATCAGCGGGAGTCGCGAGCTTCACGGTAAATTCGTTCACTCGATTCCACCGAATCTCCCTCTCTAGCTCTCCGCGCCTTAAACTCGTATAATCTAAAGTTGGCGCCGAAAAGCCTTATTATTCGATCTCGCCATTCAGCGAATATTCCCCGTCGCGGGGGGGCTAATTGGTTATTTTAGCGAAAATCGCGAAAGGTCATCGCGTATCGCGGATTATTCGCGGCGAAATGGATTTTGATTCCAGGGGAGAAAATTTTTATATTTTTGTTTGGAAATTATTATAATGCGGATTGGTGACTTTTTGCAGTGGTAGGAAAGTAAAGGGGACATTTACTGTATTCGACGCTTTTACGTTGATTTTGCAACGTGGCGATTTGCCGCTACAGATTTGCTGACAAATTCAATGCAGGGTCGCACATTTTTTTTTTTTTTGCGACGTCATCGGTGTATTTTTCGTGTTATTGATTGTGAATGATCCGGGGATAACGACCGATGACTTCGTTCTCTATCAGAGAATTAATAGCAGGAACGGCAATTTTGTGCGTTGTTACGTGATTTTCGAGATCACGGCCACAACGTCGCTACCGAATACTGGTTACGTTTGTATAGAAAAACGATTGGACTTCGACCCACGTCCAGCAGTTTTCAAGACTTGTACGTATCGCAAAAAATATTTTATTTTCGCCGCTCATTCCACGTCGACGACAAATTGTCGTCAATTCGGACGCCAATTTCTGGATTTCTTTGCAGATGGAACGAAAATACCGACGACAAATTCAACACGGCGATGCATTCAAATTTGTCGTCAACATTTTTTGTCTTCTGATGTGATTCACTCGAGTCTCATTTGTCTGAGTCCCTCAATCGTACGAGACATGTGGGCGAGCAATCACTCCCTGCGTTCTTAATACACTTCTCGATACAGTGAAAACCCTCGCGTCTCACCCCAACACGTATAATTTATCCCACATCCAAGTAGAGGGGACAATCCGATCTACTCACAATCGAGCAGACAACAAGTGGGGACAGCACCACTCGTCGAGCCCTCGATTAGCCCTTCGGATATCTCTGTCCCCACCCCGCGTCACGTGACACACGTGAGACGTTTCACTGTTCCATTTCACTCTTCGCCTTTCGCAACCGAAAAAAAAATCCTCCTTCGAGTCGAGAGGTTTACTATCTATGCCTCTGTATTCCGAAGAAACTCGACCCGACCATTCCGGACCCCCTGCAACCCCCCCTCCCTCCCCCGGGGGGCATTATAGCCATCCGTATATAGGACATATCTATAGAATATAGTGGGTACGTTTACACACAAGTGCGGTATATAGCACCGGGTACTTACAAAGTAATGCCCCCTGATGGAAGTATCCCAAGCATCGCCACCCCCTCTCGCCTCCCCCGTCTACTCCTCCTCTGGATATATCCATTCACCGCCCCCTTTCGTCGCTCGACTCGAGAGTGTAGAACACTACGAGCGGTAGAGGGACGTGGCTCGTACTATCAAGCTCGAAGCTCGGCATTATTGATCCTTCCCCCCATAGTCCCGGATACCGTCTGATATCTCAGCATGACCGCAAGTACTCACTCGTTTCGATCCCCCCCCTCGTCCGTCCGTCCGCTACCATCGTCGACCTCCTGCGTTATCCGACCGTTATTCCCCCTCGCGATCGTTCTATTTTCCCATCGTGGGGGGCAGCGCGACAACGAGACCACTAACCTCGTTAAATACTTAATATTTCAGGCGTAACGAAGCCCCGTTTGCACCCCCCCCCCCCTCCCCCTCGGTGCAACGGAAGGTGCAACACTCGCCCGCTACGCCACTCTCAGTAATTCATATAACGGTCTAAACTATCTTGTGTATATCGCAGGCGCAGCGCCCACCGAGACTAATACGAGACAAGCGCAAACGTTGCACTAGCGAAGTCTCCAACCCTCCTTCCTTCCACCTCTCGGTAATCTTCAGGGATTCCCGACGTTACGCCCGGAAAGCACTTGAGGGAATGGGAAGCCTTTCAATTCTGTCTTGACATTCTGCAACGCCGAAAAGACGTTCCGCGGGATACAAGTCGTTAATTAACTGGGAATTGAAACACTTTTTTGGAGTGAAGATTCTGCACATTTTTTTTTGGGAAAAGTGTATTTTTTAAGTAGTATTTTTTAGTGGTGTGACCGATAACATTTTTTTTTTTGCTTAATTGAAAACGACTTTTATGCCTCGGACATATTTCTCTCTGTGAATATTTCGAGATACGTTGAACCGAAAAAGCCAGAAACGAAATCTCTTCCGTAAGGTGTGAATTGTAAACACAAAGAAAGTGAATTCCAGAAATAACCTTCAAGTGGCGGCACACCGTGAAAAATGCGGGTGCGAAACGAGTGGCTCACACATCGTGATAAACATATTAGACGTCGAGTCATTCCACATTACTTTCCACACGCTAAATCCCCGAGCCACTCGGGGGTTTCCCTCGAGTCCGCAAAATGTTCACGTCCACCTGAGAACCCACCGCTTTAATTATTATTTGCCCCGCTGAAGATTTTTTTCCGCGGGTCCCGGTAAACAGAAGAGATTGGGGGGGGGGGGTGTATTTTAATGTTTAAGTTGTATAATTATGTTGACGCGCGGTGGGACGAGGTGCCCCGGGTCGCGGGCCGCTGCCGGTGGATCGCGCGGCCTGAGTGGATATTACGTGTATAAGCTCAACCAGATTACGACTTTCTGCATTACGGCGAACGTGCCGGGGAGTTTACGTAGCTACGTGGCCCGTTAGATACTTATCCCTCGAGCTAACATTAATCCTCTCAGCAGTGTTAACGTGACTGTAGTACACGATTTACGATTTTCCGCTGGCTACCCGGGACCCATCCTGCCTGTCCCCCCTGCCCCCCCCCCCCACCCTCCTCTCCTCTGACCGCCCTCGTCCCGCTTCTCTTTGGGTGATGTATTAATGCACGAATTACTGGGGCTTCGAGCATTTCGAAGGGCCATCGGGTTATCATCGGGGGGGTGAGGGGGACGACCGACAGATCCGACGGTCGGGAGTTGCAGCTCACTACGTGGCCCCCGTGCCTCACCTCGCTATTGAGCCGCCGCTGTATTGCGTGATCTCTCTGCCATCTCCGATATCTTCCTTTACAACCCACCCGTGTGGCTTTCGCCCGCTGTGCAGCCAACGGGCCCTCCGGCAGATCAAACTTCATCCGAAGTTGCGGCTCGCGCTTCGATGGACGTTTATAGCCCCGACGATTTTGCCCGGTGAGCCGGGCTGCATCCAGAGCGTCCGGAGATCCGCGGGAACAATGGCGATATCGTTAATAAAACTTGGATTAATTTTCGCGGTGCACACAGCGACGATCATTTGGTTGTTGACGAACCTGATACCTTGGATGGCTTGGAGAGTCGCGGAACACGACCTGCTATTCGTTGTATCGAGGATAGTCAAAGTTGCTGATTGAGATGGTTAATCGTCGGTAGTAGGATTAAAGTTTGAGTTGAAGACTGAGTTGGATCACATGGGCAGGATTTTCTGATCATATGGCTGCATTGATTTCAGTGTTAATTACGCACATCTGATAGGATTAAGGAGTTTTCACTCCTTTCAGCTCCTTTCGGACATTCAGCTCAACTTAGAGAGCCAACGGGACAAGTTGTTCAAATTTTAATAATTGTCAATCAAATTGAAGTCAAATTTTTATGAAATCATTTTTATGAAAACCCACCCTGCAGTTTTCATGTTTTAAGCATTTTCATTGTCATCCTTTCCAGGCGCCATCAGCCACTTCCAGAAAAATCAAGGGAACTTATCCTCATCGATTGCCCTCAAACTCCTGCCAATTATTCGTCACCCTGGTGCGCCACAACCTCAAACACATCAGCATGGATAACAATCTTGCAGTTCCGTTTGCCCGAGTCGTCAAGCCCCGCGCAGCTGTTGTCAACAGATACAACTCCACTCCACGATCGCTATCGAGGCGAGGAATCATCAACGCCGCAGTGCGAACTACTTGTTACATCGGACTCTAACCTCGGCACACAGGGCCGCGGCCGAGTCCATTTGTGAAATGAATGAAGCCTCGCAAGAGCACGAAAGAGGTTTCAGCAGTCGCGCTCGAACGTTCAGAGCAAAGAGATGTGTCCTTTAGCTATGACGATGTCGTGGCCGGAAGGTCGGTTTACCCAACGACCGAATGTAATCGACCGACACCAGCGTGAGTGCTCGATACTCTCGCCGGTTCGTAATCCACAAAACGTATCAGCCCCGGCGCAGCCCAGGCGCTGCCAGTGCATTTCGTAATGAACCCACAGGTCGACTCGATCGAAAGAGATTTCCCGGTCGATGCCGGGCACGAGGGCCGATTCGAAATTTCGTCTGGCAGCACACGAGAGTCGCTACATAGAAATCGTCCCACAATCCGCCCGTTGATGGCTCGATCCACGAGCCCGGCAGCCCCGGGGCACAGCGTCGTGTAGTACAAGCGAACGCGGTGGGTTACTGTGGTTGGTTTTCCAATTCGGGAAAGATCGGTCTATCCAAATATACCGATCCATACGCGGCTGCTGCTGCCGCTGCTGCTGCTGCCATATTTCAACGTGTCCCGCGCCATCGGATTGAGAAACAGACACGCGGGCCACCGACTGATTTAAAGTTCAGGGCGGGGGTGGGGGGGTGGGAGGGTGAAATATGGAAAAACGTCACAGGCTCATAACGTACAGCCCACCTTGAACCCTGGGGTGGCTCCTCATTCATCGGTCGTTTTGGGCCAACCGCCGGATTGATGGGCGCTCTCGACCTGGTCAACGTGTGTCATTCTCAAGCCGCGTTTCCAACGCTGCATCCAGCGTCAAAATTAGCTTGGCCTGCAGATTGACGCGCAGCACCGCGCGCAGGCTCGACACGCGCGTGGACGGCGTGCGGCGTGCGTTTCGGGTTCGCGGAGAAACCGCACGTCCCTTCGAACAGGCACGTAACAGCTTAGTCAGTAGTTTCGGCCCTTTGATCGACTGCCTTAATCATGTCCGTTTCGAGGCCGGCCGGGCGGGCGCGCGCGCGACGTTAACCGGCCGCAGTTTCGGTGACGGCGCGTATAATAAGCAATCGTATAATAGTTATGGCGGACCCTGGACTGGGCGGACCCGCTTGGGTTCCGTCCGTGGAGACCTTACTGGATGCACACGTGGCTCTTGTTACCCGGACGGGCTCGTTGGGCGGTCGGCTGGGTGGGAGATATATTGCCAAGATGGTCGGCTTTCCCTCCTATCTAGGAAGCTTTAATGGGACAAATTGGCAGGGTCTAAATATGGCGACTCAACGACGAGCCCCGTAAATCATTGGGGGGACTTTCGTATCATCGACAAATTGTCCTCTGTGAGAAATCTTTTTTGTTTTGACGGAGCGAAAGCATCATTTTTCGTCAGTCGTGCGTGTGGCGTAGATGTCGCATTCGCATTCGTGCATTCATTTGTTCATCCGCGTAACGAGCGGTCCATGTATTAACAATGTTAATGAAGCGTATCTTGGCAGAGTCGCGGGGTTCTTCATTATTCAGGCACAATTATAATTCCGGCTTTGACGGGGCCGTTGGCGCGCGGCGGTACGTGCGCCTTTCGCGAATCCCCGGTTTCCGCACGGACTTGCGGTGCGCGCACTGTTAGAATTATAGCCGAGGTTTATCGCGAAAATTAATTTACTCCACTCGGCGCGGCGCCGCGCGCGTTAATTAACCCACTCGCTACATATGAGATCAAACGAGACTTTGAAGAATTCATTCGGAGATTATCTCGCACGTGCGAGCGGCGCGCGCGGAGGGACCGGACTGTTGTGGGTGTAATTTGTTTCGTTGGGCCTGCCGTCTGGGCCGGGATGAAATGTGCGGTTCAATAATTGATTTTGCCTGATTGTCGGTTTTTCAATGTGTCGCACTGCATTGTAAAAATATTTCGCTCGCATGTTGTACAGCTTCGTTAGGTAGGGGTATGTTAGGCAGGGTTAAGTTAGGTAGGATTATGTTAGGTAGGATGAAGTTTGGTGGGATTACGTTAGGTATGATGAAGTTAGGTAGGATGAAGTTTGGTGGGATTACGTTAGGTAGGATGAAGTTAGGTAGGAATACGTTAGGTAGGTTTCTGTTAGGTAGGGTCGAATGTCCTCATTATGGACCATGTTCCAATTGTTGAATATGACCCTATTATAATTATAAAGGCAGCGAGATAATTTTCAAAACTCCTTCATCTTTTTACTGTCAATTGAGGTTTTGATAATAGAAATCGAATGATTCTTCATTGTCATCCTACTCGTCGTCGGCGCTGATACTTGTTGAACGCGGGTCGATTGAGCGTGTCGCGTCGTTATTGACTTCCTGCGAGAGAAAAAAAAAGAAAACTAACGTGCCAAACGCGAAACCGAGCCAAGGAGCTCCGCTCGGGTTACCGAGTGGACTCCGAGATCCGCGTCCGCGAAACAAAGGAAAAAATACACACACACACAGGGGGCATCCGCCGAACTTTTCCAATCTGCGAGGATCACGCGCGGAAAGAAATCAACCGAGGATCTCGTCTCTCCCCTCCGTGCTCCGTGTGTACGGCGGGATATCAATTCTCATTCTCCAGGCTATCGAAGATCAGACATTAATTTCCAGTGGTTCGTCTTCGTCCGGGGGCTCCCGGTGTGGCGAAACTTTGCCTCCGTCGCTTCCGCGCGCGATGTATGTGGGACAATCGGGATGGAGCGATGTTCTCGCGGTATTTCATTCGACGAACTTCGGGACTGCCAAAAAACTTTTTTCCGCTCCTTCTTCTTCCTCGTCGTCCATATTTTATGGGCGGGGGAGATACGACGTAGTGTCTCGCGAATTCTTACGAATTGAGACTCCGCCATTTGTACCGGAAATCGTCAGCTCTTGGATTTGGGATTCGGGTGAATTTTTACTCCGGTGTTAAATCCTGATACTGCCTGAATAAATGTAGATGATGAGTGGATATGAGGAACCTCACAATGAAATATTTGAATATGAGGAACCTTGTAATGAAATCTTTGGATATGAGGAACCTTATAATAAAACCTTTGGACATGAGGAACCTTGTAATAAAACCTTTGGATATGAGGAACCTTATAATAAAATCTTTGGACATGAGGAACCTTGTAATAAAACTTTTGGACACGAGGAACGTCATAATAATAAAATGCTTGGACGCTAGAAACCTACTAATAGAATCAAGACTAGTGCAAATCTTCTATAGCCAATGAATAATTTTCTTTAAATAGAAAGAAACTGCAGTTCCACAAATTCTAATGTATAGGTTTCGGGATTAAATTCAAACCCTTTGAGTGCGAGCCGCAAGATCGAGAGTCCCGCGAACCCCGGAGTTTCGCGGTGTTAACAGCTTTATAGTCCGTCGGCGATATTGAATTTACGCGTTGAAACAGGAAAAAGTGTGGTGGGGGGCGGAGAGGGGAAACGCGAGTGGATTCGCAGCAGAGATCCGGGAGTTCATTACTCACCGGCAGGAAATTGCGCTTCGTCCCTGCGATCCGATTCTCCAGGCGTAAATTCGCTCGGTGCCGTCGCAGCAGCCGCAGCGAACGACGTATAGCGTCGCGGTCACCAAAGAAGGGGTCAAGAAATCCTTTAAACGTTAATAACTGCTGGACCGCGAGCAAACGGCAGTTACCGCCCGCCGGAGAAAGCTGGAAAGCTCGCCCGTGTTTCGCCGAGGGGCCCGGAAAGCTCCGCACCCTTTCGGTCATGAGGCAACTGGAGGAAAAAGAGCGATAGAGAGGGAAACGTGCGTAGATTCTGCATTCCTGCCGATGCCGCTCACGGAGCCCCCGAGAATATTGGAGGAAAATTGCGCCTTCCCGCTCTTTCCCCCGGACAGAGAAACGAGAAAAATAGACGACTCGATCGCCACGCAGTATTTTTTGTAATCGAAAGCGAACAATTGAAGAAAAAAAAAAGGTAAAAAATCAACGGGATACGCGAGATTCGAACAGCGGTCATTCTGTGCCTTATTGATTATTTTACGGCGGGGGAAAAATATAAAAGGAGCTTTTATGGTTTCATTATCCTGCGTTACCGCGGCATATTCGACCCGGGAGAACCGAGTCATCGGGTGTAATTGAACGATCGAATCGTATCGACAGTGGCTGCATTGTGCTGGCTCACCGACGTGATGTATTCCGTGTGTCGCCTGTATGTGTATATATTTCCCGTACGTGGTGGAGGCAGAGTGGAGGCAACGCTTCCGCGTGTGGGCGCAGACATCGCGGCAGAAGGCCGTCGCGTTTTCGCGATTCTTTTTTCCATCCTCGAAAATAACGCGCCCGAGTAGTCCCAATAATTTTTTTTTCTTTCGGCTTTTTTTTTGTCCTTCTCTTTTTTTCGTCGCTGCCCATGCGATATCGTAGCCGCTCGTTCGGTCGTTCGCTCGTGCGCACCGAGTCTCGACATTCCGGATTCGGTTACCATAATTCCGTATGGATGAACGTTTCAAACGAAATTGGATTGCGGCCATTCGCTCGCTCGCTTCGGGTGTTTTAGATTCTTTCTATACTGCCGCTATTGCTACAGTCTCCGCTGCCGCTGCCGGTGGCCGTTGCCTCGCTTCGCTGGAGCTCGCGTGCACCCCGGAGCTTTTTCTCTTTCTCCAACTCCCCGATTCTTGTATCTTGCCAGCGACAACGAGGATTCGTATACAATGGATAAAAGCGAAAAGGCTTCGCCCGGGGAAGGTCAGGCTGCAGCGGAGCAGCGCAAATTTGTTCTATACAGACCAATAGTTTTCACTTCTATGTGCCGAGGATTCGTGTTTAAAATGCGATTTTTTTTCTGCTCCGCGCGAGAAGATCTTCAACGGTGTCCCTGAATTGCGCGTTCTTACTGGAATAAAATCGAAAACGAATATTGTTTTTCGAAATCACTTTCAAAAGGTTTGACACCTGTATTTTCGGGTGAAGAATGTGCGGCTTGAACGCGCGATATCCTGAAATTCGAAAATATAAATTACTGTCCTCTTTTGTCTATGTTTTCGAATTTTTTAATTTTGCAGTACCCCTTCACGTGTACATCACGATAAATAACTATATTATTTATCTTCAATTACGTCCGCGAGAGGAACGGCTAATCAGTTTTTCAATTCAATTGACCGTCTGTTTGCATACCTTTGTTCTCCTCTGTATATTTTTATTTATTTTTTCACATTTTTCTCTCTCCCTCCCGCGGGTGCTTCCCGCGTATATCGGCAAAAGTAGCGAGACGATGAGAGGACGTTGGCTAACGAGCCGTGCCCGAAACTCGGAGCGGAGATTCCACACGGACGACCCACTTGCATCATAATTTGCACACGCCTCGGTTAGACGCGCGCAGCGCCGAGCGCTATATGCGCCGTGCATGCCGTGACGCCGGTGCCGCTGGATGACAACGCGTACATCTGCGGCTCGGAGCGCGTTTTAATTTATTCCGCTTGTACCGCCCACCGTCGGAGCTCTGTATAAACGAGCTTTCTCCGGTTCTAATTAACCGCGAGAAAAAGGAGAGAGAGAGAGACAAAGACGGAAATGATATAAAGGCAGAGGCAGCGAGCGGCCACGATCCGGAGAAGATTAAAGAACGAATCCCTTGACCCTTCAATCACAAGTGACTTGCCGACGACTCTCGCACTAATGACAATAATACGAACGCGTGCCACGAATTTTTTATTTGTATAAACGAAACATGACACCCTACCATTTTTTTACATTCTTCATCCCCCATATTTCGTGGTCCAGCGGATAATTTCACGGTAGTGACCGCAGTGAAAAATGCACGACGCGCCTGGTGGTTCGGGCGGCTCTGTAAGGCAGAGACGAAAAGCTGGTGGGGGGTCGAGCGGACGGATTGGTCGGGCTGAGGAGTGGAGACGGCGCTGGGTCGTGATTGGACGGAATTGAGGTGGTCGTGTCGGTAAGTGTCGGTCACGCAAAGCTAAGTGAAACATGTGTAGAACAAAAAAACAAAACTCACGAGAAAAAATTACCATGAGAAGAGACATTTTTTTCCTTGCAAGTCTTATGAAAACATTTCATCTAGCGCGGCCCTGGTGAGTGGCTACCAGGCCACCTCTATAATGATGAATATTTTGACGCAAGTTTTCATACTACTATTCTTTTTTATTAGAAACTAGGAAAACAATAACACACACTTATGCGCGCGGACAGGGTTACTGTAGCGCTGATATGAAAATTGCGACAAACTGTCAAATCTCGCGCTATTAAAAACCACGGCTGCCGGTCGTTACGGTTCACGACCAACCAGAGCCCGAATAGATCGACAACAATAGTCACGTTGGCGCGAATTACGGACTCTTTAATATAAGGCTACGGTAATCACACGCGCTGGCGCGCGTGCCTGAAAAACTTTTCGCCAAAATCGACCTTAGAAATAGTTTTTTTCGAAATATCGACTTTTAACCTATATCATCGTTCTCAAGTCGCATATTCTACCCCTGAAAAACTATTTAAGAACCTTTTTTACTCGATTTCGAAAAAAAAAAAAAAATTGCGACCATCTTTTTGTCAGAAATCATAGATCCGTCTCCGGACCGAAAATCGCCAGAATCGACCTCACATTTTTTTCTTTTGAAAATATTTTTTTCGTCGCCAAAAAAATATTTTTTCCAAAATTGATTAAAAAAGGTTAATAACCAGTGTTTTCGGGGGTAGAATATGCGACTTGAGAATGATGGTATAGGTTAAAAGTCGATATTTTGAAAAGAAAAAATATTGGGGTCGATTTTCGGTCCGGAGCCGGATCTACGATTTCTGACAGAAAAAATCTTTTTTTCGTCGCAAAAAAAATATTTTTTTCAAAATCGATTAAAAAAGGTTAATAACCAGTGTTTTCGGGGGTAGAATATGCGACTTGAGAATGATGGTATAGGTTAAAAGTCGATATTTTGAAAAGAAAAAAAATTGGGGTCGATTTTCGGTCCGGAGCTGGGTATACGATTTCTGACGGAAAAAATATTTTTTTCGTCGCAAAAAAAATATTTTTTTCAAAATCGATTAAAAAAGGTTAATAACCAGTGTTTTCGGGGGTAGAATATGCGACTTGAGAATGATGGTATAGGTTAACAGTCGATATTTTGAAAAGAAAAAAAAATGGGGTCGATTTTCGGTCCGGAGCCGGGTATACGATTTCTGACGGAAAAAATATTTTTTCCGTCTCAAAAAAAATATTTTTTTCAAAATCGATTAAAAAAGGTTCATAACCAGTGTTTTCGGGGGTAGAATATGCGACTTGAGAATGATGGTACATGTTAAAAGTCGATATTTTGAAAAGAAAAAAAATTGGGTTCGATTTTGGCAAGTTTTTCAGGCACGCGCGCTAGCGCGTGTGATTAGCCTAATTAATGTTAACTTAATATTCATATTTTGACTATTAATTCTGCATATATTCGAAGTGTCAAATTGAGTCTTGACGTCGAGGCACAAAGCGGTTGTTCCCCATTTACCTATCACAAAACATTAAATTATTTTCATACATTTTTGTATAATTTATCAAAACGTTTTAGTTTTGATTTTTCTGAAATAATCTGTCAATAAAAGAATCGCCTGCTTTTTTAGCTGAAATCCGCAGTCCCAGCGAACAAAACACAATCTCAGAGTCGACGCTTCACCCGACTAATTTATCCCCCCGTTAAACGGTTGACAAATGACCAATTGGACGCTCCACCGAGCCCGGCGAATTAATAAACGAATGTATGATCGAGCGGCCACTCTCGCACGCCACCACGTCGAAGGTCCTCCTACTCGACTGGCGCTTTTCCGCCGCTGGAAAAAGTATCTGCAATTTGGTGAAACTGTAATTAACCGCAGCCAATTCTCCTGCGAGTGAACTTTCACAGCTAAATGGCGCCGAGTGCCGAGCCAATCATCCGAGTCGCGGAGTTCAAAGCCGAAACGACGAGTCGGAAGCCTCCCATGTTTTTTTTTATCGCTCCTTGTCGCCGTGCTCGAGAACCATCGAACTAGCGCTCAGTGATCTGAATCACTGCGCGCTAGATGGCGCTATCATTGCGCTCACCTAGAAGAGTCTTATGTGGCTTCCACTCGTGTCACAAGGTCACAACCGCATCCGCCTCGTCGCTGGCGTCGCGCGCGCCACGAGTGTAGCCCCATTTCCTGTGCAGCGCGACAGCTACGCTGGAAACTAGTCGCCTAGTCGTTCCACGCGTGAGACGTAGGCGAAGGAATCGCGGCGGGTGCGCCGCGCGGCCGGGAAGCTTCGAGCTTACGCGGGGCCACCGTATTTCAGCGTCTACCCCAGGGAGATTTCGCATGCAAATTGCACATCTTAGAGGGCGCGCGGCATATTTCGCGCCCCCTGCCGGACAGTCGGAGGCCACCCCGACGAGCATTTAAATATTTCGAGGACCCCGGCGCTGCAGCCCGGTGGTTTACGAGTGTGTGGCGAGGCGGTACACGTGTATTTTCGGTACCTGGACAGGTACGTAACGTCGTGGACAGGCTCGCACTACCCTGTACGTGCCGCATTGGGTCTGGCGCGCCTATGTCTCCCGGTCTGCCGTGAAATATACCTATGTACCGCTTGCGCCGTGAGAAATGTATCACTGGGGATATCATACGTAAAGCGACGTACAGTTGGATTTAAGTGCATATATACAGTACATACTTTGCCCGGGCCACACGCGATACATTATTCCCTTTTCCTTTATCTCCGCCGTTTGTCTTGGCTCTCGCAATTTACCTCGTGGCCCGTATTCGGGGCGTTTTCTTTGTCTAATACCGCGAGACGCTGGTTCGGCCAGGGGACTTTGCTGTCGCGCGGAGAAATTGCGGTGCCGACAATTAATTGGCCCATGCGACCATTTCTATCTTTGTGATTAATTCGTCGTTGTAACCAGTTACGGTCAATTTGACTGTAACTGGTTATGACGATCAGTTTGACTAAGACAAAAGGTATAAAATGGGGACACAGCGGGGGCATGGCGACGATTAATCGGCCGCCCATGAGACTATTTTTTTGTGATGGGATTGGTTCATTTTTTGCAGGTTGAGGACATCTTCTCGGCAACAATAAAATAATTATCACTGCACATGGACGAAAAAAATAAAGTTACCACACAATTATTTGAGCGAACCGCAACATTTCTCCTCGCTCCTTCATTCACCCGCGGAATTTTTTCGTTACATTGTGACCGCCTGCAAGTTTGCGACCTGGTGAATATTATTCCTTGCCGGGGGCGGTGAGAGAAAAAAACGATTCAACTACGATGCGAGAAAAACAGTGTTAGTCGCGCGAATTTTATGCGAATTGAGAAAGTTTGAAGATGTTTTTTTGGGGGCGGGGGGGGGGGGGGGGGGGGCTTGAGGTGGATAATCAACCGACCGAGTAAACTGGCAACGATAACCGCACCGTAAGGCCAGATATGAATATTGAAATTCTCATTATTCCCGGTTCCAACGAGAGGCAGACCGCGAGAGTCGGGGAGGCCGGGACCCCGTGTGTCGGCAGGTATAATTTTAACTTTCTCAACTAGCGAAGCTTAATTATGAATGTATTCTCTCCCATTAGACATTCAGCCCGGTAGCCGCGGCCGCAACCGCGCCAGTCGCTTCAAACTTGTGCATTGCTCGCCGAGTTATATCTGCGTGTTTTCAGCTCCGCGTCTACAAGACAAACGCTGGCTGCTGCTGCGGCCGCTGCTTCTGCTGCTGCTACTCGAATGATCCGCTATGCTCTTTATTCGAAAGCGCATAAACTGCTCGTCCGTGTACCTCGCTCCAACTCGATATCTCGCGTGGATAAATTCCGGGGAATTAAAATATGTGTTTTCTGTTAAAACACCGATTTATGCCGCCCGCGAACGGTGAAATAAAAAAATATCACAATTATTTTATGCTGCACGAATTCTTATCCAAATAGTAATTTAATTCGTTTTTGTGGTGTTTAATTTAGCGTTCTTCACTCTAAAAATACCTTTTTTATTCGAGGTAAACATTTTAGTTCAGAAAAATTAACGGTAGAAAATTATGTGCCTTCCGCGAATGGTGAACCAATAAGATGAAAGCGTTACAATTATTTTCTGCTACATGAATTCTTATCCAAACAGTAAATTAATTCGTATTTGTGGTGTTAAATTTAATGCTTATCTAAAAAAAAAGTTTTATTCGAGTCAAAGATCTTAGTTTAAAAAAAATTAGTGGTGGAAAAATTTGTACCACCCGCGAATGGGGAACCAAAAAGATGAAAATCAAATGCACCATCCGACGTTCGTCTTTAAAAAGATCATTTTTAGTTGAGTCAGACATTATAGTTGAAAAAAATTTGTGGTCACCTTAAATTACACGCGAAAATATATCCTGCACAAATCAAAGTCGTGCATTTTGACGAAAATGTTTACAGAAGAGTGAAAAATCGAAGAAGCACAACACTCATTTGTCTACTTAGTCACAAGTCTCGATCTTAACGCCACCACAATTTCCCATCCATCCCAATTCAGTCCCAAACTCAATGGATCGTCAGACGCGTGACAGGCCAATCAGAGAGTCCACTTATGCGTCTCGGGTGTGGCGCACCAAATCGTTAAATCGACAATCAAGCCCTCCGCCGTGTTTTCAACCGGCGCCGTCTATCACCGCGCGTCACCGCTTTGTCATACAGAAGACACCCTATGGCTGCGCGTCGAGATCCGTTGTGCCGGACAAGTTTCGCTCGTGGAACAATTAATTTCCACGAACTCGATATACCTCAGTTTCGAGATTGCGACATCAATTAATTGGGCCCCCCACCTCCCCCCTTCGCGGTAGGCGAAGTGTCGCATCGCGGCAAGATATATAGTAATCAGACAATCGCAAGATTGGCGGGAACCGGGCGGACTCGCCGCCTGCAATTCTCGCTCCCGACGCAACTTGGACCGTAGGGTAAACTGCTAGTTCAAAGAACTACCAATGGCCCAGTCGTTGGCATCGTCGCGTCTCTCTCTCGCCCGGCCGGCGTGATATGCTCCATGGGCCACTGGCGGTAATTGAACATGTGCGCAGTTTATTCTGCTAGACTACGCTCAGATCTTCAATTCAGAAGTTATAATGGATTCGGAGATTTCGCCCCGGTACACTATCGGGGGACACATATTGCGCTCGCCCGGGCCCGGACGTGTTACACGCCCCGCGCAGCCATCACACACGATGTTCCACCGTGGTTCCGGACAACGGGCACGAATATACTTTAGCCTATTTCGCTTTTAACTGTATTCGGCGGAGTCGCGACTGCTACCGACAACCGCACAGGTGACTGAATTAATTGTTGGTCCTGGCCGACGGTTCGGTAGTTACAGCGACCATGTAACTGCTGAATAGCACTAGTGGAAAATCTGGGGCGTTACATCGGGCGCTAGTCAGGAACTGGTCAAGCCCAGATCCGGATTATTCTGGCCCTGCTAGGATAATTTTGGTCCTGCTAAGGTCATTTTGGTCCTGCTAGGGTTATTCTAGTCCTGTTAGGGTCATTTTAGTTCTGCTAGGTTAATTTCAATTTTGCCAGGCGAATTTCAGTCTTTCCAAGCGAATTTCAGTCCTACCAGGCGGATTTTAGTCCTGCCTAGCTAATTATAGTCCTGCTAGGCTAATCTTTGACCCGCGAATCTAATTATAATTCTGCCAGTCTAATTTTAGTCTTGACAGATTTTCAGTCGCGGTTTTTTCAACCCACGTTCATCGTTTCCTTCACCACATTTTCCCCCCATTTTCCTTCCATTTTCTTTCCTTTCTGTGCCGCGAAATTTCGTCGCCACTACGGAGTCTTTATTTTCAGCACCCGATAAATTTCCGCCCCGCGCGATCGCGTCTCGCGAGACCTTTCAGCGATCGCGACACTACACGATCAGACGGAAACACAATGTTAACAAAATGAATAAAAATGAAGAACAGGAAGTGATAAATTTGACAGTGCGAAGGCGGAACATCCAGCGCCGCGAATTCCTCGGTTCTTCCGGGGTGGCGCGCGGCGCCGTTTCCACGTACGTTTCGTCACCGCGATATTTTATCCCGGTGGAGCGGCCATCTGGAAAATTGGAATACAACGCAATGTGGCGCGGTAACTCGGGTGGCCCAATAACTTTCGCCAATGTCAAGCTATCGTATTCGTTACGAACAGCTTTCTCAGCGGCCGGCGAGAGAAACGAGGCCGAGGGAGGAAAATGCGAGAAGAAGACACCGGGCGGCCCGGGCGCAGAGAATTCTTTCTCCCCGCGCGACGCGAGCCAATGTCGAGATTCCAGTGGCCGCGGGGTCTCGACCGGCCGGCCTGGCCCGCTTGTGAATTATTGCTCGACACATCATACGCGTCAGTGGAAAATCGACGGCGCTCCGTGCGACCCGGCGAATCGACAAAAATAAACGAATACAGGTGTGCAACCTGTGTACGAGCAAATGAACGCGAGAGAGTTCATACCCCCCTCGATAAACACTGTTTTGTTCATTGATACGGGAAAACCGCATTACCGACGGCTTCGAGGATTTCAGGCGAAACAGTGGATCATTTTTTTTTACAGCCCAGTGCCGCAATCCGACGCATCGGCGCGAAAAATGCATGACGTATAACCCGCTTTGTGCCCTGAATTCAATGCATTCAACACACTCGATGAAACGGGCTCGACGCGCAGAAAACCCGCGATACCTAGTCTTGCTTTGGCTTGGAATACAGCGGGCTGTGTGAATTGTTTTCCGATCGCTGAACCATCGCTGATGAGCCGACGTTTGACAGCAGGTTAGTCTGAAGCGGCAAGAAAAGATTGTTGCAGGTTCGGAGCTGCTTTGACATTGGAATGAGTTTCTGCACTTGATCAACCGATGATGAACCGCACGGTGCCTGAAGTCGCACCGAAAGAAAAAGTTTCCTTGATTCAATGAAATGTCTTTGAAATCCCAACCTATAAAACATTTCTTTGACGTCAATGAAATAATATCCTTAAGTTAATATTATATGTTTTCTTTGAATAATCTCATCAACCAAATTATGAGTTATGTCGACCAAGTTCTTGGTTACATACCCATAGTACTTAGATATGTTAACCAATAACTCGGATGGTTTAACCAATGAGTATCTTCTTTTTTTCTTAACCGTTGGCGGACGGGGTGCCGTCAAGTATATCGTTTCTTTGAATCGAGGAAACCGTGTCTTCGAAATTCAAAGAAGTATTTCATTGTAATCAATAAGAAACAATCAATCCACCCATTTCTTGATAACTAAAGAATCTTTTTCTCTCGGTGCGCCTTGTGGATTTGGAGCATCAAAAGAATGTTGGTCAAACCAAAGACAAGTTCAATGTCTGCAAAACCCTGAAATACTGAGAAAAAAGATGGTCAACGTCCAGGTTCGAAGATGCTTTGCCATTGCAATGAGTTTGTGCACTTGATCATCCGATCATGAACCGCACGTTTCCTGGAATCGTCTTATGAATTTGGAGCATCAAAAGAACTTTGCTCAGGCCGAGGATATGAACACTGTGCCGAACGTTCACCGCAACCAAACTCTCTTAAGTAACGCTAAGAAAAAAAAAATGTTCCAGATTCGAAGCTGCTTTGCCATTGAAATGAGTTTGTGACGCCGCCTGTCGTCGTCTTTTGAAGCGTCGGATCAAAAGATTCTCCCAGCAGTCAAATCCTGAAACGCTAAGAAAGAAAATTGTTCCCGGTTCGGGGCTGCTTTTTGCCATTCGAAATGAGTTTGCGACGCTTCCCGAAATCTCCTTGTGGAGCGTCAAAGAAATCCGGCAACAGGCCGAGGACACCGACAATGCGCCGAATCTAGTGAAGACGCGGGTTGTCGCGTGCAACCGCCGCACAATCTCTCCCACCTACGTGCGGCAGGATACACGACGTGAGCGCGGCGAAAGGTCACCGGAAACCGTGTCCACAGAGCCAGTCGAATGGTATTTTTCATTCGAGGGCACGGAGAGGCAAACCGCGTCGTCTCTCCCACATCTGCCGGAATCCAATTACTCAAAATTGTCGTCGAGTGCACGTACAATCTGCAGGACGCCAGTCTATCTGTCTATCTAGTCGTTCCACGCGTCGTACACATCTTGGCACTGCCCGTCTCGCTCTCCTTGTTCTTCGGTTTCCGCACTTTTTCCCCAGTCAAACTTCGTTGCCCTTCGCTCTCTCAGTCTCTCCTCCCCCACCCCTCCCCTCCCCCACCTACCCCCTCGTGTTCGAGATGTTATTGCGGCGAATCGCGTGGTGCAAAACGCTCAGGGCTCCCCCGGCCCACGAAAAACCCCAACCGCGATACAATAAAGGATTTATGAGGGGTTTCCACCGAGCGTTTCGTCTGTTCCAACGTCTCCGTTACGCTCATATTTTACGCGTACCGAAGCGCAACCCCGGTCCACCCCCACCCCTCGCCACGCCGTTGGAGGGATGTCCTCTCGTTTCCCTGCGTTCTTTATCCTTCTCATTGGTATATAGTGTACTTTTTCCCCTCCATCTACCGCGCGCACTTTGCGTTTCTGCCGCCTCCCCCTCCTCCTCCTCCTCCTTCTCCCTCGTCGCCCTCGCGCTCCTTCCACCCTCTCTTTTTGTTTGTTTTCTATTCGACGTTGCTGCGTTAGGTAGGCGCCACGCTCCGTTGAAAGTACACTCGGCGCGGGCGGAGAGAGATTGACGAGGGAAATGGGACAACGGTGAAAACACCTTTCTCCCTCTTTCTCTCTCTCTCTCTCTCTCTCTCCTTCTCTTGCATCCCGCGATACTGACTACGGCTGCTGCCACTGTCGGTGCGGGTGCCGCCGCCTAGCCCGAGTGGTGCCGAGTGAAGGGGGCTGTTTTTGACCCGGTTTCGCATTCCGCGACGATCGATAACGCGCCACACTCTCTCTCCCGATATTCCATTAGGCATTCCCCGGGCTGTGTACGACGCTCGCTAATTTTTCCTCCCCGCATTAAACCCTCGGCACCGGATATATTTTTCTGTAATTGGAGATTTACGTTTGACTGCCGGGTTCTCCGGCTCCGGGCGCGCCACTTCGACAAACTAACTCGTGTAATCGGGATTTCGTTTTTTTTTTTTTTTAAATTTATTTTCCTTTTTATTCACGAACGTGAAACGAAGAAAATTAGAACGTGGAACGAGTAACGTGCAGTGGGACAGATTTTTTTCGGCCTTCGACAAATTAATTCGTGTAACTCTTGTTTTTCTTTTTACTCTCTATGTAGAAATGTCAAACGAACAAAATTGGAACTCTGCGATGAAATGCGATGGGGCGTTTTTTGGTGGTTGAAAGTGACAGATGGCACAAACTAATTCTAAGAATTGCATTATTTTTTAATTCATGAAAATATCTGTGCATCAAAAGTTGCAATTCGCTATCAGAAACATAGGAGGGTTATAGCTTATTTTTCTCTTCTTTTTCTTATTCTGTGTACGGTACTTTCTCTTCGGCTAATGGAAGGAGTAAGCAAAGGAATCTCTGTAAAAGTCGCTCGCCGATCGACGGAGGAGAGTTTTATCCACTTCCCGGATTATCGGACGGGGCCGTCGCTGTCGCTGCTCAGGCTTTTAGTTCGGACTCTCGGATAGTTGATCTTTGGCCTTCGGAGATTCGGCTGGTCGATGGTACGAGGGCCGGATCGATGCCGTCGGGAGGTGCCCGAGTCCCGGTCTCGACATCAACCCGGCTGCCGGTGATGTCGGCAAAGGGTTGGCGCTCGTCGTCGAAATTTCTCGGGGCCACCTGCCGGGGTTGCTGCTGCTCCATCACCAGTCTGACGTTCACCGTGCTCTTCCACCACCTGTACCACGGGGACACCTGATCCTGGAACATTTCACGATTCCCGTTCGCACAAAGGAGGTTTAATCTATTCGTCGCTCCAGACTCGACTTTTACATGGTACTAGCGAAGCAGCCCCCCCCCCCCCCCACCCCTCCAACCCCCCTACCCCGTGTGTCTCGCGCACGGCGCGTCAAACGCAGCGTGAATTCAAAGCCCGGAGATGCCTGGAAGCCGAGCGTATGGCAAAATTGAAGTTAATTTCAGAAGGAGGCAATCAGCGATTTCCGCTTAATCCTTTTGGCTCGGGACTGCAACGCGTCGCTAATACGGCAAATAATCTATTGGCCTAGTATGAGGTTCATTCAACGTCAAACGGTGCAATCCAAGTGCAAAACAAAAAATCTACAATCGATATAAAATATTCGTTTCAATAATAAAAACTGGTTCAACACGGATTTTTCGCAAACCCCATCGGCCGATATCGGCGTTGAACAAAAAAGAAAAAAACGAACAAGGAACACATATCCTTTCTTCTCTTGCCCAGTCCTCGAACGTCGGCCGCGCACGAGCCGCGCGTTAGCGTTGTTAAATCCCGGCATTGTCGACAGATAGCGAAACGCGCGTCGAGAAAGGAGTAACGAGGTCGAGTAAGGCCGGGCCGCGCGCGCGGAGAGAGAGGCGAACTCGTTCGCTATTATCCACGCGCGACCGAACCCGTAAACGAAGCGAGGCAGGATAATTGAAACATCGCTGTTGGAGAGCTCCGCCGAGGTATTGCAGAGGGAGAGGCGAAAAGAGACGACGTGTGTGCGCGCGCGTCCTTTCCCCCCCCCCCCCCCCCCCCACATGTCCCGCGCGCTCTGTGTGTATCTGTTTCTATTGCTTTGGTCGAACATTTTTTTTCCCCGCTCCTTTTTTCCGTGCCTCAGCGATACGCGAGATGGTGCTTCAATTACGATCGGTCTGCAGCGCCGCGTCGGGGGTCGAAAAAACGTAGGGTGTTTTCGACCCTTAGCGGTCGTAGAGGGAGTCGCTAGCTTAGGCAAATTGCCCGTGCGTGGAAGGCGCTTTCTTGCGTACGTACGAGGAATCTAGTTAGCGTCGTCATTGAGTTAGGAGGCCGAAGCCGATAAGGAAGACGGAAGGGAAAAAGGGGAGCTTAGTGAGATATAATGTGAGAACGTGAGAAGATATCACTAAAATAGCCGACCATGTGTTCCTGTAATTAAGAAACTTCGTTTGAAACTGTTCGAATCAGTTCGGACCCGTTCGAACCTTTTCGGATAGGTTCGGTCCTATTCGGACCTCTTCGAATCCGTTCGGACCTGCGCGGATCTGTTCGAATCTGTTTAAAATCATTTGTGCTTTAAATGGAGCTTTTATGCCCCATAATTTAGTTGTTGTTGATTGCAATCATGACCGAAAATTAAGAACACAATTTTCCTGCATTCATCGCTTCTCGAGAGCTCCGCTCAGGCATTGTAGCCAGTCGAAAGAAGCCGCCGCCTCTGCGTGTCCTTTTTCCCCGCCCTCATCCCACTGTGTATCCGATTCTATTGCCTCGGACCAATTTTTTTTCTATGCCTCAGCAATACCAACAAGCCGGTGCTTCAATTACAATCGGTCGATGTCCCATCGGGGTCGAAAAAAGTGGGCCGGGTGATCTCAGCCCTCAGTTTCCCATACAAGGGAAGTCACTAGCTTAGGCAAATCGTCCGTGCGTGGAAGGCGCTTCTTGCGTACGTACGAGGAATCTTGTTAGCGTCATTGAGTCAGGAAGCCGGAAACTCGATAAAATAGAGAGTGAGGACCGAAAAAAGAGAGCGCGAGTGCCGCCGCGCAGTTAGGTCAGGAACGGGTCAATGAAGAAGTCGCCACACACGGCTCTATTAGGAAACAACCCTCGACAAGCCACGAGACCCTTCTTGCTTCGTGGGCGATTTCGGCCGACTGTCCTCCCGGACCGGCCGGCTTCCCTCGTAATCTCTTATTTCGCCCCTTCCCTGTCCCTCCCCCTTCAACGTTCCCTCGTCCCGAGACTCCGGCCGTGTGTCCTTTTCGCCATCGCCTCCACCCTTTTCCAGCTTCATTCCCTTCCGCACCCCATGGTACAATTCGCTCGCCTTCTCTCTCCCTGACCTCCTCCTCCCTCTGACCCCAATATCTCGTTTTCTCGTTTTTGCCCTGTGCCACGTCGCCCGTCCCCGTAATCCACCTCCTATCGCCCAGGTTGTTGTCGCTTCTACTCCTTTTCCCTCAGCCGCCTCCATCCATCTCGTCTTCTGACGCTGCTTTCTCTTCCCCGCTCCTCCTCCTCCTCCTCCACCTTCCCCCGGCCATTCGTCGCTTGATCACTCTTTTCAGCCCTGACTGAAGCGGACCTGCCGAGTGGTCCCACCACTGACTTTTCTTTGGACTCAACATCCATCCCTCCGCCTCCTCCTTCACCTCCTCCTCCCTCCCATTCTCTTCACCCTCCCTGTCCGTTTTCCTTCCCTCGTTGAGATTTTCTCCCCCCTTTGCGATTTCCCGACGTGTCCGCAAAAACGCGTCAGCGTTGTCGCTGATCACGCGCCGTGTGTATCCAAGGCGCCATTTGCGGCTGAACCAACTCTCGGGGTTTCGGGATGAGCTGACAGTCTGCACACCCCGGGAGCATCGACGATAACCCTGTCGACGCTCACCTGCGCTATTTTATATACACAAACACACATGCGCCCCATGAACCAGGCACACTCACCGATTCTCGTATCGTGTGTATATATCTATATATATGTATATGTATATATAACACACTCCACTATTAGTACATTGGGCGAAGCTCAACCAGTCGTCGGAAGCAGAGACGCTCGTTTCCATCTGGGTCGACAAGATCGGAACGCATAAACGTCAACTGCACACCGCACGGTACACATACCGGTTTGTATGGCTCTACAAAGCAGCGCGCGCGCCTCGCAGCCCCGGCATTCCCGACCTCTAACCTCATATCCAGGCTAACAAAATGGACCGACGTCGGTGGGCGTGGAACGCGAGTCGCGTCGCTCCGTGATTATTTTTTCCTTCTTCGTCATCGAGCGCGCGAGGCTGTTTTGCATTTTTTGCCGGCAATTTTTGCGAATTGCCCCGCGTGGATTCATCGTCGAACGCGAACGTCGAGAGCTTTTTTTCCTGGTATTCGACGGAAAAAAATATTCTCGTAACGGGAGTGCAACTAGGCTGAAAACAAATTTAACTTTCGAGTAAAAGAAAGCCAAGTCACATTTTTAGCAACAAAAAGCGAAATTAACTTTGTATCAAGAGATAGTAAAATTGACATTCTAGTAAAAGAAAGCAAAATTAACTATGTAGCAAAAGAAAGCACAATTAGTTTTCAATCATAATCGATAAATATATGACTCCATCTGTCGATGCATCGGATCCAAGGCAATCGAACTGAGCCTTTCGCCGAGATTCAACCGATCGACCCCCAGAAATTCCCCAATCCCCATCTACTCAAAACCCAAATCCATAAACGGAGGCCGCCCTGTCGGATCCCCGTACCGTCAATATGTTTCGGACTCGCGTTTTCCCCGTCACAAAAATCTCTTTACGTAGCGTTTATCGACCGTGTCGCATCGCGGGGGCCCGGAAACAAGCGCCGTACGAAGCGAAATTCAGAAGTGCCCGTGGGATGAGCGGGAAAATCCAGAAGGGACGGCCTCCTCTGCATGGCTTTTGGGAACACCACCCGGGGAATACGTAACACAACGTGTATGCACACACTCGGTGTGTCGAAAATTCCGTGTACGTAGTCCGCCTTGTGCTTCCGGAAAATTTGGCGCAAACACCCATGGGGATGCCCGGCACCCCGCTGCCTCTTGCTGCTGCTGCTGACGGTTATATTTCGTTGGTGGCGCAGGAAGTGGTGACTGCGAAGTGATGAGCAGAGAAAACGAGGCCTCACTGCAGGTGGATGGCGCGTATGCTTCTCCCCCCATCCCCCAATGCCGCACAATATACACAATACACAACCAGCGGCATCCAGAACTCACTGGAGGGGCTGCACTGACTGGAGGGCCGGGCGCCCTGGGTTGAGGCGGGATGCGCGCTCACCACGCTCACCACACTCAACACACTCCTCCAGCGCTACAAGAGGCGCCTCATCCCAGGCTCGTTGTACCAAATTTCCAGGACGCCGCTTGCCCTTCCTCGCTCCGTCGTTGCTCCCTTTATTGCCGAGGCTCCCGATTGCGAAAACAGAGGCATAATGGGCTTTCATGCATGGCCCTCGCGCTCGTTGTGTATGCGCTCAATGAGCGTGTTGTTCGGGCTACCTCGTCTCCTCGGCTGCAATACTTATGTACACATTGCGCGCTAGCTGCGCGAATTCGTACGGACAACCGGGCCGAGAGGTGTAGCTGGAGTAGCTTCTCGCTGTTTCGAGAAACCGAAGTGGGAAAAACAAAATGCCAGTGCGAGGGACTCGCAAGGGGTGAGCAAGGAGCCGCGAGGGGTGAGGTGAGCGCGCGCTTGTGCTCACCGCGTCTCTGAGTGTCCACCTGACTCGTTCTAGATACGATAGACAAGCGAACAATGAGAGAGCGAGGTGGCGGTTGCAGCCGGTGAATAAGGCAGTTATGTCTCTTGGCCCGACGTGACCCGGTCGACGTATTTGCATTTTGACGATGCTTCGACGTCGGGAATTCGCTGGGTACGGTTGTTCCGTTTTGTTCTGTTGGTCTTGTTTTGTTTTTTTAGGATGTTTTGTGTATGTTGAGGGACTTTTATGTGACGCAATTGAGAATGGGTAGCGACGGGTGCATAGGAAATGGATAAGGAGAAGCAGATGCAAGATGATCGATGGAGGCACCATTGCGAGTGACATCTGGAAAAGCGGGCGATCGGAAGCCCGAGCGGACAAATGTGTTGCATGCATGGGAGCGCCGAGTTTACCTTCGCGAGCAGATAGACCGTGGTCGCGTAGCCGAGAACGATGACGGCGAGGAAAAAGGATATCGCTACTTTCGTCCACAGTCTCGAGATGCCGATCTTTCGTCCCTCTATGACGAAGTATCGCATGCCTGAAAGGTGGAGATCGATCGTCAGTTCAGTTGGGTACAATTCGGGTCGCAATTCCGAACGTTGAACTGTGCTTGGGTTCTAAGAAAAATGAAGCGCTTTTCGAGTTTGAACTATGAGGAATAAACAAAATGAATTTTCATATTTTCTGAGGGAGAGAAAGGTACGAAGTTCAATTGGATGGTAATTGTGATGTGAGACTCACCGAACACGCAAACAGTGACCAATCCCATGGTGACGGCTGTGAGGAGTGTGAGAATGTGAAGATCGGACCGCACGTGTCTCCGATTACGGGGATGGCTAATCCATATCCTGAGGGACTCTGGCCTGCAGGCATTGGAATAGGTTGTGCAAGTTATATGCCTGTATCTTAATATTTGAGACAATGAAGTTGGCCTTTATGTGACCTTAGAGTTGAATCAGAGAAAATTATTGACATGGCCATTTTATGTGCCTCTCAAAACCATTCAAGTTTTATGTAAAGCAATGTTGTGTAGCACCATTATTTTAGTATAGTTATCTTAGTGTATTTCAAAAATAGGACACCCTGCATATACATAACCCTCGGTATTATAATAATATAGCATACGAGTGCGATGAAACTTTTTCGAGACGAGTGTGAGTTTGCGGCATGATCCGAAGGCAAGTGCAATAACCACACGAGTTAAAAAAAGTTTTGCACTCGAGTCTCGTATTCAATTATATTTCACGCATGCGAGAAGTGCGACTTCTCGCACTGAGTGGCATAAAAAAATTTCGTTGCCATGTAGGATAGGGAGTCAGCTTTGTTAGACAGGGTTAGGTCAGGTTAGGTAAGGTTACATTATATATATGTATATGTTGGGTCGTACTGAGACTCGTATGACGACTGAGCTCCAGGACCTATATTTATGTACATATTTAGGTATGTATATGTATGATCCTCGTCTAGGTCATCGTAGGAGCCTCGATGGCGTCCTCAGAGCCAGGAAACCCCGTCTCGTCTCGGTTCTTGATTTCACCGGAATCCCTACATATTGTCAACGTCGTCATCAATAGCCCGGACGGAATCCAAGATATTGGTGCTTATTGGTAAGACGTCCGCATATTAGAATAGCCGGTACAGTTCCTTAGTAGGGATTGGTCGATACGTCAACTAGAAGCTGCGCGAAATTGAAAGCACCGATTGGCCTGGATTTCCAATTTCATTACGACATTTTGTATGGATTCTGTGTAGAATCGACATCGAACATGAAAGTTATTGATTGTAACGTGAAGTCTTTTCATAACGTGGAGCAAGAAACCGGAATGATTTTTGGTTGCCATTCTTTATTCGAATATGAAATACGTTGCAACAATTTTTGGTGAAAATTGTGCCTGATTACGGTGCCAAAATACCCATATTCACGGTTTGGGATTACGAAAACCAAGCGAGAATTCCAGGAGGCGAATGACAAGCAACGTATGCACCGGGCGCGAGGCGTTCAACACCGAGTAGACGTAGGCGATGCCTCTTCGATCAATCTTCGATATGAGCATCGTTATACCGTTTACCGCTCAACGGAGCGTGAAGCAGCCGTGTGATGATGTTGAGGAGCGGTTGAGGTGTTCCTCCTACACGGCGCCCGACAATATCCCCAGCCAGCTTGGCCCGGCGGTTCCCGCAAGGAAACTACCCGGTGAAACTAATCAATTTTCCACGATTACCCGCAAACCTACTGCCAGGGGAAGAAGTTGCCCGATTGATTTTCGATTTGCACAATTTTTCGTGAAATATTGTAAACGCGAAAAACGTATTTTTCACAGTCTTGTTGACACGAAAAATTACGCGTTCAGTCATGATCCAAAATTACAACGCATCTTTTTTATTTTATGACATTTTTTCTGTCAAATGGGTGTATTCACATTTACTTTTGTATATTTGTGTAAAAGCTGTAAAAACAAAAAAAAATCTCAACCGATTTTTTTACACGAAAAATTGTGCTTTCAGCCGTAATATAAAACGGTAACTCACCTTTTTTATTTTATAGAATATTTTTTGAACATTTTAAAAAATATTTATATTTTTGTATATTTGTCACGAGATCGATGATATCGAGAGGAGACGAGCTCGTAATTTTCCCACGAACGACGAGTTTGCGCGATTTACGACTGCAACGAACGATTATCTGGCCGCTTACCAACGATAACGAGGCGTCTCGACGGCGTTGAAGTGGTAACGGCAGAGCTCGCAGTGGTTGCGGCAGGATTGATTCAGCCACCGCTCCAGACACGAGAGATGAACATAGGCGAGGGTCCCCTTGCACCTAAAAACGTAATTCCGAAATTTAACTATTACTCCGGCAAACATTTCTACTCTCCCTTCGTCCCCGCTAATTTCCGATTAATTGTTTCGTTGCGAATTGTTCGTCAAACGGGAAAATTCGGACATTTGATTGCCCAACTTTTCGCCACTGCGACTTCGACACAGTCAATCAATCGACTAATTAATTATCAATTTCCATACACGCGGCGCGAACGGCTAATTGACAAATTGATAAATTGGGATGTTTAATTGATTTTCAGCCAATTTATTTGCGCAAATATACTCGCTCAACTGACGGCGATTTAAAAAGCGAACGAACGCGATTTCTTGGTTGTTTCGAAATTACAGCGCGTTACTTTTTGACAAATATCTTTCGCAATAAATGAAATGGCCGTAAAATGCAAATTGTTTTACAGAAAATCGTGATTTCGAGATGCGTCGACAGATGTCATACATTTTCCATTCACATTTTTTTTTTTTTTTTTTTTTTTTTTTTTCAAGCACGACAGAACAAAGTTTGCATCGACTTTTCATTTTTGCGGTACAAAGCGTAAAAAGAAATCCCGGTTGCAATTAATCTTTGCCGCCGCGTCCGCGCGCTGTGGTCATAACAATCTCAGAAGCACGTTCGAGTCATTTAAGCCTTCGGCAAGTTTGAAATTCTTGGCGCATGACAAGCGATAGCCTTGTTTTCGCATAACATTATTCGTTTCCGAGGTACTCGAAGAGCAACAACGCCAGATGCAGCGGCAGCCGCGATGGATGTAAGTTATTATAATTTATGACGTAAAGTTTTGATGTACGTGTCTCGTTCAGGATGTGCCGGTTGCCGGTGGTTTTGTTTTTTCTTCGCTCGCCACTCGGGCTCTTGTTTTAAGACCCGGTAAAACGTTGCGGCGAATAAATTTGCAAAGAAAAAACGAGCCAACTATTTTCCGAGTTTCGATGCCCGTGGCATAATTAATTACCGCGGATAATTGAGAATTGTCGGCATCAATCATGGATCATGATCTACGTGTCTTGGCCAAAACTGCGTGAGCCTCGTATGGGTCGCATAGATCATATCACGTTCATGGAGCAGGTCGTTCCGATAACATTAGTTAAACTTTCCAGCAGTCGGCAAACCAAAACTATTCTGGTTTCGAATTCCACGGGGGCGAAATTTAGTGCGCCCGGACTGCGGGATTGGAGCAACGCGACACTTGGAACTATGTAAATACAATGAGAATCCTCCGCCTGGATCCAGTCTCTCTTTGCTCTGGCGCTGGAGTCCTGCTTTTCTCTCCCTCACTCTCGACCAGGCAACCACACCTCGGCGAATGCCAACGGACTGTTAACTATCCGAGACCCGCATTAGATTCCGAATAGTACACAGATTACCGAGATAGTACAAAGACGTGAGAAGACATAACTAAAACACCCAACAATGAGTTTTCGTAATTAAGAAATTTCGCTTGACCTATTTGAACTGAACTCCTGAATTCTTTGCCTTCAATCACTAAACTTTTGGACAACTAAATAAGTGATTGTTATTTCTTGTACACGTGATAGAAACTGAAGTAAACATTTTTACTGTGTACAGTGTCAAAAATACACAAACTATTCACAAATGAATTTACAGAATCCACACGGAACATTTCTTAAACTGGAAATTCAACCCCTTGAAAATTTCGTTACACAACAGATTTACCCGACGTGTACGGGTCTCGAAGAAGCAGCAACTCGGTATCAAAATAGCGACGGTTAATAATCAGAGCATTCCCGGAAACTTGATGTTTCCGAGACGAAATTAAATGTAAATCTATTGAATCTGTTTAATGTAGGATTCAAACCGAAAGTCAGGGAAGAAGACGGACTTACACCGTACGTTCAAATATGATATTTAATTTTTAAGAAAGATATCGTTGATAGTGACACGTCAAGAAAAATTGGTTTGCGTCAAGGCGTGCATGAGACTGGGAAAATATCGGCGTCCGCCGACTTCGTCGGTCTCTCTTCGCCACCACCTCTTTGTGGTGCCCTCTGCGTTCTTAGAACCCGCTCCCACACCCATAAATCTATTAAATCTATTGAGTACCGCAATTTTCAAGGGGTTCAATTTCTATTTTAAGACCTAACTAGTTCAAGAACAAGAAATTGAAGCCCTTGAAAATTGCGTTACACAAAAGACTTACCCGACGTGTAAGGGCCTCGAAGACGTAGTCGCTCGGTATCAAAATAGCGGAGCTTAATGAACAGAGCGTTTCGGGAAACTCTCGGTGACTCCTCGACGAAATTAAATTTGTCTAACATTGTTTATACAGAAATATGACAGGGCGGGCGTCCTATTTGTTCGGCGCTTTTAGCTCTTTAAAGTCGGAGAATTTCAAGGCAAATGACAACTCCGTGAAAACGTGTTTAACCCCGCACGCGAAGCGAGCCGGCTTTGTCGGTGGAAGGAAAACAGCGCTGTAAGTGAACGTAGGTGCTGCCGCCGAGGCGGGAGGCTTTTGTGCAAAAGGACTATTGCGATTGTCCTCAACTACAGGGGCCAAACAATTTCACGTTCAATCCAGCGTCCAATTCTATCTATTAAAGCGGCTGTAACGGGAGATGAAACTTGGGGCTTGCGCTCGGAGAGTTCGACGTGGGCCTGGCAACTGTTAAGTGACAGCCGTGTCAATCGTCAACACGGCGTCTGTGATTATAACAGCCGAATTCAGAAATTAACCGTCAGCGTAACTACAAATTATTGACATGAGTCTGCAACGTCGCAAGAAGGCCTTCAAAAAAGTCATATGCCATCTCGGCTGGAATCACCCTATACGAGCTTACAGGATGTATTATCAAGAAGCAACTAAATTAATTCTCAATCCTGCGACTACTATTGCATCCACTTTGACCAACAAGCGGTCAGCGCAACTAATGCCTACAAACTTCAGTCGCCGCTGACGCCAACGTCGCAAGAAGGCCTGGAAAAAGTCAAATGCCATCTCAACTGGAATCACCCTACCTGCGCTTACGGTATGGATTATTGAGCGACAACCATATTAATTCTCAATCCAGCGACCATTATTGCATCCACTTTGACCAATTATCAGTCAGCGCATCTATGAGATATGTTTACCAAGCTGGAAACCAATGCCGTCAATTTCACAGCAACCACGGCAACCAGGGTCCACAGCCAAAAAGTCTATTGACCATCCGAACCGGAAATACCCTACACCATGGCATTCATAGTTGTTGAACTTTAATCGCCGTCGAGAGCGATGCTACGCGAGCCGAGAAGCCAAACGCTTTGGCAAAAACTACCATCAAAGTACATCATTAATTTCCAGCTGCGCCAGGCGAACTGTGCACTGTGCGCGCATTATTCCAAGATTTCCTGTTCCAAATAACAGTGTTCCAGGAATCTTAGTCGACGGACCCGGAAGGCAAGTTCTCATCGTTGACATGAGCTCTCTTGTCTGTCAAAAGAGGTGCTGCTCCTTTCACTCGCGGCCCTGATGCCCTCCGCTATATTCACACGAACGCGAGTCGGCGGGTGCGCGACGTATACATTCAATCGCGTATAACTCGATGCGAGGGCGGAATGGTTGCACGCGGCGCACTCGTCGCGCGATGCATGTTGCAGACGTTAGTCGGCTCGCACGAGAGAGACAATCTTTTTTCCTCCCTCGAGGCACAAGAGGCTGGCAATTAAGGGACCTGCGCGACACAGAGACGGAGAAACGTTCGAGGTGGTTGCCTTGTTTCGTCGCTCTTGAGTGTTTAATTGTTGCGCCGTCAAAGCTGAGATGTACAATCCTCATCGCGCATGACGTGGATAAAAACGACGTCACCTGTGACGGGTCGTGCAATGAGTTTTTGCAAGGAATTAAGAGTCCTTGGATGAGTCGCAGCAATCGGACATAAATTACCGGCAAATACGGTTCGATTTCTAAAAAAAGATTTACATAATTCCGAGAACATTCAGAACGGTCTTGTTTTCCACAATATTGTGTTCCTACCCTGGTGGAAAGTCTGTGGAGTTACATCGTGGGCAAGTCGGCTACCAGGTCCTGGTCCGGTACTGTTCAGATTCTGACCGGACACTGTTGAGGTTCTGGCCAGGTACTCTTCAGGTTTTGGCCAGGTACTGTTCAGGTTCTGGCCAGGTTCTGTTCAGGTTTTAGCCAGATAGTATTCAGGTTCTGTCCAGGTACTGTTCAGGTTCTGACCAAGTACTATTCAGTTTCTGTCCAGGTACCATTCAGGTTCTGTCCAAGTACTATTCAGTTTCTGTCCAGGTACCATTCAGGTTCTGTCCAAGTACTATTCAGTTTCTGTCGAGGTACTGCTCAGGCCCTGGCCAGGTTTGAGCCAAATGCGACGCTACACATTTTCCACCAGGGTAACTTCAGCTTCAAGCTCGAAAATCCACGAGTTTTCGAAACAAGAGACTCGAGAGGTACGAAAAAGAAAAATCAGGACGACGTATGCAAAGGACCAGGGTATTTGGCGCGTGCGAGAGATCGCGGGAAAACGTCGATATTCCGCGCGTCCCCTCCACGCTCTATGCAGCGGAGCGAGAAGTCGCTGCCGGTGCGGTGTGCTGCTGAGGGATTGTTCGGGGGTTTCGCATAATCTACGCGACAGGACTAACGCGCGCCCGTTCGTGCGCGACGAGCGTACATTTACCTACAAGGCGATATGAGAGACTCCCTCGAAGTATTGGTATGACAGATACGACAGACGCAGGAGCCGGAAGATACCAGCGTCAGACTTTCCGGCAAAATGGCGTCGTGAAAGGACTCCCTTGTTTCTCGGGCACTTATGCTACGTGAAATCCGCTTCGCGCTCGCTACGACCGACGACAATTGCGCTGCATCGTCGTTCGTGGCCCCGTCCTCGCCGGTTATCGCCGCATCTGCAACAGACAAACGCGAATGCGTCACTGTCAAACGCGGAAACTCCTGTTCTGCACACTTCACGCGCGTTTCTTTATGGAAATACAAAAATACGTAGCCCATTTTATTTCTTAACGGGTTTTCGACACCGTAGAAGCGATTCGAAGCGATTCTTCGGAAACTTGGAACGAACTTTTTTTTTTAACTTGGGTTATTATGCGACAGGAATGAGGCAAACTTCGAATCGGTTTATATTTTCCTTGTGGAGTTTTTAGTACAACTTCGAAAACTAGACAACGAAAACTTTAGTACAAACTTTTGCTTTGCTACTTCGACTGCAGCGAAATTTCCGGTTCAGCAATTTGGGACTTATTGGACCACTTTGCTGCCACACCTGCAGCGGAATTTCTGGTCTAACGATTACAGATTTATTGGCGACTATTTGGAAATTTCCGGTCTCTGTATTTTATCTTTGTATTGTTGAAAAAAAAATCGGCAGAAAAAATTTAGATTGGTTTTATGAATATTCGAGAAATACAATTACCATTCTATTTACAGCCGAAACTGATCAGCGCTGTCGTTTGTTTTCCTGGGCCTCAAGCAATTTTTCCGTATTGTCGTGAAACACAACCGACAAAGTGAATGCGCAAATAATTCTGCAAATTGAACATACGGGAATAATTCTGTAAATTGGACATGCGGGAATGATTCTGTAAAATTGAACATGCGCGATATTAATTTTTCCATTGACGTTTTACGAACATTCCTCCATTCGCAAAACCGCCCCCTCCCCCCATTTGCTGCAGTTGCCAACTAATTGTTCCAGGAGAAACGTAATTGCGCCTCGCACGTGCCCGCGTGAAGCACAACGCGAAGCCGTTAACCGTCGAACTTCGGCTCACAATTATTTCGGCAACTTTCGGCAGCGTTGACGCTCAAAGTCAGGGGGACGGGGTTCGTAACTTTTTTAAGCGTCGACGCCAAAGCCACGTTTGGAAGCCTATAAAACGGGCAACAGGGGAAAACGCGGATCCGCGTGTGACTGTTTCGTCGGGACGTTCCGGCGAATATCGGGAATTAACACTTGGAGCGCGGGGTGCTAACTGTTTTATCGTCCGGGGTAACAAAAAAAAATTCTTGACTGACAGGCGTACCCAACAAAATTTTGACAGAAAAGGACTGTTGCAAAACAAACCGCTGAAGTGGGCAACGCGACGAGAAAGAAAATTTCTCGTTGCGCGGTGTTTTTATTCTTTTTTTTTATCCAACACCAGAAAATCTTCAAACTCTGATCCTTTAAAAATTACTAGACACGAATAGTTCAAGACTGTTCATTTTTAAATCCCTAACTTCAACGCATAATAAAACAATAAACGACCCGCGTTTGGGAGCCTATAAAACGGGGAAAACGCGGATCCGTGTGTGACTGTTTCGTGTGAATATCAGGAATGGACACTTCGCGCGCGGGGTGCTAACTGTTTTATCAGCTGGGGTATGAAACTCCAGGCTGTCAGGCTAAGCCGAAAAAAGAAAAAAAGAAAAAGAAAACAGAAAAGAAAAAAGGCCGTTGCGAAATAAAACGCACAAGTGGATGACGTGTGAAAGAAAATTTCTCGACGCGCGGCCTTTTTCCTTTTTTTTTCTTTTTTTTTACCCTACGTCCGGTTGACGGACTCGTCAAATGACACCGACTGTTAGAACTGTCGGTTCGCTTTGCAACGAACATCACATGGTTTGTACTAAACTACGTCCGGCTGCTACTATCACCACCACTACTACTACCGTCTACTGCTGCCTATGGCTTGTGGGAATCGCCACTGGCGGAGCCATCAGAGTCACCGCTTATGTCACCCTGCGTGAAGCTGACGCTTCAACGCCACCGTTTTGATAGACCACATTCATATTTCATAGGCGCGTAGGTGCAATGAGGCACGGCGATGTCTGGATGATGCAGTCGCATCTACGCTGGATGCACCGTTTGTACTCTCGGTCCTGTTGTATACAGCTACTCGATGTACTACAGGCTACATCGTGGCGCAACTGTAATAATCGCTATGTGTGAATACCGGACTCCGGTGAGATCGCAAAACGGTAATACTCGCGCTGCAGCGACAGACGCTCCGCAGCTGCGCTATTATTTCGATTCTCGGACGCCCGTAAATAACGTATTTTCATTCATGACGTTCTGGACGCACTGACTGGAAACGGTTCTCTTTTTTTTTGCAATCGTGACACGGATGGAAAAAAATCGAGAAAAAAATATGACGAGGACATCCTTTTTCGCAGAAGTGTGGGAAATTTGATGGAGAATTTTTTATTTTTTTGTGCAAAAACGTGGGACATTTGATGACAGAAGTTATTTTTCAAAAAGGTGCAGGAGAAAAAATGTAACGAGGCGAAAACCATTTTTTTGCATCAGTTTAGGACATTCGATGGGAATATATATTTTTATAATAAAGGATATTTGATGACAGAAGTTTTCCAAAATGCGAGAGAAAAAATATGACGAGGCGAAAATAATTTTTCGCAAAAGTGTAGAAGATTAAAAGGCAGAAATTATTTTGAGTCACTGACCGCAATCAAAATTTAATTGAGAAAATGTTTGACATTCGTCCCGCGTCCCAGCCAAGAAAAGTACAAAGGTTATCTCGCTAAAAACCGCAACTTAATCCGATTGCTCGTCTTAAACGACTCTCAAAGAATGCTCACGGTTCTCACAAAGGCTTCTCGAGTAGTATTAACACTCGAGTCCGTTGAACCATTTTCTCGGAACGAAAAAGGTACATCGAGCCGGGCTCGCGGAGCGCATGGAAGCGGCCGAACGGCAAAAGGAACGAAAAACCAATTACTTTCCTGCGTCGAAGGTTCAATATTGAATTCCATGAATATCGCACCGGTTGTCGAATACCCGAGAGCCGGAGTGAACGAGCGAGATCTTCAGGGCGTAATGAATATATTACCGAAAGATTTTTTAAATCGTGACGTGCGCGCCGAGCGATTCAAAAAATACGATTTAAAAAATGAAACGCATTTTTTCTTTCTTTTTTTTGCTTTTTTAATTTCGTTACACTGACCTGCAGTCACGTGGGACATGGCACGAAACGAGGCACCGACGCGATCGGATTAAAAAATAGCGCGCGTGTCGCGCACACAACCCGCTTACTATGCGCGTACCGTCATAGAGAGAGGCGAAAAAAAAGCGCGGAACGTCACGAAAAGCCGCGTCGCGTTCGCCGCGCTCCTCGCCAGGTGGGTAGCGGGCACTCGTCCCCAAGGCGAGATAAAATACCGTGTGAGCTCTCGCGTTGTCCGTGTCCGCCCTCCCGACTGAACGAAACCTGATGGACATGACAGTTACCTCGTGACGTACCTTTTATTTTATTTTTTTTCGTCGGTTGTTTTCGTCGGTTTTTTGTTTTTCACATTTTTTTACACGTGCGTTTGTTACCCAACCACACGAGCGATCGTGGTTTAAAAAAACCTGGTAATCGGAGGAGTAAAAAAAATCCATGTATTTCGATGATTTTACACGCGTTCGTCATCAGAGTTGTAAATGTTTATTACGATTTGTTTTGTAAATGTAATTTAATACTAATAACCTGCGGCGATTATAAAATGATGTGTGAACTTTTGAATAGCTGCATAGAAATTTCATTATTAATTTTTAAAAAATTGTAAGCAGTTATGAAAAAAATAGAGGAGCACCATTTTTTTCTTTTCAGAATTACCGTGAAATTTTATTGAGAATAAATATTCTTTGCAGATATTTGAAAATATACACGTTATATTATTATTACTCCGTGTTACTATTATTAATTAGTAATTATGAAACCAATTGCACCATCAACATTATCTCGAAAATATTTAGCGATTTACAACTCTGGTCGTCGCATCCGTCCCGGCGATTTGATATCAATATTTGTCCGGTGCGTAATTAACATGTCCTGCACACGACGCGCGGAATTATTATCGACGCACGTGAGGGGGGAGGTCGAGTCACAGACGTCTGCAATTATATCGCCGAAGATTATCAGCGAAATGAGGTTATTTCGCCGTTGATATTACATCTCTAATCTCTCCCCGCGTTTGCTTTGGATATTGGAGTGCCCCCCCCCCTGTCCCTCCCCGCGTCACTTAATCAACCGCCAATTGCTTTGAAATTCGACGTTGGACATCGCTGATTGTAGTTGATCGATTATATATTGCGCGCGGATCGAACTAATTGAACTAATCAAGTCACGATATCTCGTGCGGCCGAGAGGAGCCGGCTTTGACCGTGCAGTGGTCTGGTTATATGTGAATAATGGGTATATTAGTAAATGGCGTATTTCGTACGGACCTAATATATGTAAACGCGTGTATTGTATATGGCGAAAATGGAAGAGGAGGGGTTAGGTATCTTCGTCGCGAAGCCATGAGTTTCATGGGGAATGTGACTTGTACCTTGGCACTGAGTCCTGAGACTCATAATCACATAATCATAGTCCTGAGACTGTGTAATTCAACTGCTGAGATTTTAGTGGCCGCGGTGACAAGCAAACTGACTGGTTGTACATTTACTTTCGTGTAAGCGTTTTGGAGCATCATCTACTAATTTTCCGACGCTTAAAATGATTATCGTTTAATTCCCAGTGGAAAAATGATAATTTACTCCCAATTGGAAAATGTTAATTAATTCCCAATGGAAAAAATTGAAATTAATTCCCAACGAAAAAATTATAATTTATCCGCAACGAAAAAAATAATAATAAACTTCCAACGATAAAAATTATAATTAATTTCCAACGATAAAAATTATAATTAATTTCCAACGAAAAAAATTACAATTAATTACCAACGATAAAAATTATAATTAATTCCCAGTAGAAAAATGACATGCAATACCCAGTTGCAAAATTACAATTACTGAATTACAATAAGTTTGAATATCTATGAACATTCATACCCACGCAAAAGCGGTAAGAAGATGGCGAAAGAATTTCCAACGTTTCGTCCGAGGATTTGACGTCACCAGAAATTTCGCTATATCACGTCGGCCCCGAGTCGTTGAAATACGCGTCTTCATTTTTTCCCTCCGGCGTTCCACTGAATCTTGGCATTCAGCTGGGGCGGATCTCGCGTGCGGACGATGAAAAATGCCCCGGAGTAAGTTGGAGCGGCGGTCTCCGCGCATCAATCGGACGCCTCGTCTACGTGCAACGTGCAGCGTCGTTGGACCCCGAGGGCAGCGTGAGCGTCGTCGGGGTGTCCATAATACGCGAGGAGAAAAGTGTGGCGCAGGGAAAAGAGACGGCGGACGAGCTCTTGGGGCAAACTTTTCGTCCGGTGACAGCCGCAGCGCAGCGCTCAACGATAGAGTTGAGCCCGGTAACCTCGGGATTCTGTTTTGTCGCGCGCAAAAGTCTGCACACTGGACGGGAGTCAAGATGGAGAGAGAAAGAGAGAAAGAGAAAGAGAGAGTGAGAGGGAGAGAGAGCAGACAGACGCGAGATTCCGGGCAAGGAATGTTTCCTACGGCGATACCAAAGTGTCCCATAGTGACAAAAGTTTCCAGCCCCCCTGACGCCGACATTCGTCGCTCCCGCTCTCGCCAGCCGGATTTTCGCCAGTGGAGTTTCCGGTTACTTTAGCACACAGCACCGCTGTGGCCGACTGTCTAGGACACGTCTGTTCGACCGCGTCCCTCGGCGATGGGATAAATCTTCATCTGGAATCTTTAGGAGGCGCCTGACGATCCCTCGTGGAAATTAAATTCGAGTGATCGCTAAAACTTTGTGTTACTGCGAATCGAGCGTTAGTGTTCAATTTTGACACATTGAGCTTTTTTTTGCTGCATTGGCTACTTTGGCACGTTTATCTAGGTCTTAAAAAAAAATTAAAAAATACTGCAAATATGGCGTTGGTATACAAATTTGTATTGCTGGCGTCTGACGATCCCTCGTGGAAATTAAATTCGAGCGATCGCTAAAGCTTTGTGTTACTGTGAGTGGAGCGTTGGTATACAAATTTGCCAGTTTGAGTTGTAGTTTTTTTCTGTATTGTTTACTTTGGCACGTTTATCTAGGTATTCAAAAAAATTCAATTTTCTGCAAATGTAGCTTTGGTATACAAATTTGACAGCGTAAGCTCTACATTTTTTTATTGCTACGACGTTTACTTTGCACCGTTGTGGCCGAAAGTCGGGTACACGTCGACCACGTTCCACGCGACGAGATAAATTTTCATTCGGAATCTTTAAGCCCTTTGGAAACTAAATTCCAGCGATTAGCCACGTCAAGTTGCCAATTGATGCAGAGTTGGATGCAGCGTTTAAACGATCAACGACGGGTTCAACATTTTTTTATTGCTACACATTTTACAGCTTACGCTCTAATTTTTTTGAGGATTTTTAAGAGTGTCAAAAGTCACCCTTGTCGAGAGAGTCGCTTGTGACGGCTCTGCAAATCCTTCCACTTGGGGGGTGGAAACGGGGCAGCTGCGTCATGAAGATAAAGTACAATAACTATCCGGCATTCACTATTCACGTCAATTTTTTAACGCCATTTTTCTCCCCTTTCGTCCACTCCTCATTCGCGCTTATTTCACCTCTCAGTGCGCCACTTTTTTTATTTCGCTTGCCCTCTGTAAACCCGATACTCCAATTTGCATCACTTTCCCCGTGATTTCAGGTCCCGCGGGGAAATCTTCGAGGCCTCCGGCCGCCCGACGGACGAATTCTTTCGCTAATTGGATCACTCTTTTGTGCCCGGGCGGACTCGCTCTTTCTCCGGAGCTTGCTCTACGAGTGTCAGTCGTCGTTTGGTAATTAGAAAGAGGATGCGAACACGCCCTGATTGCAGTCGCTGACCACGACGAGTCTAATCGCACGACCACTAATAACACATTTCCGAGGGCACAAAAGATACGGCCGAAAGTCTTTTGTTCCACGAATCTCAGCATCTGCTGTGGTATTTATGTTTTTAGTTTCGCCTTTTTTATTTCATTTTTATTTTTGTCTTTTTTACTTCATTTTGATGTCTTATTTTGTTATGTATTTAAATTTAATCTAATAAAATGTAGAAAATTAGAAAAGATAGCGGAGATATAAATAGCACAAATGTGGAAATTTCGCGTTAGAATTTGGCCAAATTGGATTTCCTTCGGCGCCGCGACCGACACGCTATTATAATACTACCCGCCAAATTATGAATAATGGAAACGGATGTAGGCTCTCGCGACCCGAGAACTTCCGGATATATCGGTCCCTGTGCGCGGAAACGCGTTTTTTTCAATTAACGAATTCCCATAACATATCGTCCCGCGATACGCGCGGCGGTTCCGCCCCAATTATCGCGCGCAAAATATTATTTTTATTTCAGTTAATTTTTCCGCTTTCTTATTGCGCGGCTCTAATTAAATACCGTGTAATTTGCCGGCGTGAGAACGGCAAAGTGTCTCCCCGGATGAGCATAATTATAACGGTGATATTAAATTACACGACGCGTTTCCTGCTATAAAAAATCAGGATTATAAGATTTTTTATTTGACTCGCATAAAAAATCTTAAAATTCTGATTTCTTTTTTTAATTAACAGACACTTTAACAATTTAAGCCAGACATTTTAACAGTTTAAGACAGACAATTTAAGTCAGTTAATTTTGAAATTTCAAACTTCAACGTGTAATAAACTAAATTGTGTCGAATTGACACAAACAATAAACAATAAATTGTGTCAAATTGACACAATATATTGTAAATTGTGCCTCAGGCTCGAATCTCAAATAATCGGTGTCTCCCATAAGCAGCGATCCGGAGTTTCTGTCACATGGCCCGGTAATTTTGGCAGTGTCTGATCAAAGCTGATTTCACTCAAAAGCACAGTAAACTGTTTCCTCAAAGGCGGGAGGTGTCGCAATCGACGCGATGGGCTGACGCTATTATACATAACAGCGGACCCAATTCCCAAACGCTTCGTTACGGTCGCGGAAGAGGCAAACAAAGGGAACCCGAGCGCCACGTGTTGCGTTAATTGAGGTGACTCTGCGGCGAATTATTGGCGGTTCCATCAGTTGCGAATTTTCGATTAATTGATTCCTCCTTAGGAACATTAAAATCTGAGGATTTGAAGACTTTTTATTAGCCACATTTTTCCGACTTTTAGCCTAAGCAAAAAAAATCCCATTCTCTTTGATGAAACATGAATAATTTTGACAGATTTCTGCCAACAAATGTAACGTCAATATTTTTTTCAAATAAAAAATATATTGAATACCTATTTAAGAAAAAGCTGAAAATAAAACATTCATTAAATGGCAAATTTCCAAAATGGTATTATTCGATATATTGTCAACTACGTGTTTTTGTTCTTATTACACGTCCGATCAGAACATTCCAACTCTAACGAAGACTGTAAAAACGATCACCTCACTTTTCACCCAGTTGTCAAGCGCAGATCGAAATGCGCTATTTCGTGTCAAGCCGAAAACTCAGCCGGATTAATCTCCTTCCGCCGGTCGGTGCATCGATCAGACAAGAGATGAAGAGAAAGCGACGAGGATCAGATATATAGTGAGAGTCACTGGCGAGTCTGAAGAGATTTGATCGTCGCTGATAAGTCGCGTCATTGAAGCAGCCCAACTTACAGCTTAGTTGCTTAAAGTCCCAACGACCTGAAGTCCTGCAGTGAGATCTAAATGAAATACGAGGCAAAACTAGAGATCAAAAGAGAGGAAGAGAGAGAGGTAAATGTAAATATTAATTATCGTCCCCTCGGTCGCCTTGAGAGCCTCGTTTCTCGATTAACGTGTTTCCCAGCGTGATCTGGTTGGTCCGATCAGCTCCTTGCGCTAAATCGCCATTCCGCGTATGTCCTCGAGTCACGAGGTCACTCGACAGATATAATCGAGTGTGAACCGAGGAGGCCACTGATCTGTCGATGCATAGGATAATTACCCGATCTATTCATATCGACCCATTAGGCCGCCTCACTCGAAGGGACCGCTGGGCCACGCGTATTGGCCACGAATTCCAACCCATATATCGGGTGTTTACTTACACCCGTAAGATGGATGTGGAGCCGATACCCGACTGTGATACGTGATACACCGGGGCATATGCGCGTCCACAGCCGCACGCGGCTCGGCTCGAATGCGAATTAACTCCGGTGACCGGTGTAGCGTTAAAGTCCGAACCGCCGTGGCCATTACGCGACAGGCATGGAAACGGAAGCGATCGATACACGCAACGACCGTTTTTCGTAATTCTTATTAACGTAATTTTTATTTTTTAAATGGATTTACTGATTTAATCATTGCTTACATGGAGTACATTTTGTTCTCTTATAGCAAGGGGGGTTCAGCATGCGTATCATTTTTTACAACAAGTTGGAACTACTTGAAACTGGTTCATTCATTGAATGGGAAAGCTTTGGACATAAGACTTTTAACTATTAACGTAATTAATTGGAGAATTGAAATTAAATGGAAATAAAACTAATTTATCAAAACCATATAAACAAACTTTAATGCACTTAAATAATTGCAGAAAAAAATCGAAATTGAAATAAAAGCAATTATTTCTATCATTGAAGTAGCCATGCAAGTAATTTTAATACAATAATTATTCACAAAAAACAATACGAAAAACACAAAGTACATTTTAATTTACAGAACGAGCCGTACACGCCAATTAAATTTTTCCCAAAAAACTGCAGCGTTTTTTGCAGCCATTTCCGGATCACTTTGTCGGGAATTTTTGAAAAATGATTCTGCTGGAGGATTTTCTTTTAGCACAGATCATATTTTTATTTTATATCAAGGAACTCGAACGGCTAAAAAAATCGTCACAAAAGTTTTACATAAGCTCCAAACGGTAAAAAAGTAAAAAAAATCAACAACTCAAAAAAACACAAAGCACTTATCTACATTTAAATCCGCAAAACGAGTTGGACACACCAATTAATTTATTCCCAAAAAAGCCAAGCATATCTCTGTCCCCGATGACTCTCATACATTCTCATTAACACGTCGTTCCGCGGGTCGGTATTATTAAGCGCGCATCGACGCCCCCGTTCCCCGGGTTCTCCGGGTCTCAGGCCGTTCCCGGGGCGAGCGCGAGAGGCCTGAATTATCTCGGCGATTTATCTTCGAAACGGGCCGTGTCGGCGCACACCGAGCGCACTGCCTGCTGCCTGGTTTCAACTCATCGAAACTCGAAGGAAGCGGAAGCGGGGAAAACGGGAACGAGACGGGCGAAACCGGGCGCGGGGCGGGAGACGAGCGAAGAGATTCGGAGCTTCGGAGCCTCGGAGATCTCACCTGCCCGGCAAAGTTGCCCCTCGTGCATCCACGGGCAAAGTGCGCGCTCGTCCCGTCCCGATCCAGTGGCCTCCACCTCGGGGTAGTAGTAATACCTATCTCGGTTTCAGGTATACGGCGCTTCGGATAGGTGGAAACGGGTACGAGGGAGAGAAGAGAAAGAGAGAGAGAGAGAGAGAGTCGGGAGACGCAGCGGATGATTCGCCCCCCTCCCCCCACCCCGCTCACCGATATCCGCCTCCCGCGTTCGGACGAGGAATTTCTCTCGAAAAGTTTTGGATACCCCGGCAGACAGCGCGAGACAGCGCGCGAGATCCACTGTGAGCATCCGGTGTATATTCCACTGGCGTAGCCCAGAGCTGACCGCCTTTTCACGAATGCTCGAAACTTCGCGGATCCCCCCGTGGGGCAAGCGGGGATGGGGGGGGGGGGGATGAACCCCAGCTTCTCTATATCCGCAGCTACCTCCGCGAGCAACAACTATAACTGAGAGGTAAAACTCGCCCCCTAGCCTCGCGCATACCACGGAGAGAGCAGATCAGACGCTTCGTTACTGTTGATACAGCCAACGTTAAGAAATTCTCGCGAAGTTGCAGCGTTAGCCGCATTTTTTTCCGCTTGGCCACCGCGGAAAGGGAATTGGCGAAGATGGAGGGATTATTCGCGCTGAGTTCGTTCACTTTGGTTACTGGTTATTGCGTTTCTTTTTTTCTATTTTTTTTTTTTTTGAGGCGGAGACTGGGGTTGTTGGGATTTTTATTCATTTAAATTATTGATATTTCTGGCAATTTCATTTGTTAATGAGGAATATTTTTATTTATTTCATTTGATTCAAGTTATGAGTATTTCTGTTAACTCGATGTAATTTGGTTGGTGGAATTCGATTTAATTAACACAATAAATACTGTAATTAAAGCTCGAATAATTTGTCTTTTAGAGGTATTTTTTATTGACAATTAAAAAATTAATTACTCAAAATAAATTACTCAAATCCAGGTACTGGACAAATTACATTTCAGAGCAGTTTTTCGTCGTGAATAGATAAATCATTGAATTAAAAATGCAATGTCCAAAGTGTCAAAATTTCGGAGTAAGAAAAACCACACTCGAAAAAGGAAAGCGCTTGATAAACCGGCGTGAACGAGGTCGGCGAGCGAGGAGTCGGCAGAACCTCGCGAGCGCCAACCTCTTAATCTCCCGTGAAGCGCGACGCGGAAATTCGAAGATTGCGAACTCAACCGCGGAATCTGAAAATGCTGAATCCGCTGTTATACAAAGTTACCGCGAGATCGAATATTCGTTTTTTTTTCTTTTTTTTTTTTCTTTTCATATATCCAACGGAAGTTGATCTTCTCTGGTTTTATCTTCGCGCGCTGTACGTGCGATATCATGTTGGATTTATCTTCACGCGCTATATGTGCGATATCATGTTAGCCACTTCTTTGGCCATTCTCGCGTTTTATATGATGAAACTAATAATCACAGCGAATCGAGTCTGTATAACGGGATCCTCGTTGTACCCTCGACATGACGATTGACTTGAATTCGAAACACATAAGATTGCCCTGTACCTGCCTTGATATACGTCCGTCCGCCCATAGGAAGCGAGCCCGCGCTATCTTGGAAGTTCAGAAAGCTCGCGGGTGGGACTCGACCGAAGGAGCCAGCGGACCCGGCGTAATTGAATGAAACTCTCTCCCCGGACTTCGGTATCGAGACAAACTTTCGTGATCTGATGCTTTCCACTCCAAATATACCTGTGTCCGGCTGTCCGGGAGACGCCCAATAAACCAACGGTAATAATGCACTCGGTGCTTCTCTGTAATCCGATCGAGCTGGAACAAGAATACCGTGAGTGGTAGATAAAAAATTGAAAAAAGTTTTCAGGGCCAACGTTAATTTCGTAAATTACGACTACATTCGTCATTGCCAAAAGATCGAAAATTGAGGCCGAGTGAGAAATTTCGCGATGACATAAAACTGGCTGCATTGACAATTTTTTCTTTGGAAAAAAGTGCTCTTGAGATATTCTTGAAATTTCGCGAGGAAATAACTTAGCCGAAACCGTACTGGTATTTTTTTTTACTTTGAAAGAAAAATGTTTGGAATATATTTTTAAGATTTCTCGAGTGAATAAAATAGTTGAAGCTGCAATGGCATTTTTTTTAGTATGGAAGAAAAACTTTAAAAATATTTCAAAAATTTCTCGAGGATATAAAATAGCTGACCCTATATCGGTATTTTTTAATTAAAAAAAGTAATCTCTATACCAGGTTGGAAGCAAAGAACGATGTGTTCACTGAAGTACAATAATTACTGTCTCGACCCGGTGTAATTCTTGCTCCAAGAATTTCTTTTTCTGCCTCATAGTCGTGTTCAAAGTCCGCTCTCGCCATTATCCAGCGCTCGTAATTTTGCATTGAGCCTCGAGTAGGCAAAACCGACAATTTGTCAGAGGTTCGTTCGCAATTTTCGCCGCAATTCATGTAACGTCGAATCGTTATGCGCCCCTTTGCCGCGAGCCACCGCTGCCGCCCCCCACGACTGCGCTACATAGTTATACCAAATCGGATGGAAAACTTCGTTAGTTCGGGAAATAGAGTATTAAAGAGCCGAAAGGGTGAATTGAAACGGTGGAAACGCGGGCTCGGCATTGGCCGCCCGACCGACTAGTAGCGGCAGATTGCTTTTCGATTCAGTCAGCGGGGACGACGACGACGACGACGACGACGACGACGACAACGAGGACGACGACGACGGTTCCGCTTTCGGTGCGAACGGCGCGGTGAATGGCAACGGAGGAGCAGCAGCGAGTTTCAGGCGCGACTCGAAGTGCGCGCCGCATCCGCGCGTCTCGACTTCGGCGAAACTTTTTCATTAGCGTGCGAGAGCGAGCGAGCCGCTCGCCGTTTTGTCTCTGCCTCCGTCGTCGCGTTGCTCCCCAGGCACTGGGGACGGATGCCGTGGAAAAGCTATTAATAGTACTGAATTTAAATTGATCAGAACTTATGTGTCGCCCCCTCTCCCCCCCCCCCCCCTCTCTCTCTCTTCCTCAGGCGCTGAAAGCCCTGAATTCTGCGACTTCGAGGCATCGAAGTCGCAGGTCTTGGTAGTTGCTCCGTGACCGGGTTGGATCGTCTTTATCTAATAACCCAGTTGGACTGGGATTCAAAGGGAAAAAGTGAAGAAAGAGGCTTTCTCTGGTAGACAAATTTTGCCGCGATTTCTGGGTCACTCGGCTGGAAATTTTTGAAACGTTCTTCTCGTCGAATGATTTTTTAAGTACAGATCATTTTTAATTGTTAATTTTGATAACTCATTTCTTAATTTACAATTTGATTTACATCTTTTTTTTATTTTGGTATCAATAATTTAATTTTTATTTCAGAGCTCGAACTGCCAAAAAAGTAAAAAGAAGGATGCAAAGTCGAAGTTTGCACATTGCTTCCTCGTCCAGTTTCATTTTTCACAAAGCCGCACCGCATAAGGAAGTTTACTTGTTAATTCTGAGTTCCTACTAGAGGAAGCTCTGTGAAAAATGGAAATTAATGAGGAACCAATATGCAAAGTTCTACTTTGCATCCTCCTACTTCTACTTGCAACCGAACAACATCAAATTTACCTGCATTTATGAATAACTATTTAGCTAAACCCTCCAGCTTCCAAAACTTCAAAATCACTTAAAATCCGAATCGCTTTACCGAATTCGTCCAAATTCAATAGCAAACAACTTTCAACGAATGTTCAGTTATGAGTAATTACTTAGCTAAATCGGCGAACTTTTAGGTAGCTCCTCTACTTGCACGCCAAATTTTATCCCGATAGCTTCAACTATCACTTAGTAAGAGGCGATAGAATTTTTTAAGCCCTGCACACCCCCATGGAAAAAAGTATGCAAGAAAAGTGTATTTTTCGATATATCGAAAAATATATAAATAATGTACGTGGTATAATAATCACATACTTTTTTGTATACTTTTTACATATTCGGCAATATCACATATTTCGCGCGAACGTATATCCGGGCGAATATACGTGCAGTATACTTTTTTGTATATTCCTATGTATATCTGACGAACATACGTACGGTATATTTTCTGTATACATACATAAATTCATACATAAATGCATGTATAAGGAGTATATCAAATATATATATGTACAAGTATATTGCCATATATACTTATAAAGTATACTGAAAGTTTTATCCCAAATATACCATTTTTCGCGCAAGTATACATGGTGTAAAAAAAAATACTTTTCAATGTATTTTCGAATATACTTTTTTTCCATGGGGGCACACTTTACGTACATACGATTATTTTTTCTAAGCCATTTTTCGCCATTTTTTTCATGAAAACCACGAAAAAAATGTAATGAAAACAAATCTTCCTCTATGAGGTATAAAACAAAATCGCAAAAAATATATATCAGACGTAAGTCACTTCGTCGTTGCAGTCGCATCGAAACTGAATTTCTGCGTTAATCAGTATGACTCGGGCCGCGAGAGGTGGCTGGAATATCCGGTGCTCCTCACAGACCGGAAACTTCCGGTCTATAAGGAGCTCGAGATCTCTTCCTCATCCGAAGAACGTGATCTTGCAAGACGCGGAGGTCGATATACCGGGCGGCGCTCGCGAGTCTGCGAATACATCTCATATGTATGTACGCGCCGGGAAGCAGCGGGCATTTAGCATAGAAACTGCGTTCGACGATGGCTGCTGCGCCAGCAGTAGCTGCGCCAGCAGCGGCAGCGGGATCGTAATCTAAACTAATCCCGGCATAATCCAAAGCGCGGAGCCAGCTACTGGCTCCCCCGGATACCAGTAAACACAACCGCGCTAAATTGTATAGCGCGCTTATGCATCTTGATGTTTAGTTTATAATGACGTGTGCGTCGGTATGCGCGCGCGTCTCCCGCCGTCGTATCAGCGCCGTTATATAACGTCAATAATGCACGCTGCAAAGGAAACTCCGCGCGGCGCTCTCATTTGCACTAACGTTTCATTTGCTTCTGGCACGGCGCGACGCCGCGTCGGGATTATCATATCCTGATACCCAAATTTTCGGCTCGCTCGCGGACGACGATGGGATTGCGTGTCAGAGATTTTTCGTGCTTGTGCGAAATTACGTTTTGACGACATTGGGGTGTAGTTCAAAGACCGACATTTTTAAAAGAATTTTTTTGCGGGTTGAATATTGACAGTTTTCGATTTCTGGCGAAAAAAAAGTCGAAACACATGATTTTCTTTTTTGCAAAATCAATTAAAAGTTAGTGGACACCAGTGTTTTCGGGAGTAGAATATGCGACTTGAGAACGATGACGCAGGTGAAAAGTCGATATTTCAAACCGAAAATTTTCGTGGGGTCGATTTTTGACATTTTTGGCCCAGAGCCGCATTAACGATTTCTGGCGAAAAAAATATTTTTCTCGAAGTAAACTAAAAAAGGAGTGACGACAGTGTTTTCAGAGGTTAAATATATATGCGACTTTAGTCGGTTCCACTCGTTTCTCACTGTAAATCTCTGTAAACTCGCTAAAATCCTTCGTAGACTCTGTAGAAACTCCAACAAAGATTTTTCAAAAAAATGTCACCCCGTTACCAAAAATTGCCGCAACTTTTCCACCGCAATCTCACCGATAACCCTTCGATTCCCCATCCACCACGACTTCCTCCCTCGAACCATATACCCCACTTAATTCTTACCCACAGCTCAGTGCCCACAGTCAGCCACCCGAAGACCGCGCGTTACCCACCGAACGTCGCTCCCCTTTCACGTCGCCTCGGCACCCAAAGCCCCAGGTGTTCCTGTCCATCACCCTCGCGCTCGATTAATCCGCACGCCACTCGCGTGATAATACCTCATGTATATTACACCCCGCGTGCGCCCTGCAGTCATCCACACATCGCACACACCCAACCGGAGTCCCCGCAGCACGGATTGCAAATCGCTGCATATCCCGAGACGTCGTCGGCGATGAAACTTCCGGGGGTGATCATCGTATAACCCGGCCCGCGGGTAGAATAGAATCGTGATCCGCGCGAAGCTTCGCACGATTCGCGATTGTACTGATCGAGGAGAGAGGATATCACATCCATCTTCGACGGAGCGCGCGCCGAGTGAAACGTGCTAGGCGGCTCTCTCTGCCCTGGACGTAAGGTATGAGCGCTCTGTAACGTAGAGTATGAAGGAAGTTTTCGCCAAGTGGGGTAAAAGTGTACGAGCCCCCCCTGCCCCCTGCCCCCTGCCCCACCAGCGAGCGCCCAGGCTATTTGCATTTTATTCCGTCGTAACGTGGGTCGATGGGGCGAGGCGCACGCGGCGAGTCGGATCTCGAGAACGTCGACGTGATCTAGCTCGCTGTGCCTCCTAGACTCAAGAGACGCGCTGTGTGTGTTTGTGTGGAACAGGGGGAAGAGTGGAGGGGGGGGGGGGGCAACGAAAACGACGGGGGATGAGGTGCGACTGCCACTAACGTTGGAAAACTCTCCTTCTGGTTTGCTCCGTGCGGTGCCGCTTCAATTGCAAGCAGCGGTGCAGGAGGGGGCTGAGGAGGGGGGGCAAGTGGCGCGCACCATCCTGACCGAGTTTCCCATACTTTGTCCTCCCCTCCCCATGCGCGTCTCTCGTTGCCGCCTTGGCCTCTACGCCAATAAAAACGGAACGGCCGTATTTCCTGCGTAGCTAAATTGGATTGGCAGTTTATTGGCAATATTCGTTTGCGTGGCGTCACGCCAGATCCGGGGGGGGGGGGGAGAGGGTGTCCCCCCTTGTGTGGCTCGGCTGCCGCGCGCGGCTTATGGACCAACAAAAATCTCCTCGTCCTCGTCCTCATCCTCATTTACGTGGCGCGTACACTCTTGTCCGGGGGTCTGGTCGAAAAACTGTCCAGGCGCTGGCCTGATTTAGGGCTCGGGGTGTGTTTATGGAGCTGGTACCTTCCGTCGAGCGGGGTGGATATAGAGGGATTCGTGTATCTTGTATTGGCAACCATTGATGTTGGGTGGATCGGGTGGTTGTGTTTGGCTTTTGCATTCGGGGGGGGGGGGGGGGACGTGAATGCGAAATTGCGCAACGTTGTCGGTAGTTTGAGCGCGGGGGGACACGAGGAAGTTTTTATTTAAGCGGAGGTTTTATTTTACGGTTGAATTGGCCAACGATATTTGAATACCCGGCCCGGGGGTTTGCAATGAGAAAAGACATTTGACGCTGTCCAATAATTTTGTCAACGCGACAAACGACTTGGAGGAGGAAAGAATTTCGTTGACAGACGGATTTCGCTGATTCGACGAATTTATCTTGTTGTTCGGGACCCCAAATCGTCAGGGAGATCACGTCAAGTTGCGGTTTTTTGCCGTAATCAAATGTGACTAATTGCGACGTTAATCGTAAACTGAACTTTGTTTGTCATTTATCGGATTGGATGGTGGAGATTAGGTCAACTGGTTTCTTGCTGTAATCAAATGTGACTAATTGCGACGTGAACTTTGTTTGTCATTTATCGGATTGGGTGGTGGGGTCAACTGGTTTTTTGCCGTAATCAAATGTCACTAATTGCGACGTTAATCGTAAACTGAACGTTATTTATCATTTGTCGGGTTGTATGGTGGAGTACACAGCGGTGGCATCGACAGAGCGACATTTGAAAAGTTCCATAGCGGTCGCTGAGTCACTGTTTCCACGTGTGCCAATAGATCCGCATGTCCTGAGCCCACTGCAAATGCCACCGGATTCCGGATACTCATATGGAAGATTTCCGTCCCTCGCCTCGGCCATCATTCTTTTCGTCCTCCGTTCCAATAAACCGAGCGTATCGTCGGTTCTCGAACCCCTCCGAGTCTCGTATTACTGGTCCATTCACTCCCGAGTCTTATACGAGCCTCGTACGACCGAATCACGTGTCCCCGCGACATCCTCGTGTCCCCTACAAGGGGCACTTTATTTAGGATACACAAACGCGTCGCGTGCTTAGGGGATTTGTCGCAGTCCATTTCGGAAGTGGCGCAGAGAGTGTAACGAAATTGGGATTTTCGGGGATCAGGGTAATCGCTGCTTACGCTGTGTCCTACAACCAGTCACAGTCGGTTACAACCAGTTTGAATCAGTTCGAATCAGTTCGAATCAGTTACAACCAGTTCGAACCAGTTTAAATGCGTTCGAATAGGTTTGAACCAGCATGAATCAGTTCGAACCAGTTTGTGTCAATTCGAATCGATTCGAACCCGGTTTGAATCAGTTAGAACCAGTCTGTATCAATTCCAATCGATTCGAATCGATTCGTACCCGGTTTGAATCAGTTGGAACCAGTTTGAACCAGTTTTCGTGTCCTAACCGGATACAATTCTATCTGACGAAACGACTCATTCCAAAATTCCATGCTCCGAAAAGAAACTACTCACTCAATTCATCAGCTTGTTTTATAGTCCAAGGCCACCCCAGATTTTACCGCTTCTCCATTTATTCCGGTCATGAAACAGGTTCGAACGGAGTCGACCTTATTCCTACTAGTATACGACCGTAACTCGGGTAAATGATTTATCCCTCGGCGCCAACTTTCGTGCGGCGAAGAGGGTAAAGGAAGACTCCAAAAAAAGTGCGTTATGGAGGCGAACCTCGGGTTTTCGGTGCGCGTTGCTGTCACGCAACGGCAATATTCCCGCTGCGAAAGAAGCGCACGTGCGGGGCTGCACCAACTGTTGGCCGCAATGATACTCGGCCTCTCGGACCGATGTGCCGCGGTATATCAGGGGTGCCGTTTTTTTTTCTCCTCCTCTCCCGCTGCGGATGTGGGTTGGCCTTTTTTGCGCTCGGTGTGTGCGTGCGTGCGCGGCCTTTTTTCCCCAGGAATATGGCCAAAGCCACCGGGAGACCAAATGAGTATCCGCGTTGACCCCGGAGTCACTCACCCTCGCGGCAATACGATGCCCCGGATTCATATATCAGTTCCGATAGTTCCCACCGTCCATTTATCCGGCGATTCTCCTTGCTCCGCGGCGCACGTATCGCCCGCGCAACGCGCTATACACGCCGACCACTTCGACGCTTTTTTCATCAGTGGCCTCGCGTTTTTTTCCGCACTATTTTTCCCCCCGCTTTGTCGAGGCCTCCTCGCGCGGCCTACGTGCGTCCTACTCACGTTATTATGCGCCACGCTGTGCGACAAACAATGAATCCATTATGCGTAATACTTTTGTCCGACGTACGGCAAAGCATCGACAAACACCGACACGGTTTTGCGGAAGTGACGACGGGACGCAACTGACACTCCTGTAATTGCTGTCACGCGGGAATGCGGACGGTACCTTTTCTGACAGCGCGACAAATTTGACTCCCTGAGAAGTGGCGACCGAGGAGGTTACACTTACCAGTGCAACCTAAACTCAGGGACAAAATGGAGCCATATAAAAAGCCATATAAAAAACGTGAAAAGTATATTACATTTTTCAAAATCAAGCAAAAAAGGGTTGTGACCAGTGTTTTCGGGGGTATAATATGCGAGTTGAGAACGATGACGCAGGTTAAAAGTTGATATCTTGAAGAAAAAAACATGTTAAGCGATAACATACCCCTGCCTGATAACACCGGGTGGAAGTCTTGTGTAATTATCATATGGGATTCGAAAAGTACGTTTTTGAATAGGCGATCTAACGCAATGCTAAGATTATGACCGAATAACGAATGCTTTTTTGCACATCATAAGCCTGAAAATGGAAACCTGAGTAGTGGACTTTTCATTTTCTACTAAATGCTCACAAATGGACCCTTTGGTATTATCTGCGCCTTTGCTACATGAAATTCTCTGTGTTTAACATTCATTTGGATTTTTGCGTTTCCAACAGACGATGCATAAGCCCAAATGCGAAGCAACCGCGTCGCGAGATGGAATGTAATTTTCGGATCCAGGTATTAATTAATAATCGATCGGATTCGACGGTTGACCGTTGATAAACGATTGATTCTAATAACCTATGACATTTTGCGAAATTGCGACGCGCGCTACGCACGGGCCGAAGCTGTGTGTCGCGAATGCGTGTGCTGCGCAGACAAAACACATTTGACGGACGATATCAAAGTAATTGGAAGCAATTGGACATGGAAGATATGAAGAGGATGAAGCGCTGATGGAAGCGGCTACGGAATTTGCCTAACGGTCAACCGATAATTACGGTGGGGTCGGCGGGTAATTTGTCCGTTAAACACGAGGCTCCTCGACAATGGCGCGGCCATTGTATGGCGTCCCGCGATTGGTTACTATAATATGGGCGAAAATCAAATAGTACTTGACCGTTTACTCATATTATCGGAGTCTGATGCGCACACATGTTCCACGCAAACATCGAACCCGCACGGATTACACCGCGCAGTCTGACCCCGCGTGAGCAAAACAAAAGTCGTGGTAAAAAAAACTTGAACTATACACACGAGTCACGTGCAAAATTATACAATTACCGATAACGCACTATAATTTTATTATTTGCCACTCCAGGGTGGAAATCCAGGCCCTAGGCAGGCCTGGCCACGTTGGCCTGGCCAGAGCCCGATCAGGGCCTGCACACTTAATTTTATTTGCCACTGTAGGGTAGAAATGCCGTGACGTTGCATTTTTTTACGATGTAACGCTGCAGATTTTCTATCAAGGCCATTGACAAACACGACCTCGAAAATCATAAAATCCACACACAAAAACGCGAGGAAATGGATGTCCGGTCAGAAATTCTTCTCATGGCGGTATCTCAAAATGTTGTCCGCAATGAATTAAAATAGAAAAAATGCGTTTTCGACGAAAATTATCCACTCATACCCATCGCCCGGTTTCGCGTCATCAGCGCGATAAAGTCGCTCGCTCGCACGGTCGGGCGCAATTTTCGTCCGTGTAACGGACGCATAATTGTCGAAATTTTACACACTGGCGCCGCACACTCGGGGGGGGGGGGGTCAACGTGTAACATTGGTGCGACGCGCGCGGCCCGAGGGGCGGTTCACGTTCGCAGGCGTGTTACACGCATTACTGATGAAAGTGGAAGCGCGGGTGGCGGTGCAATATATTTCTTAACTGGTGCATAAATTACAACTCGTGTGGCCCGGCGAGGCGAGGCGGGCGCACCGGGCGACTAACGCCCGGCGCGCTACTGCTCGTGTGCTCGCTCGTTCGTTCTCGCGAGCGCCCGCGCTATATGCACACTCTCGCCCGGCGTGGCGTCACAGGGCGCCTCTCAACCCTCGTTTATCCTACCTACCGTCCGACAGTGTTTTATATCCGCATTAGCTACCCCCTTTTTCTCGCGATGAGGGGAAAAAAAGGAGTATGAAGACCACTTTAATTATCCGACGTCTCCTATTTCCCCTCGTTTTTTATTCCTCTGTATCCAACTTTTGTTTTCGTCCGATGATTTCGAACGGTGATCACTGTATCAAGTCACATCTGTGACGACCGATGCTGGGGAAAAAATGGGTGTTAAAATAGTTAAAAAAAAGTGTGTCTCATGTATTTCTTTCTCTTTTTTTTTTGCTGGTTATAGGTCACTCGCTTTCTTCCACTTTTCCCCAGCCCATTTTATCAAACGCCTTTCCTCGTCCCATTGTGTCCCACCGTCCATGGCCGGTGTAGTCGAAGGCTGGGAAGTTCTTCCTCGCTCATTGATGCCCAGGGCTGTGTGCCTGTTCTATTCAATTCAAAGTCAATGAAAAGGTACAATTGTTTCGGGCGGGAGTGCCTGCCTTACTTTGCCCTCTTTTTACTTTCTTCGTCCTCCCCCGTCTACGGATCTCGGCGCGCCTCCGCCGCCTCGGACTGACAGTCGCGAGAGGCGGAAGGAGAATTGAATAACCAGGGTTTTGCCTGCGGCATTTCGTCGCCACATTCGCGAGCTCGCAGAACTTTTGACAAATAAAATAAAACACCGACCGCTCCCGGATCCATTCCGGTGTCGTTGAACCTGCCACGCGCGCAATCGGATATTCTGTACCGGTGATGGACGGCGCCGTATATGGGCGACGTTGAATGTATACGAGCTGCAAGCTTTTCATTTGTCGGTCAAAAATTTGGTTGGAAGAAACTATTTTTCATTGGTTCATCATCGATCAATGACGAACCTGATTTTTCCAGGGGGACAAAAAGCTGGACCAGGATTGAATGATCGGCATTGAATGAGCTTGATTGGGACCATTGAGGTGTTATCAATAGCCGCGCATTCACTGAAGTCCGGACTATTGATAGCTTGGGATCATCCATGATCACTTTGACCAACAAACCTGACGACGAAACCTGCGAAACCTGAAAGAAAATGTTTTCATTGCCAGGTTTGTGAAAATTTCAACCGGAATATCAAGTATCGGTTGAAAAGATCCAACGAATGATCGAACCAGTGATGAATGATGATTGAGATCCTCTTGTTCACCGCATATTGACCAACAAAATTGACGACAAAACCTGCGAAGCTGAAAAAAAGTCATTGCCGGGTTTGTGAAAGTCTCAACCGAAATATCGAGAATCGGTTGAAAAGACCCAACCAACGATCGAACCAGCGACAATTGAGATCCTCTTGTCAGCTGCATAATTCATCCTGTATCATCCCTGGCAGTTTGTGAAGTCACTGAAAACAGGATAAGTCGAGAACAAGGCGAACGATCTCCTCGCTGATCCCCGAACCGGATGCATCGGCGATCGTCACGACTTACGGAGTTTTCCCGGTAGCTACTTGCATTTAAATAGCACATCGGTGCGGCACGTTAGGCATCCAGTGGGTGGAGAAAACCAGCGACACGTCGGAGCGAGCCTCGTGAGTTATTCACGTCGAATCCTTGAAATCTGTTCGCGCGCACACGCGTCAAAGCCGCCCCCAACAGATTTTCCAAAGCTTTTTGTCTACCGCCTTTCGCGCTGCACACTGCGCGAAAACGGATTTGATTCTCGAGAGGTTCAGCCCTCGAGGGAACCGGAGTTTCGCTCTTTTATTCTCACCTCTCTTTCGCTTCCTTTTTCCTCGCCTCGTTCTCTATTTTTTTTCTCTTCTCGCCTCGCCTGTGTATTCCAGACATTTTTTTAAAAGAAACAGTAGCGAGATTTAGCCGATGGCGCTCTCCGAAGTCTTTGGTATGTGTCGTGTGACAAGTCTCCCTCCCCCCTCGCTCCCGTCCCACCCTCTCCAGCTCCTCGACGCGGAAACGACGACGTGTCGCTCGCTCCCGACGGATTCGACTTTCACCTTGTCCCCCTTTTTCTCTCTGCCTTGCTGCCCGTCGGCCGTATCTTCCCGCCTCGTCCTGCTTTTCCATTCCCGACGTTTACCCGCGTTAGCCGGAGTCCCGACGAGCGAGGGCGCAAGCTGCTTCGCCGCTCGGGTGCAACGTGCATGCACGTAAGACACGTTGCTGTTATGTCCACAGGATGCAGATCGACGTCTGTACAAAATGCTCGGTGTGTCGAAATGCGTCTGAAGTCAGATGTCAAAATTCAGAATTATAGAATAATGCATTATTCAATAATGACGTGGTTTTTACATTAAAATATATTTATTAAAAACATTTTGATAATTATAATTTGAGGGGGACTTCATCTTTGCGGTTTTATACTTTGCGACTGCGGTTTTTTTTCTGTTTGTTATTTTTGTTTTAAAGTATATACAATGGAAGTTCTTTTTTTTTAAAGGTAAACATTGTCGTCGGTCCAGGTCCTCAAACATGGTCATCCAAAATGGGAGGGGCAAACGGCTACCACTCCTGCTGGCACACCGTTGATCTGACATAAAAATTCTGAGCAGATTATTAATCAGTATCACTTTGGTCATGGAATGACGGAGGTTTTTTCGATTACTTCAAGATTAAGAAAATGGCGACGATTTGAAAAAAATCGATATTCCCCTGTTTTTCGTATAAAAACGTTAATAAAAAATCGAAAAATTAAGTTATAGAACAAATAGAAAAAAATACCGCAGTCGTCTACATTTATTCGTTTCTCCACAAAAAAATAAAATGTGAGCACCTGAAAAATGGTGCTCCAAGGTCGAAGGCCCCCTTAATATTACCATAAAAATGGGGTGCTCCTACAAGCCCAAATAGACACAAGCCCGAATGGCCACAAGCCCGAACTATCAGTATAATACAGCGACATTAACGCGACCTTAACATATAATCCAATATGATTAAAATTACTTATTGCTCCTTTACCAATTATCATGTATTTATCGTTAATCTCATTTTATTATATTCTTACACATAGTTAGTTTTACAACTTTACTATTTTATAATCCGTAACAACATTTTCGCTGGAATCGCGACAGCGTCAAGTATTTGTCAAAATGGCAACGCCTAACGCGTCCCACGGGGACTTTCGTTCTGCTTCCAGGTCTCATGGATGCGCAAGCGGGACATGCACATACTCAGCGCGGGCATATCGACGTACACGTCGGATCTGAGATTCCAAGTGATACATCCGGACAAGTCGGAGAACTGGACGCTGCAGATAAAGTCACCGCAGAGGAGGGACTCGGGCACTTACGAGTGCCAGGTCAGCACCGAGCCCAAGATGTCCCTCAACTACACCCTCAACGTTGTCGGTGAGTGCGGAGCTCCGTGCGCCGTCTTGGATAATTCAACGTGTATGGACGCCGTGCCCACCACCCACCATTCGGTGCGCGTCGACCCGTTAATCTAACTCGACATTTCTCCCGACCGTCTGCCTCGCTCGCGAACCGCGCGCAAAGCTTTCATCAGCAGCTTTCATGTCACTCCGGGACTCGTTAGCTTTTTTTATTTATTTTTTTCTTCCTCTCCTGAAGCAGTATTATATTCTCCATAACGCGACCAGCAACTACGAGGCAAAACCTGGAAAACAACGCAGTAATGACGGGAGCGATATAAAGACTTCGTTTCTTTTTTCTTCTTTTTTTTTTAATGCGGTGAGAAAATACAGCGGGTCTCGCCTTTCAAGTACCCGGCGACTGAAACGCGGAGTATGCGTTGCCACCTTTTGATGCCGGCGCTCAAAGAAGGCTTCGGCAGGCTTGGCAACTGCGCGTGACAGATATTCATTAATTGCTCGCTGTGGCAAGTACGTCGAGCGCATAGCTTAGTGAGAAGCTGCCGGAACGAAATTGTCGGACGTTGGGGCCCATCGAATCGTTGCAATCGATCATGGAAAGAGCTGCCTCTTTCAAGTCGGCAGTTTTGATGACATATCGAGAGGCATTTTTTTATCCCAGCTTCGGACCATTTTCACAAAAAACAATACCTGACACAAGCTTCTTACCCTAAATCAGTTTGCTTCTTTTAAGATACAATCTTAAAAGAGAAATTGATTAACTATGTCTGTGTTCAATTGTTCACCTTGTCTTTGGATTACCTGAAACAGGCCACGATTCTTCATTGGTAACTGAAAGTCCACAACGGTTTACGTGTTGTTGTACCTCGTGACACCTTATGGTACCTTGAAACGAGTTAGCACCTTTTGCCTCAAAAGGAGTTTTCTCCGTTTCAGGTAACATCACTCTGATGGTATCAAACACAAATTTACTGACCACGTCCACCTTCTCCTGTCGTACCTAAAAAAAGCGAGGTCTCCTGATTACCAACCCAAAGTCTCCAACACGTTCTACGTGTTACCTCAAAACCAACGAACCCTTCGGCCCTTCGCGCCAACCAAAAAGCCCAACGTCGTGTACCAACCGGCAAGTTCAACTTGTCGGCGCCATGTTCACGCCCCCATCTCTGTTTTCAACTTCCCCGGTCGCCCTACGGTTAGGACGCAAAGGGCGCACCTTACACACACGAAGCCCACTGTAAAACGATGCATACAGCATCTCCCCTGCTCCTCTGGGGGATGAAAATTTCGTCTCTAACGGCGTCGCACGTGTTGACGTCGCCATAATAGCCTGGCGTGCAACTTGTCGGGTGCAGAGCACGAGGAGTCGTTCGACGTCGAACGAAAGTAAACGAGACGAGGAGGAGACGAATGGGAAAAGCATCGAGGTGGAGCGAGCAGGAGCTTCGACTCCTGCTCGCTCGCGTACTGAAAAGCCAGGGAAACTGAAAGCCGAGTAGAGGCCGCGTTCAGTTTCGCCCATGGCTTTCGTGTATGGCTTATTATCGCCGACAGTCGATGATCCTTTGACTCGCACGTCTCGTCCGGTTCATGACACCCAGGACGCCCTCGTATCGTGAAGCACGAAAGCCGATAGCGGAGTCGCGTCTTCCTCTTCCGAACCCGGTCACGTGTCCCGTCTCACTACCATCACCTCCTTAAATCCCGATTCTATCGTGACTCGAAAGTTTTTGCCCCCTGGGCGGCGGTGCCGGATATAACTTTCCATGGGGTGGGGGAGAGAGGCTAAGTGGTGGGGGAGGATGAGGAACAGGAACGGAGGGACAAAGTGGGGGACGACACTTTTGTGCCGCCAGGGAAAAGGAAGACATTCTGGCCAGGTGTTGCATATCTTCCGGTGACTGCACTCGGCTATTCGATTTTTAACGGCGCCACCTATACGGCAGACCACTTACTTAACCCGAACGCCGTATATACAGTCATACGTATTGTGGAGGGCGAAACTTTTCCTGGCATATGCGCGGCGTCGCCGGCGAGGAAAGTCGATGGGATAATAATAAAGTTGGTGGAAAGAACCAGGGACGATGTGAGGGGAGGTGGGAGTCAGAAGTCGCGGTGGCGATTCTTCACCGTTTTATATTCCACTTTGGAGCAGAAAAAAAAACCCGGGAGCGACACCGCGGGAGACGCGGAACGCTGATAGGTCGTGTTCGCTTTTTGTGGTGTAGTTTGCGAATTTGTGATGGTCGTTGAGTGGACGGAATTTATTGACAGCTGTGTTCGATGAATAAATGTCGCAGGGTTTGATGTACAATGTGAAATGTAGCCTAGGATTCAGGTGGGTCGGGAGTCGATAGCCATACTTCACCATTTTATTCGACTTTGAAGGGGAAATGGACACAACACTTTTGCGTTGTTGGTCAAATGTTCAGAATTCATTGACAGCTGCGTTCAAGTAAAAAACATATCGCCTGTGATGTCACATTGTTCGATTTATCCCAGAACATGTAGCGTAGTTTTCAGGTGGGTCGGAAGTCGATGGCGATACTTCACCATTTTATTCGACTTTGGAATGAAAAAAGGGGGCAACACAAAACAATTCACAACACAATTATAATACAAAAATATACTGCACAATAACGACAGCAATTTTCCATCACGCCAAGTGAAGTTTTTTTGGCATTCAACCGTGGGCAACCTATTCAAAATTTACCTCCTTAAAATCCGTCTCTCCCTCCCAGCCCCAAGTCGTTCCTCCAACGCCCAGAACGGCCAAAGGCATCCAAGACGTCCATACACCACTTTTTCCCCCTCGTTCCAGCCGCGCAGTCGAATCTGCAGGGGACACTGAACTCAGACCCAAAAAGCGTTCGACCAGTCGACCGTGGTTTCCCGATACCTGCAGTACCTATAATACCTCGCCACGTTTTTTTTTCCTCTTTCGCCCGAAAGAAATAAAAAAATCTAAATCGCATTTCCGACCAGTAAATTATGTACACTGGAAAATGCCTGCATTTTCGCGTGTGCGCGCCGCGCGCGTCTCGTGCCTCCCGTGCATGATATAAATACGTATTGATTGCACACACACGCGCGTAAAAAAAAAAAAGAAAAAACGTATCGCAATCGTCCATTCGAGAGGTTGTGGTCGGCCCGGCATTGGAAATCTAAAGCGAGCGGCAATAAAACACGGGACTGCCGCTCGGGGCGCCGCCACGTATCGTGCCCAACAGCAGCGCGAGGACTTCACACTGACTCAGCCTCGCGTGCGGTTTTACTGACGCTGACTGTGTGTGGCGCGCGTTTCCGCGCATTCGTGTGTGAGCGCGGCCTCGATATTTTTATCGCACAAACGACGAAAAACCGATTCGGTTAAATTCTCCCTCAGTCCCAGCTACTTTCGCCGGTCCCTTTCCCCCTCGCCCGCAGGTATACAGGGGGCACCTATATATGCCCCAATCATTTGCCAATATCCAGCGCGAAATTCGTCCGATATCGCGATCCGTGACTCCCTCTCTCTCTCTCTCTCTCTGACGTCCGTCGTTCTCTGCGCTCGAATTCGCGCCCGTTCGTTTGTCCCCCACTTTTCCTACGTCATTTTTTTAAATATTATTCCCCACGATCGTCGTCATTTTTCGACTTTCATTCTTGCCGTCAGATGCAGAAATACTTTTATATATTTCTATATTTCACGACAAGAGAGAAAGCCGAAAGATAATAATAATAATAATAATAATAATAATATCTAAAACATATATGAATAGTAATAGGAAACGGATTTCTGTATTTGAGGAAAAGAAAGCCGAAAAATTATTCAACGGGAAAAATGATTCTGGTAATTTGAATTTCGAATTTTCCCATCTCGAGCCGCGCGATTATTTATCGCGCCTCATTCGGGGTGCGTGAATAATTCGTGCGGCGACCATTCGCGGAAAAACGCCCAACAATGGACGTAAAACGATAAATCCCAGCGTGTAAGTGCAACGAGATAATGTCCAACACGATTCTCCGCGCGCGTATTAATTATGCGCGAATTTTAACGTCGCTTAATCCATCGCTTCGCAATCAATTTGCAGTACGCGGCGTCCTAAAATGCATTTCACATGGAGTGAAGATATCGGCTGTGCGAATAAATCAACGGGTAGTTTATTAATTACGATAAATTTGTTAATCCGGTTAACACATTTTGGGGTATTTTGAGTCGATATAATTGGGTGTCAGGCGGCGTTCATTAAACTCGGAGGATTGGAATAAATTCGAATGAATACGAAATAACGATTTTAGTCGAACGCTGACGAAAAAGAAATAGTGAGTGACTGCGGGTACTCACAAATATTATATGAAAACATCTTTAAAAGTTTCCGAGTAGTCGTAACGTTTTTTTGGGGACATTTTGTCCTAATTCATTTTTTTCCCCCGAGTGACCGTAACGCTTTTTGACGGCATTTTATGTAGTAATTCACTTTTTTCCCGCGAGACCGAAACGCTTTTTGAGGACATTTTCCGGTAAACCCTCTCGAAAGATCTTTTCACATTTAAATAAATTTAAAGCGAATACACAACGTGTTGAACGTTTCGGTTGTTGGCAACGACGCGAAATTTGTGTCGATAGCCGCGGAAACATCAAAACGGGCGATTCCCACGATTTTATGTTACCTGTTCGAGTATCATAATTCCTCGTTTAGAGGAGAAAAAAGTTTGCGACACTCGGACGATCGCGAGGGGAAGTGGAAGAATCTGTGATCGTAAGGAAAACAAAGTCGCCTCGTTGGCCCGGAAGCTCCCCCCTCTCCGCCACCCCTCCATCCCCCACGGCTTCCGCCGCGCGCGGGGCAAACCGGCGCTCCTATACTCTCACGCATCGCCTGCTCGCAAAGTGCAGTTGGACGCGAAACTTTTGTATGTGCAATCGGCGCAGTCCGCGCGCACAAAAGTAACGAGTTTCGACGCTCGTCGGTCGCGCGAGTGTTACAAACAAACGTAAATCGATGAGCGCGCGGTGCCCGCGTGCGCGATATCCGTAATAAAGATGCATAAAACGTCCGATAGTTCCTTGGTTAAATTCTCATAAAAAAAAAGAAAAAGCCTGATAAAATCAGATTCTCGAATTAAAGTTCGATTCCAAGGTTAACGTTGACGTAGAAAGTTGATGTGAAATATTAAATTACGAAATTCTGAGCAAACTGGAATTTATGAAATCTGCGTAAGAATTTTCTTTAAAAAAATCGAAAAATTAGTATTCATTTGAAATAATTACAAATCTTGATTAAATAGAACTTAAATATCTTAATTTTTTGTTAATCCTATAAAGAACTCAGTTTAGCAATTAAGGTTCGACGATTATTTCCATCTTTCACTTCGACCTAGACATCCACAAGCGAATTATTAAATTACGCAGTTCCTCGCGAAACGAAATTTCAAAAAATTACCAAAGTTCCTTTCAACTTTCGGCTTTAAGCTTTCAGTATAATTTTCTCAATATTTGTCGAAGCCCCGAGAAGAAAAGGTCTCGAGGCCGACCGGTCACTGTTTTAGTCTCATTGCAACCGAAGGGATTCGCGCGTAGGCGGAACAAAAGATTCGCACGGCTGAGTCGGAAAAAGGATTCTTCCTTTTTCCCCCCTATCGCCGGTCCCCATTGAAATATAACCCGGTGTAGCCGTGCAAATTTCCACCGCGTAATGTTCGACTCGGTATTTTGCATAATGAGCCCCGAGTTCCGCATTAAATACACGAGTGTTTTCTGCCCCCCCCCCCCCCCCCATGCACAGTAATAAACAAAACATTTCATTATACAATAACGTAATGCAACGCGCTGTGCGTTACATCGGAAAACCGGGGGTTCAATATCCTCCGATACCGAAATCCGGACAAGAAACTCCGTAATGAATACCATCGCCTTTCTCTAATAGCCAAAACGCAAAGAGGGGGGGGGGGGGAGGCGACAACGATTCGAACATCGTTAAATACAAGATGCAATTCCCGAACGCGCGACGATCGGATCGATAATCAAAAAGGAAAAGGGGGCGACAATGTCGACATTGGGCGAAACGCGCGGCCGCGCCGAACGCGGTGTAGACACAATTGTGATAATGGGTTCAAATTGTAACCCGTTCAAATCTGATAGGAAAACAATGAGGGCAATGAGAGTGAGAGAGAATGAGAGGTGGCGAGGGGGGGTTAGGTGGGGGGGACGCACATAGTGCGAAACAAATACTCGTTGAACGGTGCGGGGTTGGGGGTGAGAGGAGGGGGGGGGGGGGTAGGGTGGAGGGTTGGGAGGCAGGTAGAGTGGAAGGGGGCAGTGGGGGAAACCGGGGGGGCTTAACGCGCGGTCGTTAGTGTCGGGAATCTCGGTGGGGGGGTTGGAGCCCGCAAACAGCCTCGCATAAATTATCCGCGCGCACAGAGCGCAGTCGTTAACGGCGAGCAACGAGAATCCCGCCATTATCTTGCTAATATCGACGATAACCATGATTTTTGTCGTTACGAGGTGACATTGAGCGCCGCCGAGAGCCGTTTGAGCAACGACTTCGGCCCTGCTGCACCTACGTCCTACATAGGTATGCAAGCCGCATGCGCCCTTCATGCATTATGGCAGCTTTGATCAGCGACGTTCGGGGCGGAGAGACAAAAATAGATGAACATTTCAGGGTGTCACTAACGGTTGAAGAAGGTGACGCTTGAATTTATGCTTTTGCGGTTGGATCTTCACAACGACGGAGGATAAACCTGAGAAGGCTTGCGGAGGTCATGCGGATTTATGGAGATGGGATGCAGTGTAGGAATGGAATGAGGACGCTGAGGTGCTGCAATTTTCATAGCAGTGCTGCAGTTTTTTGTTAGTCGATCGAGTGAACTTAAAAATAGTTTAACGATTCGTACTGTCATGACTACTTGGTGAGGAAGGTCGCCTTTTTAATTGACGCTTTTGCCTCAGTTTTCACACCTCCGGGCAACCAACGAGGGTTGATCACCAATCGATATTCATTTGTGCAAATTAAATGCAGCGCCCCAAAAATGATGCGGGCGACGGTCGGTTGTTTCGGCTATGCATTTTGCGAAAACAGGACGGAAGACGTCGCGGTCCGGATATCCACTCGAGTCGCAGATTAGCACTCGGGCCGTAACCAGCCCGAGGAACGGCGAGCAAGGATTGCCAGCTGATTAGCGACGCGAATAAGATGAGGGGCCAATTCTCGCTTGAACTGGAGGGCGTGCAATACGCGACATGCTTTTCCGATTGCGAGCCCCCGGGATCGGGACCGCGCGGGCTCCTCGCCAAGTCGATTGCAGACTCGTCAGCTTTCAAGTGATTGTGCAGCCCCCATCACCCCTCCTCGGGCGGCGTGGGGGGGAGGGGAAGCTTCCAGGCGTCCCGTGGCCCACCCGAGTCTTTGTTGCGTTCCCTTAGTTATTTTTATATATATATATATTTCCCGCTCAGTGAAATAGTAAACGTCGTCAAAGAGAGTCGAATGAAATAGATGAAGTCGGGGAAATGTTTCAGCTTCGCGAACACGAAGCTGAAACATTTTTTTCCACTTTTCAGCTTTTTTTCCTTCTTTTCTTCTTTCTTTTCTTTTGCTTTAATACCCGAGTCTCAAGATTGCAAATATCTCAGCGAAATGAATGCCGAAGAAGTGCATTCGCCTTTGGGTGTTTCGATGCTCTTTGTTCGCGCACAATGAGCGCGGGTGTAAACTCCTTGGGAAATTATGCAGGATGAAAAGTACACGCGGAGCGAACGAACGGTGCCGGGTGCTTCCTGATATTACGGCGAGCGACAGGTGGAACGTGAGTGTTAAGCCCAACGTATACGCTGCATACTCGGTTACTGATGGAAATTATTGTGACCAAACTCGTCTCGTCGACAGGGAATTAGGTGGAAATTAAAATCGACAAGGGTAATTTGGGGGAAGAAAATTTACCCTATGTTATCTACAGGTTTTTTTCTGCCTTTATATATTTCTTTTATATAAATAATTTGTTTTTCTGCTATTCCCACATTCGAATCCCAGTCAATGCCCTCTATAAATCATCCGATGTGGAGTTTCCGACCGCATTGGATTTTCACCTGCAATAGTCAGCATTTTTAGGCCTGACGACAACCGCCTGTGACTCCCCTACCTTACACCCACTTAAGCCTTCCACATTATCACCATCAAACCAATTAATTAGTCTTCAATCAACCATAAACCAATCATGTCTTGAATATCCCTCTTTTAAATATATTAAATAGTTTAATGTTAAAGTTTAAGTATAAGTTAGATTCTACAATTGTTTGTTCTCATAACTAGTGACAAATAAGAAGTTCTACTTTGTTTTACTGTGTTTTTACCATCGTTAAGTTCGGTCATTAAATCAATATAAGTAAGTCGCGAGATAGTTCGAAATCTCGATTTCCATCATTAATCGAACGAGATCCCGAAATCCTTCTTTTAAAAAGTTCATGAGTAACGGAAAGCATTGTTAGCAAACTATTAGAGCTGTGATTGGTTGCCAGGAAAGTCCGTGATAAACAAAATCAGTATGGTGTCAGATTCGAAAAATTTGATAAGAGGACAGGCGCGGCAGTACCCGTAACCTTTTAAAGCTTTATAAGAGCGCAGCAGCGCAAAATTGATTAACCTATTATAGGTGATATTTTGAAATAAAAATGTCCGTGGTCGATTTTGGCGATTTTCGGCCCGGGGCCGGTTCTACGATTTCTGACAGAAAAAAAATAAATTTTGTCGTCAAAAAAATATTTTTTTCAAAATCGATTAAAAAAGGTTAATAACCAGTGTTTTTAGGGGTAGCATATGCGACTTGAGAACAATGGTATAGGTTACAAGTCGATATTTTCAAAAGAAAAAAAATTGGGGTCGATTTTGGCGATTTTCGGCCCGGGGCCGGTTCTACGATTTCTGACAGAAAAAAAAAAAATTCGTCGCCAAAAAAATATTTTTTTCAAAATCAATTAAAAAAGGTTAATAACCAGTGTTTTTAGGGGTAGCATACGCGACTTGAGAACAATGGTATAGGTTACAAGTCGATATTTTCAAAAGAAAAAAAATTGGGGTCGATTTTGGCGATTTTCGGCCCGGGGCCGGTTCTACGATTTCTGACAGAAAAAAAAAAATTCGTCGCCAAAAAAATATTTTTTTCAAAATCGATTAAAAAAGGTTAATAACCAGTGTTTTTAGGGGTAGCATATGCGACTTGAGAACAATGGTATAGGTTACAAGTCGATATTTTCAAAAGAAAAAAATTGGGGTCGATTTTGGCGATTTTCGGCCCGGGGCCGGTTCTACGATTTCTGACAGAAAAAAAATAAATTTTGTCGCCAAAAAAATATTTTTTTCAAAATCGATTAAAAAAGGTTAATAACCAGTGTTTTTAGGGGTAGCATATGCGACTTGAGAACAATGGTATAGGTTACAAGTCGATATTTTCAAAAGAAAAAAAATTGGGGTCGATTTTGGCGATTTTCGGCCCGGGGCCGGTTCTACGATTTCTGACAGAAAAAAAAAAATTCGTCGCCAAAAAAATATTTTTTTCAAAATCGATTAAAAAAGGTTAATAACCAGTGTTTTTAGGGGTAGCATATGCGACTTGAGAACAATGGTATAGGTTACAAGTCGATATTTTCAAAAGAAAAAAATTGGGGTCGATTTTGGCGATTTTCGGCCCGGGGCCGGTTCTACGATTTCTGACAGAAAAAAAAAAATTCGTCGCCAAAAAAATATTTTTTTCAAAATCGATTAAAAAAGGTTAATAACCAGTGTTTTTAGGGGTAGCATATGCGACTTGAGAACAATGGTATAGGTTACAAGTCGATATTTTCAAAAGAAAAAAATTGGGGTCGATTTTGGCGATTTTCGGCCCGGGGCCGGTTCTACGATTTCTGACAGAAAAAAAATAAATTTTGTCGCCAAAAAAATATTTTTTTCAAAATCGATTAAAAAAGGTTAATAACCAGTGTTTTTAGGGGTAGCATATGCGACTTGAGAACAATGGTATAGGTTACAAGTCGATATTTTCAAAAGAAAAAAAATTGGGGTCGATTTTGGCGATTTTCGGCCCGGGGCCGGTTCTACGATTTCTGACAGAAAAAAAAAATATTCGTCGCCAAAAAAATATTTTTTTCAAAATCGATTAAAAAAGGTTAATAACCAGTGTTTTTAGGGGTAGCATATGCGACTTGAGAACAATGGTATAGGTTACAAGTCGATATTTTCAAAAGAAAAAAAATTGGGGTCGATTTTGGCGATTTTCGGCCCGGGGCCGGTTCTACGATTTCTGACAGAAAAAAAATAAATTTTGTCGTCAAAAAAATATTTTTTTTTAAATCGATTAAAAAAGGTTAATAACCAGTGTTTTTAGGGGTAGCATATGCGACTTGAGAACAATGGTATAGGTTACAAGTCGATATTTTCAAAAGAAAAAAAATTGGGGTCGATTTTGGCGATTTTCGGCCCGGGGCCGGTTCTACGATTTCTGACAGAAAAAAAAAAATTCGTCGCCAAAAAAATATTTTTTTCAAAATCGATTAAAAAAGGTTAATAACCAGTGTTTTTAGGGGTAGCATATGCGACTTGAGAACAATGGTATAGGTTACAAGTCGATATTTTCAAAAGAAAAAAATTGGGGTCGATTTTGGCGATTTTCGGCCCGGGGCCGGTTCTACGATTTCTGACAGAAAAAAAAAATATTCGTCGCCAAAAAAATATTTTTTTCAAAATCGATTAAAAAAGGTTAATAACCAGTGTTTTTAGGGGTAGCATATGCGACTTGAGAACAATGGTATAGGTTACAAGTCGATATTTTCAAAAGAAAAAAAATTGGGGTCGATTTTGGCGATTTTCGGCCCGGGGCCGGTTCTACGATTTCTGACAGAAAAAAAAAATATTCGTCGCCAAAAAAATATTTTTTTCAAAATCGATTAAAAAAGGTTAATAACCAGTGTTTTTAGGGGTAGCATATGCGACTTGAGAACAATGGTATAGGTTACAAGTCGATATTTTCAAAAGAAAAAAAATTGGGGTCGATTTTGGCGATTTTCGGCCCGGGGCCGGTTCTACGATTTCTGACAGAAAAAAAATAAATTTTGTCGTCAAAAAAATATTTTTTTTTAAATCGATTAAAAAAGGTTAATAACCAGTGTTTTTAGGGGTAGCATATGCGACTTGAGAACAATGGTATAGGTTACAAGTCGATATTTTCAAAAGAAAAAAAATTGGGGTCGATTTTGGCGATTTTCGGCCCGGGGCCGGTTCTACGATTTCTGACAGAAAAAAAAAAATTCGTCGCCAAAAAAATATTTTTTTCAAAATCGATTAAAAAAGGTTAATAACCAGTGTTTTTAGGGGTAGCATATGCGACTTGAGAACAATGGTATAGGTTACAAGTCGATATTTTCAAAAGAAAAAAATTGGGGTCGATTTTGGCGATTTTCGGCCCGGGGCCGGTTCTACGATTTCTGACAGAAAAAAAATAAATGTTGTCGCCAAAAAAATATTTTTTTCAAAATCGATTAAAAAAGGTTAATAACCAGTGTTTTTAGGGGTAGCATATGCGACTTGAGAACAATGGTATAGGTTACAAGTCGATATTTTCAAAAGAAAAAAAATTGGGGTCGATTTTGGCGATTTTCGGCCCGGGGCCGGTTCTACGATTTCTGACAGAAAAAAAAAAATTCGTCGCCAAAAAAATATTTTTTTCAAAATCGATTAAAAAAGGTTAATAACCAGTGTTTTTAGGGGTAGCATATGCGACTTGAGAACAATGGTATAGGTTACAAGTCGATATTTTCAAAAGAAAAAAATTGGGGTCGATTTTGGCGATTTTCGGCCCGGGGCCGGTTCTACGATTTCTGACAGAAAAAAAATAAATTTTGTCGCCAAAAAAATATTTTTTTCAAAATCGATTAAAAAAGGTTAATAACCAGTGTTTTTAGGGGTAGCATATGCGACTTGAGAACAATGGTATAGGTTACAAGTCGATATTTTCAAAAGAAAAAAAATTGGGGTCGATTTTGGCGATTTTCGGCCCGGGGCCGGTTCTACGATTTCTGACAGAAAAAAAAAATATTCGTCGCCAAAAAAATATTTTTTTCAAAATCGATTAAAAAAGGTTAATAACCAGTGTTTTTAGGGGTAGCATATGCGACTTGAGAACAATGGTATAGGTTACAAGTCGATATTTTCAAAAGAAAAAAAATTGGGGTCGATTTTGGCGATTTTCGGCCCGGGGCCGGTTCTACGATTTCTGACAGAAAAAAAATAAATTTTGTCGTCAAAAAAATATTTTTTTTTAAATCGATTAAAAAAGGTTAATAACCAGTGTTTTTAGGGGTAGCATATGCGACTTGAGAACAATGGTATAGGTTACAAGTCGATATTTTCAAAAGAAAAAAAATTGGGGTCGATTTTGGCGATTTTCGGCCCGGGGCCGGTTCTACGATTTCTGACAGAAAAAAAAAAATTCGTCGCCAAAAAAATATTTTTTTCAAAATCGATTAAAAAAGGTTAATAACCAGTGTTTTTAGGGGTAGCATATGCGACTTGAGAACAATGGTATAGGTTACAAGTCGATATTTTCAAAAGAAAAAAATTGGGGTCGATTTTGGCGATTTTCGGCCCGGGGCCGGTTCTACGATTTCTGACAGAAAAAAAATAAATGTTGTCGCCAAAAAAATATTTTTTTCAAAATCGATTAAAAAAGGTTAATAACCAGTGTTTTTAGGGGTAGCATATGCGACTTGAGAACAATGGTATAGGTTACAAGTCGATATTTTCAAAAGAAAAAAAATTGGGGTCGATTTTGGCGATTTTCGGCCCGGGGCCGGTTCTACGATTTCTGACAGAAAAAAAAAATATTCGTCGCCAAAAAAATATTTTTTTCAAAATCGATTAAAAAAGGTTAATAACCAGTGTTTTTAGGGGTAGCATATGCGACTTGAGAACAATGGTATAGGTTACAAGTCGATATTTTCAAAAGAAAAAAAATTGGGGTCGATTTTGGCGATTTTCGGCCCGGGGCCGGTTCTACGATTTCTGACAGAAAAAAAATAAATTTTGTCGTCAAAAAAATATTTTTTTTTAAATCGATTAAAAAAGGTTAATAACCAGTGTTTTTAGGGGTAGCATATGCGACTTGAGAACAATGGTATAGGTTACAAGTCGATATTTTCAAAAGAAAAAAAATTGGGGTCGATTTTGGCGATTTTCGGCCCGGGGCCGGTTCTACGATTTCTGACAGAAAAAAAAAAATTCGTCGCCAAAAAAATATTTTGTTCAAAATCAATTAAAAAAGGTTAATAACCAGTGTTTTTAGGGGTAGCATATGCGACTTGAGAACAATGGTATAGGTTACAAGTCGATATTTTCAAAAGAAAAAAAATTGGGGTCGATTTTGGCGATTTTCGGCCCGGGGCCGGTTCTACGATTTCTGACAGAAAAATCGTCGCCAAAATTTTTTTTTTTTCAAAATCGATTAAAAAAGGTTAGAAACCAGTGTTTTCGGGAGTAGAACATGCGACTTGAGAACGATGGTATAGGTTAAAAATCGATATTTAAAAAAAAATGTCTGAGGTCGATTTTGACGAAAAGTTTTTCAGGCACGCGCGGCAGCGCGTGTGATTAGCCTAGTAAACATAAAAATCACGTTTCGTTAGCTCGATTCGTAACACCCTGAAACTGCTTTTCAGTCATTTTTTAATTTTCAATCATTTGTATAACTGGTGAAATACAGTTTTCTATTTTCCCAGGTTTTCCGCACGTTTTGGAGTTCGAGTTGTCACGCGAAAATTTGATTTATCCGATTCCCGGGGTATTAATTTTTATCCGACAAATCGTTCCCGCTTTAGCGTCGAACGAGCCATTTTTTGTATTTTTAACGAGACACAATTGCACAATACCAGTGAATAATAATTCGTAAATTGATATTGATGCGAATTTAGTGGAAATTATAATTGACGAAAGTAATGCGTAAAAAAAAATGTTGACCTCGTTGGCGCTAAAAAATGAATTGCCCTCGTTAGTGAAAACGCTTTTCAATCATTTTTATTAAGCTTGAAATGCAGTCTCCTATTTTACCGGCTTTTTTGGGGTCCGAGTTGTCACGCGAAAATTTGATTTATCCGATACTCGGGATATTAATTTTTATCCGACAAACCGTTCTCGGTTTAGCGTTCGAGCAAGCAATTTTTTTTGTTGTATTTTTAACGCGACACAATTGCACAATGCCAGTGAATGTCGATGAAGTTACGAGGAACGGATTGAATAATTCGCGAATTGATATTGATGTGTTTCAATCAAATATTTCCGGCGCGCGCCCGGCGAAATCGATAATTGATCAAATAAATACCGACAAACGAGTTCACATGCCAATGTGCCTAAATAAATTGACGTTTCGGGAGTAAAAAAAACAAGCCCCCCCGGCACCCGATATCCGTACATACATTAAAGGCCGGCCAGTCGTGCGCATGACGCGCGGGCCAAAAAGCGGCTGAATGTGACGGATGAACGGGGAATATCAATCGGAGCGGCCGCCGAGCTTCCGCCTAATAGATTTTGTGATATCCGCGTCTGTGATGTTCACTTTCAATTAACGACATTCAATTTATTATACAGCGACGAGATATGACATAAAGTTCGGACGGGCAAACCGCGAGATTTCGCGAATCGCGCCCGGAGTCCCCGGGTAATGTCCAATGATATAAAGTTTGCCGTCCCGGCCGCGAGGCGTCAAAGGATTTCGCTCGCACTTTTGAAACGGAACGCGGACGGAATAAAAATACAACTCCGCGCGCGTCCCGCTATGAAATTTCGTCATAACTCCGAGAGCTCCGCCCTGGGATATAATTTCGCGCGACGAACATTGAATATCTCTGACAAATCGGTAATTTCAAAAGCGTCGAAAATTCAACCGTCAGAGATATGAAAATACGACCGATTTTTTTACTCTAGTTGAAAAAAAAAAGAAAAATCTTTTTCGCCATTGCCGAGAAAGATTTTTTTATTAAAGGTCAATTTTCGCGAGTTATGAAAACCTGAAATAAAATAATAAAACATTTGCAAAACTTAAAAGTACTTAGAACAAAAAATAAAGAATATAACAAAAAATAGTTTTAAAACAATTTCAAACAAATTTTAAAAAATAAAAAATAGGCAAACATATCGAATATCTTTGCTAAATCGGTAAGTCGAAATGTATCGCGCGCTATATTGGATACAGTCCCGTGCGAAAAAAATACAACCGTTTCTTGACTGCGGCTCGAAAAAAAAAGAAAAAACTTTTTCGCGAATGCCGAGTATCCGGCAGCTCGGTGAATACTTTCAATGGTGGAATACGTACGTGGCTACCGCCGCGGGAGCCACTCGAAAACCGCTGATTAGCCCGAGCGCACTTATCCTGCCCGTTGTACGGCAAAGTAGGCGAAAGGCCCGGTGCTCGCGCTCGCTATTTTACTCTCGAGCAGCGCGGCTCGTCGACGTCGGCGACACACAGCATTGAATGCGATACGTCGCGGCGAAGAGCCCGCCACGTTTTCTCTGTATCTGATCTCGTCTGCCGCGCACTCGTCTCGGTGCGAGCACTTGAGTATTCTCCGACAATTTTCGTGTCGTCGCGCAGGCTGCGATTTCGCGATGACGATGAGTCTTTTTCGTTTACAAGTGGGACACAGATAGTATCGCCATTAGTGACGTGCAGTTGATCACAAAGATGAACTTCAGCCATGCAAAACACTCCTGCAATTCTGTTGTTGAATTTCCACGACATTGCGGAGCCATTTGATGCGAGTCCTGCAATTCTGATAAAATAATGTGCCAGGGGACGGCTGATCGATTCACGCATCGGCGCAGAATCGTTCTCGATGAAAATTGGGCCACGGTCGTATTACCATTAAAACGTATAATAATTTATCATACAAAGGACCCGACGATATCGGTGACGCGACTTCGACTTCAGCCGTCCAAAATACCCCGGCAATTCTATTGTTCAATTGTCACGGCGGCTTTCCCGAAATACAGTCGCCCAGCCTCGCGGCATTTGTTCCATCGCGAACTTCGGGCGCTCGATAAACGATAGTGACCTTTGAATCGCCGGCCCCGACGAAGTCTGACCCACTTCGAGTTTTAACGGCTCCGCGTTTCGTCGCACGCGGCCAAAATTTTTTAAGACGTTGCGTCCGAGAACTTTTCTCAAAAATCTCACAAAATGGGAATAATTACGAGAAAATGGGCCCAAAATGGTAATTCTGAGAAAGTAGCCCCAAAATGGTAATTCTGAGAAAATGGCCCTAAAAAGAAATTATAAGAATATGGCCCTAAAAAGGAATTATGAGAAAATGGCCCTAAAATAGGAATTATGCGAAAATGGCCCTAATTCACACGCAAGAAAAAAGGTTAATTCACCTATGAAATCCCTAAATACAATTCTGAAGGAGACCAACAGACAAACAAACCGTCGCCATTTAGGTCCCAAAGAAACAGACAGCGTCGTCCATTCTCTCGTCAAAGGCGTCGCCCGACCTGACTCGAGGACTCACAGTGCCTCGGAGCGCAGAGCAGATCCCGGGGTGTACATATAGTACACTGTAAGCTATGTATTATACCACACTTACCGTGGGCCGCACCCACCGAACTTTTCTTTCCGCCGGCAGCGCTGTAAATACATGTAGGATTGAAAGATCCCGCTTGAGTGAGCATCGCCGTTCAAAGGGAATCCCGTGCGGCTGGTTCGCGCTGACTCGGCTGCTCCGCCGTTCCCGCGCGGCGCACAGCCGGCATTACCACTGCTGGATATAGTTGGCGAAGCTTCTGGTGATTCTGCGGCATCGTCGGCCGCGCGCACCGAATGCTCTTCATTTGAGGTCCGACTCGGCGAGTCCCGTATAAAAGTCCTTTTTCGCGCCACCCGGAGGACATAAAGAGAGCGGCGAGGCTTAGACACTGGAAATACACAGGGAAATCCGAGACCCTCGTATAAATGATTCAAAGGGACAACCTTTGTCTCACCCTCCTCGTCGTTTGGTCGGCGTCTCGCTCTCCGCCCCATTTGTCATCGTTGCGACCAACCGACGCGAAATGGGCCAGAACCTCGGGGAGTTACGTAATGCGTAGACATTTCTCGCCTTGACGACTGATAATGACGCCAGATATGACACTTGGACTGTGTGATGGAAAACTGTGCGACGCGGGGAAAGCGAAATTTGATTCAACATTTTGGGGGTCGCGTCAAGGTTACCCTTCGAGTCAGAGTCGTTAGAGGGAAAATTAGATCGATTATCGTTTTGGGTCCTGGATAATTCCGAGGAAACGGGAGTCTCAGTCATTGGCACCTCATGTATGATTGCATGTAGGAAGTTCCGTAAGGTTTGTGACGTTAAATTTCGCTCTTGTCAGAAACTGTCCAGGCCCTGGTCAGGGCCGCATTGACCCTGCCAGGGCCCTACCTGGTCCGATTTCCAGACATGAGAAGTCGGTAGAATCTGTAAGGGTTAAATTTGGGGCTAACCCGAAACTGGGCAGGGCCTGATCACCGCCGGGTTGGCCCGACTAGGGCCAGAGCAGGGCCCGATTTGGTCTGATTTTAATGCCAACTTTCCAGGAATGTTATTTCCTAAGCATAAAATTAAGAAAATTGGGATTCAGGTTTGTTCTGTCGCTTTTTCATCGATCCCAGATCACAAATGACTTCATTTTTGTATCCATATTGATGAAATTCATAATGTCAATGTCCTTCGCGAAGCAAGGAAACCAAGAAATGACTTCAACACGAGCTTATGCCGCATGCCAACGACTGGACAACTTCCGCTCGATAATTTTCGCTATGCGTCGGTCGCGTCATGTAGTGTCGGGCACATAGGCTTATGTGCCTGATATATATACACACGAACGGAGCCCGGAAATGTCTCGGCGACAGCAGGCGGCGGTAAACGAGAGATCGGCGATTTTGCTTAAGCACGATATTATCGGCAAAACGATCGGCCACCGAGACTGCATAATCCGCTACGGCTCCGGTGGGGAGGATAAGGATTCCCCGTCGCCTCAAACGGCGCGCGGGTTTCGAGGGAGACACAGCTGGGGTTTCCGCAGCGCCGAAATCGCTCTTTGGTGCCTCGAACCGCGTCCTATACGACGCGTTGAGGTTGGATTTCCAGGCGATTCAATCGCGAGCCCACGACTGCCGAATATCGAAATCAAATTTGTACTCGTTATTGCGAGAAATTAACTTTCGCCCCTCCCACCCCTCGGTTCGACGATTGACGAGCCCTCATTACGGGTAATCGATGGCCTCGCACTCGCACCCACCGTGCCCGAGTGTCTAGACTCGGCGTCGTAAAGTTTTATCGCGAGTACGTGAGGCCAATTTGAATGCACATAACTCATCGCCGAGATACGGCGAGCGCGATCACCCGAATTCTCTGGTAACGCTACAGCGATATCCCGCTATTTTGCTCGGACAAATTAATTTAAACGAGCTCCTCATCAGTCGCTCCTCGCGCGCCGGTGCAAGTGAGAAGCTCAATTTGGGTTCAAACGCACAAAGTGCCGAGTACAGAAACCCACGACACCCTAGCAGAACATCTGCAGCGTTAGAGGCTTACATCAGGCCCGTGTCGTCCCCTTCTAATGTTGCATTCTGTGCATTCAGGACACTATGAACTCTCATTGTGGCGACTGCAAAAAAATGTAGCAGAATGCTTCGATTCACTGTCGCAAGAGATATCTCAGAAACATCATAAAAAATATTAATACGAATTATTTCTCTTAATGTTGCATCGTGTACTACATTCAGGACACTATGTGCGCTCATTGTGGCATCTGCACGGAAAAAAAGGCTTGGTTCGATCAACCAAGAGGTTGGTTATATATGCGCCAGCCAAATAATTGGTTAGACCAACAAAGTTATTAGCTAATAACTTTGTTGGTCTAACCAACAAAGTTACTAACTCGGTGGTTAGCACCACCAAGTTCATTTTCTTATTACCAATAACTTGGTTGGCGTGACCAACAACTTGATTGATGTAACCAATTAATCGGCTGGCGCATATATAACCACGCGCTTGATTGATCCAACCAAGCCTTTTTCTCCGTGTGCAAAAAATGCAGCAAAATGCCTCGATTCATTGTCGCAAGAGACATCTTAATATCTTAAAATCTGAAGCGTTACAGACTCATATCAGAATCGTGTCAGGCCCGGCTAGGGTCCTAGCCAGGCCAACGTGACCCTGGCTAGCGTCTGACCAGGATCGCGCGCTCGGTTTACACGGAGAGAAGGATCTGATACTTTTTACCATATTTCTAGTAAAAAGTATTGTAAATTTCCGGTAGAGGGGAGATATAACACCATCTATCGAGAAGAACTAGAACGATGAGAATTTTTACCACGAAATATGGTAAAAAATATTATATATATGTTAAAAATTCTTATAGTTCTCGTACTCTTCGTCAGGTGGCGGCTATGGCTTTTCAATACCAGGCGCCTTGGTAATTTTTACTGCCGCGTCCGGTAAATTTTATCAGATCCTTCTCTCCGTGTAATTTTAACCCCTTCTCCCGCGCAACATGGTAAATTCATCGCATCCGCTCGGAATTAAGTAGCCCGAAAAACCGCACCGAGAGAAAAAGTTTCCTTGATTCCAAAGAAGTGGGTGGATTGAATTTTTTTCATTGATTTCAATGAAATATTTCTTTGAATTTCAAAGAAACGGTCTCCTTGATTCAAAGAAACGATATACTTGACGGCACCCGGTCCGTCAACATTTTGCGCATTCGCGATAAGTCGTATTGGCGTTTCTCGTGCGAGCTCGTCTGTTATGTTATGGTCAAGTCAAGTCAAATCAAGAAGATAATCATTGATTAAACCATTCAAGTTATTGGTTAACATATCTAAGCACTATGGTAAGTAACCAAGAACTTGGTCGACATAACCTATAATTTGGTTTATGAGATCATTCAAAGAAAATATAATATTAACTTAAGGAAATTGTTTCATTGACGTCAAAGAAATGTTTCATAGGTTGAGATTTCAAGGAAATTTCATTGAATCGAGGAAATGTTTTCTCTCGGTGCGAGCCGCCTGTATCTCGACGGTTCAACGCGAACGACACCCGATCCGCCGTTCCCGTTTCACAAACAATAAACCGCTCGCTGAGTCCGAGAGACCGGGGCCGAAAATTTCCAGGAGTTTATCCGCCAAATTGCGAGAAGCAAAGCTGGAAAACTGCGCCGAATTCGGCGCCACATTTAACGCCGCTCGTGACGCTCTCGACCCACTCTCGCACCGCATTATAATAATCGGCCGCGCCGCCGGCAACTCATTGCTTACGTTGCGTTTTACGGTTAAACTCACGTAGATACGCAAGACCCGCATGTGCAGCGTTGTTACATAGTCACGCAGTTTACATAGTTTACACTGTGCATAAATATATAAATACACGCAAACACCACGCGGCACTTGTGGATTATTACACGCGCGACCCACTCCAACAGTGCGACACGCGTTGAGCGTAAAACTTGGAGGCTGCGCGCCGCCACTTCCATATTCCTCAGTTCGCTATCTGCGAGTGTTGGGTGGCTTAATACAGGGATGGAGGGGGCGGAGGGGGTTTCGAGGCAGTGAGGAGGGGGAGGGGGGACGTGGGTAAATAATTGTACGAGTTTGCCCAATCTAAAAGTTGGTTTTGGGCCAAGACGGATTAGTTGGAGTTTAATTTATGCAAGCTAGTTTCGACCTTTTGGCGGAATTGGAGTTGAGTCTCTTCCTGGCCTCCCCTCCACTGCTTCTCTTTCCAGCCCCCCTTGGACCCCCCTCCGCCACCTTCTCCTTCTCGCTCTCTTTCCTCTTCCCCCCTCGCCACTCTTTACCGGTTGGCTAGCGTATACAGTTGACTCTCTTCCTTCCGCACCAGCTATGCGTCTTACCGTCTCTCGCGGCTTCTCTTTATCTTCCCCTTTGCCTCTCGAGTGTCTTTATTAGTCTCTCGAACATACGCGGAGCGGGGCAGAAGTAGGAGAGGGGGAAGGGGGTGGGGGTTGGTAGCGCCGCGGTAGCTTCTGCTACGGCGTCACCAGGGTTGAAACTTCGCCGGGCGCCGAGAGTTTACACGGCATCAGTTTGAGTTAAATTTCGAGAGACTTGCGTCGCACTTTGGTCGATCGTGGCGCGTTCGCCGCAAGTATCGCCCGCGCCGGGCCGCTGTGCATCACTGTATATATACCGTACGAGCTATACGTGCGCGCGAGTGAACCTCTTGTGCGGCGCATCCCCGCCGGGTCTCGCGCAGTGCGCCACACGCGAAACCGAATTTATGTAATCTTCTTAATCTCGGTTGCCGCGCCTGCTACCGCGCGCCCTCACCGTCATTCGCGCGACCAATATGCCCGATGTTGTCGCCCGCGCTTCAAGCGGCTATCCGAGGCCGCGTGGTGCAGGTTTGGGCGGAATTTTGGGAATCGATTTGGGTCAGAATTCTGCGAAAAAAGAACGCGAGTCTCGGGATTTAAAAATAAAAAAATCGTTTTTTTTTTGCTAAATCAGTTTAAAAAGGTTTGAAAAAATCGTCGCCAAAAATTATTTTTTTCAAAATCGAGTAAAAAGTATTGGTAACCAGTGTTTTCGGGGGTAGAATATACGACTTGAGAACGATGGTATAGGTTAAAAGTCGATGTTTCCAAAAGAAAAGATTTGCGGCCGATTTTGGCGATTTTCAGTCCGGAGACGGATCTATGATTTCTGACAAAAAAATCGTCGCCAAAAATTATTTTTTTCAAAATCGAGTAAAAAGTATTGGTGAACAGTGTCTTCGGAAGTAGAATATACGACTTGAGAACAATGGTATAGGTGAAAAGGTGATATTTAGAAGAAAAAAAATCGGTGACGTCGATTTTGGCGATTTTTGGTCCCGATACGGATCATCATTTGTGGCGAAAGAAACGTCGATTTTTTTTTTTTTTTCTTTCAAAATTAAGTGCAAAAGTGTTTCAAACAGTATTTTCAAGGGTAAAACATGCGACTAGAGAACGATATTACAGGTCAAAAGTCAATATTCAAAATGTTGTAAATTTTTTTAAATATACATTTTTTTAATTTCGTCATTTTCACACCGACTTCGAATTGCCATAAAAAGCCTTACCCTCGCACGCCAGAAGCAGCGCGATTACGGGATATCCGTCACCCGGCCGTCTCTCTCGATCCGTCAGTCGCACCCACTCGCGGTTCTTTCCTCCCGGGCAAGAAGAGCGAGCGGGGCGGCGGAGCGAAATCGATAACAACGTCACGAGAGGCGAATGCGAATTCGATAGCGAACTCGACAGTCAATCAAGTCTGCTTCTCAATTAAGGTCACCCTCCTTGCACCTCTTCGAGCATCGGGCTCAACCCGCTTGACTTCTCCATTATGAAATTCCATTTCTTTTTGTTTCTCAATAACCGATACGCGAGCGCGCGCGCGCGCTCGATATTCCGGGTTGCCGGGGGGACGCGCACAGTCTACTTCGCTCCCTTCAGGATCGCTCGTCGCGATCGCTCGCTTCATTTCGTCGCCCCGCGCGACTTAGTGTTTCACCGGCGATTTCGCAATAATTAAAATTTATATTAACTCGCGATTATAATATCGGAATAATCGATTGGGGGCCCCGAGGGCTCGAGTGACACATCCACCGGATCCCTGGGAGACCGCGGAGAGATATTTTTTTCAGAGACTCGTATTTTCCACGAGACTTTGGATTCTTTTACGTTTTTTTCACCAGATGGCCTGGGAGGGAAACTGCAGACAAATTTAATATTGCAAAAAAGGGAACCGATTTTTTTATTTTATTTTTTATTTTGAGGTGTTCAAATTTGTTTCCACCCTCTAAACACTGTAACAAACATCAAATCGCGTATTGTCTTCTGCACAATATTTCACAAGCGCCAAAAAATGACAACGTAAACGATTTCTTACTTTGGATTTTGGATTTTGTAAATTATTTACCGAATGACCAGCAGGAAAATTTAAGGCAAAAATATTTGTTTATGCCCAGGCCTATGAATTTTTGTCCACCCTCCAAAAACCAAAACACATCAAATCGCGTGTTGCAACGCGTAACGATCTCTTACTTTGGATTTTTGATTTTTGAAATAATTTATCGGGTGGCGAGGAAGAAAACTGAAGGCAAAAATATTTCTTTTCTCCCGACTCCGCTAAAATAACCCCATTTCGTGTCCGCAACGCGGGCGGAAAATCCCTCATTTTTGACGCGTGACTTACGCATGCGCAGTCCGCTTTCATTACCTCCCTAGAGAGGTAATCAGCTCATTCCTGCCCGCGCGGGAGTAATGGGAACCGTACTACGCATGCGTGTCGTCACTTGTCAAAAATGAGGTTATTTTCCGTCCGCGTTGCACACACGAAATGTGGTTATTTTTTAGCGAAATCGGGAGAAAAGTATAGTACGTTACATGGGAGGAGTGCAACTTTTCACCTTGTGTGAATTTCTTTATCAAACTTCACACTCGGTGAAAAGTTGCACTTTCCTCCCTTGTAACGTAATGTACTATTTCATATCGCAGCGTACGAATTTTTGTCGACCCTCCGAAAACCAAAACGAACATCAAACCGCGTTATGGTCTTCGCGAAATATTTTTTACCGCGAAAAAATGGATGTAAACGCGGTTTTTTACGGCGCTCGTTGTGCAGCCCTCTCGAAGTGAGTACACACGTTGACAGAGCGAATCTTTAAGCAACTAAAGCGTTGATTCAATCGATCCCACGACGCAACGCGCGCGGGTAGTTTACGACCCGAATGAGTCCCCGAAGAGCTTATAAACGAGGGAACGCGGGGAGTTCGGTGCTACGTGAACTACGCCGCGGCGAAGGAGGTCGAGAGGGGAGGGTGGGAAAGAAAGTCGAGTGGGGGCGAAGCTCTTAAGCTATACGTTCGCCAACAGAAATATTGTCCGTGAACTGTTAGCAAACAGTTCGCGTACAGTTGCGCCGGGCTCGCGGCTGGTGCGGATGAAAAGCGGTATGCGTCGTATAATCCTGTTTATATAGACCCGAAGCTTTTCAACATTCTCAAGACGAGGAACGAGACGCAAGTATGAGCCAGCGATCTTTATACTCTCAATCTCGGGCACTGTGGTCGCTATATGTATGTATAATAGTGGTTGCAGCGATACGGCGCGCTCGACTCGCGAAATAAATACATTCTGGATGCGCAGTAATATGCGAAAAGCATCCGAGGCTCCCCGGAAAAGAGCCGCGAGCGCCCGGCGAGCGCGCGGACGAAACGTAATACGATCTTGCGTTGCCAAACTCAAAAATGCAAATACTTCAAAGAAGCCGCGCTGTATTACCCAATGATGGGGATTTAATATGCGAGGTTGCCGGGGGGAAAATTCAATTTTAGTCGCTGCGTGAAGTGACAATTTGGACAAAAAACGTCGAATTCGTAGTGTTTTAAAAAAACGTTTTCGTAAATTTGAGCTTCGGATTTTACGTCCATTTTTTACAATTAAAAATGTGTTTTCGTTTTTCAACCACGACTTTAAGGCCTTTCCGGGGTGTTCTACTGTACTGTCGATCGTTTTGTAATTTAAAATGAGTTGTTATTTTTTAATTACACCTTTAAGGTCTTTTCGGACTTTAAACATTTTACCTCGATCGATTGCAGTTTTGATTTTTATTCTTTGCACTACTCTGGCCTTAACCACAGCCTGCTTGGTACGCGTCACCAGCCGGACTCGATTTACGCGTAGAAAAAAATATGTATACTAATAACTCAATAGATGCCGAGTACGTTGCATCGGAATTCCCACGAATGCCGCACCCTCGGTTAGAAACCACGGAATTTTTGTTTTCGGAAGTACGCGCGGAAGTTACTGGAATGACGGTGGAATTTTTAAGAGCGGGTACGCGGAAAGTTTGCGCAAGCAAATAAAAACCACTTTACTGTCCAGTGTGGAGTACAATAATAAGGGAGCAAGCGACTACTGTTTTATCGCAATGTAAAATGTAAATTTTATTCGAATAAACGAGTAATTTTTACTCGGAAAAAGCAGGTAATTTTTACTAAAAAAATCCAGGTAATTTTTACTCGAATAAACCAATCATTTTTACTCGAATAAAGCAGAGTACAATTATCACGCCTTTGCAATGTTTTGCATCGACGGGAATAAAAATTATCCATCACCGAGGAGAATTTACAAAAAGCTCGCTTTACCAAAATGATCGGTAATTACCACCCAAAATCATCATCTCCTCCCGGTGTAACCCAAGCTGTTAGAAATCCTTTTGTCTCGTGTGCCGAATTGTCTCGCCACACGAGACCACAGGAAAAGCCGTGAAAATCCGCGAAAAACCGTGAAAAACGTGTTTCGATACACGAAGCTTTTTCGCGATACAATCTGATTATTCCGTGAATAATCCGCCTCCGGCTGAGGGATTCGATGCGCAATGCAGTCAACGCCCACATCGACGGCGCTCACGTCGGTGCCTCTTGCTTGGCACTATTTCTATTTTTTATTTTTACTTCTACCCTTATTTTTATTTTTTTGTTTTGTACTTTTACTCTTGTTTTTATTTATTTTTTTACTTTTTTTTTTTCTTATTTTTATGTTTACCGTTTACACCAAATTTACGACTATTTGAATACGATGCTCCGGTAAAATGCAAGACGGACGTTTTCACGAAAACCGTTTCGCCCACCTCGGCGTAATTGTTCGTGTCTGTCCGACGGCAAAATGTTCGTCGTTTATCGGAGCGTCGATTCTAAAACGCAATTACGTTTTATAGCGTTGTCCGTTAACCTCGTGCAGCCTCCTCGATCAAAGCGATGCAGGCACTGCATAGTGGATTCACGCTCCGACGGGTCTTTTCGCGCGCAGTATATTTTGCGCCGAGATTCGCGCTTGCGTAGCTGCCCTTTAAGAGAACCGTTCACGGTAACTTCGGAATCCGAATACCCGCGTTAACTGGGTCGTTGGATTGAACGAGTTGAAAACAGAGCCGCGAGCGCGAGGCTTTCGCGCTTGCCGCTCTATTAGTGTTATTCATCCGGCGCGGAAGTCGCCACCAGGGCGGCGCTCCGGGTCCGGCGAGGGACAAACAACACGTTGGTTTTTGCCAGTTTAACGCGATACTCGACGATATTTCGTCGCGCGAATCAACATTTAATATTTTTCCTTTTTTGTTTTCCGACCATCGGGCGTTTTAGTCACGCGAATTTTGATATGTCACCCACGTGTTTTCGTTGCGGTTTTGATGCTGAAGCGTCAGGAAGGCAGTTCACATTATTTTTCGTCTGTATAACGAACGGTTTAAAAAATGGATGGCTAAAAAAAACAAGCGTGGACAGAGTGTGGTGAGCCGAGGGTGACCCAAATCATCCATAATTCAAGCCAATAAAATGGTTTGTTAACAGTTTTATTGCTTCCAAAAACATGTTTTTTTTTTCTTTCAAAATTGGAATCGTCTTCCAACAATTGTCCTGTGTTCCACAAACTGAAATTGTCTTGAAAAAATTGTCCAGTGTTCCACAAACTGAAATTGTTTTTCAAAAACTGAGATTGTCTTCCAAAAACTGAATTTCCCAAAAAATCGTCTCTCGCCCTCCAAAACAAAAGATTCCCTTCCCCAAATTCTCCAAGTGCTCCACTATTTCTATTCTCTACCAGGAATCGAGTATCCAAAAGCCCTCAATATCCTGGTGGCTTCCGTGGCACGTGCGATGCTTGAAGTACATAGGGCAGAGGCGTTTGAATTATGAATGGAGATTGAGCACTGACCTGTTTCCCTTTCGATAACTGCTTATATACACTTCACGTGTAACACAGAGGAAGCGGCTCGCCGAACGTAGGAGGAAACTCAACTCACCCGACTCCACGCGCAGGTAACGCATCGCCCGCGCGAATTCCGCCACGGTGAAAAGTGCTGCCCCGGGTGGATCGCCTAACGAGAAAGGATCCCGCGCCATCGTTCGTGGTTATCTTTGGACGGTCCGACGAAACGACGAACATTTATATCCCCCAGCACCGAGCGCGTTCAACATTTATATCGTTGTGGGTCAGACCCGACGCTGTTCTCACTCACTCCTCGCGCCATTGAGAATCGCCTGTCGAACTGTACTTCAGGCCTTCTCCCGTCAATCCAGCTCGAGGGGGACATAAAAAATCCAGGCTATTTCAGCCTCGCCGCAAAGGGTTAATAATACACCTTGGTTTTTTTTTCCTCCACTCGACGGTAACGTCGAATCATTGAATTACCACGGGAAACGAAGATAGGAACCTCGCGATGACAGGTTCGAGGTTCCTGGAGCGTCCGGTCGCACTACGCGCCGATTGATAAAACGTCAAAAATATCGCCGAAGAAAATCCCGGTAAAAAATGTCCCATGTCAATAAAATCCTGTCTAAGTATTCGCAAAGCTGAAATACCCCATGTAAAAAAAATCCCGCATAAATATTTTCTACGGTTTTTTTTTACGTGGTATATTGTGGAAGTATATTCATTACTTTTCTTTATTTTCTGGATGTGATATAAAAAATATTCCATGTAATAAAAACCCGCATGAATATTCGCAGATGTATAGTTTGTCTAATTATAATTACATTACAGTAATTTAGTGGCTGAATTATATCATTCACATAGACCTCAGATTCTTTTGTTCACACATTTTGTACGAATTATTTTTTGCACATGGATTTTTTTCTAATTTTATAATCTTTACCCGTTATTCGGTAACATCATATATCTTTGAAATTTTTGAATGAGATTATTTTGGTTCAGGATTTTTTTGTCTATGGGATATTTGCGAATGGGATCTCATCGCGCAGGATATTTGTCGAGGCTTTTTCGGTTTGAGATCAACCAACGTGGACCACGTCCGGCATTGTTCTCGGCAGCTCCAAGTCGCGAGCTGGTCTTTCGTTATTTCCACTGTCATTTCACTCCCGATGGTGACCCCAATCGCGAGCGTAATCAGAGATCGGAGGCGTCGCGTCTGAGAACCTCGAACCGCGTTTCATTTTACCTTCGTATACGCTTTTTGCCTCTCGCTCGTTTCCGTCGCCGCTCTTGTCGGTCCTCTCGCAGCGAGATAAAAAGAAGAAATCCCGTTGAAACTTCGTTACGACCTCTGGTGGTTCTCGCGTGGTGCACCTCACGACTTTCCCGCTATCGTAGGTGGTCGGTCGGTCGGTCGGTTGATGCTGTGTTGCTCGCTCACCGCGCGAGACGTTCGCTTTGTTTTCCAAGCGCGTTTTGCAGACCCCGACTGCCGGGTTGCTCTACACACTCGAGATCTTCCGGCGCATAATGTCGAAATCCATCTCCATAGTCCACGGAGAATTCAACACCGGAGAAGCTGCATTGCACCGGCTCTGAGCTGGGGCTCTCGTGGGTATCTCCGCCCCATCGGTGCCGCGCGCGAGACTCGGTGGACCTGCGTGAGCTATGGAAATACACACCGCGCACGGAAGATCCGGGGATATATTCTTCACCGGAGCGAGGAGAATTTATCAGCCGGGGCAAAAAATTAAAGAGCAAAGGAATCGCCGACGCTCTTTTCGACCGAAGAGAGGAAATTCGGATGGACTGGGCGATATAGCGAGGGAAAATCATTTCTCCGTGGTGTTATCTTGGTGCCTGGAATTGTCTATGGGACTGGCACACGAGACAAGAAGATTGAAGTTACCTAGTTGAGTGAATCTCGAATACAACAGACACCACAAACACACCAAAAATACTGCAGACACTACAAATACATCACAAATGCCACAGACGCAACTTACGAACACGTTTTCCATTTCTGTATTACAGTCGAAGCTCTCACGTGTTACGTAATGCGGGGATAACGTAGGGTAAATGAAGGGCCAATCCCGACTCGCGAACGTTTTGCGTTCCAAATTGCAAAATACGACCAACATAACCTATCATTTCGTGTCAAAAAATCTGTATCGAGTTGATTTATTTCAGTGATATTTCGAGATCAACGCGAACAAGCCAATATCAGCAATTACAAATTGCATCGAAGCTGGAAATACTTGATCGATTGGTAAAGGGCGCAGCTGTTATGCAGTTAGCCAAGGAGTACAGCGTTACACATCTCACGATTATCAGCCTTAAGCGCAAAAGGTATAAGCTGGAGAATTATAAAGAATTAATCGATGACTGAGCGCCTAAGGATGCCCTTAGGCGCTTATGGTTGAAAGTCTAGCGGCGGTCCTGGGCATGCTCCCCCCTCCCAGTCCACGCTCCGCCTACGGAAACTAGCTGAATATAACATGTGAGAGCTTTTACAGTATTTAGAATTCGCCCGCTGTTTGGATTATAAGTTATAAATGTTAATAATGATTCCTCAGACTTCCAGACTGTTGAGGCGCGAATTAATTTATATTAGACCCTTCAATTGTCTGCCCAGAAATGCCCAAAAGAGTTAAGGTGAAACCGTCTTGTTGATCGAACACAACAAACCCATGACGAAATTTTTCCTTTCCGACTTCAGAATCCTCCCGCTGTTGAACCATCTGCTGCAGTCGACATGAACCACGATCGACAAATCATCGTCCTATTATCGGCGCGATTGATTCGACGCCTGGAATCACCGATGGAAGCAAAGTCGAATTCTGTATAACGTATGATGATGTATATCGCTCGCACACATCAGATAAAATTAGCTTCCAAAAAGGTTCTGCACTGATCCGTTACAATTCGAACCCATCGTGACATCCGCTGTCAACCGACGCGAGTTTTAACCAACTGCAAACGTCATTCCATCACACAGATTATGAGACGTCACCCAACATTAGCTCGATAAAAGGTCCCGGACTAATCCGTTACCATTCAAACCCATCGTGACATTCGCCGCCAACCGACGCCAGTTTTAACCAACTGCAAACGTCACTCGATCCCGGGCTTCACGGTTACAATGCCCGAAACTTTGCTCGTCGCTCGTGCGCCCGCGAAATACGAGGTTCAACAGCCGTGTCAACCGCTCGAAACGCTGGCGCACATTACAATTACAAGACCCCCGTGAACAATTCATACAATATCAGGCTCCGCGGGAATAATGGAGGAGGCATTACAACGAAGAATGGATACGGCGCGGGTGTAACGCGGGTATCGAGGGTCGCGTATTTGAAATGATACCGGGGACGACACAATATTACGTGCATAAACCAAGCGGGGCTGCTCCATTTGGCTGCCGGGGGGAGGTTTTTGTCGATTTGCAGGAGACGACGACGACGACGACGCCGCGCGCGGTCGCCGCACACGACACAGTGCGCACTACGTCTCCCGTGAAATTCTAAATCCCTCCGACCTTATACAAGAGCTGAGGCTGCTGCTGCTGCTGCTGCTGCTGCTACTGCTGCTGCTGCGCTGCTGCTCCTCTTGAGGCCGCGAGGGCGAAACCGTTCCCTGCTTTCGCCATAAAGCACCCCTCGAGCCTTTACCCCTTCCGCTAACGACCGAACAGTCCGCACACAACCGGCACAGCCAGCCGGGTGAGGCTGTTCCTCTACTCTCGCTTGCTGCTTTATCTCTTGATTTATTCCACCCGGATATTAACGTCTAACCCTAAGTCCACTGAACCCCGAGCTCGCGCCCGTTTTCTCCACTTCCTATTCTTATTTCCTTTTTCTCTCGACATCCCTCTGGTTTTTTATTTTATGTTTCTTGTTTTTTTTTTTTTTTTTTTTTTTCATTTTTATGCTACAGCAAAAATGCATATTTCTTCGGGGCTTTCGCTTCCGGTTCGGCGCTTTAATTACCGACACCAGAATATAGCGGAACTTCATTTTATAATGTGTAGTACATATTTTTTTTGTCCATTGTGGAGGAAAAACTGGAAGGCTGGAAGTAATAGAAATACAAGTTAAACATAATGCACTGTGATGCAGGTCGCGTTCAGGAAGAATCCGTTACTTACTTTCGTTCCCGCGCGGATTTCTGTAGCCAAAAAATGCATATTTCTTCGGGGCTTTCGCTTCCGGTTTGGTGCTTTAATTACCGACATCGAAACAATGTAACTTCGTTGTATAATGTGTAGTGCATATTTTTGGCGCATTGTAAGGGAAAAATTGAAAGGCTGGAAGTAATAGAAATGCAAGTTAAACACGGCGCACTGCGATGCAGCTCGCGTTCAGGAAGAATGCGTTACTTTCGTTCCCGCGCGGATTTTTTAAAAGATTTTTTAATTTTCCCGCACACTCCCATTTTTCCCCAGTCTTCCGGAAATGTGGCGGAAATTATATAAAGACTGCGTAAACAAAAAAGACTCGGGTAAATAAAATAACATAAAATGTAAGAAAGACTGAAAACCATTTTTTAAAAACGCACTTTTATAATCTCGTATATTTTGTATTTTTTATCTTTCTGCCTCGCTCCACATATTTTTCCTAGCTTCATCCCTCCATCGGGTCGAATTAATTTGAAAAAAAAAAAACGGTGTCTGTGGCGTTTTTTTGTTTGCATTACTTCGCGTTACGTATCATGGATAGCGTAAGCTACATAAAGCTGCATAGACAGAAATACGTGAAGATATATTTTTCATTGACGGCCGCGGCCGATACGATAGAATGCCGTTCGTTATAGTTTCTTTACAAATGCTGTCATTGGACACGCACCACACATTCGAGGGACTAATTGCCACGAGCTTTCGATGCATACGTCGACCGGTGCGTTTTCTCGATCTGTATCATTTTCCGGCTCGCCCGCATAGTCGCACGCCGGCTGCACAGCTTGGTCGTCCATGAATATTATACGTCGTTACAGATTCCGACTAGGGTTTTACGGGGTCCTTTGTGACTTCGTTAGAGCGCACGCGGAGTCCGTATATCTATCCGCATGCGTGTGTATATATGTATTTCACATGTATATACACATCTATATAGACGTCCGACAGTCGGCAGTTAGCGTAGGCACGTTGGAAATGCGAATACTCAGCGTGGAACTCGCAGCAATTCTCTGTGAGCATGGAAAATGGGGCTCTCGCGTGTAGTACGGCCGCTCGTCCTATATGAACCGTGTGTTGCTTCTCGGAGTTCGCCGTGAGGTCATCCCTGAATTTAACATAAACTCGGTCACGGCGGCGTTGCAAATTATATTTGAGGCTTCGGCTGGGTAACGAGCGAATTTTCCGGTCACGCCGGAAGTTGACGAGTTGTTGAGATGGTTTTGGTCGTCAATGTTCGCGGCTCCGGGCCTTTGTGCTGGGTATGATTTGTGGTGTACGCCAATCGGGGTTTGTGATTCTCGGATTAAAATTCTGCGAAACGATACCCTCGTCCGATTCCTTCGAACTCGTTAACAATTGTTTTAGTCGTCAATGTTCGAGTACCAGTGAACTACGATTTGTGGTGTACGATTTGTGATGAGCATCGAGATCGTCAGTCTCAGTGAAGTACGATTTGTGCTGAACTATTAACCACAAATTGTACTTTTCGTGGTGTACGATTTGTGGTGTTCGGTTTGTGATGTTCCATTTGTGGTGTTCGGTTTGTGGTGTTCGATTTATGGTGTTCGGTTTGTGGTGTTCGATTTTTGGTGTTCGATTTGTGGTGTACGATTTATGAAGTACGATTTGTGCAGTGAGTTTATGCTCACCACAAATCGGACTAATTCACCGAGAGTCGAATATCTCGGTACCCAAGTTACGATCGATCAGCCACTTTTCAATAATTCGAGAACAAAAACGCATTTGTCGACGTTGCAACTCGGTCGTCGTGTTCCACAATGAAACCAAGTGGTGCCTGGAAATAAATAAAGGACTCCGCCCGGAGTCCTCGACCCCGTCTTATTCCTTCGAGCTCCTTAGTGGTTGCGCCTTGCTCTGCGCGGGAAGATTCCGTGAATCCGAACAATCTTGTTGCTGCAGCAGACAACCGGTATTCACGGCTCTCACCACTTTCCGCATCTCGTAACCCGAGAATTTCCGGCGAGGAAGCGTCACGGCGAAATGTCGCCGTCCTCTTACCTCCACCTCCTTCGGCACTCACTCCACTTACACCCCGTTTAGGGTCCTGGAATCTGCGCCGGTGAAAGCGCATCCGAACATTTATCTGCGGAGCGGGAAACGCTCAGGAAGCGAGAGCCGCACACAGAAATCTACTGCGTTGACTCTTGCCTGCCGAAGTTCCGATAGAATCTTGAGATTCGACCAATGAGAATATATCTCTGCTACTATTTTTGTACTAATAAATTATCTACTGATAAATTAGCCCGATCGTCATGCAGTTGAACCTAATTCGCTTTCATGCGGAAATGTCCAGTACAATAGAAAAAACAAATTTTATATTTTGTTACGATCAATACACAAACATTGCGTTCTTATAATTAATGACTTCCCAAAAACCCAGAAGTTTCCTGACAAGGAAAATTGGGTTCAGCCGCGCGTAACACATGAATGAAAACCCCGAACCCAGTTTGATTGGGTCCAAACATCCGCAAAAATACCCTTAAAAATCGCAGGCGAAATAATTTCTTTACAGTGTAGGGTACGCCTAATTCGCTTTTGTGCGGAAATGTCTAGCAAATATGAACATATATTGAAACAATGTAATTAACGACCTTGCAAAAAATAATTCAACCTTATCCCCTCAAAAAATCCCAGAAGTTTCGCGACAAGAAAAATTAGATTCAGTCGCGTAAAGCACGAACGAGGATCCCAAACCCAATCAATGTTTCTCCGAAAAGCCCTAAAGCACCCATAAAAAAATTCAACGGTTTCCGATCGAAATCGTGACGCACAACCTCAAGGCTACGTGACAATTCTCCCGAATTCGCGGGCGAATGGCAGCGGCCGGACAGAAATGTCCCATTAACGGGACATTACCGTGGCGCAGGCCATTAGCGTTTAGTTTTCGGCCCATTCTCCGGGGTGCGTTCGTCGCATAGCCAATAGCGAGCGGTGTCTGATCCACGATCGTCCGGCGCGAACGCCCGGATAAGCTCGTCGAACGATTCAGGGACAACGGCAATGTCGATGGCCGGGACAATAGAAAAACAAAATGGCAAAAAAAGCAAAAAAAAAAAAAATAAAGGAACCTGCAAAGTGCGAGCAAATTTCCGACAGCCCGTGTAATCCCTTGATCCCGTAACCTTGCTGGGTCGAGGGAGAGAGAGAGAGAGAGAGAGAGAGAGAGAAACAGAGAGGGCGAGAGAGAAGGCCAACAGTATCACCAACGCGGGATCGAGCGTTGCGCACGAGATAAGCCGGCCCAGAGCTTGCGAACGAGGGAATGAAGTGGATGTTTGCCTCTAACTGCACACGAAAGGGACTTTCCGCGCTGGCGCTGGCGTAACGTCCGGAAATTACACTCGCGAGCACCTGTTACTTCATGCGAAACTATTTCGGACACCCTCGATACACGACGCGCGCGACCAGCGAGCCGCGCAACCCCCCCGCTCGTGTGCGAACAACGCCGAGCCCCGTGACCAATCCTTTTTTCAGAACACCGGAGACATCATTGCGGAAAAGTAATCCGCCTCGACGAAGTCGATGAAATTGACGCATACACGGAGAAAAGTGATTGGTTGGGAGAGCAATCTTTATCTCCCGACTCTGCTAAAATGATGTCATTTTGTGCAACGCGGGTGGAAAACCGTTCATTTATAAACAATGAACTCGTACGCATGCGTAATAAGGTTTCGTTACGCCTCAGGAAGGAAAACGGTTTATTTCTGCCCGGCGGGAGTAATAAAAATCGTATTACGCACGCGAACTCGTCACATGGTAAAAACGAGCTTTTTCCGCCCTTGTTGCACGCACGAAATGCAGTTATTTTTTTGCAAAATCGAAAGAAAAGTGCTGTATGCTACATGGGAGGGAAGTGCAACTTTTCACCTCTTGTGAATTTCTCACTTGGGCATCAAATTTCACAGTCGGTGAAAAGTTGAATTTCCCTCCCTTGCGGCATAAATGTACTATTTTAGTCTGGTTTTAAAAAATTCCTTTTTATTATTTAATCTTGTGAGATTTTTGAAATATTAATTAAAATAACTTTACGCCAGGTGTCGATATTCAATTGCACCTTTTTTTTCTGTCATCTCCTTTTTATTCCGTATTTTAATTTTTATTCCACAAGTAGAAAAGTAGATACCGCTTGAACACTTTTCATTCGAATATTTCGCGCGCGGACAGCGACGATTTTTCATCACGTTTACGTGGATTTGTTGCGCCGGCAAATGTCCGTTTGCACAAGGAGAGAAATTACATGTTCCATAGGCAAAAAGACCCACCGATATTTTCACTCCATAAGGCAGCACGAATGTTGTAACAATATTTACCACCTGGACAACGAAAAATAAAATCTGTTGAGTCAAAGGTAAAAGTATTCAACACAAAAAAGTGCTGCAGGCCGGATGAAAAAAGAATGTTCGTAAAAAAAAGTGTGTGTGTGTTTTGCAGACAGATTGAAGGGTTGTCGGGGTTGTTGAAGGCGAAAAACGTGAAGCTGACGCGGCAGGTGCACAGCCTGGAAGAGTCAGTGGCGGAATTGGCGAAAAACGTCCGGGTGACGTGAGGATTAATTTGACTCCGGTGTGCGCCTATATTCCCCGTTGCGTTACCTGCGCGTGATTCTGCGGGGAGGCTCGGATTCTCTGAAGGTTTGTTTTCAATGTGCCGCCGGGTACGGGGCGGACGGGCGTGGGATTCACACGTGTCAGTGATCTACCTCAATCGGTATTTGTACTCTGGGCGATTGTCGAAGTGCACGAATGTCGGCGTCAACAAGGGACACAGGTATATATGTACCTTGTACCGTCGCTGCTGCATCGCTGTGCAGTATTCACGAGCTCTCGTAACCAGCCAGCCAACGAACTATCGCTTCCTCCGCGTTGGCCATTCAGGTCCGGGAAAATTCGTGACGAGTGATCGATACCGGGAGAACGAGTGAATTGTGCGATGGAAAGAAAGGCTCTTGGAATTGGCGAACGTTTCGTGAATTAGGAAATCGTTAATTACATCAATCATGAAATTAATGAAAGCAATGAAACAATTCATCAATGATGAAATCCATGATCTCGATTGAAACATTTCATCAATGATGAAATTCATGAACTCGATGAAATATCAACGATGAAATCCATGAATCCGATGAACATTTCATCAATGATGAAATTCATGAACTCGATGAAATATCAATGATGAAATCCATGAATCCGATGAACATTTCATCAATGATGAAATCCGTGAACTCGATGAAACATTTCATCAATTCATTTTTTGAGAGTACATTAAATAAACATTTAGATGATGTGAAATATTTCATTTTAGTTACCTTCCCGTAGATAAAAATATTCATACAATAAAAAAACTGAAACTGTGTGTGTGGTCGGTGTGCGGTTTCGGAGATACCACGTGTTAAACAGTATTGTTTGCGGCCATAACTTGGATGAGTGATCGCTTAGCCATTTTTTCAGAGTACAGAGTTTCTTTCGCGTACACACCAGAAAATCAGAAAAATGTAATACCGTCTGTACTGAAGTTAAGTATAACCTAATAGCGAAGTGCGGGTAGGGAGTGATAGTGGATACACGGAAGGGTTGTTCGAAAAAAACTCGAAAGGGCGTACGATGGAACATGGAAAAAGAAACAAGTAAACCAAATCTTCATGCAATAGTATGAATAAACACAATACAATAAACAATACAATAATATGGCACAATAAAAATGCAGCCAACTGCGAAACCGAAAGCCCTTTAGAATTTTTTGAATTTACGGAAATTACTTTGAAAATAAGAATTGAATGAAAAAAAGGTAAATTGATAGACAATGCTTCATGTGTACCGCAATAGTATATACAGCAGCCAACTCATGCTGTACTCGTAGTGTGCAGCTTGGCTTGTGCTCCGGGAGAGTGAAATGCCAATAACCGTTGGAAACAATAAAAGGGACGAAAAAAGAAGGGAACTCTGGACGCTGCGTTGCGAATTGGAACCTCCATCAAGAGTGGAGCTCGAGTGCCGGAGCCCCGAGTGATCGTGTATAAAAGTGTAATATGTATAAAAGTAGGTTTCCATGCATCCGACTCGCAGTCGACAATTTTTTTTAACTGCGACTCTCGCCGACGCAGAATTATATTCACACGAAATAACACGACTGCATTGTGGATACTGTTAAAAAAATGTAATGCATAAAATTATGAATCAAGTTTAAAACACAATCGCGAAGTAAAATGTTTTCGCAGTGAAATTTGAGATTATTAAAAAAATTTAAGTGCTCAGTTTTTACTGCACCATTCAGTAATTTTACATTGTATTTTGTTATATTAAATTTAGTTCGTGCACAAAAAGTTTCAGTACTCGTACATTGAATTTAATGTCGATTTTTTTTCGTTTCTGATGAAAATTAACTAAACCAATTTAGTATAAAATACGTGCGTCTGACGTCCACCCTTTCCGACACAGTTCAAACATCCTTTCACGACATCACGTCGCAAGTGGTCATGCGTGACAATAACGACGCGTAAGGGTTGTCTTTGTGAAGATCAAGAGCCGCCCACCTTCTCGAGGCCGTCGGCTCGAATTATTTCTTCGCCGTCGGCCGATAAATCACGTTTCGCGAAAGATAAACCGGTGCCTTATTACCCGACGCATATCGGTCTATACACGTAGCTCGGGCCATGGATATCGGAAAGCCGCGGGGATAGCATCGGCACCGCAATAGCCCGTAACGTGCGTAATCGTTCATCCACGAAGTCTCGAGAGAAATTTATCTTCATCCCCGATGAGGCTTTTCCAATCGATGCTCCACAGATTTGTGCATAAAAAAGTTGCAAAGTCGAACTTTGCACATTGCTTCCTCATTTATTTTCGTTTTTCACAAAGCCACCTCTATGAAGAAGCTTGTTTATCATTTTTGGCTTCCTCATAGAGGAAGCTTTGTGAAAAACGAAAATAAATGAGGAAGCAATGTGCAAAGTTCGACTTTGCAACTTTTTTTTAATTTGAACTAAAGAAAGCTCTGTTACAAACACCGTTACATCGAATTTTGATTAGATACAAAGTTTTGTCTTACATTCTTAACTTTCGTGGAAGTTATAGCGAAAATCGACATTTTTTGAAAAATTCAGAATGGTGTAAATTCCGAACGACTTTACCGATCATCACCAAATTTCGTACGTAGCAGGCCTGTATGTTGTTTTTCCACTATACAACAATTCGGTTCATTTGTTAAAATTCGACGTGATTTAGAACAAAATATTTTTTTTTTCGAAAATTCAAAATTCTATAAAATCCGAACCGCTTTACCGATTTCGTAGAAATTCAATACCATACAACATTGAACGTATCTTCCATTATGAAGAACTATTTAGCCAAATCGTCGAACTTTTACGAAAGTTAGAGCGACCACGCCCTTTTTTCAACAAATTAAAAACTACATAAAATCTTAATGACTGTATATATGTTATTAAAAATCTGACCATTGGAAGAGGGGCAACTACTCTACTTGTGTGCCAAATTTGAGCCAGATCGCTCGAACGGTTTCTGAGTGAGAGGCGATTGAATTTTCGAGGCCCAGCACACACACACACACACACACACACACACACACACACACACACACACACACACACACACACACACACACATACATACGGACATTTTTTCTAAACCACTTTTCTCGACATTTTAGGTGATTCTAAGCATACTGGCATGAAAATCTCGAAAAATTTTTTTTTCATGAAAACAAAGCTTCCTCTATGAGGAAGCAAAAAGCATTTTCACGACATCGACCCCTTGTATCGAAAATATATAATTCAGTTTTTTTCGTGTTGTCGTCGTTGGAACGTTCACTCATAACTACTATAATAGTAATATTATGAATTATTAATTTTTTGTCATTAACTATCGTAGTAATAATAATGTTATCATAATGTTATTAATTATTATGATTATAATAACGTTATCATAATATTATTATTATGATAATAATTATACAGGTGATCTAAAAAAGCTGCCTATAATTTTTCGTTTGTTTCGATGCGGACAGGAAAAAGAAAAAATCTAATAAAGAGGGGGAAAAAATAATAATGTGGATAATTTATTTGTGAAAAGGGACGAAGTTACTTAGCACGATCGACCGTGCGTACGGTATAACTGAGCCGCGAATATAGGGATTGCGGAGGCGGAAATCTGTAAGAATTTACGAGAGATTGGACGGGTGGTAAGAGGCGAATGGTAATTAAAAGCGGCTTCCCCCCTTTCTCCGTCTTTCTCTCTCGCACGGCGCGATCGCTCTTCCCGTCGCGATGCACGCCGATAAGAGAGACGTGTTGCAGCGGCTGCAAGAATCGAACAGGTAGCGCTTAACGAAGCAATTACGAACATAAAACCCGCTAATTGGCTTTAACGATTTGGTATTAAGGACGCGCAGATGAGGACCGTTAAATACCCGGCTGTTATACATAAATCGGCGGTAGTAATAGCATTACGCGTAATGAAAATTTCCGGCGAGCCGTAGATGCTCGATTATTGTGCTACCGATGCCGGACAGACGGACGCGGTCTTAACCTTCCGGAACTTAACCTTCCGGTGTTGACTAGGGAAAAAACTTCTTCTGGATCGGAACCAATTGGTCACCGTTTTGGAATCACCTGAACGCACAATTCCTACACACTAAACATTTTCGTAATCGGTCTTCCGGATTTTGGCACTTTTGGACAAGAAGCCTGGCGAATACTACTCGCTACAAGAAGAATACTGGCGAAAATTAGGATTTCTCAAATCAAGTTTATTTTATACAAATTATTTGTCTTTTCTTGTGGTTAAGTAAGATATTTGTATGTTTATACGATTCCATATGACGTCGGACTCTTTTAGGTTAGGTGTGTTCATCTGACTAACGAACACGCGCGATTCTCGTGCATTGGCAGCCCTTCTTTCCCGCACAATTCTATCCACCACATCGTCAATCCAACACATTCGTTTCTCCACAAAGTCAATACTACACACTGGTATTCCTTCACATTTCTAATATTCATACACTTTTTCCACATTTCGTTCCTATACACAGTTCAGTTGTACACATTTCTATCCACAGAAACAGTTTGAACACACTGCATTTACCGCGTTCCGATAACGCTGCAATCTCGAACCAACACATTCGTTCCTCTACAAACAGCATACTATATACTGCATACTAATTTTCCTTCACTTTTGTGAAATTCACACTCCTTTTCAACGACATTTCGTTCCTACACATTTCGATTATACACATTGCGTCCTATACAGACGCAATCCCTCGCGTCGAGTTTACTGTACAAACGGATTCTTCACAACGATTTAACAAAACCTTTATTACCGACACGAGACTCAATACGAGTAAGTCATGCCGGTAATAAAGATATCGACACAGGAATGTGTAGAGACGAAATGCGTTGGAAAAGTTTTTGTTGCAAAATGTTGTGAGGGATTAAAATGCGTCGCACTGCCCCTCTGGGTTATATTATTGTGTAGTAAAGAAATGTGTAGGATTGATGTTAGTTGTAATGAAAGGTACATACCTAAGGATTTTTATTTTTTTATTTCAAAATCATCAACCAAAAATGAGTTAATCAGAAAATAAACGCAACTTGCAAACAATTTCCTCTACCCTGGTCGCCATCTCGAGACAAACGTCAGCATTCAGCGAGTCTAACGCGAAACACGTTAATGCCGCGGGGCAATCGTGGCGTGAAATTTTTCTACCAATATTTTGCTTCATCCGTCGAAATAATTGGAAGCGACGGATGATCAGAGGAGCAGCGAATTCGCGTGTTCGCGCCGAGTGCACGCAAAGCGCTCCCGGACGTGTTTGCGTACAGACGTTTTCATTATTCACAGTCGACGGGGATATAAAAAAAGAAAATGGAAAAGAAAAATGGAAACATAATCACATAATACTCCCAAGTATTCTTCTGTGTTCGCTGGTAACTTCGTGAACGTTCTCAAACGCTGCCGGGGACCGTAGGGCCGGAAATCTCCGGGGAACGAGCGCGAGTCGCGGTAATTGTAATATTTCAGTCGAAGCGAAAAGGGCCGGCGTCGTATATAGTTGTCGGTGCGCGTAATAAAAACTGAAACGCCGGGAAGTGCACACGGGTCGCCGGGCGCGCGAGCCGGCGTTATTTAATTTAAAATGCAGAATGCACTCGTCCGGCTTGATTGATTAAGAGTGGGACAGAATTACGCAAACTGGATAATTTATGTCGGTGCTCCAACTTTAGGACACTTTTCGCGATTTAAGCCCACAGAGGCAGTGAGTTCGGTTCGGCTCGCGTGCGGCGAGCGTCGAGAGTCGCCGCAACCTCTGGCGTCGTCGTCGTCGTCGTCGTCGTCGTCGCGTTCATCATAATTTTACAACACAGCGCGACGAGCGCGCGCCACGACTTTTCTCTCCCCGAGAGATGTTTAATCACCAAACTCGTTTGTGGAAAATTCTCCGTCGGTCGCTGCGCGCGGCTTCGACGAAAATAACTTCGGAGCGGCCGGACATTTTTCGTCGGCTGAAAAGTTGCGTCGCTCGTTCGACGTCACGAGATTAAGTGGAACGCCATCGGAGTGCCTCGTCGTTCATATATAGTTGTGGGTTAAAGTATATATTCGCTTTCTCCGTTGTAACGACGAACATTGTGAAAATAATTTTTTTTCAAACGAGATGGCATAACCTCATCATCTACTTTTGTCTGCAAACTAGAAAAATAATGTCACTGATTACATTTTTTTCCGGTATAACTGACTGATTGTACTCATTGTACTCATAATTATAATAATAGCAAATAATGAAATGTGTACCATATGAGATTTTTTACAATATAGAGGAAGAATAATTATTATTATTATTATTATTATTATTATCATTATTATTATACAGTAGAGAATAAGGATGTCGAGATTGATTGATACGACTAGACGATCCTGTACATTCGGGACATTGTGAACTCTCATTGCAGCATCGAGAAAAAAATAAAAAAATCTGGCAAACTGCTTCGACTCACAGTCGCAAGAAACGTCTTGAAAACGCCTTAAAAAGTCGTTGAAAATTGTTTAAACGTCTCGATCCCTCCCAATTTTGCATGCTGTACATTCGGGACATAGATCGATCGTTACATGGCACTGCACAGCAACGTAAATGACATTTCTCTTACAGCGGCTGTATGTGGCCCTCCGGCGAGCCCAGACGTCCAAATGATGCGCTCCATATAATTTAACGAGTATTCAATTATCGATTTCAGAAGGAAAAAATAATGAGCTGAGCATCCCATTAGTGCACGGTTGGTGGAGAGGACGTGCTCCTGTTTGCGTATTTAGTCTCTCTCACTCCCTGTCGTCGGATCCACGAACTGCGTAAATCAATTCTGGTTATGCCTTGCATATTCCAAATGCCTCCACAGCGTAGCCAAAATAAAGTTCAAATATCATCATTTTTAGCCCTCCATGACGCAGCGTCTGAGGGAGGTATTGGAGTTTATTTCCAATAGCATTCCACACTAATTTGGCTGAAAAATTAATTTAATCCGTAGCAAAAATGTTCTTGAAACGCTTGAAAAAAGAATTGTGTAGACGTTAATCGAATTCAGACACGACGTAAACACTTTTACGATAGCTATAAGCGAGCCGTGCCAACGATTTGCCTTGACGCATAAAATGTTTACTGAAAAGGCGTCAAAAATGTTAAGGGTAAAACAAAATATCAGGGTCCACGCCAAAACTTCGTTCAGCATTTATCTCCCGGATCAAAATGATTGTCGAATCACAACGATACCTCATTTACTATTTTATCATGTTTTCCTAACCCTAACCAAATAATGTTCATCCGCGAATATTTCCATACCCAATAAACGTCCGTGAAACAGACAAATCAACTCATCTTCAAACCGGTCGCTACAAGACGAACAAGACAAACAAATCGAGACGAAACACTCGAGTCACTTGTATAATTACAGTGCCAACTGAATTTACCGCGTCGCGGTCGTTAGATGTAACGCATTATCCCGCCGTTGAGTGTCGCACATCTTTGCGGTAAGTGTGTTCACGTCACACAGCGAGCGGTGTTCAATTCACGAGTGGTTGTCATGCAAGTGCCGTGTCGAATCGCTCCTTGCGAGGGCGACGCGGCGTTGAAGTTGAATGAGAGGGTAAGCGAGATGGGTCAACCCTGCCCTGGTCCCTGAATACTGTATCATATTAGCTGGAGGTTATCTCGATGTGGCGCTGGCTGCGGGCTGCCGGAAGTAAACCGGCGGTCGGGGACAATTCGCAGCGTCTGTATTGTGCATAATGCATTGACATTCGTGTGCGCCGCAGGAGAATTACGAGAGCCGGACCGGGCGCGGGGATCCGTCAAGCATCAGAATAAACGGAGTGCATCGTGCAATTTGTATAAGTGTTTCCTGCTGATGGCTCGTTCAGCCGACACCTCGTACCCCGCAATGCTAGATGGAGTATCGGTGCATTCATCGTCGTAATGCGGTGGCAATGTCGTCATAGCCGCGTTGCAGTGGGACAATGGTTCTTGAGACGTTTTCCCGGTGCATTATGGCTTGGTGACTTCCTTGTTGTTATTATCGCCGCGTCAAGAATGGTCAAATCTCTTGAGAGACGTTACATCCGGCTCCAGTCAGTCCTTGATCATGCCTTCATATGCCTAGATCAGACCTTGGTTAGATCTTGATTAGACCTTCATCAGGCCTTGATCATGCCTTGATCATGCCTTCATCAGGCCTTGATCATGCCTTGATCAGGCCTTGGTCATGCCTTGATCATGCCTTCATCAGGCCTTGATCATGCCTTGATCATGTCTTCATCAAGCCTTGATCTTCATCAGGCCTTTATCATGCCTTGATGATGCCTTCATCAGGCCTTGATCATGCCTAGATCAGACTTTGATGAGACCTTGATCAAACCTTGATCAGACCTTGATCAGGCCTGGAGCAGACCTTGGTGAAGTTCATAGATGGTTAATATATTATGCTAAGGCCTTAGCTATGCCTGACTCTGGCGGGGTGTAATGCCACAGATTTTCCACCAGGTTGTATGGAATATTGGCTCATTCGTCGTTATGTCGTCGTCATTGTGACAGAACGACGCTTCTTGAGACGTTCTGCCGTCGAATTAACAGTTAACGACTTCTCGTAACGTCTCCTTCCTATGGTCAAAGCCTATTGGCTCGTTCGTCGTCATATCGTCGTGCATTGTGACGGAACGACGCTTCTTGAGACGTTCCGCCGTCGAATTAACAGTTGGCAACTTCTGGTAACGTCACCGTCCAATGGTCAAATCCATTTGCAACGTTCAACGGTTCAAGGAGTCCCATTCTGATTAGCCGCGAGCACGCCGAGCTGCAACGGGACAGTCCCAGGGCCACTACGGACAGTCAATTGACTCGGGTATTGTCCGTGTATATCGTTCGACTCCATCGAGAGTGCAGAGTGCATTCGCGTAATTGTTCCCCACCCCGAACGGACTCGTGGCCATCACTCGGCCGATTCTCGTCTTCTTCGCTGCGGCCCTGGTATATCTCGGCGTGCGGCTTCCTCGCGCCTTATTGCTCAATTTGCACCGGAGCGACCGCTAACTCCCCGCTAACTGGACGTCGCCACGGTGAAAGGAAAGCTGTTACCTCGAACGGCAAGATGACCCGTAATTTAGTTGCCCACACTCGAGCTTACACACCAGAGCCCCGAAGAACACAATCTTGGCGAATCCATCATGTCCAATTTGCCGCCCGCAGGCTTTAACTCCAAAACCCTCGGGTGATCGTTTCGTCGTCCGTCCTGGATCAGCTGTGATCGCGGAGGTTGGAACAGTGACGGAATCGTCGTTTGCCAAAAAAATGGTTACGGATCGAACTAACGAAACGTAATTTTTTTGTTTTTTTCATGGACCTTGTTCGATTAATGATTGAAGTTAAGATTCCGAGCTATCTACGTAACTAACAAACGTAGAATCTAACTTATACTCAAACTCTAATATTAAACAATGTATAATGTACATATACTCAAGACATGATTGGTTTGTGGTTGATTGAAGACTGATTCATTGATTTGATGGAGGTAATCAGAATGGCTTAGTTGGGTGTAAGGTGGGAGGGTCACAAGCGGTTGTCGGCAGGCCCAAAAATGCTGACTATTGCCGGTGAACATCAGATGCGGTCGGACACTCCGCATCGGATGATTTATAGAGGGTATTGAACTGGGATTGGAATGGCAGAAGGACGAGTTATTAATACTTCAATAATACGAAGATGGAAAAATAGCCAGTACGTGCAACAAGAACATTGAAGTCTTCGTGATTTCCTGCATTAGCGTCAAGCGATTCAAAAATTGATCAACGATCCTTTTACTATGCTGTCAAAAGACGTTCTACCTTTATATACTTAACCGTGGGAAACTTCCAGCTTTCTATCTACAAAAAAACATACTCATTTATTAATAAATATAACTTCAGCGATGCCGCAACTTCTCAAAGGCTCTCCAACCCTTGAAGTCGGGTGCGGTTCGTGAACTTCACCGAAGCCTCACGACAATCCGCTTAAACTTCAACAGCAAAGCAAACTTCGAGGGCGTCCTGGATTACGCAATGGCAGTGGTCAGAACGGTGACGAAATCATCGTTTCCCAAAAGGTCATTGCAGAACCAAAAAGACTTTTTGATTTTTTCGGTCTAGCGTCCTGTGCCAAAATGGCTCAACAAACATTTCAATGTGCTCGCAAAAATCGTTCCATCGCTCTACACAACCGGGGACAATCTTCTTAAAGTTCGATAGCAACGCAAACTTCGTCGATAAACTGGGACGAGAGGAGAATCTCGAAAATTAAAAAGATCCGGAGCTGAATGATTGATCGTCGCTTAAGCCTCAAGGCGCAAATATCGCTAATGAATAGACTGGAAAATGCAGGAAGACTCGAGGGTCTCGGACAAAATGATTAAACATCCCGGCGCTCTTAACTACGAAGACGCCGATAACAAAGGCAAAAGTAGCCTGTAAGTAGGACTGACCAGGCCGAGACTGACTTAAGCCTTCCGAAGTGAGCTTCTTCCTCCCTGACGGAAGCTCCGTTCTCATTTCCGAGCTGCTCCCGCCACTCCACTCGTTCCTCGCGCTGGTCCGGCCGGCAAACAGCTCCTGGCCTTCATATCGCTCGACTTGCAACTTTCCTTGTCCAGGGCTGATATGCTCTTCGCGGCTGGGGGGAGCTCGATGAGCGCAAACATCCTGTAGTCGCGGCGGGATCTGCTTTATCGACCGCGACGAACGAAGACGCGACGATGCAATGCGGGGAGAAATAGAGGAGGACGGTAGGAGGGGGGACGATATAATAGAAATCGCCTGAAACTATATTACATTTTTCGGAAACCCCGTGCGTCTCAGCTTTGCCATGGGATTTTTCACCATCATGCACGTATGGGACATTTCGTCTCAAATCGACGACTGCATGACCACCTGGAATTTCGTTTGCTCTTTAATTGGCGAATCGGAAAACGCAATTTTCTTCTCAACTTCAATTCAGTACTGACTTTTTGAAAAAAAGAAACAACAATCGCATACAGAGGGCTTAAAATTTGTTTAATATTTCAAATACATTTACGAAATTTCATCGATCGTTTTATATTTTTATATTTTTTGTGTAAGACCCTTTTCGGATGTAAAAATGTTCGTCTCGGATGCATCATAATTTTGGAAATCCAAATCAATTTTTTTGTATTGCCAGATAAATTTTGTAAACTAATAAATTAATTTTCCGACTTTCCAAGTACATTTTTTAAATGGCCTAATAATATTTTTTATTAAAAAAATAAAAACAATAAATACTGCATGTCGTTCAGGATTGCAACTGTAACTAAACACCGACAATAATCCCAATTCCGGATGATGAATAAATGGTGTCGATTTGAGCCGAAACGCCCGGTACACTGATGCGCACCCCCCGTGTACTGGTACAGTCGCGCAGCGTACCCGGTGGGAGAGCGGGGCGGCCTCGCCTCTTCCATAAGACTTCTTATCTGCTTAGGAAGCGGAAGCGTTCCTGTGTCGTAGACTTTGCTATTATAAAGTTCCCACTGCCGGTTATATGCATCAGCAGTCTTTAAGTCTCGCCCCGTCCGCCCCGAGTCTCTCTCGGCGCCGAGAGGATAGAAAAGTCGAGATGTACACCTGTTGGTGACTACGTCGCGGGGGCGCAAAAGTTGCCGCACACGGCGGATGCGCTCGTCGAGTATCCGAGACGCGTGTATGAAGCCCGCGATATATCGTCGCCCGCGACGGAAGCGCGCGAGAAGCCTGCAGGGAAAAAGGTCAAAAGCGTCGAGAAACAAGAAAGTGAATATATTCGAGGGTGCGAACGACGAGCCCGGTCGCTCTCGCGCGCATGACTTCTGCTTTGACTTTTCCCTGACGCGCACGGTATTACTTTTCTCGCTCACTTTCATCGCGCGAAACTTTTTCTTTCACTTTTTTTGTGCTTCTCGGAAGATTAAAGCACGTTTCTCGCGTGACGCACGAGCGAACACGAATAACGAGGATATTGGTGGAAAAATGCTTGCGCTGAAAAATGAAATGTTGGCAAGAACGAAAATGGTCGATTTTGCAAATGATAAGGGTAATAATAATATAGGAGATGTTTAGAGAAAAAGGAAAAATTAATGTTTTGAATTACCTGAAATGAGAGGCTTTTTCGAAACTGTAATTATTTTTTGAGAATACAGAATTGGCCTTTTTTTATTCACGTGGTTACTAACGTTCGAATTGTAACACGTGTTGCTTTAAGCGAGTCACACGTGCCCCGACATCAATAATCTTGAATTGGTACATTGATGAGTAAAGAAATGTAGCGGTGGAAGCAGCCAAGTTGGTCGGTTTTTATAAATAATAACAGTGATAATAATATAGGAGGTTTTTCGAGAAAAACAAAACGATTTTTTTTTATTATTTGAAATAATAAGCGGCTTTTCCGACACATTCAATTATTTTTGTTAACTATACAAAATTCAATTATTTTTTTTTGTTTTCGTGTGGCCACTGACACCCGAATTGTGACACGTGTTGCTCGGGGCCCACGAATCAACAATCTCTCAGGTGCGATTGGCACGGAAAATCCGTGGTAGACGCTTCCTGTCCGGAGCGAAATTGCCAGTCGAGCAGAAAAGCAAACGATGGGAATTCAGTGCGCGAGATGCCGAGTACGCCTACCACATATACCCCACCCATACAGTCCAGTCGAACATTGGTTACCTGTTCGGAGTCCGTGGCATCGATTTCTGTCAAAAACAAAAATCCCCCTTTTAAAAAGTTCACGAGTAACGGAAAGCATTGTTAGCAAACTATTAGAGCTGTGATTGGTTGCCAGGAAAGTCCGTGATCAACAAAAGCCGTTTGGTGTCAAATTTGAAAAATTTCATAAGAGGGCAGGCGGGGCAGCACCCATAACCTTTTAAAGCTTTATAAGAGCGCAGCAGCGCAAAATTGATTAACCTATTATAGGTGATATTTTGAAATAAAAATTTCAGAGGTCGATTTTGGCGATTTTCGATCCCGAGCCGGATCTACGATTTCTGACAGAAAAAAAAAATGTCGCCAAAAAAATATTTTTTTCAAAATCGATTAAAAAAGGTTAATAACCAGTGTTTTCGGGGGTAGAATATGCAACTTGAGAATTATGGTATAGGTTAAAAGTCGATATTTTGAAAAGAAAAAGAATTGGGGTCGATTTTGGTGATTTTCGGTCGGGAGCCGAATCTAGGATTTCTGACAGAAAAAAAAAAGTTGCAAAGTAGAACTTTGCACACTGCTTCCTCATGAATTCCCCTTTTTCATAAAGCCACCTCTATGAAGAAGCTTATTTATTAACTTTGGCTTCCTCATAGAGGAAGCTTTGTGAAAAAGGGGAATTAATGAGGAAGCAGTGTGCAAAGTTCTACTTTGCAACTTTTTTTAAATTTGAACAAAAGAAAACTCCGTTACAAACACCGTTACATCTAATTTTTATTAGATACAAATTTTTGACTTACTTTAATAACTTTTCCATAAGTTACAGCGAAAATCTTAATTTTTTCAAAAATTCATAACAGCGTAAAATCCGAACGACTTTACCGATCGTCACCAAATTTTATACGTGGCAGCGTTGTATGTTATTTTTTGACTCTTGAATGTTTTGGTTCAGTTGATGAGATTCGACGTGATTTAGAGCAAAATTTATTTTTTTCGAAAAATTCAAAATTCTATAAAACCGAAACCGCTTTACCGATTTCGCTGAAATTCAATACCAAACAACATTGAACGTGTCTTTATTTATGATGAAGTATATAGCTGAATCGTCGAACTTTTACGAAAGTTAGAGCGGTCACGCCATTTTTTTGAAAAAATTAAAATTCGATAAAATTTGTATACATGGATATATCTAATTTTAAAAATATGTGAATTACAGAGGATTTAATACTCTACTTGCGTGCCAATTTTTAGCTCGATGCATCATGCCATTCCTGAGTTATGAACAATTGAATGTTCGGTGCCTGGACCATACATACATACACACACACACACACACACACACACACACACACACATACACACATACAGACATATTTTCTAGACCACTTTTCTCGACGTTTTAGGTGATTCTGAGTATGTTAACATGAAAATCTCGAAAAAAAAAATTTTCACGAAAACAAAGCTTCCTCTATGAGGAAGCAAAAACAATTCGTCGCCAAAAAATTTTTTTTTTTTAAATTGATTAAAAAAGGTTAATAACCAGTGTTTTCGGGGGTAGAATATGCGACTTGAGAATGATGGTATAGGTTAAAAGTCGATATTTTGAAAAGAAAAAAAATTGGGGTCGATTTTGGCGATTTTCGGTCGGGAGCCGAATCTACTATTTCTGACAGAAGAAATATTTTTTTCGTCGCCAAAAAAATATTTTTTTCAAAATCGATTAAAAAAGGTTAATAACCAGTGTTTTCGGGGGTAGAATATGCAACTTGAGAATGATGGTATAGGTTAAAAGTCGATATTTTGAAAAGAAAAAGAATTGGGGTCGGTTTTATGTCCGGAGCCGGATCTACGATTTCTGACAGAAAAAATATTTTTTTCGTCGCCAAAAAAATATTTTTTTCGTCGCCAAAAAATTGTTTTTTTCAAAATCGATTAAAAAGGGTTAATAACCAGTATTTTCGGGGGTAGAATATGCGACTTGAGAATGATGGTATAGGTTAAAAGTCGATATTTTGAAAAGAACAAATTTCTGAGGTCGATTTTGGCAAGTTTTTCAGGCACGCGCGCCAGCGCGTGTGATTGGCCTAGTCCCTCTTTAAAAAATCCGTGAGTAAAAATCTCTCATTCTCTATATAAGTACTGCTGTCGGGTTACCTGCATTCGTTGCTAACCAACCAGTAGTTTGCCGTGTTATTGTATTTTGGCGGTTCTCGGCGTACGAGGTTTCTCGGTTTGTTAAGGTTATTTTGGAAAGAGTGCGATGCGTATGGGCTAATATTATTATGTTTGCAGAAAAAAAAACATTTTTCGTGATCTGCTCGTTGAATTTTCTATTTTTCGAGCAAACAACGGTTCTTTTCGGAATCAGCAGGAAATTTCTCATCGAATAGGGATTTCAAACCTCGCAAAACCGTTTTTTTTTTCTTCTTTTTTTTCGAAAAAAAAACGCAAGAAGCATGAAAAAATTTTCTATTTTTGAAGGTTCAACTTTAAAATTCTCTGAAAAATTCAGGAATCGAAATATCGCGGACCGCCTTGCGGCATTCTCTTCGTTATTGCGGTTTCTCTCGATCGAACGAAAAAAATCCAGGTTCGATCGATCCAAAAAAAGTGTCCTCGATTTTAGTGAAGTTAAAAAGTTTTGAAAAAAGTGCGAAGGCACTTTTAATTAAAGAAAACAATTTAACACCTTATTTCGATGTTTTTTTGCCCGTAGACAACGAATTTACAATCATATTTTCCAATGAGAGCAATCGAATGAATCGAATCGATTAAATTAAAAAATAATAACCTAAAATTGCGATCAATGCGACTACATTGATCGCAATTGTAGGTTATTATTTTTTAATTGTATACGGTTTGACTCTCCAGGCTGCTCCACAAAACCTTTGATCGAACGCACAGTATTTCGATACGGTTTAATTGAATTGAAGACAAAAATATTTTAATAAAAAAAAATGTTTTGAATAACAATAGATTGATTACGATTTTTTTACGATTTTTTTTTTTTTCGAAAATGACATCAACCGGGTGAGCGCGCGAAACGCGCGTATAGCTAGAAAAAGTAAAAATTCGCTTTATTTCACTCGCGCGAATGACTGGCGACCCGCAAAATAATCTACACACGCACGCAATATTTTGTCAACGAGTTTGTTTTCTTACTCGGGGGGAAAAAAATCATTGTTCAATTTCCCGAACACCAGTGTCTCGAATAAAAATAAAAAAGCGGCAATGAAAAAAACGCGGTAGTAAATCAACGAACACGAGCGGCCTTTGTGTAACGAGAACGCGGGAGCGAGTGAGACCGACGTATACACGAATATAAATATATAACGCGAAAAAACTAACGAAAAAAAAAAAAATACACAGAAGAGGCAGCAAAGCGACATGCAGCGAACGAGGGAATACGGGAACGTACAGCGTATAGACAGTCGTGCATTGTAAACGCGGGGAGTTTTTAATTGAAACTGCGGGGTCTACAGAAATCTCGCCGCGTGCTGTCCGTCGAATTCAATATTTGGAACGATTTATATTAATTAAAGATCTACACCGCTCGCTGTTCCCGTTTGTAATACAAACGACAGCTTGTTAAACTTTTTTTTCTTTTTTTTTTCGTTTCATTTTTTTATTTCTCTGTGGTTCCACGTGTACGTAATGCGGGAGGCATGGAAATGCATATATATCGATCGCTCGTTCGGAGACGTTTCACTTATCGGATACAGTTTCCAATTTACTCTCGCGGGGCTCTGGAGTTACATTCTAAGTGTACACCGAATGCAGTTTACACGTTCCACGAGTCGCGGGGCGCGCGAGCTGCGAGATAACGCGCGCTAATTCCGAGAGAAAACTAGCTCACACGGTGTACGGGTTGCTCATGAGGTTATTAGTGGTTGTGGGGCAATTAAATTGGGCTACTATCGGCGAGTAATGTCGCGAGAATTTCTTTCAGGCTACTTTTTCCGTTGCTAAATCCCACGGAAAAAGGTTAATTTATTTTCTGAGATCTTTACGACGTTATTTTTCCAACGTTATTTACTGTTTACTCACGATAATATCTCTTGTTATAACGTAATCAAATTACACCACCACAAATGACTAATGCAGCTGGAATGTTTTCCAGCGACACCGAAATTTTTGCGTTTACTGATAACTGTAATTTGTCTTCTGAAATTTTTGCCACTGCATCATACTAATTCCAGCGGAAAAATAGCCCACCTTGTTTACCGTTTTCTCACGATGATATCACCGGTTTTGTACACAATTAAGTTATCCAATCTAGCAGATTTTGTTTTCAAACCATTCTGGAAATTTTGCATCCACAACAGAATCGAGTTGATTAATTGTGAAGAAAAAAAAACGGATACTCCGAAGTTTCCGTGAGAATGTCGGAATGTTGTTGGAGCGATTCGGCGATTCAGCGCGGCTTCGCGGCCAAATCCCGTCGCTCCCAACGGAATCGATTAATTCTTAAGAGAATAAGCACGTACTGATGCCCCCTGTTAGCCGGCGCGCAGAAGTTTCGCAATAAGCCACCGCGGTCCCGCGGTCTGGCACCGCCGATAGTTGCACTGCATAGAATTATATACACGCCGGGGCGAGGCAAAGCGTATGAAGGATACGCGGGGGTGGAGTTATCGGTCGAATGATGCTATTTGCAATTCGAAGGGACCGGGTTGAGCCGCACACGTAGGCGTCGTTAGCGGTAAGAGGAAAACGCGCAGTCGTACACAACCCGCACGGTGAATGTATATAATAATGCGCCGCTTTGTGTACCGGGTGGGTCGATAACGACGCAACGTCGGATATCGCCGAATCACAGATTATCGCACGACGAAATTTCGAGATCGTGATTTACAGCGGTTAAACAATTTATTTGAATATCTTTTACTCCATTCTCGAATTAAATATTAATAACGAATTATTAGTTTCGGTATTGTTATTTTCAGAATTACCGTTTTTGGTATTATTATTTTTAGAGTTACCGTTTTTGGTGTTATTATTTTTAGAGTTGCCATTTTTTGGTATTATTATTTTTAGTATTATTATTTTTCAAATTACTATTTGTAGTATTATTAGTTTTCAAATTACTTTTTTTTAGTATTATTGTTTTTAGTGTCTCGAGCAACTTTTATTTTTTCGAAATAAAAATAATTGAAAAATGTATCATTAATTCTTGTTTTTATAATAATTTTTTTCCTAACGAATCTATTAACTTTTACCAAAACAGCGTTTCGTAAAAACTCGCTTCGCGGATATAATTGACGGCGATTATCGGATAAGCCAATGACACTTATCACGGGCCGGGCTGCCTGCCGCGTGTCCGCATCTCTAATCATCGCCGGCCAGCGATGGACAAACAAACGATCACCCGACGATTGTTTGCCCGGCGCTGTTTGAAAATCACCCGTTAGAGTACAATTAACGTGCACGTAGGACGGCGACGGCGCTGGATACACGCGCGCGGGCGCGGGTGACCGGAGAGCCGCAGGTTCCTGGGCGGCTGCGAGCGCAGCGAACGGAGGGATCGAGAATTTGCACTGTGGTATCCCAGGGAGAGAGACTTTGCGCATCGGGAGATCGACGCAAATGAGCCTGTGCGGAGAACTCCCGGCCAAACGCATTTGCCAGCCGGGCCGAACAGGCGGCGGCGGCGGCGGCTCCGACCTATGTGTGGGCGCTTCAACTGTAGCTATATATATATATATATATATCACGTGTGCTCAATGGCCTATCTCGTTCTCGGTAAGCGATGGAGAGTCTCGTCAGAAGTGTCTGCATCCTATGTCTAACTGCAAATGTTTCCCCCCGTACCCCCCTTCCCCCGGGCTCATGTTCCACCCACGGTGGAATCGCTCTTGTAGAATATACCAAAATGAACAGGTAGATTATGTACCTTTGGAAGCCTCATAATTGCTCCTCCATATGGTAATTTTATCATGAACATCAAAGCGTTTAGTTCGTGGCTGATAATTTTTTTTTCTTTTTTTCAGGGACGAAATATCGACGAATTTTTCGTACGTTTTGACTTTTGAGGGCGAGGATTATGAGGTTAGGTGTAAAAAATGGTACGCCTTGACGATAAAAGCGCCCTGGTGGACGTGTAATATCTCTGTAGAAGTGCGAGAATCGTTCAAACACAAACATATTTCCGGGCCGGGCCCTGACGTGGCCCATACCAGGGAACCGGGTTCCAAGTCGGGCTCTGGCAAGGAACTTTAAATGGCTATTGGATTTTTTAAAATTGAATATAAAAATAGATAGGAGATTTAGGAAACTTGAGAAAATAAGACAAGATTTTTTTTGTGGTTGAACAGTATTTCAATGTTTTTTTGTGTAAGAACGATATTTCAATATTTTCGATTGCGCGAAATAATGGACAATCACTGTGAAACCATTTTTTCATCGTATTTTCGTATTTCGCTGGGGGGAAAAACCCCAACTCCGGATTTCGCGGTGGCCGTCATCATTTATGTACAATTTTCATCATCCCTCAATGCCACGTAAATCGTTAATGAACGAAACGTACGAAGTTGACCGCGATCGAGTGCAATACAGCATACGTCGAACTCTCGTAATGCATCACGCGTGTGCAACGTGTGTTGATGAAAAATTGATGGATTAGCTTCTCCGCGAACGCGATGCGCCGCTCGCCCGTTTCCGCCCGCAGACAAGAGCGTGGCGCTCTCCCTCAGGTTGCAGCTTGCAGTTCGGCTTTATGAAGGATTTGCCCGTGTCTATTACAATATGCCGCGGAATAACGGTGTTTAGCCTCCAATATCCCGGAGGTCCAATCTCAGTGTATTACGATCGTGTTATACGCGTTATACTCGCGAGTTCATTGCTATCGGGTCAATGCGGAAAATTACAGTGAGCATAGAGCGGGAGAAAGTCACAGCAACCATCGATTAGGACAAAATTACAGCGATCATCAAGCGCGACCCAAACTCTGGTTTCAGTTTGACAATCAAACACCGTCAAACCTATTTTTCCCCACAATGACGGTCAGAACGCAGCTAGGAGATCCCTGACTGGCTCGTCAGGGTCACGAGAATGCTCCAAACACAAAAAAATCCGGGACGGGCCCTGACGTGGCCCTGGCCGGGAAGCCGGGGCCCCAGTCGGGCCCTGACCAGGAACTCTAAAAACGCGCCAAACAGCCCACCCGGATGTCCTCTATCCGAAAAACCGTATCAACCACCAATCTCTCACGATTCAAAGCCCCGGAGTGTAACAAACGCTCGACAAAAAGCGCGCGGTACGAACTGCGAAGTTACTACAATGTTTGCATCCGCTTCGACCCTTCTGCCTCCGTCGCAGGGCGAAGAAAACTCGAGGAGAAACAAGTCTTCATATTGTTCCAACACACAAAGTCACCGAGGCCCACACACAGTGGGTTTCCACGCCAACAATGCGCCACTTCTGGGTGTATCTTGACTTCCCAGCCTGCACACGCGCGCAGTTGAGCGCCACACATGCCACCTGCGAGAGGCCACGACAACAATATAGAGAGGAGAGGACGACGCGAGCACGTTGGACTCGGTGTCATTGTGAGCTTTTTGTCCCTGTTTGCGCGAGACAGGAGCATCGCTCGTTCGAGTTTCGGTTTCGTGGCGCGCGCGGTGGGCGGCGCGAAGTTGGCAACGACAGTGCGGCCAGGTCATCGGACGGGGAACTTGGCGAGAGTCTCGGTGCGGCCGCGGGTAACGGGAACGTGAGACGCGGTCACGAGATTTCGGAGCGAGCAAGGGACGACGACGACGACGACTATAGCAACGACGACGACGACGACGACACCCTTAGCGATGTTACGTCGATTGTCGTGCCGCGTCGGGCAAGAATGGGGCGCAGGGCGAAACGCAGCTGCGCCCGGCGACACGAGACGCCGAGAATTGAACCACCGGGCCGGAGTCTAAGGCTCCCAAGAGCGAGGCGGACACGGTTTGTGGCAGTCGGAGACGACGACGACGACGACGTCGAGTCCTCTCTTGCTCGCCGGTTAAGCCCGGTGCGGTGCAGCATATAACGTCGTTACATAGGGATCCTATGTGGAGAGCGTATATACTTAGGGTGTATGTACTACATTGTCCGGTAACTATGGGGAAGCAGCTCGTCGACGCGTCCGATGGCGATCTTGTCTTTTGCGTCCCCCAGGATGACCCTTGACCCCTTCACAACTGTATAACACGCGCGCGACGCACTAGAGCTCCGCACGCCGGGACTCGACGCTGCTGCTGCTTCTGCTCAGCTTCCGAGACGCGGAGACCTCGGAGACTCCGAGACAGCTCATCGGGCCCGCGTCGCAACGGCTCTGTGTGCAACCTGATCATTTATTTATGCACTGCAGTCCGTGTGTCTACTTTGCAGGCAGGGAATATGGCACCGAGTAATTGCAATCAGGAAGTATTCTGGGGTGGACGGATCTCCAGGCCGGATGATCTGGATAATTAATCGTTCGGGTGGACGGAATTTGGACAGCGAGAAAAAGTTGGTGTATTTACGGGTTAAAGTGGTATTTTTATTTCTTATTCTTCTTTTTTTCGAGATAAACAGGAGAAGTACTGAATTTGCGGGACTTTTAATTCGCGTGTAATTTGGGGTTCATATTTTTTAAATGCTCTGTCGGTGGCAATTCGGAAGGGAGGGGGGGGGGGGGATTTGGACAGTGAGAAAAAGTTGTCGAGTGGCGAACAGAATGTTTAGGGTTGGATTTTTACTTTTTTAAATTTATTTTTCGAATTACAGTACTGAATTTGACGAAATTTTAATTCACGTCTAATTTAAAGACGATATGTTTTAATTACCCTGTCGGATTGTAACGTTTGAAAAAATGTATGACTGATGACCACTTCATGATTACATTGTGTCAGTTTATCTGGGAATTTATCTTGGCGGAAGGGCAAAACGAGTGAGACGTAACTGTAGGGGGAGAGAGGAAGAACCGCGGTATAATGTGGCGAAGAGTTAACACACGGAGAAATACTGGTGGCCGATCGAGATTTCGGTCCGCACACACGCTCGGGTTTATGTGCGCGGGCACCGACAATTCGCAACGAGTTTGGGCGCCGGCGCATTGGAATTCTGCCAATGTGAGTGTAATTAGCGCTATGATAATTTTCTCTAATGCTGACCATTAACCCAGTTTGAGCGTGAAAAAGAAAGTACTTAATGGCCGGTCCGATATCCACTGGGAGGGCGATGTAGCGTGCTCGCGATACGGCGCGCAGCGCACAGAGCGGGAAATATTGCTCCGTGATCGACGAACCATCGCTCTCGGCCTGTCGATATATCGTAATGTCGAATTATTTTTAATTATTTCACGTCGCCCGAAGCCCCCGGCGCACGCGTTATTTCTCATAAATTATTAATTCATTCACCAATCTCCGAGGTTGATATTTATTTAACTTATTGAAAATTGCGTTGGATCGTACAAAATGCAAAACACGCGTAACGCGATTAAACAGCTATGCACCGGCCGCCTCGTTTCCGATAAAATATTCGGGCTTTTTTTGTTTTTTTTTTTTCGATTATTTTCGCCTCGTCCGGAATGCGAGTGGTAGGAACCACCGTAAAACGGTGTATTTTGATTGCTCCATTTTCGGCTCGGATTTTATTAGCCGCCGTGTGCAGTTTCGGATGCGCGCGCGGCGATCATTAAACGGTCACTACGGAATGGGCACGCAATTCAATCGCGAAGTGAGCGCGAGAATAAATTAAATAGTCGAATAAATTACGCAGTAGGTAATGAGCAAATGAAACCTCGCTTGTTAACAATTTGAGCGATTGCAATTTGTTTCGGAAGGACCGTATAATATTTTAATGCGATACCGAGAAACCAATGTCCGAGATCCTCGGAGTCGATCGAATTCACCATAAATGCCGAGGCATCATAGCCCGAAGCCGGGAAAGTTACTGCCGCGCGCGCGGTATGGACGTTAGATGTGTATCCGCACGTGCTGCACAGCGGTCAGGTACCGCAGATATATTAGGCATACGTATCGATTTTCCGGGATATATGGGGGACATATACGATCGCGCGCGCCAAAGACCCGGATTCCATCGAGACACGCGGAATTCCCTTTACAGCCCACGAGCTGGAAAATTTTGATTGTCCACGGCGAAGTATCGAAGGGATTTGGCGCGGGCGGGTACGAAACGGTCGCCAGACCGGCCCGTGTGCATTCAGAGGTGTAATTGTCAGGATGCCGATATTATTCGATCGTCGGTAGGTATTAACGGGCGTTCCGAACCTGCTCGGACAGCTTCGGACCATGCCGAACCGCTTCGAACCGCTTCGAACCACTTTGGACCACTTCGGACCACTTCGATCCACCACCTCGGACCACTTCGGACCGCTTCGAACCGCTTCGAACCACTTCAAACTGCTTCGAGCCACTTCGAACTCGTCCGTATCCGTTCGCAACACTGCACAACCGACCCTCAGCCACCCAGCGGGTCGGCGGTCGGAGAATGACGCTCGAAACTCGTGAAATTTTACTCTCTCGTCCGTTATACGACGCGTCGTCCGTGTCTTAGTCATAAAACCAGCTTGGGAGGCTACGACAGCCATTATATATATATATATATATACACACACGTACATAAGCGCCGAGTATACGAGAAGCACATGGACGGTGCGATTACACTGCGGACGACATAGATACACGTGTCGGGTACGAGACTATAAATTAGTCACCCTATTATCTCGCGCTTTAGTAAAACCCCGGTTGACGTGACGAGAATAGGGGAGGGCAAAAAATTGACGGAAAAATAGACGCCGGCTACTGTGAAGTGTGTATAAAAAGGCGATACATAGGTATATATCCGCCGGCCTCCCCCTCATAGGTAGCTGATATCCAGGCATTCCGTGTTTCTCGTAAAGCTTTCAGCTCAGGGCTCAGAGGGCAACGTCTCGCGTGTTATATCTCGGCGCACATTGTAGCTTTACTGCCTTCGTGCATCGCGAAGGAGGATGAACCTTAGCAACACGACCTCTCCTCGCCGGGGTCTTTCCGGTTTCGGGTCACGACCGACCCTTCACCGCCACGCCGCGATGAAACCGCGGACTCGACAGTTTCGCCGAAAGCATCTGAGACCCTTGCCTGCTACTCGCGCTGCAGTTGTGCTCCGAGTTACCTACGCGACGCACAAAGGATTTTCGAGTGCACGCAGCGTTGGGCTCGCTGCTGAATCGGAAACTTCGACCGAGCGGCGGGATGGAAGAGGGAAAGACACGCGGAGAAAATAAAACGACTGGATGAACGAACAGGCTGGAAATAAATGTGCAGGGGAGACCGGGGCACGTTGAAACAAATGCCGTAAAAAATCGACGATTTGATGCGAACTTTTTTCACTCTCACAAACGTTTTAATCACACCTTGGAAATACATCTTATAGTGAACTTGCAGATGCATAGGATACTGTGAACTCTCATTGTGCCATCTGAAAAAAGCTGGCAGAATGCCTCGATTTACTGTCGCAAAAGACAACTTAAAATAAAAGTTGGGTCGCTAAAAATTATTCAAGCGTCTCGTCCCCTCGTAATTCTGCATCCTGTACATTCAGGACACTGTGAACTTCCATGGTGCCAATGGAAACGAAATCTAGCAGAATGCCTCGATTTGCTGTTGCTAAAGACGACTTTAAAAAGTCTTTAAAAATCGAATAAAATTATGTAAACGTCTCGCCCCCCCCCTAATTTTGCATCCTGTACTTTCACTATCACGTACATTCAGGACATTTGTTTCCAATCCCAAGCCAGCCGATTCCAAATGCGACCCAACCGATTCATCTTCCCACCGCGCAAGGCTAACACAATAAGGTCACCCGAATTTCACTTTTGCCACAACAAAACTTTCATCAACCCAACACGGTGGAAACGTCACAGTGGCGTCAAACACACAGCTCGCAGACTGACGTTGAACTTGAGGCAACTCTCGGCAACACCTGAGTCAACCGCAAAACCCACTTGAACTCAGGATTTCGTTGACTCGTCGGACACATCTGCAACCAGGTTCGCAGTGTCGTATCGAGTCTCTCGCCCTAACGTCCTGGAATTTTCATTGAGCCAACGAAATTCGCGTCAAAGCCAACCCGGCTGGCTTAATCTTCCAAGTTTTCTCTCCTCCCTCCCTCGCTGTGTTTGTACCACATGTGTTTATAACGCAATACGGATATCCCCGGGGGGGAGCCCGGCATATAATTAGCGAGATTTCTCGAGTCCGCGTCTGCCGTATTAACGGGCGGAAACAGCGTTGCGAAGTGGTGGTTCTAATCTTCGCGACTCTTCATCTGTGCGCGCGGTCGGGGCCGAGACTCAAAGTACTCGGGGTAAGTGAGCAAGGGTGAGAGATTGGTAGGCTAGAGGAGAATAGAGAGGAAGCCGCGCCGCCAGTCGAGCCAGTATCAGTCAAGTAAGCTAAGCTCGCTTGTTAATTGGGGCGTTAGTTCCCTCCACGACTGTTGTAGAGCGCCGCGCACTTAAGCTCTCGCTTCAGTGGCGTCAGCCAGAATCCCTGATAACCGCGGCTGGTGCGCCCGGAGCCAACGACGGCGCTGCTCATTTTCATCCCCGCGTCGTTGTTGTCGTCGTCGTCGTCGTCGTCGTCGTAGTCGTCGGAAGGCGACCCTGGACCGCACCGACTATGCTGCACTCAAGTCTAATGGCCCAAGTTTATCCGGACAATTAAAGGCGTGTGCACTCTTTGATAAGATTTTACTCCGCGCCCGATGCCAACAGCGAGTTGGTGGTGTTCGAATTGAGAGCGGCTGGGTGTATCTCGGGCGACGGTCAGACCCGGATTGTGCGGTGGGTTTTCGAGTCGCTTGAATCGTGCTGGTTGCAGCTCAACCGGGAGTCGACGCGCCAGGAGAGTCTGGCAAGTTTGACGCGAATTGATGAGGCAAGAAAAATGTCCTTCTTCACTGGATAATAAGGAGACACATTTGGTTTAACATGGCAGGGATGTTACATTTTTTTTTTTAATCGATGCTCGAACCTGACACATCGGTAACAAATTAGTAAAATCGTGTACCAAAGAAATAAGCGCCGCACTGAAGCTGGAACTGAGCTGATTGAGCAACTCAAGGCGAAAAAAAGTGCCAGCCAGACGAAAAATCGAGATTTATCTTGCATTTCGCTACTAAAAATAATAAAACTGAAATAAAAGGTTCGAAAAAATACCAGCAACCGCAATTTATTTACACACCTAATTTTCTATGTCCCAATTCACTCTTTCACTCCCCTCCGCAAATTAGCATCAATTCCCACATCCACAAAACCCCACGAATCAACCGATTGAAAAAAAAACTCGCGACACCCTCGCACCAGCAAATTCAACTCACTTCCCACATCCGCCGGTTGGCTAAGCCGGAGCTCCCTTCCCTCCCCCCTTCCCCCTCGTGGTATATTGAAAAATAACAAGCCGCATTGTTCCGCCTCGGCCGGTATGAGGGACGCGTGCTCGGATACCAAGCCGTGTGGTGTGCTACGCGGTATAACCCAACCCAGCTCGGTATAAGGCAGGGTAACCCCGGTGCACAAGCCATACATGAAGCCGGGGAGTCGAGGGAAGAGGGAGACACCCCCCCCCCCCCCCCTCCCCCGGTCCCTCCCCTGACTCTCGGCTCGACTCGCAGCGCGAATGGAGATTAGGCCCGGCGAGCACGTGACAGTCGAACGGCCAGCATAAATTAGATACGGTCGCCGGGGCTCGTGGAACGCGTTCCGTAACAAGACAATTAATACACGGACGGTTGGACGCGAGAATCTCGCCTGTGCATATAGCGCGCGGGCTGTACAAGGGCGACGCCGTGCGCGCACGAAGGTTGGAGGGCACCGGCAGCCACTGAAGGTTCGTGCGGCCGCTCGCTGTTGCCGCGTCGCTGTTTGCCTGTGTGTGGACATCCCGATGGCCCCGGCAAACGTGCGTCGGCCGAAGCGTGTTCGGCCCGAGTCGCACGAGTCGCGGCCGCCCCCTGGCGGCGCCGCCGCCGCCGCCCGGCGATGTTCGCGTCGTGTTTCTCTCGCCCGTGTTTCGATTGGCCGCCGCGAGGGGGCGCGCGTGGCGCGCGCGCTTCCTCGCGCCGCTGTACTACGACAAATACATTGTTCATAGCGCCCGTTCCGCCTTTGTTCGGATCTCCGGCAAAGCCGATGGGTCTCTCTCTCTCTCTCCTCTCGCGCGCTGCGTTTCTGTGTGCCCATCCGTGCCCCCTTTAAGGCCATTCAATTTCGCTTCGAATGCTCAAAGCCGTAGCTGCCGCCGGTGCTGTTCCTATGCGCCTCGACAAAATTGGCTCCGCAATGCTGTTCGATTACTGCCACACGGAACTACGTACCGACACCCCAATCGCATCGCTGCCCCCGCCCACGGTATACAGGTATACCGCGGGACGAGGGTTATTGGCTTTAGGGCTTGTGTACAATAACAGGACGCGCGCGGCCGCGGTGAGCGGGCTCAAGAAGCATTCAGCGCCCCGGGTTCACTCCCGCTGATCACCCTAATACGGCGGCTATTAGTCAACATTTTCGGCCTCCGCGTGGGAGATGACGCGGAGATTTTATAGCCTCGGTCTCTTGCGCGGGATTCGCGGTGGGTCGTTCGTCGATTTTTCGAGGGCGATGCAGATGTCGAGACCAATTTGATGAAAATTGAAAAACAATTTTCAACGGATCTTGCCAGGAAATTAATAGTTTTTTGCAGTTGATAATAATAATAATAATAATAATAATAGTAATAATAAGAACAGCAATAATAATATATAATGTCACATGCATGAAATTTCGTGAAACTTTTAACGAGACGATTTTCGTGATGCATACGATTTATTGAAAAGTAAAAAAAAGTTGTCTAACAATTGACGAATTTTTCTCCTTCAGACAATTCGTATGAAATTTCATATTTTAATCTCCGTGATTTACGGCCGGTTGGTAAATCTCAGGTGCGATATAAACGTCGCCCGTGGAAACCAGACTGTGACACACGTTGAGAACACATTTCGGCCGTGCATCGTCGCCGGCGAGCGGAATAGACACTCGCGTTTATGAATATAAATATATATACATTTTTTTTTGTCCCCACCGTTAATAACAACAGTGACAATAATACACCGCGCAATGTCACACGCATGACCTCTCGTGTAACTTTTAACGAGACGGTGCATGAGTGGTGCACGCGAAACTTATTTTAAAGAGTAAAGCCGCATCGCTCGGGGGAGAAGCTATATATGCACGACGTTGCCGCGCGTGTATTATAGTTGCAACAATTAAAGTTTTTAATTAACGCTGCAAAAAAAACGTAAAAAAAATATGACGGCAGCGTCCCATCCACACTGTCCGTCCTCGTCTCGCGCGCAGCTTCCACTCCCCCGGCGCTTATCTATAATCTCGTAGGCCGACTCGTTTTTTTTCTTGTTTTTTTTTTCTTTTTTTTCTATTTCGACCGCGAGACTCTCCGAAGTGGACGAAGAATGGCGGGCAACACGCGGTGCCTCCTTGTCCCCCGTCGCTATTTTCACAGCGCGGCTATTCTGAATCGGTCACTGTAAAACTTGGTAACAACGGTGACAGACCCCCCCCCCCCCTTCTGCTCCTTTGCCCCTTAACCCCCTCCCCCCTCCTTTGCACGCGCCGCGCGCGCCGTAATTGTACACAGCAGTTTTAATTACGAACTCTCTTCCTAACTCCCTCATTGTGACCCGCGCGGCGCGCGCGCGCGCCCCGCGGGTTTTCTATTATGAAAAGCACACACAACGTCATAAATCACAATGATAACACAAAACCGCCCGAGAGCCGCATTCATCCATGCATACACTTAACAATATTACCAAGTCCGTAATTTTTTTCTTGCTTTTTTTTTGCACCCTCTCCTTCTTTTTATCCGCAAATTGGTTGAATCGCGGACCGTGGTTGAGGGGTGGAGAGGAGACGGAAAAAAACTGTCGTAATCAGAAGCGGACCGGTTCGAATGTTTCCTAAATCATCGGGGGAGCCGCGCCGGGCGCGGTTACGAATTTACGGCAGCGCCGGGCAACGGCGCCGCCGAGTATTTTGAATTTGAGCCACGAGAATATAATATATAGTATGTGCGTTGTATCTATATTTATATAATATCTACATATATAAATATCCACTGCATGTATGGATAGTGTAGAGTTTGTGTGTAGCTGGGTATGCATATAATATATGGTATGTGTGTTATATCTATATTCGTGTATATATATATATATATATACGTACATATACATATAATATGGGGCATTCTATACTGAGTCGACCTGGTTCTGACCCTGGATCTCTCGGATTTCGTCCAATAATTTTTTATGTTATTGTCCCAAATCTAAAAATAGTTCGACATCTTCTTTCGATTTTCATTTTAAAAATTTGAATCAGTTACAATTTCTGGAAATGAAAATACTGTCAGCCTGGATTTAAAAATCGGAAAAAATGTTTGACAATCTCACATCAAATATAATCATTTTTAAGCCTAAACAGAAAAAAGTGTAAAAAATCGTTAAAAAATTTCGAGGTCTTTTTAGAGTTGAGACAACAACACAAAAAATCGTTGACGAAATCCAAAAGGTCGAGGGTCGGACCCTCGTCAAATTGATACGGAATTCCCCATATATATCCACTGCATGTATGGATAATATAGGGTATGTGTGTAGCCGGGATATGTACGGATTCGGGGCCCAGCGAAATTTCCATAATCGAGGGTGTGGGGTGGGCTGCTTTCCATTTTTCGGTGCAATTTCAGGGGGTGGCTGGCGAGGGGTGTGGGGGGTGGGACGATGTGGAATGAGGGATGGCGGGGGGAGGGGTTGAGGGGGTTGACTCGTGCGAGCATTCGTCGGAGCACGCAGCGAGCGCTCGTGGGGGGCACGCGGTGGGGGAGGGGGGAGGGGGGTGTACGAATAGAAGGAAGGGGGGAGAGAGGGGGTTATATGCCACCCGGTCGCGCAAGCAAGTTTCCGTCACGAAACGTGCCGAGTCGGGCGTGCTTGGCCCATTGTTCAGCCCGAAGGCCCCCCGGAGTGATTTTCATCACCGACGATTGTTCCTTCCTTAGCGAAGTTAACCTGCAGCTATTAGCACACGTACCATCCGCGCGTACAACTTGGAAATCGCAGTTTTCGTCTTCGGCCGAGGCAGAGGGCGAGACGATTTTTCTTCAGTCGACACAAGAGAGAGCGACACCCCCGAGTCTCGACGAACGGTAGCCCCCCCCCCCCCCCTCCCCCGTCCCCCCAGGGTTTCCCTCTCGCTCAATGCCTCTCAATGACCTACGTAATTTCTACCTGGCTCGGTGCAACCAAAGTTTCACATCGTTAATTCTCGCGCCGGGCCGAAGGCAACCAAGTTTTGGACCCAATGAATTCCTATTAATCAGCGATTCTCTTGCTAGGCATTTTTTTTCATCGCTCATTTTCAGACTGTAAGACTGGAAGTCTTTTGGGATTTTTTTTTTTTTTTGCTAATACATTTTCAAGGCTATTGGAGAGGTCGAGGGGACGATCTAATTTCCGGGAGAATTGTTTATCAATAATATTTCGAATTATAAAAATAAATTAATTACTATTTAGAAAACGGGAGCTAAAGATACTTCGAATAAACTTACCATCGAATGCTAAAACGAGTGCAAAAAATTCTTGTGCAGAAAATGTTTTAAAAAGACGTCGAAAAAGCGTCACTTTTAACGAACACAAATTTATAATAAAGCCCTTACAAATAATAAATGTCAAAGTGGAGTAACCTCGGTCGAAATCCACAGGAGCGAGGGATTTAAAAGTTTACGATAAGCTCGACTCTTGAGAAAGTTACAGATGTGTATTTCAATAGAGCCAGTAGTCGTGGCTGTAAGGGAATACAGCGAATACCGAGCAGACACTGGAACCGAAACCGCTCAGCCATTCCAGACGATCCCTAATCCGTCTATTTTTATTTTCCTTCACTTTTATACACTTTTTCACCTCGACGTCACTCGATGATAAATATTTGTCCGTTTATCTGTTCTTTCTTCAACATGTAATCATTTCTGTAGAGTAGATGCATCGGTTGTACCCGCTATACCAGTTGTGACCGTTTTCACTATAATTAATTTCAAACTGTCGTTTTCTTGTATTTTCATATTGATACTTCAAAAGTATCCATACAAGTTAACAAGTTTATCGATACAATTTTGTTTCGTTTCAATAATATAAATAAATCTATCCTTTAGGTCTCGGTGGCCACAACATGAACAAAGGTGACCACAACCGGTACATCCGACCTATTAATTTTTTATCTAAAACTAATATCGATAACAATAATTAATAACGCCCAAATTATTTTGCTCGACTTGGAACTTAAGAAGACAAATTTTGAGCTCTTCAAAAAGATCCAGTGAATTTAAAAAAATTCAGTAGTCATAGCATAAGTAGTTACAGCGAAAACCGATCGGACATCGTAACCAAATCCGCCCGGCAACCACCGCTCGATTCAAGCCAACCATTTTTTCGCGCTTCCGTGTATTTTTTTGCACCTCCAATGTTACTCAGCATGATAACATATTTGTTTGTTTGCCTGTTTGTTCAACATGTGTGTTAGCGGAGAGATGCACGAGGGCGAGGGAGGTGAAACGACTGCAGCCCTTTTGATTACGCAAGGCGCAGGGCGGGCGGGGACGATCGATCGTGTACACACACGCAGCGAATGTGCCCGCAGGCCGCGCGCGGCAACTATGCGATTTGGCGCTGTTGAATGATGGCGTGTATCTTCCTCTCGGCCTCCCTTACCCCCCTTCGCCCCCCCCCCCCCCCCCCTCTTTCACTTCCTACCTCCGCTCGTTTACGGTGCCGTTACAAGCGGTTCCTCTTAACCCAAATATAGTCGGGCAACGTTCCAGATCTGCGGGCCCCGGTGTAACGCCAATGATATACCGCGTGTGTGTGTATTTATATTCGCAATATCATATCTGATATGAGTTATTACTGTACTCTATGAGGGTAACGTAATATTATAAATAAACCGGGAGCCGCTCGCGTTCTACACATAGATATATAGATATATATATATAAACGTATGTATATAGAGACATTGGGTGCCACGATGAAAAGGGTCGAGAGCGCGTGTCGTGTCGGTCACATTAAATTCCTTGTGACCTCAGTGGACCAACCCGCGGGTTGGGTTAGGCACGACCGGGGAGACTGTTGCGCAACACGACCCCTGGCGGATTAGTGCAAATCTCTTCAACGACTTTGTTTCTTTCTGGTTTTATTGGACTGTGAACCGCTACGAACCCCGTACACGATGTCAGGGGTTTTCATCAAAGCTGATGCGCGGATTTCGGTCGTTTGTGCGTGGCGTGGATTTTGGGACGTTGAGGGTTAAACAAAAAATGGGAGGTAGACCGGGCTGGGGCTGAGGTGGCACGATGTTTAGTTGAGGGCAGATTTCATTTTTTCTGCTATCTACTGCTTTCAACTGATTTTTATTTTTAATTCCACAGGAAGTACCCGGTCGTTTTGGAGATTGAAATATATCGTGGTAGCCCTGATAATAATGTGATGACTCAATTAATTGATAACTATGACGACCATTGTGCAGCATCGGAACTGTCACATTAGGAGGGTAGATCGAAATTCAGTCGCATCTATCGGAGCAGAAGTTGGGTCAAGATTTGCCTTTTGATTATACATCAAGGGCCCCGAAGACATCGGTAATAGGTAATAGGCGACTGATCAAGAGGACTCTGACGTTGGCGTGTCGAACGCTCGAACAGTCGGAGCCGCACGAGATGCATTAGGGTACTAGATCAGGCAGAAGTGATTTGGCCCTATACCCATCGTCTTAACTGACTATAATACTGCCTAATCCCGAGCGCAGCGCGCGTCCTGGCTTTCGATGTATTAGCCATAATGAGCTTAAAGATTAGCGCAGTGAGTAATCAATAGCATATGCATGAATACAGTACAATTATTCGAGCCCGATGGAATCGTCATAAAAGCCGATTAGGCTTGCCAACCGGGAACCGTGACGAGACACAACCGCACGTTTAAGCTTAGACTAAATCGCGCCTTTTTTATTCGAATATATGGTTCGAATTTGCAACTTCACAGTAATAAACCAAGATGAAAAAAATAAATCTGGTCGGTAGCTTTGGACGGGGTGGTTCGACCCGATTAAATGTAATCTCGTTTTCAGACACACATTAAATTAATTTCACTAATTTAACTAGTTTGTAGTAATTAGTAAAATAATTACTACAAATAGTAAACTAATTACTACAATTAGTAATTAGCAATTTGTCTATAAAAATCATATGTAAAGTCACGTCCTAATTTGTCTTGGGAGTTAAGCCCTAACTTAAGTTCGTTTTAGCGTAACGTAAGTCCACCTTGAGTTGCCTACCTTCGTAAATAACAAATCCTGATATCTCCGCCGAAAAAAAAAAATCGAAAAAATTAATTTCCAATTGCCCATTCCACTCCCGGAATTGGCTTGTTTTTCGCGACACTTCTCAAACAATTCCCGAAGCCCGAGCGCAATCCACCCCCCGGAACTAGTTCACCACCCTGGGTAGAGGGGGGAGGGGGGGGGGGGAGAAGTTCTCTTAGGACGTAAGCGGAGATTTTCCGCGAAAGATTCTCCTCCCGCCGGAGAGTGGAGAGCTCGTGCGGATGAGTTTGTTTTCCCCGCTCTCACTCTATACTCTCTCACCGGCAACATTGTGTACGGCACAACCCGGGCGGCCCCGAGGATCCGGCTCGCGCGGCCCGCTCGCTGCCGCGCGGCGAACTCATCACCCAACTTGGTTAAAGTCACCGCCAAGGTGATTGGAAGTTCCATTACAGTGGTCGGAGAATACAGCGCGAATTGTATATCCGCTATATAATCCGCACGTAGCGCTCGGAGAAACGGAGAACGCGCGTCGCTGAGTCCTAATACACTCGGCCTCGCGCCTCGCCGAGGACATTGTCGAAGTTCAGAAACGCGATAAATCCATTTCAGCCATTAGCGAAGCCGCCGGAGACACCCGCGAAACGACCGACAAATGTGAACCACGTGGGTTACATGTGGATTCCGTACCCGTCTAAAAAAAAAAAGAACACAAGTTCTGGAGGTGAATATTGTATAGTGAGGGTATATAGCACCGATACCCGGTGAGGCGAAGCGAGAGAAAAGTTTGGCTCCACGCTCGGAACCCGCCAATCTTTTCGTCCCAATCTCTTTCATTCAATATTCACGGAAAATCCAATAAATCATGCGCCCGGCACGTGTGTTTTTCGTACAGGGTGTTCAGGAATATTTCTTTAATTTTTTTGGTCAGTGGACGGTCGTCCCCTGGCAGGATCATTTTTTTTTTTATTTGTTGTATTTCGTTGTAAGCTCGATGGAACTTTCATAAATGGACCAATGGGGACGATTTTTTAGGGTCCTCCAAAACCTAGCAGAACCTGATTGGTGCGTTTCTTCAAATTTACAACAATTGCAATGAAAAAATGCATCTCGAATTGTAAAAAATAGCTAAGAAATTTTTATAAAAATCATTCTAAACGACCGTATAAATATAAATAGCGTGTTTCTTCTTTAAACGGATAAAAATTCAGTACAAAATTTAGTGTGCTGTAGTAAATTCAGTAGCCATGACCTAAGTACTCACAGTCAGCGCCGATCAGACACCGACACCGACGTTCGTATTCAGAGTTCGATAACCATAAAATTTGAATAAAAATTAAAATCATCCTGAATCACTTCACATTTCTCTCAAACTGGATAAAAATGTACAAAAAAATTCGATGTGTTTCACTAAGTTTAGTAGTCATGGCCTAAGTAGTAACAATCAACGCCGATCAGACACCGACACCGACGATTGTGCCCAGGGTTCCATAATCGCAAAATTTAAATAAAAATCATCCTGAATCACCCTATAAATATATATCGCGTTTTCTCGCAAACCGGATAAAAATTCAGTCAAAAATGCAGTGTATTTCATTACATTCAGTAGTTAAGGCCTAAGTAGTCATAACCGACACCGATCAGACGCCGACTCAAACAATCGTATTCAGGGTTCGATAACCACAAAATTTAAATACAAATAATTCTGTATCACCCTATAAATATACATCTCGTTTTCTCTCAAACCGGATAAAAATCCTTTCGCGACCGGACCATAACGCGCGACGACAGCGATGGTAAATATCACGCAACCAAAAAAAGAAGAAAAACAAATCGAGCACGATGCGCGTCGCATGACCCGCGCGTGCATCCGGGGCTTATTCGCGACCATCAGCAAGAATACCTCACTCCACACGCTCGCCAGGAGATCGCGCTATTAGCGCCGGCGGAGATTTCAGCGCGATCGATTCCACACACCGCTCAAAGCTGATTTTAAAAAACTGATAACAGCTGCTATCGCGTCCGAATATTTGGCGAAATAAAAAATCCGGCGTGTCCCGAGCTTAACCGGGGAACAGAAATCCGAGTCTCCCCAACTGTATTTCGGGTCTCCCCAATTCCCCGGGACACATTCACCCCCCCCCCCCCCCCCACCCCCTCCTCCCTGCGTCGACGTGTGCGATGTCCACCTACAACAATTGTAGTACACATTGAAGCATTCGCGTCCACCTATAGCAAAACACATGCAACCAGCTCGCTGTACGCAGCCCGGAAAACAGTGTTGCGAACATGCACGAAGCTCGACGGAAGGGGATGAAAAAAAAAAAGAAGAAAAAAAAAAAAAAGATAGACACTTTCACCCGGGGTATAACGCAACGCGGCATGGACACGGGTTAAACCCCTCGGCCACGGTCGTATTAATACGTACAACCCCGCGCGACCATTTATCACCGAGACCTCGCAGACCTGCAAATCACTCTCACCTGCAGAGCCCGCGACGCGGCGGTGGCGGCCGCCGCGGCCGCAGGAGTAACGCGGGGGTCCCGCGCGCCGTGCAAACGATAAATTCGATTACGTTTTCGCTTACCGCACCCCCATTTTTTTTCCTCTCCGCCTCTCTAACTCTCGGCCTGGTCGACGAGGAGAGGGGGAGGTGGAATAGGGGGAATAGGGGTTTTAGGGGGGGGGGGGCGGGGGTGGAGGGAGAGGGCAGGGGGTTTAGGGGGTCCGTCCCTTTCCTATCTACCGCCAGCCTCGGATTTTGATGACTCAAGCTCCAATTCATTATTATTTATCGATTCAATCTATCACTAATTACCGGATATATCCGCGCAGGTCGGTTCGTTATCCGCTCGGTCGCCGCGCGCGCGGCGAGAGCGAGTTTTTCATCGGCCCTTGACACATGTTCCAGTCGCGCGAGGGCGTGAGACTCGCGGGAAAGACACGCCGAGCGTGCCCGACATTCATCGGTTTTGCTGTGTATCCATCAATTTTTTTGCCAAACTCGATTCTTCTTGGAAGTTTTTTTTTTGTTTGTTGCTTTCTGCTTTTTTTTGTACAATTAAAATGTGTCACGGCTGCGACAGAGGACTTGGTGGCGCGGATGATCAATATGTTATTGGTGTGCGGGGATGGAAATTTCGGGGGGTGGATTCATTTAGTATAGGGGTTGAAAAGGCGGAATTTGCGAAATTGAAGTCGAACGGTGGATAGATTTTTTTTCATATGCGCTGACTTGAGACAATTTCGATGGCTTCGGCTTCGCTTGTGAATTTAAAAAAGTAATTTTTAATTGCAATTATATATTGCAATAGAAAAACAATTTCCGAAATTCGATTCTTCTTGGATATTTTTTTTTTACTATTACATATTTTTTACAATTAAAATAGTTTTGATCTACTAAATAGCCTTTAATTGTGGCACAGATTTCGTGCCGAAATTCCAATATAATAATACTGATTTTTTTTTGTTATATACCTTGAGTCAATTATCAAAAATATAAGGAGGCTTTTTGACATTATTCGTGGTCGTCTATATCGTCGGCCTCTCCGCAAAAAGTTTGCGGGCGACCGATGTTGATTGATCGGCGGCGATGATGACACGACTGGGAAAACCGAGGCCGAGCTGTTTTTTTCCGGGGATTTGACTGTTCGCCGTCGCCCTTGTAAACGATTCTCAAACAGCTCCGATTACAACCCCCTCGAGGTAAAAATAAAACGCTGAGTCGGTAGGGACGGATGGGAACGACGCGAAAGCCGATACCGCCCACGGATTTTCGAGCACAGTCGTCGACCACGCCGTTTTTTTTATAAATTCGACTGCACGGCTGAGTATGTAATTCACAGTGAAATATTGTTTGCACATTAAAGAGGCTCAGTCAGGCTGAAAACGTAATAATAAAATTCTGTTGCACACCGGAATATTTACAGTTGCAATAATTCTGCTTAAATACACAACGACGAATTGTCGCTGTCCCCGTGCGAAACATCCAAACGTTCCAAATATTATTCAGCAAAATCTTTTCCTCTCGATGCAACGGAATTGATTGAAATTCTGAAAAATAAAAATGAAAAAATATATATATTTGTATCCATAAAATAAGGTATAATAAAAATTTCATTGCTGGAATGTAACGTATTTTTTTATTAAAACACATTTTTGTTTTAAAAAAACAGAATATTTTTTATACAAACCATATTTTTATTTTAAGAACGCAAAATATTTTTCTATAAAAAGCCCATTTTTATTTTAAAAAGCGAAATATTGTTTTTATCAAAAACATGATTTATTTTCAACATTTTATTTATATTTTCCAGTTTCATGCTGTAGTTTACGATTTCTTAATTTTGCATTATCTACGCAAAATTTTCCTCGTTTAACCCACAATTGAAAAAGAAAATGAAAATTGAATAACCGAGACGAGGTGCGGAACGTCGCGTCGTTGTACCACCGGGACGACTGGGAAGACCGCGAATTCGTCGTACGTGGGCTCGTTCCGGTGTATTATTAAGCGAGAAGTCGGGACCTCAATTAAACTCTCACTCTGTTGTCGGCGGCATCTGCGAGTGGTTTCTCCGAGTGTGCAGCGTGACGCCGGGGAGGGACAAGGATATCATTCGATTTGCATAACGGCGTAATTCGATGTACTACCCGCGAGACAAACGACTCGGCCAATAAGCTCTCCGGAGTTTCTCCACGCTCTTCAGCGTCCCAATAACCGCGAGCAACGAAACTACTCGCCGAACTTAGGTGCTCTCCAGTGCCGCATCTACAAGTGGAATAATAATTTCGCCGGTCTGCACAACAATGATTGACGTATTTCTACGAACTGAAATTAAAAACAAAGTACGGGGAAAATTGTTTTCATTCTTCGAGCGATAGTCAAATCTGAGTTCTGACAAAAAAAATCTAAATTTTTTTTTTTTTTTGTTGACACCAATGTTTTCAGGGGAGAAATGTGCGACTTCAAAACGATAGTATAGGTCAAAAGCTGCCGTCTCACAGAAAAAAAGAGTTAAAGATAGGGTTCGTCACTATAGTTTGAATAAAATGTTTCTATTTTTATACAGCGTCTTACAAAACTAATGGAAACCAAACTACGTCTTATTCAAAACTCAAAAATACGGAGAAGTTTTTTTCATTTTTCTAGCGATAGTCGAATCTGAGTTCTGGCAGAAAAAACAACTTACATTTTTTTTCTTTTTTTCAAAATCAACTAAAAATAGTTTGACAACTGTGTTTTTAGGGACAGAATGTGCGACCTGAGATCGATGATATAGGTCAAAAGTCGCAGAAGAAATATCAAGAGGTAGGATTCAATAGTTTAAATACAATGTTTCTATTTTCATACAGCGTTTTGGAAAACGAAGGGAAAGCAATCTGCATTTTATTCAGGCTTCGTATTTTATTTTTCCTATCTATTGTGCCCCGCCCTTGAGGCCTCCGGGCTTGTAGCCCAGATTCGCCCTTTTTCTTTTGTTTTCAATTGGGAGAAAAACGGACACCCCGTGCCGCCATTCGATCTAAAATTGTCGCCGCACATTTTCGGGGGCCACCGGCACTGAAATGTAAACGTTTCAACCACCAATATATGATTGTCCCGGGGCTGCGTGTCAGGACCGAATATTTTTTTCGCTTTCAGCGAAAAAACACGCGACACCGAGTTTCGAACCCGCGACCTATCGATACTCGGCCGCAGCGTCGCCGTTTAATCAGGCTTAATTGATACGGACGAAAATAAAAATTCTCCGGCTGGCAACAGCGCCGCCCGAAAAAAAAACTGCAAACGAATTTTTGCACGGCAGACGCGGAGCCAGCTGCCCTACAAACCATATAGAATTGACCTCGGCAGTCAAAAATAAACAAAGAATCCCAAACAAAATTCTCTTTGTCCTCCACTTCACCGGCGAAAAACCCACAAATATATATTCACACTCATCACCCACAAATTCGCCCGCCCAAAACACGTTCATAAAAAAAATGTTTAAAAATCCTCATCCCGCGTAACTCGAGCCTCGTCTAGTTAGCGATGCCCAAAGGCAGCGTAAAATTTGCGCTAACCCCCGGGCTCGGGCACAAAAAAAAAGAATGCGCGTCCACGATACGACAAGTCAGCGTTACGAGGTTTCACACAAACGTCCGAAGCGCCGAGAGGACGAGACTAAGCGCGCGCGCGTGTCGTATTTTTCGCCGTGACCACCGCGCGACCGCGCCGAGACAAAAGGAAATAAGAGCGCGAGTAAGCAAAAAATTGCGCCACTGTTTGCGGGTAGAGATGCAAAATGACGGCGACTTTGCCGATTCGTCGAATGGCCTAAAAATGATCGTTATTGACGGTCTTCTGACGTCACAAGTCGTAGATCATTTGGCGGAAAAAATGACGAAAATCACCTGTACACGGAAAAACGACTTGGTTGGTGTAACAAAGAAATTGGTTATCTGCAACGAATTGCCTTGGTTATATATGCGCCAGACGATTTTCTGGTTATACTTGCGAAATGATGGTCATTTTTTATTCCGACACAAATCGGTCGTAAAGGGCTCTTCTCCCCCCCCCCTCCCCCCCCCCCCCCCGGCACACCCATGCTAAGCCCGACTCTTCAGAAATATGGTCACTTTTTCATCTGTCACTTGACGACCGCAGTCCTCATATCTCTGTTTGCGGGGCAACGTGACAGGTTTGAGCCCAAACCCCTCAAGTCCCTAGATATGTAAGGTCAAGACATGGATCTCTTGCAAAGGCGGAATTGAACAGCCGATGAGAACGTAAGATCAAGACATGTAAGGTCAAGACATGTTTCTATTGCAAAGGCGGAATTGAACAGCCGATGAGAAACTTACTCCGTGCAGGCCAATCGCCTTTCGAGAATCCAATTGCCGCTGAGGCAAACAAACCCTCCAAGATTCATTCAAAGAAGAAAATTATTTTACGGATAAATAAGGATAATTAATCAAGATTATAAAATCAGGGCGCAGTTAACAAATATAGAGGTTCCCTCGATCGCCCCTGTACATTACGATCCGTACCTGGAAACCTATCTGAACTTCGTCAGTCTCGACAAATGGAAGGTATTCGGGTCCTATAGCATGGCGATGAATAATTAATATTCATATTTGAATAAACCATTGATCGTTGTACTATGTTCTTGTTGGAGAAATAAAAATTAATCATAATAAAATATTCATAAATTGAATTAATTGTAATGAATAAAAAGCCCTTAATATTCAGTGATTCTGCAGCAATCCTTCGATCTTGTATTCATTTATTACAACTATTATAACTGACTGGATTGAAAAAAAATCATCTACAAGTTTGTATGAATATGAATATGAAATTTACTTATATATTACTAAAAAACCGGGACGAAGAACTTTCGTTTGCTGACGCGTCCTCCTTAACCTAGAAACTTAAAAATAAAATAGACTCATTTAATTCAAATTACAATTCTTATTAAAAAAAATTTACAACACTGCATGGTTTAACGATTTAAATATAAATATAAATAAACGATCTATTAATACATTTAAGACACGCAACTTGAAAAAATACATTTATCATCGCAGATTTGTATCGCTTAATTTGCTATACCGCGATATTTTTCATGCGTATCGGCCTTGTTATAAATTTTGCCCTCGCGTCACATCGGCGATTTGAACCTTCGTGTCTTGACCTTACATATCTAGAGACCTTGTCTTCAGCAGCAAGCCGTCGCGAGTTAACGTGCCGGAAATGCGCGAACCGAGCGCATGCGCGAACAGAAGTGCGAACCATCCCGTCATAGCTGCGGCGCACTTAATTTCCTGTTAGCAGTTACGTTTAGTTTTTCTACAAGCTCTGTAGGTATGTACGACACGCATCTCGGCAACTACCGGTTAGAATAAAAGTGTCATTTTATCGTGTACACCGGGTTTCCCCTTCTTTCCTGGAAAACGCGAGTAATACGTGGTCTTAGCTACCGCAGCAAAAACACGAGTGGCGCCCCCGCGCGGGCGCCACTCGCACCCGGCGTGGGCGCAACGCGCACGCACGCGGAAACTCGTTTCCAGTAGAGCGTAATATCTCACCAAGATATATATATATGTATATATCCCCGGGTTTGTAATAAGTTGAAACGTGCCTGGCATTAGCGTACAACGTACGTCCTTTCCCACTCCCGGCCCGGCCTACAGCTCGATTCTCAGCCGGGGCGGACGAGGCAAGAAAGAGCGCGCGGCACACAAGAGAGGCGACCAAGGCGAAACGAGAGTGTGGGCGCGTGCAGCGCCAGCAGCGGCCGCCGCCCGCAACGCCGACCGCACGGGGAATGCTCTTTTCACGCCGAGAGCATGACCTGGAAGCTGCCTTTTGAAACTCGATTCGCGCGACAGCCACGAGCCCATTGCCGCCTCTCACCCGGGTCTCGCGGTTCTCTTCCGCTTTTCCCTCTTTTTTTCTTATCTGTCCTTTACCTCCGTCACTCTTTTTCCTCTCGTGTTATTTTTTCTTTTTTTTTCATTTTTTGTTTTTTTTTTTGTTTTCGTGTTTCTATTCCTCAGTCGCGTAGCTTTTTACACGAGACCTCAAGGTCTCACGTGACCGCCGGTCCCACGAGGAGACGCACAGAGTGATGGTGGCGGTGACTCGCTCTGCCCACTGGTTTTACTCTCCCCCCTCCTTCTCGCTTCTCGTCCTCCTCGGCAGCTTTGCAAGGAGCTACATAGCCGCTGCGGTGGATGGATCGCGCGACGGGCGGGAAGGGGGGACCGTCTTGCGGTGGGCGCTCGGGTCATCCCTCGATGAAACTTTATTAGGATCAAACGTGCCTCGGAGCGCCGCGAAATATCGCCGCGGCTGCTGGGAACTAATTAATGCTGTCCCGATGGGCGACAGCGGCCGGAGGGATTATGACCGCCGGATTATTCGGGCTTTTTGGATTTTGAGAGGGAGCTTATCGCCGCGTTTCTTCTCGATATCTCGGGGTGGATGTCGAATTGAGATGTAACGAAAATATTGCGAAGAGCGAAAAATGTCGGGAGTTTTGCGTTCGAGCTGGCGATAGGAATCTCCGATGTGTCGCAATTGACCCCGGTCGACGCCAATCGGAAAAGCGGTGGAATAAAAAGAAAATATATCGCGAAATAAGAACGATAGAGGTTTTCTTTTTTCAGAGCCGTTGAGAGAGCGATGTCGGTGTTCAATAAACATTCGGTGGCTCGTTAAATGATGCCCGGGGATTTCACGGCCGAGAGCTCGTAACCGTATAAAACCAATTTTACGAATATATCTTCGTTGCGTAGTACCGACGGAGTGACGCGACGCATAAAACATCGCGGTGTGCATCTCGGCGAGTTATCTCGCCCTCTCTCGGTGCGGTGTCGGGAAGCCGCGAGCGCAAATCTCGATCGAAAGAGGCGACAGAATCTTTTTTTTATTTCCCCTCCAGGTGGCTGCAGTGCAACGGGCGCTACGGACTCGATAAAAATAAAGGCGATGTCGAACATATAGACACCGTGACTTGGGTGGAAAGCCGACGTAGATGTGCCTGTAATACTCGAGCAGAGAGGCGACGGTATCTGGCGCCGCTGCTGCAGGCCACTACCGACACTTGTGTTGCGTTCTGTAGGATCAAAAAGTACAAAAATCGCTGTCTCCAGATTGTGCTCTTCGAAATATCGACTTTTGGCTTGCACCGGCGTTCTCGTCGTTTATTCTACTCCCGAAAAAAAAACAATTTCAAACCTTTTTAAATTTAAACCAAATTTAAAAAAACGGTTTTTTGTCAGTATTCGTACATCCTGTTTCCGGTCCAAAAGTAGCGAAATCGACCGCCCCAATTTTCCCGAACCTTCCTTAACTGAAATTTTTGAAACTTTTTTTTCCGCGAGCGACTAGCCAGATTAAGGCGAGGTGACAACTAGTCAGTCGGTAATAAAAACTGTAAACAATTATTCCGACGATGCTTAACGTTTCCGAAGAAAAGAAAAGTTTTACATCATTCCTCATTCAATTCTGCATTATGTAAAACTTTTATTTCTTCAGGCTTGTGTCTAGTTTCCGTGTATTGTTGTTCCGAAAATTATTTTCTATCTCTCTCGCACTCACGGTAGTTTCGCCTCGTCTTAAGATAAGATATTGAGAAAATTTACAGAAGTATCGCAAAATTAGGCTAAGCTTCCGTTTCCTTAGTACTCGAAGCCGTTACTTCAGCACAATCGAAAAACTAAACAGCGAGGTTAAGTGCCCGAGAAAGACAGCCTTACAGGCATTTGGCATTGCCACGAGTGTATCACGACCTCTTAAAAAACAGTTGCACTAACACACATCCAGCGACTGACCTCCGCCCAGCAACCGCGTCCAAACGCGTCCCACTCGCCGTAAACAAGTCCACATCCCGCGCCAAATCCCGCCACATGAGAAACCCGAGCGTCGCGGCGCCCGCGACTCCCGCGTCTCCCACTCAAAGAAGAAGAACGCATCATTTTTTTGCGCCCACGTATCGACCAAAAACCCCCCACGAGTCGCGAGGACAACCGTGTCATTAATCTCGCACAAAACAACCGTCGATCTTCCCACCGGCCGAGCGTAAATACAGCGCCGCCCTGGTGGCGAATTTCCGAGTTATCGCTAATCACCCGGAGGCCGAAGCAGCCGCGTGCAGAGCGGGAACGACTGCCGCGCGCGCGCGCGTGTAGAGGTCGCAGCTCGCAGTTTTTTGTTTTTTCCACGCACGGTGAATAAGACATGTGGACTTGGCAGAATGTTTCTCGACGCCGGATACTCCCGGTATGTGCGGAAAGGTGGCGGGTGGACGTGGCCGGCGTCCCTCGGCTCACGGCGGGGACGCTACATACATAGTGCAGAGTGTAAACGTCGATGTCCTACTATCTCTCACGGAGAGACAGAGAGAGAGAGAGCGTGAGCCGAGAGAGAGACAGAGAGAGAGAGAGCGAGAGCCGAGAGCTCTCGGCACTCGCGAGTCGCAACGGCGATGGTGGCGACGGTGCCTCGACTGTGTGTTGCGAGAGGTCGACGAGGGACGAGGATCGTCGAGGCAGCAGAAGCAGACGGGATCTTACCCTCCTCGTCTAGCAACGTCACTCGATTCGAGAGGTCCGCTTTTTCGAAGCGACAACGGAGGCGAAGCCACCGGCAGAAAGATACGACTCGCTCGGGCCCCAAACTACGCTCTGCACACGAGTCGCAGTGCACAAAACTACCGCACACTGCGCGCGGTGATTCGCACACAGCGGCTGGGATCTCGCGAGGGAAGCCCCGGGGCCGATCGAGCCTCGAATTTGGCACACAGTCGCGATAGAGGGGCTGCCGTAGAGCGACTCTCGACTCTTCGCGCTGGAAACGCGAGTTCGTGCAACGAACGGCGCGCGGGCCATCCAACTCGATCGCTCGAGAAATAGTATAATGCCGGGCGAAAATACACGATACTCCGGTTTTGAAGCGATCGAGAGAGGCGGAAGGTAAATTGGCTTTGAGGAAAAAGGAGACAGGAGAATGTTGGGGGAATGGGAGGGAAGAGGGAAGAAAAATAGGAGTTTTTTTTTTAGTTGGGAAAAAGTCCTTTTTGGTGACTTTTTGATTCTTTGCTTAAAGAACAATATTGTTGAATTAACGGAATTTGCAGTGGCAGACGAATTTGCGAATCTTGTTGGATTAACAAAATCGTTTTCCTATAGACCGATTTTGTTGAAACAGTTTGTATCTAATAAATTATTTGTTTGACCATGTTTTGGTTACAGTGAGATGAATATTTTTTTCCACCATGAACCGTAGATATAGTTGATTTATTCAAATCTTAAGCACTTGGAATAATATAAAAAATGACTCAAAATAGTCACAGGGTGAAATTTATAGTTATCCCTTTATTTATTTTTTTTCGCAATAAAAATGCTTGAACTAAAGTAAACATATGAATTGAAGAATATTTATCATTTTTTCCTCCAAAAGTTGGTGGCCACAATCGGACCAAAAATGACAAAAGCTGATAACATCCGCCCACATTTCTCCCCAAAACCAAAAACGAGATTAAGCGACAATAAATTTTCCCGCATCCCCGAGAATCCTTTTTTTCTCTCTCTGTTTCTTCGCAAAAACTCGATATTTCGCATCGTCTGTGGGTTAAACTGAGATTACGCGAGCATCTCCGTTTGGGCGAGCGCGCGCGCGCGCGGTCGTTCCAGCCGCGCTCGCCGTTATATAAACGTTCTTTAACCCTTTGCCCAGGACTCCAGTTTGCTTCATCTTCTTTGTTTTTTTTCCCCCCTAGGCGCTGCTCCCGGTCCCGACATTCCAGCGCGCGGAGAGGCCAGCGCCAAAGAAAAGCTTAAACCTATAACTGCGGCACCCGCGCTATACGGCGCGCGGGCTTATCGGATTGCTACACCTGTGGCGATGGCTCGCTTTCCCAGTGGCACTGTTCTCGGGGGAGGAGAACGAGGAGCGGAAAAAAAGCGCGTATATATCGCGTTTCGCCGGTGCACCGGCCGGGCGCTCTCGCGCACTCGGCGAATATAGTATACGTAGTCGACATTTTTTTTTATTGCCTCGTAAAATGTTAAGTCTTCGAATTGCATTCGGTGGCTCATTATTCGACGCATAAAGGGCGTTTTTCGTTTGATATTGCCGGGAGCCGAGCGCGACGGTCGAGGGGGCGAACGAGGCGAGCGAGATAATGCGAAAAGAATGAGCCAGAGCGAGAGAGAGAGAAAGAGAGAGGGAAAAAAAACTAATAAAGATACAGCTTGAGAAGAAAAATACATTTTGGACAAGGCCACTTTTGCCCTTTTCAACGCTGCACAACAGGGATTCCCTTTAGTTTCCACCATTAAAAGACGAAAGCTCTCAGTTTTTTTTTCTTTTTTTTTTTTTCTTTTTTTCCCCTTTTATTTAGTCTCACATGACATAACAAAAAAGCTCTGCATCGAGTGCATCGTATACTGGCTCTCGGAACGAGGTGGCGCAGTCTGCCGCTGCAGAGCGAATCAGGGGAGGAGCCGCTCTGGCCTTCCTCCTCGCTCATAACTTCGTTTGTCACATCCACTTCACCCTCTCCGCCTCTTCGGCTGATACTCATGCTCAGATCTTCGCCGCTCAACAGTCGATATCGCATCCTCGACCGAATGGGATATATTGTACAGACGCGCGAACGCGCTCGTTCGGTGCACTCGTGAGAAACGATTTGATGCTTCCGTTATTAGTCTTCCTGTGCTATATTCGCGTTGGCAACAATTTTTTTCCGGTCGTTGACAGTGACGTACTCGATCGTTCACTCGTGCGCTGAAAAAATAAAAATGAGCAGTTAGCAGTTGTGATCACCAAACGTTTATTGGAGCAACGAAGACGTTGTTAAATATCAATATTTCGGTAGATTCGACCAATAATTATTAATCACTACTCATTTTTCTCAGGCTAAGTTTTCGTCCTGATTTTTTTTATTTTTTTGTTGGTCATTAAATTGATTGATGATTGTTACTTTCTAATAATTGATGAGATTTCGGTTGAGGTTTCGCATTGTTCCCGGCTCTAAACGGTTCGAAACTGCCATCGGCCATCCGGGTCGCATCCTTTATCTGCCCACCCAATTTCCGGACTACGGCAAACATTATATATACTATGTGTAGATAAATATATAGATGCACATTCGCCCCGTTATACAGCCGCAGGTACCGAGACCGCAAAATTAATTTTCATACCGAACAACGATGCAATCCAGATAGCAGTATGTGCAGCTGTGGTTCATGCAAATCAACGTATATTTAGTGGAATATGTGATCATCACGAATGGCAAATCGCGCGGGTATTGGCCGCGTCGCGTGACCGCGATCGAACATGCGGAAAAAATTGCCCCCCGCGCTCGGGCCTCTGTAATTTCTTTTGTCGCAAGCGCGGAAAAAAAAGCGACAAATAAATGATCGGACGAGAAAATTCCACGGTCGACCCCGTCCGTCGGTCCATTTTTACAAAGCGCTTCTCGCGCATATTGAGAGCGGGAAAATAAAGCGATTCGGGTCCAACCAAATTCGGCGCCACGCGGACTGCGAAATGAATTTTTCGCCGGAGCGCCAGAAATTCTTGCCTTCTTCATACATTCGGCTTCGTCAGGGGACAAAAAAACAGGCTTCAGTGTTCCAGTTTTTTGCGGGCTAAACATCTTTTTGACCAGCCTTTATTTGAAGCAATACATTTTTTCCATTGTCTGCGTATTTACATTAATCAATATTCGCTATCTGTCCGCCTAATACGAAATTAAATACCGGTCGATGTAACTTTTGCCTTTATTAATTCGACTTCGTTAAAGGAAAACAAAAAGAGGTTTCAGAGTTCTAGTTCTGTGCAGACTTAACATATTTTTGGTCAGCCTCCGTTTGAAGCAATAACTGATTTTTCCCCAACATTGTCAGCGTATTTGCATTAATCACTAACTCGCTATCGCTGTCCGGCTTAATGGCACGGAATGAAATGCCGTTCGATGTAATTGAGTCGCTCTTCAGATTCGAGGGCGAAGCTGTACACACGGTAAATCGAATAATCCCGGTTGACTGGTGCGAAAGTGACACTGCATAGTCGAGCGTTTTTAATGTATGCCCGATTTCCCACCGAGTTATCAAACACACGTGCGCCCGGTAAATTTGGCGCTTTTCCATCTCGCGGTTTCCGCACGATATGTATATACACACGTATAAATGGAATACAGAGTTCACAATATCCATGAACTACGTCGTCAAGCACGAAGAAACATTTTAACGAGCTGCTGCCCGTCGCCCTCCCCGCGCGCCCACCGCGCGTTGCATGATAAAAGTAGAAATGATAATAATAAAAATAAAATTGTGGATATATAGCCGGGATACATAGAAAATGCGGGCCCAACGAGGAAACCTGAAAAGTTCCATCGCAGTATTCCCCTCGAGCGGTAACAGTCGACGGTTCAATGCGACGTTGTGTATTGTGTACAACGGGGACAGTGACGGGTCAGAGTTCACAGAGCGAGAGGGAGAGAGCGAGCCGTTTCAATTCTCATCGACTGTTTAACATTCGGTGAATCCACCGGCGAGAGAGAGCCCGACGGCATTCAAGCGGGTTCCACGCGCGGCTCTCGTTAAATTTCGAGTAAATAAAGAAAACGATTATACCAAAAATAAGAGAGGAGAAAAAAGAGGGAGAGAAAAAAAAACGTAGGGGAGACCGGGGCGAAATGGGGACGGTAAGAAAATTATACACACGGGGCAAAATGGGGACGTTGAAAAATTGGTACACTTGGGTCAAAATAGGAACGTTGACAAATTTGTACACTTGAGGCAAAAAGGAGACGTTGAAAAAATCTTAGACAGGAGGAAAAATGGGAACGGTAAAAAACTGGATGCGCGGTGCAAAATATGGTACGCAATTATCACCGATAAATATTCAATTTACTTGCATAAATCGCACGTTTATACACCTTCCTCTGAATCGGCTCTAGCACATGAAAAATGGGACCAATTCACGCACAGTTTACGCCAACATTTGCGCCACTAGGGACAATACTGTCGATGTTTGAAAAATGGAATAAAATTTTCGCGTACCCGTTCTGCCCCGGACAACTTTTTAATTATTGATCGCGATAAAAGACACAAAGACTTTTGTTTTGGCTGCCAAATAGTCAATGTACGCCGGTTCAGGCAATACAGTCGATATTTAAAAAATTAAAGGATTTTGAACGTACCCCGTTCTGCCCCAGACCACTTTATGTTTGCACGGGTAGAAACAAAGACAAATATATATATATATTTTTTTTTAGACGAGCAGTCGATGTACGGATGCTGAAACGTTCTAGCGGCATTAGAAAGCTTAGTGTCCCCATTTTGCCCCGGCCTCCCCTACATATGCACCGCGGTGCACGAAATAGAACGCGGATGTCGCGAGCATGTGACAGAGTCAGCTCTTCGACTCTTCGGGGCTTCTCGTGCAATAACGTCGAGCAATTCGACGGCGGCGAGGGGGATGAAGACGCGTGGATATCAAAATATTGACGTGGATAAATGTTTTTGATTTTTCAGAGGCTCGAGCGAGGATAATAGGCCCGGCGGACATATACGTGAAGACGGGGAGCAGCCTGACGCTGACGTGTCTCATGTCACAGGGGCCTCACGATCTCGGCACGGTTGCCTGGTACCGTGAAAATCAGCATCTCGACACGTCGCCCACATCGGAAAACGATGTCGACAGCGAGCCCCGCATCACGGTCGAAACGGAATGGAGCGAGGCTCTCACGTCAAGGTATACACGTCCATCTTTATGCGCGCGGAAGAGGGAACCTCGTTATTCGCCCATTGTACTCCCGCGTATTCCGAAGAACGCAAAAGTCACTCGGCTCGCAATTATGCTCTGGCTTCTTGTATCTCTAACGTCAAAGTAGCCTCATGCTCGACGGCCATGTGTGTCAAATAAAAAGGGAATCTCATTATTTGCCTATTGTATTTCGTATTCTGATGAAAGCAATAGAAACTTGGTTTGTCGTGTTTTTAATGTCAAAGTAGAATTACACACAATGGCTGTGTGTGTGTGTGTGAAACAAAACGGGAGTCTCATTATTTGCCTATTGTATTTTGTATTCTGAAGAAAGCACAAGCGAAATGGTTCGCAAGTGCGTCCTGGTTTTTTTGTATTTTTAACGTCAAAGTAGCATTACACTCAATGGCCGTGCTGTAAAATTAAAAAGGAATCTTATTACTGGCCTATTGCATTTTCTATTCAGAAGAAAGCAAAAGTGATTCGGTTGGCAATTATGTCCAGCCAGTTATGTTTTTACCAAAGTAGCGTTACGTTTAACGGCCACATTGCGTCGAATGCTTACCTATATCGCGCCAGTTTCATGCGGGTTCAACTCCTTTTTCCCGTAATAATAACAGTAACAATAATAATAATAGCCGTAATATTGGCAAACACATTTTAAACCGTACAATGAAGTGGAAGCCGAGAGGGTATTACGGTATCAAGCCGCGTTATTAATGGACACGATAAAATTCCCGTGGAAAAAGTATGTAAGGGGTATATTGATAAAATTGTGTTTTATTAATGCGGGATATTCGCCCGGCTGCGTTGATCTTTTTACGAGCGATAAACTGCAGCCCCCACGATAATCTGACTTGAGATAGATAAAATTATCCTAACGTGGGCGATTAAGGGTCGAACGAGGATCACGCGGAAGCCGCTCTTTATTTTCGGATTCTTTTTCGCGTGATAACCGAGGGACCCGGAAGATTTAACGAAAATAAAGGGTAAAGCGGAGTCCATATTTCTCGTCATTCTCTTTTTTTTTGTTAAACATATTTCCACCAAAATTGGACAAAACTGCGATTAAAATGACAAACTGCTGTCACTTATTTTTCCCTCCTGGGGGAAATTTAATTGGTACGTACTCGGCTTACGCGTTACTTTTTCTTCTTGCAGATTGAGGATCATTTACGCGAAGCTGAGCGACTCGGGTAACTACAGCTGCGTGCCGACCGTCGCTGAGATGGCGACGGTGAAGGTGCACGTTATCAACGGTAAGACTTCACCGCGTCGAGCCCCGTAAACAGGATGTCGGCGCCAGTTTTCTCTTTGCCCTCGCTGAAAGTGGCGCGCGCGCGCGGGTTTTGTGTGCACAAAGAGAGTAGGTTTTTCTCCAAAGGAAATGAAATACACCCGACGTAGACGGCAAGGATATGATAATCGATAAACGCAAGGGAAAATTATCCAGCAAAATTCCGCCATAATCCAGCAGTTACAAAATTACAGCCAACTAGGCGAAAACAATGTAGAATCATCTTTAAAAAAACTCCACCAGGTTTTCTCCCACAAATAAAAAATGAATTCGTCACCGCGCGATCCGTCCTACATTTTTCTTTTTTCACATATTTTTTATCCATGTGGGCTCCAGTTAAGACCGTGTAACGCGGCTCAAAGAGTTCGTCGACGGAGCGTGCGGGCCCGGGAACGGCGAGCGAAGGGATTGGATACTTTGACAGAGTTTAATGGTTCGCGGAAAAGGATCTGCGGGCGAGGAAACTATGCAGAGTGAATTTGCCAGACGGTGCAGATTGGTCGGTCGTTCGTTCGGTGTATTTTTTTCCTCTCTCTCTCTCTCTTTTCTTTTCTCTTTTTTGCTCTGCAGGGCACGAGGCCCGCGATATCGGGGCATACACCTTTGCGACGTCCGCGAGAAGAAAAGCGGAAACGAGTGGTCGATGCGGCGGGGAGACAAATCTGTAGGCAGCCCCCGACGTGCAGCTCATTCGTTCCGTCGTACCCGCTCTTTCTCGAGGCTGCATGAGCAGATACAGCGGCTGGTGTACCGTGGCACATGCAGCCCAGCGGACTCCGTAGCACCCTTAGTACATATATATCTATATGGGGCATTCCACACCGACCTGGCTCTGACCGTCGACCTCTCGAATTTCGTTCATGATTTTTTGTTATTGTTCCAACTCTTAAAAGAGATCGAATTTTTATTCTAATTTATTTATTTTCTTCTAAATTTGAATTAGTTTCATTTTTCAAAATGAAAATATTGTTACCACGGATTTAAAAAGCTGTAGAGATTCTCAAAAATTACGTATCCTGTATATACAATTTTAAACCTAATTTTTAAAGCGGCCTGAGATTAGCTTGTTTTCTTTTCGGAGCTTTTCACTTTTTTTTAGAAAAACACCGAAAAGAATAGAATCTCAGCCCACTCTGGATTTATGCTCATGAATTGTTATATGGGTCATTCCATATGAAATCAACCGATAAAAAAAGAAAAAAATGCATGTAGGTCATGGATATTTTTCATAATTTACGTAAAGACAGCGGGCAGGGTATAGAAAAAGTTGGCATGGTTCATTAGACCCAACAAATTTTTCTTTGTTAATACCGCCATGATAAAACGTACTATCAATTTCGATTATGAAAATTACGCTGATGGTTTTTCTGCTCCCACGGGCTTCCCTGTTTATGGATTTCGATGGGTCTGGTATCAAATTAAAGGTATTGAAAATACGCTTTTATTCAACTGTGGCAATTTAAAATCGTATTTATATATAGCGAGTTATCGCATTTTACCTGTATTTTTTTCATTATTTTTTTTCTCAAAAAGCTATTTTTTTTTTTTTTTGAAATTTACAGCAAACATTGTACGAACTGAGACCTTTAAACACAAAAATTGGCGAAGAGTTTTTCGCAATTTTGAAATTATTAATTGATGATTTTGGTAAATTCAAATCAATAAGGGATAAATACCGTTGCTCTTCATAGCCAATCGGTGAGCGATTACAGCTCATCGACATCGCTCGTCTCACATTCTTCATCAGCACATTCTGGAATACAAAACGAAACTTATCGTTAACGTTATTGTGAAATTATAAAAATAAGAACATTTTATATTGTTAGCTTATAAAAAAAAAATCGGATTTTTTAAATTAATTTACCGGCAATTCTGTCCTCCAGTTTCCGCGATGTCAGGGAAGCTATTTTCTTCGCGATCCTGTACACCTTTTTCTTCGTTATTGTAGGTTCAACCACTCCTAACACATCCGAAAAAGAAATCTCCTTCCTCATAGATGGAAAAGGAGATTTCTTTTTCCATAGATGGAAGAGGAGATTTCTTTTTCGGATGTGTTAGGAGTGGTTGAACCTACAATAACGAAGAAAAAGGTGTACAGGATCGCGAAGAAAATAGCTTCCCTGATATCGCGGAAACTGGAGGACAGAATTGCCGGTAAATTAATTTAAAAAATCCGATTTTTTTTTATAAGCTAACAATATAAAATGTTCTTATTTTTATAATTTCACAATAACGTTAACGATAAGTTTCGTTTTGTATTCCAGAATGTGCTGATGAAGAATGTGAGACGAGCGATGTCGATGAGCTGTAATCGCTCACCGATTGGCTATGAAGAGCAACGGTATTTATCCCTTATTGATTTGAATTTACCAAAATCATCAATTAATAATTTCAAAATTGCGAAAAACTCTTCGCCAATTTTTGTGTTTAAAGGTCTCAGTTCGTACAATGTTTGCTGTAAATTTCAAAAAAAAAAAAAAAATAGCTTTTTGAGAAAAAAAATAATGAAAAAAATACAGGTAAAATGCGATAACTCGCTATATATAAATACGATTTTAAATTGCCACAGTTGAATAAAAGCGTATTTTCAATACCTTTAATTTGATACCAGACCCATCGAAATCCATAAACAGGGAAGCCCGTGGGAGCAGAAAAACCATCAGCGTAATTTTCATAATCGAAATTGATAGTACGTTTTATCATGGCGGTATTAACAAAGAAAAATTTGTTGGGTCTAATGAACCATGCCAACTTTTTCTATACCCTGCCCGCTGTCTTTACGTAAATTATGAAAAATATCCATGACCTACATGCATTTTTTTCTTTTTTTATCGGTTGATTTCATATGGAATGACCCATATGTGATATGGGATTCATGGGATTTTTTTTTTTTTCACATTTTTAAATCTGGTCTAACAATATTTTCATTTAGAAAAATTGAAACTATTTCGAATTTAAGAAAAATAGGGGAAAATTGGGCTGTTTTTAGAATTGAGAAAATAACACAAAAAATCGTGGGAGAAATCCGAGAGGTTCGAGTGTCAGACCCAGGCCGAATCGGCATAGAATGCCCCATATGTACATGTATACGTATACATATGTACAGATAGGAGTGCAGATAGATATAGAGACGGCGCGTAGGCTTCATCAAAACCGGTTCGCGGATGGGAGAAGCCCGTGAATAGGAGAAATTAGACGAAGATCGTGAGAAAGCCACTGTAATTTGCGGTCTACTTTTGTAACGAGAGAAGCTCAGCGAGCCGGGGGAAAAGGAAATGGAGAGAGAGAGAGCACGAGCGGGAGCCGTAAGGACGCGCCGGATGCGGCGCCGTGACACACAACCGAGGGGGGAACTACGAAGGAAAAATACGTCAGCGGGGACGTCAGATGGACACGCGTTTCATCTGCTCGGCGGTTGTTGATCGCTGAGAAAAATTAATGGTGGTCGGGGGGGAAAAAATGTTACACTAATTGTATCTGCTGCGCGCGAAACAATTTGTTCGTTAGCGCGGCTAATAATTGGCACACGCGACGAGTGCTCTTTGCCTAATTGTTTTCAATTATTTTCCATGACAGCCAATTAACCCAAAGTGGTGGCGACGAGCTGCGCGACGTTCGGGTCAAAATTTCATTGAGATGATTCGGGGAGACAAAATTGCGCGACTTCCGGGCTTTTCGAAATGTGTTTGCGCGAAAATTACGTTGCTGAAAAATCAATCGTAATAAAACGTGAACATTTCGTCCGGATGTCTCTGCGGGTGTTGCCCGAAAATAAAGCGCAGTGGCGAAAAAATGTATCTCGACGCGGGCGAAAAGGCGGATAATTTAATTCGATTTGCACCCCCATCAGGAGAGCTGGCTCGCTCTTCTTTCCGTTTTCATCGAGCGGGCGGAAACTCCTCGCAACGCACGCGCCCCCACGTTTTCCCCCGTCGCGGACGTATAAATCGATCATTTATTCAATTATAAATTCAATATTCGGACGAAATGGCATGGCCAATGAGAGCGATTTCAATAATCGAAGCTACACCGAACTGATATTTCAATCCATGTTATTAACGAATCTGTTTCTCTTCCGGGGACGATTTCCATATCCGTTTCCTTATTGCCTACCCCGTCATCGCGGCCGTTGGCTTTCGAGCCAGACACCGGACGTTTATTTATCTCCAAATAGCGATCGTTTCACGGTCCAGACTGTCGAGATTGCGCGTTCCACGACCAACACAAGCCAAAATGGTGACCGATTTTGTTCTCTTCTGCGTTTTGTATTTTACAATTAAATATTAGAATTTATTGCAAAAGTATAATTCATCTAAATTAAATAAAAATAATTTACAATACTTTACAATTAAATATTAGATTTTATTGGAAAAGTATAACTCATTTAAATTAAATTAAAATATGTCCTTGATTATTAAATTTAGTTTTCCCTAACAATTACTTACACAAGTATGGACACATCGTGTTTAACACGATAATTAAACGTGGTAATTTGCTTCAAAGATTTAAAATTCATACTCGTCGAATATGTATCGAAAAAATTCTAAATGTATTAAATACTTATCTTGGAATAAGAGAAATGCAAGCTCCATTAGCCTCATTTCTTAAAACCGCAACGTGTTCCAAATCGACGCAATCAATTCAACGCGGGCTCGCGATATATATTATTTTAATTTCGTGCCAGCTTTCTGCATTCTCAGAAAACTCGTTGGCGAGGAATTTGTCAAAGTACACCGTAAGTTTTTCGTTTAGCACGCTACAACAGAGATATCTCGTTATCAGATACGGCGTAATTGCCCGGTTTGCGGAAAACGTTTCAGGAAGCGTTTTGCGATTACGTGATCAGGAGCGATATCCTGCGGCGGTAGACGCGCGGTATATAAATGAGGCGTAGACACGCAGGCAGAAGGGAGCAGCTTGCGCCCCTGAGATAGAACTAGCTGTTAGTCACCGGTAAGAGGCGAGGCGAGGCGCTTTCGAATGATCACGTTTAAGTAGGTGGAGACTCGCTTTATATTATTAGGACCATCGTCGGAAAATCGTTCCTGTTTTCCCCTACAACCGGTTGTCATTCGCGCCAGAAGCTTCGTTTTCTAAGTATACTTAAAATCCTCGCTCAGAATTTAATTTGGAAATATTTGTCGTTATGCTGTGTTTCTGCAGTAAATAAACGTAGGATCGCAGCCCTCAAAATACATTAATTTATGACACAGCAATAAACTGTTTATTTTGAAGACAGAAAGAAACTGAAGTGAGGATAAAATAATGCCGTAGTAAAAATATAACAAATAAAAGCGGGGTAAAAACAGACGAAAAAAACAGTTGCGATAATATAAACCGCGCCAGTAGTGAAAGCGCGCAATGTAAAATTCAACGCAACCCCTTTCTGTGCAACAATATTTAATCCACGCATTTTGTAAACTATTTTGTGTGGGCTGAACCAACGCAGATGGGATGGATCGCACGGGAGGGAAATAATTCTCTGCCGCTGGGTTAACCGGGTAATTTTTTTATTAATGTTTCTCAATGAATTGTCGATGATTTTCCTCTCACTCGGCTCTGTTGAATCGTCAAGCGGTAAAGGCCCGAAGTGACAAGCGAGGAGCTCGATGAGGGCTGGCTGCCCAGGCTTTACGTGGCGTTGAGTAGAGCGGGCGAAACTTCGCCGTTAATAACGCTCGAAAGATGGAGAGACGAGGGGTTAACTAGATTGGTAGGGAACACGAGATCTATCCTTCGCCCGGAGATACCGAGAGCAGCTCTCGTCCACTTACTAGACTCGCCGGATCTTCGTGTAGCTGGAATGTCTGCTGGCTTGATGATCCCTCTCATAGACCGCTGTGTATCTCTGTCACTCACGCCATTTGTGCAATGTTATACAGTTCGCCTAACCGCATCGTGGAGAACATTTTCTAACTGTAACTACGAGAAGAGCCGCGTGGCTTAATCATTTCAATGAATAATTACAATTAATCATTTTCATTAAGTTGAGCGATAGAATTGTATTCAGATAAACTCCAGACCCTCTTAATTTATTCCAAATTTATCCACATTAAATTCCAAATGTATCCGAACTCCACTCATCCCATAATTAGGAGATAACGAATATTTAGAAAAAAATTATTCTGAATACTAACAGTCGAATTTCGCATTCACTTTCAATGTCACGTGAATGCGGCGTGAGAAACTTTTTCGTGAAACCAATAACTATCTCAACGGGACGGAAAAAAATTGAACGAAACTTTTAATTAGGTCAAACATATTTTATTTCAAATCAGACGCTCGATGAGATCGGTTCTTCATTTTTTTTTAATTTGTTGCTTTTGTTACAGGCTCCGAATTCCATTAGCGCAAGATCGGTGCGTTTTTTTCGGCGTCGGATATGCAAAGTTCAATGGAGCAGCTATTTTCAAAGTCCCCGAGCCACTCGGATGCCCGAGACTGATGTAATTTCGGTGCCGACAAATTGAAATATATTGTTTTTCGGGCGCGGCACCGAGGGATGTAACGCGATTCGGGGGACTTGAGCCGCGCTCTCGCCACTCGTCACTTCTCAGCCACTCGGTTATTCGGTGAAATCGGATGACCGCCGATGCATGGCACCCTTTCGAGCGTCGATCGCGTATACCGGTAACTACACGAGTGGAGTCAGTGCCGCAGATATATAAAGCGTCCCGGTGCCTCCTACTCCCGGTCCGGCGATCGATCGCACACCGCAGCGGTATCCTGGCCGGTGAATTCGGGGAGGCTCGAAGCCCACTCCACCGTGACCAGATACGGATTAATTGGCCTTTACCGTACGGGTTTTTCACGATTAATTAACTGTACTTCGCGCGCTTGTTGCTGGAGCGCGGAATAAAATACAAACTCGAAGTTCGCGTTGCGCGCGAAATTTTCGGCGGGCCAGGACAAAATTTTCGGTCGGTGGGTCCGGGCGAAATTCATCTAATTTTCGTGGCCAATGGAATGTTTTTGACACACGTCATGATAATCATGACACGGGCGTCGAATATATTGACAAAATCCGTTGCTGTCGATATATTCGGCAACAGAGTTGTAAATCCTCATTGGTTTAATATAAATGTTACAGTACGGTTTGTTTTGTAGATGTTACATAAAAATAATAACCTGCGGCGATTATAAAATGATGCGTACACTTTTATACAGTTGTATAGTTACGTAATATTCACGGTTCTCCACTGCTTTCAATTCATTAACCGCATTTCTCCATTGTTTCTGGAAAATTCTCATGAAATTTGATTAATTGATGTACACTTTACATTATAATAACTCCACGCTATTATTATTCATTAATAATTACAAAACCAATTGTACCTTCAACATTATTTCCAAAAAATTGGGGAGATTTACTCCCCAATTAACTCTGCTCGACAACAGTGATTTCTGGCGGAAAAAAAGTCGATAAAATTAGTACAACGAATGAAATGTGAAATATTTTTTCCGACGAGCAGGTCGTGTCCTTTTATGCAAAAATACAGGGGTCAATAGCGATGCAACCTGCTGGTTATAATTATAACAGCAATAATAATAACCGCCCAGTGGCGGGCGAGCGCTTGGATGGTGACTCCGGACACCCCCTTGAATGCTGAGAGGATGATATCACAGTCGAGGGTCTCGTCAGAGTTCCCGGTCAGTTGACACAAAGTCCAACGTCAAAGGACTCGCCGAAGGGTCGATGCCGTGTATAGCATAAGCTACGAGTATAGCATAAGCTATACAGTAAGCCATATAATATACATGTCTCGATATGTACCCGCGGGCTGGCATATGCCGCTATTTCTAATGTACATGCATCTCAGAAATCGATCCGTTTCTCTGAGCGATAAGCACCCACAAAGGCCTTTGTCGTGCCGGGCGGATTTAATAAAAAAATTGTTCTGCGAACTAAGCGTCAAATTAGAGAGAAAAGAAATTATGTTATTATTATTTGTTCGTACAAAGCAAACGGCGGCGTTACAGAAAAACTCACCGACGAGACGCGCTCGGAATTGTTCAAACAGGTGAATTTTATTCAAGCCCTCGACGCGATGAAAATGTAAAACGATATTATTATAATATATCGTTGCGAAGAGCTTGGATATCGTGAAAAGTAGAAATTGCGAGCCAACAAATTTACCAACGCGCGATTCATTTCCACCTCTCTTGTTGGCTGATTTTTTAATTTCTAAATTTGTTTTTTTGCTTCGCGTGTACTGTGACTTTTTCTAGTTAAGTCTTATTTACAACGAGTGTTTTCAAACGTTCCAAAAATGTTTAATGCGAGATAGGCCACGCTGCTAATTATATATTTATTAAGGCGACGTTTACAGAAAATGTACCGTAAGTTTTTCTTCATCCGTGCTGAGAGTCGAAGACGTCGGAAGATCCGACCGTTGATTGCCCATTAAATTAATGATTGGTGTGCAGTAAGCGTGAGGGAGAGCGCGAGAGGCCGGGATCCCCCTTTATGACAGCCGTAAAGACGAATTACCCGAGAAATTATTTATCGTCGCGTTCGTCAGATTGAGCACCGGCGAAAGCTCTGCCCTCAAAGAGGCGAAACACTTGTCGCGCGCATTGCCTCCCTAATTATCAGCCGCGTCCCACGGTCCACGAGTTTCCTCGGCGCTTTTTTAGTAATTTTTTTTTTTCGTGCTCGTCCCAAATACAGCGTTGATTAAAAAAAAACAATACAATTACAGTTTGTCATTTAACATTTTCCAGTTTTCCAGACGCCCCATCGTCGCGCATAATGACCGACGGACTGCGGACGTCCAATTATTACCGGGGGAAACGAGGCGTCACCTGAAATTCCATCGCGCCGAAAATTGCGCGCTCGACATTCATCAACCGCGCCGCGGAAAAATTGACCGTCACCGTCGATGACCGCTGGACGTGAATTTATCAAAATTGCTGATTCGAACACCCCTTGCGTTAATTTCTCCTCGACAGTCGAGCGCGCAATTTCGCATAGCTTTTTAAACCCACGCGCGGACACGGATGGCAATGGGACTCACTGTAAACAGTTGATTAAATATTATAACGCATTGCGCCGCTACACGTGCGGTTTGTCTAGGAATGTGTGGATTGTCGAGGTTCAGACGTGAAACAGATAGGAGGCATTTAGAAGAGGGGAAATCGGAAGGGTTGGGCTTAGTGCAAAATGGGATTCGTGGATCGTCCCGCAACTCTTTCCGCAAATATTGTTTCTGTAGTAAATAAATGTAGTATTGCAGCGCGCAAAATACATTTATTTGTGATACAGCGATAAACAGTTTACATTGAGGACAGAAAAAAACTGAAGTGAGGATAAAATAACATCGTAGTCAAGAGGAAAAATCGAAAGCAGGATGAAAACATAAAATGAAAAAACATTTGCGATAAACCTTGCGTTAATTTCTCCTCGTGCAATTTCGCACAGCTTTTGAAACCCACGCGCGCACGGAAAAAAATAATCATGGAGTGATAAAAAATCGATTGTTGTATTAATGCATTTTTTGTTGTCAGCATATTTTTCAGCTGCCACAGCAAAAATGTTATTATCACTCCGTTCATATTTTTCTCAGTGCAGACCCGGATTAAATTGATTAAATATTATAACGTATTGCATCAATATTAGAAACACGTGCGATCTATTTAGGAATGTGTGGATAGTCGAGATTCAGACGTGAACTAGGTGAGAGGCTTTCGAGCGAGGGAGATAGATGGGAAAATCGAAAGGGTTGGGCTTAGGGCAAAACGAAATTCGTCCCGCAACGCTTCCCTCAAACATTGTTTCTGTAGTAAATAAATATAGGATTCCAGCGCGCAAAGTAGGGTGAATCGACCAGTGAATAGACATTGACTAGTAAATGGACACTTTCCACGAGGTCACGTGCATAAAAAACGCCCTCTCATTTGGTTTTGTCGTCGGCTTAACTGTCCATTCACTGGCCGATTCACCCTTCATTTATTTCTGATACAGCGATAAACCGTTTACACCCGCGCAAAAATCGAAGTATTAAAATAGTATTTCTGTAGTATATTAACCGTCGAAGTATCCAAGTATGTCGTATTGGCCTCAAAAATACTTCATTTAATACTCCAAAAAATTGAATCCTCAAAGACAGGAGGATGTTTTTAGGGTACAATTGGCGACTAGTAACGGAATCTGAGGTGAAAAACAGAAAATTTTCAAAAACCTACAATTGGCGAAACGTCTAGCCTAAGTTTTTAAACATTTTCAGTTTTTGACCTCAGATTCCGTTACTAGTCGCCAATTGTACCCTAAAAACATCCTCCTGTCTTTGAGGATTCAATTTTTTGGAGTATTAAATGAAGTATTTTTAAGGCCAATACGACATACTTGGATACTTCGACGGTTAATACTACAGAAATACTATTTTAATACTTCGATTTTTGCGCGGGCATTGAAGACAGAAAGAAACTGAAGTTAGGATAAAATAACACCGTCTAGTTAAGAGAAAAAAATCGAAAGCGGGGTGATAACATTAGTCGAGAAAACATTTGCGATAACCCTTGCGTTAATTTCTCCTGGACGGTCGAGCGAGCGGCGCGCAATTTCGTGCAGCGTTTGAAATCCACGCGCGGACCCGGACGGGAGTGGGAATTCCTGTAAACAATTGAATAAATATTATAACGCATTGCGCCAATATTAGAGACACGTGTGGTCTATTTAGGAATGTGTGGATAGTCGAGGTTCAGACGTGAGCCACGTAGGGAGGCATTTAGAGCGAGGGAGAGACGAAGAGAGGGGGGGACAGAGGGGAAAATCGAAAGGGTTGGGCTTAGGGCAAAACGAGATTCGTGGATCGACCCGCAACACTTTACGCAAATATTTATCGAACGTGTACGCTCGATTCTCGAACCTGTGCCTGATGGTCTAGCCCGGCCGCGTCCGCGGAATACGTATAAATACATATTGCCGCCCGGTCGGAGCCGTAATACACTGGCGCTCGATGTACACACAAACGTTTCGCGTTACGAAACAGCGTAAAATCTGTTCGCGCCGCGCGGACGGAAGTAAAAACAGCTGCATCGCTTCCCAAAAGCTGCTCGTGTGCGTCGAAAGAGCAAATATTGGTTGACGAAAGTTGAACGGTAACCGTATTGAAAAATGAAAAAGCTCGCGGGGACGACGCGGAGGGGTGGATTATAAAGAATATATAATTCGCGTCAACGCACCGCGCGGAGATTTTTTTTTTTCATTTTTTTTATTTTTGCTTTTTTTGTCTCTCCTCGCAGCGCGACGCGAAAATGAAACGCCATAAATATATATTTAGTTAAGTATAAACAGAAGCCGCCCGCGCAGCCCAATCGGCTTAGCTGAATTTGTAAACTCTCCTGTTTTAATCAGACACAAATTCGTCAGGCGCGCTTCGCGCGCTCGGCCGACTTCACTCATCATTCGTTAAATATTAATGGAATTGTTTTCAAAGTCCATTATGATATAAATTAATTCGAACGGTTCTCCCGCGGCGCGGAGCTCGGTGGGATAAAATATCGTCGCGAAACGCGAGCCCGACGTCCTCGACCGCGGAATACATCATCAGTCTTTATTAGGTATCAGGCGCGCGCGAAGTACAAAAGTTTAAGTATATAATTGGCAAAGTTAAAATGTTTCTCGCGAGGCTCTCGCGAGCGAGCGGCGCAACGCGGGCGTTTAGCAACTTTTTATTTATCCGCGAAAATCGAAGCCGCCGCGCTCCCCGCTCGCGTTATAAACTCGTTACACGGCGCAAATGCGTCGAATAATTTTTTGCGCCGCGTCGATCGAATCTCGCGGAAAAACAGAACGAGCGGGGGGCGAAAGAAAATGGAAAGAAAAAAACGAGGTAACAATTTTGATGGAGTTTAGCGTCGCAGTGCGCGATTTTGAAGATTCGATCATTCGCAATATCGAGAAAAATTCGTTACCCGGGGAAACTCGATTCGGCCGAGGGTGAAAGTTAGAAGCCGAAGACGCCCGGCTCGCATTTTCCGCGCGCGCTCCCTCGCTCTTTTTCCACTTTTCCGACTTGCTTATCGATCCCCGCCGATAGTGCGTTCCCCGACTTTTCATTTTTCCCGCGCCGTCTACGTCGTCGCGGTCGTCGTCTTTCGGCATCACCACGCCCTTATGCGCCGGGGAATTTCCCGTAACGCCCAGCCGATAAATTCAAGGCAATAAATTGGGCCCCGGTGAGTTTCTCGTCTTGGCGCTGCGTCGCCGTTCCCCGACTCGCGAAGTCGCCGCAGTTCGTGAAGGTAACGCGGGGAAATATCGGAATTAAATCAGAGAAACGACACAGCCGAGTCCCTCCCACTTATGCGATTTGTTGGTATTGAGAGGCAAATTTGTCTTGAGGGTTGCGCGACGAAAAAATGAAATTGAAAAAAAAAAAAAAAAAAAAAAAAAAATGTGCCAATCGCCCCTGATGTACATACAAATGTTGCGAAATCTACTGTACCGATTTACGAGTTGCGCGTGGGAAAATCGCATTAGCTAATGAGAGCGCGCAGCGAGGCGAATTTTACGCTGAGCCATCGGCACACAGGCGCTGTATTAAAACAGTTATACATTTGTTTTAATCCCGTGACCCGTAAATCGCGCGCGCGGAACAAAAGCAAAAGCGCGAGGAATATAAAGAGACGGGCTCGCCAGCGGGACGAGCGAAAAAAATAGCAGATAAAAACGCGGGCGACGGTGGATCGATTGTCGGGCTCTGTCGCCGTGTTCGACGCAACGTCCGATGTAGTAAACGCTCCGATAGCCGCGGTCAATTATGTATCGCGCGACTTTTTTTTCCCCCTCCGCGAGCTTTTTCGTTAATCGACTCCGAGTCGCGGTGTAATTCGAGGAGGAGCTCAAACGACTCGCGCGAAATTCCCGACTGACATAAGTTAAGGGATTATTGCCGGTGAGACGTCCGCCGGGGCGAAATTGCGGACCGGTATGAGTGCTCCGAATTCCATCGGACGGGGCGATGGAATCTCTCTCCCGGTTCTGAAGTTCCTTTGGCAATGAAGTTCCGATGCGTCCTGAAACAGAGTAAATTTGGTAATAATTTCACGAAATTTTCCGCGGAAATATGTTTTGCAAATTTGACGAAATTCCATTGGAATCTCCTGTACCGAAATTCGTTAAGCAATAAACTTCAAGTGAACATTGAAACTGCCAAGATACAGTGAGGAACACGAAGAAACTTCTGAAGTCTTTTGTAATCCATTAATAATAGTTTCAAGAAATTTTACAAAACAGAAAGAAAAAACTTGTCCCACTGTCTGGTGGCGGACACCTGTGAGAGTTGACAAGACCTCCCAGCCTCCTGTTTCCATTTTTATCCACAGGGAACGTCGTCTCACCTGAAAACTTGGCCAAGTTGGCCGGCAGCTTTGCGCCCTCCTCATGAATTATTGAACTTAGAATTTGTACCCTGGTTTAACGAACATGCCGAGGGTATTAGGCGTCCGTGTGTCCCCCGAAGTGCCCAAGGACGATAGAACCTCCCAGTCCTTTGAAAGTATAATTTTCCCCTGCGAACATAAATTAAACTCTGTAGTGTATCTGCAACGCAGTTTAATTAAAGGAGACGATCAGTCCGTATTGTTATTACAAACAAAAATAATTCACAAATAAAAATAATCACAGCCTTTGACCGTGCACAAAGTCCACGAAGGGATCAACCCCTCAACAAAGCACAAAGTGTGTAATTCACATCCCTCCGAGGCATCAAAGACTTTATAAATCGAGGTCAGATTTTTCTTTTTTTTTTAAGAATTTTTACAACGCTACGGTCGACGTAAAAATAAAAGTGGGTGAATCTGAGCCGATGTGCAGGAAATATTAAATCAGACGTCGGTGGCTCTGAAGAGAAAAGAGAGATCCCAGTCTCCCGGAGTTGATGCTGCGTTGCCTATCGTGCACAGAAATATCTGTACGAAAACGTGTATCGCTTCGAGTGCGCGCGATATATAGTCGCGGCAGCGGCAAATTCTCATGCGGACAGGTCTATATATTTGTGATCCCTAGGAACCCTTGACTCATGCAGTATTATTGGCGTGGTATTACGGTTGTAGGCAGAGCGAGACCCTCGAGTTCCCGGCGAAACCTCCATTTCGCCCCCGCCGATACGGAGCCCGACGAGCGCAGATGCTCGAGGCCCTCGCGTACCCTCGAACCCTCCGCGGGGGGATTAATAAGAAATACACCTGTCGAAAAACAACCGAAGACAATATGTATCGGGCATCGCTGCTCCCGGAGCCCAACAATCCGCGCGATAAAAAAGAGGAAGCGGAGGAAATATTGTAAATAACGAATGAAGGGGCGGATGCCGTCGTCTTAAGGGGGGCGGAGGGAGTCACAGAAGGAAATCGCGTTTCGACGTTCTCGACGATTTCGTCCTGCACGATGAAAAAAAATCTTAGATAAAGGGAATACGTTTTGACAACGCAAAAAAAAGCGTATTTGTGTCTTTTGAAAGTGTAGAAAAATGTTTCAATTCCCGGTCGAAAGCGATCAATAAAAAAATTATTGAATCCTATTGAAAATTGCTAAAAAAAAAAATATTTCGCTGAATTACTAAAAACTACCGTCGAAAGATTTATCAAAAAATGAAGCTACAAATTTTCAATTGCTCCACGGAATTACTAAAAAAAATACTGTTAAAAAAATATTAAAAAATGAATGTTACGATTCTTCATATTCGCTTCCGGGATTTTTTCCGCGCAATCGCAACGCTGTTGGCGACAACCGAACATTTTGCATTTTTCATAGAATTTTTTTACCATCAAAAACTAAATTAAACGCTTTTTCGCCTGAAATCACATTCCATCGGTTCTCGGTTGATCCCATCGATGTAAAAAAAATGGAAAATCACGTGACAGTTGCTGTCCTCAAAGGGCAAACGCGATATGCAGGGCAAACGGTGCATGAACGTTGATGCCACATTACACCACGTAAACGCTGGTTTACAATAAAGAAATACCTATGTACCGGACGTACGATACAAATTCTATAAAGTGTAAACCGTAAAAAAAAATATAGTGCACAGCAGCAAAAGATCCCCCCTCCCGCTGGGCTCGTGCAGGGTGTAAAAAAATGGAGCGTGTAAATGTTATCGGCCGAGTATTGGCCGAACATTGTGTGGGTTACACGGCGGTTTACAAGGGGCCCGGTGTATGCGTATAAAGTTGTCGGATCGTTGCGGCCATAACTCTCGTTACAGCCCTCGGGCAGCGCGCGCGGTGGGCGGTGACGATATATACACTGTGTGTATATACCGACCGAGGGTAAAGCGAGCGCGAGCCGATAACGCGCGTGACGTTATAACACCCCGAGAGCCACGGTAACGTCTCGTCCCTGTCTGAAGCACGATGATTTACCGCGAGAACCGCGGGCGACGAGAGAGGGGGAGGAAGACGCAGCCGACAATTCGTAGCGTATTATTCCGTGCGGGCGATAATGCTCGACTCCGATCGGTGCGTCGCGCGCAGTCTCGCCCTGCGCCGAGGGTAAAGAGCAACGCTACTTCCTCCCCTCCCACCTGAAATGTTTGAAACCTACTTTTTTCCGAATTGCTAGCCAGATTGAGCTCGGATTTTGAGAAAATGTGGGGAAATATTGCACAATTGGGCTAAGCTTCTGGCTCTTCGATACTCGTAGTCGTTTGTTTAAGAGAATCGAGAAACCAAAAAGTGAGGTTAGGTGCGAGAGAGACTGCTCTATTAGCCTTTTGCGCCAAGTACGAAAAAGTCTCCACCAGGGCGGCGCTGTATTCGAGGGGATACAAACAACATTGGTTTTAGGTCAAAAGATACTACTGGATATTGTTTACGAAAATAAACATGTCAATCTGTTTCTTATATTACTAGGCTAATCACACGCGCTGGCGCGTGTGCTTAGCGTGCCTGAAAAACTTACCTGAAAAACTTGCAAAAATCGAGCCCAATTTTTTTTTCTTTTCAAAATATCGACTTTTAACCTATACCATCATTCTCAAGTCGCATATTCTACCCCCGAAAACACTGGTTATTAACCTTTTTTAATCGATTTTGAAAAAAATATATTTTTGGCGACGAAAATTTTTTTTTTTCTGTCAGAAATCGTAGATCAGGCTCCGGACCGAAAATCGACCCCAATTTTTTTTCTTTTCAAAATATCGACTTTTAACCTATACCATCATTCTCAAGTCGCATATTCTACCCCCGAAAACACTGGTTATAAACCTTTTTTAATCGATTTCGAAAAAAATATTTTTTTGGCGACGAAAACTTTTTTTTTTCTGTCAGAAATCGTAAATCTGGCTCCGGACCGAAAATCGACCCCAATTTTTTTTCTTTTCAAAATATCGACTTTTAACCTATACCATCATTCTCAAGTCGCATATTCTACCCCCGAAAACACTGGTTATAAACCTTTTTTAATCGATTTCGAAAAAAATATTTTTTTGGCGACGAAAACTTTTTTTTTTCTGTTAGAAATCGTAAATCTGGCTCCGGACCGAAAATCGACCCCAATTTTTTTTCTTTTCAAAATATCGACTTTTAACCTATACCATCATTCTCAAGTCGCATATTCTACCCCCGAAAACACTGGTTATAAACCTTTTTTAATCGATTTCGAAAAAAATATTTTTTTGGCGACGAAAACTTTTTTTTTTCTGTTAGAAATCGTAAATCTGGCTCCGGACCGAAAATCGACCCCAATTTTTTTTCTTTTCAAAATATCGACTTTTAACCTATACCATCATTCTCAAGTCGCATATTCTACCCCCGAAAACACTGGTTATTAACCTTTTTTAATCGATTTTGAAGAAAATATTTTTTTGGCGACGAAAATTTTGTTTTTCTGTCAGAAATCGTAGATCCGGCTCCGGGCCGAAAATCGACCCCAATTTTTTTTCTTTTCAAAATATCGACTTTTAACCTATACCATCATTCCCAAGTCGCATATTCTACCCCCGAAAACACTGGTTATTAACCTTTTTTAATCGATTTTGAAAAAAATATTTTTTTGGCGACGAAAAAAATATTTTTTCTGTCAGAAATCGTAGATCCGGCTCCGGACCGAAAATCGACACCAATTTTTTTTTCGTTTCAAAATATCGACTTTTAATCTATACCATCATTCTCAAGTCGCATATTCTACCCCCGAAAACACTGGTTAACCTTTCTTAATCGATTTTGAAAAAAATATTTTTTTGGCGACGAAAATTTTTTTTTTTTCTGTCAGAAATCGTAGATCAGGCTCCGGACCGAAAATCGACCCCAATTTTTTTTCTTTTCAAAATATCGACTTTTAACCTATACCATCATTCTCAAGTCGCATATTCTACCCCCGAAAACACTGGTTATAAACCTTTTTTAATCGATTTCGAAAAAAATATTTTTTTGGCGACGAAAACTTTTTTTTTTCTGTCAGAAATCGTAAATCTGGCTCCGGACCGAAAATCGACCCCAATTTTTTTTCTTTTCAAAATATCGACTTTTAACCTATACCATCATTCTCAAGTCGCATATTCTACCCCCGAAAACACTGGTTATAAACCTTTTTTAATCGATTTCGAAAAAAATATTTTTTTGGCGACGAAAACTTTTTTTTGACATATGTGCGTGCGAAGTTCGTCTTCTCGTGCCTGCGTAGCGGGCGCGAAATAGTCGATTTTCGCATGTTATTGGAGAATTTATTCGCACACTCCGAACAGTGCGCGAATAAAATTCGCGCACTGATCGGAGTGTGCGAATAAATTCTCCAATAACATGTGAAAATCGACTACTTCGCGCCTGCTACGCAGGCACTCGAAGACGAACTCGCACACACGTATGTCAAAAAATAGTATGTGTGACACGTGCGCGTAGGCGATTCACGACTCGTGTGATTGCCGCCCTCGCTTCGCTCGGGCGGCAAACTTCACACTCGTCGTGAATCGCCTACTTCGCGCACTAGTCGCACAATGTACTATTTTTTCTGTTAGAAATCGTAAATCTGGCTCCGGACCGAAAATCGACCCCAATTTTTTTTCTTTTCAAAATATCGACTTTTAACCTATACCATCATTCTCAAGTCGCATATTCTACCCCCGAAAACACTGGTTATTAACCTTTTTTAATCGATTTTGAAGAAAATATTTTTTTGGCGACGAAAAAAATATTTTTTCTGTCAGAAATCGTAGATCCGGCTCCGGACCGAAAATCGACACCAATTTTTTTTTCGTTTCAAAATATCGACTTTTAATCTATACCATCATTCTCAAGTCGCATATTCTACCCCCGAAAACACTGGTTATAAACCTTTTTTAATCGATTTCGAAAAAAATATTTTTTTGGCGACGAAAACTTTTTTTTTTCTGTCAGAAATCGTAAATCTGGCTCCGGACCGAAAATCGACCCCAATTTTTTTTCTTTTCAAAATATCGACTTTTAACCTATACCATCATTCTCAAGTCGCATATTCTACCCCCGAAAACACTGGTTATAAACCTTTTTTAATCGATTTCGAAAAAAATATTTTTTTGGCGACGAAAACTTTTTTTTGACATATGTGCGTGCGAAGTTCGTCTTCTCGTGCCTGCGTAGCGGGCGCGAAATAGTCGATTTTCGCATGTTATTGGAGAATTTATTCGCACACTCCGAACAGTGCGCGAATAAAATTCGCGCACTGATCGGAGTGTGCGAATAAATTCTCCAATAACATGTGAAAATCGACTACTTCGCGCCTGCTACGCAGGCACTCGAAGACGAACTCGCACACACGTATGTCAAAAAATAGTATGTGTGACACGTGCGCGTAGGCGATTCACGACTCGTGTGATTGCCGCCCTCGCTTCGCTCGGGCGGCAAACTTCACACTCGTCGTGAATCGCCTACTTCGCGCACTAGTCGCACAATGTACTATTTTTTCTGTTAGAAATCGTAAATCTGGCTCCGGACCGAAAATCGACCCCAATTTTTTTTCTTTTCAAAATATCGACTTTTAACCTATACCATCATTCTCAAGTCGCATATTCTACCCCCGAAAACACTGGTTATTAACCTTTTTTAATCGATTTTGAAGAAAATATTTTTTTGGCGACGAAAAAAATATTTTTTCTGTCAGAAATCGTAGATCCGGCTCCGGACCGAAAATCGACACCAATTTTTTTTTCGTTTCAAAATATCGACTTTTAATCTATACCATCATTCTCAAGTCGCATATTCTACCCCCGAAAACACTGGTTATAAACCTTTTTTAATCGATTTCGAAAAAAATATTTTTTTGGCGACGAAAACTTTTTTTTTTCTGTCAGAAATCGTAAATCTGGCTCCGGACCGAAAATCGACCCCAATTTTTTTTCTTTTCAAAATATCGACTTTTAACCTATACCATCATTCTCAAGTCGCATATTCTACCCCCGAAAACACTGGTTATAAACCTTTTTTAATCGATTTCGAAAAAAATATTTTTTTGGCGACGAAAACTTTTTTTTGACATATGTGCGTGCGAAGTTCGTCTTCTCGTGCCTGCGTAGCGGGCGCGAAATAGTCGATTTTCGCATGTTATTGGAGAATTTATTCGCACACTCCGAACAGTGCGCGAATAAAATTCGCGCACTGATCGGAGTGTGCGAATAAATTCTCCAATAACATGTGAAAATCGACTACTTCGCGCCTGCTACGCAGGCACTCGAAGACGAACTCGCACACACGTATGTCAAAAAATAGTATGTGTGACACGTGCGCGTAGGCGATTCACGACTCGTGTGATTGCCGCCCTCGCTTCGCTCGGGCGGCAAACTTCACACTCGTCGTGAATCGCCTACTTCGCGCACTAGTCGCACAATGTACTATTTTTTCTGTTAGAAATCGTAAATCTGGCTCCGGACCGAAAATCGACCCCAATTTTTTTTCTTTTCAAAATATCGACTTTTAACCTATACCATCATTCTCAAGTCGCATATTCTACCCCCGAAAACACTGGTTATTAACCTTTTTTAATCGATTTTGAAGAAAATATTTTTTTGGCGACGAAAAAAATATTTTTTCTGTCAGAAATCGTAGATCCGGCTCCGGACCGAAAATCGACACCAATTTTTTTTTCGTTTCAAAATATCGACTTTTAATCTATACCATCATTCTCAAGTCGCATATTCTACCCCCGAAAACACTGGTTAACCTTTCTTAATCGATTTAAAAAAAAATATTTTTTTGGCGACGAAATTTTTTTTTTTTCTGTCAAAAATCATAGATCTGGCTCCGGACCAAAAATCGCCAAAATCGACCTCGGAAATATTTTCAAATATCACCTGTAATAGGCTAATCAATTTTGCGCTGCCGCGCTCTTATAAAAGGTTACAGGCGCTGCCGGGTCCGTCGTCTTATGTAAAATTTGACATCAACCTGATTTTCTTTACAACGGACTTTCCTGCCGACCAATCGCAGCTAGAATAGTTTGCTAACAATGCTTTCCGTTACTCATGAAGTTTTTAAAAGAGGGATTATAGATTACTCTACATCATGACATCACAATTACTTTTGTAGCCCCTCACAACAGTAGAACACCTAGCGGTAAACGATATGAGATAACTTGATGAGAATAGCTAATAGGCATTTAGCATTGCGCGGCGAAATTCCCCCACGGGTGTATCTCCGCGGACTTCGAGGCAACTCGGTTTATCGGAAGGAGCGCGATTGTCGCGCCACAGCCGACGTGCTCGTGTTTTGTCCTGCGAGACGCAACGCGTGACTCACGGAAAACTGTTCGAAATAACAAAAACTTGCGAATATTTGTTTCGGTAACTTTCGAGGAAGCCATTTTTATCATCAGGACAAATTAAAAACAAAATATTAATTCCATAAAAACGTTAATACTTCACCCCCATTAGAGGGTGAAATAATATTGTTTAATCATACTCTTAGCCGTTATAATTATTTGGGTTCATTAATATTTTCTTGTTTTTAATTTCGTTGCATTGCAACGATGCAAACGTCAACATCATTCTATTTCACCGAGAATCCAGGCTACCTCATTTCCCCCCACGATCCTGCGGAACGGGTTTGACAAAAAAAAACACACGTATATTTTTTAACACGAAAACAAAACCTAATAAATTGTATATCTTTAGCATTCATTTTACTCGACTCCATTGCACGTACAGCAGGCAGTAAATAAGCAGTAATAAATGTATCAAGCAAAACTCGATGGTAAATGAAAGCGCGGCGCATTCGTGCCACACGTGAAGCCGGCGAATTAGTCGTAGAGTTCATAACCAATCCGGCCGCAAGGGCGAGAGGCGAAAGCAGCCGCGCGAGCCCTGCGATGAAAAGAAGGCGTGGACGGTGTTAACGGAATCTTGTTTGCATTTCAGAGGAGCATCCGGCGGCGATGCAGCACGGCAACACGGCCGCGGGTTCGCCGACGTCGCGGACGATTCTCGTCACGATCGCATTTCTTCTCGGCCAATTGAGATAATTTGCGTTCCCGGGGCGGCGGCGGCGGCGGCGGTGGGGAAAAACCATCCGACGGCAACACAGCTGCGAATAATAATTTCCGCACATGCACACAACGCGCATCCGGAAGTCACGTGTGACGACACCCGTCTACAATAACATCTCGTCACACCGGTTGTCAAGCGGGGAGAAAGCAGCGTCGACGCGACGAATCGCCGGGCCGCAACACGTACATAAATCCGCGCGGGCAACGCGAGGCAAAAACGTGGGCGGCGCGCGCGGATGTCAACGCGAGCTACGGAAGAAAAAAGGGAAAACACGAAGAGGAGAAACGAAAAAGAAGCAGAAAAAAAAATAAACACACACACACACACAGACACAGGAGGTGGAATTGTCGCGCACGTACTTTATGCCACACCCCAACACGCACGAAACGTCGTCAACTACACTTTTTTTCCGTGTCAACCAGATTGCGTACACAGATCCCCCTCCCCCCCCCCCCCCCTTCACCGGAAAAACCCCACGGCTTCGAGCGAGCAGCCCATTAGGAATTTCTACAGGGTCGGGATTCTCTCTCGACAGACGGCGCGCGTCCCGTCGGCAAGAATGTGGCGACGATTTCTGCTTTATCGACGGGGGAGACGGAGGAGCGCGAGTTGTCGATCGATCGACGATTGATCGTGTACGGATATCTGTAAAGGTTGCGTGCGCGGGAAGAACTCAGTGGCGGTTGTGAGGCTGCTGGCGATTGTAGGGAGTCTCGATTTTCCCGAATAAGGACTGGTAATATCTTTAAAAAAAATAAAAAATAAAAAAACTAGAGGTGGCCGACACTTTTGCTGAGACCCCATTGAATTGGGTCGACCGTAAACCAGGATTCCGCGTGTCGAATGTGACAACTTCGTCTCGGGTGGCCAAAGGGGGAAAAAATGGAAATTTCGTGGACTATTTTACCGACAGAGTTCGAGAGTCGATGTGACCCGATCGGTACGACGAGCACGTGACACACCCGCGCATTCCTGTCGGCCGATGTATCAACGTCAAAAACTCTCCACTTCCGACAACCTCGAGCTGCGAACTTGATAATACTCGACTTCGCGGCGTCGGACGACGGAGGACGACCGAGGAATTCGATATGAAGAGGCCTACGTGACGCGATGGATCACGCGCGGGGATGCCTGCCAATCCTGCGATCCCATCGGACGACGATACGACTGTCGCTGCTGCCGCTGGCGCTGCTGACGCTGCTGCTGCTTCCTACCGAGCTACGTCTGTCCGTGACATTGCAAAGGGGAATGACGGGATCTCTCTTGACACTGCAAACGGCATCGTGGGAAAAATGCAGAAAAGAATAAGCGGAGTACGAAGACGAGGAAGTCGAAGGAAAGAACAAGTTGTATACAATGGACGCACAGTACCGAAGCAGAGGAAATGAATCCAAACGCAGTCGTCACATGTTACGCACGCCCGATCGGACTACACTGCAAGGATATTAAATAGTGAACAACGATTGAAGCCGATCGCACGATCCCCGTTTTTTTTTTTTTTTTTAAATCTCTCTTTTCAACGCCGCGTATGGAAAGTGCCCGTTACACTGGGTATATCACACGCGTTCGATGAGTTCGTCGAACGACCAATTGACCTATCGGCATCAACGACGGACAATTATTGCGACGACCCACAAGTGCTCAGTGTTTTGTTTAGCTTCGAGCGGCCATCGAGGGAGTGGGAAAAAAAATGTATTCAGCGTCGGAAATATTTACAGCGACACAACGAACAAGCGCGATTAATGGATGCGACGAACGCGATTGGTGGATATGCGAGGAACGCGAAATTGAGGCTCGGAGACGTTGCGTGCGTGCGCGGCGTGCGAGTGTTCTTAGCGAGCGCGAATGATGTTTGGACGAAACATTGCTCAAGCGTCGAGACGGGTTTTTTTTTTTTTTCGCTTTCGACTGTAGTCTCACATTTTTGTCGCACGCTGCGAATCTTCCCTCACCGAGCAAATGTCGAGTGCGCTGATGTCAGATCTGTTTAAGCAGACCAAAGAGGGTCGCGAACGTCGGGCTCTACATCCGTCGTTGAATCGCCTTCCTGACCACCCCGACCTCCCTGTAGAAATCATCCCCCTCCCTCCACACTGTAACGTATCACTTGCTCGTGTCACGTAAACTGAAAGTCCTATGTAAGGCTTTTTTTAATGATTTTTTACGTCGTGATTTTGGTAAATGATAATTTTTATATTCTGCACCATCGGAATGTATTTCGTACATTGCGAACCGTAAGTTTTTTTAACTTGATTTTTCTTGCAGGGAGAAGAGAAAAATTCGCGGTATTCAGGCCACTGATTTTTTTTACTAATAATGAAAACGAGAAGTAGGTGTAATTTTTGTAATAATGGATTAATTACGAAAATATGTTTCGGTTTTTTTCATTGCGTTTTTTCTCCGTTGTAATGAATGGGCGAAAAGCCCGGGAATTCGGGACACGTTTTCAGGAAATATTTCGGATTATTCGTACTGTAAAATAATCAAACTTTCGGTCCGCGAATGTACGTTCAGTACGTCCGTAATGGTGGCTTCCATTGTACCTCAGTGACAAGAGTTATGCACGGGCGAGCCGAGTTGAAACACAAAATCGAACGCGCAGCCTCCCTGGCGTTTTCAACTGCGGAAACGCGTTATTTTTTTTTCTCGTTATTACGTTTACATCTGAAATGTACATATTGCAGCGGCTCACGCCGAACTTTTCCGGCACCTGTCGAGGCTCCCACGTTTTTTCGGTTGAGCGAAAAATAGCGAGCGAAAAATCGAGAATCAAACTGCTGCCAACCTTGACCTCCGTGGCCACGTGCGAATTTTAATCGAGCCGATGCACAATTTGTTATTCTGTAATTTTTTTAATTTTCTATTTTTTTTTTTTTAACAAACTATTTCGTGGGTGAGCGATATCATTGCAGATGCCCACGTTGCCATCCTCGTTACCCTCGTCCTTCACCCAACCAGCCCCGACATAGACGTTTAATGAACTAAAAAAAAAACAGTGTTATATGTAAGATGAGTGTCACGGTATTAAAAGTAACGCAAATAACTAAGCAACCAAATAAGAAGAAATTTAAAAACCAAAAAAAAAAAAACATGGACAGAGAGAAACATAGAGAGTGAGAGAGAGGGAGCGAGTGATGCAAAGTGTGATAGAGATTCGTGGAGATGGCAAACACACAAAAAGTGAGAGGAGGAAGAGAGTCGGCGTAGGACACGTACCTATTAGTATTCTGTACAATATGCTGTACTTATACGCCGATAATGTATCTTTACCGTGAAAATGCCCCATTTCCCACTCCACAAAAAAAACCAAAAACAAAAATTGTACTTTCTACGACGTTAATACTGAAATAACCGTAGAACTGTGTCATCCCTATTACCGAGTCCCGGTACTGCTAATTTGATCTTCATTTCGATTCGTCCTTCCAGATTATCCGCCCTGTACTTTCCATATTTCCCGGTGTAACATTAATTTCACCCGCAGCCCCCCCCCCCCCCCCCCAGCGTCGTCCCTCATCCAGCCCACTTCTTATCCACTTCCTTCCCTCGCGCTCCCCACATTCCTTCGTTCCGTGCGTACTTTTCCAACGCATTCTTGTATATAATATTTTACTCTTGTAAATAAATTATATCCGTACGATAAAACATACACGGAGGAGAATATTCCGAATTGCAACGACGCCTTCTTGAATACTTTATATCGTCGCCACCCTCCCTGCAGTTTCACCCCGGAATTACGAATTCCGCTTGTGGATCTCGTTCGACGAATTTTCGTCGGCGTTGACGCGTTCGGCCGGCGCGACGAAGCGGAGAGAAGCAGCCTGGAAGCGGAAAACTCGAAGGTAGGTAAAATAAAGTTTTTATTTTTTTTTTAAAGAAAATTTGCGAATTTTGTGCTCAGAAAAACATGTTTAGACGATGTGCAAGGCGGCAACACTTAAGGCAACTGGGTCCTCGCGCTTCAAGGCTGCTTAATTCGTGGAAATGTCAAGTGGAAAAAACACGCGGGTCTCGTTACGTTTCCGGGTTTTTTTTTCTCGCAACGAATTACCGTCGTTTTTTTAACTACGCCTAAGCTTAAGTAAACAAAAAATCGCCGCGTTATTCAGTTTTACCTAAATATTTACTTTTAATTTCTCCTCTGTCCGCGCGTTATTTATTTGAATCTCGCCCCGCGGACCGAACACTTCGTCGGGTGAAAAACAAGATTTTCCTATACGCAGCGCGATAATTATCGGCGCTATTATTGCACCAATAATTAATTTCTTGTTTTTTAATCCTCTTCTCGTAAAATCTGATTTTAAGCAGCGGTGGATAAACCACCGTGCGAATTTTGCAACGATAATATTTAATCTCTGCGTATTATAAAAACCATTACGACGCAGCGGTAAAAAAATAATGCATCGACTTCAAGTGGATCCGATCAGCGCGTCTGCAAAAACTGAAAATAAAGTAAAAACACCGGTAAGTAAAATCCATTACTCATCGCATCGAGCACAGCACAACGGACAAATTGAAAGCATCGCGTCCGAATTATCTCGAGCCAGAATCACTCGAGACGATTTATCGAATTAAATTCATGCTTTATTTTTTCGCGATTATTTCCCCTCGTTTTCTCATACTTCTCCCATCGATCAGCTCTAAAGACAGTTAAGCACCGTTTCAATGAGTCTCGCTCATTATCGATTGCGCCTGTATATCTATGTATATATCGCTCTCCTTGCGCTGTAGAATTTTATAGTAGTACACCGACTACCGTGAGGCATCCGTTCGGGCATATAACGGGCGATTAGAGTTCGGGAGTTTTCGAGAGCGCGAGTGAGATCGAGCGCCGAGCGGGGGCGCAGAAGTCGTTAAATATCTATAAGAAAAGTTGGCGAGGATCGCGCGCGCGGGGAGTCATGGATATCGATCTGTCTCACTCGCTTCTTCCGCGGGCCTCGCGGTCGTTCGTCGACCGTTCGCTCACTCTCGTTCCGTTCGTCGAACGTTCGTTCACTCTCATTCGTATCCCCCTCCCTCCCCCCCTCCTCTTTTTTCTCGACGATTCGCAGAACCTGGCGACTATGGCGCCCTCCCGCCCTGGAACTGTAGTTCGCCTCGCGTCCCGCCAGAGGCCGCGCGCGCGTCTCTCACTCCGCTCCTGAATTACAATGGCCTTCGGGACCGGCAAAGTCTTATAAAGTCGAAGTGCTGTTTGCCGGACGCATAAATAAGTAGAATGCACCGCCGCGAGCCTCCGAGCGGCGGTGAGGATGGCGCGAGAAGTTGGAGCGAGCTGACGGGTGAAAACGAAGGAGCGAGCGAGGAAGAAGGCGGAGGAAACGTGGAGTACATTTCGATGGGTGGGCAGTCTTTAATATAAACGCGGGGCATTCCGACTAGACTCGCTTTGTGCCTCGAGCGTCCTCCGGCTTCATCGACGCGAGCACTGATGTTTTTTCTTTTTTTTTTTTTTCGCCTACTTTTTTTACTCGCTTCCCACGGATGCAGAACACCGGCGCCATATTTCATTATTACGTGGTGTATGGACGCCGTGCTGTAAGCAACGCAGTTTGCTGTCACGTCTGATGTAACGTCGAAGCGGCCTCCGCGTGTACTTCGCTCTGACTGGGCTGCGTATTGCGTGCCACACGCGCTTCACGAAAACGGGAATCGCGATTCGCGCGGCCCCTTCGGACATTCTGTACACGATGGTCGACATGTCGATGGTTGCGGTCTGCCAATACGGACTGTCGGATTCGCGGTGTTTGTGGATGCTGATTTTTTAAATGAAAATACGTGAATGCGGCGGACGCGAGAATTGTGGTGCGCAGTTGGTTTGATGGGAGTTGAATTGATTCAATCGAGTGTCAATTTTCGTTGGTTTACGCAGCGAAAAATTTGACCCTTAGGCCAGGCGTTTTGCGAAAGCAGTACCGAATTTCAATATGTATTAATTAGCGCCGCTCTTTTCACTCTCAATTTCGCGGAAAAATGGTGTAAACTTTATTACTCTTTGTTGCGAAAAATATTGGCAGTATTACAATATTTTTGGCCCCTCAATTTGATATCCGATTCTTGTTAATCACCAAGTCCTGAATTTCCTCTTCCAAATTGGGAAACACACAAATATAAAAATCCGAAACACCACCCATTGTCTACTGCTTCAATTATCGTGTTCAATTTCTGGAACTCGTTATTGCGAAAAACAGCGCTACATTGTTACTTAATAACAATCAGTGATAGTGAAGCGTATTAATAAAGTTTTCTACCTGTTTCGACGTACATCGAGTCATCCGCGCGTTTCGACGTGCAGAAAACATTTCCGAGTAAAGTCGAATAAATTACGATAAGACCTCCGAGCCAGTAAATACCATTAATATTCATAAATAACGGTATCACAATCTTTTCCCCGAAACTCGTGAACTCGTAAGTTTGCGCAGATGGTAAAACAGTAAATTCGCCGCTACCTCGATTTTCGTCGAGGCTTTCAGCAATCGTCACATAAAATGCGGCATTTTCGAACAATTCGGCAGTCGATCGAAACGAGGCGACGACGCAACGACAGAGTGATTACATTTTCTCTCCCACGATGCGACGAATTTTTTGCACTTTCCTCGTTCTACTCGCGGTTTTCGGTGAGCCCGGCGATGGATTCGCTCTCGGTGATTTTCTCGACAGTCTGTGGGAGGATTCGGAGGAAGCGACGAGCGCTGACAATCCCGGCCGAGCGGTGAAAAGCGCCACGAGCGAGTCGCGGGGCAGCGAACAACGAGAAAATAAGCCGTCTCGTGGAAATAACGTTCGGGACGAGCAGCAGCAGCAGCGGCGGCGGCGGAACGAGGCGGATTACGCAGGCAACATTTTCGAAAAGTTGTTATCGGGAAAAGTGATCGACGAGTTAGTAGACGCCCTGGCTGATTGCATCGATGATTCCGGTATATTCGATTTCCTGGACCCGAGCGAGGAGGAAATTGATTCCAGCGCCAATGGGACTCAGGGTTCGTGCGTTCGTGAGGCATTGCGAATGAAAATTATAAAGAAAACCGTGAACTATCGGGCGAGGAGGGTGAGAGACGGCCGCGAGATGGGGACGCTGCGGAATGTGAAAGCGGCGACGCCGCGTCGCTGCGTCGCCGATACCGTTATCACTGTCAATTCCGAAAGAGATGTATATTTCATTTCCACCCGCGGTGTATAAACCCCAACCAAATTTCCAAGTGCGATAAAAGCCCGGGACGTCTCTCTGTCACCGGCGTATCTGCTCTGTAATAATATACACGTTACTGTTGCTTCGACGCCTCCGCCCGATCGATCGCGTGGGAACTTCTTGTTTTCTCGTTCGTCGGACACAGACACCCGCGGACCTTGATTCGTCGTACGGTCGCTGTCGTGTTGCCAATTGGTTCTGCGCCTTCGCACGAGCGTCTGATCTTTGCGTTCCGTGACTACTGAATATAACGTTTCACTTGAAAACGTTAGGTGAAATGTTGTAGAGTCAAATTTGCACTTTGCTTCCGCCTTGGTTTCGATTTTTTCAAGATGGAAAAGAATGCTCATCGATTTTGGTTTTATCAGGGCGGAAGCTTCACGAAAAATGGAAATTAAAGAGGATGAAACGCGCGAAATTCACGATGTTGAAGTTTGCATCATTGGAATGCAACGAAATTTAAAAAAAATAATTGTAATTATGTAACTCAAATGATGAAGAGCACGATTTTTTTTTCGTGCCCTTAGTTGCTATGGTAACTTTTTATCCCTATTTTCATCATTTGGTTTAATCACAATTAATTTTTTTTTCGTTGCATTCGAAAGATGCAAACTTCAACATCATAAATTCGACCAAGCAACTTTTATCATTTCGACGAATTTAGGTCCAAAATGTTAACATCATGGAACAAAATATCACGGAATAGAATAAGCAACTTGAGAACGTTGCTATAGGCGAAAAGTCAAAATTTTGAAAAATTAAGTATCACGTGTTTCTAATCACGATTTCGATTTTAGGAAACAAGACAAAACATCCAGAGAGCTCAACCAGTATTCCCGACTCAACAACAAAAGAGCCACCGACGAGTGCCACCAAAACGCCATCCACAACCGCAACATCCATCGACGACTCGGCCTCGCTTGAATCACAGAAGAACCCAACAGTCGGACAATCCGAATCCCAGGACGTCGCGTTCGAGCCGAACGAGTCGCCGTAACAGCCGGCAATAAAATCGGAAAATGAAATGCAATGTAGCGGGCGCGAGATTGGTATCGGCGAAGCGTGCGTGCGCCTCATCGGAATCAGCAAGTTCGCGCCGATACGACAAAAACAAAGAGCCCGAGCGAGATTTTCCTGTAAAAATGAATCTTTATATAACGGGCGCGCGCTTTGGGCTCCGCGCGCGGTGTGTATGCAGGTAATGACGGTCGTCGGTGCACGAAACAAGCGTGCACAAAAGCTCTCGATGAGCTCTAATTGGAGACCGTTGATTACCAGCACATGAGAGATCGCGCGGGGGCTGCGCCAGCCGGGGCCGGGAAAAAGGGGCGAGAGAGAACGAGAATACCGAGGCGGTTTATATACACGTCTCGATTACAGTGCGCCAACCGGCACCGGCATCACCGCAGAGAACCAACGGAATTGCGATCACGTATCTATTGACCGAACGAAATAATCGGAACCAACGAGAAAATTGGACGATTCCAACTATTTCAGACTAAATGGAAACGCGATAACCGCGCAAACAGCGCGGCACGTATAGCGTTATTGCCCTCCTGCGCGACCCTCCCGAGTCCCCCGTGCGTGCGGGGGTTGCATCTCGCCTGGCTCGAAGAAATGTGCGTCCGGATTGATAATTGTTTAGATATGTCGCGAATTTTCCACGCGAAACGTTTGACGATGAATACAAAGCGTTTCTTCGGTGTCGCGAGGCCGCCGGATCAACCGAGGAAACGCTGGGGGGATCGCGAGCGCGAAACGAGACTGCAAAAAAATATTTAAAAAAACACAATAACAATGATGTACATCAGGCACGCATGAATTTCAGAGACGCGGAGCGAATAATAACTGGGGCCATTCAATTGTGACACAATGCAAAAATTTCGCATGCATGAACTTATTAACCGGGGCCCCCGCGTCTGTGTACGGCGAATTTTCGCGTTATAATTGCGACTCGCTTGTGGCTTAATTATCGCTCGACGCGGAAACGGCAATTCGGAGAATTGTTATCGAAACTGCCCGAACCCGTCCGCTGCAGAGGTTTTCCAATTCGAGCGCTAATTTTGACTGAAACTCGCGTGTAGAAAATGTGTTCAACGGGCGGAGATTTTTCGCTTCTATGTAGAGAGGGTTTTTTTTTCCATATCTGTAACGCGCTGTGACTTAATTAATGGTCCTCGGAATAGACGTTGATAGGGGGGAAACTTGGAGTTAATTTTAAATCTCGCCGGGGCCGCCGGATTTAGTCGAACCACCCCAGCGACTCGCCTCCTTCGCCGCGGTCGAGCGCTGCATTTGACAGCGCGCGAAGTGCCGAATTTATATCCTTATATCACCCACTATCATTCCCACCGTCGTTACGTTTAACGCGTTACACTGGCCTATAGTGGACACTCGTACGCAGTGGGTAGAAACGAAGTAACTAATGCGCAGTATCCTTTATGGATGGCATCAAATTGGCATTAACCCTATTAGCGGGCACAAAGATAAATCAATAGTAGATTCGTACGGGCTATCGGGTAATAAATCAAACCGCACCCGACCGCTCGGTGTAGCACGGGGTTGATTAATTACCTATAGGTACCATGGCTTTTATATCCCCCAAGCATAAATGCGAACGAGTCCGGTGGCTGAATATCCAAATTCGATGCGATTAAGCGATTTGTATAAACGAATGAGTTTTTCCGTTGCCCTCTGGAAACTCGCTCCCACTTTCGCGTTATTCTCATTTTTTCCCCCCCAAAGCTCCCCGGAATGTTTATAAAAGCCCTCAAGACAAAATTCGTATTGGTACAAGAAAAGAAATAAAAAAGGATTCACTACTAACGTCAGTTAATTACAGCTCATAATACTAAAATTCCATCACCCGCAAAAAACGATTGAAATTCGCATAGAAAAAATATTGCCGATTGGTTCTGCGCCTTTGAACGAGCGTCTGATCTTTATTTTCCGTCACTACTGAGTACACTTTCCCGAGTAGAAAATCTGCAGCGTTACATCAGGCTCGAGTCAAGCCCTGATCAGGCCCTGACGAGGCTAATAGGGCCCTGATCAGGGCCTGAACACGACCTGATCAGGGCCGGATGTAACGCTACAGAATTTCTACTCGGGTTGACGGCCAAAAGTCAATATTTCACAACAAAATAAATACAATTTTATGACCAAATACGTATTAATACTGAAAAAAAAAATAAAAATAAAAAAGCCCGAGGATCCCCAGCTATGTAAATTACAGCTCATAATGTTAAAATTCACCCCCGGCAAAGGATGATTGAAATTCCCGTGTAAAATATTCCAAGTGGCTAATTCATCATCGGCACGAGCCCAAAAAGTACGCATGAAATTAGCGTCCACGCGCAACTCGCGGTGTCAAGAGATCCGTGCGACGTAATCGGTCAATCAATGTTCGTATATATCCATTAGACAAGCCGGTGGGGTTGGACACACGGCGGTGGCTTCGGTGTCCGTGTAAAAACGCTCGCGCGCGAAGGTATAAGCCGCGTTACGTGTGCCTATACATACTTAGCGCGGCTTACCGGTAATAAATATTGATTGCCCCGTAAGGAGAGATACGTTCGGGGTAAGAAGAGAAGCGCGCGCGCGCGCGTGGATTAGGGTCGAGAAATTTTGGTCCCCGGGGCGAGAAGCGAGACGGGTCAGGCTCGTCGGGAGCTCCCGCGGCCACCCTCGTCTCTGTTTAAGTAAGACAAACGATTCCCTACGATAATGTTTCCCGTGCGGCGAGGCACGCTCGCCTCGTTCGCCTCCTCGTCCTCCTCCTCCGCCTGCATCACCCGAGCCGTGGTGGCCTCTTCGTGACACCGGGAAACGCGCCGGCCCCGTCACAGACGACCCCCCGGAGTCCGTCGTGTGTGCAGCTACTTTGTGAATTATCCCGGGCAGATTAAATCCATCGACGCGCGCGCGCGCCCCGAGAGCCCAAAAGGATTCGGAGAGCCAACAAACCGCTGCTTTAGGCATCGGCGGCGAAATTGTTATTCGATATACGTGCGCGCGATCCACGGGAATCCATCTCTCGCCTGGCTCCTCCGAATTGAGATGCATTGGGGATGATCCTGATGGATCAAAGGCTCCTCTCGTTTCGAGGCTCCTGGAAACAGAGAATAAATACAGATATGAATTAGGTATGTCGGGGCTATCGAGGCAATTAAAAACGAAAATGTCTTTCCCCCCCAATTTCTACCCTTAATTCCGGCGGTAATTCACCAATTTAGCGGCAGCATGTTTAGACGACTCCTACGAGTGTTCCCCACGGTGTAATGAAAATTTACCCAACGCCTGGAAAGTCGTTTGCCGATTATCAATTAGACTTTACAGCGATAACCGCCGTCCAGGCTCGCCGGGTCCGCTCAGCGAGCAAAGGAGAGCGAGGCTCTTTGTGATAATTACTATATCGGTTTTCGAATCGATGCGCCACGGATATATTATCACTGATTACGAGAGGAAATCGGCGGGGATTACCGAGATACTCGAACGCGACGCGGATTCGCTCTCGGTGTTTACGTATACGTCGCGCGATTGAAAGTTTCTCACCGGCTGAAGTGACTGGAGAATCCACGTGTGTAACTAGGTATAATACTAATTGATTTAAGCCACGGTTTTAATTGAATAGCAGTTTGCCTGCGGATTTCACGCGAGGCGGCTCATGAGTGGAACTTTCGATTAAGAGCCGATTTGTGACGAAATGGGATACCGAGATGTGTAACTCGCTCCGTCGATTGCACTGCGGACTTTCGTGCGCGTTTGTAATACGCAAGGAAAAAGCAGGAGAGAAAGTGAGAGAGAGAGAAGCGAATGACGAGCTACTAGGTGGAAGCGCCAGTTGTCAAGAATTACCAATACCCACAAGCCCTTTACTGCTGCTTACAATTCCTGCGCTCTGTTCGGGAAATAACCCGGCAGCGTTAAGCCCTCGAGGGATTATCTCGAACCTCCCAGCTACTAATTAACTCAATTAAAGGGTAACTAAAGCGCCGTTTCTGCTTTTCCTTCCGCGCGGTTGCCGTCGTATAGTGCGTGCCGCGCGAGAAACGTCGGTGCCCCGCTCGTCGAGAATTCCCCGGAATCCCTGCGGGCTACCCTGAAACATGCGCCGGCGCCTAACATGGATGCAAATTTCGTAATTGTAGCACTCGACTGCGCTTTCGAAAGTTTCCCGGGCGCCGGTCCGTTGTCGATCGAAATTCATCCGGCGTCGAGAGGATCAAAGCGAGCCGGAATATTTTTCCCCCGGGACTCGTCGACGCGTAGAAAAATCGCGCGCGTTTTTTTTTTAAACCCCGTTTTTTTTTGTCGAAACAAATTATTAAACACTTTGATAGCTTTATAAGTGTTTCCTCGGTTATCGGTAAATATTTTCGGTGCTTGAAAACGGAAGGAAAAAAGCAACAACAACAAAAAATCTCGTAAATTATTCCCGATCGCGATGGGTTTGAGGCTCCGGCGTCCCGGCGAATTAATTCAGCAGCGTTCACCGATGTGGATACCCTGTCATATTCATAGGCTGATACGCGGGGAAACCGTGTGTGACCGCAGGCCGTGGTGTCGTGACTTGGGGGCTTCGGGACGGCGTGGAATATCGAATACCCGGGCCCGGCTAATGAGACCCCTCAGGACCTACACGTGCGAAGATGTCGGCCGTGCGATGTTTCGCCAATACGTGTGGTGCGATATTTTTCTGGCAGTAGTCAATGCGGCACGGGGGAGAGAAGAAACGACGGGGGGAGCGCCGCTCGCTTCCTGCTCGCCGAGTTATGGTAACGCCCGTCCACCCTTCGGGTCCGCCCGGCGATGCCCTCGGGCTGCAGCTTGCAGCTTCCCATCGACTGCCTCGTAGTGCATTCGGTACACAGTAAACCCCACTGTATGTGCATCAGCTTCCGATCGATGGATAAGATTTCCAGCACGATTGCCAAGAGGTCGCGGAGCCCCCCGACCGAGCGTACGTTCCTCCTCTTCTCTTCTCTTCTCTCCTCCCGTCTCGTCTCGCCTCACGGAGGCCCCGAAGGCGCGACACACAACTCGCGGAAATTTCGAGTACACACCGTGAACTGCATTCGCGATTTTTCTTCACATTCAGCGGGCCGCACGAGCCTGGAAAAGAGAGAGAGAGAGAGTTAGAACGATCAAAAGAAAAGCCAGAGACAGAGAGAGAGAGAGAGAGAGAGAGAGAGAGAAGGAAAAAAAAGATAAAGATACATAAAAGGTACATACAGCGAACGGTACAACGCGCCACAATCGATTGGTTTATTCAACTTTTTATTCTCTCTCGATTCCTTCAATCCCACTGAGAGTCAGGGACAGCCGATGCAACGGGCCGAGAGAGGATGAAAAAGCTCCAGCGCGCCGTTTCCCCTGTTTACCTGGCAAAGAGTGACAATTTTATTTTGTATATATATATTCGTCTTCGTGGAAATATTAGAGATACACTTTTTTCTGCTCGTGTTTTTTTTTTGCTTCCCGCGTTTACGGCCCCGGGAAATTAAGCCACGTCCGGTGTGCGCAGTGCATATTTTAATCGCGTAAGTTACAGGGAGAGAGCGGAGTGGCAATTCCGACTCATTACAAGGATTAATGGGAGCTTCTCGTTATTGTAATGAGTGCTATTTTCATTCCCGATGCCGGCCGGGCATTCTCGCTCCCGGAAATTCAACAATTGCGCGCGCAATACGCGGCGATACATTGAAAAATATAGTGCCTGAAGGGCGGGCAGAGGGGGGGCGCGAAATTAATGATGCAAACGAGTGACCACTAATCTGTGATCGCGCAGTTAACCGGGATTTTTGCGGTCGGGGATGGCCAGGTAATTGTGGGGCATAAATTTCGCCGTTCACCTCGGGAAAATCGGGTTATTTCGGTATGTGTCGACGAGAGCTATACGTGCATAGATACTAATGCATTCGGACGCGGCGAGCGGGGGACGTTGCGTCGGGCCGGTTTGGCACGATCTGGAAATGAACAGCACGCGGGCCAACGAAAATGCTAACGGTGCTCCTGCTGCTGCTGCTGCTGCTGCTGCTGCTGCGCCGTGCGGGTCCCTCGGTGCGCCGGTGTGCGTCGATGGGGCGGAAGGGACGCCAGAGGCCTGTGGCCAGCAGGGATGCAGCTCTCGCTCGCCCGCTCGGACATCATCCCCGGAGCAGGTTAAAACGAGGTCGTTGAACGCCCGCGGCTCCTCCTACGAAATTGTCCCGCGCCGTTGTCATCTCGCCCTCGGTGTATCGGCCGTTCGCCGTCAATTTCGCCACGTTTTACGGCAAACTTCCTTGATGTTTCGCGTAATCAACGGGATTCGTGTGATGGTCGTGAGAACTCGTGCGTTATTTTCATTATAAATATCGAATTTTTCTTTGCTTGTTGTTTTTTTGGATATTTCTTTCTCGAGTAAACTGAAAGACATCAAACTTTTCATCTCGAATTTTAAATTCATATCTTCCGATTCTGAAATTAATGTTGCAAACAAAATAATTAAAGCAATTTGATTAAAAAAATGTGATTTTTTAATTTTTAATTATATAATGTGATTAATTAATTAATGTGATTATTTGATTTCTTTAATTAAATAATCACATTTTTCACGGCAGCTGCACTAAAAACTTCGCACTTTTCAAATAAAAAATGGATAGCATGACCAACATAATTCAAGTAAATTAATACCCAAAAATATCCTGATTATTTTGAGGGGAAAAAAACCAAGTTTCTCACCGAGTTCAATTTCAAATTCGACTGCGACTGCACCAAAAACGTCGTACTTAAAAAGAATGTATATCGCGTAACCAAAATAATTGCTGTAATTTGCTTCTAAAAAAATGTGATTATTTCGCACAAGAAAAAAAAACAAAAAAAAAATCTGCCAAAATTCGCAGGAGACTCGCGGAAGCGGCCGAATAAAATCCCGTTAATTACGCGAAACATCCGAGCGGCGGCCGCGCTGAGGGCGAATGCCTCGTGCACACTTAACGTTCGGCCGTGTACACAAACGCCGAAAGTATCCAACAGCCAGCGCCCGGCGTGTGTCGCGCACATGCAAACGTTGATACAAACATCATCCTCGACTCGCGGCCCCTGCAACAGTAAACGGTACCTATAACGTAACGAACATATATATACATAAATACGATATATACATATTCACGTAGGTCTACGCGAAACATATAGCGAATTTGCTTAACGATTTTCCATTCGGCGACGCAACACCCGGAATACTCTTTAATCAATGTTTATCCACGCGCCGGGATATGGATTGGAGGATTCGTTGTTTGCCGGTAATTAATAACGATTTGCACGAGTGTCGGGACGGCGCGGAAGGGACGGGAGGAGGGGGGAGGGGGGGGGGAGGAAGGGTGGTAGAAAGGGCAGTGGCTACACGTCATCCATTGTCATCGGTCACGGATGTTAATCTCGCGGATTAGTGCCCAGCGCAATTAATCACTCGACACCTCATAGTATTACCGCGGGTGCCGGGCGTCCTGCGACGCCGAGTGATTCAAATGGAATATTCGAGGAACAATATTCCGCGAATTAGCGGCCGACGACGATTAGGACGCGGCGGCCCCGCGCTCGCGGCGATGCATCGACCGCGGGTCAGGAAGTTAAACGAGAGAGTCGTCGGGAGGAACGCCACACACGCGGATCCTCTGATTGTTTCGCGAGATAAAGAGGAAACAAAACAAAGAGGCGAGAGAGGAAAAATAGCGCAGCGACGCCTATCGCGTGTTTTATCGCCGCGACTGATGCGACGCTCGTTTTTTTTTTCTTTTCTCCCTCGCCATTTGCTATGTAATCGTCGGACGCGACGCGACGCGGTTATCGAGACGTTATCCGATATTCCCGTCGCGACGATAAGAGTCTCTCGTGAAGGATCCTCGAGTCGTCTCGTCGCCGCCAACGCGAGACAGAGAGAGAGGAGCGTAACTCGGATGTATAAGGAGATTAGGATATCCCGACGGAGGTGAGAGAGTTACTCGTATTTCGCGTCCCGCTGGGCGGAAGGCTGACGGACGCGGAAGGAGATTTGTTGTTGATCGAACAATAGGCGACTTATTTTAATCGCATTCGCGGCTTTGTATTTATGACAACGTCCATTCGTTTGCAATAATAGGTCTCGTATATCGGTCGTGAAATTACACGTTTATCTCTCGTGGAATTTTACAGGAATCAAATTTCATCAGTTTACTTTTTGACTTAAAATAAGTTAAATAAAAAGATACCAGGTTTATCAGTTTCATTACTTAGTTTTACATGCGATTAACCGGACGTTCAATGCGAGAATTTACTAGCTGAGACAATCTTTCGCGATCCACGTTTCGAGGTTATGCGAATAGGCGAAAAGTTCGGCGTGCGCGACTCGCCTCATCGGTTGGTACCGTGACGTGGATCTCAGTCTCTTATCTCACGTACAGTGTGTACATTTCGTGCTGTAACACGAGTCACTCGTCGCTAAATCAACGCGTGTATACACGAAACGTCGCCGAAACAATTACAAGACAGCGCCCGAGACGGCTGGTGCGAAGCTCCGCAGCCTCGTCTGTCACTTACCATCAGCAAGTACTTAGTTGCCACTCGAGGAAAACGCGCAGCCTCTGTTTGAATACGCCGAGTCTCGACTCGTCACTGCTGTAGTCAAACGGCGAATCGAAACTCGCGGGCGAGCCGACGATTCGCAAACGCCCGCGACCACGTGAACCGCCCGCGTCGACGAATGATCGTCGCGCGATTTCGCGCATGCGCCGAGCGCCCCCATCGGCCGCTTTCGCCTGTTGCGACGTGCGACGACGACGACACGTGCGCTGCTCACCGGAGCTCGTCAGAGTTAGAAGCTGCTGCGGGGCAAATAGCGGTGTGGCGCGAGCACGTAGGACATCTTCAATTTTGATCCTTCCATCAGCGAATCGACGATCGTCCGAGGGCCCGTTAACCGAGATACGAGAGGACGTTGAGTCTGATTAGGTGAGTCTCCATCGTGGTATAAATCGCAGTTTCAATCGTAGGGCGCGGCTGCTAGAGAAATAAAGTGAAGAAAGGAGCAAAAAAGAGAGGAAGACGAGGAATAAGACAAGAGAGACGAGGCTCGCGTTGGAGAAAGATGGAAGTTCCTTAGCCGGCAGCCACGTGTGGCAATATTTTTCTTCTCCACTTCGCGCGCTCTCTATCTCTCTCTTTCTCGCTTTTCGCGCGCGCTTTCTCTCTCTCTCTCTCTCGCGCGCGCGCGCTCGCGTTTCTTATCACATATTTTCAGCACGATAAATCGCACCGTCGTCTCGTAAAACTCCGAGGTTTTGAATAATTCCCGAGGCCGAGGTGGCACATCGATCTCGCGATTCGCTCATTGTAGCTTCGGGCACACGGGCCGATCGGGGATCGTTGTAATCGTTATTTAAAAAGCTACGAGGCGGACTGCGGCACGTAGGGATCTACTTTTCGGGCGCAAAACTACATCGGCGCGCCCCGCATTCGCACACGTTGTGACCTCAATCTTGCGTGAAATCGCGGCTGGCGAGGACGCGCGACGCGCTCAATCAAATAAACGACATCGTCAAAGTTTTTATTTTTCCTCGTTATCTCCGCGCGACCTGAGTTACACGCGTTGTCGTCGTCGAGTCGCGCGTTAGTCAATGCCAAACGGCGTTTTTGTCTCGCGAGGAGCGCCACGCGCGTACTATTATGTAGCGTTTCGAAGTTATTTCGGGAAAATTGTCGGCCGCGCGCGCGCGCGCGTCGCGAGTTTCGCCGAAAAATCGCGACCGCTCGGGTCGCGTATTAATTTATTATCGGCACGACGACTCGTGCGCCACTTACAGCTCGACAATGTACGTAGCGCGCGCTCGCGTCTCGCACGTCCCATCGCGTCTCGAGTGTATACAGTGGCTGCGGGCTCAACTGGAATGTAAACAGTCCCTCAAAGTCACTGTGTGTAGAGGCGTCTTGACCTTTCTGTTTTTATGTGTTTGCGCGAACTAACCGAGCGCCGAGCGCCGCGGCGAATACACACCTCTCGCCTATTGTCTCCGTCTCTCGCGACTCTGCGACGCTACAATTTCACGTATTAAATTTACTCGGTACAGCAATAATAAACGGGAAAAGAATTAAACTCTCGGGGCACTTCCAACAACGCGTCGCGCCTCGTTTTCCCGTATCGCGGATTAATCTTTACGAGAGACCGAAGTGAGATAATAATAATAGTAATAAAAATAACAATAATAATTTGCGATAGAGATTGCGATAGATAATTTTTTTAAATTATCTTCGGAGATAAGATAGAGAATTTTCAAAATACGCGCAGTTACTTTCCTCCCCCGATCGCGGAACTAAATTTAATTTATTAATTTATTTGTTTTTCTTTAAATTTTTTTTTTTTTTTTTTTTTTTTTTTTTCTTTAGTTTGTTGGATAGATAACTGTGATATTCTATCATCATGGTATCCTCGACTGTTCCTGAGGATGGCAACGTTGCCACGGCGCTCCAGGCCTCCCCGGCCTTTGGTATTCCATCGGGAGACTATCGTCTTGTCGGATGGGACATGGACGCCACTGGCAAACTTCTTGTAGATGAGATATGCCAGATAGCTGCTTACACACCAGGCTCAGCTTACTCGCAGTATGTCATGCCCTTCAAGAATCTCACTCCGCCGGCGAAGAAGAGGCACCTCATCAAAGTTGTCACAATGGGGAGATACAGAGTGCTGAAGAACAGCGTTACGAACAAGGTGATGGGGTTCATCCAATTTTTGGCCCTAGAGAATATACAATTTTGCACTAATAAACATTAGAATATTTCCTGAATCACTAGTAAATGAATCTCGTTCGTAAAAAATAAATGAATTTTATGTGCTTAAATAAAGCAAAAGTTTATCTCAAGTCAACTAATGAAATATTTGCCATCGCCAGTATTTAATTTCGTCTCTTTATCGCGGTGTTTGACGCTGGCGTGGATATTTTTGGCTAATTAAATTGTATTTCTTCCTCATTCAGGTTGTGCCGACGAAGAGCGAGATATCAGCTCTCGCGGATTTCCTCAGCTGGCTGGAGAAGGTCAAGGGCGACGCGTCCGACGGCGTAATTCTCGTGCATCACGAGCCCCGCAAAGTCAACCCGTCCATGCTCATAGAGGCACTGACGAAGTATAAAATGCTCGACAGGTTCCGCGAGACCGTCAAGGGTTTCGCAAACGGTTTTGACATCGCCAAAACCAAGTGCGCCAATTCCCTGAAAGGATTCTCGCTGCGTACTCTGTCGCGCGTTTTTCTCGATCAGGTACAGCGAGTCAGTCGCTATTAATACAAGCCAATCGCCGCTCGACGTTTAACGACGAGAATAAATCACGAATATTTTATATCTCCATGTCTTCCTTCGCAGGAGGAGGAACTGAACAGCGCTGTGCATCGCGCTCGGTTGGCACTGCAGATCGTGCAGCATCTGAGCCTCGGCGACGAGGGCGGAAAGACCGGCGAGCAAGTCGGCAGCGGCGACAGCGACGCGACCGCCAAAGCCACCGTGGAATTCATTCGGGAGTTTGTGCAGCCGATATCCGTCGAGGAGAAGGAATACGCAGGTAAACCGAACGGAGATAAATCACAAATTTAGCGTTTCACTCTTTCTCGCGAACTGAGAATTGAGGAATAAGTGCTTAATTGACACTATTTTTTCTTTGCAGCTCTGAAAGTCGTGTTGGTAATTCAGAACAGCCTGAAACCGATATTCGATCCTCTGCTGCTGAGTATGGCGAGACGCGAGAGGCAGCACGCCAGCCGATTGCGCAGACTGCTCGCCGAACCGGGAATCGATTACAAGCAGCTGCAGGTTGGTCAACTCGAACCCGACGACTTCTAATTCTATCCACATTCGAGTTTTTACACGTGAAATACCGACAGCGGTAATAAAAATTGCAATGAACGTTCTTTGCGCGTATTTGCATTCACAGCTTCAAGAAGAAATGCATAAAATGCGGATATCACCGGTGCAGAGGATGAATTTCTTCTTGAAGCTGTAAAATGGCAGTAGACGTGAAAGAAGTTCATTACAGTTTTTATTACCGACTGCGGTATTTCATACGAGGCGAAATCTCCGTGAGTGCGAGAGAGATAAAGAATCATTTTCGATACAAGAATACAGAGAAACTAGACATGCTAGGAAAAATAAGTCATACACCACTTAGAATCGATAGAGGAATGACGCAAAGCTTTTATTTTATTTTTCGGAAACGTTAGGCATCGTTTCAATAATTGTTTACATTTTTTATTACCGATTGAGTAGGTTTCACCTCGCCGGCGTGGCGAAACCTCCGTGAGTGCGAGAGAGATAGAAAATAATTTTCTGAACAACAATACACGGAAACTAGACACATGCCAGGAAAAATAAAAGTTTTACACGAACCAGAATCGAAAGACTAATGGTGTAAAACTTTTCTTTTCTTCGAAAATGTTGAGCATCGTCGGAATAATTGTTTACAGTTTTTATTACCGATTAAGTAGGTTTCGCCTCGCCTTAACACATTTTCTGTACGCTAAATCTCGTCATTTATTCGTGTATCTCGGCTCGAGTCCGATGAATTTTCTTAAACGGCGCAAAATTTCAGGAAGCGTGGAACACAGAGAAGCGCGAGGGTCTGGAGAAGCTGGTGAAGTCGAAGGTGACGGCGGAGGAGAAGGACATAAGCGAGCTCATCGAGGTGCTCGACTGTCACTTCGATCCGGAGAAAAAGCCGCCGGTACCGACGGGCGAGGAGAAGAAGAAGCTGCGGAAGGTCAGGTCCGAGGCGACGAAGCCCGAGAAGCCGGAGGAGAGGGCGAACGGTAAGACTGAGACGACGCGAGAGAGTCCGGACACGACGACGTGCGACTCGCCGGTCAGGGAGAACGAGAGCGAATCCGCGGAGGTCAGGACCACCGAGAAAGTCGCTAACGAGGCTAACTAAGCCACGCCGCGAACTTCTTAACGCCGCAGTGCCTCGTTCAATCGAGAAAGTCAAACGATACCATATACGTTCCATTAACGCATTTCCTATATTAGACATACTGCGCTATCAGCATTGTTGAAGCGCTTCAACGTTCGCTCGACGGACGGCCGGCGATCCTGGAGATTCGCCGCGTCCGATCGCGAAGAGAAAAAAAAAGAATGCTCGGAAGAGAAAAAAAAGACGAAAAGATACGTATTAATTATCACGAGTTGTCTAGTTCGTTACGCAAATGATATATATTTTTGTTTCCCCATTATCTTTTATTTTTTTGTTTGCTTTTAAATCTGCAAAGTTTACGTTTATTATCGATTTCTTCGAATATTGATTAGTTTTCGACTCGTAGGATTAACATTGAATAAGATCCGAACGCGATCTCGTTTGGGAACTGATTAACGAACATTAGATAGTGAGAGTAATGTTTAGTAACTTTAAACCCGCCCCGCGCCGGTCTCGCCAGTCTCGTACCAAGTGTTACGCGCGCGCGACCGTCGGGGCCTCGATGCTTCCGAATTTTTGTATTTTTTATAGTATTATGAAGGATAAAACTGATAAACTGTTAACTACTATAAATTATATAAGTACACGAGCGCCAACGGTGCGACGCAAGAAACGGGGAGGAGCGAGGAGAAAAGATAAAAAGTTCTCTCCGTGAAAATCGCATGATTTATCGTATACTAAATGAATACGCCCACGTGCTAATAAATTATGTTAAGATCTCATTGTATTATTAAAGTATAATAAAAGATGTTGAATATTATATCCACTGTTGTGTGATGTCTCCCGGAGGGGGCGCAATTTATTCGGCCACTAGTCGAGATAATGGCCGAGATTAAGAGCCCATCCGGGCCGCCGCGGCGCGAGAGCCACTCGTAACTTTTCCCTCGGTAAACGAACAAGATTGCGCGCGAACGGTAAAAACCGTGTTAATTTCAAGGCGTCAAAGGGATATCCCCCGCGTGGGTTCAAGTGCTGCGATTTTTCGAACCTTTGACCGACGTTTGAAGGGATTAACTTTAATCTTCAAGGGATTGTTCTACATCATTATTTTTTTGCAGCTCTCATCAATCTCACGTGAACAACGGGAAGCAAAATGTTAATCAAATTCTTGCTGCTGTGCATGAAAAACAAATTCAATATATATATTTTTAAACCGTCGGAGTAAAATCTCAAGTTGACTCAAAATTACTGCATTTACTCAGAGTGGAAAGCCGAGAGTGACTTCAGCGTCAGACTTAAGGAATTCATTTTCATAAGTACATCATTATTTCTTACAGCTTCCGCGCGTTCCTCCTCGCGCGGTGAAGTACGGCGCTCTCGACGTAAGCCAAACATCGCTCCAATTCCTTCTGCGCAGCGTGAGAAACAACGTGGAGAACCGAAGCAGCGTCGCCGTGGCTATCAACGGGAAGCATCGCGGCGCCCGGTTTGCTTCGCATTTTACGAGGAGCCGACGAAATGACGAAGCGATGACGCGTGTACGCCGATGCCGCAACATTAACAAGATTGTTAATCCGTCGAGTCATCTTCGTAAGTCTCGGTCATTAGATCCGTAATTATCATCCCGATCCCGGCGGCTCATTACAGATCGAAACTCGCTAGCGTGCACGTCGAGTTGCGTCGCGGGTTTCAGCGGGATTTTTCCCTACCCGAATGTCTCCTCGCGCTGGTGGGAGTGAACGCGGCGCGAATGTATAAAGGACGCCAGAGTCGGGGGATCCGGACGATTTTCAGTTACCGGTTTTCGCGACCGTCTGACCCGCGGCTCAAATGTTTATCCTCGATACTTTCAGATTCCGACGGATTTCGTGAGCGCGTCCCGCGCGTCCAGTTCGGATCGTCGGTGTGTCGGTGATCGTTGCGTCGGGGCTCCTTGAGAATTCGTTGCGGGACTCGGTGTTTGGTGACTAAACAGTATCGCGCGCTGCGTCTCTCAAACCCGCGAGCTAAGTTCGTAGATCAATACGGAAATGGGACAGGGCAAAATCAAGGGAGAGTAAGTAAATCGCGCTCGGCGAACAATTGATATGGCTCTGTTGATTGTTTGGGATTCAATCGCGACTGTAAATTACATAAAGAGGGTAACTCTCCGACGGCGCAGCCGCAGAGTCGTTGATTTTAGTGCTATCTGGGGACGATACGAGCCTCCAGACAACGAAGCAGCTGCTCACCGTCTCACGAGAGATCCAGCGACTATTATCGCCAGTGTCGCTTTTCCACTCGGTCTCAATGCGTGATTACGACTTCTTTTCTATATTTATTTACCACGCTTATCGGGTTTACTTTATTTACCCCGGGGTTTGTGTCAAACGGCTCAGTGCCACAAATCCCATTGAGAAGTGATGTCGGCCTGCAACGGGTAAGCCGGGAAAGCTGTGGTGAAAGCGGGCGATTCACGCTGCGGTGATATAATTTTTTTCTCTCGCGGGTTACGCGGATCTACGTTTGCTCTTGCTTCGGTTTCACTCTAATATCGTCTCGTCGTTGCGGTAACGCGGGACGATTTTTATCGAAGCGGATGACACGAAATTAATAGCGATAGAAGAGACCCGCGACATTTATTTTTGTAATTTTTATTGACACTGGTACACATCGGAATTACGTCTGAAACTGTCTTTAATAAGGAAGCGCGATTAGATTTATAGACGAAGGGTAGTAAACTGTTTTTTTGTGTCAAGGGTGTCTTTGCAAAAGTCTTCATAAAAAATTTGTCGGGCAGACGGCGATGTTTACATATCTAATGTAAGTGTAATGAGAAAAGAAAGGATAAAAAATACGGCTGTCCCCGCACATAAATTCGAAGATATCAAAGCTATAAGATAGCTTCGTCGACCTACATAAGAATTTTTTTATCCGTGGTTTACGACACTACAGTTCTCAGGTCCAGAAAGACTGATATTTATCAAACGCCGCAAACGTCTATATTAATTAATGGTCCTCAAATTATCCAAAATATACCACAAATTTTCATTTCAACTACAGCGTCGCTTCAATATTATCGTGGTCAGTTAAAGCCGGGAAGAAATCATTCTCCAAGGTTTCTCCCGACATCGCTGAAAGAGCCTGATGCGGCGTATCGCTTGATAGACTATCCACCAATTGACTGAGGCGCCTCGGGTCACCGCGAGTTGTTGTTATTATTCGTCGTTTAGTGAGAAAAAAACTAATTGCGTAAACAGCCGCGCGGATCATCATCATTAAATACGATGACACCGAACGATGTCCTATTTAAAGAAGGACACAGATCTTTATTATATTTTTAATAAGCCGATTTCCTTTCAGGGAACCGATAAAAAAGGAGGTGGAGGTATGGATCAACGGAACCGCTTACAAAGGTTGGTAGCGAGCGCTTTTCAGCCTGAAGGCGTTGAGTGCACTTTATTACGCTGCTGCGTATTACGTGTGCGGAACGGCAGGAAGCATATATGCACCTATTGCATTAGACGCACGCAAATCTCTTGGCCGAAGCGTAAGACCTCCTCCGCGATATTTCAGCTTACTAAACACACGATTCAAATTTTTCTACCTTTTTTTCTTCGTTTTATCTTCAAGCTTAACGATGCGTGAAGCGAGGATGCCCGAGTGTAGTGCATAGAGAGCCGAGACGGTGTGGAGCGTAACGAGCTCTCGAAAGTATCATTTGTCGGAAATTGTGCGTTCGTTCCTAGTTATGGGCAATGAATATATCTTATGCCTTCGGGGCGCGAGACGTTCAATTACGCCGGACCTTCTCGCGTCTGAATTCAATGAATTATGGAGCGAATTATACCGGTCGATTGAATTAACAAGAGAGCCGACTTGAGACTGGTTATTTCGTCGTTGCGTTTTCGCATTCGAGTCGTCCCACTTCGTGCTCGGCATCGCGCGCGTTATCGGAAATTTTTTTTTTCTCTTCTTTATCTTCCCCTATCTTGCTCGGTTTGTAGTCGTTTAACGCACGAAAGAAGTCTTCTTGATAAACGGTTATTTTTCATTTATTGCTTTTTAATTTTATTTTTCCAGTCTCGGAAGACATACGGCCGGAGACATCGCTCAATGTTTTTATCCGAGATCACGCGAAACTAAAGGGCACGAAGTCGATGTGCCTTGAGGGAGGATGCGGCGCCTGTATCGTGAGCGCCGAGATTCACGGCGAAACTTTGGCCGTGAATTCGTGCCTCGTGCCGATACTCATCTGCAACGGGTGAGGCACCTTTGTCGGCGGCACTTTACTCGATGAGTCGCTTAATTGAAAGTAGAAGCAACGATCTGCAGCCCTTTACGCCTGTCCCACTTCTCCTCTTTTATCCCATTTGAAAAATTTAATTTTACTCCGCGCACTCGCGTGGTATTAAAATTTATATCGCTCTCTGCAATGAAACTGAATTTCCGGATTTTCGTATTAAAGAGAGAGAAAAAAATAATAATGGAAGCCGGAAATTCCGCGTTTTTATTGCCTTACAGAGCTGACTTCCAATTTCCATTTTTATTTTTCCGAATCAATTTAACGTATATTTTATCGCGCTGAAAGTTACTCGTTAAAAAAAAAAACTCGTTAATCATCGCGCGCTCGAATCGCAGATGGAAGATAAAAACCGTCGAGGGAATCGGAAGTAAGAAGAAGGGCTACCACAAAATTCAGGCAGCCCTGGCGGACATGAACGGCTCGCAGTGTGGTTTCTGCTCACCGGGGATGGTAATGAATATGTACAGGTAAGTGCTGCATGAATTTCATTATCATTTTAGCTCAATTACCGCCCGTACATGGACCAGTTATTAACGCAATATTAGCAGCGAAGTTTCCACAGTATTTTCATCAAAACCTACTGTCTAATTCACAAATACTTCTTTTGATGGCCCTTCATTCAAAACTTCTCCATTCACGCAAGTTACATTCAAAACTACCGAGTTTCCAGCCACGTTACCGCCACAATTTAGCGCCTGTACACTTCGTATAACCCGCGATAAAGGGACTTTGTCCAGATGTCACAGCCCCGGTTTTCCTTCGAACATTAACTACGCTCCAATTCGAAGCACTTTACGTTTCATTTTTTAATTACCATTTAACATTTAATTTTTTTACCTCGTCCCACCTCGTCGCTAATTGCGAATCGCAGTTTGATCCAGGACAAATCGCTGACGATGAAGGAAATAGAGAATTCGTTCGGGAGCAACATCTGTCGTTGCACCGGGTACCGACCTATCCTGGACGCCTTCAAGGGCTTCGCCAGCGACGCGGATCCCGTCCTGTCCAAGAGAATTCAAGATATCGAGGCAACGAATATTTATTTATCAATTTCTTTGGTCACCACGGATCGTCAATAAATGATTTGTCATTTCTTCAGGAACTCTACAAGCTAAAAACGTGTCCGAAGTCGGGAAAGCCATGCACCGGCGAGTGCTCGGACGAGGAAATCGTCGTCCAACCGGAAGCCGTGGAGATGCGCCTGGGAGAAGTGCAATTTCACAAAGTCCTGAGTCTGGACAGTCTGTTCGCGGTATTTCAGAACAACCCCGACGCGTCCTACGTCCTAAACGGTGGAAACACCGCTCACGGTGCGTACAAAACGGTTTTTCGACTAATCGCCCTTCGCCCGTAAACGTTGGCTCCGCGAAGAAGTCGGTCGGACTTAAGGAGATTGATTCGTGGGGCGCGAGGCGCCGCGACGGTCTTTAGAATTTACAATTTAACGAAGCTTTTACCGGGTGTCAGGCGTTTATCGTCTGGAGAAGCCGGAAATTTACGTGGACGTAAATGACATTCCTGACCTACATCGGGTCGTAAAGGACAGCAACACCTTAACCCTCGGCGGGAACGTCTCTCTCACCGTGGCCAAGAATACCTTCGAGAAATACTCCAAGGAGCCAGGATTTGGTTACTTGAGCCACATGGCCAATCACATAGACCTCATTGCCAGTGTACCGGTTCGCAACGTGAGTATCGCGCACACGACTTACATAATTTATCGCGCGACGCGATGAGAAAACTTGTTTAAATATCCGGCGCGGGGGCTGCAATATTCGGCCTCGCGCGAGATATTCCGTCACGTCGCCCACCCCGTGGCAAACGTGTCTCCACGTTAAATTGTTTCGTTACAGATAGGAACGCTCGCTGGAAATTTGATGATAAAGCACAAACACCGCGAATTTCCGTCGGACTTGTTTCTCATTCTCGAGACCGCCGGAGCGGAGATGCACATTCGTGAGTCTCGACGTCGACGAAATTAAACAAAAACTGGGAATTTATGCCCCGAGCGGGACAGAGTTTTCCGTCATTTTCTCGGGACGAAGAGAACGTGGCACAAGATGAATTCGTTTGCTTCGTAATCGGTCCCAATGTGCGAGGACTTTTCATTCTTGATTGATTATTTCGCCGGTTTATTGAGAAAGACGATCAAATCACTGGGAAAATTGCTCGTGAAATTCTCGTCCCGCTTCATCTTTTGCTTCGGCTCTTCAAGGAGAATGGAAATTAGTGGAAAGTCGATATGCAACTTCACAGACTTTTGCATCTTCGATATTTCCGCATAATTTCGGCGTAACAGGAATAACGAAAATATTCGGCAATGAATATCGACGATATTTTCGTGATTCGTCGAAAATTTATCGACATCAATACGGCAATTGCAATAATGTTTCAGTGGAAAATCCTGCTCAAAAGAAGATCACGAATTTCCTCGAATTCCTCAACACGGACATGAAGCACAAGATCATTTACAGCATCGTTCTGCGATCGTTGAGCAAGCAACACGTGTTTCGTTCCTACAAAGTGAGAAAAAAGTCTTCTCAGTCTCACTCGACGCCTGAGATTCCTGCCTTCTTTGCACAGTCCATTGTTTTATGCGCAGATAATGCCGAGAGCGCAAAACGCTCACGCTCACGTGAACGCCGGCTTTCTCTTCAAGCTGGACAGTACCGGCAAAGTCTTGGAGCAACCCAACATAATCATCGGAGGCATTAGAGAGGATTTCGTAAGCGCGTAACAATTCTTTTTCCGACACTTATTTCTTCCGCAACAATTGTTCTCACGACTAATCGGATTTTCCTCCAAATCAGCTTCACGCAAACGCAACGGAAACGTATCTGAACGGCAAGAAGCTCCTCGGCAAAAATACCCTGAAGGAAGCTATCAAGATTTTGGATGCGGAGCTTAAGCCCGATCACGTGCTGCCCGACTATTCGCCGCAATTCCGCAAGACTCTCGCAACCGGCCTGTTTTACAAAGTAACGCTCATTGCAATTTTTTCTTCCGAACAAAAAAAAAAGAAACGCAGAGCTAGAAACTCGAAAGAACGTTCGTGTCCTAATTACCCGGCGTAATCGTTGCAGTTCGTTCTGAGCGTAAAACCGGACAGCGTGGACGCGAAATATCGGAGCGGCGCGACGATCCTGGAGCGGCCGTTGTCGTCGGGCAAGCACGACTACGACACCGACAAAAATATGTGGCCGGTTAACAAGCCAGTGCCGAAAATGGAATCGATATACCAGACGGCGGGCGAGGGACAATACGTGAACGACATACCGACCGACAGCGGCACCGAGGTGCACTGCGCTTTCGTCCACACGGAATATCCAAACGGAAAAGTGGCGAGCGTCGATGCCAAGGATGCGCTGGTCAGTATAGCGAACTGCGGGACGAGGCGCTATCGAGCCCGGCGATCGGATCGTAAAACGAAATGCCTAGTTTTTTTTACCGCTTTAACGTCCCCTCGTAAAGTAGCCCGCGCGATCGACAGTAGATTGTACACGCCGGGCTCGGGGACTCCTCGGTCCAGACAATGCGCGCGGCCCGCGGCCGCACCGGCCTTTCTTCCGGATGAGGCAGTTTCGCGTCTCGATGTCTAAACTCAGATAAACGGTATTTTCCAGGAAATTAAAGGGGTGATCGCGTTCTTCACTGCGAAGGATGTGCCCGGGAAAAATACCTGCAACGACTCGGCCAACAAGGAGATCCTGCTGGACGAGGACGAACCGGTGAGACGGAAATCGCGTTCTCCGCGAGCGGGGCGGAAAAAAGGCTTTTTCGCCGCCAATCGAACGAACGATTAAAATCGTTCGGGGTACCGATTAACTTTTGGTTGCGCCGACGAATTAGTTGGTTGACGAGCAAATAATTGGCGGGTCCGATTAACCAGTCTCTTTGGCGTTAATTAATTGACACGCTTCGGTTTAATGCGCCGCGGCAAACAAATTAATCGCCGGAAGCGTTCGGTTGGTTCGAGCGACAAAGGTGTTTTCTCCGTTCGACTGATCGCACAGCCGCGAGGATATCGTCGCTCGTTAGGTGTTTGTTTTTTTTTTGTCTTCCTCGTGCATGAATCAAGCTAAAGTCATTTTGATTCCAGCTTTTCGTGGACGGCGATATAAAGTACGCGGGTCAGCCCATCGGCGTGATAGTGGCGGAGACTCACGCGCTCGCGAACGAGGCTGCGAAGAAGGTGAAAGTCACGTACTCGGACACCCTGAAGGAAAAAGCGATCGTAACAATTCACGACGTTATTGCCTCCGGCGATAAAACTCGGATTCTGCAAACTGCAAACATGCCAGCCAAGCGAAAAGGTTGACACAGCGCTGTTCGATCGCTTATCTCATTGCTCTTATTGTTCTTATTTACGTTTATTGCCGCCGCGACTCTCCGGAAATCGCGGCAACTTTATTGCGCGGCTTCCCGCGCGGCCCGAGTTACGTCGCGATCGGGACGCGCGGATAATTAGTTATCGTCTCGTGACTTCTCCGCTCTCGCAGGGAACAACGCCACGCACGTCATCAAGGGCGAATTCAACCTCGGGTCGCAGTATCACTACACCATGGAGCCCCAGACCTGCCTGTGCATTCCTGTCGAGGACGGGATGGACGTCTATCCGGCTTCGCAGTGGATGGATCTCGCGCAGGTCTCCATCGCCTCCTGTCTCGGCGTGCCGCATAACAGGTAATCCGTTGTCTCGCGGTCGTTATTAGCGGGGAAACGTAAAACTGCGGAAGCTCGTTACAGTTTCGCGAAATTAGCGACAACTGATATTCACGACGTTGCGTCTCGATCCTCGACATTGAATAATGGAACAATTGCTTCTCGAATGCGGTTTGCGGGTGGCCTTCTTTACGTAATTTGACGACTGCAGTTCCTACCGTAATTAGACTGCGTTATTTTTTATACTCTTATGTTGCAAAATAATTAACGCGTCTTGATAGATTCGCGATTTTTTATTTACAATGCTTTTGAGCTATTTTCGCACTTTTTGGCCGGAGGTGAGACCCATAAATGCTGAAATAAAAGACGTTCAAACATTTTTTTTTTTCTTTCAAAATCAAGTTGAAAATAGTGTTTTCGTTAATAAAATATGCGACTTGAGAACGATGGTACGAGTTAAAAGTCGATATTTCAATGAAAAAAATCTTAAGCCTGCCTAAAACGTGCAAAGTCTCCTTCAAAACCCCCTAATATCAATACCACACTCACCAGGCAGCGCCGGGTGAATCCACCTAAGCCCGCGCGCCTCAGTTACAACGGCAAACTGCAGCCCGCGTGGAATAATTGTAATTTAATCCCTGATCCGCAGTATCAACATCCATGTGAGACGACTCGGCGGTGGATACGGCGCAAAGATTTCACGCGGGAACGGCGTTGCGTGTGCGTGCGCGATGGTCTGTCACCTGTTGAATCGGCCGACCCGCTTCGTGATGACCATCGAGAGTAATATGGCAACGGTGGGTAAGCGATACTCGATGCGACAGGTGTACGAGGTAGGTGTAAACGACGAGGGACTCATCCAATACCTCAATTCGAACCACTGGTGCAACTCCGGTTCGTCGTTCAACGAGTTCCACGCGCCATTCGTCCTTCATCACTTTTACACATGCTACGATCCGGAAACTTGGAGTTTCGATGGTTTCGAGGCAAAAACCAATATACCGTCGAACACGTGGTGCCGCGCGCCGGGTACGTCGAGCGACACCGAGTTATATCCGGTCGGAACAAAACGGCGCGGTGCAACAAAAAAAAAAAAAAACAATTTTTTACACAATTTTCCCGATGCTTTCAGCGTCAACGGAGGCTGTCGGAGTGGTGGAGAGCATAATGGAGCACATAGCGCGAGTTTTGAGAAAGGATCCGCTGGAAGTGCGTTTGCTAAATATGAACGCGCCGGACAAAGAGGCGCTGGTGCCGATGATCGAGGATTTGAAAAAGTCGTCCGACTACGTGAACCGAAAACAAGCGGTCGAGGCTTTCAATAAGGCAAGAATACCAATTAGATACTCTGTACCGATCGAGAGAACTTCACGCTCCAATTAGTGATCGCTTTGGCCCCAAAAAATTGGCCGCTTGAATAGTTTCAAAAAAGAGATCTGAATGGGAATTCAAAATTTGATGACACTTCCCAATGAAAATAATGGCTGGCCTGTCATTTTTTAAAAATCACAGTCAACCTGTATTGCATCATAGTTTAATGAAACGCAAATGATAAAGCAACAAGAAACAATAAAAATCGCGACCAAATATAAATTTGGCCGACGATAAAGTAACAAGAAATAATAAAAATTGCGACCAAATATAGATTTTTAAAAACCGACTCTAACGAGGACCGACTCCACTATTCACCAGAGTATAGAGTCATAGCAAATGTAATGAAGACGGCGAAAAAAAGTTGTAACAGTGTAACACATCTTATCTCGACGGGCTTCCCCGAGGAGTAAAAACGCCAGATTTTAATCAGCGGATGAGATGCGATCAGGAGTCGAGTAATTTATTTTAGTGCTTAAAGCTTTGACGGGGTGAAACATCTCTCTGTGCAGGAAAATCGCTGGAAGAAGAAGGGTATCTCGCTGGTAACGATGACGTATCCTCTACAGTTTTTCGGACAGTTTCAAGCGATGGTATCGATCTACGCGCGGGACGGTACGGTTACCGTGGTGCACGGTGGCATCGAGTGCGGACAGGGAATCCACACAAAGGTCTTCATCGCTCCGAATAAACACCCGCTCTCTATCTCTACTTCCGTGCAGCGCGCGACAGATGTATCGATACGATAACATTGAATTTCTAATTCGCAGGTTGCGCAAGTGGTGGCTCACACCCTGGGCATCGACTTGAGCATGGTTTCCGTGAAGCCGAGCAGCAGCGTGATTACGCCGAATAATTCAGTCACCGGAGGCAGCCAGACCAGCGAGTGTTCCTCCTTCGTAAATATTTATTTACACTATTGCCCGACTCGGGCGCGTTCCAAGAGTGGATGCGCCTCGAGTGAAATTCGCTGCTTTTCCAACGAATTGACAGTCGTTATCAAAAAGAATTCGTCTTATCAAGAGAATCATTTTTTTAAATAACTAGGCTAAACACACGCGCTGGCGCGCGTGCCTGAAAAACTTGCCAAAATCGACCTCAGAAATTTGTTCTTTTCAAAATATCGACTTTTAATCTATATCATCATTCTCAAGTCGCATATTCTACCCCCGAAAACACTGGTTATTAACCTTTTTTAATCGATTTTGAAAAAAATATTTTTTTGGCGACGAAAAAAATATTTTTTCTGTCAGAAGTCGTAGATCTGGCTCCCGACCGAAAATCCCCAAAATCGACCCCAATTTTTTTTCTTTTCAAAATATCGACTTTTAACCTATACCATCATTCTCAAGTCGCATATTCTACCCCCGAAAACACTGGTTATTAACCTTTTTTAATCGATTTTGAAAAAAATATTTTTTTGGCGACGAAAAAATTATTTTTTCTGTCAGAAATCGTAGATCTGGCTCCCGACCGAAAATCCCCAAAATCGACCCCAATTTTTTTCTTTTCAAAATATCGACTTTTAACCTATATCATCATTCTCAAGTCGCATATTCTACGCCCGAAAACACTGGTTATTAACCTTTTTTAATCGATTTTGAAAAAAATATTTTTTTGGCGACGAAAAAAATATTTTTTCTGTCAGAAATCGTAGATCTGGCTCCCGACCGAAAATCTCCAAAATCGACCCCAATTTTTTTCTTTTCAAAATATCGACTTTTAACCTATATCATCATTCTCAAGTCGCATATTCTACCCCCGAAAACACTGGTTATTAACCTTTTTTAATCGATTTTGAAAAAAAAAAAAAAAAAATGTTTGGCGACGATCTTTCTGTCAGAAATCAGAGATCCGTCTCCGGACCGAAAAACGCCAAAATCGACCGCAATTTTTTTTTTTTTTTTTTTCTTCAAAATTCCACCTACAACATGGTAATCAATTTTGCGCTGCTACGCTCTTATAAAAGGTTACGGGCGTTGCCGTGCCTGTCGTCTTACGTCAAATTTTACATCAATCTGATTTAGTTTAACACGGACTTTCCTGGCAACCAATCACAGCTCGAATAGTTCGCTAACAATGTTTTCCGTTACTCATCAACTTTTTAAAAGAGAAATTCTTTACAACTTCTTTCGTTATTTGGTGAAAATATGATTAGCTATTATCGACATTCATTTCGAATCTGATATTAAACTAATTTGATAAATTTAGAAGTGTAAAAGACTGTAACCTCTCGTTTCAGGCTGCTATGATGTGCTGTAAGGAACTGCTAAAGCGACTGGAGCCTATAAAGGAAAAACTGAATAATCCCACATGGCAGGAATTGGTCCTGTCTGCTCACCAGCAAGACGTCGAATTATGCGCTCGATACATGTCGGTATAATTGCAGCGCGATGTGGAAAGGCTTGCGCTCTTTTTCGTTGCGACGCGTTTAATCGTTCGATTCTCGATTTGTCCGTCAGGCTGACGAAAGATCCGACGCTCAAGTCTTACCCAATCTACGGCGTCACTGTGGCGGAGGTGGAGATCGACCTGTTGACCGGGCAGCATATCGTTCAACGGGTCGACATAATGGAGGACGCGGGCATTAGTTTGAATCCCGAAATTGATTTGGGTCAGGTCGAGGGTGCATTCGTGATGGGCATTGGTTACTGGACCAGCGAGGAATTGATCTACGACCCGAAAACCGGCGTCCTCACGAATAACAGAACTTGGGTACGTGTAAGCGCCTCGCGCTCGTTAATTTTTCCCACGCGTAACCGCGTCTTTTCACTTAACGCGCGGAACGCGCGTATTAACGCTTTCGTCAAACTCGCGCAACGCTCGCTGGCGTCTCGAAGACGCATCAACGTTTGAATTTATCGTCCCAAGGACGGGAAACTCGGTGAGTGTCACTGATTTCAAATTCCAGAAGCTGAGACCGGCGCATTCGAAAATTTAATTGCCGAGCACTTGAAGCACGACTCTGCGGAGTCGACCGACAGACTCGATGCATAAACCATTCGTAATGCGACTTATAGGAATCTTTTCCAAGGATCGTGAGATTTCTCTCAAATCCGCAATTAATACTCAGAGGCACTCAGGTGCCTTTTATCTTCCCTGAATTTCCCAAAAAAAAAAAAAAATGCTTTTAAAAATGATTTACTTTATCTTCGTCGCAAACTTACGTCGTTAATAATTTATACATTTTTTCCAACGAAACGAAATCAAATACAAATCCTTACAACTCTAACTTCGTTTGCAGAACTACAAACCACCAGGGGCCAAGGACATCCCTGTCGACCTGCGCGTCTCTTTTCGCCGAAACGCGCCGAACCCGACGGGAGTGCTTCGGTCCAAAGGTACTTTGCGTCGAAATAACCTTTCGCAATATCTATACACGAGTAACGAAAGAAGAAAAAAAAAATCCGAAAAATATTTGTCAATTCCACAGCCACGGGCGAGCCGCCCATGTGCATGAGCTGCAGCATTCCCCTGGCCATTCGAAACGCGCTGAACTCGGCTCGAGCGGACGCCGGAAACAAGGATGCGTGGTACCAGATAGGTCGGTATCCGCGATAGCTTTCGGCGGTAACGCGCCGCCACCTCGCTCGCGTTTCTGCTTTGACCAAAAGTATGAATTTCATTTCCTTCTTTGCAGATGGAGCGCTCACGACCGAGAAAATTCTGATGAACAGCCTGACGACCAAAGAGCTGATGGTGCTGTGAAGCCTCGCGTCGTGAATTCGCTACAGACGTAAATTGCGTCCGCGCTATGCGACACGTTTTTACTAGTATTATACAGGCGAACTACCGATTATACGAAGATAGTGCGATAATTAATGGTAACAGGGACGCACGAGTCGGCGCGCACCGATGTTTTAGAATTGTAAGAATAAAAAAGATATATATATCACGCGATATAAAACGCGAGGTTGCTCCGTACACACGCTACGAATAGAACAGACAAGTCGTAGATAAGGCGTTATGCTAAATCAATATTCAGCTGTCATGCTATTTGAATACCGGTATTTAAATAGCCGCCAGGCGTTAATGTAATAGACAGGCTTAACAATAAATCCAATAAAAAAAAAGGCACGTGTGTAATTTGCGACTTCCACTCGTCAACCTGTATGTTATCAATAGTCCTCTCTGCGTGCAGGCAAAATGGCCAAATGCGTTTTTAACTCCCGACTGCCCCGCTGGCTCAAAATGACGGGAGTTATTGGATCAGTCGTTCGAGATGCAATATCTTCTGCGCTGTAAATGCAATTGCCGTGCGATGAATTGCATTTCCTCGAGTTACCTGAGCGAGTGCAAAAAAAAAGTCACTCTCCGCAGCCTCGGTGATCGAGCGTCGGCGTTCGCCGATGAAACGATAAGAGTGACGAGCGATCGATGATCTTCGGTTTATTCCGGAGCGACAACGCATCCCGTGTGTGTATGTCGCCCCCCACCACGCGGCCTCGCAGTGGCCGTGTGTGTCGCACGACGTCCCGTCACGTCCGCTGAACGTCTCGCCGACAACCACGCGTCGCTCGCCCCGCCGAAAGTAACAGCGCTCTCGCCTTGAGTCACCGAATCGCATCGAATACCCCGCGATACACCTCGAGGCGCCCGATGGCCATCGACATGCTGCCGATCAAGGACAAGATCGCGATATCGAATCATCGCGAAAGAGTCCCGCTCGCGCCCCGCTCGACCCCCACTGGCGACTCGTCCCCCCGATTCCCGCTGGACGCCTCCGACAAATGACGGACGCGCGTAGTTTGTCGTATTTGGAGCGCAAAAAATAGAAACAAAAAAGAGAACCAAAAGAGAGAGAGAGAGAGAGAGAGAGCGAGAGAGAGGGAGAGAGAGAGAGAGACAAAAAAAACAACACCTCGAATCCACTCCCGTCAACCATTTTAACCACTCGTGAAAGATGGCCGTCCAAGAAGTACAGGTTTTCTAATATTTTTAACTCGCGAATCGCGCGCAAAGCCGACCAGAGTGAATTATCAGTGCGCGATTCCGTGGACCGTGGCGACGGGGCCGAGTTTTCCTGGGGAAACAACGAATTTTCGTGGCTCGCCGTCGCGCGAAACCCGCGACGATCTCGTCCGGAGCTGCGGGCGCCGTGACGTCTAACCTAAAGAATTTTCTCGCGCTGATCCCGAGCGGCGAGCGAATTCTCTCGCGGTTTCGCCGCTGCCGAGCGTCGTTCGAAGGCCCCACGCGGGTCGCACGACCTCGTCGTGCACTCGCCGCAACTGCGTTTTGCGTTCCTATCGCTCGGCGCTGACCGGAAATATGTCTGTGATTGTGCGTTTTTGTCGCTCGTCGATCTGTCGTCTCGACGCTCCATCCGAGTGCACGTAGATGTACTAATGTGGCTCTCGTCGTCGCTGAACCGCCCGCTCGCCGTCGACGATGCCGGGGACGAAATCGCGGTGAGATTCGTCACCCTCGCGACCGTCCCGCGCGTCCCGTCGATGATAAATACGAACGTCGGGTTCTTAACCTTCAAAGCGTAGTCTACGCGGTTAACGAGCAAAACACTGACATTCGGGACTCCTGCTATAATTAGCGGGTGTGCCAAGCGTAAATTGGAATTCAGTGTCACGCGCCGAATGGGACGCCGCTCGCGGCTTGAATCGTCGAGTACCGCTCTCGAGTACTTCGTAGGTACGCACTTTGTTCGACTCACTAATATGCTGATTTGGAGGGCGCAGACGTTCGTCGTGTGTAGTTTTGTGTGTCCGCCGACAATAAGTGTGATATAGAGGGTGAACGACGTAGGCGAAACGTCGCTTTCGACTCTGTCTGGGTGACACGAGTCAAGGGACAAAACGATACGCAAGACTTTGGGAGAGATTATGTTGATTCCTGAGTATAGCACGGTAGAGTTTGACTGATACCACCGGAGACGCTATGGACGAGAGACGAGTCGCTGATTATTTTGTCGTCGCCGGCCTGCCTGGTCAGGATGACGACTCGGAGCTTGGCGACGAGTCGGAGAAGCTTGAGGATTGGTGCCAGGAGGGCACCCACCTCAAAGACATGGCCATGCAGGCTCCCATCACCGATCTGGCTGTTATCTTTCCTGCCCTTGGCGAGCAGTGTCCGGAGGGCTACACTCTTTTGGAGCACACGGTGTCGGGGCTGCTCGCTGATTTGAATCATGGCAGTCTCAGGACCAACGAATGTTTTCTCTGCTATAGGCGGGGAAGGGACAAACCACCACTGGTGGATATAGGTACAATTTTTTCCTAGTAAATAATCCAATATTTAATTGTGTAGGTGTAATGAGATTTTCAGAATAATTTTGACTAAAAATCCTTCAGTCCGTGCTCCAATTTTTCATCATGTTGAAGTTTGCATTGTTGCAATGCAACGACATTAGAAACATTTATTTATTTATTTATTTTTGTTTTATAAAGATTTAAATAATTCACACCCATTAGGGGGTGAAATAATTTTGTTTAGTCATGCTTTTAGTAGTTATAATAATTTTTTCTAGCCGGTATAATTATTTGAGCTCATTAATATTTTGTTGTTTTTAATTTCGTTGCATTGCAAGGATGCAAACTTCAACGTCACAATTTTTCTCGGATCGCTGTAACATTGAATCAACTGTAAATGCTGTTTCAGGTATTATTTACGACGGTAAAGAGCGAATAATGCAGGACGCGCAACAGATACTGGAGACCCCGAACGGCTACGTGGCGAACGTCAACAACTCGACGTCGAGAATATTCGTGACCTACAGACGAGCGACGCACAACATGCCATGCAACTCGCTGGTGGTCACGGACATATGCGTGATACTGCCGAACAAGGGTGAGACGACGCCCCACGCGTTCTGCACGATCTACAAGAATCTCAACAAGGGGATGTTGGGCAGCGACGTGTTTTTGTGCTACAAGAAGTCGATGAATCGGGCCAACCTCATATCCTTCAAGCCGACGATACTCTACAAATACCCGATGACGGACTACAACAGCTTCGCCTTTCCGAACTCCGTGGGCATGTTTTGCCTCCCGATGGGCGCGACGATAGAGTGCTGGCCGAAGGTCGCCTGCAAACCCAAACCCGTGTTCTCGACTTTCGTCCTGACGGTCGCCGACGCCGCGCAGAAGATCTACGGCTCGGCGATCACGTTCTACGAGGAAGTCGTGCCCGATTCCAACGTGCGAAACTGCAACAACTATATGGATATCATCGACAAACCCGAGAAGAACATTGATAGCGGTAAATTTAATTCATAAACAAACCGGAGTGAAATTTTTCAAGCCTGTTAAGCTACTCTTCCCGGTGCGGTCCCGTCAAATGTGAGTTTCGGGGAAAATTTCGATTTTCGAACAGTTCTCGATGACGTAATAATCTGAAAAAATCAAGCATGTAGAAGGCGCTGAAAAGATTGATTTTGCATTATACTAATTCAAACATTTTATTAACAAATTAATGAAAAAATAAATTGTTCAATAATTTACCCGGCAAACCAACTTTTTTGTGATGAAAATCATTCATTCATTTTTCTGAATACGTATGAATTATTTCAGAATTGTGTCTAATTATTTAGAATTGCGTTTTTTTAGCAAACCCGTGGCGAAAACCGCGATTTAAAAAAGTTAGACACAATTCTGAAAACACTCATACGTATTGAAAAAAATGAATAAATAATTTTCACCAGGAAACAAAGTTGGATTGCCTCGGGTAAATTGCCTTACCTTAATCGAACTTTTAACGTTTCCATTACAAAACATCATCAATTTTTCCCAATCCACTTAGCGTTAATTCCACGTCCGACGTTTCTATTTCAGACGAAGGTATACAGATGTCGGCGAACAAGCCTCAAGTGAAGATGAAACCGTTCAAAAAATTCGGCATACTGAAGAAATTGAATCTGGAGCAACTCAACAAGCTGCAGTACACGGATTCGACGACGCAGTCACTGAACATCAGCAAATCCATCTGCATCCTGTCGCATTGGCCGTTCTTCGACACCTTCGAGAAGTTTCTCGTCTATCTGCACAGCATGGTGAACGGAAAGCCGCAGAGCGTTCCCATCGAGAAGTACATCTCGTACTTTTTGTGCGACATACCGTTCCCGAGCCCCCAGAGGCCGAGGATTCTCGTGCAGCTGAGTGCCGATCACCGGTTGATACTCACGCAGCCGGAAGATTTGGCCCTGCCGAGGAGCGGCGCGAGCTTCCGGCAGTTGCTCATCAATCTCGGCCCGGAGAATTGCATGCTGATACTGCTGCTCATACTGACGGAGCAGAAGATCCTGGTGCACTCGCTGAGGCCGGACGTTCTGACCTCCGTCAGCGAGGCGATCGCCATGATTCTCTTTCCCTTCAAGTGGCAGTGTCCATACATACCGCTGTGTCCGCTGGGTTTGGCAGAAGTACGAAATATTTATTTATTTATTTATTTACTTATTCAATGTTCACGGACAAAACCCATTTACAGATTAATAGGCAGCCATCATCCAAATATTCTCGCAATTTCGGCGAAACTTCTTCGCAAAATTTTGCTCACTCTCTCCGCTTTTTATTTCCCAGGTTTTGCACGCTCCGCTACCATTCCTCATCGGTGTAGACTCCCGTTTTTTCGACTTGTACGATCCGCCGTCCGACGTCAACTGCGTCAATCTGGATACGAACAATATAGCTATATGCGACGACAGAAAATACCTGAACGTCAAACTACTGCCTAAGAAAGCGGCGAGGATGCTGAAGAGTTGGCTGGAGCTGTTGTACTCGAAGCTGACGTCGATGGGAAAGGGTCACACGTCCCACAAAGGTTAATTTTCGAGCGCTAATGTCGCCGCGATCGATCGTGTAATTTGATTGATGACCGAAATTCGATTTTGCTTCAGACAAAGGCGACGAGGACTTCAGCGTCGACCAGGAGTTCCGACAGAAGCGAAAGGAGCAGGCGATGGAGCTCGAGATCCAAGACACGTTTTTAAGATTTACAGCGATGATACTTAAGGGATATCGAAATTATTTGCTACCCATCACGAAGGCCCCGACCGTCGGTTCCACGGATCCCACGAGCCTCTTCAATATTCAGGCCTTCCTGAGGAGTCGCGACAAGGCCCACGCGAAATTTTACAGCATGCTCGTGAGAACGCAAATGTTCATCAGGTGACTATCTCGGTTCTCCCTGAATGGCAAGAACAAGTCGAGCAATTTTTAGTAACTTCCTTACTTTAGATTCATCGAAGAGAGAAGTTTCGTCTCGGACATGGACATGGCGGGTCTGGCGTTCTTCGACGAATGCACCGAACGCGTGGAAGAAGAAAATGGTACGAATTTATTCTGCTTCTTGGTCCTTAAGGGCATGTGAAACATGTACCACGTGATACGTGAGTGCGAGAGAGATAGCTGCAATTTTTTAAACAATGCCATTCCAAGGCTATTGTTAGTTTGGATGAAAGCAAAATATCGTCCGACGGAGAATTAAATTGCGCTTCGGACGAAGTTTTTCTTTATCTCAGAATATTTACGGTATCTCCATACGATTGATTACAGTTTTTGTTACCGACTGAGTAGGTTTCACATTCCCTTAAGATAATATTTATAATTCAGAATATTTTAGCAAAAAAAGGAAGACGAAATTGATTTAACTCATTTTCTCATAATTCAAATTAGTTAAAGTTAAAATTAGGCAAATTTTCACATTTTTTTAATCGTATTACCAACAGTGACATTCTTGGAGCTCGACGAGTCCCAGCACAGCGAGCGCACCGTATACATCCCTCCACCGGAGGCCGGTCCCAACCAGCCTCCCGTCGTCTACAATACTTTCAAACTGAATCCTGCCCTAATGAGAGTTCCGAAGAATCTTTGCCTGAAGAATCCTGCCCTGTGTGCCTTTGGTATAATACCTGGAAGTCCGATGGCTCGGCGAACGAAACACGAGATTAAAGTGGCGCAGCGCATGGCCCGAAAACAAGTGAGTTGACGATCTCTATATATTCGTAATTAAAAAAAAAACATTCGTACAGTTAAGTCTAAAATAAAATGCAACACTTCGCAGGCCGCACATCCAGCGAGGTGGGGTTTGTGTTTGCTCGGCACGTGCTACAGCCTTTGGTTCCTTCACTTACCGGCCATGCTGCAGGTGTCGAACCAGCCAGTATCGATATTGCATCAAGCCTACGAGTTACTTGTAAAAATGCAGAAATTACGCTTGGACCCGATGGAGGAGGTGAGGGAGTCTCGACGCGACGAGTCTCGAGACTGTATTTAAAAATCGTGTTTTTGGCTTTAGGTTTGTTATCGAGCGATGATGCAGCTATGCGGCGTTTACGGCCAGCCGGTTCTGGCTGTGAAATTGCTTTTTCACATGAAACGCAGCGGTGTCCAACCGAACGCCTTGACGTACGGATTTTACAACAAGGTACGACAAACTGGGTGTACCAGTATTTAAAAAAATATTTTCCCGTGAACCATGAACTCTTTTTTTTTTCTTTTCATTTTTTCCCGTGAAACCATGAACCTTTTTTTTCTTTTTTTTTTCTTTTCATCTTTTCTCGTGAAACCATGAAGTATTTTTTTTCATCTTTTCTCGTGAAACCATGAAGTATTTTTTTTCATCTTTTCTCGTGAAACCATGAAGTATTTTTTTTTCATCTTTACCCATGGAATGATGAAGCTCTTTTTTTTTCATCTTTTCCCGTGAACCCATGAATTATTTTTCAACGCTAATTTTACAGGCCGTTCTCGAGGCAACGTGGCCGTCCGACATGACGAATTCGAGCCAACTGATGTGGAACAAATTGCGGAACGTTATACTCGGCGCGGCGCTTTTCAAGAGGGCCGGAAAGAAAAGCGCCCGACGGCGGATGAGCTCGAATCCCGACGTCCTCAGCGTCGACGGCGTTAAGGCCGAGGGAATGGAGCACGCGGTGTCGAGATCGAGCCTCGACAGCGCCCACTCACAGGACACCGAAGCACTGCACAGTGATCGTGAGTGTAAAAATTCTCGTTCGATTTCCACCGACGTTTCCCGTCCGCGCATCAGTCGCCCGAAAGATAATGCATTTTTCTTACAGTACTCAAAGGCAGTTCGGTGCCCGATCTGCCGGGCTTCGGGATGCTCGAGATGAAACCGAAGTTTCATCGTCAGAACAGCATCGTGAAGGACGCGATGATCTTATGCTCAATTCAGCCGGAGATCGATAGATCGACGCCCGAGTCGAAGTAAAAAGCCTTTTTTTTCTCTCACACAATTCTAACATAAATTAACCCATTTTTTAACTCGACAGAAAATTTCGTTGTACAGATTTAAAAAATCTCTGTGCCGTCAAATAAAAGGAATAACTTACAATTATATTTTAGCAATGAAATTCAAGGACTAACGAAGTTTTGTTCTCGAATCTCTAAAAATCAGATAAAAGGAATAATTTACAATTATACTTTGGCGATCAAATTCAAGCGCTAACGAAATTTTGTTACCGAATCTCCAAAAATCAAATAAAAGGAATAATATGCAATTATACTTTGGCAATCAAATTCAAAGACTAACGAAATTTTCTTATCGAGTCTCCAAAAAATCGTCTCAGCTCATCGAATCGCGTAGCCATCTAAAAAACGCATCCAGTCCCGAATGTATATTTTCCTCGATGCCTTGTAGATTGCCGAGCCATCCGGAATCTCCCCTGAAAAGCCCGGTCAGGACGCCGGTGACCGAGAACGATCCCTTGGGCGCGTTGATGAACGACGAGACGCCCATCGTCTCGCCCTCGGAGGAGAACGATTCCAATTGCTCGACGAGCACCCTAACGGTCGTTAACAATACGCTTGGCGAGCGAGCGGGAGGGCCTCTTCTATTTCGGAGGTATCGTTTTTCAAGCTCATCGGGCGCGCCTCGCTTCGAATAGCCAGCTAGTAACTCTCAACGCGATTCGGGAAACTCGCCGCGCGGACAATGATCGACTTTTTGTTCCGCAGTCCTCTGCCGCGAAGCGCCACGTTTCATCAGGCAATCGACGAGACGGGCGCGGCGATGAGCGGTCAGCTGCAACGGAGCGAGACTATGCCGCACTCGGTTGCGCAACAGGGCGATCAGGAGAGAGAGAAAGAGAGACTGGAAATCGGCAGCCTCTGGGCGCAGAATAAAGACAGCGTCACTTCTAGTTTATCGAGCCTAGGATCTAGCCTAAAACTAAGTTTCGGGTGAGCAACAACTTCTTTTTCGCGCCTATAGAACTAGCGTGTTTGCCCCTTTTGCGCTTTTTCACACGCGTTACAGTTTTACGTTTTAACTAGCGACACGTAGATCGTTCGTTTTTACTTTTCGTTTGTGTACGCATGCTATTGTTTTTTCTTTTTTCTGTTTTTCTTTTTTTTTTCGTTCGTTCTTTTCACGAATTACCGTACAGACGTTACTCGACCGGCGGACTGGCGTTCGTTAAGCACAAGGAAATAGGTACGCCGAATCAGTTTATCGAGTCTCTCAGTCTGTCCAACTACATGAGGTACGTACGAAAAAACCGTTGGCTGTGCACGATAGTCGCGACCGATTGCCGCGCAAACGTCGGCCGCTCGCTGCTCGCGAACGTAGACACTAATCTCTCGTGCGTGTGTTGCGGTTGGTTGTTTATCCCAAAATAAAAAACTTTTGCAGTCCTTCGAGTTTGACGGGAAAAAAATCAAACGAAATTATTCTCGGTGGTTTGAACAGCCTGAAATCCGCCGCAACGACAGTCGTTAAAAAGTTCGACGAGATAAAGGAGGCGATATCGGCGACTAGCACGCCGGTCAAGTTGAAGGAGCGCGAACAAAAGTTAGCTTACGGAGTGTCGCACGAGTCTCTCGACTCGCTGACGGACGGATCTCAGCAGGACCGCAACGAAATGTCCGCCAGAATGTCCGGTGAGTCGAACAAAACATTCAGTGTTATTTATATTTTTCGTAGCTATAGTCTCGTAGAGACGAGAAAGAGAAAACAAGTTGGAATGTTCGGTAGCGAATTTAGTCGTAGAATTATTCGTATTAATTGAATTGTACGTCGATCGATATACAGGTGACTCCGGTATCGAGGGCCTAGGTTCGCTCTATGAACTAGCAGATTGCATGTACCCCAAAGGTTCTCGCGACTTAGAGGAACGTTTGGCTATCGAGCTTGTTCTATCTAGTGCGAGTAGGTGTCACCATTGCGCGTCGATTCTCTACGACGAGGAGATAATGGCCGGTTGGCAGCCCGAGGACTCGAATTTAAATACGCTTTGCCATGTTTGCGACAAAGCCACCGTGCCACTTCTCACTATCACGATTTTCGATTACAGGTACTTTGAGAACCGTAGAAATATAATCAGCGATGAACCTCGATCGTCGTGACTCTAACGCTGGCGAATTATTCGCTTTTTTTCTCTTCTCTTCGTCGAAAAAAAAAAAAAAAAAAAAAAACAGATGCGAGGAGGGCGAGAGGATCAACGATCCGCTCACCGGAGCGCTGCTCGAACTTCTCGACGAGCCGAAGGAATTGCCGGAGCCGATAACCGTTCCGTACCTCAATCCCCTCGTGCTGAGGAAAGAGCTGGAGAACGTTTTGGGCCAGGAGGGCGACGCCTGCTTGACGAAACACAAGTTCATCGTCGAGCATCCCATCGTCTACTGGAACTTGATATGGTACTTCGAGAGGATAAATCTCACGAGTCACTTGCCCGAGCTGTGGCTCAACGACAGCGAGGATAAGGAATTTCACGGCAACACCGGCCTCGTTGGGGTCAGGACGATGTGGGACAACGAGAAACTTCACATGGATCGCCTGCCCATGTATCTCCAGTGGAAACACAACATTACGGAGGACAGAACGTACGTCTTACTATTATTATTATAACTAATATTAATATTATTTTACGAGTCGTCAATTCAAATAAATGTTTTCCTCGATTAATTCGCAGTTTTGAGAAATAATTTATTCAACGAAGAGTTACAAAATGTTTTCTTTTCCAAGCCTTCTTAAATATCTACTTTTTCCTGCTAATACGAATTTATTTGTTCAACTGGAAATGCCAGGTCAACGAGTGAACGTACGAGAGCCAAAGCTAAATACGTTTGTCTATCGATTGCAGGTTGATGCAGAGTATAATCACTGACGTTCGTCACAACATATTGGCGGAACCAATAAAAAGAGTGGCCTTAGAGAGAAGCAACGGCGAAGCGGCGGGTCAAGCGCCATTTTCCATATACAGAGACGTGTTGTTCCTGGCTTTCACAGTGCTGGGAAGGAGTAACATTGACCAGGGTGAGTGTGCTAAATTTTCCCCCGCTGTTCTTCCTTTTCCTCGGAAAAACAAACGGTAAACACGAACGTATCTCTTCCAGGCGTCTTCGATCGTGAGTACATAACGTGCCTGGAGAGGTTACCGGAGAACGAGGAGAAGCTGTTAAAAAAGATCGATGCCGCGCCATCCGCGACAACGTTGTATTGTAGATATTACTTTAAGCCGTTAACTGTATAAAAATAAGACAGACAGAGAGAGAGAGAGAAAGAGAGAGAGAGAGAGAAGAGAACGCATTACTCGGAGAAACCGGAAGCATTCTTCGTCGACAACGCATTAGCCACTCGCGTCGCTCGCGTCTTTGACTCGGCGAGAGTCCGTCGCGATGGCTATTCGCGTGATTCTCATGCGCTAAAAAGAAAGCAGCTTACAATTGTAAAATAATCAAAAGGACGAAAGAAAAAAGAAACGACGAAAAGAAATCTCACAAATTTTTTCAAACGAATATCACTCGCATTCGAATTCATCACCGCCCGCGCGCGCCCGACGCGCGACAATCAATCAATCGGTCGCCTCACCCGGCGACTCTCTGCACTTTTACGACCCGCCCGGAAGATCCGTGTACTAGAGACGCGTGCAATAAGGAAGTTAGTATGTGGAACTTATATGATTTACAGATATATATGTTATATATATATGTATACTTTTACGCTCGATTTACCGTACGCTGCGCTGTGGTCAATGCCATTTTCACAGCTTGACTCTCCCTCCGCCGCCGCCCCCCGCGCGACCCCCTTCGTTTAGTCTCAATTATGATTCTCTATCTAACACGCTCGCCTATGTCCGCAATCTGAGTATGTGCGGTCGCATCTAAGAGTATGACAATCCGACATAACATTAGGATACCAAAGATCCTCGCGAAACTTTTTCTCGCACTCATGGCACACGGTTTTCAATTTAAATGTGTATAAAAAAAAGACAAATATGACAATGAACAAAAATAAGAATGACAAATTGTACATCATCGGAACGCGTTGCTTTGCTACCTCCGTCACGGCACGTAGACCCATATATTCTTAGATGAGCCTAACACTCGGAAGGTGACGAAAAACATGTTGTAAGTATGTCCGATCTCGTTACAACCACTCGCAAGGCAGTTTGGGGATTGAAAATGCGGCGCTACTTAAATTACGACGCGCTCGATCTTGGAAGCGGAGATCGAGCGAGATGTATTAGAAAATTGCAATTCGACGGATGGAAAGGTAAATCTTTTACCTTGCGAGAATTTTCAATCTCTAAACTTTGTATTCGTAACACTACGAACGGATGTACATTCATTGATAATTGCCTCAAGGGTGTAGAATATGGAAATAAATGAAAGTTGCGGTATTTTATAATAAACTTGTATTATTGCATCGACCCCTCCCGATTCCCGATCAATTCATCGCTATCTTGCGTATTCATAAAACGCATTTCAAGCATACGAAAACAAAACATTTCACATAAAAATATAAAAAAGTAATCAGTTGTCCGCAAGTTAATTTTGATTGGCCATTGGACGCACAATCATCATCATATCGATAACTTAAAATTTCGCGCTTACTCGGTCAACTCCCGTAAAAATGTGGACAACAATATAAAAAAAATCCGCGCCCATCGCCCAGCCCGTGCGTTCGAATAGCGCGCCACGTCGAATCCAGCACTCGCGCCGCCGCGCGCAGCACGACGAGCGGGAATCCGCGTATTCGGTCGATCCAAATTCCCCGAAACGCGTCTTCTCCTGGTGCACCGCGACCGGGCCGACGGTCGCGCGACCCGCAGAAGAAGATCGCGAAGCGGCCCTCGAGGAATCGCGGCCGGATCTCGCCCTGCGGACACCCCGCGGGACAATCGTGTCACGCGCGCGTCCCGTTCAAAAAGGGCCAATCGTCGGGGGACCTCGCGAGGGTCGCCATCTTGGAAAAGCGAGGCAGCAGTGAGCTCCCCCACCGCGCGAGGTTGTCCGGGCACTCTCCACTTCGGCGGTATCTACTACCTATTCTCAATGAGGAGAGTGTGCATGAGGCCAGAGGGAGAGCGCGGACCGGGCTCGTGGCGGTGATCGTATTATCACATTGGGCTACGCCGTCCCGTTAGTAGCGCATTGTTTTTTGCGCGTGGAGCGAAGGAGCGAGCGAGAGAGCGAGAGCGAGAGAGAGGGAGAGAGCGCGAGAGCGAGAGGGAGAGAGAGAGAGAAGAGAGCAGAGCGGCCGGCGGCCTCCGGGGTGTGTGCGCCATTTGTGACTGCCGGGTGGATTGACAAAGTGTGAAATTCAGTGACCGGTCCCTCGAATTCCGACACACCACGACTTCGCAAACCCAGACCTGCCGCTGCCGTTGCCGCCGTATCGTGACGACCGTCCGCCCCGCGCCCGCTCGCCGCGTCCGCGTGCGTAACTACATAATTACGAGAAACGAAAAACAAAATTTGAAAAAATAAAAATAAAAAATAACAGCAGTGTGTCCATGAGTTCGTTTTTCCTCTCCTCGTATCTCGATTCTCCTCCACGGACTCGCGCGGCGGACGGAGGGAAATAACGGCCGCGCTCGCAGTGCGGGCGAGCGGATCGAACGCGGTGGAGATATATTTCGGGTCGCGTGAAAACGACGAGAGAGAGAGGAGCACGTACGTCGCGAGGCGGCGAGAAAGGGAAACGCGAAAACGGCGAGGAAAAAGCAGGGGAAACCGAGGAACCGCGCGAGGGAGAGAGAGAGAGAGAGAGAGAAAGAGAGAGCGAGAGGCGAGAGGAGGCCGCACGGAGGACCGACGGAGGATTTCGTCGCGCGCGTCGAACGTCGCGTTACGTGGATTGTTTTACCCTGGAACGTTTGAGAGCCGAGTTGTCATCGAGTTTTATTTGATTTATCCGGCGGCGGGAGACGGCTCGACGCAGTCCGGTAAGTAGACGAGAGTCGACGGCTCTGTTTTTTTTTTTTTTTACCACTGCGCCTGTTGTATCGATGTGTATAATGCAGTTGCGTTGAAAAATGTGTTTTCTTTTTTTCTGTCGAGAGCTTTTTTTGCCACAGGGAATTTAGCTCGCTCTCTTTTGATAGCGAAAAAGAGAGAGACAGAGGGAGACAGAGCGACAGAGAAAAATCGAGGGAGTGAGAGAGAGAGAAAGAGAGAGAGACAGAAGAGATCCTGGGTTACCCTTAGGAAGGGCTTTTGCGCTAAGCGCATCAGTTATCGCCGCATGCGCGCGAATCCCCACTGACTCCACCTATCCTACCCTGAGATAGATACTCCCACTCGCGCGCAGGGCAGAGAGTCATCTATAGCGAGCGCCGTCCACCAGCAGCAGCACCGGCAGCAGCAGCAGCAGCACCGTTAGTAGGTCCCCGTTTTCCTCCGTGCTTATCCCGATCAATACGCACCACGACCACACGCCGTCTTCGTGTACCTATGCGCCCTCACTTTCACACCCAACCGCCACATCCTCTCGTCCTCGGCGCACTCCGCGCTATATAGCGCGTAGCGTCCGCTCCCTCCGCCCGCCACCCCCATGCACAAACCCCCCTTTAACTTATTTTCAATCTCTTCATTCTCGCGGCCGCTCGCGCCACTCGCATAATTTCCAATGTTTTAATCGAGCTTTTGTTTTTCTTTTTTTCGACTTTTTACCGCCGAGACCTCACGGAACTGAGAAATGGATATTGAAGTAGCTTCGGGGGAGTCGAATCGGGTTTGACAACGACGAGGAGGGAGACGGAGGACAACAACAACGGGGACGCCGAGGGGGATTTTCGAAGACACGCGTCAAGGTGTGTCAAGGCGAAGCTAATTTCGATTGGGTGGTGTCTGCGAGTCGCCCCGCTCGCTGCGCCCCGCGGGGCCCACTTGACTTTCATCGATTATTCTTATTTTCTCGTACGTGCAGCCGCGGCGGCCGGGAAGATTTATTCTCCCGTCTCTGATCTCGACCTAGAAAAAAAAGATTATTCTTTTATTCTCTTTCCCGTACCGTTGATACTCTTCTTCTTTTTTTTTTCTTTCTTTTTTCAGTGACTGACTGGAACACGTCTGTTTGTGTGTGTGTGTGGATTTATGCACCGCGGTGCATGGCGAATCTATTCCGATCTGGAATACTGGCGCAGAGAGAGAGAGAGAGAGAGAGAGAGAGAAAGAGGGACGGAGACCTCACACATCGCAACACCCCCGGAGTCCATTCTCCGATGCGACACGACTGTTCGAGCACGTTGACAAAGTTAATTGTATAGAAAGTTTGAACAGGAAAAGCACATCCTCGTGATGTGAATAGAACTGTTGCCGATCGGGGAGGGTAGTCGTGCGTGTAAACCGGGAGGCCGAAGGCGCTCTCTCTGTGCACTGCGCTCGCTGCTGCTGCTGCTGCTGCACACCCGAGTATTACGTTGGCGATTGCGGCGCTATGGGCTCCTCGACGCCGCGACGCAACGACGGATAGACACAGGGCCGAGTTTTATGAAAGCCCCCCGATGGTGCATCGGTCCGGAAAGACCGTCTTCTACGCTGCCTGCGCTCTCTCTATACATAGGCGCATTTCCATCCGCGAGAGAGAGATTCATTTATAGCGCGCGAGTTCATCCGGGCAACCCGGTGTGGACGCCGCGATGATATTGCGCGCGGGGCGAGGTAACGAGACTGCGGCGCTAAGGAGGCTGAACGTTCGGCTCGTTGAGAATCAGCGAGGAAGGGATTGTAACGGTCCTCGTTTTTTTTTTTTTCTTCTCTTTTCTCTCTCTTCGCTCGGGCTTTGAGCTGCTTCGGTTTGGATTTTGGGAGGATGCGGATGTTGCGCAAAATGAGAATCGGGAGGTTCTGGGTGTTTGAACGGAAATTAATGGTTGGTGGAACGAGGCAGGTGGGAATTTCTTGGTGGTCAGGGATGTAGAAAGGAGTGAGGATGGGATCGCAATTTTCTTCGTTCTTTTTCTCCCTTGGCTGGGGGTTTGGGCGGCTTTGGTCTGGATTTTGGGAGAACGTTGTGGATTTTGCACAAAATGAAAATTAGGAGGTTCTCAGTGTTTGAACGGAAATTAATGGTTGGTGGAATGAGGCAGGTGGGAATTTCTCGGTGGTCCGAGATGTAGGGAAAAGGGTGAAGGGACTGAGAAAATATTGTACGACTTTGAACTGGACACGTAATTTGCCAGCTTGGCAATTACGGAAGGCGGAAAAGTAAGCTTAGACTTTGTTCTTCATTCTTTAATTAATCTTGTCTGAAAGCAGCTTTGGCCTTCGATCTTGGTACGAAATAATGGCTCGCTGTGCAAAATAAAAATCGAGAGCATCATTCGGAAAATGTAGTTCGATGAAATGAGGAAGGCAGGAATTTCTTGGTGGTCGAGGATGTAGAGAAAAAGGGTCAAACCGGTGACAGAAAATATTTCATGACTGCGAACTGGACACGTGACTAATCCAGGCAATTTCAAAACCAACGAAAGCTTCAAAATATTTCACTACAATCAACATCGCAAATCCACACAAATTCTTGTAAAAAAAATGACATCACAGAAACAATTTTGTCTTTCGGGCAAAATCAGTAGAGACTTCCGGTTGAAGATGACGAAAAAGAAAAAGGCGATACCCGCTGACGTCACGGTGGGGATGACTATTTCATGCGTTTTTCCCCTAATATCGATATGTGCGAACCGTGTTGGCTGTCGCACGTGGAAACTATTCAGCGGCAAGTCCGGGAAAAGACAGCCGCCGTCATGTGAGCGCGAGGCGCGTCCGCGACGGCGGAAATACCGGCGTTACGAGAATAGTTCAACGTGACCGTTCAGCAGATCGATTTCTCCCACGAATTATTAAGCGGCAATACTAGTATAAATGTATAGCGGTGCTTGGTGCCTCGGCTGAGCGGTGACAAGGTCGATGAGGGCTTTCGATACGTTTCCTCGGTGCACACGATTTTACGCGATCTCTCTTTCCGTTTCTCTCCCCGCTCCCGCGACACGGGCGCCCTTCTCGAATTTCCCCATTATCGAATTTATTTCCGCGACTCGTTATGCCATCGGGGCGCGAAAATATCACGCAACGTGTCATCGCGCCCTAACGAGATGAGTGACGGAAGCGACGAAACGCGCCGTGTCATCGCTTTCGCCTTGAGTGCATCGTAATAGCTGGAATAAAAGAAACTGATGGCACGTATTTCGGGAAACGACTGACCAGCTTCCGTCTTCTTCCCCGTTGCGCCGCGGCTCTGGGAATAAAGCTGCCATTTATACACGCTTCGCTCTCGACATCTGTCGCAGCGCTTCTCTTTCCTACCTGTCGCTACTCTCAAATGGCTGTTCCTTTATTGCCTAGGGATTTTAAAATGACTGACGATCTTCGCTTTATTATTTGATACTTTATTTTTTTTTACCGGAGTACAAAAAAAAATTGATTGACGGATTTTTTGATTGAGCATTAATTAATAGAGATTACCTTTTCGTTCATAAATTAGGACAATTTATTTGCTCAGTTTTTGGAGAGTAAAAAATTATTATTGCAACTTGCTGTGTCATTAGAATATACATATAGTAGGAATATCCAACAGTATAGAAACAGACTGATAACTAAATTGCGAGACAAATAAACGAGCGACGAGTATTTATCAAGGTAGCGAGCGCGCCAGCTGCGCTATGACTAATATGTTTTCAATATACGCCGCGAGATATTTGTCAGCACCCCCGGGCGGGGTTTCTAAGAATGTTTAGCCACACGATGACCAACGGTACGATAATATTTCGACCATTGAATCGCCGAGAGCTCGGGCGGTTTTCACGGTGGCAAGCCCGGCGGTGTGGACCGAGGCGCGCGATTCGTCACGAGCGTTTTAGGCAGCTACCCAGTCGAGGCACGTGATACGCAGGAAACTCCACGAGCTGTGAATGACCTCGACGGACGTGTATACATTTTCGGCGGAACACGAGAATATTGCACCGCGCTCGAGGAATTTTCCTGTCTGTCGAGTGGCAATATGCTGTTTATTTTCGGTGGTAGGATCGCCTATATAATTTTGCTTCCTTCCTCATAGATGCTTTATTTTTTTAATTATATTTAAATGAGATAATTCGGGAAATTCGATGGGTTCTAATATGAATTTTGAATTGTATTCGAATGGAGTGGTATGGAAAATTCGACGGAATGTGGTATAATTTTTTAGTTATATTCAAATGAGATGGGATGGGAAATTCGATGGGTTCTAATATAAATTTTGAATTGTATTCGAATGGAGTGGTATGGAAAATTCGACGGAATGTGGTATAATTTTTTAGTTATATTCAAATGAGATGGGATGGGAAATTTGATGGGATCTTATATAACTTTTGAATTTTAATCATAGGCGAACTAAACACAAAACCAGATTTTAAAAATAAAAACTTGCGAGTGGATTAAACGTGCTAATCTATTTTCGCAACGTGACCGTTTTAGCAGGCGGCGATCGTGTCGGGAAACAAAAAATATCGCGGCCGCTAATTGCGCCCAATTTATCAAAGTCCGAAGTTCACTTAATTCAGACCTCGTCGATCATCCGGGTCGGGTCGTTACCGTCGCTGGAAACACCTAGTAATCGCTGTTCTATTATCCCAACGGCCGCTCGAGTAAAGGCTATTTACATGATGCCAGCTGAATTTATCCCGAGCTCGCCAGTTGGGCGCGAGTAAATGAAATTCAAACGAAGCTGGAAAATCCGTCGCGTCGGTTTGTCCGAAAACCCGTCGCTGGAAAATCCGTCGTTCGACTTTATAATTTCGTCCGCAGCTACAATCGGTTCGTCCGATTGAATTAAATTTTAACCGAGTTACGTTCACTCAGCTCGGTGCAAATTTAATTTAATCTCAGCCATAATCGGTTGCCCCAAGTAAGTGTAATTGCAACTGGAGTACAAATCAGCGGCGCTGAAATTAAATGTCAGAGCCAACTGAATATAACTCAGGCTCAGCTGTACCGCGGCCCAATCGAAATATGCTCGCCTCAAGTTCGCCGCGAGCCTCGTCGGTGTTTCGCCCTCGAGATGGAATCAACTACGTCGCCTTAATGAAACTAACTTTCCGCCAGCTGAATTCGCCTAACCCGGCCGAAAATCGTGCGCCACCGGTCGGATTCGTTCCCTCCTCTCTCGCCGCGGGGAAATCGTCGGACGATAAGGACGAAGCAATATAACGAGAGGCTATACGGCGCCGAGGAAAAAAATAATAGATATAATCCGACGTTGTATCAAAGGGTGGGATACACGATACACGAAGTAATATTCGAGGAAACATAACGAGAAAGACGGAAAAAAATAGGAAGAAAAAAAATAACCGTGTCCCGAGTCGGGAAGCAGCGTCACGCAACCGGTCACACTTGTACTTCATATTTCGACTGCGTGTATACCATGTATACATATATATGTATTAGTGCTCCCTGGTGATGTATATGAACCCATATACATATATATATTTCCACGTGTAAGTATTTTTCTCCCCAAGTTCGGAAAGGGCACGTGGCAGGGTTCATCTTCAGTCTTCACGCGGGATATGGGCATAGCATGCGGTACAAGATATACAATAACGCTCGTTTGTATACGTGTTGTATAATATGTCCCCTTGTAAAAAATATTTTGTTAAAAAGTCTCTTTACAAAAAATATCTTGTCAAAAAATGTCATTGTAAAAAATACTTCATCAAAAAATCACTTTGTAAAAAATATCTTATCGACAAATCTATTTGCAAAAAAATACCTTACCAACAAGCCTCTTCGCAAAAAAGACCTTATTTAAAATTCTCTTCGCAAAAAATAGCGTTTCAAAAAATTCTTTTGCAAACAAATACCCTATCAAAAAATCCCTTTGCGTGAAAAATACCTTTTCAAAAATTCTCTTTGCAAAAAAATACCTTATCAAAAATTCTCTTTGCAAAAAAATACCTTATCAGAAATTCTCTTTGCAAAAAAATCCTTATAAAAAATTCTCTTTGCAAGAAAATCGTTATCCATCCAAAAATATCTATAGATATATGATATGTGATGTATGTGGATACATATATAGTTACACGTGTGAGTCTTTTTCTCCCAAAGTTTGGGAAGGGCACACGACACGGTTCATCCTGACGCGGGATATGGGCATAGCATGCGGTACACAATATATAATACCGCGCGTTTACATACGTGTTGTATAATATATTGAGTTTGGCTGCGCGACGAGAAGAGCGAGCAGCAGCAGCAGCAGCAGCGCTCTGAGTGTGGCGCGCGCGCGCTCGAGCTCGAGCTATTCCACGGTCGAGGAACATAAGGCGAGCCCGTCGTTTCGCAGAGAGTGCTGCGCGTCTTGGAAAACATGGCGGGGAGATCTAGTGCGGATATTCTTGGCGTCGAGGCTCATGTGGGACACAGTAGGCTAAAATCATACCGGGTTTTTGCCTCGAATTACTTCTCGCGCCCGGTGGTAGTATTAGGACGTATTACACTCCTAACGCGCGGCCACTTAGTCCCCTTACTCGCTGTTGCGAACACGAAAATTACCAAATGCGGGCAACAATGAGATGTTTACATTTTCAATGTCAGGATCGTTTTTTTTGTCGCTTTTAATCTCAGGATATTTATCCTATAATGATTGCCGAACTATTTTAAAATAGGTTTACGTAGATATTTTTTTTATCTATTTTTCCTATTGTTCGCTAATTTCTCACAGAATTAAATAACACAATTTTAATTTTCTTACATTAACAATTCCCAAAAATGTGTCTTTTGCAAACCAACTTTCTTCTATAAAAAAAAAAAGAAAAAATGTCTTCAAAAGATTCCCTTTTACATTATTAATAAATGATTAATCCTAAAAAAAAGCATAATCCGTATTTATTTTTCCGAAAGAAAAACAACAACAGCCGGTCTCATCCGGTGATCGTGCGGACGTATTTACACAGTTGTCAGTAGAATCGATAGCCCGGCTTCCCGATCGATTGATACAGTGCGGTATACATGTAGCGTGTCCACAAATTGTTTCCTACTATGTCAGTGATATGTTGAGTGATAGCGATAGTGTCAATTGCATAATGTCGTGACGAGCCGACACGCTTTGGTAGACCGACACAAACACACGGCATTCCGCGCTGTGTTTGCAGAAGCGGGAGACCAATATATATATACACACACACATGCACGACATATAAGTTTACTATTATGCCTCGAAGGCCCGAGAAACGGCGGCTTAATATTTCCCAGGGGCAATCGAGGTGTCCGGACATCACGCGACTTGCCCACTTACTTTGGCGCTCATTCAACTTTTATACGAAATGCGCGGGTGCCCCACGACTGTATAATAATGTATTTCACTTCATATGCTTCCAAACCTTCGAAACGCCGTGGTCGCATAAACCATTCGACGTCTCCTGATACGCAAAATTCCGAGCACTGCACAATAATAATAACAACAAAACGATAATAACAGTCGAGTATTAAATCGTCGGTGAATATTCTTGGCTAATTGCCCTCCGCGAGACTGCGGATCCTTTATTACCGCAATTAATCGCGACACATTTTCCCTCGGTTGCCCCGCGGTGGAATTAAGTGGAATAAACAGAATGGAAGGGAAAAAGCGGAGAGGACGCCCGGCCATTTTTCCTTCTCCCCGCGTTGTCCCCGAGTCTTCGGGTATTTTTCTCGTCGCGCCGCGGACTAATGAAAAAGTTTTCTCGTTACTCGGAGCGTTATGGACGGTCTTCATGTCGAATATATATATATATACATACATATATATATAAATATAATATACACCGGAACAAAAAAAAAACGAAAAAACAGAAACACAGCACTGAAAGTCCGGTGGACGGAGGATCCAAGTGTAACGAGGGAGTCGTTGGGTGTCCATGGAAACGGCGTCTTTGAGCTCGTGGTGTGTATTTATTATTCAATCGAGGGTCAAAGTATGATTCGGAATTCGAGCTCACTGCACTCGGCGATAATGTGCGAAGGGAGGGTGGGAAGCGCGGGGGGGAGTGGGGGCGGTGGGTAAGGTTATGTTGGAGGGCGGCGGCGGGGAGGGGGAATGTCACGTGACAGCCGTATCTTCGGGCGCAGGACGCGCTATCGCGTGTGCCGTTCCCTCTCCCGCATTTAGATCTCGGCTCTCGGGCGTTAGATTGAATTAACGAGACGTCTCGCGGCGAGTAAAACGCGCGTCACGCACTACGCTCGTCGGCGACGCGGCGGCGGCCGGCATTAGACGATCGTGCTGTCTCTCTCTCTCTCGACTCGCGCTCGCCGCGGGTTAGACGATGCCGCCCGTTTGCTATATCAGAGCGACGCGCGCGCGCTGCGGCATTAGATCGAATTAGTCCGCAAACGGCGAGCGCGCACTTCTGGCTTGTGCGACGGCGGCGCGCGCGGCGTGTCTGCGGACGCGTTGAAATTGTCCCTTCCAGCGTGTGTTGGTTAAAATTGAAGTTTGAGCAAAATTTGGTATTGTTACAATTGGCTAGTGAGCATTTTTTTCGTGACTGGCGACAGGAAAACATACGAGACGGTACAAAGAGACAAAAATGGATGGGATGAAACTGGAAGAACACCGTAAAATAATTACTGTGAATATCAAGATAGTCGGGTGGACTGAATTGATGGAGAAAAATGGGTTACAAAAAAAGAAGTGATAAATTGTACGATTGAATATTGCGATTTATGCGAAGACTAATTCATGAATCATTGATGGAAAAATGTCGAATGAGTTGGAATTGCATTAATACTGTTTAGATTATGCGAATTGCTGTGAGACTTTTTTTTTTATAAAGAATGAAGCATACGGATCGTCGAAAGGAAGCAGGTCGCTCTAGCGGTCGGACGAGGCTCCGTGGGTTCCGGTCAGAAACGCGTCGGAATGCATTTGACTTGGCAGTGTGTCTGTCGCGAGAGACCAACACGGCCAGTTCAACGATCCAATAATGATGCTTGTCTGCTTAAAAAAAAGGGGGTCGAGGATCGATGAAATCTCAACGCCAGCTTATATCGGGTGTAGGTCAGAGAGCCGCTGCTGGTCCGCGATTGTGCGATCGCAGGTGCGTCCGCCGTTTCGTGGCTGATCGATTCGAGATTCATCGATGATCGAGTTGATTTCCAATAAATCAACACGAATCATTTTTATTGCTCTTCATTGGCACTTTGACTGTAAAAAATTCAACATAAATCGGTGCCAATCAGTAAATCTCGACGTCTCTGATATTTTACAATCTTGAACTCTCCCGGCTGGTCCACTTTAAAATTTAATTTACATGAATTGCTATAATTTATTTTCAATTTTTGTTTTAAATGCATTTCCGTATATTCTGCTGCTATTTCGAACCTTTTCGTGCTTTTCACACAACTTTTTTCTGCCTCTGACACTTAAGATAATGCTGCAAAAACAAAGCTTCAAAAAAAAAAAAGAAAGAAAGAAAAAAAAACAAAGCTTAAAAAAACTTCGCAAGTAGCACACGCTCAGCCGTCCCTCGATCCGCGCCCGCGTCAAGTCCATCCTTCCTGCTGCACACAGAGACAGCTGTTACCGAAACGTAACAATGTCTTAAGAGTATAACGGTATGATTGAGCCTACGAGCGCGCGGAGTGCGCGAGATTACAACGGGGCGAGAGAAAGAGAGCGAGAATCTCCCCTTCCCCCTTTTCTCTCTCTTGACGCTAAGCGAACCGCGCCCCTGACCCATATAGAGAGACAGCAAACGCCGAGTACGGGGGACGGGGCGGGGAGGGGGGAAGGTGGAGAGCGTGAGAAGGGGTTGCGCGAGGAGAGACCAGAGCAGCGGGAACAGCAGGTGCCGAGGGCGCGCAAACGCGTGTGCACCGCACGACCAGCCCCCAGGAGAGAGAGCGGAGCAGAGCCAGCGGCACCAGACCCACCAGCCAACCGGCCATACCAGCCAGCAGTTCGTTCCGTTGTCGGTCGGTGCGCGCGAATCGATCATCGTCGTGATTTAAGAGTTACATCAGGAGCCAACGAGCGAGAGAGATGGATATATATATCTCTACATATGTGTTAGGCTTATATATATGTATACAACGTGTGTTTCTGCGCGTTTATATACAATATATGTGTGTGTATATAATATACACGTACATACAAACCTGAATATATAATCAGAGTTGTAAATCCCCAAGTAATTCTCTGTATTACAATTGTTAATTAATAATAGTAACACGGAATAATTATATTGTAATGTCTACATTTTTCAATTTGTAAAATTATGTTTTAATATTCTTTGCAAAAATATTTGCAAAGAATATTTATTGTCGATAAAATTCCACGGTGATAAAAAAAAAATGAAGAAATGCGGTGAATGCATTACGTTGTTATATTAATTAAGTAATGGAGGATTGTGCTCTCCCATTTTTTACGCAACTGTTCGCAATGATTTTTTTCTTTTCAATCAGGCATCTATGCAGTTATTCGAAAGTTCAAACACCATTTTATAATCGCCTCAGGTTACTGCTATTAAATCACACCTACACGGAGAAAAATAATCAGGGAGTGGTAACAAATCGTTTGTTGTATTAACGCATTTTTTTATGTGGCAGCCAAATTTTCAGCTACCACAGCAAAAATGTTATCACTCCGCTCATATTTTTCTCTGTGTGTAGAACAAACCGCACCGAGGATTTACAACTTTTTATATGATATCTATGCGTGAGTACATATAATATACACGCGCGCAGAAACCCGGAATATTATATACAGTGTGAGTACATAATATTCACGCACGGAAATCTGTATATACAATGTACATGTGGGTGTACATAATATAAATGCACAAAAGCCTGAATACATAATATATATGTGTGTACATATACAATATACTCACGCACGAAAACCTGTATGTACACAATCCATGCGTGCGTGTATAAATACATAATATACACACGCGCGCGCGCGGAAACTCGCGAGATCCAAGGGAAACCGAGTATGGAGGGCACGAAAAGCGCGTGCCACGTGCGCGCCCTGCGCGCCGTGCGCGCGCGCGCTCGCCTCTCCGCGACTGTACATGCGCGTGACCGAGCGCCGCCGCCGGCTATCGAGCGACGGCTAATTATGGAAATATCAACATTACGAGGCTTTCGTGCCCCGCGGGATAGCTCGAGAGGGCGGAAAGCTGAGCAGGAGGCGCCGCGGGGGCGGTGGAACGTTAGACGGGGGGGGGGGGGGGGGAGGGGGAAAGAAAGCCAGGGGGAAGGGGGACTGAATCTCTCTCTCTCTCTTCCTCACTCCCTCTAAAAAAGGAAGAGCGAGAGTGGCGAAAGCGAGACTGAAAAGCTTGGAAAACCTGAAGAGATAGACAGATACGGGGGGAGGGGGTGGAGGAGGGGGGGGGGTGGAAATGAGACGGCGTGGTGAAGAAGTGGGAGGGGAGGGGGTTCGTTGGTTTCTGACGGGACGACACCGGTTGGATGTCCGGAAGGGGTGTTATTGTCATGTAGTCGAAGGGGATGAGGAGTGGCGAGGGGCGAGGGGGGGGGGGGGGGGGGTCGTGGCTGTAAACAGTAAACTCAACTGCTCGTCACTACTTCCGGGTTCACCGGACCGGTAAAAGGGACGCGCGAGAGCGAATCGCTTATGTGCATCCCTCGCGCTTTTTCTTATATCTTAAATGGGGTTGAAGGGGCCGTGGGGAGGTTGAGAGTCTGATGTCACTTTGTCCTCGTCCTCCGGCCGCGCTCGCTTCATTCGCTCGCCGCGTCTTGTCTCGTCTCATCTCATCTCGACGCGAGGGACGCGTCGTCCTGTCTTCCAGCCACGCGCACGAGACGCAAGAGCGAAAGACCAGACGGCGCCAACTCTCGCCGACGCCACAATTGCGTCTCGCTCTCTCGTCTTCGTCGGGAGCTTCGCCTGTCGCTCGCGCGGTGCGCTGAGTCGCGTAGTGGCGGCTTCGGTGGGAGGGGGGCTGATTTTCAGGAGCGATTTTGCAGGAGCAAAGGAGCCAAGGGGGGGAGACTAATCAGCGGGCGGGATATATGTAATTTTGAAGGTCGGATGGGAAGCTTTTGTGGAACGGGGAGGGGATGATGAGGGAGCACGGGGTATAAGGTCAATGGCTAGGACGAAAAGTGCCTAGGGACGAGGAGTCGGGACGATGACGGGGTGTTCGACTGTAGCGCAGTTCGTGGGACCCGGATTTCGGTGATTTGAGGAGAGGGAAAACAAACATTGGGTTTTTGGGGGAAAAAAATGTTGGGTTTCTGGGGAAAAGAAAAAAAAATGATTGATGGTCACATTTTTTTGGCCACGAGGCCATCGGCACAGACGGATACAGAATGTGGCAATTTTCGTGGCGAGTAACCGGCTGGTGAGAACGAAAAAAGTGGCGCTTTCGTTTCACGCTGTAAACCAAAAATTCGTCCCATCAGAAACAACTTAATTTATGTACAAAAAAAAGTAACGCTCTAGTCCGTAAATCACAATTTAAAGATTCGCACAATTCGCAGTGTGGCGAAAAAAACCAAGTTATACGGAGAGAAAATTTATTTCCGACTTTTTTTTTACGCCGCGAAAGTTTTCGGCCATAAAAGTGAATATAAAGTCATATGCCCGGGGGCGAGGGAGTGGGGGGTCAACATTTTCGTCGAGAAGTCGATTCCGAAGTTTCGCCCCGCGTGCCACGCGCGAAGGGCGAAGTTTCGAAGTCGCACTCGAAGTCGTCATTGACCCGCTTCGACGTGTTGCAAATATCGCGACACCAGCGATTCGTTTCCTGCCCCGGCGAGAAAATCCGGGCGTCGATTCCACGAGGGCTCCGCGCGAGCCTCGCAGGAGAGAAAATCGGTCGCCGAGGGTAGAGCGAGAACAGGCGCAGCAACGCGCTCGACGGCTTCGGGCGCCACGAGCGAAGGACGGAGGCAAAAAGCGCGAGCCAGAAACCACCGAGAGGCCGAGCGAGCGAGAGAGAAAGAGACAGAGGGTGGGAGCGAGAGAGAGAGAGATAGGTCCCTCGATGACGTCAGACCCGACGCCGCTGGCTCGAGCGTGCGCCGAAGACAGACGTCCCTTGACGTCATAGAGCAGCTCGGCTTAGCCAGCCGCGCGCACCGAGCGCGCGAGCGACGAGATAAAAAAAACGGGGGGGAAAAAAAAATTTCGGCGATTTATATCGTCGTTCGATCGATTCCACCTCTGTGTTTTCCGTCAGGGAGAGAAACGAGCCAACTTTTATGGCCTCTTTCGCACCGCGGGGCGGCCTATTAAACGGAGGAAAAAAGGGAGAGAGAGAGAGAGAGAGAGAAAAAAAAAAAGAGAAGAAATCGCATCCCCCGCCCGCCCGGTGGTTTACGACTGAGTGAAAGATTTTAATTATATCGGCGAGAAATTACGGCGCCGCCGCGAGAGAAATAAAGTTGCGCGGGGCTGGCGAAAAAATTGCTGCACTCGGATGTTTTTTTACCCTCGAGACTCGTCGGGTTAATTTTTTTTTGTTGCGCCAACAACGTTGTGTACAATTTTTGTTTGTCTCAAGGACTTATCGTGCGGTGCACTGCGAGCCTCACTCGCTAAGCGGCTCAAAACATCCGGTGTTGCTGAAGTAGTTTAGAAGTTTGTTGGAATTTGAATAATCGTAACACTCAGGTAGAGCTCGTTAGCGCACCTCAAAACATTTTTGTAAGACACTCAGCACACTTTTGTAAGAAAAAAGAAGAATGATATGCACACAGCGGTCCACTCGTTGTCGTTTTCTTTTTGCATCAACAACGCTGTGTCTACACGTGTTTTTGTCTCAAGGTCGAATCGCTAGGGAACTGCGAGTACGACACTCGTTAAGGCGCCCCAAAACATCCGGTGTTGCTGAAGCAGATTAGAAGTTTCTTAGAATTTGTATAACACACATATAGAGCTCGTTAGCACACCTTAACACATTTCTGTAAGACACTCAGCGCTCGACACATTTTTGTGAGAAAAAAAAGTGCTACACTCGCACCGAAAAGCACAGCCCATTCTTGTCTTTGGCCGTAAGGACACATATATATATTTTTTTCTTTTTTTTTTCCAACGCTGCGACTCCCCGTGCGACACGGAGAAATTAATTATTGCCGCGCGCCGGTGTCGTTGTTATTACGACGACGGCGAAAATTTTCTAGCCTCGAGCCTTGACGGACGGGCGAGCGCGCGGAAACCGCTCGCCAAGTGGCATTAAAAGCTTCGGCCTTGCTGAAATAGTTCGGAAGTTTGTTTAGAGCCTATGCACCTATTGTGACGCGAGTTTAGAAACAATGTTATCCGTCGTGTCGCCCGTCGCTAACGAGCCCGACGCGACGCCTGGGTGTTATTACCGTATCTGTACGCGATGCACGGGATAAACCCATGCTAAAAGTTTTATTTTCGCGTCGAGAGGACGCACGAGGCGGGGGCCTTTTTTCTTTTTATTATTTTTTTATCCTTGTCTCTCCAAGACCAGACGTACAGCCTGGGTTGATTGTTAGTCCTAGCGTCGCGTCTATACGCAAGGTCAAAGCACGTAAATAAATCCATGTAAATAGTTTGCACTCGACTATCCGCAACTTCTTTACTTAAGAACAAAGCACGTGAAAAATAAATCAAACTCTTGTAGGTAAATAGCGTAGTTTATTATTGAGAAAAGATACACATGGCAGGGTAATTTTTCTTTTTCTCCAAAACTCTGTATAATTCCGTGTGGTTATTATTATTACTACTATTATTATCATTATTGTTATTATCATTGTTGTTATTATTAATATTACTATCGCTATTATTATTATTATTATTATTATTATTATTATTGTCTTTTTACGTAAGTTTGAGGCAGGGGATAAACCCATGGAAATATTTTTATTTCTTGCTAAGAGGAGACACGTGGTGGGGTCGTGTTCTTTTTTTTTCCAAGACGTATACGCGGTGCCCGGGGTGATTCCGGTCACAAGCCGGGTTACATTCTAGGTCGCTCGCCTCCTTGGACTCGGAAGTCTCAGCGATAAGCAGAAGGTCGTTATAAGGCGGATTGGCGGCGCTCGGGCGTCGGAGTTGGCTGCCTCATTCTCTCTATCTCTCTCTCTCTCTCTCTTCTTCTCGGTCGACGGGACAATGGTGACGCCAGTTGCATGTCGCTCGCGAACCCGCCTTGCGAGAACGACGGTCGGGGTTGGACGGAGGTCGCGCGCGCGCCGACGACGTCTACCTCCACCACCACCACCATCCCTGATACTCCTGGCAACCCTCCTCCATCTTTCTCGCTCTCTCTCTCTCTCCTCATCGTTCTCGCTCTCTCTCTCTCACTCTCTCTGTCTGTTTCTCTCTCTTCTCATCCTTCTCGCTCTCTCCCTCTCTCTCTCTGTCTCTTTCCATCTTTCTCGCTCTCTCTCTCTCTCTCTCCCGTCCTTCTCGCTCTCTGTCTCGCTCCATCTTTCTCGCTCTCTCGCTTCATCTTTCTCGCTCTCGCTGCGAGCGTAGCTAGAACAGGCTCTCTTTCTCTCTCTTCCACACCCCGCGCCGGTTTCCTGGCCTTCGGGGGGATGCGCACGAGGAGACCCACTGAACAATCGCGACCACCGCGACGGTGGCGCCAGCCCGCGGAATCAATAAGATTTAGCCCGGTTAAAATATACATACGTACACTGCCTACACACGCGAATACCGCGATTGGCCCGTGAGATTTTTTCGATTTTTCCCTTTTTTTTGCGCAGTCGGTAACTCCGTGACCATTGGAGCAGAAGGGACTTGTGCATGTCTCAAAGAGAGAGAGTGCATATTTTCGAAAATGCACTCTGAATTTTATTGTCGACTTTTGAATTTTTTGTCTTTTTACTTATTACAACTTTTCTGATATCATAATTTTTAGTTGTCACCTTAATACGTATTTTTGTATTTAAATATTTTGCAGGCCTGAGTAACTTAAACGTCGTGCACTTTTTTTTAAGCGGAAAAACGTTTTCGAATGTTGAAATAGCCCTTCAACGTTAGGTAGGGCAAAACACGGTATGACCCTCTTAAAAAAATGGTATTTTTTTCTCCTAAAAACCTCCTAAACATTTTATCGCCGCCGAGAAACATTTTGACGTTTGTTTCGTCGGAAACGACTCCCGGGGTGAAACTGCAGAATCACCCCTCACCGTCCGCAGCCTCGAGGGGCGATTACACCGTTTAAGCACGTTTTTCCGCAGTGTAAAAAGAACTTCCTTCCTCAGAACCTACTTACGAAAATCTCGCGCAATATTTGCCGCAAGTGAAATTTATATTTGCAGAAACTATTTCCCCCATGCCCGAAGAAAAATGTTTCAGTCGGTCCAAGAAAAACGTGACAAAAAACACGGTTGTTAATCGCATTTTTTATATCTCGGATTTGCAACATACTGTTTTGTAAATATTTAGCTGAATTTGCAAATTACGTTGCCAATCAAACGAAATTTTATTGCTAATGTGACAAGACATTTTTCCATCTCAATTAAATATTTTTACTAATACAACAAAATATTTAATTAACTCAACAAGATATTTTTGCTAATATAACAAAATATTTTTTCAACCCAATCAAATATTTTTGTTAGCACACAGAGAACAATATTAACGGAGTGACGCAAAAAAAGTTTAGCTATGGCAGCTAAACATTTCCTGTGGCAGCTATCGATTTGTCATCCCTTCCTGATTACCTTTCTCCGCGCATAACAAAATATGTCCTCAACCCAAAAAAACATTTTTACTAATATAACAAAACATTTCTCCAACCCAACGAATAAGCGTCGAATTTCTCGCGACTCTCTTCGTCAACCCGACAAAACCAAAAAAAATCCTCTCGCCAAAAAGTCACTGAACGTTTTACCAACAGACCCTGACAAAACAAAAAATCCGCGAAAATCCGCCCATAAAAAAGCGAGCGCAATTGAATTTCATCGGCGCACGGAGAGCGATCAGCGTTTGATGTAACCGGTTGGAAGATGCACTTAATACGTTTCTTTAATGGAAACTATGTGTGTCATCAGCGTATCGGGGGCTCGCGGGGGGTCCACTCGATTTTCTTACGGTCGCTGCTCGCAGTATATACCCTATGTACATATCCTATAACGATCCGCATCAGGAGCAGCGACGGCGGCAGCGGCAGTAGCAACGGGCTCTACGTGCCGGCCCGACAGACTGATGGGCGAGAGGGGTTCGACCCACCACCGCCTTCTCTCTCTCTCTCTTTCTCCATCTCGGCCAACCCGCGCCGTTTTCTTTCCCAGTCGCCTTTCGCCCCTCGACATCTCTCCGATCTCTTCCTCTCTATTTCTCTTTATAGCTCCTTCTCTCCTCCTCCCTTGGCCTCTCCGCCCCTCCCGCTTCCTCTATACCTTTTGCCCTGCCGCTTCGTGTCCCTCCTGTAATACGTGAATTTCCCCCTCCCTCCTCCTAAGCTTTTTCTCTCTCTCTCCATCCCTCTCGCTTCCACTCTCCACGTGTTCCAATATGTGTGCACGCCTCACTACGCGTCCGTCTTCCTTCAGCTTCGACGTAACGTTCGACGCCGACGCTGGCGCCGTCTGAAGCCTCCTCCGCGTCGCTTGCACCCTCGTTTTTTTTACATCGCGTCTCTCCCGCTCGCTCTTCCGCCTCCTCCTCGTTCTTCCGCCGCTCCGCTCGTTTCGTGTGCGCCTCTCCGCCTTGCGACTCGCGTATGCGCCCCGGAGACGACACGGGACAAATCGATTATATAATGTAAATAGACGAGAGAGAGAAAATCTTGTCGCCGATATAGGCGGGGAGAAAAATGCCCGATGCGTATCGTGGAAATGAAAAATATTCGCGAGCGCGGCGTGACTCGGGCGATAGTCGGGTTCTCTCTTAGCTTTTGCTTTTCAAGAGAAAAAAGAAGTCTTCATTTATTTTATCATTCAGATTGCGAATTTTTATTTTGCACTTTTTTTACCCGAGGTCATAAATATCTGCCTTTAAGAGGTCGAGAAATGATATTTTTAGCTTGGATTTAGCGCGTGCGATTTTTTTGACAATGTAAACAGTTACAAAAAAATGACAAATCCAAGATGTATGCAGATTTTTTTTTAATCAGAAAAAAATACGCATGTGTGTACGAGAAATATCCGCGTAAAGGTAAGATAAATGTGTCGAAATTGGCAGTCGAACGAAATTGTTAATGCAACCCACGGGCATTGAAATTTGTCGATGCATAAACCGCGATACATTGAATTTTCAATGCACCAGCCAGAGCGAGTGAAATTAATGCACCGGTTTCCGCGTGAAAAAATTCCGACAACAATTTCCAATTGTTTTTTCACCGCTTCGGTTCGCAAAACAGGAGTTCACGATATTAACGAGAATACCCGGCCCCGAATTACGGTTACAGTTCCGCGACTCGAAATGTGCGGGTTACGTTTCACCGCGATCCACGCGATACCCGCAGCGTTCATCGCGATAGCGATTTAAATTCTCGTCAGCCGCCTCCGGCTGCGCGGAAAACGGGCCTTTGCTCCCGCACACAGGCCAAAAGCGAATACGTATAGCGAGCGACGATAGGCGCTCGGCGTTCCGTATTTCCGTCGGTTACACTCGGGGATTTCGCATCGGCAGGACCGTCGCGAGCTCAAAGAGACTCGATATACAGAAAGAGCCGAGCGCGCGCCGCTCGGTTTCAGCGCGTTGCCGATGCCGCTGCGGCGTCGCTGCAGCAGCAGCAGCAGCAGCAGCAGCGGCAGCGACGTCGCGCTAGTGCGACGAGTATCGACAGACGTCGTTTACAAATCCACGACGACGTCTCGCGCTGTGTCGCCCGCGCCGCGCGCTGCCTCAGCTGCCAGAGCCGCAAGCGAGCCGATGCCGCCGCTGCTCCCGCGGCCCCGCAGACTCGCACAATGAAATAATTATGGCTCGACAGCCGCGCACACCGCGCGCGGCTTATAACCGCTGATAATACTGCGGCAGCGCCGCCGCCGCCGCCGCCGCGCGCGACGTCCGTCCGCGCGCCCATTGTGCACGCAGCGCCAACGGGCACAAGTCGAAAGTGGATTAACCGAGAGTGCCCTGATCCTCCGGCAATTTTATCGAACTTGACACGTCACTTTTTCTCTCACTGGATTAGTATTATTATTAACGATAATATTATCATTAGCAACAATATTATTATAAACAATGATATTATCATTAGAAACAATATTATTATTAACAATAATATTATCACTAGGCTAATCACACGCGCTGGCGCGCGTGTCTAAAAAACTTGCTAAAATCTACCTCAGAATTTTTTTCTTTTCAAAATATCGACTTTTAAACTATACCATCATTCTCAAGTCGCATATTCTACCCTTGAAAACACTGGTTATTGACCTTTTTTAATCGATTTTGAAAAAAATATTTTTCTGGCGACGAATTTTTTTTTTTCTGTCAGAAATCATAGATCCGGCTCCGGACCGAAAATCGCCAAAATCGACCTCGGAAATTTTTATTTAAAAAAATCACCTATAATAGGTTAATCAATTTTGCGCTGCTGCGCTCTTATAAAGCTTTAAAAGGTTACGGGTGCTGCCCCGCCAGTCCTCCTATGAAATTTTTCAAATTTGACACCAAACTGATTTTGATTATCACGGACTTTCCTGGCAACCAATCACAGCTCTAATAGTTTGCTAACAATGCTTTCCGTTACTCATGAACTTTTTAAAAGAGGGATTAGAAACAATATTATTATTAACAATAATATTATCATTAGAAACAATATTATTATTGACAGTAATATTATCATTAGCAATAATATTACTATTATTAACAATAATAATATCATTGCTATTTTTATTGTTATTATTGTTGATGTTATTATAATTATTATAATTATTACATTTCATTCTGACATCCCACACACGTGGAGAATCCGGCCGCCTCTGTGTGACGCTGCAATTTCCCGACACTTCGGCGCTCTTACACGTAATTGCCCAAGTTTGCTCTTTTCGGGCGAGAACGTGACACCGAGTTGCCAGCCCTGAGATGAATTTCCAAGCGACTACAACGAAAACTGGGAAATTTGGAGAATTTCCTCTTAGTAACTTTTTTTCTTCTTTTTAAATATAAAACGAGGATAATGGGAAAGGTTATTGAAAATAATTAAATGCTTGGATTTTACTTGCGGTTTGAGGACAAAATAGATAGATAAATAAACAGGGGAAAAAAAAATTATTTAGAATCTGTTGAAGATTCGCAGTGGGATGGAGGGAGCTGAAGAAATAATTTTCTGTCGCTCCCAGAAAAATCGTCGCTTGTTTTCCTTTTTTTTTAAATACGACTAGGGTAATCACACGCGCTGATGCGCGTGCCTGAAAAACTTTTCGCCAAAATCGACCCCAATTTTTTTTCTTTTCAAAATATCGATTTCTAACCTATACCATCATTCTCAAGTCGCATATTCTACCCCCGAAAACACTGGTTAATAACCTTTTTTAATCGATTTTGAAAAAAATATTTTTTTGGCGACGAACAAAATATTTTTTCTGTAAAAAATCGTAGATCCGGCTCCGGACCGAAAATCGCTAAAATCGACCTCGGAAATATTTATTTCAAAATATCATCTATAATAGGTTAATCAATTTTGCGCTGCTACGCTCTTATAAAGCTTTAAAAGGTTACGGGTGCTGCCCCGACTGTGCTCTTATAAAATTTTTCAAATTTGACACCAAACTGATTTTGTTTATCACGGACTTTCCTGGCAACCAATCACAGCTCTAATAGTTTGCTAACAATGCTTTCCGTTACTCATGAACTTTTTAAAGGAGGGACTATAACTTAGAAAAAAATTCCTACAATTAATCTATAAGAAACGTGATAATCCATAGGAAATGTCCTAGCAGAAGCCAATCCTATGATTGGTTTCCTCTGAACAACACGCAGAGTGAAAAATCCCTATTTCTGGTTTCGAAGCGACTGGTTGACTCTACCAACTGGGATTATTTCAAATATTGTTATCGGCGAGGAAAAAAGCAGCCCTTACAATAAAACCAAACGTTTTTTTTTATCGATTTGGTCCCCTCAACCTTTTAAAGCATAGCGACATATCGCGTGGGTCACCTGCTTCTATTTGGTTTTTCTTTAATAAAAAATGTTCATGTCTTTCCTTTTCCTCAATGTATAAAGAAAAATGTATGCTTCAAAGGGGTTAACAGCTCCGCGCGCCGAAACGCCGACATGATTCTCGCCGCCCGCACCGCGCGAGCGACACGTGCGTTGGCGATAAATAGAAGCCCGGGAGATAAATACGCGGGGCCCGCGGTCGTACGTGTGACACGGCGTCGGCTGGGCGTTGGTGGTCGTCGTGGTGGTGGTGGTGGTGGTAACGTATGAATCCGCGCGCGCGGCAGCCGCGGGGGCGACAAACGCGCTCGTTGTGCGCGCGGCGCATTCGCCGCGGGAGAATAATATACAATTTACAAGGCGGTTTATGTAGTCCCGCCCGTGTGAATACGCGAGAGAAATTGTTAATGTGCATGTCGCGCGCGCTCGCGCGAATTCATGGCTGGCGCGAGGCTGTAGACGCACAGGTTATGCGGTATGCTCGGGCGCGCACCGAGCCTAGAAAACGCGCCCACGCGTCCTTCGCGCACTCGCGAGGAATCCGGCCCGATGTGCCATGAGAAAAGCGAGAGAGAGAGAGAGAAACACGGAGACGACGCTGCGTCTCCGTCGCGCTGGTTCCGAGAGACTACGAAGGCTTTTGAAGCCTTCGACTATCGCGCAGCCAGCCAGATAGACTCCGCTTTACGCCTGTATATCAACGTTTTCCATCAAATCGTGCACTCATATCGCAGGAATTTGCCACTTGTTATGTAAGCGCGGCGTTTTATTAATAATTTCGTCTTTTTTTTATCGCTCGTTGAGGTGAGTCAGTGTGTGACGTGGGGGGAATAATTGAACGGTGGATGGAGAATTGAAGTGGAGTGGAGTAAATTTGTCCCTCGTTATATAAGGATGGCTTTATTTATGTTTGCAGTTGGATGTTCTTTTTTTCACGCATTAAAGCGTTAGACAATGTGAGACACGAATAATATAATCAGTTTTGTTCCTCCAGGAGGTTTAATTTTATTCGCTCATTTTTTACTCGGTCATGAAGTTTAGTCAATGTGGGACTTAAATATTATATAAATTCATTTTTGTTTATGCAGGAGGTTGATTTAATTTTTATGTTAATTTTGTTTATTCACACATTGAAGTAAGTCAATGTGAGACATGAATAATATAATCAGTTTTGTTCGTGCAGGAGGTTTAATTTTATTCATTAATTTTTACTCGGTCATGAAGTTTAGTCAATGTGGGACTTAAATATTATATAAATTCATTTTTGTTTATGCAGGAGGTTGATTTAATTTTTATATTAATTTTGTTTGTTCACACATTGAGGTAAGTCAATGTGGGACGTGAATATTATATAAATTAATGTTTGTTTATGCAGGTGGTTTGATTTTTTATTAATTTTGTTTTATTCACTCAGTAAGTTGAGTCAATGTGGGACGTGAATATTATATAAATTAGTGTTTATTTATGCAGGTGGTTTGATTTTTTATTAATTTTGTTTCATTCACTCAGTAAGTTGAGTCACTGTGGGACATGAATATTATAGAAATTCAATTTTGTTTATGCAATGTGGATGGTTCATTATTTTTATTCTTTTTTTGTTTATTCAGTCATTAGGAAATCAATGCGGAACGTGCATATTGTATAAGTTTTATTTTGGTTCGCAGCTCAGCGGTGCAGATTTTATTATCATGATCTTTTTTTTCATCCTCCTCCCGGATTGTTCGCTCATTAAAGTGAGTCACCGGTGTGACGTGATAATGAATCGACGCGGATCCGCGCGAAATTGAGCAAAGTGGGAGAATGCGGTTAATGCGTGCCGCCCTCGTGCGCGCGGCGGCGGCGGCGGCAGCGTCATCGATTGCTCGGTTGGCAATGAAAAGTCAGTATTCATGTACGTTCGGTGGACTCGCGTCGCGCGAGAGACGACGCGAGTGCATCGGATGAATGCAAATCGAGCGCTTTTTATGCGGTCGCGTTGCTTGAGTCTGCGGAAAAATGAATAAACATGTGGGTCACGAGTAATTGACGGAAACGAATATTCACGCGGAGGGCAAATATCGCCCGCGCGAATGTTGCCGACTTTAATACACGCCGTGTGAATAGAAATTCGCGAAAATTTGTCGCGACGAATGACTAATTCGTCGACACTGACGAATAAAATTAATTGGCGAATACCAAAAAGTCGACGCGTTAGATTTAAAATCAAACAATTATTGAAATCCGTCAACGATACATTTTCTTAATTTCTCATCACGATTTTATTTTCGTTTATGTTCGTGAAAATATCAAACTATCCAAACTATTTAAATTAACATTAAAATTCATATTAATATAAACGTAAATAAATAAAAATCGTTGAACTGGCGCCAAAAAATAAATTGAACTGCCAAAAATAAATTTTAGCTTTTTTTCTTTAATATTTTATTGCTGCTAAATTTTTTTTTTAAATTAATTCAAGACAATCGCAGGGTCAGATCAGGAAGTGTTCATCGGTTCCACAAAAAAAAATGTTCCCTCAATAATGTCGCAACGACTAAAAACGTCCCATAAGCATCGAAACGACAAAATCATTTTTTGCCGTTTAATTTTTCGATCTTTTTCAACCCGTTGAAAAAATTCGTGTCGGCGGGTATCGAAAATTTCGCTCCCGCTATTTTGGCCCCGATGTTGACGACGAGCGCTGCAGCCGCGACGGGCGCGTCGCATCGTTGCATGCGTGCCCGAAACTATACCGACGATGATGCGTCGCGGCTCGTTTGGCGATTCGCCCCGCGAGACGTCAAGGAACCGATGACGCAACGTGCGCGCCGCGCGGCCTTGGCCGCCACACACAACCGTCGCGATCTCATCGCAGCGCCGATTATAAGGAAGAGACGCGCGGGAGAGTTTGCTATTTCCTCGCCGGCCTTGAAGTCCCACTGACTGCACGCCCGGCGCGCTCGGACTCCCCACGCCCTCGCCCTCCCCCTCCTCCTACTCGTCGAGTCAATCGCTCGGCTGAACGGTTTTCTAAATCATAGCCATTACACCTCGGTAACATATCGGCTATTTCCTCTGAACGCTTCAATGGTGCCCGCGACTTTGCGACACCGAGCGAACATTTTTTCATCGAACATACTTCCCGAACTGACCTCGCGATGTCTCGAATTAATAAAAATGTCTCGACGGCAATGAAACGTTCAATAAAAACACGAGACAATAAATATTTTGCAGTTGATTTCTTCTGCGACAGTTTAGGTATTTTTATTTCCATTTTTGTTTATTCATTTATTTATTTCTATTATTTGTTCCGCAGACAAAAACGTTATCTTGATAATTTTTTTTGCATTATTTGCACATCACTATTTATTTATTTGATTCTTTTATTCACCATTCAGACGGTGGAAAGAAACGACTTTCGTTTTGTTGTCTCATGCGAAATATGCAAAACGTTGAACAAATTTTTTTTTGCAGTTTATGGTCGGTGGAAGAAAAATCGTTTTGTTCCCTTTCGCGAAATATGCAAAATTGAAAAAATACTCAAGAAACTATGATTTTTGTAGTAGATGGTTTTGGTAGTAATTCTTCACCTACGTGGATTTTTTTTAGGTGGTAAGAACAAGAAATGAGTTCAATTAGACTTTTTTTTACGATGAGATGACAATTCTGGTTGCACCGCATGATTATATATAAGAGAGCGCTAGATCGGACATTGCGGCGAGATTCCGTTCTGCCGTTCCAATTGCACGAATTAACACAATTCCGAGCTAATTCTTGCGGGCTGATTCGTCGCGGTTGTTACTCGTGTAACAACCGTTGTGTCTAATTGCGCTCCATGATCGCGACGCTGGTGACGCGCGTAACGGTGCGCGCGAGCTGCAAAGAAGTGACAACGACGTTGCGCAATATTTTATTGGCTGCGGGATATGTTCAATCGCAAATTGCAAAAAGCACGCACGGTTTTCGGCCTTGTGAAAAGTTACGCCGGTGGTCGGACTCGGCCGGTCGTTTTTTCTCGGATGAAGCGCGGATTCGTGTACGAGCAATTGGTACACAGATTTCCGCCGCACGCGCTCGATTCACGATGCGCGAGGTGCAATTCGACGAGTCGCATCTGGGGAACGGTCGCAAAAAATTCAAATGCATTGGAATGCATCGCTGCACAGACGCAACACGAGTTTCCGTGCGTTGGCAGAGAATATATGTGCTGATCGTTACTCCTGTCAATCGACACTGCAATTTTTTTTTTCTAATCAAGAGAAAGTGATTGGACAACAGTATTTTTCGGGGTGGAACATGTGACTTCAGAGCAATGCACGAAGAGAAGGATCTGATACTTTTTACCATATTTCTAGTAAAAAGTATTGTAAATTTCCGGTAGAGGGGAGATATAAAGCCATCTATCGAGAAGAACTAGAACGATGAGAATTTTTAACACGAAATTTAGTAAAAAATATGATATATATGTCAGAAATTCTCATAGTTCTCGTACTGTTTGTCAGGTGGCGGCTATGGCTTTTCAATACCAGGCGCGTTGGTAATTTTTACTATCGCGTCTGGTAAATTTTATCAGATCCTTCTCTCCGTGTGGTGTAGATCAAATGTCGTTGTTCCGTAGAAAAAAAATGTCAAAAGATTTACTCGCTGCTACCAGACCAGAGTAAATATTTGTAAAAAATGAATAAATAACAGTATTTATTCAAATTTATGTCAATTGACACCGGGAAAGAACTGTTATTTGTCTTGAAAACGATGTTATGGGTAAAAAATCGCCATCTCGTAGAAAAAATATTAAGAGGTCGGTTCCACTCGTAATACTTCAGTATGTGTGTGTATACAGGGTGATCCAGACTGCCCGCACCAAACGAGTCCCGGAAGTCCGAAATGTTCCCAGGAACGCTTGTGCAAAATTTAAGATTTTTATTCCCAGTAGTTTTTAAATCAGAGCCAATTTATGACAGCCAATCAGATAATTCGCCCTCAACTTACTCTTAACTTTCTCTTAATTCGGCTTCAACTTACTCTCAACTTTCTCTTAATTCGCCCTCAAGCGAGAGGGCGAATCTCTTAATTCGTACTCAAGTTGAGAATAAGTTGAGGGCGAATTAAGAGCAAGTTGAGAGTAAGTTGAGGGCGAATTAAGAGCAAGTCGAGAGTAAGTTGAGGGCGAATTAAGAGCAAGTTGAGAGTAAGTTGAGGGCGAATTAAGAGCAAGTTGTGAGTAAATTGAGCGCGAATTCTTTGATTGGCTGTCACAAATTGGCTCTCCTAAAAAAAATACTGGGAATAAAAATCTTAAATTTTGAACACGCGTTCCTGGGACCATTTCTAACTTCCGGGATTCGTTTGGTGCGGTTATTCTGGATCACCGTGTATATATATTTCTATTATTGCCGCTAATTGAGTGGTCACCGATGACGAGGACAGTGACGTAGAGCCTCGAGGTATGACGTCATAGAACAAATCAACAGATGCATCACTCGACAGTGAATGACCGATGTATCAAATGCTTCCACGTATATAGAAATTGGTTAGAAATTTGTGTCATGACTCTCATTTGGATTCATTTCGCGGTGCTGCAAATAAATGTTTCAGTGACTTCATAAAAAAATTCTCAGCGGTAGGAAGCCAGAAAAAAGAAATCATTAAGACACGAGCGTGGCAATTTTCTTGTCCGTCGGTGTTTCACTTTATGACTGGAATTTGTTGAAGCATTATCTTCATTTATTAACATTTTATTAAATGCCGTTATTTATTTATTCGGGCGCGGCAGCAGGTAGTAAATATTTTTTTAATTACCACGAGCTCGTGAAGCGTAAAACAAATTTCAGTCATAAAGTCTGAAATCACCGACGGACAAAAAATTGCCACGCTCGTGTCTTGATGATTTTTTTTCCTGGCTTCCTAACGTTGAGAATTTTTTTATGAAGCAATTGAAATATTTATTTGCGGCACTGCAAAATGAATCCACATGAGATTCAGGGCACATAAATTTCTAACGAATTTCTATACGTGGAAGCATTTGAGACATCGGTCATTCACTGTTCGAGTGATGCATCTGTTGATTTGTCCCATGACGTCATAGAACTCGAGGCTCTACGTCACTGTCCTCGTCATCGGTGACCAATCGATTCGCTGCAATAATAATAAAAATATATATACGCACACTATGGTATATAAATGTATGAAGAGTACAGTCAACGAAACGAGTCTTAAGCCAAGAAAAAGTTACATATCTTCGCGTACGTATTTGCCGGGTGACCGCTCGGATGATGTCACACCCGTCGCCGCTCCGTAAACTTATTTAAATACCACGAGGCGAGACTGACTCAATACGTCAGACACCGCTTTTTTCTTCCGACTGTCTAAGTCGTATAATCAAATGGTTTTTCCTGCAACGCCGAGGAGTTTACGATACTTGATATCTGTTTTTCGCCTCTGATTCTCTCGTTCTGCGGAGAGATCGATGCGTCAGAAGTATTTTTTCCGTTCATTCACGGCCTGACGTTGCCGATAGAAACGTACAAAACGTCAGTACAGAGTTTTCTGTATTCTTCACAGAGTCGTCATTGTAATTAAAAAAATTGTTAATATTTTTCTTTTTATAGAAATTATCGAGATTAACTCGCAAAAAAATCTCGTGGTTGTTGATACATGAAAACAAAAAAACGGCGAGAAAATATTGTCAAAAAGTTTATTCTAATTACTGTGACAAAAAATAAAAATATAGAACTGAATAAAAAATAATAATTTCGTCCGATTTTGCCTTTTTCTTTTGCACAATTTTTTAAATAAAATTTGTCTCGACAATTCGACCTTGGCACCCGCAGTCGCGACCACAAAAAAGAGGGAAGCTCGAAATGATTGATTAACGTGTGTGAAATATTCGTTCCATTTTTTTTTCTTTCATCTCGAGCGCGTTTATTTGAGCGGACCCGAGCGACAGGTCCGAGAAAGCGCGCGTTGTATATCGTAACGAGGCGAAGGTTTCGAAATTGCGGCGCTCCAACCGATCGCCGATCTTAAGATGCTGCTCGGTGCGCTCGCTCGGGCTTTGGCCCTGACACATTTGTGTATATTTAAATATTCCGTTATCCGCCCGCGACGATCTCGCCTTTTTTTTTCTCGCCGGCGAAAAAAAAAATCGGACGACGAGAACCGAGCGCATTTCGCAGGTTCCCCGGGGGATCGCGGGAAAAAGCCGCGGCGTAAAAATACAACGACGGCGAATTACCTGTGTATCGTCCGAGCCCGCGGCAGCGAGGAAATGAAGGCGAAGTCATTTCCTAAGCCAGGGCGCGACGCCTCGAAGATCCCGATGCGCGGCACACAACAGCCACGATGTTGAACGACATCGTAAAAGTCAGGGACTAAACGGGCCATTCGTTGCATCTTGGCCTCTGTGGGCTGCGGCCAACGGCGAAAATTTACACCGCGACGATTCGCCTCCCGGCGCAAATTGATCGTTGGGATTCCTTGCGAAAATACAAAGAACGGGAAAGTATTACCATTTTTTTTATTACGTTTCTGTCTTCAGATAAATTAAAAAAGAAAATTATAAATATATTAATTAAAAATCAGCGACATTTTTTGTTGTTTTTATTACCGATACGCAATATTTATTTTTCTACAAAAAACTAACCGTACATTACTATTATTTGTTATCATTTATTATTTTAGGCATATACACAAATGTTTTGTTTACCAGACTAAAGCATTTTATATTTTTTTAGCACCCCAAAAAATAATATCGCGATGCTACGATATGACGAAATATTATTGTTGTCGAAGTTTAAATAATAAAGGCTTTGAAAATGATGTTTTATTCACGACGGACATGTATGAAACATGTTTCACGTCGGTCAGTCCTTGCGACGTTCTGTTTGTTTTTCGTGCCGCCCGAAGTGAAGCGCGAAAACAGAGAAAAATGTTATAATCGAGCCGGGGGTTTTCGACGAGGTGGATATGCCGCGCGGATAATAGGGGCAAAGTTTGTCCATGCAGCTCGCGCGCGCTTCTGCACAAAAAGTTGCGGTCGCTCGCCGTGGAAAAGGCTCCGCTCGCTCTCCTCGGCTCTCGTTCTCCGCCTCTCCTCCGCCCGTTCTGACTCACTTTGAGCTCGGTTAATTAAGCCGCACACGTTGTACTACTCCCCGGGCGTTGCGGCCAATGAATGTCCATCCAGTGATTCGACCTTCCACCGTTAACGCCATTTCGCATCGTCTATCTCTTCGTCCTTATCGCATTCGCATTATATCCCATCATTTTTCTTTCCACATATTTAATATTACAAATTTACACAGATTTTTATCATTAGACACATTTTTTTCTCTACAGTGGATTAACAAAAATACAAATGTATAACATGTTTTTTATTTTTATTTTTTTAGCCGTTTTCGGAACTAAAAATGTTACACCACGAAATTCTGTCCGCGTGTTCATCAAATTAATTAAAATCGCGGCTGCATTTTTTTTTTTTTTTTTTTTCAGCGTGGTAATAATTCCCGACGAATATTTAATCACGGATACTTTACGATTTACACTATTAATTACGAGAATGGTTGACGCTGTTTTTAATTTCATTTTTTACTCGCGACTATATCGCGATTTCTGGGTATTTTTTCGCCCACCACAAAAAAAAAAAAAAAAAAAATCGCGGCCCACAAAATCCCCGGTGTAAAATAATATTTGCCGGGGAATTTTTCCGCCGGTTTACTCGCGGTTAATAAAATCCACAAACACATTAGCCTCGCGACTTGTTCGTCGCCGACAACGACGTATCGAAATAACAGAGCGTCGAGTTAATGCGGCGATCGCGCGGAGAATAAACGCCGAGAGCGCCTCGACCTCTCCATTCAATATTTGTGTTTGGTATTAGCCGTAATATTGATTGCACTGAGAGCGAGAAACGGCGAGAGATACCCGCGGCCGCGGCGTGATGGACCTGTGTATTTCTCTTGGCGGAGCGACTTCGCCGTCGCGCCCCCTGACCCCCTTTGGAGTGACGCGACAGCGGCCTGTCCATCGGATGGTCTGTCGTCCATCGGACGCTTCCGTCACCCGCGAGGGAATCGCTCAACCGGAAGGTCGAGGTGGCCCCGTCAAGATTTCACACCGTCGCGTTTATCTTATTTAATTTACTAAAAAAAAGGTATTATTTTATTTTTCCGTTCAAATCGATCGACCGGGAAGTCGAGGTGGCCCTGTCGAGATTTCACACCGTCGCGCTTATCTTATTTAATTTACTAAAATAAAAAGACGATTTATTATTTTATTTTTTGTTGGAATCTTTCGACCGGAAATTCGAGGTGGCTCTGTCGAGATTTCATATCGCCGCATTTATTTTATTGAATTTATTTTTATTGTTACCGTATATACTAAAAAAATCGTAATTTAGTTAAAACAAAGATTTTTTGTTTCGTTCGAATTGTTCCTCCAGAAGTTTGAGGTGGTCCTGTCAAGAATTAACACCGTTGCATTTGTCTTATTTTTTTTATTGTAATTGCATACATTTAAAAAAATGTAATTTACTAAAAAAAAAAGAAGATAATGTTTTTTTTCGATTTATTCGTTCGAACGGTAGTTCAAGGTAGTCCTGTCAAGATTTCACACCGTCGCATTTATCTTACTCAACTTACTATTACTGATTTTGAAAAAAAAAAGAAAGAATCGATCGCCGTTTCGATATGCGACACTCCTAGGGCAAATGAGAAAATGAAACTCGCACCAGCCGGCGAAACGATATGTCCGGCGTAGGCCGAGGGGAATCGATATCAATCCCATTTTTCCCTTTTTTCCCCACGAGACTCAACCGGCGAGATTCAATGTCGCAACGGGCAGGACAATCGAGACTCTCGTTGACCTTAATCATTCGGCCATGGATGAAAGGGAGAAAGGGCCGAGGGCTGCAGAGTGCAGACTGCATTGTGAGTAGCGTCTGGTTGGAAATTGGAAAATCGAGACGGCTCGCGATGGCGAGCCGGCGCTGTGTCATCCCCGACCGGGTCATTGTTTACCCCTCCCGATCTCTTATTTATTTAATTTTATCCGGTGGCCTCAGGTGCGGATCTTGTTTATCTGATGCGCGGTGTTTTTCTTGCCTATTGTTGAGTGCTGCTAAACGCGTTGGGAGCGGAAACGTTGAAGCCGAATGGGAGGGAATTAAGGTTTTTCATGTCAAATGAATCAAGTAAATAACGTCTATGTATTTATTTATAAATAAATATAATTCTATATAATTTACGTGATAATCTGTCGAGAAATTCGCTCGCAATATACTGCATCAAGAATTATAGAAGATATTAAATGTTATAAATATTATTTATTTATTTATAATTTCAGTATTTTATTATTATTCATTTGATTTTATTTATTGTATTATATTATAGAATTCCTGATGCTCCCCATAGTTTATTATCTCCCGGTGCACCCTCAGGCATTTTTATGTGGAATTATTTTAGTTACCTCAGACGGTAGATAAATAGAAGTAATTCGAGTGGCTCGCCGTTCACGTGGTCAGAAATTGAAACCCTTTGTACACTGTAATACACAGTCTGCCGTAATAACGTCGCTCTGGCATCCTCTCTCCATAATATCCCATGGCTGGCTATTCATCCCTCTCGTCCGGGGGCTCCGAGACTGCGCTATTCAGTTTACCGGCCGGCCCCTCAGCTGATTGACGTTAAAATTACACCGAGCTTTCGCGTAATCACAGTCTCCCGTATTCCAAGAAGATTGTTATTTCAAGAGGTAGAAAAATTACTTCAGCGAACTTTTGAAATTTTAATTAAAACAAAATTGTGTTTTTTTTTACTCAACTGAACCAACCGAAAAAAAATCTTCTGGCGAAAATCAATATCCTCAATATCCAATATTACCACCACCATTATTTCCGCGCACAAAAATCAATTTCGTCGTGCGAAATTGCAAAACAAAAAAAGTGTCATCGCGACACCAGCCCTTAACGCGGGCGCCACATCGAGCTGTGCAAACTTTACGATTCTCCTCGACGTGCAACGTATACTTTCCACAGTGTACAGCGCGTCGAGCGCCGAGAGCGTACACACGGCAAGAGCGCTAGCCAAGGCCTCGGCGCCCGGTGCCCCGACCGCCGCACCCGACCCCCGTGTAACTTCCACCGTTCCATCGGCCCAGCCGGCCAGTGGCTACCGTTGCACCCTCGACAGAACCGAGCCGCCCCCGCCCCCCGCGGCCCTGCTAACCCGCTCCGTAGTAATACGTACGCTATACATAAACGTCCGTCCACTATACGCGGAGCGTATGTCCCGCCATCAAAGGGTGACGCCGAGCTCGCCGCCGGTGCCTCGGTTGGGGTGTGGGCGGCTCTACACCTGTCGAATATCCACTCGAGTGCGAGCTCCACAGGTGCATCGAATATATCGGACGCGGAAGACGATCCGTGAATTCCGTGGTCGAGTCCGACGTGCGGAGTAAACCGGACCCGAAGGGACTTAAATCCTGAACCTGCAGGAAGTTTGGTAAAAAAAGAAAAACAAAACGTTGCTGCTCGATATGGTTCGTCGTGGAAAATTTTCGTGCAGCTTTGGTGAATTAGGGTTTAATGGGCGAAAAAATAGCCCAAGTTGGGAACTGGCCGGGAACTGGACGGGGCCTATGTAGCGCCGAATCAAACGCCACAGATAGAATATCTGTGAATATCCGTAGAATATTTCAATAAGGAAAAAAAAAACGACCCAAGCCGGGAACTGGTCAGGCCCTGGTCGGGGCCTGACCGGAGCTTGTCTAGCGCCAAATCTAACGTCACAGATGTTCTACTGGGGCTATTGCTGAAACTTGGACTTCACAATTTCAATAACAATGAAAAAACGGCTCAAGCCTGGAATTGATCAGGCCCTGGCCGGGGCCTGACCGGGGCCTGTCTAGCGCCGAATCTAACGTGACAGATGTTCTACCGGGGCTATTGCTGCAACTCAGAATTCACAATTTCAATAACGGTAAAAAAATGGCTCAAGCCGGGAACTGGTCAGGCCGGACCGGCAGGGCTTCGTTGAGGGCCTGACGGGGGCCTGTATAGCGCCGAATCTAACGCAGATATTCCACCGGGGCTGTCGCTGAAACTCGGATATTGGAATTGAAATACCTACTCGAGATCGGAAATAATTAGTGGCAACTTGAAAAAAAAAATTGTCTCCGCGGTAATTTTTCGTGTGTTTTTATGAACACCCAGAAAAAACACAATGAACAACGACGTTTGTCCGACTACTGAGATGCGGCTGGCTTGTTATGCAAAACGTCCCTAAACGATTTCCGGCTTTATTGGCGATTCGGTTTCCTTTTTTTTTGTTTCTCCATTCCGACGAGAGTGCTCGGGCATTGTCGGGGGCGGACCAAGACGAGTCTGACCGGGGGAAGGAGAAAGTGTCCGGGTTCGTCGTCGTCGTCGTCGTCGTCGTCGTCATCTTTTTCTCCGCTTTCTGGTTTCCTTTGCGGTTTTTTTCCTCTCGCCGCGACAATGGCAATGATAGATATGACGCGCTCGCTTTCTCGTAGCCCGCGGTTTCTCTCGGGGGATGCGGCGCGCTTTCCTGCTAATTGACGTCACGACTCCGCGCACGAGTTTGACGTATATATTTTCCGTTCACCGCGCGCTGCGATTATTCGATTCTGCTCGGGTATCTCGCGACCGAGCGAATTCAAGCAGTGAGCGCAGCTTTTTTTATCCGCTCGAGGAATATTATCGGGGGCATCGATTAAATGTCTAATTGAAATTGAAAAAAAAAAATTAAAAAAGCAGGAATCAAAAGTCGTGCGATTTTTTGTCGTTAATGAGTGCTGCTCGCGGCTCGCTATCCCCCGAGCAGATAAGAGGATGTCGCGAAGGTTATCGCGGAGGTGGGGAACGCCCGGAGTCGAAGCCTTCGGAAGCCTCGTCAGCGCAATCGATACACGCGCAGCGTGTATTTCTATTTGTGGGCACGTAAATACCATTTTTTTTTCACGCTTCATTTTGTTGCCGCGCAAAAATGAGTTGCGAAAATTGGGAACAGAGTCCCAGAGATAATACATTAATGAGTTATCGCGATGGCCGAATCGCGAATTATTATTCGTTTTTTCGTCGCAAATAACTACGCGAAATAAAATCATTTTCGTATCTCTGTTCTCGAAAAATATTTTTCGGAATTAAAATAATAATTTATGTTAATTATAATTAGTATCAACTGACGTAGCGTTTTTCTTTTCCTTTTTTTAAAAAAAGTCAAACGTTTTTACGAAATTACAAGTTATAATTACAAAAAATAAATCTGAAGCAAATCAATCGAAGCAACATGAATTGTGAATTCCAGTGGATAATGAATTCACAATTCATTTCGTTTCATTCAATGTTGCTTATCCAACGTAAATTCTCGACAATTTTCCATGCACACACGAAAATAGCCTCTCGTCCCGGGCGATAAACATCGCATTGGCTTTCACGTGCGAAATGATCATTTCGATCGAGATCACACGGAAAGCTCGTCGCTTTATTTACAGCCCAAAGTGCGACACGCGAAAGAATAAAGCGATAAAACAAGGCGCGAGCGACACGCGTGACTCTGCCGCGTCGAAGCCCTTTGATTCGAGAACTTCACCGCGCGTGACGCGTACGTGTTACAGAACTTCGCACATATATTTAGATGGATTATCTGTCCCTCGCGTTTCCCGGCTTGAATTACAGCGCGCCCGAGTTTGCAGCTCCTCGACTGCAGCGAACACGCCGAAGGCTCGCTCGGTTATTTCCTAATGATTACAGATCGCGGATCTCAGACACAGAGAATTTCCATTTTCGTAGATGGAAACTCTCGACATCTCCCCGAGTTTGTACTCGGAGGGGGGAGGAGGGGACCACGGAAAATTGTCCCGAAAAATAAAAAAAGTATTATCCGCTTTGCGTTTCTGTGCATACAAAAATTACTGACATCTGGATGATGATTCTGTTCATTTCAACACATTGAGCTGAATTGAGATTATTCCCAATATGAATGGGTATTTTCCGGTGTACATCGTACTTTTTACGATGAAAATCAAGAAAAGTTACATTTGAGCAAAAATGAAGGTGTATTCCAGTATTTTTTTCTATTCTACGCGCTCACAAAATAGCATTCATCACAATACAGCACGAAAAATCCAATCTATTTGATCTTAAAAAGTCTGGTGTTATTCCAGTAATTCTTACCGTCGAATAAAAACAGGAAAAATTCCCGTATTTTTGTCACGCACCTCTCATGGGGATTCCAGTAAGATGTACACGAACTTGAATGAATTGTCCGTGCTTTTTTCTTTCCGTGTACAGCGCAAGTTTACATCTCCTCGAACGTAGCAAATGCGTCCAAGAGACTGAGTCTGAGTTCCTCTGAGTTAAGAAATAACTGAGACTGAGTCTCAGTTATTTCTGAGTTAAGAAATAACTGAGACTGAGTCTCAGTTATTTCTGAGTATATTTATTTAGAGTACAGTTATTTCTCAGTTATTTCTGAAATAACTGAGACTAAGTCTCAGTTATTTCTTAGTTAAGAAATAACTGAGACTAAGTCTCAGTTATTTCTTAACGATCACCCATCTCAGATCGCGGACGCGAAGAATTTCTATCCATCATCCAACGACCCCTAATAACAACGGGATGAAAAGTCTTCCTGTTAAAAAATCTGTGGCGTGATACTCTGCCCTGGTCAGGCCCTGATTCGACCAGATAACGCCGCAGATTTTCTACTAGCCCTGATAACGCCGGATGGACGTTAAGGTGTAGGTCTCATGTAGGAATCCAAAAGTACGATTTTGAATGGGCGGTCTAACTTTTGCAGGCGCAATACTAAGATTAGGACCCAACAATGAATGCTCTTTTGGACATCATAAGCCTAAACATGGAAACCCAGTTAGCGGACTTTAGTGTACTAAATGCTCACAAATGGACCCTTTGGTGTTCTCAGGGTAGGGCAATTGTGGGGTAGGCCTAAGTTTTACAGACGCGATTACCATTCAATAACGAATACGTTTTTTGTACATTATGAGCCTGAAAATGGAAACCTAGGAAGCGGCATTCAGTGTACCAAGTGCTTACAAAGGGACCCTCGTAAGTGTTATCCGGAGACTTCGGTGCTGACGTAAAAAAAATCGTCGCCCAAGATTTCGAATTCATTGCGCGCAAACGTCCCGTAAAATCCATCAGCTCTCGTCGTTGATGTCGCATGTATTTATACATCGAGGGCTTTGAAATATGACGTGCACGAAGTTTCACATGACGTTGGCGATGCGCGATGCCTACGCAAGCTGCCTACACGGGCGGTCTGGAAGTGTACGAAAGTCCGGGGGGCGCGTGAGTGTATCACACGGATCACGGGTTCGCTACGTGTGGAAGGTGTAAAAGTTTAACGTCGTGCCCCCCCCGCGGGCCCCCCTCGCGCTAGTTAAAAATCGATAGGTCGGGCGTGCTGCACATGTGACACACAGGGTTGTCAGCATAATAGGCGCTGGTGGATGTTGCACAAATTGCCGTGTTCGACGCTATACATTAACGTTAATACGTATGCGCCGCGAGTCAGTTGTGCGCGGGGAAAAGTCCAGTTCATGTCCTACCTCAAACGTGGCGTCCATTTGCAATCGTAATAGTGGCATCAATGAGTGAAAACGCTGCGGCGAGCTTTTAGGCTTCGAGCTTTATTAGCTTTAGTTCTCGGGCCGAGCTCGAGGTCTCCGGTTGGACTTTGTGGGTCAAATAGCAATGTTGAACGTTAGCCGGAAACCCGCGAGGCGTCTTTGTCTTCGGGTGGTCGAGAGGTCAGCCGCGCCACAGGGATTTTGCCTTTTTCTCGAGACTGAGGATTACAATGTTTTTTTGTCGTCTCACGACTCTGACGAAAGTGGGAAAATCGTTGGCTCTGCATTCACCAGGTTTTGTCGTATCGAAAGAAATGTTATTCTTTGACGTAATCAACAGATCAAGCACTTAACATTTTTCTTAATTAAAAAAAAACAATTCTTTAATTATTAATAACTGGAAATTATAGCTGACCAAAATGTAAAACATTTTTTCCAAACTGGAAAAAAAGTTAAATGTTTTTTTCAGTTATTAAGTTGGTGCTGCCTATACTGAAATCTCACAAATTGGCGTAAACACCGAAACCGCATGGACGAAGATTTCACCCAGCTGCAGTGTGAGAAATGAAACTGTGAAGCGGTTGTTGAAGCTGCCACCCGGTTTTTCTCGTCCAATTCCACCGGTCGACAGAGCGACGGAGCATCGCAAAGACATATCTCGCTCATATTCGGATTCGTCGCGCAGCCTTCCTCGCGGCCTTCCGGCACGAGTACCGAAACCCATTGGAGTCAATTTAATTAACAAGGTTTAGTGCTCTATCTTGCCTCGCGGGGCCGCTAACGCCCGACCGGTGTCACATAACTACATATATAATACGCACACACATATATATCTCACATATAAAACCTAATACTCGACCTCTCCCCTCGCGATACGTCCATAAAGAGGTCATAACATTCAGCAAAGGTCGAACAATAAAACCAGAGGACTCCAACCTTTCAGCTCCCAACGTCCCATAATAATTAAGTCGTTAACGAAGCAAACAAGGCAAAAAAAAGTAAAAAAATACAAAAAATTAATGTCAACGATAAAAATGTTGAGAGCCTCATTACGATTCGGTGGCTCATTTTTTTTCTTCCTCCCACCAGGCTCCAAGGGGTTTCGAGTCTGTCCGAAGTGATTAACTTTCCACGTGGCTTGGCCTCGCGTTGATTATGGAGTATTTCGAGAATCAGTTGTGTGGGATGGTGTTTTGCCCCCCCCCCCCCCCCCCCCCGAGCCCCCCGCGATTATAGCGGCGCGGCGGACACACCGTGCAACCGTCGGGCGGATCTCTCTCTCGAAAGCTCGGAGCTCGCGTGCGCGGGTTTTGTACTGTGTTGGCTGAACTAAAATAAGCAGAAGTGGCTCCCGCGCGGTTATTGACGAAACGAAGTGAGATCGTCCGTGGTGATAGAGCATGGCCTTTTCGAGATGCCTGCAGCGGACGAAGAGGAGGAGGAGGTGGAGGTGGAGCGTTACATGTTGTTATATATCGCCTGAAAGCTAGAAAAAAAAGGAAGGAAAGAAAGTCGAGTAGCAGCTCGCGCTTGCAAACACCCACACAACACACTCACATACACAAACGGGCTCTGCTTTATCTCCTCGGTTCATCTTCCTCCTTCCTTCCTTCCGTCTGTTTTCCTTGCATAACGTCTGTTTTCCTTGCATAATTTCCAGTCTCTCTCTCTCTCCCCCTCTCGCCTCGCTCGCGCGACCCCCGCACGTCAAAATCGATGCACGGCGCGACGCGGCGGGTCCGATCGCCGGGGGATGTTAGACTCCGGGCGACGTGAAATCGTTGAATGCGCGGCCCCGTATCGGGCCAGGCGTTGTCTGCGAATTGTGCAGCTAGAGACAAATTTGCCTTGATTTCGAGGGAAATCTCCTCTTGATCTATCGTGTCCCATCGACTCGAGGGGAATATCAATGCGAGAGCTGAGAGGGCGATATTTCTCGTGCTGATATTAGAAGTTACGATAGATGCGATTTGTTTGCTGTAAAATATTGCAATGTTTGGAAAAGATTTCAGTCTAAATATTCGATGGGTTAAGTTAAGTAGGGGTAAGTTGGGAGCATTAAATTAGGTATGGTTAAGTTAGGCAGGTCTAAATTAGGCAGGATTAAGTTAGGTATGATTAAGTTAGGCAGGATTAAGTTAGGCAGGATTAAGTCAGGCAGGGTTAAGTTAAGTATGGTTAAGTTAGGTATGGTCTAGTTACGTATGGTTAAGTTAGGTTTGGTTAAGTTAGGTAGGATTAAGTTAAGTTAGGTCAAGTTATAGGTTGGCTAAGGTCAACAATTTTCTCGTTAATCCAACGAACAAATCGCACTCAATCGAAACCCCAAATCTTCATCAATCAAAAAACCGCGAACCTTCTCATCCACCTCATCACCCCCCCCCCCCCCCCCCTCTTCCACGCGTCGATTCTCCTCGTGCAGCGCAGCAATTTCCAGTCCATTCGTACCCCCGCGGCCTCCGCGTCAAAATCGATCGAAACCCACAGACCCACCGCGCGGTACCCACGAGAGACCACCGGTCTGTTCCGCTCGGAACTTTCGAAATTCGAATTTACGATATGAAATCATTTGAATGCACAGGCATATCAGCCGGGCATATTTGCCCGCGCGCGGAGAGTTGTGGCAGTGGTGGTACGAAGTAGCTGCCCGAGTGCGAGAACTCCAGCGGCGGCGGTGGCGGAGGATCCGCGTGTGCGCGCCCAGCCCCCGAGCCTATCTTTCGTTGCACCGTGCGGCACAGTTGCTAGCTAGTTTTCGAGAGATAGCGCATATAGTGGCGCACAACTGCTTCACGTGTGGGTGTGTATGGGGGGGGGGTGAGGGGGAACGGGGGACGACGGGGCGAAGGGCGGAAGGGGCGAGGAGGGGTTGAGTTGGGTGCGGAGAACCGAGCATCGACGCGAGGCAACGCGCGCGACTCTCTCTCTCTCTCTCCACCCGTCGCGCCACAATGAAACGAGGTCAAAGCTTTCCTTCTCTCCCGCGCGCGCGGGCAAAGCCGGGGAAATAACTGATCTCCGTGGCAAAGCCACGGGGAAATACCTGACAGGGCGCTCGCTCGGCTGTGCAGCGCGCATACCGCGGCCGCGGCGGCGATGTCGCGCGCGCGTTTTCGACGCGGAACACACGGCGAAGGACGACAAAAGCCCGTGGCTCACGCGCGCGCAGCCGCTTCGATATGGGATCGAAGGGGGCCGGGAGTCTTTGGAGAGAACATTTCGAATTACGGTTCCCCGGGTGTTACACGTCGATTTGAATCACGATCGTGACTTTTTTTTTCGCTGTTTCGGGCGAATATATTCGTACGTTGAGTGAGTAATCGATTAGGTCGATTGACTTGACCTGAGTTGATTTGATTTCTTGGCTTTTATGCATTTGATTACGCCGTGGATTAAAGTGTCGAATCAAATTTCCCCGCCGCACTTTTTTCGCCTCGTGTTATGAACAGATTTGCAAATTCCTAAATCTTTTAGTAATAAAGTTGGTGGCACAATTGGTTTTGTAATCATTAATTAATAATAGTAACATGGAGTGATTATGACATAATGTGTACATTCCTCAATGGCTTCAAAGAATATTTTTTCTCAACAAAATTTCGTGGTAATTTCCTTTAAAAAAAATGAAAAATACGGTTAATGCATTACGAAAGTGACGAAGGACTGTGCTCTTCAATTTTTAAAAATTAAAAATAGGGTCATTTTCGATCAAATGTATGCAGCTATGCAAAAGATCACGCATCATTTTATAATCGCCGCAGGTTATTATTGTTTTATTACATCTACAAAACAAACCGTATACTGTAACATTTATTTTTTAAACTAATAATGAGGACTTACAGCTCTGGTTGCAAGTAAGATGAGAAATAACAATAATTCGTTATTATTATTATTATTATTTATCTACAGGGGAGGAGAGATAAAAATAATGGAATGAGGGTAGTGAAAAGGGATAGTAAAAAAACGAGATCGCTGTATGTTGAAAAATAAAGTACAACAACAACAACAACAATAATAACAATAATAATAATAATAATGACAGTAGTACGAAAAATAAATCATTTTCCGCGAAGCATTTGGCTCGAGACAAACGGCAGACAAATCGTGGATGATAATGCAACGGACACACATACAGACCACGCACTTATCCCAAAGTTACGCGTGACTAAGCCACGCGCCATGGCGACGCGGGCGAAGCGATGCCGCCGCGCCTAGATGCGTGACGCGTTTTCACCGAGGCGGTCGCCGATGGCGGAACGCGCGAAATTGTCAGCGAAATACATTTTCAGGCGGTGTTCCGTCGTTGCAAGCGCGCGTCGGGTCTCGCGGTGGCGGCGGCGGCGGCGGCGGAACGGCGGCGACACATGCGAGTACATCAGCCAGAAGCCTCCGCAGCCGCAGCAGCAGCTTCAGAAGCGGCTTCAGCATCAGCAGCAGCGGTAGCAGCAGCAGCAGCAGCTGGTTGGAAAATGCTATAAATAAAACCTCAGCCGTGGACTGCGGTTCGACGCGAAAAGGGTTTTAACGACTCCAAGCGACGGAGGTACAGAGAACGAGAGCCGCGCACAGGACGGCGGGACGACGACGACGGTGGCTTTTCCGCTATGTATTATATATTCAATGTTGCGAAGGACACCGCAGCAGGTTTATGCAGGATGGAGCAAAAAGTGAAACAGTGCATCGTGCTGATAACGCAATAAGAGTGTAATGCAGGGAGGGAGGTTGAGAGCGGGGCGAGGAGGGGATCGGGGGAGGGGGGGGGGGGGGAGGGGCAGAGTCTTGGTATAAAAAGTGGGCTGGAGGGGCACAGCGTGATAATGGGTATAATGGTGACTTTGAGAGAGGAATATAGAGGAGGAATAATTAAGTGGAAAGAGTTATTAATTAATTCACTTTGCGCGCGGGAGGCAAAAGTGCGATTACGGATCGTAATCTTCTGTGTTGTTTTTTTATTTTGCGCTCGAGGTCTCGCGATCACGCGAAATAGCGATTTTTTTGCATCCATCGGTTAGGATTTTTTTCACTGGACCGTAGAAGCCGGATTTATGGATTTTGGAAAAGATTGAAAAAATTGTTTCAAAAATGGATTCAATTTTCTACAAAAATTGGGTTATCTCTGAAATCGAGTGAGAAAGGATTGCGATCTATGTTTTTGGGTCGATATATTGTAAGGAAAAATATCGATGTTTCGAAATCGGCACTCATAGTCGATTTTTTTCGGTGCGAAAGAAACTTGGCAGTTGAAAAGTTAATCATTTTTCTCGCAGATGGAAAAAGAGTCGGGGCGAAATTCTTTCAGCCCGCTGAAAGTTCTAAACCATCCTGGATACGATATTTTTTTTTACATTTTCCATCAAGTCCCCCTGACTCCCTATCAATACTATTTTCGCGCGTGCAGGCGGGGCGATCGAACGAAAATTCATTCAACCAGTATCCGCCGGAAATTGGCGAAATTCATCGCGAGTTGTCGACCTGCGAGAATTTACAGAATTTACAGAGTGCGGCAGGCCGAGAACGGCGAGCAGCAGCAGCAGCAGCAGCAACATCGGATCCTCCCTTACGACGAGCCAGCCAGCCAGCGAGATTCACGCCGCTCGCACGCAGCAGCGAGCGCGCGCGCGCGCGTTCCTCGGTTCGTTCGAGTCTGCATTCTTTGCTCGCTATTTTTACTGCGGGCACGTGTGGGACGTTACAGCGAGGAACGAGGCGCGAACGAGTACACCGAGCCCCGCGAGATCTTTCGACTACATTTTATAATATGTGGCATAAGAAAATCTATGCGTCTCGCCGGGCTTGCGGTCCGCCCCCGTGCCCGCGCGGACGTGGAAATTATAAACTCGCGACTTATGCGCCGTTAATCCATATCCCGTGAAATAATAATGGCCACGCTAGATGAAAACACATGTTCGGCGCGTTAGAATTCGCGATGTCGCGGACGTACGAAAATAATTCAAATATCTGCAATGCGTCAAAATATCAATTTATGTATTTATGTATTATTTATGCTAATAATAATATCTATTTATAATAATAATAATAATAATAATAATAATAATAATAATGACAATAATAATAATAACAATAAACGGTAAAGGAAGTAAAAAACAACGAATGTGAGGTTAAGAAATATATGCTAATATGTAGAACCTATATAATAATTCTAATGCTGAAAATGTAAGAATGGCTAATAAATGCAATACGATAATAATAATAAAAATATAAACGTTGCTACGAATGAAAATTGACCGGCGCGTCGAGTGCGCTTGCGATTTCTTTCGCGAACGTTTTAAAATCTGTTGAATGCAATTTTACACGTGGACAGTCCGCGAATTCGTGTGCGTGAATTCGCGCTCACTGGGTCGTCGTGTGCGTCTCATGAATGCACAGAGCTGCGCTGTACGTGCAACGAGGCTGCACATCCCCCGCTGCAGTTGCGCATGAAACCGCGCTGCCTCTCTCTCTCTTTCTCTCTGTCTCGCTCGCTCGCTCGAGTGGAGAAAACGCGTGGCTTTCCCAACTAGAATTTGAGGCCATGTCGAGCTTTGTCATGCGAAATACGTGTATTCGTAGGACAAAGGAGCGTCGGGAAAAAATAGGCCTGGCCGGAGATGCGCGAGGAGCTTATTTTTATTGTCGTCTTTCGTCTCGGAGGGACGAAAATATTTCTGCGCCTCGACTAGGGTCTATTCAGGAGACTCCGAGTAAAGGTGACTTTAAGTAGTAGGGTTGACAATTGTATTTTTTTTTAATGGAACTTAATTAGCAAATAGTTTAATTAAAAAATATGCCCACGAATAAAAAATCCAAAACAAAAATAACTTTGGGTTTTTGTGTTTCTCATTATCATTAGAACCAATCATTAATCAATCTTTAGATTGATTAATGATTGATGATTAGATAGATGATTAGAGTCAATCATTAATTATTTACGGAAATAATTAACATTTAAAAAAAAATCCCCTCGAAACAAAAAACCAAACACATTCCATTCAATTGTTTGTTGTTGAGATTTATTGTATTTCCAAATTCCTATTAAGACAATAATTCATTTTTTAGCGAAACACAATTAGCAATTTCTAAAAGAAATATTCCCTAGAAATAAAAACGTCACAAACGTCCAACTTAATTTTGTTTTTCAATTTTTAACTACATACGTGTAATCTAATAAATACTAAATACGTTATGTTTCTGGTCGAGAAACGACCGACGAGTCACGAGAATTTCATCTTGGCAGCGTAGAAGCAAAAGGACGCGAGATGCATTCCTCGCGGTGTCGCTGTCGGTGAAAACAAATTCCCGTCACCCTCGTCGATATTTCACAAAAGCCAGCGAGTCACCTACTTCGCGGGGAGGGCGACGCCGAACCAGGTCAAAATAACTCAGGTGATGCGTTCGCGGGTTAACGCGGAGCGCGGACAAACAACTGCGCGCCGGCTGACAATGTGCCAGCGAAATATCGTATCGATAATGCACGCACATGCGGTAATATATAGCCCGCCCGGCGCGGAGGCTGCGGTTTCGCGTATCAACGCTCCGGCTGCGCTTAGTCCGCGCGCCTGGCGAGATACACAATGTGGATGTTGGAGCGAGGAATTGTTTGAGCGGAGCCTCGCGGTATTAGTTCTCGTATCCACGCGCAACGTCGGATACGCGGGATCATATAAATAACTTTTTAACACGTGCTCGGTACAATAGTATATTATTTCTCGTTGCTGCGGCTGTGTAGTATGAGGCACGTAACACGATGTCGAAGCTGTTACGGCCAACGGGGGCTTTTGATATGAACCATCGTAGTCCGATTATTACACAATTTTAACTGGGTAATGCAGTGTAGCCAGCTTCAACTGCATGTTTTATGACGTCACAAGTCGATGTTTAAAACGAAGATTTTCGCGAGCTTGATTTTGGTGATTTTCGATTCGAAACTGGATCCACGATTTTTGGCGAAAAGAAGGTCGAAAGAATTCTTTTTTTTTTCAAAATCAAGTTAAAGTGTTTTGACAAAAGTGTTTTCGGGGATGGAATATGCGAGTTGAGAACGATGGTACAGATCAAAAATCGATGTTCTGAAATTAAAATTTCGTAAAGTCGATTTTGATGATTTTCAATTCGGAACCGGATCTACGATTTTTGGCGAAAAGAAGGTCGAAAGAATTCTTTTTTTTTTTTTTCAAAATCAAGTTAAAGTGTTTTGACAAAAGAATGGAAAAATGGAATGGAAAAAGAAAAGTTTTCGGGGGTGGAATATGCGACTTGAGAACGATGGTACAGATCAAAAATCGATGTTCTGAAATTAAAATTTCGTAAAGTCGATTTTGATGATTTTCAATTCGAAACCAGATCTACGATTTTTGGCGAAAAGAAGGTGGAAAAAATTATTTTTTTCAAAACCAAGTAAAAAAGATTGACACCAGTGTTTTTGGGGGTGGAATACGCGACTACAAAACGATGGTGCAGATCAAGAGTCAATATTCTGAAAAGAAAAATGTCGTGCGTTCGATTTTGGAAATTTCATTCGTGTGGTATTCGTCCCGTGCGAAAAAAATTCTTTTTCCAATACCCTCTGACGTTGGAGTGTCGCAATGGCGCAGAAGTAATAATTATACGGGGACACATCAAAGATTAAAAATGCAATCCCGGGTCTGACCTCAATCGGGCATCGAGCTTCGGAAAAGGTGTATTAATGATTAAACACGACACGAGGATACGCAAGTGGATACTCAGCCCGAGTCGCCGGTGATGTGTGTTACCGCCGCTACCGCCGCCGCTACCCTTGAGCCTCTAATCAAGGTGGACTTTGCAAAGCACGAAGGTACACACAGTGGACGCGAGTCCGGCAATCCATAATAGGCTCTGCTTATCTCCCACGTGTTTTATTAACGGCAATATACTTCCGGTGAATAGCGCCGCCCTACATGTGTGTCGCGCGCCTGAATAATGCGTCTCGGTGTGTGATGCATGTGCGCCATAAATTTCGCGTAATCAACTGTGGAAAATCGAAAATCCGATACGTAGATTCGGGGACCGTGGAATTCCAATTTCGAGATGGACTCGCTCGGCCTTCGCGCAAGATACAATCGGGAGGGGGTGGCAGAAAAAACGTCGTTTCACGATTTCTTCATTTTCCGATGGTTCAGGTGTCGGTTGTAGTTTTATGGATCGCGTAATTATTTTCTCTTTAGTTACACCACAAAAATGTGCCAGCGAGGGGGAATCCTAATAAATCAATCTAGGGAAATTTTACGAACTTCCTGGAGTTCTTCCTGCTGATCTGATCGTTAATCAATAGGTCGATGATTCCAGAGGTGTTTTTTTTTAGTTTCTGGGATTATTTTTTACTTTCTATATATTTATGTCGCTGCGCCGCAAAATCAGTGCAGAGCTCAAAAATTGATATCTAAGAAAGACACGATTTGTTTATTTTTCGACGGTTCAGATGTTTGCTGTACATTTACGGTTCACGTTACTATGTTTTATCGTCACACCACCAAAATGTCCAAACGACAATCCGGAAAATCCTGGTAAATCAATCCGCGCACGTTTTACGAACCTGACTTTTTCCTGCAGATCTGATTGTGATTCGATCAATCGGTAATTCCAGATATGAACTTAGTTTACCAAACAATTTTTGTATTTTTAAATAAAAAAAAAAAAATTTCGTCACGTCACCAGAAAATCAGGGTTCAAAAATTGATACTTAAGAACGTCACGAGAGGCGCGACGTCTCCGCTTTTATCCGCCAAGCAAAACCACTCGACGCGAAGATCAGTGTAACAGGATTTTGCTGATCCGAGCCTCCCCCCCCCTTCACATAACTGTAATTTCGCCAATAGTGCAGTTTCCGTTTGCGCGAGGTTCGCCACTCGAGCGGGATTCGATATACTCGAGGATCGGAAAGATTAGAGGAGTCGCGCGGGGGGGGCTGAAGAGCCGGATGCCGGATGTGGTTTGCGGTCCACTCGACCCTGTCCAATCGACCATCCCTCCGACGTTTTAGTGCCCCCGAGATAACGCGCCGGGGGCATTCGACGTCGAGACACGCGGCCCCCGCGCCACGACAGCGCCAGTCGATTACTCACGAGCGAATAGCGCGCCGGTCAAGTGGACGGCCTCGAGTGTCCCTGAGCTTAGAGCGCGCGAGCCTGTACATCCCTGAAATCTAATGTAATACCGGCCGGATGATAAGGCGCCGCCGCTGATAACAACTGTCAGCTCCGGTGCAGAAGCATTTTTCATCCTTCGTTACGCTGCTTGAAAAAATCGTGCACAATGCAGTTGGTTCTGACGGCCGAATATTGTGCTTTTTTTCATTTATCAGTTCGGAAAACTTCGTGCAAAATCTACTTACAACACAATTTTTATAAATATTTTGGTTTCTTTTTTTGTTACTAATTTGTCAGAGTCACTCGAATATAAATATTTGCAAAATTAGTGTTTAATTTCAGATACATTGGACCTACGAATTTCTGTATTGCGGTAAAAAAAAATGTTTTACCCCGAGTGAAAAATTGTGGACGAAAAAAATGACAAAAATGCATTACAATTAAAAGAAAAAGAAATCTGCCCTCAGAGTTTTTTTTTTGCGATTATTTAATAACTTATCTGTTACCTGTGGGAATCGTGACTTCTTGAACCAATTATCAACTATTTTTATCTCGAGGAGGTAAAAAAGTTTGATTCCCAAATTATTGGAAATATTTATCCCACAGATCTACACGAAGTTTTGAAGACAACAAAAAAGTTACAAAAATGGTTTTAATAAAAACAGCTTGAAATTTAGTTTCGAAGACGTTGTATTCTTTATTTTCGCGCCAGAGGCGAAATGAGGTTGGTCTATCACGATTTTTCCATCTTAACAAAAAAGCAAGTGTCCAGCGATGGGTCAGTAATGGCTACTCCGCCGGACAGTTTGAACCCCGCGACACGTGCAGACGGTTTCAGGTAATGGGTCAGCCGCGATTTGTCGTTCCCCATATAACCGTCGTTTATGACCGGCGCTGCGCCTCGTCGCAGCGATAGCAATATCGCTCATACATATATGTATATATCTGTACACAATATATATAGATATTTACGTGTGCAGCGATTGCTATACAATAATAACAGGAGTGTGACACGAGGCCCAGGAATATAACCCGCGTCAACTTGTAAAAGACTCACGTGCATAGTGCACGACCGCGTGGTCTGAAATAAACTGCCGCTTTTACGAGAGAGTGCGATGAGGAAAGAGCAGCTGAGTACGAGAAGCTGAAGGGTGGAAGGCGCAAAGGGAGGGGTGAGGGGGGGTTGCTGGGTGAAATGATATAGCGACAGTCGTAAAATGTTTATTTTTATTTTTTCCTCCCGCGCACTTTTTTTTTCTTCCTTATCGCCATGAATAATCCGTCGCGTCTATGTCAGAACGTAGCGACGCGTGGATCGACTAGAATCGTAAAAACGTGCTTTTTTCACTTAGCCGAGGATCAGACTGCGCCCCGCGCGGATTATCACGAAATATTCCGGCCGAACTAGTTTTTTACACGCCTCCCGATTTTTCGTGACGAAAAAATCGTTGGGGAGTGACTGGAAAATTAGAAGAAAAAAAATTAAAAATAAAAAAAAACTGCTTTTCGTGACGAAAAAATCGTTGGGGAGTGACTGGAAAATTAGAAGAAAAAAAATTAAAAATGAAAAAAACTGCTTTTCGTGACGAAAAAATCGTTGGGGAGTGACTGGAAAATTAGAAGAAAAAAAAATTAAAAATAAAAAAAAACTGCTAGACGATGAGAATTATCGATCGGCGGCTAAGTGTCGCGACTTTGCTCCGCATATAGCGTCGCGCACAAAGTTCAGGGTGTGTACGGCAAACGACTTTGCGTGACAGCGAGGGATCAAACGCGACTCGCGGTGGCCACTTCCCAAGTTGCAATTCCAAGCGTGACAACAATTTTCGCATTTGCATCACCGGACGACGAGGATAATTTTTTTCTCTTCTGCTCGTTTATTTTTTTTTTTTTTTTTTTCGCGCTCGATAGCGCGATGGCTAATCGTCGCGCGCAGGTGGCCCCCGCGGGTCCGCCTTCTCCGCTCTCAATCGCTGCCTCGAAATACCGCATTGTCCCTCCTGGCTTTTCTCAACGGGAATCTCATCCTGCAAATGTATAAAAGAGCTTTAATATTATAGGAAGCGACGGTGGTGTACGAGACGTTGACCCACTTTCGCGGACTCTGACGGTATTATTATTTGCTGCACGGCCTGGAATATACAGATATACATATATATATACAGTGTATTATATACGCGAGTGTCGCGAATCCACGACACCCGAATTCACGCTGCGAAAGAGCAATTTTCTTCTGTGAAAACTCGGGCCCATAGAAGTGTCTCTTTAAATTTCCGCTACATCTACATCTGGCGCAGAAGTGTTGCCGGTCTTTCTGCCTTTAAACAGCCATTCCCTCCTCATTCATCTCAAACATATTCAGCCTATGAATTATTCCACCGAAATCACCGGCCAAATTAATCTTTTATTCATTACCGACTTGTTTTCATCGCCTTTTTTCCACTAAAAATCCATCGAGATTGCCGTGAATTAAATCCAAAAGTCGTGAATTTCGCTGCTGCTAAATAACTTCTCCTTTTGATTAATTTATCGCTGACATTCGAATATAAATATTTACAAACAAGAAACAAGTCGCAAAAACAGTTATTATTATTTTTTTAATCAATGTCTCAATGACACTTGGATATAAATATTAGAACATTTTTTCCCCTTCAACAAAGCAATGGAAAAATAAATAACGCTAAATAAATGAAAAATTCGAACTGTGGATTTTTGTGTTACAGTAAAAAAAAACGAGATAAAAATCGTTGGCAAAAAATGTGGTACAAGAGGCAAAAGGAAAAAAAACTGCCATCAGCTGTGGCGGTGCGAAAAATGAATTGTGCACGAGAGTGAGAATAAAGGTTAGCTATGTCGACTGGTATGTTGGCGACCTCACGTCTCGTCGCCTGCGCTCGCGGCGGGGCTTCAGGCCGGCCGAAATTTATATATAGTCGGCGGAATCGTTATTCGTCGGGGCGCTCGTTCGAGTCGAATAAAATGTTGGCTGTGGCCGCTAAAAACCGTGGAAGATTCCGTTCTCCCTCTCGGGTTCGCCCGACTGGTATGCGCGCCGGGCGCGTCTCTCGCTGTTGCGGGAAATGCACGATCGGGAGACGGAACAACCCGAAGAGTTTCCGGGACCGCGACGCACGAGTCTGCGCGTGTAATTCGAACGGGCGCAAAACCCGCGCGCGCCCCACTGCGGCATCTGATCGCGGCTCCTCATACTAAAATATACAAACTCCACCGCCTCGTTTATGACACTCATCTCCATAGCCCCCCCCCCCCCGCGCATGTGTTTCCGAAAATATTTGCCCGCTATACACGAAAAAAAAATTAACTGCCGCAACATTTTTTACGTCTTTCGTCGACATTTTCGGCACAAAATATTTCATTCAATTTGACAACTGTATTTTATTGAACTTTTTTTTACAAATATTACATTTAATATGCAACATTAAAATAAAATAATAAAAACGAATTGAATTTTTTGTTATCAATTTAATCAATTTTCTCTTTATTGACTACTATAACTTTTTTGTATGAATATTTTGTATTTTTGAAAAGTCTTACAACTTTTTATCCCACAAATATTAGATAAATGTATTAATTCATAATATCGCGCACAAGTGATCGATACGCGTATTCGTTTGATATTTGCAATATTTTAACCCCTCCGGGGTTGCTCGTCGATTTCATTTTCCCCCCTCTCTCTCTCTCTCTTCGACGTCGCGCGATCTCGTTAGTTTCAGGCGCGTTTACGTGCAGCGATACAGTGCAATTTGCCGGGCGATAACAGTTGCACGCACGACTCGTGTCGACTACGACGACGACAACAACAACAACGCTGGGAGAAGCGAGTTGAGCTCAACGATTGGCAAGCGAGCCCGAATGCCACCGAACGTATAGGTCGCATATACAAATATTTTTGTATAGCAATTTATTTTGTATATCCCTTTACATTATAAAAAGACCTCGTCACCGTCGTGTAGTTTAATCGAACAGACCGGGGTCAAATGACACATTGAAGCGAGAATTTTTCTAAACCACCAAGGGACTTGAAGCTAAATTTTTCGAAGTCCCCAAGGGACTTGAAACTAAATTCTTCAGGCGCGCGAGCCACGTAATTCTCGAGTAATATATTCATTTATATTTATATTTTTTATTTGCACAATCGAAAATAAATAAATATAAATAAATGACGACGCAAATAAATTCGTCGCCTTGGCCATGACTGCGCGACGATCGGTGGGAGTGCGCGAAGGTATAACGTACCGCATTTTGCATTTGCACTATAGCTCGTTATCGTTGTTATCGCGTCGCGAAACTTCTTCTCTTATTCTTCTTCTGTTTCGCGTCGCGAAACGAAGGGAGGAGAGCAAACAGCGCGCGACGCGGAGGGCGAGAGAGAGAGAGGGAGATCGAGGTGGCCGCACGAGTCGTCGACGAGTCACCTGGGTCGAGAGAGGCACGCGGAGATCGGCGAAATGCTAGTAGTATGCGCGCGCCTCGGTCCGACCAACGCGCGCCGCTACTACTACTACTACTAGTACTATTACTACTGCCGCAACTGCCATCTCGGAATCCGCGTACTACACGTCTGCCCCGCGAATATTGTATCGAATCGGCGCGTGCAACGAACCTCGATGGACAGACGGGCGTCTATTAACGCGACTGTCGTAATGAACCCTCTAAATAAATTGTTTCGGTGACGTCACCACGCGGACGATTGAAATAGAAAAATGACAGAGCTTCGGGTCACGGAAATACTTCTTTTTTGTTGGGGATGAAAATGATTTAATGTTTTGCCTGCGAGGCCATTTTTGACAGGGAAATAACATTTTTTGTTACATTTTTGTTTAAAGAAATGATTTTACAATTTTATTTTTTTAGTATTGTTACAATTTTATTTTTTAAATATTGTTATAATTTTATTCTTTTTAATTTTGTTACAATATAATACTTTTAATGTTGTTAAAATATTGTTTTAAAAAAATGTTACAACTTTTTTTAATGTTGTACATTTATTTTTTTAAATGTTTACAATCTTAATTTTTTAATTCTCGAACATTTTGTGGAAATTGCTATTTTTGCTTGGAACGGGAGGTAAAATTCCAAATTGTTGACATTTCTCGCGATTCCAACGTCATTTTTCTGATTATATTTGGAATCGTTTGTATACAAACGTGACGTAAAATCGCCACAGCCATTAAAATATTGGCAACACTAAGGCGCGCGAAGGGCGCCGGCTGGTTAGTTAAGTGAGCTCTAGATAGAACGTCAGACGCGTCTATATATACACCTTCGAATATTTCGAGATTTGTTTCTCGTCGCCCACGAAAGTAGCCCGAGAAAAAATGTGTCGGCCTCGGGTGACCCCGCGGTGACCGATTAGCGGCCGAATTAATTCACACAACCGACGGTTTGTTTGATGTCTCTCGCCCTCGGCCGGACGAAAAAAAAAAATCCCAGAGTTATATCCGTCATTCCCCGCGACAAAAATCTCGTCGACTCGCAGCTCGGCCTCCGACTCGTCGGTCCACATTAATTCCCGACGTCGTTTCGCAAATTGAGTTGCGCGCCCCGAGCTTCTCTCTCTCGAGTCAAAAGTCACGAGACCCGAAACTTCGCGTCCCCGCGGAGACGCAAAGTCGCGATCTGAGCGCGGCGACTGCCGAGCAATTTCCCGCTGACCCCGAAGAACTCGTGGATCAGCTGAAAAGAAGAATTAAAAAAAAAAAAAAATAAGAAAAAAAATGAGAAATGGAAAAAAAATGGAGGCAGTTGTCTCGCGCTGTCGTTTCCTATGTCCCTCGGGGCTCGAACTCTCGGGCGGTGCTTCTCGTTCCCTCCAGTGTTTCTACCGAGGACGAACTTATTTTCGTACACCCGGTATACCTACGCATTTAATTTGGGCGTCGCCTAGACGCGCGCGCCTGGCATACAGCACCGGCGACTTCTTGGCAGCCTCGACTCGTCGCTGCCGCTGCCGCTGCTGCTCTGCCGCTCCTCGACTCTTCCACTACGCTGGCTGCGCCGAGAGTCGCCGCATCGGCCGCGCTCTCGAATCGGGCGTTACGTCATTCGCCGATCTCGTGCACGCACCCAGAGCGGCACCGCGCGGACCCGCGTCACACCTATTTCACATGGGTGGTCTCGCCGGTTTTTCGCCCGCGGGGAAACGAACGGCCGAATGGTGCTCGCGACAACGTGGGAAATTTCATTGGTGTTTCACTCCTTTCTCGCCGAAAAATACGCTCGAAATTATTGGAAGTTTGCGAATTTACGAAAATCTCTTTTTTTCAACATCATTTTTGTTTCATTAACATTTCTCATTGCTTATAAATTAGAATTAATTTGTATTATAATTCTTGTTTTCGTAACATTTTTCAGTTTTTTGTAAATTATAATTCTTGTTTGAGTAAAATTTTTCATTTTTTATGCATTTCGATTCTTGTCCCAGTAAAGTTTTTCATTTTTTATTCACTGTAATTCTCGTCTGAGTAAAAAATTTTTTTTTTATAAATTATAATTTTTGTTTCAGTAAAATCTTTTTATTTTTTATGAAGTACAATTTTTTGACTCCATAAAGATGCGAATGAAGATTACGGGTGACTTTTTTGTGCTTTTCTGTGGGAAGGATGGGATATTTTTTTCTGCTTTCAATTTTTATGGTTCAGTTTGCGTCGACGGACCGAATTGGCTCAGCAACGACTCATCTCTTTTTACGAACCCTCTGAGCGGTTCGAGTGCAGGAATTTCTGCGCGAAGTTCCTGCCCGAAGGATGTACTCACTCTCGCTGGAATTTTTTTCCTCGCGCGGTAACCTTTTTACCGAACTTCCCGACAACTTCGTGCGAGAAACTCCGAATGGAAATTCCAGGCGCTCGGTCTGCGCGGAGATTCCAGCGCACGAGACTGCGAAAGCTTTCGTCAATCCACTTCATCTCGGTCAAGTCTCAAATGTTTGGGTTGAAAAAAAATAAAACTAAGCCGTCGAAACGAGTCAATAAAAATATTTCACTCACAAAAATGTTGCATCTTGTTGAACTCGGCAAGTGACACTAAAAAAATCACAAATTCGTGTCAAAGAAAGTGGTCCAAAAAAATTGCGAAGAGGCTGCAAAAAGCATTTGCGGAAAGGTCAAACCACTTCGTCTCATATCTTCGAGCAGAAAAAGAATTCTGAGGTTGAACTCGAGCTAATAAAAATATTTCGCTCACAAAAATGTTCCACCTTTTGACCAAGTGATACTAAAAAAAAGTCGTAAAACCCTGCCGAAGAAAATGGCACAAAAAATTGCGAAGAGATTGCAAAAAGAATTCGGCCAAAGTGAAATCTTCGAGTTGATGAAAAACAAAAAAATGGTGTCGATGAACCGAGCTTATAAAAAATATTTCACAAAAATGGTTCATCTTTTGCAGTTGGCGAAGGCTACTAAAAGAAATCACAAATTCCTGTCGACGAAAATGTTACAAAAAAGCTCTAAGCAGCCCAACATTTTCGTCCAATTTACGTGCGGCTGCTTTCAAATAAACTAATCCGACGCGAGCTCCCCTCGCGCGCGAAAAGTATGTTATGTTAGGCAGTGCTTAAATCACCGACTCGAAGATGCGTTAAAATAACTACCGACCATTTATCGCTCGCTTAAGATAAAACGAAGGGGACGATTAGAGCGGGCGATATTTTTATTCCGGATTTTAGCAGGAGGCGAGCGACCCCCATTGCCCCGAGACTCTCGTAGCTCTGCTCTCAATGCGGACGTATCAATATTGCTGGAATGCTCGGTGGAACCTTTGAGACGTTCCGGCGATTCTCCAGCGAATTCAAATAAAGAAGAGGCTCTTTGGCTGAGAGAAGGACGCGAAAGTAATAAAGTATATAACACGGCCTTTTGTCGACGCGTCGCCGTCGAGTGTCCAATTGATGTTTCGACGTTTCCTCGCGATTCGCTGAATAAACTAGCTACATGCAGGGAAATCATTTCCTCCGGTGTCCCATTTTCTTAGCCTCGTTTCTCAGAAATATCGCCCCAGATTTTCCGCTCCTATGTTCATGATATATTTTTCTGTATATTAAAAAATGTAATTCTCAACATATTTTTATGAAATCTTATCATCCATTTTACATATTTCATTCAACACCAAAAAGTATATTTAACTACAAAGACATAAAACGAAATCTGGTATCCAGTAAAAAATACACAGAAAATCTTTACATTGTGAAATATAAATAAAACGTATTTTTTACAATTTCTCCCCAAAAATTAACTATCGATTTTACAAACATTATTAACATTAAAAAGTATATATAATTACAAAAACATGAAACGAAAATCCTATACGAACGAAATACACAAAAAAATGTTTCAAATATTGTTAACCATGCAAACAAAACATATTTATTTTATTTTTATAACCAGATGGATTTTTTCTTCAAGATAATTTGCAAAACAAATATGTACGTAATATTAATATATTATTCTACGTTATATATATTTAATATACAACGTCTACGCGTGAGTGGGGAGAGGGAGCACCTCATCGTCGGAAGTGTATTTGTTTTTAACTATCGATTTTACAAATATTATTGACATTAAAAAGTATATTTAATTACAAAAACATGAAACGAAAATCGTATACGAACCAAATACACAAAAAAACGTTTCATATATCGTTAACCATGCAAACAAAACATATTTATTTTGTTTTTATAACCAGATCGATTTTTTATTCAAGATAATTTGCAAAACAAATATATACATAATATTAATATATACGTTATATATTACATATTACATACATTACAAAACATATTTATTTTATTTTTATAACCAGATGGATTTTTTATTCAAGATAATTTGCAAAACAAATTTGTACGTAATATTTATATTATTCTACGTTTTATATATATAATATACAAAATCTACGCGTGGGTGGGGAGAGGGAACACCTCATCGTCGGAAGTGTATTTGCTCGAAAGCGTCTGGCTCGCTGGTGAGCGCGAGAAACGTGTCTCTTCCGCAAACGTCTCGGGAGATCACGGCCGGCTCGCTGGCCGCGCGCAGCACGCCGAGGGCCTTGCGAAAGCTCCTCGACTCGGTAACGAGGGACACGTCGTCGTTACCCACCCTCGGTGTTTTTACTCTCCCCCCTCCCGCCGCCGCCGCCGCCGGTTCCTCTTATTGCACGGCCTAGAGGCGATCGTATATCTCCGCGGGCATAAACGCCCGAGGCGTTTAGAGCCGATCGATCGGCTCTACTGGCTTCCGTTCGCTTACCCCTCTATACACGAACAGACCAGCCGCTCGTCCGTCCCTTCCTCATCTTCTGGCCTCGCCGCACCGACCCAGCCATCAACTTGCATCGACCGCCTCCCTCGATGCCACCTGAGACTTCGACCGCGAAAAATCAAAATTAATTTTGTTAATTATTTCATCGATCAAATGCGGTTCGGTCGAACGAGTCCGACGAATTTGTCAGTCGATAACGAAAAAAAAGGATAATATCATATTGCACCAAACGTCTCCCTCGTTTCTTTGATCTGAGACTGCGAACGGGAAAAATCAAAATTTAATTAAATAATTATTTAAGTGTTAAATATATTTCAGTTGAATGAAACCAACAAATTGTTTAGTCAATATGAAATATCAAATTTGTCAGGTTTTAATTGCATTTATTCGTCACACGAATTTTTATTGAACTCATTTCCGATTTGCTCGTTGCGAAAAAAATATTCCTCAACCCCGCATTTTTTTATTGCCGCCGCATAGTTTCGAGCGTTCCATATTAATGAAGTTTATGCCCTGCGAAAAAAATGTCGAAATACGTGCATTAAAAACGACCTTCGGGATTATTAATTAAATATGCGATATAAAACGTACGTATGAATTTTCGCGCGTGTGTGCGTCGGGCTCGTACATCAAGGCCGCATTCTGGGCGTTCCGCTCCGAATGACCCTGAAATAACCGGCGCATCTCCGTCGCGTTTCTCATTGCGAGAATTTGTTACGGGAATGCAGACACCTCGCGCCCGACTTCCTTATGGGCTTTCGCGATGATGTACAGCTGTTTATGGCTATTACGTGAGTTTCCGCAACTCCCCGCGACGCTCGGAGGTCGCGCCGCGTCGTTAACGCCTCAACGTTGACCGTGTAACAATATACTTGTGTTTTTTTTTTCTTCTTTTTTTTTCTCTCTCTTCTCTCCTCTCGTCGTGGCAGATTCGACGGAAACAAGAGGAGCCCGCGCACTGTGTCGAGGGGTGTTCGACCCTTGATGGCACTCGACCTCGCGGCGTAGGCAGTGTAACACTCCACGTAAATGCCACATCGCCTCGACCCTCCCTCGCGGTTATCGCGGGGGCTAATACAGACTCGAGTCCTTTGTTCGTACGGTTATTAAGACGCGGGATCTCAGCTCTGCCACGTGCGCAATTTTTTTGATACATTTTATAAAAAAATAAATAAAATAATGAGGCAGAATTGTATTCGATAAAATTGAATTTGATTTAAATTATTTATTTGGGTCAAGTGAATTTAGTGAAACTTAATTTCGGGAAGGTTTGAAAATGAAATTATGCTAGAATTATAATGTAAAAATTATTAGATTTTATTTAAATTATTTACAGCCAACTTAGTTAAGTTAATTTTGAGAAGGATTGAAGAAAATACGCTAGAATGAACGAATGAATTATTATTTTTGATGTAATTTATTAAAATAAACCCTCTTCAAAAAATCACCGGGTAAAATATATCTTATTTTCGATGTAAGTATTGTTGTCGGGTTATTCGTTCTCTGATTGGGTGTCGGGATGCCTGCAACTTGCTGTTAACCAGCGAGCAGTTTTAGTTGTGTGCATTTTGCATTTTGCACTTTGACAGTTCTCGGGCGTGCGAGGCTGTGCACGTACGTACTAATATTATTATTGCATATGCTGTGAAAAAAAAGAAAAATCGCGTTTTTCTCGTCGAATTTTCTATTTTTTGGGTAGATACGTTGCTTTTCGAGGTTTGAACAAATTTTAGATTTTTTAGGGTTCAGCTTTAAAATTCTGTGAAATGTACAGAAATCAAGATACCGCATTCCGCCTTACGACATTCTCTTCCTTATTGATTTTTCTCTCGAGTAAAGGAAAAAACCTAGGCTCGATCGGTTAAAAAAAACAGTAATCTGAATTTTAATGCAGTGACGAAATTTCGAAAAAAGTGTGAAAGCTCTTTTTATTTTTTGTAAGTCTCTTTCGACACTTTATTTCGATGTATTTTTGCCCGTACACAATGAATTCGCCATTAGTTTTTCTTTGAAGACAATTTCGTTTTCACGAAAAAATTCCAATAACTTGATAATTTTCGATATTTTTTATTTATTTTTTCGCATCAACTGTGTATGGATATACACAGGGATGTAAAATAGATTAACGTATTTACTTTTCGCGTGTACTGTAACGAGTGTAACGAGTTGCGACGTCCTTAAACAATTATTTTTAATTACAAATTGGGGTTGAGCAACCGCTTGTCCTTCGCGACTTGGCGAACGGTTTGGAGATTCATCGAAGGGTTCACCGAGTTCGTAAACTTTTAATTAACGTCGTTGACTTCGGCATACACAGAGACAACTCGGGTCACTGCACCCACAGAGTTCCTTCCACCTTGCTAATCGACTTCATTAGCGCGCAGTCACCTATATAGCCGCCGACGCGCAGGTAGGACTTTGATAGCGTGTCGCATTCGCGGCGTGGGATCCGTTTTATATTTATACCGCCCTCGCGAACCAATTTATTAGGAACCGTGTAATGGGTAAAAAAAACAAGCATTTCCACGTCCCGGCCGAATTAATAGATTGAACCAGCAACGCAAATATGCGGCTGTTTACCAATTAATTCGAAGAGCCTCCATTTACAGAAATAACAACTCAAGCCGCATCCATCTTGCATCCGCCCTGGAAAATATATCTGTATATTTTTATACCCGCCGTGTAAATCCTATTTTTATATCTTTACAGTAAAAATGTCAGATGCTATTTACAATTTCATAATCTATGAACAGATTTGTTTACGTGCATATCAAATATTACGTGCAATGTACTTTAACTGAATAACGTGATAATTTTTGTTTCAATTACCACAAGTAAAAGTTGATTAGAAACAAAATTGGTGCACCCCGATTTCTGTTAACACGATGACCTTTTTCGTTCCTACATTTCGTTACATTAATTTTGTTTTTCCGTCATTTCAGTATCACTAAGTCATGAAATGATTTACACAGCAATCGACTGACGAAATATTCCGTTTTGTTTGCAGATTTCGTCGGCTGGGTTTAAATCGCCACCGCGCGCGTCTTCGCACGACTTTCGACACATTATCTTCGCATGCTTCGCGAAGTATCGGAAATACCTGCAGACTATCCAAGGAGCAGCGCGCGGATAAGATGCAGTAGCAACGTGAGCCACGAATAGCAGGTAAAAATCGGAGCAATATCCAATATCCAAGGCGAAGGAAAAACTGATTATACCGAATTAACATCGGAGTGACCGGCGAATTGGAATATTCGTTACGCAGCGATTTGGGGGTTTTACGACCCCCCCCCCCCCAATCTGCACAACGTAGTAAATCGATTCCTCTCGCCGCGCACCCCGGATGCACCTGATGTATATCACGAGCGGTCTGGCTACCCCAAAATCCGAGTTTAACGGACGAGACGCCAGCCAAATAGGCCGCGATCCAATGTCCCCGAGAGAAGCATATCTGACTCGGCACACTGTATCGGGATTGTGGTGCCCCGATACGACTGGACGTATAGAATTCAATTGGTCCTATCGCTCTATCGCATGTGTAGCCCACCGGACAGCCCACATGCAGCCACCTGCAGTATCGGGCGATGCATTTTCTTCTCTTTTTTTTTGCGCTACAGAATCCGTTCACAGTCCTGCGCAATCAATTTACTGGCGTCAGTCGGTAAAATTACCGAATATTTGCCGGTTCAAATGACCCAGTTTTTGCGCTCACCGTTCGGTGTTTAAAAAAAATTATTAAAAAAAAATGATTTAATCGGCAGGGAGATTTTTCTGCTTGAATTAGGCGCTGGTATTTTTTTTTTTTTATTGCCTGGGGGACCTAAGCGCATTTTTTTATTATTCGTGACTGAATAAAATGATGACCCAATATTTGGAGGCTCGAGTGACGCAGTTTTCGCACTCAACGTTTGGTGTTTAAAAAATGTATTTAACAAAAAATTATTTAATCGACAGAGAAATATTTTCTGTGCTTGAATTAGATCTCATTTTCTTAATAAAATTATTGGTGACTGAATAAAATGATGAGCCAATATTTGGAGGTTCGAGTGACCCAGTTTTTCGCCACACAAAAATATTTTGTTGGGAGCTTAAAGTAAACTTTCGTGAATTTTCTAAGAATTTCCAGAGACTCAGTGCGTTTATTTCGTAAAATATAAAAATATTGGCATCGGCTGGTGAAAGTAGCGAATATAAAATCGCAGGTGATTGAAGACAATTTTTAAGTGAACTTGAAAGTAGCGATTAAGATAATTCATTGGCGAATAAAATCGCAGGTGATCGACGACAATTTTTAAGCGAAATTGGAAAGCAAACGTTACTCAGATTTTTCCGTCTTTATTGTATAATTAGAAGGCGGCGATGGAAAGACCGCGGGATAAAGATTCGCGAATTATAAAAAAATTCGCGCGAATGACGTTCGAAGTGCAATGCGGCCTTTCACTCGAGTGCGACGCGGCCGTTGGGATGAAAGTGAGAAAGCGAGACGGTGATAGCGAAGCGTATTCTATCGGGACGAAACCGCCGGGAGGTCAAGTGAGGATTACGAGGCGGGCTCGGGAAACCGAGCCTACGCCATTACAGCCACGTACAGGTATACAAACCGGTGCTAAAACGAGAGGCCATACGAATCACTATCGTAGGTAGAAAACAGCCTGTCTCTCGTCTTTTCATCCCTTCCATCTCTCCTTCTCTCTTCGATGCCACGACAATACAAAAGGGTAGAGAGACGTAATCTACGTCTTTCCTGCGCTCGTCTCTCACTTGACTTACATGAATTAAAAATTCAGCGAAAAAAATTCTCTTCGCTATTCACGAATTCTTTTTTTCACTCGAAACCTCCATTTCTCGTATTTCACCATTGATCCTATATGGACAATGTGTGTTAAATTTCGTACGACACAAATTCGTCGTACATGCTGAGATGCTGAGATATCTATATATTCGAATCGTAATCTCAATGGCTAGGTGTATTGAAAATTTAGTGACAAAAATTCTGATTGACATCTGATTGAATTCTGATTCATGCCGATTTTTTTCCATTTTCAAAATCTGGTGATTTGTCTACTAGAATCTCAACGTCTTGAGTTTCGTTATTTTATACTTGAGCTCGATGACGACGTTTTTTTAACGCAAAATCTTTCGATCTGCTTTGATTCTGAAACCCAAACATTTGTCCCGATCCAGTGATCGCCTAGCGCGTACCGCACGTCCTCATCGATTGGGCGGTAGCAACGACTATTTTTAATGCCTGCGATCCTATTTCCTATTTTTAAATCTACGCACTGGCCTACGTTAAGTCGATTACACTAAAACTTTCCTCGCTGGCTATAAGCCTCGCACACTTGTTTCAAGTTTCCGAAACTGTTAGTGCACGAAGCTCAGTCATATTGTAACTCTGGGTGACCGACGATTGCTCAATAATTATTCAGGCGAGGAAACTAAAAAATTACGACTCATCAACGTAATATTGCCAATAAATAATTCCTTTTTTTTCTTCAATATTTTATTATTTCCATCTAAACCACGCAGAAAAATGTAAACGAACAGATTTGACATATCGATGTAACAGAAGAAAATTTCTTGTTACGTCAATATTTCTAGTACTGAAAGTTCAAGGCAGCTCGACCGCTGAGTTGTGTAGATGCAGATTACAGAGGGGTAAAAAGCGCAATTACGGGAAAACGCGAGAACTGATAATTGCCACCTGCCACATGACCGATCCACTGGCTAAAGTATTGACAGTTGGTGTGCGTCAATACTAAAGACACAAGAGTCATGATAAGGTGAGCCAGTTGTCACAAATTTCGCCTGCAATGTCGCAATCGCAGAGTCAAGAAAAATCGCAAACTGGTCCAAGCCGCACAGAGAAAAATATCAAGGGAGTGATAACATTTTTGCTGTGGTAGCTGAAAATTTTGCTGTGGTAGCTGAACATTTTGTTATGGTAGCTAAAATTTTTGCTGCGACAACAAAAAAATCATTAATATAACAATCGATTTGTTATCACTTCCTGATTCTTTTTTTCCGTGCCAACGGAATTATTTCTGTAATAGCGGGACGAAGTTTCCCCTTTACACTATCGTCAAATTTGAACTCACGAACCAATCGACAAATGGCATTTTTTAATTACATTTTTTTCCAAGCTCCCCGAACACGAAAAGCCAAATCGTCTGGTCACGTCGAATTCGGGCCCGCGATCCTACCTACTAACAGGAAATTGAAGACAAATGACTGGGGTTCGCTCGGTCGCGAGGCCGAGAGAACGTGGGCGTGGTTTGTGCCAATCCTACTGAGCGATAAATATGTAGGAAGTTGATACCGGCACAAAAGTCTGAGTCATCTCTCGGCTCCTGCATGCTTCCCCGTTCGCGTCTGCGTAGGGTAGTTCCGACGATTCACCGCTCTTCGCCGAATCGCTTGAGTCATCGCGCTTTCCCACAGTCGGCGATGTATACGGGAGATGCAGCGTTAGAAATTTATTCTTTCTTTTCCCTTCTTTTTCCCGCACTGTGTTTTGCTATTAATCCATCGTTTTCGTGCGTACGCTGAACCTGTCACGGAAAAAATGCTTTTATTGGGCCAACAAAAAAGTGACAACAAATGCATTTATTTGTGAGAAAGGAAAAATATTTTGTAACGCTAAAAAAATCTGGGTTAGAAAGATATTTTGTTAAGTTTAAAAAAATGTATTTTTTGGGATAGACAAAACATTTTGATACGTAAAAACAAATATTTTTCTGTGACAGAAAAAAAAAACAGTATTGCATTTAAAAAAATCCAGGACAGAATAAAAACTGTGTTGCATTAAAAAAAAATCCAGGACAGAATAAAAACTGTGTTGCATTAAAAAAAAATCCAGGACAGAATAAAAACTGTATTGCATTAAAAAAATATATTTCTCTAGGACAGAAAAATATTTTGTCAGCTTAGAAATTCGCCTGTTCAACAATCAATTGATATACAAATTTTCAACAATTGACGCATTTGTCATCGCGTCTTTTTTTCTCGTCAGCCGTTTTTTCTTGCTCCTTGTTTGCAAACGTGTGCGCGGACTGCGGTGTCGGTGCACGGACGAGCCCATAGCCGAACGAGGCCAAAGTTCGCGCACAGGAGAGACTGGTGAATTAGAGGTAGCGAAAGACTGGCAGGCGGCAGCCGCAACAGCGGCGGCAGCAGCACAGAGCCAGCAGCAGCACCACCGGCAGCGTGAACCGAAACGGGTGAGGCACTCCCCGTATGACCCAGAAAGCGAATAATCGAGCGACCGATCCCGAGCGAGCGGGGCGCTCGTACTTGCGCATGAAGTGAGGGCCGCCGCCCCATGTGTGTATAGAGCGCCCGGCGAGCATTAGACGTAGTCGTATTACTTACTGCCCCGTGGTATCTGTTACCGGCGGCTAAGAAATTGACGACTCGCCGAGGGTGGAATTATATACACCCGAACGAGCTGCGCAAAGAAAATGAGGCGGCGGCCGTTTCCACGAGACTTCAAACGGCTCTTGACTTGCAACGCGAAACTTTGTCACTCTTTTCTGTTACAACAAAATTTATGTACTTAGGACATGTCGTTTTTTTTTATCAGTGAGTCCGGTTGGCTTGTAACTTTTTTTTGAGGCGGTGGAATTCAGGCCATGTCATGAAATTGTGCTTTTCGCGATTAAATAATTGTCGAGTGGATTCTTCATTATTTTTTAAATACATTATTTTTTAACGATGGGGTTTTTTTGGCTACCAATTTTTGTGGCGGGAGAATTCGGGTCATTCATTAAAATTGTTATTTTTATCGTTAACTGATAGTCAAGGATTTTTATGATTTTTCACTACTTATTTTTGCTTTTTCGAGGAAAAAAAAGCCAGATTTTTCTATTCGCATCTCGAAATCGTGAATTAATTTTATGGGGATTTTTTTGTTGTGGTGCTGAATGCGAGCGCTGGGAATTCTCTTGTGACTGGGAAATTTCGAGGGTTCGAGTTTTTAGATCAAATTGAATCTCGGAATTCTAAAGTAATTTTGTTGGGGTATTTTTTGTGGTTCGAAATGTGAGCTGAAAATTTTCAAGCATTTGGGAAATTTCATGGGAACCCCGGATGGCGTAATAAAGCTATTCAAGGTTTCAGCTCTCGCCCTACCCGAGCACAGCTCCTGTCATCGAAGTCGGGGCGGCCCTTGATTTCACCCTTTTCACACCTTTTCACGGCGTTAGGTTGAACGCACGCGGGATATTGATTCGAGAGGGGTTTTCCAGGAGTGGCTGGCGCGGCGGGCGAGCGCGACGTCGTTGTCGTCGGCAGACGTCGTACGTGGATATAGAGATTTTTATTATCGAAGGCAGATCCTCGGATTGAGTGGTTTGCACACACGGCGCGACGTGCGCGCGATTTTTCCGCGGCGCCGCCGCCTCAAGTGCTGCCCGTTTCGAGAACTTCGATAAATTCGACGCATTCTCAGCCGGAGAGTCAATAATTCGCGTGCAAAATTCTTTCACAGTTTCATACGGTGAATTTCAATGTCAAATCGCTAAAACAAAATTCAGGTTGCGAATTTGTCACTCCGTTTTTATCCTCAAATCATAATAATTCGCCAAAATACAAATCAATCTCTGACATTTTAAAACTAAACAAAATTAACGTAAAATAGGTTTCTTTAAACGACTCCTTTGTCGTTAACTTAAAATAATCATAATTCACTACAATACAATTCAGTCTCTGCAAATGTAACTCCAAACAAAATTGACGTAAAATACGCGTTATTTTTTACTTTCGACTCTTTCGTCTTTACCCTCAAATAAGAATAATTCACCAAAATACAATTCAGTCACTGCAAACTTAACCCTACAAAAAAATTACGTAAAATAGGTGTCTTTAAACTTTCGACTCCTTCGTCTTTATCCCCAAATAATAACAATTCGCCAAAACAATTCACTCTCTGCAAATTTAATCCCAAGTAAAATCCACGAGTAGGTATTTTTCTAAACTTTCTTTGCAACACAAGCAGCCTGCGTCAGAAAGAGAAGAAAGAAATCTACAGTAGCCTGGAAATTGGGCCACCGGGATGAGCCAGAAATCCGGAGCGACCCAAAAGTGGGACACTAGGACATCTATTTTATCAAGATTTTTTTTTCTATCCCCCCCCCCCCCCCCCCCCCCCCTCCCACGATTTAATCACAAATTGGGTAATCGGAGCCATTCGAATAATCGCCTGGCAAATTCGAAATTTCCAACATGTTGTATCCATGTATCCCGTGTTACATCGTAGTATCATCATTATTACACGTTACATTATAGTATTACGATCGGCACTTAGCCGATGTAAATCGGGGCCCAAATGCCACGCAGTTTGTGCCCAGATGAGTGACGTCGATGCGGACGTCCGTGCAGCGCGTGTAGCTTCCGGTACATCCCGGGCCCTAATAATCCCCTCTCGGCCGTCCATATTTCGCGCAAAATACCCGCCGATGATTATTGCGTGGCCGGCGACTACCCCAGTGTTGCTGGTTGTACTGCGAGCCGCCGTAGTTTGCGAGCAGCCAGCGATAGCGAGGGGGAGAGAGAGAGAGCGAGTGAGGGGTGGGAGGGCGGGAGGGAGGGAGAGAGAGAGAGAGAGAGGGAGAGCCGTAGTAGTAGCTGCCGCCACCACCATTGGCGGGGGTTGCTGGCGAGGCCGGTCGAGTGAGCGGCGTGCACTGTCCGATCAATACGGAACACACAACCTTGCCAAAGCTCTCGCGACGACCGCGATCCTTCCAGGATCTCGCTCTCTCTCCCTCGGTCGGCTGTGCTCTCTTCTGCTTCTACCCCCCCCCCCCCTCCCCTACCCCCCTAACCCTCCTCCCACTCTCCGCCCCTCCAGCCTTCTCTCTTCTCTCTCTCTCTCCCCCCTCCTCGCCCCTCTCCACGCGTCCTCTCTGCAAAGCGACAACAGTATCTCACCGAGGAATCGATCTTTCACGGGGAAAACGATATTCGGTGGGTTACGAAAAAATGCGCCCCGTTCTTGGTAAATTTGGGAATTATTTTGCGTTTTTTCGATTTTCGGGAAGTTGTTCCATTTTTTTGGGGTCGGGACATTTTTTGTAGGTTTCTTCGTAGGTTTGTACTTAGTGCGTTATTTTTTTATATTGAAAAATTATTTTAATGGTTTTTTTTAGATTAGAATTCTCGTCGCAAGACATTTTGTACGTTGGAAAGTTATTTCGTTACGTCGAAAAACGACTTGGATACTTTTTTTTAGGTTGGAAAATTATTCCGTTACGGCAACGAGTGATTTGGATTTTTGTACAGGTTAGAAATTTGTTTCGTCGCACCGAAAAATGATCAGGATATTTTTTTGCAGGTCACAAATTTATTTTGCTACGTCAAAAGATGATTTGGCTTTTTTGTCGAGGTTAGAAATTGTTTTTGTTATTGTTTCCAGGTTCTCGAATTATCGTCTTGCGTCGGAAAAATATATTCTCACACCCTTCGGCTCAGGGGAATATTTCGCCGCGTTAAAGAAATTGTTTCGCCGCCCCTTTTGCGCGGCGCCGCCGCCGCCGAAATGTTTTCCTAAAGCCAACGCAACGAAACGCATAAGTCGTAACTTTTTCCTCGAATATCGTTTGCCGCTTGATCCCCCCCTCGGTGTTTGCGTTTTGCCAGCACGGTGAATTTCGGCTGATTTACCGCGCGCGGCGCTCGGCCGAAATCACCGGCCGCGTGAGGGGGGGACGCGAGCCCCGAAACTGCGCGCCTATAAAGTTCGGACGTAGCGCAGACGACTGCATCGAGCAGCGGCGGTCGCGGCGTGTGCGGACGAGAGAGAGAGAGAGAGAGAGAATTCTCGCTTCGACGTCCGCGAAGCGCGCGAGCGAGATTCGAGAGGAACCTCAGCGCGCACCGATCGATGGCGCCGGGACGCTTCAAGGACGTTTCTATACCCATCGCAGTTCCAGCCCCGATATTTATTATTATTATTATTATTAATATTATTATTATTATTATTATTATTATTTTGTCTTTTATTATTATTGTTATTATTTTTTTCCTCACTCCTCTCGACTTTTGCTCCTCGGCACTTTTTTGCTTCTCTCGAGTCGTCGATTGTATTTGAGACGCCTCTGGCGCTCGACGTTGTTTTTAATTGGGCAACGAGAATTAAATACACAAACGCGAGTCGAGCCGCCGACGCGGCGCTCGAGCCGCGCGCTAGACCGTCGCCGTTTTGAAAGTCGTGTCAACGCTTCGAGCCCTCGATTCTAAATGTAGAATAAGACGACGATCGGACGAGCGTAACTAGACTCACAACGGTTGACCCACCCCGATCGATAGCCCCGTCGCACTTCAAGGTCGCACGTTGAGTCGAGACTCAACTCAGCACTCTCTGTGGACTCTCGTTTCTCGACGCTCTGTGTCATTTTCTTTGATTTTTGGTAACACGAGCCCTCGACTCCTGTTCTCATGAGTCGAGGGCAGTGCTGAGGTTTCGCTGGCTTGATGTATTTTTTTTCTTTTTTTTTTTAGGGTAACGCAAATTTTGGGAATAGGTTTTGTGGTATTCCACGATCACCTTGAAAAATCTGTTAAGTGATAAATCATTTTTTTCTTACCTTGTTTGGTATTTTTTTTCTATATACATTTTGATAACTTTTTTTCCGTTATACTTTTTTTTGTTCAACGATTTGCAATCCGTAAATCGTTTAATAAAAAATATACCGAGTTTCGGATATAAAGTGGATACATGTTTTTTATACCGTTTATAGAAATTTAATTCGTGTTCGCTGTAATGAAGACGGTTTTTCAGTCCTATCGTGAATAATAAAAAATCGTTGAATATTGAAAGTCGAATGATATCCCGGTTTTTCGCAGCAACGAATATAATCGCCGCTCGCTCGAACCGCGCGATCAATCGATCGAACTCAATTCCCGGAATGACCTACATACCACTCAGAGCATCGAGTCTAATTTGGTGGCCGAAACTAAAATAACGCGACAAACAACTCCGCCACTAATTAGTTCAACAGTTGAACCTGCGTTTTTTTTTTGTTAACTCGAGTTTATCGTCGCGCGAACGAATTTCTAATTTCCCACCACGGAAGCACATTCCACTAAATTGAAGCCCTGCGACACGTGCAAAGCGTGAAAAATGTTGCGGTATTTGCAGCGTGTTTACAGCACCGAATTAAATTTACTTTACATGGTGTAATTCAGTTTCACGCGAATTCCGCCCGCGTTGCATTACATATTTTACTACATTTTACATTGAACATGGAAAAACGGTTAAAAAATTATTTTCTATGTTACATAAAAATAAATTAATATCAAACACTGTTGGATTAATTTTTTTATAAATTTAAAAAAATGTAGTTCCAGAAATCTTTTTCAGTCTTCAATGTCAAATGGATAAATTTCTTCGCGCTGTCTGCAGGAAAATAGATGGCTCAACGCGACTCGTATTATTTTTAAGAGCTAATTGCAGTACAATCCGAGGAATAATGAAATAATTACGGAAAGATGACCCCCTCCCCCCCAACCGGGGAGTCTTGGCCCCTCGAAACTTTTGCAACTATTAAAGAGGATCTCTTAATTCGCCAAAGTTTCCAGCACGGCCGAGAAAGAGAAAGAGAGAGACAGAACGAGGGACGGAAATTTCTCGAACACTTTGCGCAAGCAAAAAGGTGGGAAATGAAAGTTGCATCCACTCGTCTATTCTCCTATTGTCGTTTGCGATATCAACTACCCTAGGCAGCGAGCGCCCGATGTTCCGGTGTAAAAATGAACTTTTATGTACTTTAACGCCGAGAACGGCGGAAAACAGCTGGAGAGAATCGTTAAAAGATTAACGAGAGTTATATTTGCATCTCGCTTAAATAGTAACTCCCGAGCCTCCGCGCTGTTTCTATATATAAAGATCGCTGTAATATGCGGCAGGCAAATCGCGTAAAAGGCGCAAAAGAGGTAAACTCGAAAAAATCGTGTCTTCATTTATTTCTGCGCGTCCGTATAAAAACGTTCTTTTGGTTTTACGTGGTGAATGCAAAATCGCTGCAATATGCGATAAGGGCCAGTTTTGTAAATTACACAAAAGAGGCAAAATCGAAAAATCGTGTCTTCATTTATTCGTGTAAAAAAATAAACTGTTGATAACATTTTGTAATAAATATGCATCCGTGTAAAAAAATGTTGAATGCATCTAAAACACAAAATCGCTGCAATATTCGAGAAGGAAAAATCGAAAAAAAAGTTTCGTCGCTTTTGTTTTCCACTCGCGTGAAAATGATGATTTAAAAAAATGTTTAAAACAGAAGAAAAGTCGCGTGGAAGACGCAGAGACAAGTTTGAAAAATGATGTCGCTCGTTCGAAAAAAGCGGAATCTTTCGATTCCATCCGACAAATCGATAGTGGGACGCGGAAAATAACCGATGGAATACGCGGAAAATAGCGAATTCCATTTGTCGTCGGGTTATCGAGCGACTCGAGTGCCTCGGAATAGCTCGGAGTAGGCACGAAAAACGAAACGTCACAAATGCACCAAGAGTCGCTCTCTCGACGAGTTTTCGCAGCTACGCGAAAATGGTCGCTGCTTACAGTGCGAGCTTTTCGCGCTGTAACGAAACGAGTGATTTGCCACGAGGCGAACTGTTGTTATTATCGAGAAAATAGTTGGGCAAAGGAAGAGACGAGAGGAGGAAGAAAAGCGCGTTCGGCGTGTTGGGTGAGTCGTTGTGTGCATAAGAGAAGAACCCGACTGGCTAGCTCGGTGGCTCCGCGTGCTTTGGTGGCTACCGACTATAAAGTCACTTTCTTTATGATGGTTGGTGCACGGAACGAGAGACTCGCTGCTCGCTGTTGACGACCTCGACCCTTAACCTTAACCCCTTGTCTCACGATTTTCGCAGCAGCCGCGCGCACAGACTCGACCGCCGGAATGGACTATCCGACTCTCTGGCTCCCCGAGAGAGGCGACTTAACTTGCGATGCGGTTTTTTCAAATCTCCATTTGTTCTCGACGTGGAGTTTATTCAGAAATCCTTGCTGCGAGAATTCTCGTCGTTACGAATGTGTCCTTTGGTACGTCGGGACAAAAGTCAAGAGGAAAACGAAATATGGTGAATGAATTTTAGGAAAAATTGCGTTCGAATGTCAAGAGGATAGCGAAATATGGTGAATGAATTTTAGGAAAAATTGCGTACGAAAGTCAAGAGGAAAACGAAATATGGTGGATGAATTTTAGGAAAAATTGCGTACGAAAGTCAAGAGGAAAACGAGATATGGTGGATGAATTTTAGGGAAAATTGGTTTCCCTAAAATTCCCTAAAAAAAAAGGGACCCCGGTTTCCTCTAGTTTCTCGAAAGTAGCGACTTAACTAATTGCGATGCGGTTTTATCAAATCTCCATTTGTTCTCGGAGAAATTTAGTCAAAAATCCTTGCTGCGAAAATTCTCGCGGTTACGAATGTGTCCTTCGGTCGCCGGGAAGTCAAGAGGAAAACGAAATATGGTGGATGAATTTCAGGAAAAACTGTGTACAAATACTTCTTGACGCATTTTTTTACTCAGTCTGTTGGAATGAAATATGAAGCTCTGGTTTTCCGAGAGCAGCGACTTACCTTATTGTGATTCGTTTTTATGAAATCTCCATTTTTTCCTGGAAAAGTTTACTCGGAAATCCTTACTGCAGAAATTCTCGTGGTTACGAATATGACTGAAGGAGGAATAAAAGGAAAACATAATACGGCGGTTTGGGAAAAGTTGAGGAGAAAAGATTTTCAGGATTTTTGTAGATTTCTTTAACTTTATGGCAAAGGTGAAGGTTTAACTGATGACATTTTTTGCGTTTCCTCGAATTAACTTATGATATTTTCGCGAAATCTCCACTTATTCACTCGAAAGCCTTTGAATTTATTTTCGAAAGTTTATTTTAAGCTCCTCTTTTCTCCATTTCTAACGGATCTCGAGGAGCTCATAAAAAGGTCATAAATTTGCATCCTATCAGATTCGTCTACGAGCGTATGATAAAAAAAAACTTGGCTCTTAGCTCGATGTTGAGCTCGCCACAAAAAACATTGATTTTCTCCGACAGGTGGCGAGCCCAACAATTATTTTTATCGACCCTCAGCAGCCTGTAAAAAAATTCCCCATAACTTCCACACACAGCCAAATATTTTGCGCCCCCACGATTTAACTTTAATGAACCCAGACCACGACCCAACAATTTTAGTATTTAAAAAACGAAATTTCAAGCGTAAAAAAATCTTTGTTAATTGCCCACTTAATCTAATTCACGTCGCGTCTCGTCTCGTCTCGGCTAACGAGAAATTATCGTGAGACGCAGCAATTTGAGGCGAGACAGTGGCAAAAAAAAAGAAAGGAAAGGAGGGAGGGAGAACAAGGAATGAAATATCCGAGTCGGCGTCGAGTCCTCGGGGAATCTGTGTACAGCGTCGAAATGAAAACGAGAAAACGGCCGCGGGGTATATAAAAGCGTCGGGAGCTTCGTCGCGGCGGAAAAGCTGCTCAAACACGTTTTATGTACAGCTCAGCGCGAGGAGGAGGCGCGGGGCACGACGAGACCGAAAAGTCGAGCGCTCGGTCGGCCGATCCGGAAGGGACCACCGTTGTAATCCCTGCAATTACGCGCCACGTGCATCATTGGGGCGCGAGTAGCATCCCCCCCCCCCCCCCCCCTCCCCAGATGATACACATATGTGTGAAATTTCGTTTCACGAAAAAAATTCGCACTTTTTTCTTACCGATTACAAATTCGCCCAAAACATGTGAATCAATTTTCGCCAAAATCCACCTTATCCAAAGTGCTTGGTAATTTTCCTCGATGGTTTGAAAAAGGCTCGCACAACCTCGCAAGAGTCGCGTGTAAAACATCGTTTCACGAAAAAAATTCGCACTTTTTTCTTACCGATTACAAATTCGCCCAAAATATGTGAATCCATCTTCGACAAAATCCACCTTATCCAAAGTGCTTTGTAATTTTCCTTGATGAATTGAAAAAGGCTCGCACAACCTCGCAAGAGTCGCGTGTAAAACATCGTTTCACGAAAAAAATTCGCACTTTTTTCTTACCGATTACAAATTCGCCCAAAACATGTGAATCCATCTTCGACAAAATCCACCTTATCCAGAGTGCTTTGTAATTTTCCTCGATGAATTGAAAAAGGCTCGCGCAGCCTCGTAAGAGGCGTGTGTAACATTTCGTATCGCGAAAAAAAAAATCGCTTATTCTTTTCTTACCGATAAAAAATTCACCCAAAACGTGAATCCGTCTTATCCAAAGCGCTTTGCAATTTTCCTCGATGAATTGAAAAAGGCTCGCGCAGCCTCGTAAGAGACGCGTGTAAAATTTCGTATCGCGAAAAAAAAAATCGCTTATTCCTTTCTTACCGATAAAAAATTCGCCCAAAACATGTGAATCCGCCTTATATCCAAAGAGCTTTGCAATTTTCCTCGATGGTTTGAAAAAGGCTCGCACAACCTCGCAAGAGTCGCGTGTAAAACATAGTATCGCAAAAAAAAAAAAAAAAAAATTCGTCCAAAACATGTGGATCCACCTTAGTCGGAATCCACCATATCCAAAGCGCTTTGCAATTTTCCTCGGTGTGGCGTTCGAAAGGGAGCCTCGCGCGGAGCCTCGAAGGAGGCGCGATGAAAATTTCGCTTCACGGAAATATTCGCGCTCTTCGCGCGCGCCGCGCATAGTCTCGACTCTCGCCGGTCGGTTGAGCCCGTTGAGCCTCCCTCGGCGGCTGCGACGAGAGCGCAGAAAATAGAACAGAGGCAGAAGCGGGGCCGCCATGCGCTCGCTAAACTATTCCCGAAATGTTATTCTTCGCGTAATAGTTCGCGAGGGCATAACCAAGCCCCGCGGGGGCTTCGTGCGGGCGCGCGCGGTAAACTACCGGCACCCCCCGACGATACGCGTGATGTGTATATCGGGCGCGAGTAACCGCGGGGACTGCGGACCGTACTCGCGCACTTTTCACGGACGTGACGTCGCGAAAGGTGTAAAAGGGGCGAAATCGGGTACCGCCGACTCGACGACACTTCACACTGCATTTGGGTGCCGCTTGAGCCGAGCCAACCACACGGAGAGAAGGATCTGATAAAATTTACCGGACGCGATAGTAAAAATTACCAATGCGCCTGGTATTGAAAAGCCATAGCCGCCACCTGACGAACAGTACGAGATCTATAAGAATTTCTAACATATATATAATATTTTTTACCATATTTCGTGGTAAAAATTCTCATTGTTCTAGTTCTTCTCGATAGATGGCGTTATGTCTCCCCTCTACTGGAAATTTACAACACTTTTTACTAGAAATATGGTAAAAAGTATGAGATCCTTCTCTCCGTGCAGATTTCTGCGAGCCTTTTTCAAACCGGGGTCCATCGAGGAAAATTACTAATCGCTTTGGCAGATTCTGACGACTAAGGGTCGCAATTTATAATCCCAAGTTTGGACTGAAGTTTGAACTGAAGTTTAATGTTAAGTTTGAACTTAAGATGGGACTTCGGATGGAACGTTAAAAAAAGAAAAGTTCGAACTTCGGATAGAACTTGAAAAAAAAAAAAAAAAAAAAAGGTGGAACTTCGGATGGAGCTTGAAGAAAAAAGTTGGGACTTCGGATGGAACTTGAAAAAAAAAAGTTGGCTCTTGAGTTCAAACTTGGAACTTAAGTTGGAACTTGAGTTCAAACTTGAGCTGAAACTTAGAACTATAAATTCAAGTCAAATTTGTAGTCCCAAGTTTGAACTCGAGTTTAAATTCAAGTTCCAACTTTTTTTTTCAAACTAATTTCCAACTTTTCGATACAAGTTCGAACTTAAGTTTGAACTTAAGTTGGAACTTAAAATAAAAAGTTGGAGCTTAATTTCGAACCTGAATTCAAACTTGGGACTATAAATTCGACCCCAAGCTGGATTCTCATAGACTTCAGGGGATTTTTTGTTTATAGTGGTAACAAATAAATCGTGCAAAATATTTCCGCAGGCTGCGATTCGTTCGCGCGATCACCTCTCGGTTCGGGTCAGCCAAGTTTTGAAGTAGATCTTTTCATTTCCACGGGAAAAATTTCAGCCGCGCGCTAAGTGATAAAAAAAATGGAGGATGCCAATTTGTAGATGGACGGAAATTAAAAGCGAGATACGCGAGGTCGGGACGACGACGACGCCGACGACGACGACGTCGACGACGATGACGACGACGACGACGACCGCGTGCATCGAGACGCGTGCCAAAAGGAGATGCACGAGCAACAGAGGGACTAGCGTCGAGGCTCCAAGGACTCCTAAAAATAAATACTACATCTCCGCGGCCGAGCACGCGGAATGTCTGCGGAACGGTCTGCGGTTTTGGTCTTTCCGCTCCTCCGCTTCGTCCCTTTTTCTGTAAAAAAAAAGAAAATAAATTAATTGCGTCGATCCGGAGTTCGATGGATGCGACGAAATTCGTCGAAACTGCGATCGATTGATCCGAATTAAAAATTAATCCCAAACCCGACGCCTTCATTTTTTCGTAGAACCACCAGTCACGATGAAATGTATTGTAAAAATAAGGCTAATTCCAGAAGCGACAGAGCCACGAATTTATTGTCACGGTTTTTAAAAATAATTCTGTTCGTTTTTGGTGCCGATTTTTTTCATCGGTCTTTCTCGCTGGACTCCCGAGATGCAAACTTCGACTACGTTGTTGCAAAAAATTTTACGATTCGTCATCGAGAAAAAGTTTTACGAGTCGATTTTTTTTTGTTTGTTTTTTTTTCATCAACATCCGGCCTAACAAAATGACGATTGTTGTTAGCTGTATTTATTACACTGAAACAAATATTTTCGATGCCGTTTCCACAGAGTTTCGAATTCATTTTCACCATTTTCAGAAACAATTCTGTTCGTTTTTGGTTTTTTGTTTAGTCCGTCCCTCGCTCGTTTCCCGCGCTGCAACGAACTCATCCCGGAAAGCAATAAAAAGCTCAACTCGCCGTCCCTTAGATTCATCACAGCTCATTCCCTTTTTTTCCCCTCCCGGAACGCAATTTCGCGCTACAAAGGGACGAGAGATTAGAGATAGACCGGAAAGACTTTTCGCCCAGCATAATTCACAAACTATGACTTATATTATTATTATTATTATATTTATATACATATAGCTATGCAGATATATATGGGAATGCTTGATAAACGTCCTTGGCCAGAAAGCAGAATAAAAGAGGAGAATACGCGACACACAACGCGGCTATAGGGGAAAAATATGCGCGCTCGGTCCTCGGTGCCCGGTTTTCTTTTTGCCGGGCAAGTGGAACGCTCTGGTTCGCAGGGCTTTATATGCGGGAGCGACTGGGGAGGGGGGCGACGGCTACGGGCACCAGTAAAGGTTAAACCCGAACCTTGGAGCGAGTTTTAACGATCGCGCGCCCTGATCCCTTTTCCTAGGTCACATACACTTGTATCGCGTGCTGACGGGACTTTCCGTCTCTCTCTTCTTCTTCTTCTTCGCTTCTTCTTCTTCTTCTTCTTCTTCTTCTTCGCTTCTTCCTCGCCCCGAAGCACGTGTCTCGCGATTCGTCACTCACCTCGAGCGTGTCAGCGAAAACTCGTATCGCGAATCCTCCCACAATTCCCGAGATACATTGTGCGACACACCCGCGGTGGGAGATGCGGCGCGATCGCTTTTGGGGTCATCGCTTTGAGTGTCCTCGACGAGTCTGCAGCGGCGAAAAAAATCTTGAGACGAGATTTGGGGAGTAATTCGTGTGGGCGAACGTCGGTGGGAATTTTGTTCGCAGGGTGAGAGACATTTTTATAGGTGACTAGCAGGTTGTGATGGTTACATCGCTACATGCTCGAATCCAAATTAGATCGTTATGTGAATTAACGTGAAATTAATGTTCAAACTTGACGAAATCGATAAAAAAAATATTCGATTTCGTAAAGTTTGAAAACCCTATCCAAAATATATATAAGATTGTTGAGGGGGAACCAATTTTTGAGTTTTGGTTTGGGGAAGACAATTATCTTGGGAATCAATAACTATTTATGTGTTTTGAGAAAGAACATTATTTTAGAAATCAATATTTATCTATGTGTTTTGGGAAAGAAAATTATTTTAGAAATCAATACTTATCTATGTGTTTTGGGAAGGAAAATTATTTTAGAAATCAATACTTATCTATGTGTTTTGGGATGGAAAATTATATTAGGAAACAATGATCATTTATTTCTTTTGGTTATTTTTTTTCCTCGTTTTCGTAGGTCTGATTTTTATATGTCATTTCTGGAGAAAAAAAGTTGGAAAACAAAATTATTTAGTGATCGAATTAAATATTTATTAATTATTTTTTATCGTGTTTCCATGTTTCTTCGTACTGACTTTTGGGTCTGAGCATTTTATCCCCCTTTTTCGATTTCCAGTGCGACGTTTTTTCGCTCAATTTTCGAACTCGCCGCGGGGTTTGAGGAAATAATAATTCTCGACTTGCCGATTTTACGGCTGGCGAGCGATCGAGAGAGCCGACGGAGTTGTTTAGTTTTTCGCTCGAACCGCCTGTTATATTTCCCCGGAATCTGTGTCGGCCGAAAGTTCGAGAGAAAGGTTAATGCAGAGAGCCCGGACTCCACAGCCCCGAGGCGATGGGTTCAAGTTTGCACACAGGAACTCGGGCAGAGAATATACGACTATCGTTTCGCACCCCCGCGAGGCTCGGCGGGCTCTCTCGTATCGTAATATCGCCCGTGGCGAGATTCCCCGATCGCGACGGCCAGACGGAACAGCGTCAGCTCGGCCCCGGCTCGATGAGATTTTCAATCGGAGCTCCGCTCGTTTCTCGTATTATTAACTTTATCGCCGTTGTCGGGCGTCGTTGTATCGCGCGAATCTCCCGCGTTGACACACATAACCCATATTTATAACGGTAAGCGTTAACTGCAGGCAATACAAACAACGTTGTGTCGTGTTTGTCCAACGATACGATGTCCGTTGGTTGCAAAAAACTTCTACGATTCGTCATCGAGAAAAACAGGTTTTACGAGTCTGAGATTTTTTTTTGTCTTTTTTTTACATCCGGTCGAATAAATTGACAATTCTTGTTAATTGAATTTACAGATTGAAACAAACATTTTCCTTTAGTTTAGCTTTTCAATAAAAAAAAATTAAAAAACGGCTCAGCTGGATCGTGTAACGAAAATTTGTTGCACATTTTTTTGCGCATGGATAAAATTGTGGAGTCGAAAATTATCGCCAGGAGTGAAAATGAATAGTCATCACTTAGTCACTGGAAGTGTTGTGAACTTTTAGAGCGTAATGAGTAGCGATTAAAAATAAAGTAAACATTTCATAAGTATTAATAATGGATATTTGATAGATAAAAAAATTCTTGGTGGACGTCGATATAAATAAATATAGATTATTCTGATTGTATTGAAGTTCCTAATAAGTATTTAAAATATAAACGTTGACTTGGCGTCACTGATGAAATGACGAGACAAAATGTGAGGTTGTAATCAAAGAAAATTATACACGAAGCTGATACGCGCGGCTCTCGTCTTCGCCAGCGCTTCGCGCTGTATGTCATTGTTATCCAGACACTTTACGATGTAATCGTATATTGATGACGCACGGGAACGCGGATTAAATCTCACTTTCACGCACATTATCACCTTGGCGGTTGAAGATAACGTATCAATGGCTTTGCCTCGCAGTTGGCACTGTACACTTGATATATATATAGCACGTGGCGGTACATCAAGTACCTACATTACGTCCAAGTCTCCCTCGTTGATACTCATGACGCTTCTTTATTGCCCGGCGTCTGACGACGAAAAGCGAAAACCGCGAGATTTGTCAAATAGGGTTCAAAATCAACGTCAAACGAATTTTTGCACATTAAAAACATTTATTTTGCACGTTGCAAAACATTCAAGACTCAGCATTGAACGTTTTAAACAAAAAAATGTCTGTACGCAACGAACAAGGTTCAAAATTTATATCAACCGATTTTTTTGATATTACAAAAAATATTGAATACTAAAACCAAACCAAAAAACAAAAAATAATTTTTTTTTTTTCGATATTACAACAAATATTGAAAAGTAAATACAGAATGTATAAAACCCAAAAAATTAATCTGTGTGCAACAGTCAAGGTTCGAGATTAACAACAATCGAACTTTTCGATATTACGCCAAATATTCACGACTGAATATCAAATATTTAATGAATGATAAATAAACCAAATTAATCCGTGTGCAAAATTGAGGCCCATCAATGACCCTAAAATATTAATTCCTGCCACGACTAATGAGTAAAAATAAAGAAAAAAAATGAACGCAGATATTACAATAAATAAATCATCAAGCCCAACGACAAATTAGTAAATACCAAAAAAATGGCGAAACGATTATAAATTAAATGATAAATCTGTGGGAGGCTTCCGCAATTTTCCACCAGTTCTCAATATCCCCGGCACCTGATCTATCGCACCGCGTCGTAACGACCTCGTAAAGTGTCGGGATATTCGATAAATAAATAAATAAACCAGCAGGGGGGTCGGCCTGAAAATTCGCAGTCAAGTGGCGCGGAGCGCAAGCGAGTTGAGCGGCGGTGGCCTGGCGTCATCGTTCGCCTGGCATACTTTATCATCGCGTAAGTCGTCAATTAATTAATCAAGCCAATGAAGAGACTTCCGAATACATTTCGCCCGGGTCCCGGGAGCAGCGTCGACGCGTCGAAAACGACTCGGGCGATGACGACGAAGAGCGAAGTGCGTGGGTAACCGGCTCTCGCCCAAGGCCCATTTGCTACCTTCGTTAATTAAATTATAACGTGTCCAATCCATTCGTGTGTCTATATTCCAGTTGCCGGCAATCAGCCGCCCGTACGTGGCTCGTTAAATTGTTAAGCCTGACCGTTTTCTTCCTCTCTTACACACCGCGCGGTCTCCTCTCTGTCTAAGCACAATTTACTCCCTCGCGCTAGTAATGCCAATACATAGACACATCCAGGGCGACTAAGTTATACACCGTCACTCAGGGGTCTCCCCTCGTGAATCGGTTCACAGTCGCCTAGCGGAAAAACTTGGAAAGTCACCCCCCGGGGGTGGCCCGCGTTTTATAGTTAATTTATTTACGAGGCATTAAACAAAATTCCCAAAATTGACAACAGCGTTTTGGGGGTAGGATATGCGATTTCGGGGGCAGAATATGAGTCATTCTTGCCATTTTTGTTGCTCGTCTATTTTTTCGCCTTATTTAGTCTCAAGTTTGTCTCTGTACTCTATTCACCCTTGCTATTGTCTTTGTTGATGCACTCAGAAAAAATTATAGTAGAATACTTGGTCGAACTGTACCGATATAATTCGCAGGAGGAACGAGTTTGCAGGAGTTTGCAGTTATTATTTTTTATCATTATCGTAACTATACAATATAAACGTCTCCCCTAGGAATTATATTGTATAGTAAAAATAAAGTATTATTGCTTCAACCATGTGTTTTTCTCTCAGTGTGTATATTTCTTTGGTACTCGAGTCCTTAGAGAATTTAATCCAGGTTTTAATCAAAATTCTACTACTACTAGGATAATCGCACGCGCTGCCGCGCGTGCCGGAAGAACTTGCCAAAATTACCTCAGCATTTTTTTCTTTTCAAAATATCGACTTTTAACCTATACCATCATTCTCAAGTCGCATATTCTACCCCCGAAAACACTGGTTATTAACCTTTCTTCATCGATTTTGAAAAAAATATTTTTTTTGGCGACGAAATTTTTTTTTTCTGTCAGAAATCGTAGATTCGGCTCCCGACCGAAAATTGCCAAAATCGACCCCAATTTTTTTTCTTTTCAAAATATCGACTTTTAACCTATACCATCATTCTCAAGTCGCATGTTCTACCCCCGAAAACACTGGTTATTAACCTTTTTTAATCGATTTTGAAATTTTTTTTTTTTTTGCGACGAAATTTTTTTTTTCTGTCAGAAATCGTAGATCCGGCTCCGGACCGAAAATCGACCCCAATTTTTTTTCTTTTCAAAATATCGACTTTTAACCTATACCTTCATCCTCAAGTCGCATATTCTACCCCCGAAAACACTGGTTATTAACCTTTTTTAATCGATTTTGAAAAAAAAAAAAAAAAATTTGGCGACGAAATTTTTTTTTCTGTCAGAAATCGTAGATCCGGCTCCGTACCGAAAATTGACCCCAATTTTTATTCTTTTCAAAATATCGACATTTAACCTATACCATCATTCTCAAGTCGCATGTTCTACCCCCGAAAACACTGGTTATTAACCTTTTTTAATCGATTTTGAAAAAAATATTTTTTTGGCGACGAAAAAAATATTTTTTGGCGACGAAAAAAATATTTTTTCTGTCAGAAATCGTAGATCCGGCTCCGGACCGAAAATCGCCAAAATCGACCTCGGAAAAGTTTATTTAAAAATATCACCTATAATAGGTTAATCAAATTTGCGCTGCAGCGCTCTTGTAAAGCTTTAAAAGGTTACGGGTGCTACCCCGCCTGTCCTCTTATGAAATTTTTCAAATTGACACCAAACTGATTTTGTTTATCCTGAACTGTCCTGGCAACCAATCACAGCTCTAATAGTTTGCTAACAATGCTTTCCGTTACTCATGAACTTTTTAAAAGAGGACTGCAGTAGAATCCCGATTAACCAAGATGATCGGGACCTATGAATTTCCGGATGATCGAAATCTCGGTTAATTCGAACTAAAGAGCAAAACTGTATAAATCAATATTGACTAACGATGCAACTTTATTTTGACTAGTTACAATGAGATATGGTTCAAGTTACACTTAATAGTTGGATAGTATAAAGAAGTATATAAAGCTTTCAGTGTTTTTTTATGACTTTAAGTAAACTAGGCTCTTTTTTCGAAGTACTCAGCGACTTTCGTTTGTTTCTTACACTTTCTTCGCTTCTCGTGATGCCCGGTTAATCCGTTTCTACTAGGACTGTCGCTACTACTACTCAAGAATGATGGTGCAGGTGAAAAGTCGATATTGTATGGAAAAAAATCGAGAGTACGATTTTTTGCATTTTTGTTTGATGGATGTGCGATTTACAGACCACACAATCTCATCTCTATCTCGGTCTTAGCACAATTTACTCCCTCGCGCGAGTAATGCCAATACATAGACACATCCAGGGCGACTGAATTACAGCGTCACTTCGGGGTCGCTCCCTCGCGAACCGGTTAACCGTCGCCTCGCGGAAACTTGGAAACTTCCCCTCGTGTACAATGCCGCTCGGCGACCTGCGCTCCGACGTTCTGCAGTTTCTCTTTTTTTTCACGTTACTTAAGCCATTCGCAGTTTTCGCTCGACTCGTGCGGAACTTCGGTCGGGGGAATTAATTTTCCGCGGGGAGTTTCTTAGTTCGAAAGTTGAGACTGAAAGCTGAAAGGAGAGCCCGGAGAATTAATGGAACGAAGGACGGTTTATGGGTTTATTATGAAATAGAGAAAATAGTTTGTTTTGTCTTTCAGGTTCGAGTGTGTAAAAATAATTCGCATGGAATTTCGCGCGGGCCGTAAAATTGTAAACAGTCGGGCGACAGCAGTTTCAGCGAAATTGAGTCGGATCGACGGAATCAAATGTTTAATTAAAGTGCGCGATGCGCTGGTAGCTCGAGTCGATAAATTTGGAGTTGTAGTCGGCGCGGAGATAAGTTTGGAATTGCTGTTGGGACTGATTCCGCTCTCCCTGGCAGGGAATCCCCGCGGTATTATCGCTACCAGCGGTAATAACTTGGCGAGGCCATGGAAGCCGTTCAACAAAATCGAGGTGGATACGACTTGTTGCGTTTCAACAAACCCCAGGGTTGTTATTTTTTTTTTTTGCTCGGGGAAAATCCCTCTGTAAGTGTCCATAAAATAGAAATTACTATTTCATTCCTTTTTGTTAATTTTATTACTATTTTCTTTATCGCTACCAGAAGTAATTACTTTTATTTTTGTTTATTTTTTCTCATCATGAATAAAAATGTTATTTTAGCTCAAAATATTGGTCTGACATTTAAGTAAAATTCAAAATAAAAATAAAACTCCAAAGCTGACCCGACAACTCCAAACATTGTGACTGCGTTAAATCTTGCGCACTCTAAGAATTAACGGACATTTCGCAATATTATTTTTCCGCTGTGCAGAGAGAGAGCAGCGCGAGCACAGTTTCCGAGACCGTGAGCGTAATCGAATTTTCGTTTAATCGTCGAATGGCCCGGATAGCGCCATGCGGAGAGCTCGGCGCGAGATTTTTTAGCGTATGAAAAAGATAATCCGGTTTCGTTGATTTTTGCGGACGTATCTGGTTCACGTCATCGAAAATTGGTACTATCCGCCGATAATACATGTATATGTATAGATTTGCATATATCTATAACGCAGACCCGATAAAAGCATTGCAGGCAGATACGAAACTGCACAGTCACCGTTTTGACAGGCCCTGTTTAATAACAATTAAATAATTGTCGATTTTTTAAAACTATTCACAAAGCAAAATTAACTTAATCATTACAATTAATTAAATAGATTTAAGGCAACAATATTACAGGTAAAACTGGTTTCCACCCACGACAGTAAAAAAACACTTTTTTATCATTGAAAGAAAAAAAAAATCGCTCGAAAAATTCCACGCGATTAATCGTTTTCAGCGTCGTTCCAATATCATGGCAAAAAATACCGGAATACAAATATAACAAATTGTCGGATTATCCTTTTTTCACTATATTTCCAGTTTAAATAAAAAATCAAACGACAATCGGGATGGGCGTCCTTTTTCCTCTTTTCCATTTCGCTGGAATAAAATTAAAGGGCATCCAGGAAAAAAGTGATTGGTCGAGGCTCGCGGACAGCGGAATCGATGCACCTACGAACGTATCGGTTGCGCGCATACGAACGAGCACAGTTCGAGCTCCATCGAGTCGTGCGGTTGCCGAGGATTCGGCCGGAACGCGCCGGTTGATACCGGAATCTCCGAGCGTCGTTGTACCTACTCGCGCTGAAGAGCGCGAGATTGCGACTCGTGTGTACGCACGTCCGGCCATCCCGACTATATCGCGCGCTCGAGATACGCGAGAGCATGTAACAGTAAATTCGCAAAAATTAGCCACTTTAATTGTCTCCCTCGTGCGTCATTTGTATCCTCGACTGTGGCGTCCCTGTGTTATTTTTCCTCCGAGCTCTTTCTTCCCGCTCGCTTTCGCCTAACGAGCTCGTGAGAACCGGCAACAATTGGCAAAGTGAAATGTATATTCGTGGTGACGATCGTGGCGAATTTATGACAGAAATGAAACGCTGCTCTTTTCGGTCCTGAGAATTTTGCCTTCGGAAGGTCGCGAGTGACGCTAAAGTTTTAATTATTGACAGCGACAATTAGGTGGTTGATTGATTAATTGTTAGTGTTTTTCTTTCGTGACGAAAATTCAAATTTATTAATTGAAAAAATTCATAAAGTTCATTTGAATTTTTTTTCTTATCATTTGTAAAGAATATGAAAAAAAAGTGTCATTGATTTCAATAATATGTTTTTCTTAGTCTGCCCTTAGTTGTGTTTTATACGCCATTGGAACTGTGTGGCGGCAGCTCAGCCGGCCGTCGATAATATATGGTGACATAAGTACAGATGATAACGTTGACCCGCGAACCCGAGCTATTAATTCGGGCTCGACGACCCACCGAGAAATGGTCTAGCGTGCCTACACAATGTGCACACACGCGCGCGCGCGCGCAGGCATTTACAGTCACAAGACCGGGCCAGAGAGCCTTTCAATTGAGGTGGCTTGATTGAATAATTTACTTAACGACGATGCGCCCCATCGCCAGTTTCTCGACGTCGTGTATCACTGTAGCTTGTGTTGGTTCTTGTAGGTAGTACACATATGGCAGCGACGATTCGGTCAAGTGCCTTTCGGCGATGACCATCTGCGGTCCATCGATGTCAACGTTTTAGGCACTTCAAGTACCTTTTGGCCCGGAAGTCAAACTTATAAATTCTGAAATAATCTTATAAAACATAAATTTATAAAAAGGTATGGAAGTCAAACCTATAAATTCTGAAATAAAAAAATGTCTAAAAATGATTTTTTTTTCCAAATCAAGGAAAACTGTTTTCGAGGGTAGAATATGCGATGCGTGTTTCTATTAAGTTACCGTATTAAAAATGCAATAAATTACCTTCAATATCGCCCACATATACAGATTTCCAAGTGTTTCCAAGTATACCGCGCCAATCTAATTAATCGTTCGACACGTGCTTCGGGTCTTACGCGCTCAATTCCATTTTATCTCGCTCTTACGTTATCTAATCGTTATTCAATCGAAAGTCATTACCGCCGCCCATCATCACGTAACCCTCGTGGAAAGTTCAACCCTTATGTAAGTGCGAGTGTATTTCTGCGGATACATTTAAAGATCGAACCGAAAATAGTTGACGATGTTTTTCGTTCGTGCGAAAAAATGCGAAAACGTCTCGATGGAGCGACGCGAAACTGAGAAGCTCGGAAATGCCGAGGAAGAAAAAAAAAGCTCGACTCGATCAATTATGTCATATATCCGGCTAACAAGTAGGAGCCACGTTCGTCATACTCAAATACGTTACCTTACTGATTGGAAACTGTGCGCTTCGGGGATTTCCAGGCGCAGGGCTAACTCGATTAACCTCGTGTCACTTCGCTAAGACCCGCTGGTGGCCAATCAACCTCTCTCGACTCGTTACGAAATCCGTCGAAACAATTTGCGTGGAGTCGCGAGCGAATTATTCATTTTCCCTCGGAGCTCCCGAGACACACGCGGAGTAATCGTGACGCCGGGTTTCTTTATTTTTCGTTAGCCTCAGTAGTAGAGTCAGAGTTGCGTCCGACCGATGAGGAACCTAAAGTAGTAGTTAGGTTCCTCATTGGTCAGACTCGCGCGTTCACCATTCAAACGAGTGGCTGCTGCGTCAATGTCGATCCAGCTGAACCTGAAAACAACAAAGAGTCTTTCAATACTAAGAAGCATGTATTTGAATAAAATTAATTTTATTCTCGTTAAAAAAATATTAAGCATTTTTCTAATGTCATGTAACTTTAGTTACTCAACAACAACTCCAGTGTGAGCAAGAGAATCGTTGAGTCCACAAAATAATATTCAATCCCATAAACAAATGATTCCTTAATTACCAAAATTCGCAGCTCGACGCTAATTCCTCATCAAACGTGTCCGCGTTCCATTACGCCGATGAAATTCGTCCTCACAGTCGGTAGTCGGAAGCTGAAACAGAAAAGGAAAAAGCGTCAAACAAAAATGTACAAAAAGCGTTAAACGAAAAAAGAGAAAAGCTTCAAACAAAAAAGAAAAAGGCATGAAAAAAGCAAAAAAGATCTCTTTGCCGTGTAACGAAAAAAAAGGGCGCCACATTTGTTCTCGTTTCCGCGTGCGCCAAGTATCCGCGATATTTTCCAACTCGATGGTCTCTCACGGTGTCTGAGGGCCGCGTGTAATGTGCTTGAATTGCAGACACGCGAAGTGGACGAAAAGGGAGGAACTCTCATCATCGCAATTTACCATTGCTCAAGGGGCGAGGAGGGCGAGGAAGGGAGGAGGGTAAGGGGGGGGGGGAAGAGGCGGAGAGATCCACACTCGCCGATAACTGGATATCCTCTTGATTATCGAAAGTGCACTTTGCTGTACCTGCGGTGCTTCGGTTTACACGACGGTCACGCTCCGCGAGCCGTCGATGCGTGCGCCCTGTGTTGCACGGGGGTTTTGTATCACGAGTCGGCGCGCGGCCCGCGGGTTTATTTCTATCATTCGCCTATTCCTTATATTCGCGGAGCTCGTACGACGTGAGACACGCACACGACGCGAGCCGCGAGACCGATCGAACACGTCACCCCGCGTGCAACCTCCGATCGACTTGAATCTTATGGGGCTTCGCGCCTGGGCGCTGATGCGGCTCTTCCCTTTTCTATCCCTTCAATCCCTCCCCCCCCCCCCCCCCCACCCCCCTTCCCTCGAGCCTCCCTCGCCCTCGTCGTGACGCCCTTTCCCCCTGTATAACACCACAATCGTTTTATTGCACGGTTCAAGCGATTTTACGACGTGTACAACCGTCGTAAATATTATTTATTTATAATATTGAGTTATATTGATTTATTTATTTATTTTATATTGATTTATATACGAAAAAAATGCTACGTTTCGGACGGGGAACAGATATCGTGGATTTCATGATCGTTTGATTTCATTTTTGATAGAAAGAAAAATGCACTGGACAATTTAATTCGTCGCGTGAAATTTCGTTGATTTGATAATAACTAGGTTGGTTATTTGTAATTTTAATGTAATATGTTTAATGTAATTTTGTAATTGAAACTTGAGACGACGAAAAAAAAAAAATTATTTTGCTTCTCACAACTAAATTTGAGAATTAGTTGTTGAGTCTGAAATACAGCATACATTCGGGGTTGTTTTTGACTTTATGCTATTTTCATCCACCGCAGTAAAATATTCTGCCACATTGAGCTGCTACTGAGGTTGACCACTGTTCGGTAATTCTATAAGTACACGTGGCACTGCAAAGTATTACAGTATTTAAAAAAATGCTACGTTTCGGATGGGGAACAGATATCGTGGATTTCATGATCGTTTGACTTCATTTTTGACGGAAATTAAAATCGACTGAACAATTTAATTCGTCGCGTGAAATTTCGTTGATTTGATAATAACTAGGTTGGTTATTTGTAATTTTAATATAATGTGTTTAATGTAATTTTGTAATTGAAACTTGAGACGACGAAAAAAAAAAATTATTTTGCTTCTCACAACTAAATTTGAGAATTAGTTGTGGAGTCCAAAATACAGAATACATTCGGGGTTGTTTTTGACTTTATGCTATTTTCATCCACCGCAGTAAAATATTCTGCCACATTGAGCTGCTACTGAGGTTGACCACTGTCCGGTAATTCTATAAGTACACGGGGCACCGCAAAGTATTACAACTGTTTTTAAATCTAACGCGGTAAAAACCGCAACATGGGTATTCGAGAGTTGTATGTTATTATCGTAATCATACCTACTGAATTGCACCATATTTTGCAGGCAACGATAGCGCGTTTGTTTCGCCAGCGATAACAGTGGAAAAAAAACGAAGTGCACGAGCGTCAACCTTGATTTTAATTAATACCCCGTACGGTTATGGTAAATAGGTACTTTAAATTCGCGTCCACTTTACTGGCACTCAGACGACATTTACAGCTTAAACATTTCGGTACATCGGGCTCTCTACAGCCCGGCTAATTTCATACACAAAAGAACGGTTATAAACTGCTCTCCTCATTTCTCCCGAAGCAATGGCAAATTCGGTTCTTATTGTTCTCTTTACCACAATTAGCCCTGCAATTAGGGGCTGCTTAAACAACAACAATTACCTACAAAAATTCAACGGCAACTTTTAACAAGCTATTGATAAAAACAGCATCGCGCAAAATAGCCGAATGAATAAAAAAAAAAGTCGTCATGACGATATTACAAATTTCAGTTAACCGGAATACCACTAAAAACCCACAAATCCAAACACTAAAAAAAAAAGAATTTACACGACAATTTTTATAAATATCACCTCATCTCTTTTATCCACGACTTGCGAAAATGTTTATCCTTTACAAAAATGTCACTTTTTTTCTATGTAAAAACTAAAACGAATTTTTGCGACTTCTACCCGCAAAACGTGGCTTCGCGATTGAGGGGAGGCGAGACGATAACCGCGCAAATACCATTAGCAAGTTAAAATAATATTTTTCAGCGAAACATTCGCGTCGCGTATCGTTAACACGCGCGAGGCGATAAGTTAATTTCGAGTCGGACGAATCAAAAACATTTCACTCGCCGGCCGGTCGAACCGGGCAATCGATACGTGAGTTAAATATTTACGCGACTACTCGTGCACAGCACCTTGTTAGTCGTGACTACAGCCCAATTACAATTTTTTTTTCCTCCACCTTCGCGACGCTCGCTTCGTTGCGCACGTCGGCGCTCCCTTATTATTGCATTACTACAAGGGCCGACGCAGTATTTTCTAAAGATAGGTCGCTCGCGAGAGAGCGCGCGCGGGGGTCGCTTTTGCATCGCCGTTTTCGCTCACGCTCCGATAAATTATGGGGTCGTGGAGCGCTAATCGACGATGCGCCACGCCATTGATTTAATAGAAATCTTAAATCGCGAATTTCGTTCCACTCGTTCCAGAAACAAAATATAAAAAAACACTTATCTTGTACCATCACTAATAATAACAATAATAATAATAATAATACTAATAATACTAATAATAATAACAACAACAACATCAGCCTCGAATTTTCCAGAGCGAATAACTTAAGAAGCTCGCAAGCGAGTTACAAAATATCAACAACAACAAAAAAACAAACAGAAAGAAATCAGAAAAAGAATCATGGAGAAAGTCATCTGTAAATCTTAAATCGCTAACTTCGTTGTCCACTCATTCCCAACGCAAACACTCGCAATGTACCATCATCGAAAATAATAATAACAACAGCATCAGCCGCAAAGTTTCCGCCGCAAAACACTTAAGAAGCTTACGAACCACTTACGAAATATCGAAAACTCGAAAATTTCGTTTCCGCCTCGGTAAATTTTCATCTTCTCGTCGCGACCGATCACCCCCTCGCCCCTCCATGCTCTCTGGCGGTAAAACAAGTCGTTAGCATACAGTGGCGCGAAGTGAGCGTCGCACGGAGAGCCCGTTTCGGGAGGGGTTCGGCCGCCGACAAAAGTTTTCGAGGCGCGCGCGATCCACGTGAGAGGAAGAACGGCGGCGACGGTGGAGGGAGGGGGGTCGCAAGGGACGACGACAGTTGCCTCGAAGTCGCGGAGGTTGGAGCGAAGTATCGTGATGTCGGGTTCGGTAATCGATTCACACAGGCGGGGCAGTGAGTGAGAGAGAGCGAGAGGGGTCGGCAGGAGTCGGCGGAGGGCGCGAGAGGGAGAGATAAGCGTTGCTTCTCTGCCGTTGCCGCTTCTGCTGCCAGCGATGCCAACTCTATATAACACTGCAGCTCAGAGAGGAATAGCCATCAGCTATGTAGCGAGCTAGCCGCGAGACTGTCGTGTCGGGAAGGCGTCGTCCTCGTCGCAGACGTCGTTCACTCGTCTCCCGTCTTGCCCTCCTCGGCCATCTTGGACGTCGCGACTAGCGTGTGTCGCGCGCGCGGGTCGAGCCGACTGCCGAGTCGAGTCGCCGCCGCCGCCGACGCCGAACTTGTCGCTGTCGTCGTCGAACGCGCACGAACACGTCTGAGGGTCCCTCGCGTGCTCTCTCGCTCCCTCGCTCTCGCCCCTTGTCATGGTGTATATATTATTATGGCGTGCGTATGCATGTGAGGCATCTTACGGTACTTTCGCCACAAAAAAAACTAGCTATTGATAAAAACTCCAACGCGCAAAACAGCCGAATGAATAAAAAAAAAAAGTCGTCATGACGATATTACAAATTTCAGTTAACATTCCGCTGAAAATTTGCGGTATTCCCCTGAAAATTTGCGGTATTCCGCTGAAAATCCAAAAATCCAAACACTAAAAAAAACAGAATTTACACGACAATTTTTATAAATACCACCTCACGTGCTCTCTCGCTCCCTCGCTCTCGCCCCTTGTCCATGGTGTATATATTATTATGGCGTGCGTATGCATGTGAGGCATATTACGGTACTTTAGCCACAAAAAAAACTAGCTATTGATAAAAACACCAACGCGCGAAACAGCCGAATGAATCCAAAAAAAGTCGTCATGACGATATTACAAATTTCAGTTAACCGGAATACCGCTAAAAACCCAAAAATCCAAACACTTAAAAAGAAGAATTTACATGACAATTTTTATAAATACCACCTCACGTGCTCTCTCGCTCCCTCGCTCTCGCCTCTTGTCCATGGTGTGTATATTATTATGGCGTGCGTATGCATGTGAGGCATCTCACGGTACTTTCGCCACAAAAAAAAACTATCAACATTTTTCGAAAAATCAGGTTCAGTTAGATAGAAGCACCAAATTTCGAAATAAACAAAAAAATGTTGCCCGGTATGCGCCAATTTTTTCATTTTCCAGTTAATCTGTGATACATCGGAAACGATTGACGGTATGAAAATCATTTAAAAAAAAAAACTAAAATGTGCTTTTTTGCATGGCAAAAAAATGAATTCAGGACTAATTGTGTAGTTTCAGGCCACATTGTATGGAAAAAACAATAAAAGTATATTTTTGTGATAGTAGTGCCATTGAAAGCACACAATTAATTCTGAATATATAATTTTCTTATTGACCATGAAAAACGCACGTTTTCGTTTTTTTTTTTTTTGTGTGATTTCGATACGATTAATCGTTTCCAAGATATTACAGATTGCATGAAAAATGAAAAAGTTGGCATACCCCGGCCAAACTTTTATTTTCATTTTAAAGTTTACGCATCCTTAGATACCACAGAACCTGATTTTTAGAAAAATCGTGAGAACTATTTTTTTTTAGGGTGGCCAAAGTGCCGTGGAATACCAGGAACATGTCGGCTCGGTCCGCGTGGCCAGCAAACCGCATTCGAACCCTCCGCTCTCTGCTCTCGCCCCTCTCGGCGTTGTACAATGACGTCACGTGCTAATAACCTACACAGCCTCCTGTATACGCGCTCCGTGTATACATTTGTATATGTATCGGCCGCGCGGCCGCTTCGAGCCCTCGCTGCTTCTTATCTCCCTGTGCAAGCACCGCGGGTTTGCTCCCCACTCTCCTTCGCACCATCGCGGCTGCAGAGTTATCGACGGGGCTATCGAACTTCATCCCAACGAGCGATGTTGCGATCCGCCGGCGCGTTCAATCGGCGGCGGATTGAATGATAAGTCGCGGTGAGGGTTTCGCTACTGCGCGGGAGTTGAACAACCGATTCACAGTCGGCGGGACGAGCGATCGCTCTGTGTTTCGACGGTTTGGAAAAGTGGATGTCTGATCTCTGGACGGCAGCGACGAGCGGTCTGTCCTTTGGGTGGCGGTGATTCCGCTCTGTGTACAGCGGGAAATGTGTGATTCGAGCTTGCGTAATATATAGGGAGGGAACGAAACTTCGAGATCTTTTGTTCAGTGATGCTTTTTATTATACGGGACTCAGGAGATCGACGTCGACTCGACTTTTGCAAAACTGTACGACATCATAAAATCACACAAAGGTGATGGCATCAGTCAATCAAGACAGGAGCAACTCCCGGATAATTGAAGAAAATGATCTCAAACAAAAATGTATTTTTTCGAAATAATTGAAGCGGTTATCATGACTTTCAAAGTCGCCCACGTCGCCGTCGACGCTCGATGCTAATGAAACTGCGACGTCTCTGTGACCCCCACCCGCGAGGCCAGGAATGCCGGGTATTTCGTCGGCGACATTCCGCAGTTACTTTCCCGTTCAATCCCGTCCCCCGTGCCCACGGGCCGCATAAATACTATGTGCACCATGTACACACAGACGCAGCGCACGCGCGCGCGCACAGAGACACACGCACAAAGAGGTAGATGCATCGGAAGGTCGCACCGCGAGGGACCAATACGGTTAGATAAAGCAGCATCAAGCCCGTTGCCCCCGGGGAGTTGAGCAGTCAGAGGTCGTGATGAGAAACAGACTATCTTCCGAGAAATATACCATGAAAAATAGAGAAGCAAAAAGAAAGGAGAGAGAGAGAGAAAAAAAAAAGAAAGAAAGAAATAAGAAAAAAAAAAAGAATACTAGCCATCGAAAGATATCGAGCAATAGAGTAGCAAAATAGAGGACAGAACAGGGCAGAGAGAGAGGGAGGGCAAAGATAGAGCGAGAAACACAGAAGCGAACCGAGAAGAGGTGAGAGGTTCTCGCGATACCGAGTCCCGAGAATCTCGAGAGGGTGAGGCATAGGATTGTCGGCGAGAGGACGAAGAAAGGAGGACGACGGGGCTGGGGGAGAGCGGCGGGTCGGGCGGGGGTGGGAGGGTGGGAGGGTGGGGTGGGGGGGGGCTAGATTGAAGGTGGTGCGCGCGGCGACGCAGGGGCGGCGCGGGGTCTCCTCGGGCCGAGGCGGCGCGCAAGCGCGCGAGCCCTGGACGTTCGCGGAGCCACCGACGAGCAGTCCGACCGAGACCGCAGTACCGTACACACCGTGCACCAAATTGCACACTCTACGTAATAATATAATCCGCGAACACGGTCGTGCGAGCGAGACCACCGTCAACCGATCCCGCAATCCCGCTCTCCACCCTGACCCTCCCTGAAAATAAGAAGAAAAAAAAACACACACACACACACACCAGTATAGACTCATCTTCTCTCGCGAAACTCGTCCCTGCCTCCCCCCCCACTCCACCCCTCGCCGATCGGTGTGCCGCTACTGCTGCCGCTCTGCTGCTGCTGCATGTGCGTGTGTCTCTCACTCCGTCACTCCATCTCGCACGTAGACATTGTTTCTCCACTGCGACGAGGCGGCACTCGGCTCGTCCTTAGACACGGAATTACAGCCCTGACTCTCTGATGCGTGCCTGTGCAGCGGCGTGCTACAGTAATAACAATAATAATAATAATAATAATACTATTACTAATAATAATAATAACAGTATAGCCGTAATATCGATGTAGCTGAATATTCTCGGCTCGCGCGTGCCTGATAAGTTGTCGGTTGTTCTCTATGAAAAGAGGGGCAAAGGAGAAAAAAGGAAAACAGCGGCGTCACCGTTCCCGTCCGAACACGTCGCGGGATTCCGTCGTCTCTCGACGCGCGAGCGAGCGCGAGAGAGAGGGAGGGACGGAGAGGGCAACAGCGGCGTATTTTTAATCATCGATCAGACTAGTTCGTGAAGGTTACGCCGACGAGTGCGGGCTCTCTCGGCGCTGCTTCGTCCAGTTCCGCTCGTTCTCTAACACCAATCATAACAATAGTAGGAGTAAACGATAAAAACAAATCGCGCGGTCGGGATTCGACGAGCGAACATCGTCGAGGACCAAACGACATCGCCGAGGCTATACGTCATCCTCCTCCCCCCCTCGGTCGTCGGCTAATAGAGGGAAGCTCCCCGTCTCGCTCTTTCTCCCATCTCTCTGTCTCTCTCTATCTTTCTCTCTCTTGGTTTCTTTCTCGTTCTCTCTCCGTCTCTCGTGCACCCCGACGTTTCGCCTCCTCGTCGTGACCACCGCCAGCAGCAGCGCCTGATCGAATCAGCCCTCTTCAACGCTCACCTCGAATTTCCTCTTCAACCGCTGTCTGCCGCGCTCGGTCGTGTCCGTCCTCGGTGCACGTCGCCGACGCATCGATTCGATCGTTCCCCGCGAGTGCAGTTCGCCGTGTGTACGTTCGACGAGTGGTGACTCTGTGTGTGGCTCTGTGTGTGTGTGTGTGCGCGACGTTATAGATTGCCACGTCCCTCTCTCCCCTCGCAGTCGCGAGCGCTCTCTCTCTCTCTCCCTTCTCTCTCTATCTCTCTCTCTCCCTCTTTCGTGCCTCGAATATTCGTCGGAGCGGGGGAGGGGAGAGGAAACAGAATATCCGTCCTCGCGGCGGAGAGTCGACGGGTTTCGCGCGAGATGACGCGAAAAAAGGAATCTCGCGCGAGGAGCGAAGAATAGAGGCCGAGTGAGTACGAGAGAACGAGAGAGAGAGAGGAGAGAGGAAAGAGGGGAAAAAAAACGTCGGGGAAGGGGCTACGAGGGCCGTGTTAGACGAGAGTCCAGCGGAACCCGGGAGGGCAGCACTTACGACATCATCGCGAGGAGAGAGACCTGCGGAGCCCATGCGCCCTTCGCGAGCCCCGTAACCGAGACCACAACCGCGTAGCGCGACTGTTCCACCGAGTCGCTGTCGTCGTCGTCGCGCTCGCTCGGTCGTTCCTCGGCCGTGGCACAAGGACGCGCGGACGGACGGTGCTGTAACGCAAACCCGTGCGGAATCGGGACAGTCGGTGTGTCGGGTGCCCGTGCGGTAGGACAAGAGCGTGCGACGTTTTCGGCCAATCGAGCGAGGGCGCCGGAGAGCTTTCGAGAGGAGCTTCGCGTTCGTGCGTCTCGCTCTCTCTCCCTCTCTCCGTCTGTGTCGTCGGCGCTGCGTGTGTGCGTGCGTGAGAGTGCGTGAGTGAGTGTGTTGGGTACGTGCACGAGTGTTGTACGTGAGTGTCAACGAGAAATTGGAGGTCGAGAGCGCTGTCATCGTCGTGCGTCGCCCACCCCCCTTCGCGAGAGGTGGACTCTGCAGAAACGTCGCACTTTTTCTCGGCTTCGTCGTTCTCTCTCTCGAACTCTCTGTCACCTCTCGTTCCATCTCGTGAAATTTTTTCGTGAATCACGAATATCCTCGGGGGCCAACGCGCACTCGCCGGAATCCAACGCAAAGTGTGTCTCGGCCAACGTCTCGTGCAACGTCGCACACCGAGGTTCTCGAGTAAAACGATTTTTTGGCTTTTTCTCTTTCGCCCAGCGGACTCGCGGTCGAGTGTCGTTCGATTGGCCGTCGGGAGATCGCGGCCTATGGCATTGAAAAAATAGACTGTCCCCGATCGCGCGTGCCCGCGCGACTCGAGGCTTCCGCGGAAGGACGGCGAGGCGAGAGCGAGGATGATCCTTGGCGCGAGCTGAAAACCCGGAAAACCGAGGCATTCGCCGCCGCTCGTGTTATCCCGTTCCTGTGAATCTCGCACGGGGCGTTCTCGTCGCGGAAGAAGAAGAAAAAAAAAAAGGCGAGAGGCGAGCGACGATCGACGAGCAGCAGCGCGAGGCCCTCCGCAAGCGACGCGATAGAACGAGGGTGGCCGCGGTCGTCGTGGGGTTCATAAATGTGTCGTTCGCGGTACAAAACGTGAAGCAGCGTCAGGTGGCGAGGAGGAAGCGGAGGCGCAGCACGGAGGCGGCGGCGGCGGGGGAGGAAGGGAGGAGCGGGAAGAACGAGCGACGCGAGAGGCGGCGAGGCAGGAGGCGAAGGAAGAACGGGTAGAGAGAGGGGCGGGGGCGAGGCGGAGGAGAAAAGGTGACGAAGACGCGGAAGCTGCGACGCGGACAACGGACGAGAGGGCGAAAAGGCCCAGGCGATATCAGATTCGCGTGTAGCCCGAGAAGAATCCACGAGCCGCGCGCGCGCTGCCGCACATCGCGATCGCCCAACGGTTTTCTCGGCCACCGGCAGCGGCGGAGGACTCGAGGCCTCCGTGCCGCCGCGGCACCGGCATCCACCACCACCACCAGCAGCGGCAGCAGCAGCAGCACCCACCGAGCGATTTTATTTTTAGTTGCGTGTTACACTCGCAGGGCAAGCGCGCTCTGTGGATGCGAAGGTAGTGATACAAAGAGCGAGAGAGAGAAAGAGATAAATAGCGGAAGAAAGAGCGAGAGGCAGGAGGGGAACGAGTGAGCGCGGGGAGGACGGCAACGGTCGTTCCTAGCCGGTCAGCAGCCACAACGGAAAGCCGGATGGAGCGGGCCGCGCTGCTGCGTGCGTGACGTCGTGTCTACCTAACCCGTCGTGGGGCCGCCGCCGCCTGGTTCTCTCGCCTGCCGCCCGTGGCCGTTGTCGCCGCACCCGACACCCGAACACCTCCTAGTTCCGTTCTCGAAGTGTAATGGATTAGCGCAGAGCGTAGAGAGAGGGAGAGAGAGAGAGAGAGAAAGACAGACAGACAGAGACACAGAAAGCGAGAGAGAGAAAAAGAGCGAGGAAGGAAAGAGGAGGGGGAAAATTACGAAATTTCGCGAAAAGTCGAATCGCCCAGCAGCGTGCACGGTGAGTATAGTCGTAGAAAATGAGAGGAGCGCCGATTGATTCGGAAGCTCCTCTGCCGCTCCTCCTCTGTTCTTCGCTCCCCGCACCTACGTCTCTGTCACTCTGTCTGTCTCTCTCTCTCTCTTCTGCCTCCCCCCCCCCTCTCTCTCTCTCTCTCTCTCGATGTTCTACTATGTAGTGTATTGGTACCTATATGTGTACACTATTGGTATACGTACGAGATTCCTATATATTCACCCTCGCAGTCGACGCCGCCATCGCACCCAACCTCTGACGCTCCTCTCTCTCCCCCCCCCCCCCCTCCTTCCACCACTCTCCCCTCCCCCCATGCGCCATGCCGCGCGCGCGCTTCGCTCTCTCACCTACAGTCGCGCTCGACTCTAGCTCTCTCCGCAATCCTCGCCGCCCAACCCAACTTGCTTTCTCTCTCTCTCTCTCTCCGGCGGCTCGAAATTTCTCCGTCTCTTTCTCGTGCGCTCTCGGCGAGCCTCGCGCGGAAGCTCACGCACGCCTGGCCTATAGCCGCGGCTACACCGGCGCTCTCGTGTCTCTCACTCGGAGGGCCGAGCAGAGCAGCGCCCAAGCAGCGGGCTACAATTATACCTCCCCGCCCCCCCCTTTCACCCTCGCCCTTCCCCACCGCCTGCTCCTCGGGGACCTTACGAGGGCGGCCCACCCTACGCGAGAATCGACACTGCCGCTCGCGCTCTTTAATTTCGCCGCTGCTGCCGGGACATCCGTTAATCTATCGGCGGATATGGCTCACGCGAATTTCCAAGCTCGTTACGATCGGTATCGTAGATTTCTTCTTCGTTTTTTTTTCGCTCGTTCTGTCTCTCGATCTTTGTAATGTACGAATGGTGGGATATTTGGAGGGGCGAGACTACGAGCGCCGCCTGAAGGGGGGGAGGAAAAAGACGGCTCGGCGGTGGCAATCGGCGCAAACCCGCGGAATTACGGAGCTTATGTAATCCGAGCGAGCCGCACCGACCGACCTGGGCCGACTTCTGACTCTCCTCCTTGCGCCCGAACATTATTTCGGGAGTGCCAGCTAGGCGGACCGCACACACCAGGCGCGCGCGTAGCGGCAGCGAGGCTGTCTCTCTCTCTCAATCTCTCGATGCCCGCGCGCAGCTCGCGCCGAGCGACACGCTATGCAAACCCCTCGTGAGACTCTCCTCGGTCCGGGATCGCGTGCCTTCTCGGCACACGACTTTTCCCTCTGCGACGTCGCGGATCGAGTCGCGCGCGCATCGCACTGTGCAAGCTCGGCAGGCGACACTCGCGTGTATGTTCCACCCACGCGTTTCGAGAACGCACGAGACACACACGTTTTTCTCGGTGTTTCGTCATGAGGTTCTGATGAGCCGGAAAAAAATTCACTGGTGCTGCATTGACAAAAAAAAGTTTCCTGTGTGGAGGCAAAATTAGTCGAAGCCGGGTTTTTTTTGCCCTCCTCCCAACCAGAGTAGTTACAAGGTGGCCTGCGTTAAGGAAATCATAGGAAACTAAATGTTTGAGCTTGAGAATTTTTTTGTCAGGTACAGGACAGAAATAATATCCTGTTGCAACTGAATTAATTGGTCAGGAAACCTATTTTCGATATCTACGGTAAATGATAGCAATAAATCCAAAATGATAACAGATATATACGTTAAATCGTACGTCAAATGATCGTTTAGTCGCAATTCGGATGAAACTTCAATCCGCAAGGATTATACGGGCCCTCATTCGACTTCCATACCGGGGGTAAAATAAAAAGAGCCACGGCTCCCGGGCACAAATTAATTGGACACTATTTAATGAAGATTAGCATCGCGGCTGCATGTGACGCCGACTAACCACATATATGCATGCGAATGAAGGGAGCGCGATGACAAGCCCGAGTCATCGGTGTGAATAACCAGCTTTCAGGATGCATAATTGAGGGGTTATCATGCGTCCCGTGTTCCCGGTCGGCGTTAGCAGCCGGGCGACCATCGCGCGTGCACACGGCCATTCTCGAGTCCTCCCAATTACACTCTATGCGTACCGCAAATTTTGCACTCTGTATACCGTATGAGACTAACGCGCCGGAACAGTTATAACAGTGGGGCAATTCTATGCGATATTGCGGACCCGCTAATATTCCATTCGTACACACGTAGTACGTACACAGCATATAATACAACGCGTGTCCTACATGGAGCGCGATCTGTATCCGAGAATCGCAATCAGGGCGAACGATACCGCCGGCCATCGAAACTCGCATCCTCAGCAATTCGCCTTTGCACGAGTCACGTACCAGCGTGAACGAAAGATTAAAAAAAAAACAGCAACAACAAACAAAACTCGACTCTGTGTCTAAACGTTTGTGGCTAAATGACTTTCACCTTGGATCCACCTAAACCGATGACTGACCCCATGATAGATAAGCCTGAGAGATAAAATTGTAGACCATTTTATGGTGCAGCTCTTATTTGAGGATAGCTCGACGAGTCACACGATTTTTCGGGGCCAAAGTCTGTGCTATTCGTCATCATGGAAATTCTCGGCGATAAGAATAATCACGAGTCAATGACTTTGAACCTTGACTGTCGGAATTGTGACCCCTGTGGCCTATTCGCGGATGTTTGAGAGCCTAATCGATGTCACTTGAATTTTACACCAGGCGTACAATGGTCCGAAGTTAATGATGTACCGAAATATTTTTAAAAAATTGTAAAGTCGAATTATCGTAGCATTACAATTTAGCAGCGTTAAAAACAAAGCTGTCCTTGATGGAGAAATTGATGACAAATATTGCTACATAGTAAATGCAGTGTATTTTCAACGACACTGATTATAATAATCTCGCGGGCTAAATCGGTTAGGTGCCGATATTTCCAGTTATAAGGTCAGGCCTTATCTGAAGCTGCACTCGAGGAGGCCGCAAATAGGTACGATTCTCGCGATTTCCTGCCCCGGCGGATCTCTCGAGGCAAACGAAATTCTAAGCGTCTGATGCGCTGTAAAACAACGGTGTTTTTTAATCTCTCCGTCGATTGACGTCAAGACGAGAAGATAGGCGCACCCTGTGGTCGCTGACATATTTGAATAGTAATTAATTTTTACGCGTTATCGCCGTGTGGGACGCTCGCAGATAGCGATAACGCTTCTGTCGCTCGCGGCTCGCACACGTCCTGGTTATTCGCGCGTCACACGTTTTCCCGGTATCTCGAAATCTCGGCTGTAATACCGCGAGCGCCTGCGTCGACGCTTTTGATTGACGGGATTAAAAATCACTGCAGAGCCAACAGCCACTGTAACGCTGTTTTTTTTTTTATTTTTTTTATTTTCGACGTTTCCGTGTTCGCTTTGAAAATACGGGTATTTGTTTTTTAGGAAACAATTCGGTATTACCCAAATGTAAAATTTCTCGAGACCTTTGCTAAAACATCCAGTAATTTTTTCCCAACATTTAATTTACTAATTAATCCTACAGTGATTCGGAGAATGTTCTTGAACTCGTTTTCATTTTTGCGTCAAATCCCTTTGTAATGTCATCGCAGTTGAGTGGCTGGTTACGAGCGCAGAAAGCGCCGTAAAAAACTGTAATTCGATACAGTAAAAACGTGAAATTTCAGCACTCGCCCGTTGGCCTCGGTTGCATCGATTCGAGGCTGTCGAACGGGTGTTTAAAAATTCTTTATGGCGACCCCATCGCTCTTTACACTGTACGTCACGTTGCCGTGAATTACAAGCTAAAAGCTTCGAGAGCTCGCACACGTTGAACTCGTCGCTGGGTTCGCCACTACTTTTCGACTATTCAGGGTCCTCTCGCAATCGCTATGCACTCAAAGCCCGGAAAACACGTGCTTATAATTCTGTTTTATTTATATTTTATTCCTACAAAATTTGTTTTAATGTGGTCATTAACGAGAGCAAAAATGCATTTTACGTTAACCTCGAGCGCGAAAATCCCACGCGTGACCTCGAGGTCGCGAGCGTATAGCCAGCTAGATTCTCCTTCTCGGCTCGTTTGACACCTCAATGACGTTGCGAGTCTATATAGCGGCGCGCGGTGCATTCGTCGTGTCTCGGTATTTCACTGAGATGGTCGAAACGCTCGTCGGGGGCCGTCGTACGATAACGCGCTCGTCTCTCCTTTCACTTCTCTCCCTCCTCCCGGCGGCGCGGTCGACGCGTCTTGCGGGACTCGTTCATAAAGTTATAAAAGAAAACGCGCGGTCGCGAATGAATCGATGCGGCCGAGAGCGCGACTGGTAAGCAGCAGCGTGGGCAGCGCCTCTCGCGCTCGCCGCTTCGCGCTCCGACTCGGTGGGACGTGGAAAAGACCTTTGAGCGTTCACCACCGAAGATAAAATACAATACGTAGGCAGCGGGGACGGGCGGCGTCTGACGAGCTTCTCGCGGCTGTGACGGCGCGAGCAGCGTCAGATTCCGCGCTCTCGCGCGCTATGATTCTTTAATGTTACGCGTCTATAAATAACCCAACTTTTATCTATGTGTGTCGAACGATAACAAAAAATGTATTTGTGCGCCTCGCTTCGCCGCGGAAAAATTTCACGGGAAAACGTTTCGCCGTCACGGCGAATTTTTAACCGCAGAAAATATTGACATAAACCGAAAGAATTGCATAAAAAAAGCACCGCGACTGCGACGACAAAAAGGCCAACGACGCCTGTGACATGCGTCACACATCCCGGTATTTTTGGCCCCGTTTATTTAACAATTTATCGCATTCCAATTTTATCCCAAAATACCGTTACAATATTCGCCCAAAAAACGTGGCAAAAAATTCGACACAAATTCCGTCCAACCGAATTCATCACATTCATGAGTCCCATACAAATTTATATTTCCCCAAAAAAGAAAAAAAAGCCGTATCAAAACGTCTCGCGAGGCCGCCCCGTCGGTAACCAAATTACGAGCAGAGTCATTGCGCGGGGGTAACTCAATTTATCGCGCGATTCGCGAGTCAATACAACGGGCGAAAGCGCAGGATTATCAGTAGTCGTGGTGCCGAGATAGACTGGCCGACAGCGTTAGGCGGCGTCTCGCGTGACGTTCGGTTCCCGGGTTCACGGGCGGGAGGGGAGCGCGAAGAGGCGGTTAGAAGGGGGGGATGGAGAGGTGGGGGAGGGGGGATCGAGTGAGACACGGATCAGACATCGTTGGGCGTACGCGCGCCGCACACGAGTAAATATACCGGGGGCCTCGCGGTGCGTGTGCACGCCGAACGCTCACCGCTCTCCGATGTGTTGGTGCGTGGCGAAATGTACATGCCAAACGAGAGGCGATGATTTCAGCGAGACCTGACGTAGCCGCGTGGAGTCGTCGAGCGACCGTCCGCCCGTCCGTCCGTCCGCCCGTGCCGCTGCGGGTCTGGTGCCGCGCGCTCTTCGCGCGCTCCCTCAGTCGACTGTGGTCACTCGCGGAGCTCCGTACTCGACACAACGACGACGACGACGACGAGCGGAAAGAGTCGTTCGCGCTGCACGCGAGAGAGTCGCCGCGCGTTTTCGTCCCGTTTGCTCTGCCCTCCCCCCCGTGTGCTGCCCGCGTACACAACGCGCGTGTGTCTCTCAAAACGGTCGCCCCGCCGCGGTCGCACACGCTCGGGCGGGGAAGTCGCTAAGCTCAATTGGGCTCGCCGAGAGAGAGAGAGAGAGAGGAACGACGGAGAATTATTATAGTCGGCAGCGGCGGCGGCAGCTTCGAGTGTGTAACGGGTTTCCAACAGCTGACGACTATCGACCGGTCGACCCGAATATATCAGGCTCGCCGAGAGAATTCGCCGTACGTTCGGCACAAGGGAAAAGAGAGAAGAGAAAAAAAAATACGCACACACACGGACAGACGGACGGACTGACATACAGTGGACAACAAGACCGCGGAGACCAAGGACACGGTGTATCAATGAAAGTTCGGGTGGATATGAGAGTAGAATAAAGTGCATTGTTCGGTGGCAGTGTGATATTTTCTCTATTTATAACGTCGTGCGCGTCCCGACGATTCTATTTGCCAAACGCAGGCGAGCAGCGGCCCGCAGTGTCGGGTTTGCGGATCTCTCGCGTTCCGGACGCGCGGCTTCCATCTTCGCGCACGGGTTTTGCAGTGCCGTCGGTTAGATAAGTGGAATCGCGTTGGCAGCGAGTGTGTTGACGGGGACGGCGGCGGCGGCTACGGCTCGGTAGCTTTGTGTTGTCTCTCGCGTGTGTCAGTGGGACACGACCGGGTGGCGACTGGTCGTGCTCGACGATGGTGTGCTGCATGCGCGCCGGATCGCGTACGGAAAGAGCCGCACCGTCCGCCTCGTGATAGTGGGCCGTGTAGGAAGTGAACGGGACACGGCCGTGTACGTGTCCTGCGACGCCTGGTGGAACGGAACCGGGCCGGCTCGACGCCCGAACCGACGACGACGGGGAATATATTTCAAAAGGTAGAGGACCGCGAGGCGCGCGTGCGGGAAAAAGACGTCTTCGTGGCGCCGTCAACCGCCGCTTTTTTGGTAGCCGAACTCGCGATCCCGCGTGGCGGCCGCTGAGTGCTATAAAAAACCTGCCGTTCGAACGCGTCGGGACAGCCGGACAGCCTCGAAGTCAGGAAGATTTCGGGGAATTTTTTTTTTCTTTTTTGTTTTTCGAACGACAGAGAAAATTTTCGATGTCCATCATTTTGTTTTCGTTCTTTCGACTGACTTTTTCTGTTGGTTGTGAGTTATGTATAATTTCGTCCCAATGGCTTATTTTCCTGGAGCTTTGAACTTGCGAAATGTGAAGATGAAGTTGAAAAAGTGTGTCCACTTGTTTTTACTTGGAAAAAAAAAAAAAAAAAGTTCCCGGCGATTTCCACGAATTTCGTGCTCGCGATTCGGTGGCCACCCTGTATACGTCGCCGGTGCCTCGCGAACGCGGAGCCATTCGCGCCTCTACGTGGGTGTTTTCTCGGTTCCCCGAACCTCGGACGTCGCGCGTGTTCGCACCTGCGAATGTATATACGGCGCTCGGGCGTCGCGCGTATTTTTCGTTCGACTCCGGTTGTACACCGCGCGCGCGATTAGCATCGAAACGAGGAGTCTGTGCGGGGCGCGCGCGACGGCGGTCGGATCGATGAGAGGTTTATATCGCCTCGGCAGCAGTGACCTCTGTTGCTCGACCTAAATCAAATAATTGGTGTTTACGTTAACGCGCGGTACACGCGATTACGCGAGTTTTAATCGCCGAGACGGCGCGGCCCGCGTTATCGGGCCGCGAGCCCCGACTACGCCCGCAATTGACTCGCTTTCGGTTTTTTTCACGAGAATTCATTACCTCCGTTGTCGCGAACATTCGGCAAGTGACTGACGGTCTCGAGCGGGCGGCGAGCGGCATCCGCCGATCGTCTGCTCGGTGGCGCGTCCAGCCGGGGCCTCACCTGCCGCTCCTCCTCGCGCTGTATAAGAATTTAATAGCGGAAACCAATCATACACGCCGTGACCGCGCCGCGCGCTTTAAATAGATAAGCCAATAAAAATGACGCAAACCGAACGGAAACAAGTGGTACTCCTGCCGCTGAGTTTCTGACTGTGCCGTGCATACCGCACGGCGTGAGTGTGAGTGGTGAGGGAGGGGGGAGGGGAAAGGTAGGAAGAGGGATATACCCCTTCCCCTCGCGGTGTGCGCTATTGTGCCAGAAGCTTGTGTATTTCTGCCGAGTAAATTGCATTTCCATTCATATAGCCCGCGAATGACCCTACACATCGTGCGCGCACACACAGCGACAATTTAAAACCCATGAACTATAAATACGTATTATATTCTTCGGGAATTATAAATAGTCGGATCTTTTCGCGACGACCCCGTTGACTGTGCGCGGCTCGATTCTATAGTTCTCGTTAATTCAACCAGAGGGCAATACGCATCAATTGACTGTCGTCGCTGATGGACGGTAAAGCCCTCTTATTGTCATTCTTCTTTATTTCGTTAGTACGGAAAAAAGGACTGACGGAAACGAAATCTTGAATGTTTCAGTCTGATCGAGTTTTTCATCGAAAATGTTTCGCGGCCTTCGCGTTCATCCTTGAAAATAGTAAATGCGGCTGCGAAAATAGTCGCGCGTATCGGCGGCAGTTGTCACTCTTGCGGCTGCCAGTCCGCCGCGATTTCTCCGAGTGCGGGATTTTATACCTGTGAATTGCGTTGCCCACTTTGTAATTGTTACGGTTTGGCGAATGCAGCCGCGATGCCCGCGCGGGGCTCGAGCGGGTTTTGCAAGAGGCGCCCCCCCGGCAACAATGCGCAACCCTTTCGGGGGGGGGCCCCCGTGTCGAACCGGAACGAACGGACGGCGAGTTATGAGCGAACGTACGAATAATCGTGTTCTCAACTTGGCTCGGGCGAACCGTTGAGCGAATCGATAGCGCCGACCGCGCGAGCTCGCCGCGAAGGTACAACAGCAACAATGTGTTGTTACGACTGCCACGCGACGGCAATAGACCTCTGGCGCACGGACGGGGCTGTCAATACGTTTTCATTCCCGTGTCCGGTACTTTTCACTTGTCCCCGGGTTGCCCCCATTGTTCCCACGTGACTCAAACGCCGACCAACTTTCGTTCGAATCCTCGTCGCGCGACACATAACCTCGAAACATGCGATAACCGACCGGTCTGTGTGTTACGCGAGAAAAATTCACGAACTCAACGCTTCTCGCTATGTGTCCATTCACGAAGACGTTTTTTTTTTACTTCTTTTTGTTTAATTGAAGAATCTGTGTCCTTCATTCATTATGAATGATTGTTGTTGTCGTATGTAAAAATATCGGCTGCTGGAAGTTTCAGCAGGATTTTTTTGCTCTTCGGGCATAGATTGTGGTTATCGCAGGATGACAAAGTAACGCAAAGTGATTTTCTGACAGATACACAAACAGTGGCGGTTGAGTCAGGCTTTGGAAACTTTTGGTGCGAATGCTGATAATTTCTTGCGCACACGCTGACGGAAGTGTTTGGACAGTCGAGTTCTGTGAAAGCGATGAAAATAAAAATATGTTGCTGTTGAATTTGTGGAATCGCAAGACTTGATAGAAAGAACTTCTTGACAAGCACAAAAGAATTTGTTTGCATGCAGAATACTTTGTTGTGACTCCGTTTCCAGTTATTTATTGTTTGCTATAAAATGAACACTGTCTAGTCAGAGTATAGAAATTTTTATTTACATTTGTTGTACAGCACTTTTGGGAAATGTTTCTTTACTTCTGAAATATTCTTAGTACAAAAAGAATGATATTAGGATACTAAAGACAATTGGATTGACAAAAAAGAAGAAAAATGACTTGTGAATATATTTAATTTGATTGTGCTTGCCGAGCAGTTGATCGATCGAGAGGCAACATTGTTTTCATGATTTTCTGGTGATTCAATGCATTTAAACAATATTATGACGAGAGGATTAAGAGAGTATTGGGAATAGAAAATGATGGGCACAGAAAATAAACTATGTTACCCAACATCCACAAATCATATTATCCCCCATATAATAACGATTATTTCCAATAAGAAATACTGCTAAGATAATCTACTCTATAAATCTATGATTAAGTACAAAGATTTGAATAACAAAAATTCGTTACTAAATGTTGTCTCTTTTTTCTCATGTTATAGCTACTGGACCTCCAATTCCACGGAGGTCAAGGGAGTAGTAGTACGAAGGAAGTAGTCTGAGCTGGTAGCTTTGGAGTAGCACAGCAGAGTTGGCATAGGCCAACTTAGGCGAAAGAGGCAGGATGGCGACAATAGACGGGCGGCCAGCCCAATATGGCATCACTCTCAAACAGCTTCGAGAGCTCATGGAACATCGAGGGCGCGAGGGTGTCAATAAAATTAACGGCCATGGAGGCGTGCAGGAGATTTGTAAAAAATTGTATACTTCGCCCAGTGAAGGTAAGAAAAAAAAAAAACAAGAATTAATTTCCCTTCGAAACTCCGAAAATCTCACGACAAAAACCTTCGACTTCCCGTTTCAGGCCTCAGTGGATCGACAGCAGATATCCAGCACAGGCGAGACACATTTGGTTCCAACATGATACCTCCGAAACCACCAAAAACGTTTTTACAATTAGTATGGGAAGCGCTGCAAGATGTTACTTTAATCATTCTGGAAATAGCTGCATTGGTTTCGTTAGGTCTTAGCTTCTACCAGCCAGTAGACGACGAAGAACCAGATGAAGGTTTGTCTTCCTTTCTTTTCTAATGTCTCTCCTGAAACCGCGGTAGAAAAAAAACGTTGCCTGACCACCGCGAATTCCCGCGACAGACGCCGTTCACATGGACGACGACGAGGGCAAATACGGGTGGATCGAGGGCCTCGCTATTCTGATCTCCGTAATCGTGGTGGTGATAGTGACGGCTTTCAACGACTACTCCAAAGAGCGACAATTCCGAGGTCTTCAGAATCGAATAGAGGGCGAGCACAGGTTCTCCGTTATTCGGCAGGGTGAGGTCAAACAGATCTCCGTGTCGGATATCGTCGTCGGCGACATATGTCAGGTAATGTGTTTTCGTCGTACAACGGACGGCGCGAGAAAAAGCCGCGCCCGATCCTCTTCACCCTCCGCTTCCCCCGCGTCACGCCGATAAAGCTGTCTTAATACTCCGCGATTTATGCCGCAGATTAAGTACGGAGATCTGTTACCCGCAGATGGTATTCTTATACAGAGCAACGACCTCAAAGTGGATGAATCCAGTTTGACGGGAGAGTCAGACCACGTTAAAAAAGGCGAAGCGTTTGATCCTATGGTGCTATCCGGTACGACAACTCTCGCTGAACACCATTGTCACCATTGTTTTTTTTTCTTCTTCCTTTTCTTCAATTATCTCTCGGACACGTCGCGAGCTTAACGTGTTTTCCCGTCGCCCGCAGGTACCCACGTTATGGAGGGCTCCGGTAAAATGTTAGTTGCCGCCGTCGGCGTCAACTCGCAGGCCGGCATAATCTTCACTCTGTTGGGTGCCGCTGTCGATCAGCAAGAGCAAGAAATCAAGAAAATGAAGAAAGGTATGAGGTTTCATTCGCGAGCGACGGTTTTAGCTCTCTCTCTTTCTCTCTCCCGCGAGGTTCGCCGATTTACCGCCCGCTGTTTCTCGCTCGCCTCGGAAATACCGAGTTTATTCAAATTTCCCCGCGTCACACGGCGACGTCGCCGCATTATGCAGCTGCTTTCCCGGGGGTTCGTTTTTTCGCTCTCTCGCGCGCGCTCCATTTTCAATCGCGCGACATTCGCGCGAGAAAAAGCGGTCGGCGATCTCGCGGGCCTCGCCACTTTCAGAGTATCCACCAGGCAAGTGTGGACCCCGACAAAGTCTGCGCATGGTTTTCATTTTGATGTGATTAAATTGGTATGAGACTCACGCTAGACCGTCCATTTACCCCGAACGTTTTCCGCATGTTCTTGTAACAATTTTAGAATGAAACATTTTTTGACTGTCTATTAACTAGTTCAAGTTTACGAGGCCGAAGTTACCGAAAGACCCCCCCTCACCCTGTGCCCACCCGATGAGTCCCCCTGTGTTCGCGACGCTCGAGCTACTCGATGCGCGATATTCATGATCGCCGAAGTCCTCGATGCGGTTAATCGAATTTCGAACGCGAGCGATGATCATAGAATTTGCCCGACGTTGCTTCAGACCTGTCCGAATATATGCCGCGTGGTTTTCCATTAAACTTTCCCCGGTCGCGAGTAATTGCCGTTTGTTCGGCGAATTGTCGGTTCTTATATCAAACTTCCGTCGCGCTTACTGGCCAATTTCGTCGCACGGGGACAGGTCTGAATTCAACGCGCGAAGTCACGTCGCGATTTAGCTAACCAATTGCCCTTTTATTCCCGAAGTACCCGGAAGGTGTTGGGCTTCGGGTTCGTTAGTGGTAATATTTTTTACTCGGCGTTCAACACTGTCGAAACTCTGAAACTGCACTTTCTTCACCTTGAAAAATCTTACCTTCACATACCTAGTCTACCTATTGCAGTGAATGGAAACGAACGTGCGACGATCTATTGCATTATACGATTAAAACTCGTAGATTATCTCCAGTCCCCTAGTGTGTCACACCCTTCCAGGCCGCTCGTGTAAATCGTCCGTTCCTCCATCAATAAAATTGATCACATCTAATATACCTTTAATTGAAACAAACAAACAAAAAAACAAAAGTTAAAAACCAAATAAGACGACAACTCAAGCAGACCGACAATATATCGCAGAAAAAGCAAAGTTACAAGCGCGATATCAGTAATCAAATGAAACAAATTGCAGACCTTTGGTAACATCGCTAATCAATTTTTTGTTTTGCATGCGTTTTTTAATCTAGAGGCTAAAAAGCAGCGGAAGAAGAAGTCTCTCTCAGGTGACTAGAACAAAATTACATATTCTCTCTTTCAATGAAAAAAAAAATCAAGTTTACGAAATATCTTAAAGTCTGTTGCGCTTTTTCGCCGCGTTTCTCTTGCCGCTCTCTTCTCTTCAGTTAAATTTTCATTTTTCGCTACTATTGGTTTCAACTAAAATTTCAACAAACTGCTTTGCGAAAAGGTTTCGATGACTTTAATAATTGCCTATCGATGAATTTCTTTTCGAACTAAACAAAATCATTCAAACGATGTAACTCGAGTAGCGCATTCTTGCCTTGCGACTACCGCGTCTGTTACATTTGTATCTATATTTACATCTGTTTCTCTCTCTAAACTATTTACCGTTAAAACGACAACTTTAAATCATACCATTGTTTTAAAATTTCTTTGTCGATTCCTCTCGTACATACGACACTCATTGTCCTGTTGGTGGTGGATCTTGCACTCGATGAATCCGTCAATCTTTTGCCGTTTCTTTTGCATTTTACGAATTGAATTCCTTCTCTTTTTTCATCTAGACACAGGAATATGCGGTTTTCTTCCTTACGATTGTGTACATATTTAACTCTGTTCGTTTTTTCGATAGTTAACTCACGAATAATTGTTTGCGATTTTACTTGTGTTTATAATCTCGATACTTTTAACCAAAGTTGCCGATTTATCGCGGCAACCTTCTCGCCGATAGAACGGTTGAGATTCCGGACTTGCGCTCGCGCTCTCGTGATCACACACTTTGTGCACGTCCTTCGTCACCTTTCTCTTCCTCAAAGTCCAAGCGTCTCTTGTCGTTAACCCGAGAAGCGCAGCATCCAAGTCCGGAATCTCGAGTAACCGTTCGTTCGATCGAAAATGAAATTGTCAACCTGACGCCGTTATCGTTTGACAAAAGGCGACGAAGCCGGAGAGATCACAGGAAACAGTCACGCGAGTGGCGGCGCGAAGCACGACGGCGGGGAGAATCATCACGCGCCGGCACCGTCCGGCGGCGGCGCCGAGGGCAAGAAGGAGAAGAGTGTACTTCAGGCCAAACTAACGAAACTCGCCATACAAATCGGTTACGCGGGCTCCACGATTGCCGTGCTCACCGTCGTCATTCTAGTCATTCAGTTCTGCGTGACCACGTTTGCGTGGCAGAAAAAGCCATGGAAGAACACGTACGCCGGAAATCTCGTGCGTCATCTGATCATCGGTGTGACCGTGCTCGTCGTCGCTGTACCGGAAGGTCTTCCTCTAGCCGTTACCCTGTCGCTCGCTTACTCCGTCAAGGTTATTATTAATTATTATCGTAACACGAATTATAGGCAAACAAACGGTTTATCGCAAAGAAAAGTAAAATACGCGAGAACCATCGAGTCGCGACAATCAGCTGTCTTTTCCTGCCGCAGAAAATGATGAAGGACAACAACCTGGTTCGTCACTTGGACGCCTGCGAGACGATGGGCAACGCAACCGCCATATGCTCCGACAAGACTGGCACCCTAACGACCAACAGGATGACAGTGGTGCAGTCCTACATATGCGAGAAAATGAGCAAAGCACTACCGACCTTCGCGGAAATACCGAATCACGTCGGGAACCTGATTGTCCAATCGATCTCCATTAATTCGGCATACACGTCCAGAATTATGCCCTCGCAAGATCCTACCGAGCTGCCGATGCAGGTCGGTAACAAAACCGAATGTGCCTTACTTGGATTTGTAGTGGCCCTGGGCAAGAGTTATCAAACGGTGAGAGACGACCAACCTGAGGAAACGTTCACGCGGGTATACACGTTCAACAGTGTTAGAAAGAGCATGTCCACCGTCGTGCCGAGACATGGCGGTGGCTACAGACTCTTCACCAAGGGCGCTTCCGAGATCATCATGAAGAAGTACGCATAATTACTTTCATAGTTAACAAAATGCCTATTTTTCGTTTCGATTTTAAAAAACACACACACACACACACACAATATTCTAATCACTCTGATCTCGTCGCTGAATTTCAGTTGTGTCTTTATCTATTCTTCCCTTTATTTTCGAAGTTACAACAAAAACAATATTCTAATCACTATTTTTTCGTTTATTTTCGTGGTTACACGAAAGAAAAAAAAAGAAACAATACTCTAATGACTCCGATACCGTGGTTGGATTTCAGATGTGCCTTTATTTATGGTCGCGACGGAAATCTGGAGAAGTTCACCAGAGAGATGCAGGACCGGCTGGTGAAGAACGTGATTGAGCCCATGGCGTGCAACGGACTGCGCACGATCTCGATCGCGTACCGCGACTTCGTGCCCGGCAAGGCCGAGATCAATCAGGTGCACACGGAGAACGAGCCGAACTGGGAGGACGAGGACAACATCGTGGCGAACCTCACGTGTCTCTGCATCGTCGGGATCGAGGATCCGGTGCGCCCGGAGGTGCCGGACGCGATAAAGCGCTGCCAGAAGGCCGGTATAACCGTGCGCATGGTGACGGGCGACAACGTGAACACCGCCCGGTCGATCGCCCAGAAGTGCGGTATATTCAAGCCGAACGAGGACTGGCTGATTCTCGAGGGCAAGGAGTTCAACAGGCGGATCAGGGACAGCAACGGCGAGGTGCAGCAGCATCTGCTCGACAAAGTCTGGCCGAAGCTGAGGGTACTCGCGAGATCCTCGCCCACCGACAAGTACACCCTGGTCAAGGGTATGATCGACAGCAACGTCTCGGCGTCCCGCGAGGTCGTCGCGGTCACGGGCGACGGCACGAACGACGGGCCCGCGCTGAAGAAGGCCGACGTCGGTTTCGCCATGGGTATCGCCGGCACGGACGTCGCCAAGGAGGCTTCCGACATTATTCTCACCGACGACAACTTCTCCTCGATCGTCAAGGCCGTCATGTGGGGCCGCAACGTCTACGACAGTATAGCCAAGTTCTTGCAGTTCCAGCTCACCGTCAACGTCGTCGCCGTGATCGTCGCGTTCATCGGCGCCTGCGCCGTGCAGGACTCGCCCCTCAAGGCCGTGCAAATGTTGTGGGTTAATTTAATTATGGACACGTTAGCCTCCCTCGCGCTCGCCACCGAGCTGCCCACGCCCGATCTGCTGCTCCGAAAGCCCTACGGTCGCACGAAACCACTGATATCGCGGACGATGATGAAGAACATCCTGGGTCAGGCCGTTTATCAGTTGACCGTTATTTTTATGCTTCTTTTCGTGGGTGAGTACATTCGATTTATTCTCTGCTTTGTCTCGTTTTTTTTTATTATTCGTATTGGAGTGAAAGAAATTGATACTTTTTTCGATAAGAGTTGTACTTGTGACGTTAAAGATACGTATATTTTTCTTAGATACACAGGAATTTGTTTTTTCTTTTCCCTCAAATTAATGACGGTCGTCAAAAGAATCTGATTGAAATGTTCAGTTCGTCGTTAGCTCATTTCGCGATCGTTTACTCATTCAATTCTGTGTTGCGTCGTCGACAGGCGACAAAATGCTCGACATCGAGACGGGACGAGGAGTCGCCGAGGCCGGCGGTGGGCCCACCCAACACTTTACTGTCATATTCAACACATTCGTCATGATGACCCTGTTCAACGAATTTAACGCAAGAAAAATTCATGGTCAGCGCAATGTCTTCCAGGGAATCTTCACGAATCCCATATTTTATTCGATTTGGATTGGAACCTGCTTGTCGCAAGTGAGTCAATCGAACATACTATCGTCTCGCCGATAAAATAGCTTGTGTTTTGTTTTCCGTGTGCCCAAAGTCTACGATATCGCAATTCATGATCGCATTTACGTGTTTTTTCTTTCAACGCTTTCGTGACAAAACTTGGAAGATTCCAGATCAGCACCGCGCACGCCTCTTTGACACGTGAATTAATTCGTTTCTTTCTCATTTCTGTTTCCCACAAAGGTGTTCATCATCCAGTACGGTAAAATGGCGTTCAGCACAAAAGCTCTAACTCTCGAACAGTGGATGTGGTGCCTGTTCTTCGGGATTGGTACGCTACTGTGGGGCCAAATAGTCACGTGTATTCCTACGCGCAAGATTCCCAAGATCCTTTCGTAAGTCAAACTCTCATATATCGGTATCCCCCGTTTGCAGGTCTCCCCCGTCCGGCATTTGAAATTTACTCATTTAAGTTTGTTCAATAATCGTCACGGCGACGAGATCCCGACACGACGAGCCGGACGATCCACGGCAGGCTCTGTCTCTCGATGTTCCAACGGGGTACTCGAATATTCATAGGAAATTTACGAAAAAAAACAGTGCGAATATACCCGCTGCGCTCTTGCGACAAAACACTTTGCGATGATGCGATTACGGAGAAGCGTCGTCATTATCGAATCGCAGCTCTCATTGTCGTTGGGCACCATGTTGTTTATTTCCATTTATTTACCTATCTATTTATCTATTTATTTATTTATTTATTTATTTATTTTACTTTTGATACGAATGGCGTTTCATTTGTTAATCGCTCAACCGTTGAAATTTGTTTATCGGTAGTATAGCGCAGTGTCTAACAAATCAGACCGACCTCTAGCGCGCTAAACGAATATACAAAAAGCTTTTTAGATATCCGATATAGCACGATTATATATGCGTACAATGACCTATGAATATCCGCACTCGTTCTGTATATACGTAAATGAAGACTAAAAAAAACAATTACATAGATATATATATATATTTTTTTACAATTTTTTTTTCGTTGATACATAGATTACATTACAGTCGATAGTAATAGCAACTGGCAACCAGCATGGTGCCCAAATCCGTCGACGTTAATTTTAATTTACTGTTTGTTAGTGTCAAGCCACCAAAAATTAGCGTCTAATAGCTTACATAATCCCTTGGTACATGGTAGCGGCCTCTGCATGCTAGAATAACCCGATTCACGCTAATCTACATACACCCGAATTGCGACGGGTGAGAAAAATCCAGGTCTCTTCTTCACCCGCCCGAAAAAATAACCGATACAAAGAAAATCCGAAGAAAGAACGAATTCGCTGAGAAGCCCCTTGAAACTCACCGATAACAAACGGGCGATTGGTCGACAAGGGCCATCGGGCTTAATTCCCAACGAAAGAGAGAAAAGTAATGCACCACTCGTGGTCGCGCGCGCGCACGCCTCGTGCCAAGTTTTCAGATCTTTCCTTCGCGTCCAGGGTCGGCTCGAGCGAAACTGGCCTCGGAGTCGAGACTGCGAAAGACCGAGGCTACCGCCTGAGTAGAAGCGAGATAGTCGCATTCGTCTCCCCTCGACACAATTCCCACCCCGGAGATATTTCGGAGATGCCTAGACGTATTTTCGTTTAAAGTTGGATGTTGCATGGTTAACAATCGTTCGATACCGAGAGATATTAATCTACGTACTTGTTTGTATGCTAACGATTGACCGTAATACTGGGTCGTTGGGAAAGAAATTCTAAAGACCGACTAACGTCACCCGATTACTCATCAACGACTGTGTTGCTTGACAATTGTGCTATCACCACGTGCAGATCGGAATTATGTTTAAAGAAAAAAAAGAAAAAAAGAACAACAGCATACAGCGAGAGTGCCATTCGAGCGCTCGTGGAGCGAGGCGACGCTGTTGTCGTACCGAGCATAAACATTTCCAGTAATCACAAACTAACGATTCGAGGGGCTCGCGTAGTGTCCAACCCTCTGTCTCCTGCCCATTTTCTTAATTTTTTATTTATTTTTTTTATTAATTTGTGCTATTACCTTTCTCTCTGACGCATTTTTTCGTTGCTCCCCGTTCTAGTCCCACGCTAAATTTTTTTTTTTTTTCAAAGAGTCCTCGCTCTGCTACGTCCTTTTTTCCAAAATTTTTTCACATAGATCCTTTTACAAAATTGAGTTTCTCTCCCTCTACACATCTATGTCTCTTCCGTGACACACGATGACCCGCAACCGTAGCCGACTAGCCGGACATCAGTGAGAAAGCTTAGCGAGGCCAAATTCTAGTATCTCGTAAATCCTCCCCCCGTAACGCAATCGGCAAGCAGTTAAAAGTAGCTTACGTCGTTTCCTAGGTGGATCTTAATCCAGATATGTCCCTCAACCCTCCCACAATCAAGACTCGGACTACGCGGACGACGACGGATACGAACCAGTCCCGATGCCTCCTCATACGCCATTTCCATTCCCAACACGTCCTCCGCCCCTTGACCTCCTCCCAGACGCTCGTGGGATAGACACACGTCGGTAGTATATGTGGACTTGGTTTCAACTTGATTAACCATAGAGCGTGAATATATTCCACGCGCACGAGTTACGGACGACGATAAAAACCAACAACAGAAACAGCAACAAAAAAAAGAGACGCTGTCGTGTCCCGACCAATTTGTCTGAGTGTCCAATTTGTCGGAGCTCGTGGGACGTTTTTTTCACACAGCCGCGACACGGCCGACGTACGACGAGAATGTTCAACGGTCATGACGAAAGTATACGGAGCACGATGACGGTTCATTTTACTCATAAATCCGAGAGAAATTAATGTGCGTCTCAGCCGTGCCTTTAATATCGATCACACGCGAACTCGCGGTGCGACGGTGCTAACGAATCGGTCGTATTATCGTACCTAATACAACATGACATTTAATGAAAAAGCATAACGAGCAAACAAAAAAACAAAAGAAAAACGAGCGAGGCGATCGATCTAACGAAATCCCCGTCGACGGAACCAACCAGACAGGATACGAATCTGGAATGTTGTGTTCAGTGTCTCGAGACTAATTTTCCATTACGAGGCCTCGCCTATCATCGGTGTTAACAGCAGCCACGAATTATCGAGCAACAAACATTTAAAAAAAAACACTCACACCCACACACACACAAAATCACTCACGCAAATATCTAACAAAAAAACAAACGAATTATTAAGCGGTATGTCACAAATACTACGCATGTGAATACTAATCATTAATTACGACTAGATTATTAACGGCATAAATCATCATCAGTCATTCACATCGTTAAACCGCCCCCGTCTCGGATAGCGTCTCGAATATGTTAAAGATCGTTTATTACTGTCATTGTTATTATTATTTTAATTTTTATTATAATTATTATTATTTTTAATAGTCGTGCTAGTCGATATTTACCCGCATTCTGATACTCACACGACAATTATCATGGAGTCTATCCCCTGGCTCCCCCCGAGATCGCTCATTTTTCATCACGCCATCCAAGTTAACGATAACTCTTTCTGATCATTTGTCGTTTGTCGATTCTTTGTTTCTTTCGCCCCTTTTGTCCCCGCCACCCGCCAACAATTTTTTGCCTCGTATCCCCGAAATGTCTGCCTCTGAAAACCAACCCACGAAAACGTTCGTTTAGCCTTCTGACCCCCCTCAACCCCCCCCCCCCTTTTACTACCCCCGTCATACTATTAGAGCTGTTTCTAACGAAAACTTTCATAGAAGGGAAGCGATTGGGAAAACGGAAAATTGAAGGCGGTGCATCGCGGGGCGGCCGACAGCAAAACAAACAAACAAACAAAAGAATACTGCTTAACAGGGATCCGAGTGATGAAGAACTGGTTTAATGTTTTTAAAAACAGATGGGGCCGCGGCCAGCCGGATGATATCGGTGCTATCAATCTAGGAGACGAGAAATTCGACCCAGACTCGGATAAAAAGCCGCGCGCAGGACAAATTCTGTGGATTCGTGGTCTGACGCGGCTACAGACTCAGGTAACTATCCCTATCTCACTCTCATTTCACCACTCAAAGTCAACATTCTCAGATCCTCTCACAAAGGTTACTACACCATGACTCAGCAAAATACGGGACGATTCGTTTCACGATCGACCCCTATATACTATTTATTTTCTTCTAGATAAAGAGAAAAGAATTATACGAAAAGTTGCAAGCAAAAAAAAAAGAAAAGAAAAGCGAAACTTTTTGTAGGAGCGCGATCGACCGATGTCGACCGGTATTCTCATGTAATACATACACGTACCACGAGTACCACCTGCTTTCCCCCCCGCCCTTTTTGATTTTATGTTTTTCCTTTCAGTTCTCTCGGCTTGCGAATGCGTGAAAATCCGGCGTTTTTTTTTGTTCATCTCTTCTTGAGTTCTCGTGAAGAGAACCGGAATAATTCACGTTGCACTTGGAGCGAGAGATCGCAGCTGGATTTCGTGCATTCGCAAGCTTCGTCATTGCATTCGATAGGCGAGTACACCGCGAGATAATTTAAAGACAACAAAAAAAAAATAGAAAAAAATGAAAGACTGAAGAAGAAAAGAAAAGATTGACTAGGATATTTTTGTGCGCTACGTCGTCTGGGTCAGTGGCACGTACCCACGTTAAACCGCGATCGTGTTCGTTTCTTAGGCTTCGACCGCGGAGCACGGGACTTCGGTGGGCGAAAAGTGAAGACGAAAAATTATTTTTCCCGAGAATCTCAGCGAAAGGCCACTGATATCGATAGCGTTGATGATGCATCTTCGATTCAAATTTTGTTAATTTTGTTTTACTCTGTTTAGCCGAAATTCGCGTTTAGGGTTCGGTAGGTAACAGCGGCGTTCTCGACGTGAGTAGGTTCGATTTGTTACTTGCAAGGCCCGCGGAAGGATAGCGAAAAGAAGAACGAGAAAACTAAAAAACAAAAAAGGTCATTCATCATTCGTGAACGCCTGACGAGATGATACGACGAGAGAGTTTGTATGACGATTTACCCGACGAAACAACCTCCCGTGTAAATAAATTCGTAGCGCGTAGTCGTTAGCGCTTGACCCCTCCAAGTATTGATAGATTTACACCTAGAGACGATGATCGTAGTTTGCTATAAAATGAGGAGATTCGCGCGTCGACGCTTAGAGTGAAGTTAAAGTAATGCGAGAGAAGTATGTCGCAAGACGAGTAGCCCTCTCTCTCTCTCGACCATTGAAATTCGAGCCAACACGAAAAATCGTCCACCAGGACAAAACAAGCGTTTCCGTCCAATCGTACAACAGCAGTATTTACATGATATATATATATATTTAATAAATATACAACGATACAGCCGCGTTTAAAAAACAATCCACGTAATATACTTAAAAACAGACTCGCTAAATGCCCACTTAGAAATGGTCCACGCAGTCCTCGGCCACTCTGTTTACACCGATCTCTCGATCGACCACCAATACCTCTCGTTTTAACACGATTCAATCTCCAATTTTCTTCTTTAACCTTCACCTTTTATTCTCTCTCTGTATACTTTTTGTCTCTTCGAATCTCGTTTAAGTTTTTCCGCGACGCGCCTCGCGTACACGGGTTGTGTTTTCAACGTCCGCAAACTGATTACATATCCTGTGTTTCACGTTTTTGGTTCGATCCGAGGATTGCACGAGACGACGACTCGAGAGTCGTCGCCGCACGCTGCTCGCGTCGTGAGTCGCGTGCACTTGCGTGCCAATCAATTCGTGGCGTGGTACTATATTTACACGAAGATCCGTCGGTCTGCGTACGGATAGGATAAGTCTCGTCGCGCCGGGCCGAAGCCACGATTATCCTCGGTATAATTACTCAGCAACACGGCCCACAAATCCGGACAGAGCACGCACAATGAACAGAGCAAACGTCGAACGGCGGACGTTTGATCCACTGACGGTCGCGCTGTGTCCTGCGGTCGGCGCAATGTCGGTCCTTAACGAACGAGTCATTATTTCAATCGCTCGCGAGGCGTTTTCCGGCCGCGTGGAAAGGCTCGACGACACACACGGCCGTTAGTGGATTGAATCCGATGTCATGTGAAAAACAAAAAAAAAATACGGTTGTGCACATGTGAATTGAATGAAAGTTTATAGTCGAGCGAATGTGAAGACAGTTGAATACCTCTCGAAACTCTCGATCGTTATAACAACGACTGGAACCGATAAAAGACGTCGAATTGTTGTTGTTTGTCAGGGGGCGACACATTGATTGATTACCGCAGCCGCGGAAACGAGTGCGTGGCATTTTTTTTTTTTTTTTTTTCTTTTTTTTTCGACAATTCGAGCGTTATTTGCGGGAGAGCACGAAAATATTAAATCGCTTTCTTCCGGCTCGCGGTGATCAATCACTGAGGTGGATATATAGCTTTTGTACAATTTCTCTCTTCCTAACCGGTGCGATATCACTTCGATATCGCATCCTCTCGGCGCTTCCAACTTCATCGTCTATGTTACATAGTGTATTTACTTAAACAAGAAAAAAGAAAGAAAAAACGAAAAACGAAACGAAAGGAACAAAAAGGAAAATACGTTCATACAGTTAATTACATCGCTTAAGCCAAGTATCACGTAAACAAGACAGCGACACACTATACGACGAAATAACAATATAAGATAATGAAATAAAACTGAATATGTAACCTACTTTCAGACGAGCAATAGAACTCTGGTGCAGAATGTATCTGTGACAGGCAGATCCCCCTCTCAGGATTACTATATGGTTAGTCCCTTAAAACCACTCCGCATCGTTTGACCGTCTTACATAATAATCTGGTTTATTCGTTTTTCTCTTTCTACTTATATATGCGCCTCTATTTATTTGTTTTATATTTATTTGTCTTTTTTTATTCTTTTATACTTTTTCTCTAAAATGAATAATGGTTTTCTTTAACAATATTCACATCACCTGAGTGGAATTTCTTTTTTTTTCTCGATATTAATGATTTTGCCTCTGTGACACTCCTTGTTTTTCTTTCGACGTTACACGTTTGCTTGCGGATCGCGAGTAGTAGCTACCTGGAACGTCTCTCGTTTATTCTTCATTATGAGTCGCGGAATTTGTGCAAAACGAGCTAGTTTGTCATTCAACTCGTGTGTGTTTGAAAAAAAAAAATAGATATACTTATTAACTGACGGTACTATGCAGCGATTGCTTACGATCCGAAACAGCTCGTTCTTTTTCGTGTTTTTTCACCTTCTTTATATTCGTGTTATTATTCCCACGACGCCGTGGATCCATATTGCGTCGGCGCATGATCCTTGCGTGGCCAACCAGCGCGGTTTCTTCTTTCAATTATTGCAAAGAAAACGTAACGCTAGAGACGACAAAAAGAAATTGATGCCCGACGCGCTTGCGGTTCACGACTCGGGAAAGCCTCAAAGAGTTGGCTCTTTCGTTGCCGGTCACAACACGAATTTGGCTGTCGTAATTAATATGCGCTTCTCAGTCGAGTTGTCTTACGTAATTTCTTTTTTTTTTCCTCTTTTTTTACTTGCCGTCGAATCACTCTTGAGTTGATCTTGATATTGTAAATTCAATTAAGACGCATGTACGCATTCGCGCATGCAGGGACTCGCGGGTCCTGCGCGGTCGCACAATGAAGCTAATTTACGAGCGTTCCTTTCTCAATGGTGACCACTTGATTTTACAAACTTGACTCTGTGTTCGCTTCCTACTGTAATACTTCTTTTTAATTATTACTCTTTCTTTCATTCGAATCAGTTACTTGATTTTTTTCGTGCCACATTATATATATTTTCCTTTTTCTGGTTAACGCAATTTGGTGTTGCTGTGATATACTAATTACGATATGAATATATATCTCCATATATATGGCATATCGATTTGGATGTACGTACGTACGTATGTATGTGTATTAACGTAATACTGTGTGCTACTATAAAAAAATAACGTTATCTAGTTTAAGTCTCGGCCACTCGAAAAAAAAAGAAAAAAAAATCTCGCACTTCTACAATCCGCTTTCGAACTTGAATCCAAGAGAAACTTTCGGTAATTTTGCTTGTAAGTCACGATCTTACGGTTGTGCAAAATTTCAGAGGCACAAACAGAGCTTGTTATACGTGCAAATTACGCATCAACGTCGCGATGACCAAAGTCTTGTGTGTAAAAAAAAACTCCAATTTTGTCTTAAAAAAAAAAACTATCGTGGCCCATCGTGCGCGTGAGTGTCTTTTCTTTCTATGACTCTGAATCAATGGAAGTATGTTTTTTAATTTTTCAATGGTCTCTCTGTCTATCCATCTTTGTACTTTAATTTCTCTTCTCTCGATACGACGACCGTCTAAACGAAAGGAAAAAGAAATGAAAATGATATCCCTCGAGTTATTAGATTTTCGCTCTACGAGAAAAAGAACTCTGTGAGAAGAACGAGGAAGACAGCGTGGACGACACGCGGCGAGTCTCATCGGACGTCGAACGGAGACGTTCGCGGGTTGCAAGTAAAAAATAAGAGCAAAAGACAAAGAAAGCAAAAAAAAAAAAGAAAGTGCGGAGCGCGATCTCGGAAGTGATGAGCATACCAGAGGGCAAATACGCGTCGCATAGGCTGCGTCTGAACTACGAGACTGATCTGGTATGATTTATGATTTGTTAGCCAGCGGAACCCATTCGGGAGACTGAGGTATAACAGGGCGGCAGTCTTGCCCGTCGCCATACTTTTCCTGTCGGAGTACAAACAAGTACGTAGCTCACCTAGATCGTCTGTCTTAATGCGTTGTATGAGATCTTGCATACGCGTGTAAGGATCTGGTAAGATCGTCGTCATACGTGCCGGGTGGAGGAGGATCTCATTTCCCACCCCGTCCGCGAACACGTCGACGAACTTTTTCCTCGGACGATTTGGCTGCCAATTCGTCAAAACGCTTCTGGGGAAAAATCATGATTTTCTATGACAAAACAATGAAAGTGTTCGTTGATGGGCGAAGAAACGCCAGAACGAAATCCAGAACGTATGACGCTCGTGTCGAATAGGCATTTGGACTTGTTATGTTGGATGATGAACGTCGTTTGCGACGATGATGACGTTGCGTTTAATGGTGATATGATTTTTATGTGGAAACTGATGATTTATTGCACCGATTTACTTTTTGTGTGGCGGGGGTGGGACGGTCGATGGACTCTGTCATCAGAACAAAAAAAGAATCGAGATATGAAACTGAAAAAAGGACAGAGGAAACCAATGAAAGAAGTGCGTTTCGACGTTGTCCCGTCCTCACCCCCGCTTTCGTAGTATAGCTGTCTGAGTGTGCTGCGTGTTCTGTACTCCAAAGCGAAACCCACTGATAATACAACAATATCGATTTGAAAAAAAAAAAAAAAAAAAACGAAGCTACCCTCGCGGCCTATTAACATTCCGGCGTATCATTGCCGATCGCCCTCACTTGACTCATCTTCACCGGCGATTATTCCCTTGCAGATGAAAAACATATGTGTTCAAACTGATCCACGTAGAGAAAATGTTCTGACAAAGATGACCAGAAATGATTATTTCTCATTTTTACGGTAATTCTTGCTGGATTCGTTTTTTCCGCCGCATCTGTTTTCTCCTCTGCAAAGGTTTTTTTCGGGCTTACGAATACTACGCTCATAGTATTTATAACAAACAAATCGCCACTTTTGTCCGCCCACTCCGTGCGAGTTGGTGCGAATGCGTCCGAGCGTTTGCTCTTTCTCTCTCACTGACCGACCGCATTGTCATCGTTTTCCTTTGATTATCTTTCCGTTGCTTGAGACTGTGAGACTTTTGATATTCGAGAGTTCTAACACGCGTTTTCGAGGGTGTTGCAGTGCAGTGATTTTTCATACTTTGGTTTCCACTTTTGCCGTGTTCACTAACTCTTGTGATTTCCATACGGTGTGACGAGTTTTACAGTTCCGAGCTTAAGACTACTACTACTACCACGTAAGTTTCGATCGTTACTCCGGACTTTTTTGCCTTCATCACGTTGTATCTATTATATATTTTGTTACGAGAAAATCCGTTTTCAATTTACAAGGAACAAAAAAAAACGTGCCCGTTACGTATTATGCGCCTCGGTACACGCTTCAGCATAATGTTTAAGACGCCTGCAGAGTACACTCAACATTTCACACAAATGTCATACAGACTTCTGTACCGATACAATTTCAGCCGTGTCTCATTGCTGCTGATTTTTTTCATTTTTAGTCGAGAAATTTATTTGCATATTGACCACTACGAAAAATCGGAACGACAGGCAAGAGCAGCAGTGAGAAAGGTCGGATAGCCAAGTTAGACTCAGCCCCAACAAATTCAAAGAGATTAAATGCATTTTTTTACTGGAAATTCAAGAACCAATTGTCAATTAAAAATGAAAAACTGACGAACGCACGTAAAATTAAAAGAAAATCTACGACAATTCGGGTGTCATGAAACATTGCAATGAATCAACATGATACAATAATACAATATACCCGCTTTCGTGTGTCACAGCCCTCGCCTGCAAATCACACACGAGGATGGCTCGTAATACACTCGCGTAGAATTTTTTCTTAGCTTTGTGTACACCATAGTCATCCCAAAACGCCTAGGAATGAATGTCTCGGCTTCTGTGTAAACGTGCGATGTAATAGACTAGGATAATTGGACTGCGCACGCCATCGTGTATCTCGTGTGCCCGTGAGAATCGTCGTCGTATAATTTATACAACAGAAAAAAAAGAACAATACCACGAATTGCGCCGCTAAAACGAGATGAACGAGACCCGCCGAGCTTTACAAATATTATATACATCCTGTGTGCACTGATGACTATATTCATCGTCTTATATTACGCCTAATCGCATATCTTTTGCGTGACTATCCTGGCTTAGGCTTCGCGTAGAGAAATTCTCGTTGTAATAGTTTTGTTTTGGCACGAAACGTGAGAATGATTTTCCCCGCCCCAGCTGCACCCACGTATCACTGTTAAGACGAGCAATTTGATAAAAAAGAACCTTAAAAAAATGAAAAGAAGAACAAAAACCACGTTTCGAAGAGGCGGAAGAATCGCAGAGCGAGTCAGCGCGATGGCTCGCGAGACGGTTCGAATGGGGAACTGTTGCGATAATTTTGCGACTTGAATTGAAACCAAATTGGCCAGTCGGTGCGGCCGATATTTGTTCAATTTCTGCCAACGAGTGGACGAGCTTCTCGATGCTCAGCTACTTGTTTCTCTTCTCTTTTACGTATTCTCTACATCTTCCCCACTATCTATCTTGCGCTCTGGTCTCTCCTCTCTCTTTTTCTCTCTCTGACTATATCTCTCTATTTTATACTCTGAAGTAAAATCCGAATGGCGACGACGTTCGTCGTCGCCACTCCGGACTGTAGCGGACCATTCCTAACGCGGAGAATTTTTGCCCTCGCGAGCGCATTGAGCTCGCGACTCGACAGAGGGATATCCAGTCAGTTATTGCAATTTAACGAGAGAGGAGTTTCTGCTGTTATAATTTTTTTTTCTAATTCATTTTGCAACATTGTCCGTGAGATTCGTAGGTTTACTCGAGCCGGGCCTGACGACAGCACCGAAAAATCGGCGGCCGAATTTTCCCGGCCGACTTCGCAGCCCGACGAGTTCGAACGACCGAGCTCAGCGCGAATACAATTTCGATCCATTGAAAACCTAGCTAACGAGTGACGGGAGCGATTTCTCGATCACTCGCTTGACGTTGCCAAGTAGTACAAGCTGCATGTGAAAAAAAAAACGCAGGATGTCGCTTAAGTCGCCACGATACTTTAGTTAATCGCTGAACGCTCCATCATGTCGCGATTGAATTCCCAAACATGTGGAGCGGACAGCCGCTTTTGTGACGAAAACTCCAAGCCGCAATAATTAATTCCAATCGCGCCGAGCGTGCAGTACGAAATGCGTAGTTCGATTGTTAGATTTGCGGGCGTCAAACGCCTGTGTCGTGCGTGTGTGCCACAAACTTGTTCGTAGCTAGTAACGATTTAGCCGCGGAGCGATGCAAAAGACTTAGAACAACAACAACAAAAAAAAAAAGAAAACAACAACAAAAATAACTCTGTAAACGGTAACTTGCCTCGAGGTGTAGATGCAAGGCTAATAAGAGAGATACCTGTCGAAAAAGAAAGAAAAACATAAACAGCCATCCCGGTGGAACATTTGTAGCGTCAAATCCGGCCTCGGTTGGGAACCGTCCAGGTTCCGACCAGTTCGCGACCAGAACCGGATATGACGCTAAAACTGCTCCACCAGGGCTGCAACAAAAAATTATGAAACATAAAAAAAACTAGAACCACCATATTGTCAAAAGGGAAAAACCGAAAGCAAAAAAAGCAAACCGTAACGAAAGCAGGGTGCTTGTGTGTTCGCTGGCCTGCCTCCTCGCCTCCTGATAGAACGCCCTTCCCTATTTTTGCAGCTTCGAGTAATCAGAGCATTCAAGTCGACTCTGGAAGATCTGGAGGAGCGTCGCTCTGTCCATAGTTTACACAGCTTACACAGTATGCGCAGCTCACGCAGCCACACGGGGCCCCGACCACTATCCGACTTCACGTACATTGACGAAGACCCGACAAATCCCATGCTGAGCGCCGCCGCACGGGCCGCGAAGGCCGCGAACGCGGCGGCCGCGGCCGAACACGGTGGTCAGGATAGCGAGACGAGCACCAGAGGATTCAGGCTCCCGTCGATCAACAGTCCGGCCTCGCCACTCCTGCTCAACGTTCCCGGCTCCAACACCGTCTACAACAATCATCATCATCACTCGAACAACAACAGAACCTCGTCCAACAACGTCCATAACCAACAGCCCCACAGCCCAAATCACGCAAATCAGACGAGCAGGAGCGCCGAGTCCCAGGCGAACTCGCCGTCCGCGGGATCGACCGACGCGATGCTACCCGACCTACCCAAGCTCGTTCACGAGACCAGCATCTAAGGCTGCTTCCTGACTTGAGAAAGAAAAAGAAAAACGAAAGAAGGAAAAACGAAATCCAAGAAACAAACACTCTCTAACTCTCAACCTCTCTCTGTCTTGCTGTGTCACTCCTCAGCTTTTTATCGCTCTCGTTGAGACCCGACGTTTCCCTGTCTCACCGTCACGTCACCTCGACACTTTTCCTACTCTCAAAGTCGCCACTTGTTTTTTTTTTTTTATTTTTTTTTTCTCTCTGACAATTTTTGCAACCACGAGTCGCGACGACTCCCGTGTTATTTTCGGGACGGACGTTGTTGAGAAATACGCACACAGGCCTAGTACGTCATCTCTTATATATATATATATGAAAAAGCTCGCCCGGATGGCGTATTGAGATCGCTGGTCGAGGCAGCGCGCGGAGTACTTAACGCATTTTTCTCTTTTCTTTCTTCCCTTTGCCTCGAGAGATGTGTGTAAAAAAAAAGGCGTGTCTCACGGTTTGCAACGCACCGTGTTTGCTGTAAATAATGCGCGGTTCGACGACGACCGGAGACGCCACGAACGAGGGACGACGACGACGACGACGACGACGACTTTGTAGATTGAGCCGGGGCGAAACGTCGCGCTTCGTCAGCTTCCGCTGCCGGCTGTCGACCGATCGAGTCCACTGACAACGAACCTGAGAAAACTAAAGAGAGAAAAAGAAATACAGTAAATCACCGAAGCAACTTTGATCCCGCACCGCTTGTCAGTCACCCCCCGCTTCAGTGTCTGTGTGTCTGTCTGAGTTGTCTGAATGTGACGCAGTCCGAGAGCGCGCGGGGAAAATCGCGAGTGCGAGCTGGTTCGTTGGCGAGGCTCTCGCGCGCTGTGTACAAATCGGTGCTTGGGGGCTGTACTTAAGGGACGTCATATTATTATAACACGTATTTTATCCGAGAGCCAACGGCGATTTCCACACTCTTATCCCGTCCCATCAATTTTCTTCACTCTTTCATTTTCCGTCATTTTTCTTTTTCTCCCCTCGTCAGTGTCCGTGGAACCCGCGCCAATTTCGCGCCCGTTTTAATCCCGACTTCGAGCCGCGGCGACGCGTCGCGCGCGGTCCACGTTGTACTTACTAACACGATCCCCGACCTCCACGGCCGAACGTATTTCAAACGCGGTGCCTGAAAACCACCTGTTTAACAATACTCACCGTTTGTACCCCCCCGCTCGGCGGCCGCCGTTCGCGTTTCAATAACACGGCCGGCGATTCGAGCCGAGCGACACGAAGGTAAACGAAAAAAAATATACATAACTTGTACAAACAGCGATCTGTTCGTCGATCCGTTTACACGGGCTAAAGACAACACCGATTGCGCGAAAGAAAATTACAAAAAAAGAAAATGCGGAACAAAAAGAAAGGCGCAAAGGAAGAAAGAAAAAGAAAAATTGTTTTTACAAGCCGACGACGATTATGTAGCGAGAACGAGAAAAAAATTGCACGCGTTCGCGGAGACGAGAAACGCGAACGACCACGACGACCATAACGCGCACACTCGTTTTGCTTTTTATTCTTTATATAAATATAATTTTAATATATACATACATATATATATAAGTTCGTTTAATTTAATTCTTATGTTTTAAATTATTTTTAAGCTTCGGACCTCTGAGCGCCCTCGGCGATTAGGGCCCTGCCCTTTGAGGGGCCCCAGGCGACAGCAACTTTGTATTTTTTTCTCGATAGTAACTCCCCCCCTCCTCATCCTCTTCCCCCGCCTGGGGGGCGCGTTTGTGCCTTTCGAGAGCCTCAAAGATTCACATCCGCCGCCCTAACTCACGCCGCCCACTTCTCTTATTTTTCCTTTATTATCCACGTGTTGTTACGCACAATGTACATGGAATTACCGTTTTTCTTTCCTCTTCTTCTCCTCTTTGAACAAAAAAAAATATATTGTATTATTTACGTTGTATATAATCGTTGTTATCCGTACTCAAAGGGAAAAATATTGATTAAAAGAGAACGATCCACTGGAAACGATCGAGTCCAGCGTCTCGCGAAGCGCGTCCTCGTTCTCGCGAGACGCCGGACGGTATATTTGTCCTTTCGGGTTCGCGATCTCTCGGGCGGAGAAAATTGAGCGTCGGCGGGAGTTATCAGTGGTGTCGTGGGAGAAGAAGGAGAATAGCAGAAAAAAAAATGAAAAGAATTTAAAAAACGGAAACGCGTGTACGTGGACCGTCGATTATAGACTCGACGGATCCGGCCAGCGACACGTTGGAATTTCCGAGCGTTGACTCATCGCCCGAAAAGAGGCGCGCGAATTTTTTCCGAGCCCGCGTCTTCGCGGGGCAAAAATTGAACACACTGTAATCGACCGACCTCCGAGCGCGTCTGCCTGCCGGAAATTTCGCGACGGTTCTAAAACGAGAGTAGCACTTTGAACGCGGTTTTTACTTTTGCCGAATGGAAAACGGCGAGGCTAGTGACGATAAAAAACGGAGAAAAAACAGTTAAACGAGAGAGACGATGAAGGATGTACTTATGACTCGATTAACAAAACGTAGCTTTAAGACTCGAATGAGAAACGGAAGCGGTGAAGAATATTTCGGTCCTCGTGTTCATTTTTTTTTGCGGCACTCGGCGACTTATAAAACGACGTAAAATTTGCCCAGAGTGCGAGGCCTCGATTGAGAAAAAAAAAAAAAGAACCGGAAGTCAGCACGCGCTCCGGGGGTCGTCGAGGCTGAACGAGGACGCCAGTGTCGGTGCTCCTACCATGTTTTTATCTATGGCTTAATTATAGCGTGCGATTCGATCGTTTTAACTAACCGTTATTGATATCCAAATATTTACTACTGCCACACTGTTACGATTATGTCCGAGAATCAATAAACGAAAGAAATGAAAGAAAAAAAACACGTTATCGTGGAAACCGACTGAGAACGAATTTTCGAGGAGCGACGTCCAACGCGCGAAACGTCGCTCGACTACGGATACCGAGACGTGTTTTGTGGAAATTTTAGTCGTGTCGCACGACGCCAGCTTCTCGCTTAAATTCTTTGGGAAAAAAATAACAAATATTCAACTGAAAACGCGTCTACTGCGAGAGACAGTGTAAATTACAATAACGTCCCAGCCATCGTCAGTGCACCAATGAGAACGTGAATTTAGTGCCTCGAATTTTTCTATTTTTTAAAAAGCGAAAGATCATTTTTCCATGAGCTAATTTATCAAAATACTCATGATTAATTTTTTACGTTTCTTACATTTTTAAGAATTAAACTATTACTTACGAATTAAGACAAAAAATTATAGTTGATTCGGCCAAAACTGCCGATGATTGGGACACAAATTTTCGTTTTTTTTTGCTCGAAACGTATTCCGATCCACTAATTTCCTTAAGCCCATCGCACGCTACTTACTGTACTATATTAAAAATCAGTCGAATTCGAATTTTTAGCATTCAATTGAAGCCGCAAAAAAAGAAAATGAGGCGCTTTTCCACGGGCTGTTTGTGCGAATCAGTTCACCTCTGTGTCTTCTGGGCCACATCAGATTTTTCGTTATCAAACGGTATCCCGGAATCGGAAACGCAGAAATGTGCAAGTGATCTTCGAAGCGAGTTGGTAAGACGACGTTTTCACGACGGAAGTCAACGCCAGATCAAACGTTTCCACTTCCAGGCTACCGTTTCATATCGAGAGACATCACATTCCCCAACTGCATCCGCGACTTGTGCGCTCGTGTCCATAATTCAATTGCAAAACCGCGAAAGCTTTGCGAGCCAGAATCTCGTGGCTCCTTGAGCCGCCTTCGTGTACCAATCGCCGACAATCAGACGCATTTCAAAGTGTGACACTAGTAATTTTGTTTAGCGTATTTCAACAATAGCAATGGTCGGTGGCAGAATAATTTCCAATAATCCATCCTTGCCGAAGGCTTCGAATCGGAGGCTCAATTGATGTGGAAGAAGCAATCGACGAGTCACGCGTTATCTCGATGAGAATTTCACTCACTGACTATATCGTCGCAACTTTATTAACGCACACGATTGCTCGACTGGGCGAACGCCGTGAAAACGATTACGAAATAACAACCAATCGAGGACTAAGCGTTGCGAATGTTTGTCGACGTCGACGAGACCACATTGCGAGCTTAGATTGTTTTACAAGTTACTAATAAATCGTTGATATACCGTAATATGCACATCCCGACGGATAAAAACACACCGACGATAATCGATTAATTAAAATTATCATCATAACAAAAAAGGTAGACGTAAATTCTTGAAGTGGCAAAACGTGGAAAAGAAATAATAGTGGCAGCGAGGACACGCCAAACGCTAACGAAAATAATATTGCTGCAGGTGCGAAGAATCGATGCGCGAGAGACGTCTTAGTTTTAATGAACGAGAGTTGTTAGGTTGTTATTGAACTAGTGGATACTTAGGTAACTAACTGATTTACTATAGCGAATATTAAAAATACATAATATATATAATAAAGTTTAAGACTCGTTATTGTGATGTTACATATGAAGAAAAGAATAACAGGGCAAACGAATCGACGGTGAATCAGGACGATCGTGCACCCGACGTCGTTTCCTCAAGCCAGTCTTGATCTGGTCCTCAACCGAATGAAAAAAAAAATTAAGTGAACAAAAAAAAGGAACAAAGCAAATGGCAAATAAACGACGATGTGTTGTCGCTGCTGTTGTTTTTAGCGATACGACAGCGGTGTATGTAGTTTAATGTGTAAGACGACAACGAGGAAATGCCGCGATTTGAAGAAGGAAACGAAAAAAAAGAACAATCCTACGTTAGCGGGGCGATAGCAGCCGAACGGAAGAGAGAAAGATAGTGGAATCGGAAGCGAGTTATATGCAGTTCGTTCTGATTAATCTTTTTTTTTTCTTCTTTTTTTAACGCGCTACATTAATACACACTGTAACCGAGCGAATACTATGGAAACCGTAAATAATTGCACGGGATCCGCACGTTTACGACAAAGGATCATCCTCGTACAAACACTTAATGCGGTCAATAAAAAAAGCAACAATACTGTATCTTTCTTACAAGAAGCTCTAGTACCTTTTTTCGTCTACATTCGCCACCAGCGTTTTTTTCCACTTGCGTTTTCGAGACGAGGTGATTATTTTCGTAGGGTCGTTGGTCGAGGATCCCTCGGCTATCGAATTAATTAAGCGTGCGATCAGCGGTCAGACGGCCGAACCGACTGTCCCGACTCCGGCCGAAAACGTTTTAAACGAAATTATTATGTGCGTCGCGCTTTAAAAAAAAACAACACTTTCCGGTCGATCTTAGGGTTTTATCGTCGCTATTCTGTGCGAGCATAACAGGAAATAGGAACAGGAGAAAGAAGGACGATCCGAGCTGTGCTGAACCCCAAATCAATGTACCCGTATCGTATCCACGTTTCGTAATTTTTATATTTGATCCCTTTTTACACCTCATACACCACCTCGAAATATCGATATTTTATACCTCTGTTTAATACCGCCAGCGAGACGAGCAAACCAATTGTACAAAATCCTCGGGGCCTGATGTTAACTCGCATAACCAAAGCGCATAATTGACTCTCAGTGTAATCTATTATTATTTTAGTTACCTTAGATTGCGGATTCTGGACTCAGAAAAATGGAGCGTCAGGCGTTTCGAAAGAGACTCGCGAGTGGATGATGATTTATGAACGAAAATATGACGTTGCGAAAATTACATCAACTAATTCGTACTTAAACGCAGGAAAATTGTAACTTTCGAACACACGTTAGTTCCACCGAGTCGCGGTGTAGCTTTTGGCTTTTGGCAGACTAATCGGACTACGCGCAAACGGGTAGAATCGGCATTAACAATTTTAGATGATAATCATAATTAATAACAATAATATTAATAATAATGCGGGTAAACTGGAATATGGCTAATGTTAAACAAAAATTTGCTTGCTCGTTCCCTCTCGCTCGCTCATTCTCATGTTTAAAAAAAATACACTTCCCACCTTTCTCTATCTCTCTCTCTCTCTATATATACATATATATTATACACGTCATTAAACGTACTCACCGTCTGCCTCACTCAACTCGAACTACTTACTTACTATTCGTTTGTACTGTTCTGTGCCCTATCTTGCGTTTTCTGTGCCGCTACGTGCATTACGCGATGGTGCACGTACGTCTTTTTCTCTACTTACTGCGTTTATTCATTTTTCTTCCGTCCGACGATCATATCGTTCGTCAAGCTTCTATGATTAATGTCTTCTGCGAGTTTCTCACTCTTCTCTGATGTAATGTTTTGTACTGTTTTTTCATTCTTTTTTTTTCGTACAACAAGAAATCGTACTTTATCGTTCGTGCACCATCGGCGAGCGCGCGTCTCGTGCAAATTTCGCCCCTGTACAAAGAATTACAAGAGGCCCCAAGTCTAGCTAGATATCCGCATTATCGTGCCAAGCGAGCCAAATTCATTTTCCAATGAAAAGTCTCACAATCTCAAAATTACTCAATTTCCAGTTGCAAAAATTCTAGTGATAACGAAGAAATTCAAATTAATATCGAGAAAAAATTCCAAAGATCGATAAGTATTATAATCTGCTATTTATTCGGACAAGATTTTTAATCCCAGGCTCGCTCGTACATTAATGTTTTGCAATAGAAAATAAAGGGAAATCCCCCCTGAGACACAAGTAATTCCCCCTAACTATTACCACGACAGTGGGTCAAAAAGTTGTCGATTAATTGTGCAAAGTAGGATATTGTCCTTCGTTTTATTTAACAAGTGGTAAAAAAAACACATTCTGCTCATGCCATCCTGTTGTAACCATTATATTACCCTTTACTCTTGAAGGTGATAGGTGGCGAGTTGCAGGAACGTTTGATACCGGTACCCTACAGCAAGAGCTCGACAGACCAAGCTGTAAGCGCTCCTCTCTTGCTCTCTCTCTCTTTCTCTCTCACTCTCTCTCTCTCTCTATCTCTCTTTCTATCTCTATCTCTTTCAAACTGTTGATATCTAACTTTCTGTACTTATCGCTTCAAACCCATATTGTATCCTTCTCAAAGCTTAAAACAATCCAATCTATTTTTTCAAGGTTTCGTTAGCTTCACTTGGTTTCTTACTTTTTTTTATCGACCTTGTTTTTGGTCCCAGAATTCATTATTTCCGGTTCTTTTTCATCAGTTAAATCACTGTTCTTCGTTAACTCTATGTCTACTACTGTATTATATCGTACTCGTGTGTCGACGCTCTTGCTTCTTTCGAGACTCCCCCCCTCCCATCGCCAACGCAAATCCAGACAACTTTGAATTTCTTCACTTCCGTTATCTTTTATGTCGCATTCGTATTTACTCCATTATTCGCCTAATAGCTGTTTACACCCGGCTTAGACTGCTTTTAACGAGGATTTTTTTGTTTTCTTTCGTTTCCAGTACGAGGACAGTGGCGGAGCTGCTTTTTGCAAATTACTACTTTTTAAGCGCTTTATCCTCGGCAGAGCCGCGGTAGTTCGAGCCACGATTGCATGCAATTCTGTCTCGGGTTATCGTCGCGCGACGGGTGGCTCCGTAGCTTTCGAAGATCCCGGTCGACTGTCCGTTAGAGAGCTGGCACAACACGCAACACCGAGATTCATCAATCACGAGACTGCGAATCGCGAACCGTAGCGAGACGAGAAACAAGACTAAAAATTGGCTGCTTAATTCGATTCCGGATTATTAAAAAAGAAAAACCTCTACATAATAATTGAATCATCGAAATCCAAAGAGACTTCGAACGGGGAATTTTTTTTTCTCTTTTTCATCGACGAAAAAGTAATAATAAATGTATTTCTTGTGTGAACAAAATATTTTGCAAAATCTCAACAAAATTCGCAAACAGCTCTCGGTTCCATAATCTCGTCGTTGATAGTACAGGTCTCGGCCTCTCACCGCTGATGTCACTCCCAATCCTCAATTTTTTATTACAATTCTTTCGTTCACCCCTCTCTCTCTCTCTCTGTCTCAATCGCTGTTCCACATTCGTCATACCTCATTGTTTATCATCATTGACCGTATATATTATATATATATATTCAAAGACCCGCCCCCCACTCTGTCGCTTTTTAGCGCGCCGTTACACCTTAAATAGTGCTTGCGCATTTTGTCAATGGCTAGATGCGCGAATTGCATAATAGTTTTACACATATTGTTACACCACAAATAATAGGTACACGTTTTACGTGCCTCTAGAATTTATGACATATATCGTCGTTAAAAAAACATGTTTCGCACGAGTGAATGATAGAAATTAGTGGAAGCCCTCGATATTCATATATACATTATTATTATATATATAAAACCTTGTCCACAGCTTTGATAATTATTTAATAATACACCAACACACGAGTCGCGTATTACGCTTTTTAGTAGTCAAACAGACAGAAATCGTCGCCGATATCGTTCATCATTCCAACGCAGTAATAATAAAAAAAAAAACAGAGAATAATATTCTCGTGCTCGCCGACACAAGAAACAAATCACAAAAAAGTCGACACTAAACATCCGCAACACAAAACACAGACACTGCTTCAGGCACGCGACTCGGGACTCGGCCGACGATTGTTCGTTTTTTTTCCAGGAACTGCATGATAAATATAAGACATATCTCTCGTCAGCACAATTAATTGATTATATGCTCGCAATTTTATTTAAAAGAACAAAGAAAGAAGAAGAAAAAAAAATTCGACGTAAATCGGAAATTTCACACGACGTAATCCGACGATACTAGCGATTAAACGATACGAAGCGTTGAGATAGACGTGAAAGTGAGAAAGTACCGATAGACCAGACCCTCAACGACTGCTCCCGTTTCTCCAAAACAACCGGCTTCGCCCGACGAACAAATTCCTCGCGCGATTCGTTTTGACGCCTGCCCCACAATATCGAGACGCCTCAACCCCCTCGCAACGACAGCCCTCGACGATCTCGTCATCCTCTCCGACTGTCCTGAAAAAAAAAACACCCCAAAAAAAAATAACGAAAATTTATTCCGGAGCACATCAAGCGAGTCGCTCGAACCAGTTGGACGTCAGTTCGATTATAGATTGGAGCAACCTTTGATCCTTTGCGAGTGTCACGCAATGATTGATAGAAAGAAAAAAATAATAATTATCACAAATAAAAAAAAAGAGAAAAAAAAACATAATACGTATGAGACTGCGCTCCGTGCATGGTATATCCGTCTGGTCAGCCCAGCGCCAAGTAACCACCTACCCGAGTGTATCTCGACGGAGTTTTGAGGTGTCGCGTGCCTCTTGTTAAGCCGGAGCACGTCAGATCGTGTAAGTATTACGAATCCAACACGCACATCAGCAACATCACAGTAATTTGTAATATAATCATTAATAATCGTTGAAGCATCTCAAGCGTTTTAAGATTACGAAGGTGGTGGTTGTGCTGGCGGTGGTGTGATAATCGTGAGGTCTTACGATCCTAAAAAAAAAAAAAGATAAAAGAAAAGGAAGACAAAAATAAAATAGTCGTCGAGAGATTTACCGATGGTGGTAGTAGTTGCTGGTCGTCCTAGAGTTGCATATTCGAATTTTCGTCGACGAGAAACGTGAAATCGCGCGGACGTTTGCGAAAAAGGATTCTAAAAGGACAAATTGGTTTATCCGATTTTTGCAAAAATCCGCGGAAATTTTGCGACTTCTCGTCGATAATTTCCAAGGGAATGTTTATGAGATCCTCGCATTACTCTCGTTACTATTGCATGCGTAATTCTTGTATTCTATCTCTGACTACTTTACGTTCGTTTGTTGGTAATATATTGCATACGTTTGTGACTCTTCGCCTGCTAGTTGTAAGTAAAATTATCGGAGCTTTTTTCGTACACGTTGTGACTGTTGAATCGTTTTTAAGTGGTCGAAGGAATTCGATTGACATTTTTTTCGTAGTGTAAATAATTCATGCATCCTGCCTATGTCACAGATAGCGTTACTGGGATTCCAGTGCTTCATAACAGAACAGAACAGCAACAAACAGAACAAAAAAAACCATGCAACGCTGAAAGCGTCGCGATAAATACACAACGATAATCAACGACCATGTAAATAACGTTTTTGTGGATAACTCGTTCTGTTTACTCGCGGAGAGAATTTTTCGCAGCAGAATTTTTGTTAATGTAAATAATCGACTGGTATTTCAGCCTCGGTCGAGCCTGACGTTTATATTTTTTTAATCCCCATGCCAATCGGCATATCACAATTACACGACACCTTCACAAAAAAATGCTCTGAACACGCTTAACGACCACGTCCACCGTCCACAAAAAAATATTGCATGGCTCTCCCGACACAAGCAGTAAGAAAAAAAAGTAAAGACTCGATACAGGTACATATTCTCTTACTCTCGTCGAGCTATAGATCCATAAGTGTCTGAGGCAAAGCTAAAAAATACTGCTTTCTCGTCGTCCGCTTCTAAAGTTCGTAAGTTTTTTTATTATTTTTTTTATTTTTCGTTTCAACCTAGTAAATGTACAGCATATTATACTTTCGTTCTCTTACTTTCACGAGCGAAAAAACTGGGCTTACAAACGCCGCTCGCCAATGCGCTTAAAACGTGCGTAATTTTCATCTATTGTTTATTTATCTCTGTGTGACAAAAAAAAATGGTGCAAGGGTATATCGCAGGCGTTAAGAAAAAGAAGGGATATACTCGACGCATCGATCCGCACTCGGGACGCTCGACCCCGAGCAACGAGCTCACTGCAATTATTTCAGTAAATTACAAAAAAAAATGTGAACTTGCAAAAAAAAATCTCGTTGCTCCGAATCGTTCGTCGACCGAGTTGAAATTCGATGTCTTCGGTGGTCGATGGGTGCATGCGATGTTTACGCGATCAATGTACGTGAATTACGGTAACAATAACAAAAAAAAACAATAATAATGTCGACGTTCGGGCAAGACCCGTGCGATCGATGCCGCTTTAGTTGATAAATGTCAAAAGTTTGGTCGAACCATTGAAAAAAACGTCACGCGTCGCGATCGAGCTCGATCGATCCGCTTGCCACGCTCGTTGCAAGCATTTCGTTGGCTCGATCGCGAGAACGTTGGACGTGCCTTAGCCGATAAACATAAGACGCGTCCGGAGACTGTCGAAGCGTTCGGCGATTCCCGTCTGATCGATAACGACCCTACCTACTTACTCACCTTCCCGTCTGCCCCGCGCGAACGTCTTCGATACTCTTCGCACGCGTCGCTCGCTGTTGCTACTTGTGTACTTATGTCGATGCATTCCAGGCCAACGCCTGCCTGGCAATGATTTTTACATGCTATATTCTTTTCATTTTTCAGTTACCGAACTGTCCCACGCTCCTCTTTTCGCCAATCAGCCCGGTCCACGGATAGAGTCCCGGCGTCTCGGTTTGTCGAGGCGGATCGATGCGGCGAGCACATTTGCCCGGGGCCGCGGGGCCGACGAGACACGTCATGCTGCTTACAATGCACGGCTAACTGTTTAATGCAATAACGGCTGATGCACCGAGAAAAGAGATTTATTTTGATGGAGTGAAATAATGGGTTGAATTTATTTTTTCGTTTACTTTTCTGTAACTTCACGATACATCAAACCAGCCAGGAGAAATATTTCACTCTTATTCGAAGCTTCTCCTGCAGAAATTAATTTTCTGTGCAGCAAATTTTTCTTCACATCAATGGACAACATTAAATTAGAGCTAAAATTCAATTGGCAAAATGATATTTCATCCATTGAACCCACGAAAAAAATGGACTCTCCTCAAGTCAACGTAAACCTTTTCTCCCGGCGCAACTGCCAGCGCGTGTGAGTCGCTTCGTCGTCCCGGTGCCAATGATCTCCCCAGCGAAGGTCTCGACAAACCAGACTCTGATTTTTCGTTAAAATTCGTCCAACCAACGGGTCCTCTTTATCTCCTCCAAAAATCCCTCCGACCCATTCCCAAATTTCTATCTCTGTCTATCTCTCTCTCTCTCTCTATCTCTCTCTGTGTTTCTCGAATCCTAAAAAAAAAAAGAAAAAAAAACATCTCCCACGTGCACCACGAGCAGACTAATCTGTCGTTTTTGACGTTGCGTTCCAGATCCGCGTAGTGAACGCATTTCGGCAGGGCCTAGACTCGCGCTACGGCGAGCACAGCACCGTGACCCTCGCGGAGGTACTACGGAAGCAAACTACCCTGAAACGACTCTCCCAGACGAGCAGCATCGATTACGCGGACAACATACCGGACGAACTGACCATACCGGAGATCGACGTCGAGAGGCTATCGAGCCACAGCCACACCGAGACGGCGGTCTAGACGACGACGGGGACGACGCTCCCCGTGCTTCATCCTCATCGAGAACAACACACGCTGCGCTACGGTTATCTTCCTCCGTCGTGCGCTGCAGCCCGGTGTCCGTCCTCGTCGATCCCGAGGAAGAAGAAGAGGAGCCGCAGTAGCAGCAGCAGCAGCAGCAACAGCGGCAGCGACAGCGGCGACAACAACGCTCAGCGCGACGATTGTCCACGGGTTAAGCTCCCGACTAGTCATTAAGGGTGTGTTCTACATGACCGTTGCGGATGACCGGGCGGAACGATGGACTAGCCGTCGCTCGAGAAAGTGTCATCCGCAATCCCTCCGAGCCGTCTAAAAATGTTCGTAAAATCGGGTCCGACATGTAGAAGGCTCACCTTAAGCCCAGATTAAATTAACGAACGTGAAACACAGGACGAGAAGCGAGGAAAAAACGACGAGGCCCGTAGGGCCCCCCCCGTCGAGCCTCGGGACAAGTGGACGAGACGCTCTCGCGGGGTCTTGGCTCGGACTAAACGCATCGGACAACGAGGAAGATCGGTCGGTTGAATAACCTGCGAGAACGGAAAGGAGACACAAACGAGAAAGGATAAAAACGATAAACGATAAAACGTAAAACGAAAAACACTGAGATTCCCGGAGGCTGCACCGACCGCGATCGGAGGCGACGAGCCGCCGATAGACAGCGTGGACTTATTTACATATACGCGCTCTGTACAAAATTACAGACGCGTATATGTAAATATACATGAACTAATATTACCAAAAAAACGAAAAACGATGAAAAAAATAACAAACAAACCAAAAACACTTTACTCGTGTGCTTCGCGAACGAACAAGTAATCTAAAAATGAAGGAAAAGAAAACAAAAAAGAGATGTTTAAACAAACGTAAAAATAAGTAAATAAACATGAACAGTGATCGCGATATCGCCGAGCCGCAAACAACACGTTATAGATATAATCGTTGTACGCGAGCGGTGCGGAACTCGGTTTACCGTGACTCCTGCGATCCGACAAGCGTGCGACGACGATGTTATATAAAAAACAAACAAAAAAAAACAAAATGCACGGGGAATATACGGAGAGCCGCGGCAAGAGGTCAAGAGGAGGAAGAAGAACACGAAAAAAATAATAATAATGAAAACAGAAACCAAAAAAGAAAAAAAAACAAACAAAATAGGACTTTGTGATGCCGGTGCGAGAAAGTGAGCATTGCACGCGGGTCGGGAAGTTGATCACAGAAGCCGAGCGCGAGTGCGATCAACCTCGCAACCTTCGTACGATTTTCGCTCTCTCGCGCAAGTATCACACGATGCTTTTTGTAACAAACGCATTAGAAGCGCCGCCGAGCGAAATGACGCGAGAGCCGCGTGCGATAGGTAAAATCGCAGCATTTTTATTGTATCCCCGGCTGTAAAGAAGCGGCGCCTCTCACGCGTGGGTCACAAGAAGAGATCTTAAGTGTCACCGCCGCACGACTGGACCCCGAGATCCGAGCGATTCACTTATTAATAGTATACCGAAGTAACGCACCACTGCCTCCCCTATTTAGTCGTTACGTTCTTCTCTGTAAATTCTCTCCGTCTGTTTTAATCTCTCTCCCCGTTATATATTGTTATTATTGTTTTCTCGGTCTCTTGACATACGACTTTCGCTTTCTACAACACTCTTTCATCTCTGTCTCTCGTCCTCTCTCTCTTTCTCTCTCTGAAGACTCTGTTCATCGACTTTGTTTCCGTATCTCTGTTCGTCGCGCTCGCGGCCCGGCGGATCGCGCGCGAGCGTCGAGACCGCGCGGTCCGCCGCGCGCGAGCCACGCGCTCACATGTAAACTCGTGTAATTCGTTAAAACGCTCCGTTTACGTTGACTCTAGTCGTTCGCCATCGTTAACGTACGCGGCGCTCTCGAACGTGGATCTTTTCTACGCGTATTGGCAGCGCGAATTTACCTAGAGAAAGGATAAACAAAAAAGAAACACAAAATAGAACAACAACAAACGAACGAAAACGTTGCAAAACACACATAAAGGCACTTTACACGTACATCGTATCTTCTCTCATCCAGCATTACGTTGAGAAAACTCCATTTCTTCTTCTGTTTCTAACGTTCTCTTTGAACTCTTGCGATCGAGGCCACAGCGTTACGTGACTTAAGGATTTATCTAGTCATTTAGTTTGTATTAACGTACTTCCGCGTATAATTCTGCACTGGAGGTGCCTTACCGCGAAATAAAAAGAAGAAGAAATAAGCGAAGAACGAGAGAGAAAAAGAAGAAAAAAAAACACAAAGAAACGTAAAGATAAAAAAGTAAAACGAATAATGACGGTGGGTACACTGTAAATCGGATCGTACCTAAGAAGAAGAAGAAGAAGAAGAGGATGAAAAAAACACACAAAAAGACGCCGGCGGGGCGAGCCGAAAACGATATCTCGACGCTACTCGCGACTTAGTACCTACGTGGTGGGGAATATATACATACCTGGGGTACGGAGGAACCGCCGTAAACATTACGCTTAGGACATAATTTTAATGTGCAATGCCCAAGCTCCGCGGCGACGAATATGTGAGATAAACGATGATTTAAGACGTTATTTAATGGTAGAATTGTGTCGAGTGCTTTAGGATGGAACATACAAAAACCCAAAACTTAAAAAAATGAAAAAAATACCTAAAAAAGTAAGAAAAAACCACACGTAATTAATTAACAAAATGAAGAATCGTAGGGAGCACCGCTTTCGAAGGCGTGCACGAGGTACCTAGCTGATGAAAACCGATTCGATTACCACTACGATATAAGTGCAGTAAGAATGTAATAAGCGTTTTTTCTTGACGTTCGACCCTTGTTTTTTGTGCTTTGAACATCTTAAGGCCGTGTACTAGGTACCCGCGTTTAAACACTTAAAGATATCCGTAGATGTACTTGGATTATGGAAACAAACAGACGAAAAAAAAAAAAACAACAACCGACGAAAAAGTAATTACGAACAAAGTGGAGTTTGCGAGAGGAAGAGTAAATAAGAGTTAAATTCTCCGGGACACACGTTGTTTCGCGCTGCGTCGCGCGACCGCGGAGACACCACTCGAGCAAACAATCCTCGGCGTTCGAGGAAGCGAGAGAGGAGCATCGAAAGCGCCGAGACCGTGTCGCGCGACGCATCGCCTATCGCTAGTCAAGTTCTTCTCATCGTCGCTCTGTCCCTCGGCATCCGCGCGAAACAAACAAAAAATCGTGACCGAGATGTCAACGGGAGTTAGGACAAAATGTAGAAAGAGAGAAAAAAAAAGAGAATAAAAAAGATCATCATCGTTATATACAGTCTCGATGACGGTGCCACGACAACTGCCGCGACTAACGCGTGATTTGGGTAAAGCGAACGTACGTTTGTGATATTGTACACGTGCATAGATTAATTTGTATATCACGTTAATCAGTCGTAGGTGTGCGTGTGAATAGCTCGATGAAGAAAAGCAACAACAACAACAACAACAAAAACACACAAACACACACACACAGCAGAGGGATTTACTCGACTGACAAACTTTCGTCTCGGTCCACAAAAAAAGAAGAACAGAAAAAAAAATGAAAAGTGTGATTACTTTACGCCTGTGCCGGAGAATCACAGACCGATTTGACACACAGAACTTAGCCACGATACGCCCAACGCTTCTCGACGCTATTAATTTGTACATGGTGACTTTGCAAAAAAAAAACAAAAAACAAAATAGTAAGCGAGAAAACACAAAAAAGATACCACTATTATTACTACAAAAGTTGTGACAATCGTCGTTTAGTTTTTCTGTTTTTCTTTTGTCGCTCGTTTCGCATTGATTTACGTCCGATTGATATTGTACTAATATTCCCGACAGCGAACGCTTGTTACATTTGTAATTTCCGATTACTACCGAGAGGCGTTATAAAAAAAACCAGCAAAAAACGAGTTATTAAGTTGCCGTGAAATCATTATGTATTGAATGTTCAAGAGGGTGGAACTTTTGCAGATTCACCATCGTTATTACTATTACTGTTACTGTTATAATGCATATTATAATTATTATTACCAATATCGCTATTAATTCAAACCACAAAACCCCTCGGTTTGCGTTGCGCTCGTCCGGCGACGGACGTCGCGTCGTTATAAATCTCGGCCGGCAGGTGCTTCGGGCCTCCTGCGGTCGCTTCTGCCTCGCTTTTATTGCTCATTCCGCGCGAACGTCGCGAGGAGGAAAAACGATCAGTCGAGGCGCGGTCCGACTGGCGAGTTTATACAATGTTACCATTACCGAAGTGGGCGACTCCTCGGTTGCAATTTATTTTCCACGATTTATCGCGCTGCTCCTCGGCGACGGCGACGCGGCAGTTTCGCTCATTTCTCGGGGCACGCGAGAAACGACGGAATCGTTAATTTTTTTTACAATCCATACCGATCGTTACCAATCGTCATGGCGAACGTGTTTCACGGACGCAATTAGAGATACGTGGTGGAACCAGAGGGGATAACGATTAGATACTACGGACACTCGCAATCTCTCGCTCCTTAAAAAAAAAAAAAACAACACAGCCATCGCCGTGTATTGTTCTTTTCCGTACAGACGAAGAGTGCACTGGGCATATACGCGGAAGATGATATATAATTAAAAAGACACAGCGGCGAGCGAACGACGAGCTCCGACGTCTTTTTCTCTCAATTTCTGTCTTTCTCTCCACTCTCTACGCTATCTCGAGAGACCTAATTTTAGCGAAGGGAACTAAGAAATATATATTTCACCACTATGTGTCTTGTGGCTCGGTGATCGAACTAGTGAATTATCATAATAGATAACAAGACTATTATAGGTATTTATATATTTAACTGATAGTCCAAATACGATCTACGAATCATTATTCGAACGAACGATTTATCACTCGCTAATCTATAGAGGAAGAAATGAGGAAAAAGGAAAAATCAGCAACAACAACAATTTACTTGAGTACTTGGAATACTAAAGCCTGCTGCTATTACTATATAATGTTACTACTATTTTAACTGTTACCGTATATCTTCACTACTACTTCACTATTTCACTAAAAGAAGAAGAAGAGAAACAAGAAGAAGAACATGAAGAAGATGAAGAAGATGACGAAGAAGAAGAAGAAGAAGAAGAGGAAGGAATCATTACTTTTAACTGCAACTTCTACTTTACTATATTTACTATGACGTTGATTGGACACGTGGTAGATGCACGCGAATGTCACGCGCAATTCAATCTCATCGTCGTCTCATCTTTACTAAAGAAAAAAAGATAGGCGTTACTCGGGTGAAAAATATTTCGGTGCCTGTGGCTCTCGTGATTCGTTGATCTCCGACCCGATTGCTCGCGAGTGGCGAAACGAGCACGTCGTACGTTTTTTTCCACATGTATTAAACAAAAAAAAACAGTGATTGGCATTGCCGAAGCGTCGATATTCTTCGACCGATATACATAATTTAATCAGTCTTAAAAATCGCATTCTCTCTTAAAAAAAAAACAAAGTACTGTGTGTCATTTATATTGCACCGTCTTCGATACGACGTGGACACAAAAGAAACGACTCTGCCGCTGGTCTTGGACATACACCCATGGCAATAGTGTTAATATTGTCTCGCTACGGTTGGGACCAAACGTCAGAAGGTTGTTCTTCTACCTTAACCCCGCGCGCTCCCCATGTCAACAACGGACGTTCAGCGTGCAAGAGTGAACAAAAAAAGCACTCGAAATTCACACCAAGCAGCAGGACTCGGGCTCTCTGACGCTATTGTAGAACACGTGCGAATTACTGCGAAAAGAAGAAACGAAAAAAAAAACGCGCACCTGTAGTTTACACACACGACTTTGAGTAGCCATCGTAACAGCCTTTAAATGCCGCAGCATTTTTTCCAAAAAATAAAGGCGTAGAAATGTTTTTTACAAAAATATTCAACACCGAGTAATCGAAAGACTTAAAGTAAATAAATTTAAATAAATTGCGCTCGATCAGTGGTGCACGATCTACTCAAGTACGTGTTTTAAGGGATGATTGTAATTTCGGCGAAACCGCAGCCAAAATGTCTTAAATCGTTTTAGAATCACACAATTGGCGAGAAATAAATAAATTGTGAAACGCGATAATAATAAGAATAAACTGTAAAACGCGACTGTTGGCGGCGACGCTCCGAAAATGCGGTACTCCCGGTTCGTATAATAAACTCTACTCATACGTTTACAACCTTAGTTGTTTCTGCACACGAGATCGATAACGATCGACTCACGTAAATGTACATTAAAAAAACACAGAGCGACTAAAAAGCGAGATCCGAGACGAGACGCGGAAATTAACGACTCATTATATTTTGTTCCCCGAGAAAAAAAATCAGCGCCGAAAGCTTTGTACGAAATTTAACGAGTATCGGCATTAAAAAAAAACGAAGAGGAAAACAGACGAGAAGAGACTGCGAAATCTCCGGAGAGAAAAAAGAAACGAGAGGCTCGATTGCGAATCGCTCTGGCTAAAAAAATCTATTTTACCGGATCTACGGGCACGTCCTTTTATCTTCTAGATAGTTAAATACAGTATATATATATATATAAATATATACATAATAAACAGAAAAAAATCGCTAGGCGGAGAAAAAATGTAATCTAAACGATCGAATCGATTAACTGAAAAAAAAAACAAACAAACAATGGAGTGTGTGTATTCATCTTATACATATGCATATATGTAAATAAGATATTGCGTGTGTATAACTCTACGATTGCGTGTAACGTGCGAAATTCAGGTTCCGTATAACTATATATATACATACACACTACATATGTAAATATTATACGACTATACATGCTATACATATATACATATACATATAATTAAGTACATATACATATATAAATATATATATATATATATATATAAATATTCAAAAACTAAATATTCCGAATTTTAGAGTCGATAAAAAAGAAAAAAATACGTAATGGCTGGGAGGGTCTTGTTTTTTTACACGTCTCTGCCTATCGCTGTGAGGATACGTTCCAAAAAAAAATCCGACACACAAATACCACAAGCGACGAGTCGCGTCGATCGTACGATTCAATAATCCCGATCGCGCGACGAGTCGCACCGAAACAAAAAGCCCAAAAGGTGTTTTAAATCCCGCGTACGGCGAGCGTATCCCAACGGCTGTATACGTATATAATTAGCCTTTAAGGCCGAGACCCTTCGAAACAAAATAGCGACAACAACAGAGAACGACAAAAAAGCCCACAAAAGTCTTAGAACAAAAAAAAATCGCATTGTACATTTTTTAATCGTTACGTCGACTGCGTTGAATCGTTGCTGTTGATAATCTTTTTTTTTGTCCTTTTTTTAACAAATTTTTCCCAACGAGAGGACGTTCGTGAGTCACTGGGAGTCGAGTTTACAGTCCTTCCTGTGCAATGTCTCGTCGCTTGGTTGGGTGCGAACGATCGCTCAAGGGGGTCAATGAGAACGAAAGAAAAATATCTGTTCGGGCTACGAATATCTAAACAAAAATAAAAAAAATAAAAATGAGAACGACACAATACTAACGACTCGTCTAGGAGCGAGGAGGAAAAATCTTTTTCGAAATGTTCACTATTATTGGCTTGAACTATACGAGCTCTCTCTATCCTTTCTCGTCCTTGCTGAAACTTATATATACATATATTACTTACACACAAACACAGACAAAAAAACAAAAGTAGGCCCGTCGACTTAATGTTAATAAAAAGAAGAAGAAGAAAAAAAGAGTAATCTGCGTTAAAAAAAAAACATCTTTCCGTAATAACTCAGGTGGAGTGTGCAAGCGTTTCCTCTATTATTACTCGAGTTTTTGTACTTATTACGATCAGACTAGTAATCGTGTTTATACTGTGAGCGCCAGCCCCTCTAAGACGCGGCGTCGTCGAATAAAAAAAAAACAAAAAAACGCCGCCACGTTCTAGTTAAATTATATAATTAAGAGAATTCGCGTACGCCGAGCCGTGTGCCACGGCCTGTTTAAACGCGCGCGCCACTATTTTGCGTTTGTCCCGAGTGATGAAGAAAAAAAAATAAGAAGAGGAAAAAACGTAGAAAAAGTTAACTATTTATTATAAAGATAATAAACGCCGAGATCTGAGGATTGTAAAGTTAATCCGTCGGGTTCTCGCGGGGAAAGTGAAGAGGGGAAAAAAATAATAATGATATAGTCGGACTGCACGCGCGCGAATTACAAGCTGTTTGTTGATTGTTATTGAGCGTCACGAGGATATAACGGAGAACGTTAATTTTTTTTTTCTCGTTACTCATTTCGTCATAAATAATCGCACGCTGCTGCTGCTGGCTTCGACATGTGTTTTGGGCATCAGCGTGACAAACTTGAAACGAGCTTCCGTGTGTGGGGGATTTGATTGCGGGCCGACGATTATTTCGAAGCTGCGTTGAAGGATTATTTAAAAACAAAAAAAAAATAAGGACAGAAGTTAAGAAAAATAAAAGACACACTCTGTACATCTGCCCATGAGTCCCGCGCGGTTCAAACAAGAGACTTAAGCAAGCGGGTTATTATTCACTTCCCCAGGAAAGTAAAAAAAGAAAGAAAAAAAAACAGAAGCGCGAGAGAGACACAAAACGAGAAACGAAAGAGTTGACTTATGTACGAGAATGCAGATAGAGAATAACTTCGTTACTCAGAGGAAAATCATATTTTTCTGTCGTTACTGTTATTAATTAGTGTATCATAGTCATTTAAAGAAGTAAATATTAAAAATGAGGAAGAGGGAAAAGAAAAAAACATAGCCAGTTATCGCAATTATTGTACCGAAACAGAGATTAATAAAGAAAGAAAAAAAAAGAATGACGAAAATAAAGAAGAAGAAGACGAGGAGAGGAGGATTAAAAAAAAGGAAGTGAAAACTCGGATCGAGCGAACGATTAGGCGTCGATACACAAGTTTAATAAAAATTATAAATAACAAAAAAGCTTATGTAATTATCCACGACGGTTATGAAGAGAGTGAGCTTACCGACTTAAATAAGCGAGAATTGTTCTTACGCGCACGGTCGACCATTGTAAACCGATCGTTTTCGTCGATGAACTTATCACGTTACCGCGAATTCATTTCCGCCCATTTTCATTTTTCGCATTCTTTTCCTCTTCGGCAAATCGTGTCATTCGCGAGTCGCGTTTTTTCGTTACTTTCGACGAACGAGAGAAATCATTATATTGTTACACGTTGTTATTCGTTTAAAAGTCGCGTTTACTGAATATACAAAGCAGCACAACTTTGCGATGATATATCGAGAGATCATCGGTCACCGAACTTTCTTAACGCACGAAGAAAAAAGAAGTAAGAAGAATTCGACACGCCATTGTCACAAATGTTTACCTACGAAAATTCGTTGTAATAGTTTTTTTTTCCCGAGCCGAAATATCGTCGAATGCCTTCGATAAATCATTACCAAAGTTGTGTACTCAAATCCGATTTATGCACTTTATACGCTCATTAAAAAAAAACAGAAATAATAATGATAATAATAATAATAATATTAATAATGATAATATTAATAATAATAATAATAATGATAATATCGCTTGGACTCTCTCTCTCCGTGATCGACAAGTGTCTCGATACAGCAGTGCGTAAGGTGCGATGGTTGACGAATCTGTAGGGTCGCCTCGAGCCTCGTCTGATGAAAATTGGATTCGAGAAGTAACGATATAGCAATTATTTCGCGTTTACCTATGTGTGAGACTCGTTTTATCGTTTTGATCCTGAGCGAGAAAGAAAAAAAAACAATGAAAATAGAAGAAATCGTGTGACTGGCGAAAGCGCAACTTTGTGTTTTACATTATTATTATAATATTCCGAAGGTCGTTCGTGTTACCCGTTATATAGAGAAGAAAAAAAAAAGTAACAAAAAAAAACAATGACGTCGCGGTTATTCGAGAGGACGCAATTTTACACGTTTGTAATAAGCCTTTACGTTATGTTCCTCACACACACAGACGATTGACGAGAGTTTCCAAGACGCAGCGAGTTTAGCGAAGACGATTTAAAAGGTTATTAAAAAAAAAAAGAAAAAAAAATAATAATGAAGCGACGATGTGTGTACGGGAGGAGGAGAAAAAAATGAGAAATCATGGTGATGCCGTGGGCTCGGTCTTGCCTACGTTGTACATAAAGCACTGCCCCACTTATACCTGTAAAAAAAATGAAAAGAAAAAAAAAGTTGACCGATCCGCGAGGCTCGAGTCGCCTCGCTTGTGAAGGTCGAGACTGCGCGCGAAGGGACGTCGAGCGGTCGCGGCTCGGCAAATAGCTTCATTCAATGTTCGTTACACGAAAGACGTAGCTTTCCGAGGAAAGTCGATGCGGGAACTTTCTAGAGTATAAATTCATTAATTACGTGAGTTAAACGAGAGAGGAAAAAAACGTAACGAAACGGAGAGTAAACGATTTGAAAAAAAAAAGTAACAAGTTTAAACAATCGAGAGACTCGCTGGCAATTGTGTTGCGCACTTCAGTGCGAGCCCAGGGGCAAAGCCGTGAAAAAAAAACAGGAAAAAAAACCCTATGGAGATTACAATCTTGTGCGGTAAAGCCGAACGAAGGAAAAAGAGGGCGAAAAAAATGGAAAACAATTAAACTAAAGTACGAGATAATCGCGCGGTCCTGTTCAACGAACCGCCCGACTAGGCAAGAGGAAGAAAAAAAATATACAGTGAAAAAAAAACTTATTATATTGAAGGATTATTATAATTATTAATGTAATAATAAATGAAATAGATATTATTATTGAATTATAGTCATTTTAACTTGTGAAGTACTATTTGAAAGAGGAGGAAGACGAAGAGGAACGGAGAAGTAAAAAAAGAAAACAAGGAGAAGACAGACGGATCAGGAATCGAGTGTCTGCGCGTAGCCGAGACATTTGAGCGCGTCGAAAGAAAAGAAGAGTCCGCTGCCGCGTTCGCGGACTCGACCGGATTCAAGTAGAAATTTTGCGTTGCGCGTCGGACGACTTGGGGGAGAAACAACACAACTGACGTACCGCACGAGACAAGCGAGCGCGCTGAACCGCGAGCGTGTTTATTAATTACTATGTAAGCGTTCGAATCGCCAATGGTTCCAAAATCAATTCATTATTAAACACGCGTATGACGGAATATTTTTTTATAGAAAAAATAAATAAATAAAAAAATAAAAAAATAAAATGAAGCAAAAAAACTCCGGGGAGGAAAAACACGATTCTCCGCCCTCGCATTGGGACTTATGAAAACCGCTGTGAGAAAAAGAAAAAAAAATGAAGACACGGGGTACGGAGGATATAAATATATATGAATATATAAATATATATATATGAATATATAGATAAATATATGCATATAAATTCGCCGGGTCGGCGGTCTCGCAACGAAGTTTCACTTCCACCGGTCAGGAGAAAAAAAAAAGAAAAATCATACATTTTTTCACTGGCATTATGAATTTAAAGAAAAAACAAACAGATACATCGTCATTGTTCTCGTGTTACTCTACGTAGAGAATACTAACTATATTGTATGAGCCGCGCGTAAAAAGAAAAATTGACCTGCCGATGGATCTTTACGTGATAACTGGTTAAAGACGAAAAAAAATGAATAAAACTCATCGTTCATCGATTATTAATTTCGCCATCGACACGGCCGTAAACCGAGAGAAAAAAAAAGAAAAAAGCCTCCACTCGTGACTGTTCGGCGCGTTGATATTCAACGCTCCGAGCCGCCGGCGTCTCGAAATAGTCGAGGACGAGTTCGCGCCTGCGTCCGTTGTTATTCGTGGAACATTGAAAATAGGGAGAGGCCCCGCAAGGTCACGGGCGGAGGTCACCGTACTATTTACTGTAGATAAAGAAAGGGAAGGGAAGAGAAAGAAAAAGATAAACAAAGGGAAACGGAAAAACATTGAAAATGGGAAGCACATATTGTAACTCTGGCAACTGAGACCCAGCATTTTGTAGAATATCCACCAAAAAAAAATGAATCGTCTCTGTTATTCATAAAGATACATGAAACATTATATAACTATCCTTAATTAATAGAGAGGTAGAAGAAAAAAAGAAACACGATTCACGATTCAACCCGGGAGCGGTTGAAGAGCAAAAGAAAAGAGGAAACGAGGAAAATGAGAAGAAAAATAAAATTAATGCATTCTGTTAAGTGTGATTTTGTCAAACGATTTATGTTCGATAATCACAAACTATCTCTATCTCTCTGTCTGTCTCTCCGTTGGTCCTCACCCGGCTACGCCGTTAATCCCTATCTTGCTGCCTCTCTTTTTCGACCGTCTCTCAACAATTAGCTCGCGAGCAGTTTCACATTACGCGGTTGAGCTGCGACATCGACGACGGGAAAAATGCGGAAAGCAGGGGGACGTATATAGAAAAAAGAAAAACAATGGGATGCAAAGAGACCTCGTAGCGGGTTCGATATCTCAGACTTAAAAACTTAAGTTTATTTCTTACAATGACGTAGCCCAGTCATATCTGATATTATATGTATTCGAAGAGAAAAAAAAAAGAAAAGAAAAATGAAAACATCTCCCGTCCTCATAAAACATGACGCTAAAACTTCCCCTCACCCCCGAAACGACTCTTACGACCCCTCTTAACTTCCGCTATTCTAGACGGTGAAATAGATATGTAATACCTTGTATGAATATGTATATAAATATATACTTTAATGATATAAATACATTTAACAAAAATACTATTAATATACCACATTGGCTATAAGAAATATACAATGCCTGTACTGGTGCGTGCTGGCAAGCAATATAGCGACTTAAGATTACATTATGATTATTATTAAAAAGAAAAACTCGTATGTTGGCCTCGTCTCTGAAATTTGTGCGATCCCACGACCTTTCGATTTCCCGGGAAGCTCCCGGACGGCTTTTTGTCATGGAAGAATCGGCGAGGTGAACAAAATCTGCGGCCGAGGCGACTCGACACCGACTGGGAATTTTTTTTTAGGTAAGTGCGTAATGTGATTTTATTGTGTGACGGTAAGAAGATAATTGTACGGTAAGTAAAAAATAATTGGGTCACAGATTTGAAAAACATTAAAATAATATGCGGTAATTAGCAGAGAATAAAAAAACCGTAGGTTATAACGTTAGAGATTCAAATGGATCAGTCGGAATACTCAAAGCTGACGCAACAACCGAGTGGGCAGTTCATTGAACCCACTCAGCCGTCTGCTTCTATAGCTTACAGTGCGCATATACGACAATGAATGTCCTTCCAATACTATGAAACACCTGACCGCACGTTAACCGTGCACTGTGTACCCATGATAGAAATGAAGATCGATAGCGACAATGATCCATAATATATGTATATATTAGACATCATGAATGTCCCATATCTCAGGTATGCGGCAGGTATGATTAGATAACAAATAAGAATTTATCCGCCTTCCGGAATCATCGGGCCGAGATTAAGCATCTTGCTGGAATATATTTGTAGGATGCTTTGTACCCAAAGAAAACTGTCTCACAGGTGATAGAAATGACATAATTTATTTCGCATTATTCGCCTGTACCAATCATTACATCGGTCAAAGCCAGACGAATAACATCGTGAAAACAGCGCCAGACAAAAAACATGTTATTTCCAAAAGCGAAGATGCTGCGAAACTATCTCGAACCCTCGGAGCTCTGCATTACCGACGCCGGTCGGTGAAAACGCGACGGAAGGGAGGAAAATTTTTCACAGATGCGCGGATTCTGCTAGCCGACGACGGGAGTAAAAAAAAATCCGGTGCAACTATGTTGTCTCTCGCCGCATAAATTCCGGTTATGTGTCGAACCGGCTCTCAAGGTCCGTCGCTCGTCGCTCGCGGAATCTTCGATTTACGACGTGATGGAACGCGACGTGAGATTCACGCCGTAGCTCTGAACGGCCCCACGCACGACTGGATCACCGTGATGCCTCAACGATCGGGCGAACTGTCAAACGTATAGGTTAGTTGGATATATTCTAATTGGTGTAGCCGATTGATAAAACTCGGCAACACGTACAATTATCATTATGAGCGTGATTCAGTTTGTCGCAATCGTGCGAGAGAGAAGGAGGGATATTGAGAAAAAGAAGCTTCGAGCGGGGAGCGCAAATGCGTTCGTCGAAAAATCGTCCATATGTATCGTAATGCGTTATCGATTGTCTTGTGCGTATTTGGACGGGGATTTTTCCTGCTGTCCAGGCGACGTTTGGTCCGTCGTGAGGCCGCCTGGAATGCCGATTCATGGGTCGACAGGGCGATGGAGGCGAGCTACGACGAGGACTTGTCGGAAAATCCCTTTCTCCAGGTTCTCCGGCGGGACTACGGCTCCATCTTCGAGCGAGCCGTCGCCCAGGGATGCGTCATCTGCGTTCCGCGCTGCGGCAGCTTCGCCAAGTCGGCGCTGCTCGAGAGCGACTTCCTTGGTCACATTCTCGTGCCCGACGACGAGGCTTCGGGCGCTCAATTTCGCACCCTGTCCGGAAAGGAAGTCAAAGTCTGCAACCGCGTTCTGACCATAGAGTACGATATTGCCAAACCCTGCTGCGCTCATCTGCTGTTCAAAGAAACTTTCTACACGGACGATCAGTCCAAGTATTCGTTATGGTGAGTCTGATTTTTTTAGTGTGACTATCATTTTTATGACCAAGAACTGGTTACTCTTAAAAGCTGGAAAGAATTATGCTTCAACTCAATTTTTGCTCTGACAAAAAGAAAAACAGTCCAGCGAAACATCAGAGAGTTCTGTTGCAGATTTTTCAGCTATTCGGAGCGCATTACTTTTCAGTTTCATATTTTGACATTTCATATTTATTTACTTGTTGAGTATAGTATTCGAAATATTAATATTCATTCTGCAACGAGTCATATGAGTAAAATTTTTAAGTAACAACAGTAATATGTCTAGATTACTAATGGCAATATTTCTATTTACTGCTCAACACAAAATCGATTAAAAAAAGTACCTGGGCACTTGTCCACAACTCAGCTGACTTATCATCTAATTTATCCTAAAGCCATCATTTGAACATCTATTACCATTTAATTTATCTTGCACATCATTTGACCCTCAATTTTTATTTCCCACAAACGAAACCGAGATTTTTTAATAAATCCCATTCCCATCATAAATCAAAAGTCAATCGACCCGAGTGAAAAAAGAGTTCACAAGCTTACCGATTCCCTCCCACTGGCAGGTGCATAGAGCGTCCCCTGGAGCAGAGCATCTCCGCCTGCCGAGATGACGTTCTTACGGTGACGAATCTCCGCGAGTCCCGTGATCTGCTGTGGACGGAGGTGTCGAACAAGGAGATAATCAAGGACATCGACATGGCAATCGAGGAGTTCGAGCGCGCGAACGAGCGGCTGGAGGACGAGCCACTGGCCGGGCAGCGCGACCTCATCGGCGCTCTGTACGCGCGGAGTCTGCGAATGCTGCTGCAGGACGAGCGGCTGCGCGACAAGACCACGGCGAATCGTCACTTCCTCCAGACGATCAAGGTCGCCGTAGAAACCTACGTGCTCCACGGCCTGCGGCGTCTCGTGCCGCGCTCGGTGTCCGCGCGCACAGCCTCGGCGGACGCGAGTCTCAACAAGACCATAAAAAACCTGCACGACCTGCAGCTGCGCGATCTCGGCGTGCGAACGGACATCTACGACGGGATTCTCCGCGGTAAACTCGAGCTTTCCCGCCTCGACAACTACGTCACAGTCCTCGGTAAAATCGGCTGCCTGAAGAAGGCCGTGCGCTACATAACCGAGGGCGTCACCCTCGTCTCCTCCGACGACATCCTCCCCGTCCTCATATTCCTCGTAATACGAGCCGGCCTGCCCAACTGGATCGCTCAGCTCGCCTTCATGAAGCAATTCCGATTCTCCGTTAATTCCCCAAACGAAGCCGACGAGGCGGGTTTTCTGCTGACCTCACTGGAAGCCGCGGTGGAGCACGTGAGATCGGGCGTGCTATGCGCACCGATGAATCTACAGCCCCGCGACGACTCCGAGGAGATCTCGCTGTCGAATCTCTTCGCGGCGATCGTGCGAAACGACCTGCCGCAGGTGGCGAAGATTCTCCTGAAGGAATCGCCGCGAGCCCCGCGAAGCGCCGTCGCGCTCTGCCACCCGCTGTGCCTGTGCGAGGCCTGCGAGAGGCGACTGGCCGGCGCGTCGCTCTCGGGCCGGCCGACCGTGCGATCGCGGGACGACCGCGGAATGACGGCGATTCACGTGGCCTCGCTGTGCGGCCACGAGGCGATCGTGGATTTTCTGCTGGAGAACGGCGCGAGCCCGAACGACGCGGACGCCGACGGCTCGACGCCGCTGCACTGCGCGGCCTCGCGGGGCCAGCAGACGACGCTGCTGCAGCTGCTGCACGCGAACGCGGATCCCACGATCGCCGACACGAGGGGCAACACGCCGCTTCATCTCGCGGCCGATCACGGCCACGAGGGATGCGTCAAGGCGCTGCTTTATTTCACCGAACAGACGAGAATCCCGATGGACAAGAGCGCGGCGAACTCGAACGGCGAGACGCCGCTTCATCACGCGGCCAAATGGGGCTACGGGAACATCGTCGAGATTCTGATGGAGCACGGGGCGAATCCGAGGGCGACGAATCGCCGGGGCCAGACGCCGCTCGTCGTCGCGCACAGCTCGCACATCTCGAAGCTACTGGAGGAATTGCCCGCCGACTACGATCCCAAAGTGATTCCCTATGTGCCGAAGAGAAGAGCCTCGGAAAACTCGATCGCCGCGCCGCAGAAACGCGAGACGAGGACGACGACTTCGCGGACGCGATCGCGAAAGGCTGATAGACTTTTGGCCGCCATAAGGGAGGGAGATCTGCGACTGGCGTGTTATTATTTGGGCTTCGAGGGACCGCACAGAAGTCCCGTGGACGAGGCTCCGAGCCTCTGCCATCCGCTCTGCAACTGCGAGCGATGCGCGCCCAGCGAGGATTCCAATGACGAGCAGGAACGCGCACCGACTTTGGGACTGAATATTTGCGACGAGAGAGGGGAAACCGCTCTGCACGTCGCCTGCGCGACCGGACAGACGGAACTCGTGCAGATGCTGCTGGACGCCGGCGCCAGCGTCGACGTTACCACTGTCGACGGTCGGACTCCTCTGCACATGGCCTGTATTCATAGTCAGGCGAAGATTGTGAAGATGCTGCTGAATTGCGGAACCTGCGACGTTAACGCCAAAGACGCCGCGGGCGAGACGTCGTTGCATTTTGTCGCTCGCGCGGGGGACACGAGGATCGCGCAGTTGTTGGTGAGGCACGGGGCGAACGTGAAGCAGCGGAATCAGCGAGGAATGAGCCCGCTTGAGACTGTCGAGACCGTCGTGACCAACGATATCTTTCTCTCTCAGTCGTTCTCCAGTATCGTCAAGATGTTCAAGACCAACGGCGTTCACGATGCTGGCCATGACGAGATAGCTTAGACTGTTTTGTGAGATTATTAAAAGAAAGGTGCAAATTCCATGTCCTCAGGGCTTTTCCATTAGAAAACTTTGGATTAGTGAAAGAATAGCGGTAGCGCCTTGCGTGTGCGTTGCGAGGAAGTTTTGATAGGTTTTTATTTTATTTTTTTAAGTATCTGGCGTAAGATTGAGCCAAAGCTGCGTTGCAACAAATATTGTAATATATTTTTTGTATAGATTACTTTTTATAGTTTTTTTTAATAGTTGGGAAGCCGAGATGTATCGATTAAGGCATTCCTCCATTTTTCGTTACTTTAAAATGGCGTTCCAATCGCGAAAACAATTATGTAATTTTGTATAGTCGAGCTTGTTGCGTGACGATTAACCGCTTCGTGCGAAGTCCAGTGAAATGTTCAATAAATGTACAAATAGTTGTAATATAGACGACAAGAAGCCTGCGAGTAACGTCCTTTCGCGACGATAAATCAGCCGTCAGAGTGTATTTAGGTCAGATATTTTATTTATTCGATTCGCAGGCCCACCGAGGGGCTGAAGATCGTGTAAATATTAAAATATTCAAAGATAATGTACACCACATTATTATTTACAATATAGTAAACTCCTAAGAGTAATATATAAACCTATCAATAATATATATATATATATATGTATAAATATTCTATACTTATTTATACTCTACGTATAACATGATTCATAAAATATATATTTTACATTGTTATGAAAATGCGATGTGTCTGTGAATTTATCGGTCTTTTGTGCTTGGCATCGTGTTTCACATCGGTTACATAAATAATTGTTGAACAAAGACAACACGCTGTGTTTGTGTCCGTGAAATAGCAAGTAAAACTGAAAAAATCTGAATAGAACTTTGAACGATCTCGATGAAACGTAATACCCGTGTCGCCAAAGTCGGACCCCATCAAATTCGGGCTAAAAAGCGTGCTTTATTTTTTATCCGGTAAAAAAAATTGTATAAAAAAATCCTCGCTGGTGATGGTTCATTACAGTGTTTATCGACAATGCAAAGAAAAATCGCCAAATCCGAATATAACGAAATGTAGAGGGATTTTTATTTTTTCAATATGACTATTCAGTATCTCCTAATTCTCAAACGTGAAACTTCCACAATTTTTTATCCTCGTACCTGACGACTTTTTTGACACTGCCGAAACACCGTAAGAATGATTAAAATCTCGCTTTTCGGTTTAAAATCGGTGCAGCCCCCACTAATCGCGCGAACGATCGAATTTCACACATGGGCAATTAATTCGGGATAGGAGAATAATATCACAAGTTATCAACCGCACTCTCAAGATTAACAGTATCCTTAACTACACATATCCACTCTCTTAGGTAATAAAAACTGGTCCACTTAACCGCAGTTGCATGGAGTCTCATTGCACGTAAATCTCGCCAGACGTATCAAACTTCTTTTGATTAAAGTCTTTGAGTGCCGCAATATCCACTGTGTCGCGATACCGTATCGAAGATAAGAAGAAAAAAAAAAAACAAAAACGAAAACAAAAACACAAAAATTAGACTTACTGGAAACGCGGTGTCTTTAACTAGCCGGCGGCAAAGTCCAAACCACGGGTTCTTCCACTTTTCTTCGATCCTGCTTCTTTCGCGCGTTGCGAAACCTCGCTCGGTTGGGACTCCAGTCGATCGGATCGCGAACCCGCCAGGCGGGAGTCGGAGCCGGCGCCGGTGTGGGATACATTCGCTGCTGAAACTCCGATTCGTCCTCCTCGCACTCGAGACTGAATTCGAAATCGCAGTGATAGTAGTCCTTGAGTGTCGCCTCGTCGCGGAACTGCTGCATCGCGCACCACGTGTGCGAGAGCAAGAGGGGAAACCGCGAGAGCCAGTATTCCGTGAAAGCTCCGGGAATTTCGCCCAGACTCGCCTGAGCCTCTTCCGTGAGTTCACGGTAATGATGTTTCTGCAATGAAAGAAAAAACATACAAAACTCGATAAAATGACAAAAGTTAATGAAACTTCACAAAAGTTTTTTTTTCTTCCGACATATTCCTTCCTTAGATTTTTTTTTAATCAAGTAATTAAAAAGGTTGAGATATCAACCTTGTTTCTGAGCGCCCGGAGAAGATCCCTGACGCTTTCGCCGCGATAGCTCCTGTACTTTCGAAGATCACTCGCGACTTCCTGGTCGATGTGGATTCTCCAGTCGCCTTGAACCACCTGGCCGCCTCCGTTCTCCAGCGCCAATAACGCCGGACTGTCCCTCTCGTCTTTCTCCACTCGATCGCTCACGTCCTGCGCCACAGAAATTCGTATTACAATCGATCGACATTTTAAGGTGTACTAGCGTAATCACACGCGCTGGCACGCGTGCCTGAAAGACTTTTCGCCAAAATCGACCCCAATTTTTTTTCTTTTGAAAATATCGGCTTGTAACCTATACCATTGTTCTCAAGTCGCATATTCTACCCCTAAAAACACTGGTTATTAACCTTTTTAAATCGATTTTGAAAAAAATATTTTTTTGGCGACATTTTTTTTTTTTCTGTCAAAAATCGTAGAACCGGCCCCGGGCCGAAAATCGCCAAAATGGACCCCAATTTTTTTTCTTTTGAAAATATCGACTTGTAACCTATACCATTGTTCTCAAGTCGCATATGCTACCCCTAAAAACACTGGTTATTAACCTTCTTTAATCGATTTTGAAAAAAATATTTTTTTGGCGACGAAATTTTTTTTTTTCTGTCAAAAATCGTAGAACCGGCCCCGGGCCGAAAATCGCCAAAATCGACCCCAATTTTTTTTCTTTTGAAAATATCGACTTGTAACCTATACCATTGTTCTCAAGTCGCATATGCTACCCCTAAAAACACTGGTTATTAACCTTTTTTAATCGATTTTGAAAAAAATATTTTTTTGGCGGCGAAATTTTTTTTTTTTTTCTGTCAAAAATCGTAGAACCGGCCCCGGGCCGAAAATCGCCAAAATCGACCCCAATTTTTTTTCTTTTGAAAATATCGGCTTGTAACCTATACCATTGTTCTCAAGTCGCATATTCTACCCCTAAAAACACTGGTTATTAACCTTTTTAAATCGATTTTGAAAAAAATATTTTTTTGGCGACATTTTTTTTTTTTCTGTCAAAAATCGTAGAACCGGCCCCGGGCCGAAAATCGCCAAAATGGACCCCAATTTTTTTTCTTTTGAAAATATCGACTTGTAACCTATACCATTGTTCTCAAGTCGCATATGCTACCCCTAAAAACACTGGTTATTAACCTTCTTTAATCGATTTTGAAAAAAATATTTTTTTGGCGACGAAATTTTTTTTTTCTGTCAAAAATCGTAGAACCGGCCCCGGGCCGAAAATCGCCAAAATCGACCCCAATTTTTTTTCTTTTGAAAATATCGACTTGTAACCTATACCATTGTTCTCAAGTCGCATATTCTACCCCTAAAAACACTGGTTATTAACCTTCTTTAATCGATTTTGAAAAAAATATTTTTTTGGCGACGACATTTTTTTTTTTTCTGTCAAAAATCGTAGAACCGGCCCCGGGCCGAAAATCGCCAAAATGGACCCCAATTTTTTTTCTTTTGAAAATATCGACTTGTAACCTATACCATTGTTCTCAAGTCGCATATGCTACCCCTAAAAACACTGGTTATTAACCTTCTTTAATCGATTTTGAAAAAAATATTTTTTTGGCGACGAAATTTTTTTTTTTCTGTCAAAAATCGTAGAACCGGCCCCGGGCCGAAAATCGCCAAAATCGACCCCAATTTTTTTTCTTTTGAAAATATCGACTTGTAACCTATACCATTGTTCTCAAGTCGCATATGCTACCCCTAAAAACACTGGTTATTAACCTTTTTTAATCGATTTTGAAAAAAATATTTTTTTGGCGGCGAAATTTTTTTTTTTTTTCTGTCAAAAATCGTAGAACCGGCCCCGGGCCGAAAATCGCCAAAATCGACCCCAATTTTTTTTCTTTTGAAAATATCGGCTTGTAACCTATACCATTGTTCTCAAGTCGCATATTCTACCCCTAAAAACACTGGTTATTAACCTTTTTAAATCGATTTTGAAAAAAATATTTTTTTGGCGACATTTTTTTTTTTTCTGTCAAAAATCGTAGAACCGGCCCCGGGCCGAAAATCGCCAAAATGGACCCCAATTTTTTTTCTTTTGAAAATATCGACTTGTAACCTATACCATTGTTCTCAAGTCGCATATGCTACCCCTAAAAACACTGGTTATTAACCTTCTTTAATCGATTTTGAAAAAAATATTTTTTTGGCGACGAAATTTTTTTTTTCTGTCAAAAATCGTAGAACCGGCCCCGGGCCGAAAATCGCCAAAATCGACCCCAATTTTTTTTCTTTTGAAAATATCGACTTGTAACCTATACCATTGTTCTCAAGTCGCATATGCTACCCCTAAAAACACTGGTTATTAACCTTCTTTAATCGATTTTGAAAAAAATATTTTTTTGGCGACGAAATTTTTTTTTTTTCTGTCAAAAATCGTAGAACCGGCCCCGGGCCGAAAATCGCCAAAATCGACCCCAATTTTTTTTCTTTTGAAAATATCGACTTGTAACCTATACCATTGTTCTCAAGTCGCATATGCTACCCCTAAAAACACTGGTTATTAACCTTTTTTAATCGATTTTGAAAAAAATATTTTTTTGGCGGCGAAATTTTTTTTTTTTCTGTCAAAAATCGTAGAACCGGCCCCGGGCCGAAAATCGCCAAAATCGACCCCAATTTTTTTTCTTTTGAAAATATCGACTTGTAACCTATACCATTGTTCTCAAGTCGCATATGCTACCCCTAAAAACACTGGTTATTAACCTTTTTTAATCGATTTTGAAAAAAATATTTTTTTGGCGACGAAATTTTTTTTTTTCTGTCAAAAATCGTAGAACCGGCCCCGGGCCGAAAATCGCCAAAATCGACCCCAATTTTTTTTCTTTTGAAAATATCGACTTGTAACCTATACCATTGTTCTCAAGTCGCATATGCTACCCCTAAAAACACTGGTTATTAACCTTCTTTAATCGATTTTGAAAAAAATATTTTTTTGGCGACGAAATTTTTTTTTTTCTGTCAAAAATCGTAGAACCGGCCCCGGGCCGAAAATCGCCGAAATCGACCCCAATTTTTTTTCTTTTGAAAATATCGACTTGTAACCTATACCATTGTTCTCAAGTCGCATATGCTACCCCTAAAAACACTGGTTATTAACCTTTTTTAATCGATTTTGAAAAAAATATTTTTTTGGCGACGAAATTTTTTTTTTTCTGTCAAAAATCGTAGAACCGGCCCCGGGCCGAAAATCGCCAAAATCGACCCCAATTTTTTTTCTTTTGAAAATATCGACTTGTAACCTATACCATTGTTCTCAAGTCGCATATGCTACCCCTAAAAACACTGGTTATTAACCTTTTTTAATCGATTTTGAAAAAAATATTTTTTTGGCGACGAAATTTTTTTTTTCTGTCAAAAATCGTAGAACCGGCCCCGGGCCGAAAATCGCCAAAATCGACCCCAATTTTTTTTCTTTTGAAAATATCGACTTGTAACCTATACCATTGTTCTCAAGTCGCATATGCTACCCCTAAAAACACTGGTTATTAACCTTCTTTAATCGATTTTGAAAAAAATATTTTTTTGGCGACGAAATTTTTTTTTTTCTGTCAAAAATCGTAGAACCGGCCCCGGGCCGAAAATCGCCAAAATCGACCCCAATTTTTTTTCTTTTGAAAATATCGACTTGTAACCTATACCATTGTTCTCAAGTCGCATATGCTACCCCTAAAAACACTGGTTATTAACCTTTTTTAATCGATTTTGAAAAAAATATTTTTTTGGCGACGAAATTTTTTTTTCTGTCAAAAATCGTAGAACCGGCCCCGGGCCGAAAATCGCCAAAATCGACCCCAATTTTTTTTCTTTTGAAAATATCGACTTGTAACCTATACCATTGTTCTCAAGTCGCATATGCTACCCCTAAAAACACTGGTTATTAACCTTTTTTAATCGATTTTGAAAAAAATATTTTTTTGGCGACGAAATTTTTTTTTTCTGTCAAAAATCGTAGAACCGGCCCCGGGCCGAAAATCGCCAAAATCGACCCCAATTTTTTTTCTTTTGAAAATATCGACTTGTAACCTATACCATTGTTCTCAAGTCGCATATGCTACCCCTAAAAACACTGGTTATTAACCTTTTTTAATCGATTTTGAAAAAAATATTTTTTTGGCGACATTTTTTTTTCTGTCAGAAATCGTAGAACCGACCCCGGACCGAAAATCGCCAAAATCGACCTCGGAAATTTTTATTTCAAAATATCACCTAACAGGTTAATCAATAACTAATATAATAGTCAATAACTAATATAATAATCAATAACTAATATAATAGTTCATTAATAACCTAATATAATAGGTTAATCAATTTTGCGCTGCTGCGCTCTTATAAAGCTTTAATAGGTTACGGGTGCTGTCCCGCCTGTCCTCTTATGAAATTTTTCAAATCTGACACCATTCTGATTTTGTTTATCACGGACTTCCCTGACAACCAAACACAGCTCTAATAGTTTGCTAACAATGCTTTCCGTTACTCATCAACTTTTTAAAAGAGGAATTAATCGCACAATAACCCAACGAAATTTCATACCTGGAAGAAACCTAGAACTTGCGCCGCTTTCCAGAAGAACGGATAATTCTGCACCACGTAAGCCGGTGGCCTGGTTGTCGGATCATTGGAGATCATCGTTTTTATCAGAATCAGAGCCAACTGTTTGTCGTTGTCGGTAATTTTTTGAAGGGCCGATAAGTTGCTCTCGCCACCTGGAAACGATCGAACGACGATTATTCAGCGCGTCTACGTCAAGCGAAGTTTCACGTTAATTCGAGGAAACTAATTCTTACATAATATGTTAGCTTGTCTCCTGAGCGGATCGCCAAACGGATGCTTCCCGTCGGAGAGCACGTAGTAAAAGACGCAGCCCAGGGAGAATATATCGACGGCGCAGGTCGTCCGTCCGCCGCTCAACATTTCCGGCGCGATCCAGCCGTCCGTTCCGGTAACGCCGGATTTTCGGGAGAAGGACATGCGACCCAGCTGCAGCTTCTTGCAGAGACCGAAGTCCGATATCATCGCGCGGACTTCGCCGCGCGGTCCTGGCACCGACAGCAAAACGTTGTGGGGCTTGATGTCCCGGTGAACTGCGCAAAAAAGGAACGTTTTCTCGTGGAAATAATTACGGAAAATCTGTCTCGTCGCTAAGTTAGAAAAATGTGGTCGAGGCATAAAAGAATTTGAGCGCGATTTAGTTCCAGGGATGTCCGAACTCACCGGTATCCAAAGAATGTAGAAAAAAATGTGCCGAGGCATAAAAGACTTTGAACGCGATTGAGTTCCAGGGATTTCCGAACCCACCGATATCCAAAGAATGTAGAAAAAAATGTGCCGCGATACAAAAGAATTTGAATGCGATTGAGTTCCAGGGATTTCCGAACTCACCGATATGCAAAGAATATAGAAAAAAAATGTGGTGAGGCACAAAAAACTTCGAACGCGATTGAGTTCCAGGGATTTCCGAACTCACCGATATCCAACGAATGCAGATGAGCAAGTCCGGACGTTGCCTGAACCAGGATGCTCTTCATCGAGATCGCGTCCTTGTTGTAGGTTCCCGCGACGTAATCGTGCAGAGTCGCCTGCGCCAACTCGAGCGCGATGTAGCGAAACATCCTGTCCTGCTCGGTGCAAAAGTATCGAACGACGTTAGCGTGAGCGTCCGATTCTCGAAGCAGCGCGACCTCCCGATCGGCAAACGTGAAGCAGTCGGGCAGAAGCCTCTTGACTGCCACGGAACGTCCGTCGAATTCGCCCCTTGATGGAAGAAAAAATAATAATTGGCAGTAACTGTTCAACGAACTGCGAAATCAACGGACGACGGCAACCGACGATTCTCACTTGTAAACGAAGGTTCCCTCGCATCCCTTTCCTAATACTTCCGTGGTGTTGATGATTATCTTCCCCACTCGGACGGACCCTTCGCAGATGTCCTCGACCATCGCGACGTTCTCGATCCGCCCGTTGCTGCTGGTTCGGCTGTTCTCGCGCGAGCCCTGATCGAATTGCTACTCTTAGACGTAGGAAAACATTTCTCGGGCCGGACGTGCTCGCGAAAATCAACGAAAAAAATCGCCAGGTCGTCGACGAGATATTCAAGGAGAGGAAAAAAATTACCCGCGACAGCTGCTGAACCTCCTTGTCCTTCGCCTTGTAGCACACGCACATCATGACGATGCACCCGGAAAGCACCAGAACGAGAAACTTCAGCCCCTTGTTCTCCTGCTGGTTCAGCCAAAGTTTGCTGGCGTTCAGAGTCTTCGCGACCGCTTTTCGCCAGCCCTTTTGATCCACAGTGTTGTTGGTCTTCTCCTCGATCGCCGCGGGTATCGTGAGTTTATTCGTCGAGTTCAGCGTCGGAGGATTCATTCGGATTATCGGATCCGAGCGTCCGGTTATCTGCAACGGCTGATTCTGCGGCTTGTATTCCGTCGGTACTTTGTAATGTCCTGGTGAAAATTCGCGGTAATTTTCGTTAGCGCTTTGTTCGAATCTATTTAGTGCCACGATGATCATTTCTTTTATTACCTAACATTATAATCTTCTTGTCGTCCAGAACACTCTGATAATCGTCCTCTATCGTCTCGACGCGCGCCACGGTGACGTGATCGCCCTGCACTGGAATGGTGTTTTCGTTTTTGAAGGCATTGGGAATCGCCTGCGGCCCTTCGAGCATCATGTGGCCGGCATTGCTGGATATCGTTGCCGTCGAGGAGTCGACCAGCGAGGGCAGCGCGTAGAGACCGTGACGATGCTCACCGATATAGAGCGTAGGACTGCGGAGATTCAACACGACGAAACGAGACGAAATTAGTGAGAAACGAATCGCGAGATGAGACGGGCGAAAGAAAGAGAAAACGTCATACCTCGGTACAACCCGACAAAAGAACAAAATAGTCGCTAAACGAGCCTGGCAACGGTGATAAAGCTCTGGTTGTCACCAGTATCATCGGCATCGGATACTCACAATAATTGCACGTCGCTCGGTTCGAGGCTGAACGTTTCAAGTAGATTGTTCAGCGTTCCCTCGGCGACGCTCGTGAATGGCACAGTGACGAGGCCGTCTTTGCTCACGGTGTAAGCGGCGATCACGGGGCTACCCAGATCCAATTCCCAAATGGCCATGCCGACTCGACCGTCGAGGGTCACGACGCGACCGGTCGAACTTGTGGTAAAGTGCACCAAATCTGAAGATCGCGAGAATTAGCGAAATGCAACTAGATGATTGGATGGTTCGGGAGGCGAAAAATTGCGGGCGGTAGTGAAGATTTTTTTTTTTTTTTACAACTAACCGTAACTGTCGACGCCCTCGGTTTCCATTTTCGTCGCCGAATAATCGTAGAACGTGACGTTCCATTTTCGATCCTTGTTCTTGCTGTCGATCATTATGATGTTGTACTCGGTGCGACCGACGAATATCGCGTCCTGCGTCTCGAGCGGACACGTGTTTTCCACCTGATCGAAGCCGAGCAGATGCTCCTTCTCGCCGGTCAGCGGATCGATGCTGAACCACGTGTCGATTTTACGCCCGGTGTAGAGGATACCGTCGCTGCTTCGACACGGACTGCTCGCGACTAATTGCGGTATCGTGAACGGCAGCTTTTTCAGTACCTCGAAACCCGCGCCGAAGAGATAGAGGGAGCCGTCCTTCGGGTCCGGCAGGAACATCGGCCTGCGGGATCGATAATCATTATCCAAATAAGCTGGTGTCAATCGAATTAATATTTAATGGGCAAAACGATGATTTTTAATTATTGAAAAATCGATTGTTGGCAATTCCTAGATACCGGATTATTCCGTTTTCCAGTGTATTTGATGCAAGTATTTTTATTTGGCATTCTTATGTTTATTTTTATGAACATTATTGTGCTAGCTGATTATAAAATTTGTGTAGAAACAATTGAATAATTAATATAAAATTTTATTGCAATCCTCTCTCTCAAACTAATAGATTATGTGGATATATACAAAACAAATACATACACTGCAGTCTGCCCCATGTTGTGCGGCACTTTGACAACTGGCTCTAAAATTGAAAACAAATGTAACAATCGAAAACTTCAGGAGGCATCGGCGGCTACCAAAAATTTGCTGTTACCGTTGTCCTGCCGCCATCGTATCATTCCGGAGCGTTGCCCAACCGCAATGAGCGAACCGCTAAGCGTAGAAAAAAGCAGAAGAGATTCATCCTGCTCCGAAACGAGGCCTGTATTTTGATTCTGGAAACAAACAAAACGCTCTATTGACGTAAAGCAAAAAAAAACAATTTTTGGCGCCTAAAAAATTGAGAAAAAAAACAAGACCAACCTCCGACGTTTGCTGCGTGAGGCCGCAGGCCAAGACCGCGAGGGTCAAGATCGCCAGATGCCACATCGCAATGGGCGAGCGCGTAATCATATCATCTGACGCAGTCCGACCTTGTCAGAGTGAGGTTATGTGCGTTCCCGCGAAGGGCAATATCGCCCTGGACCACCATAAGCTCCGCCCGCAGGGTCGTCGCGATCGTGTCCCAAAGAATCTCGCTGTTCGCCGCCGAAAAATCGGCTCCTCACTGCCGCTTCGGTCTGTTATCGCGCTCGCTGACACCGAAGTCAAAGCGTTGCGTCATTTTTCCACTATTGTTTGTGTCGCGCGGCCACCACTCGCGTTGCAACAAAACGGAGCTCACAGCATTTTGCGCACTGCGTGTCGACAGTAGAGCTCGGGATATTCGCGCAAAGTTGTTTTTTCGCAGGCGACATTTGTTTTCGATTGTTTACGTGTCGCGAGGGTTTACGGACCGCGGCTAAACTGCTGCTGATGTTTTTTTCTTCTTTGACCACGACGTGTCTACGGATATTTTTGTAGGTGGACTGCGCGCTCTATTCCCGGTGTGAAGTTCACAGTGGCTCCGCGGTTACACGACAGCCACACAGGCGCAGAGCCCGCGAATTGCGTCGGGTTGAGAGCCGCGTATAGTTTAACGTTACACCGCTAATGGGATGTTCCGGGGGACACGAGGAGCCTCTCGCGCTCTCCATATGCTCGCGCCTCTCGTGAATTGTTAATGTTTTTCTTCCGCTTTTTTTTTTTCTTCTCTCGGTTTAAACTGAAAAGTAGGTTGAGTGCTCGTGTCGCGTAATTAGACTCGCGCGGGTCCTGAAAGCGACGGTACGCACGATAACTGTAATAACACCGAGGATCGATAACATATTTATGTAATATTTACGTTACAACGCCGACGATTTTAGCGAGTTTCGCAGCGTCGCGCGTCTCATTTTGTTTCGATAGCCGGGAACGCGAAGCGACTGTCGTTGAATGTTTTTGGCGCTCGAATCAAAATTCAAAGACGAATAGATATGAAAATCATTTCTCGTTCACTATGAATATCGAGTTTTAAAAACGGAGTTTCGATGCGTCTGCTTTACAGCCGGGTCATGAATTATTTATTAGACGTTTTTCCTGGTACGCGAAAATGAGGAAAAACAGAGTAATAACCAGGTGGAAATACGTATAATGAGGCAAAAATCGTTGCAAGAACGGGTCGGCGCACCCGTTTCTTAAATAATACATTGACGGGGAAAATAAATCAATCTGACCGCCCGTTTCTTAACCACTAGCAATGTTTTCATTCGACTTTTATAAACAAACTTATTACGTGAATACAGTACGATTACTTTATATCTCGAGCGCATCTTTACAGCGACATTTTACGTCCTTCGATCGATATGTCCACCGCTCGTCTCGACGACTTCATCCTCTTCGTGTCCAAGTAATTCTTCATGTGTCGCTCGAACCGATTCATCTGCTTCTTGGTACTCTGCGGAAACGAACAGAAATGTTGGTCGACGCTGATGTTTCTCCTATTCGTAATTGCGATTTTGTTTTGTACAGTTCACTCACCCTACTGATGTCCACGTCGGTCTTCCAGTCGGGGCGCACGACGTATTCTTTGTTCGAAATTATTGGAACGCGAGCCCTAGCGACCCATCCTTTATCACCAGGTCTGAGGGTTCTGGAAAAAAAAAAATAAAAGAAACATGAGGAAAGAACGACTCGGCAAATAGATAACAAGAAATTAGGAATAAATTGCAATCGATGTATTACTTTGCGTCGCTCTTGAGCGCTTTGTTGATATCTTGAGATTTCTGCGACGTTTCGCCCTCTTGAGTTTTCCTTCTCTTCTGCGGCGCTTGCTCCATGTCCCTCTGGAATCTCTCCTCGCGCGACAGCGCCTTGAAGTCCGTCGAGAGATTGAATATCGGCCGCGCCCACTCGTTTATCAATTTTCCGGCGCGCTCCTTGTTCTCCTTCGTCTCGCGCGGATGCTTGTAGAGGTACATAACTGCTTTTCCGATGCCTGATTGCTTCAGAGAGTCCTGACTGATCCGTGGAAACTGCGAACACGAATTTCGGTCATTCGCATTGGATACAGTGACAGAGATGTTAAGCGTTCGTTACTTTTAAATACACACGTTTTTTTATTAACCGTTTATTATTAAATGTTTAGTGAACGTTATATAACTCAATGTTTCAACTTTATGAAAAATTCTTAAAACACTTTTTTGGCAATAAATTTAATGAAAAAAGATAATAAAAAGTAAATGTAACGAAGAAAAGTAACGATCACTACTTTTGTCGTTACTCGTTTCTCGTTACATTTGCTTTTTACGATTTTTCGTATGCAATTTATTGCCAAAAATTTGTTTTAAGGATTTTAGATTGAGTTAAAACCTTGAGTTATATAACGTGTAGGTCACGTTTACCAAACGTTTAATAATAAACATATTATAGGATAAATAAAAATAAGTGTGTATTGAAAAGTAACGAACGCTTGACATCTCTGTCCAGTAATTAAACGATTTCAATAGCGATGTTGATTTTGTTCTTCTTTTTTCTTACCTCCCACAGTAATTTTAAAAGGCTGTCGCGAATTTTCATAGAAGGCAACGATCGGTCGGGCATCGGAGCGAGCCAATCGGTCAAGGCGGACAGCACGTCGTGCTCGAGAAACGCGAGTTGCAGATCGTGTTTCTTCAGCTGCGACAGGATTTTTGGTAACATTGCTATTTTGTTCGTGGCCGGTTTGTTCAACTGGTTGAGCTTTCGGTCCTCGTTCGAGGCGTTCTTCATTCCGTGTATCAGTTGCACGATAATGTCGTCATTGTCGTTTATTATGTCGATGTCTTTGCGTTTGCGCCGACGTGTCTGTTCCTCCTTCTTTCGAGCCATCATTCTATCGAAGTCTGACAATCCGTCGCTAGAAAAATATAACAAACATTAATATCGATTTGCTTTAGACGATTACGAAGTCGAGCAACGAATACCACTACTGTTCTACGCTACGTTAATTTACCAACTCACTTATATCTTTCGCTCCTGGTCCACACGTGATAGAAAACATTTGATAATTTTTCATTTATTTTCACCCATCTAAATCTCATCTCAGCAAATTCTCAACAGTTTCAAATTCTGCATCGAATTCATGGCAAAACTATTTATCTTTTCTCCCTTTTCCAATTCTTTTTTCTTTTCTCCCGTTACCAAGTTCTAACTTTAAAACTCCCTCTATGATTTGATTTCAATCCCGCATATATCTCGCTACGACAAAAACGTTTGAGGAGTTGCAAAATCGATATACTCACTGATCATTGCCGCCGCTATTGTCAATGACTCCGTCGTCGGAGTCGTCGCCGTCCTGTTGACCCGACTGTTCGGGCGGTCTCTCCTCGTCGTCCTTCTCCTCCGGCTCCGCAGGTTCCCCATCCTCGTCCTCCAGGCCCTTCGCCCTCTTCGAAGGTCCGGCCTCCTCGTTCTCGTCCTCGGAGTCCGACAGTTTGTGCTTCGAGCGCTGCGTCGACCTTATGTTCCCGTCGTCCTCGCCCTCGGAGTCCGATATTCGTCTCGCGCGTTTGTTGGTCGATCCAGCCGAGTCCCGGCTTCGACTCCTCGATCTTCTCGCCGCGGGTGATCCGGATCTCGAGCGCGATCCGGATTTAGCTCTTGAGCCGGATCTCGAACGAGAACCCGACTTTCCTCTCGCTTTCGAGCCGGAACGCGATCGCGATCTCCGTCCTCGCGATCCCGAGCCGGATCTCGACCTGGAACGCGATCTCGATCCCGATCCCGATCGTCGTGAGCCCGAGCGCGATCGCGATCGCGAGTTGCGCGATCCGGATCGCGATCTCGATCTCGATCCCGATTTTCTAGATCCCGAGCGGGACCTCGAGCGCGAGCCTCTTCGCGAACCTGAGCCCGATCTGGATCGCGATCGCGAGGTCGCTTTCCTCGATCCCGAGCCCGAACGCGATCGCGAGCGCGAACCTTTGCGCGAGCCCGAGCGAGATCTCGAGCGCGAGGCGGCTTTTCTCGATCCCGAGCGCGATCTCGAGCGCGACGCGGCTTTTCTCGACCCCGAGCGCGATCTTGAGCGCGAGGCTTTTCTCGATCCCGAGCGCGATCTCGAGCGCGAGGCGGCTTTTCGCGATCCCGAGCGCGATCTCGAGCGCGAGCCTTTTCGCGATCCCGAGCGCGATCTGGAACGCGAGCGTGAGGCGGCTTTTCGCGAGCCCGAGAGCGACCGCGATCTTGAGCGTGAGGCCGCTTTTCTCGAGCCCGAGCGAGATCTCGAGCGCGAGGTGGCTTTTCTGGAGCCTGAGCGAGAGCGCGAGCGAGAAGCTTTCCGCGATCCCGAGAGAGATCGCGAGCGCGAGCGGGAGGCGGCTTTCCTGGAGCCGGATCTGGAGCGAGAGCGCGAACCTTTTCGCGAAACAGCCGGCGATGCGGGTCGCGAAGCCGAGCCCGAGCGGCTCCTCGAGCGGGCTTTCGCATCGGGAGACGCCGATCGCGATCTGGATCGTGCGCTCTTCGGCGAACTGGCGGCCGCGTCCGGCGACTGAGGATTCTTCGGCGACGCCGGTGACTGTGGCCCCGAGCGGACAGCGGCTCCGCCCGGCGAGCCCGATCTGGAACGCGATCGGGACTTCGAGCGCGCTGAGCGTTGGGAGGCCGCGGATCGCGACCGCGAGCGGGAGGAAGCTTTGCGCGAGCCCGAATGGGATCGCGATCGCGATCTCGAGGCGCGATTGGCCGATGGCGATGGCGAACGGGAACGAGAGCCCGAGGATTTGGCCGGTGATCTTGGTCCATTCGCCGACTCGTTGGAGCGCGATCGAGAACGCGAGCCGCCCTTCGAGTTGGCCGAAGAGTGACGCGATCCGCTCTTCGATCTTGAACGTGACTGACGCGTCGACACCGGCGATCTGGAGGCCTGACGAGAGCCGGATCTGGATCGCGATCTCGCGGCGCTGGTGCCGCCCGACGGCGACGGCGAGCGCGACGGCGATCTGGAAGCACTTTTACCGGAGACTGAGCGCGAGCGAGATCTGGACGCTCGCGCGGAGGGAGACTTCGAGCCCGCTGGTGACGGCGAGCGGGAGGTTCCCGGGGATCTCGCGGAGGATGGCGAAGCGATTTGCTTCGGCGATGACGCGCCGGATCTGGAAAATTGTGCGTGTCAAAAAGGGTTTGCTGTTTGCATTTCTTTTTTTCTAAAAATTTAGTACGATCTATCGTTTTTTAATTCTATTTTTTTTACTTTAAGAAGCTGCAGGACACCCAAAACAAAAATTATGTGATCTCAGTAGTTCAAGACAGAAGGATGATTAGGCAAGACATCGGAATATTCTTACAAAAAAAAAAAAGAAAAAAGGAAGCGTTCGACTTCAGAGTTTGGCACAAATTGGAAGTGTCGTTTTAAGATTTGGCACACGCCGGGTGCGTAACAGTAGCTGTTGGCGATTCTCCCAATGTCTCGGATCAATTACAATTTCAGCCCAAAAAACAAAGCAAAAGTAAAAAGAAAATCAACGTTAAGCCACAGTTTGAGGGTTTGCAATATGTTGTTAATAGAAAAATGTGATCTTGCTCTGTACCTCGCAGGTGAGTTTCCAGGACTTTGCGAGCCCCGAGATCCGGATCTGCTTCTGGGGGACGCATTGCGACTGCCGGATCTGGCGGAGCCTCGGGAGTTGGATCTGGAAGCTCTCGGGGAGCCAGATTGGGATCTGTCACGCCGTTCGAGTTCCTCCTCCGAATCGCTTCTGTCCTCTGTAACTCGGGAGCAACGAAATTGCAACAACGAAAAAATGCTGCAAGCTGTTTCGCGCTGGAAACTCGCGACAACACACGCGCCGCGATTGTTGGGTAAATAAATAAGTTTCTAGAAAACTCACCTGCGCGATCCATATTTACGGTGCTAACTACAGATTAGCCGCAGCCACGAGCGTCAAAATGTTCAGCGACCACCCGTTCGTTACACTCGTCGTAGTCGCCTCTCGCAATTGCAATTTTTACGAACGACAAACATGAAATACTGGTCAAACGAAGTTAAAAACTAACCCCTCTCGTCGTCATGCATCGCCCGACAATTGTTTGAAACACAGTGCCAACCGAGTCAAGTGTCCGTGGAGTCGGGGGTACCAACGACGGGTAAAAAAATGCGAGGATCTCGCAGCGAGAGCGGAGCAGCCGGAACAGCCGAATAAACTCAATTGGTCGTTACGAAAATCGACATAAACGATAGAAGCAAACGAAAAAAAAAAGATTATCCTCGTCAGGCACGACACGAGCAAAATAACCCAACGATTCCGAGTCCCGAGACTGTAAAACGCGGTCGCGATGAAGTACCAATGAATGACCATCTAAGATTTGACCGACATACCATCGCAATTTCCACGACTAAACACGAGTCAATCGCTCGAAATGCCGATGGCAAAAAAGGCCTTTGTGCACTAATAAAAAGTAATAACTTTTAGCTGTTCCTTATCCGAATCTCGATATTCGTGCAGAAAATATGCAAGAGCGATGAGCTCATGCCCCAGTGAGTGATCGATGGCAGCGCCGCTTCGCCATTGGCTGCCCACCGGAAGAAGAGGGGAGCGTCACGCCGCGATTGGTCGAGCGCGGAGGTCAGAAATTGGTTCACAGCCAAACGGGATAAACCGTGTCCTTCACCTTGCGTCGAGAAATTCGCCCGGGAAGGGTTCATCGGGTAGGTGGTGGGGGGATGGAATTCTGTAAATGAGAAAGCTTTCCCAGCCAGCTGTTTTCCCAAGATGCGGGTCTCATGCTCTGCGTGCATTCCCCCGCCCCTACTTCCCTCGGCCGCGGAGGAGCAAAGTGTGCCAAAAAAGCATTTCAGCGCGTTCACGCTGCTGCCCAGTTGAGGAGAGAGAGAGACGAATGTAAACACGCTCGGGAATTATCGCGGCGGCCGTGCGGGCAGAGCGGCTTATCGTTCGTAATTGCGTGATATAACCAAAGCGCGCGACGGGCACGGACGATTTCGAGGGAAATAATAATTTATGCGGCTCGCGACAGACGCGACTGTCAGTATCCCCCCGACGAGTATGCGTGATAATCGGAGTGTGTAGAGCGGTTAGCAGCGAGAGGTCGAGCGGTAACGTATGCTCCGTCCTGATCTATAAACGACACACCGCGCGAGATGCACCGAAGCCTCCCAAGACCCCGCGACAAAGTGGCGAACGCCGTGGCGGCTTGTTAATCGCGCGATAAATTCCGCACGCTCGATCGTCGATTCGCGTGGCTCGTCGGAAATCCGGGGGGGAAGTCGGGACCGCGCGTCGCGAGAGCAGGAAGCGCGGACCGGAAAATCATGAAAACTTTCACCGTTGTTTGTGCACCGAGCGTCCGCGGCTCGGCGAATTTCCACAAGGTGCATCACAGAAAGAGACAGAACGCGATGTTTTCGCGGAAAATATAGATGATCGTTACGTTGAGACTGTTTGTTTTGTGTGGTAGATGAAAGAGAGAGATATAGAGATGTTCGACGTTAGAGATTTATGAATAGATGCGAGTGGCTTTGGGTCTCCTTGTAAGGCTTCTGCCGTAGTCTACCCAACTGTCGCTGTAAATGATATACGTAATTTTGGGAAATTGTTGGGCGTTCGTCGATGGAACTGTGGATTTTAGGAGAAATTGTAATATAGGAGACGAAACACGAGACTGCGAGGGGCGTTCGATGTTAGCGATAACGAGAGATACGTAAATGTGAGACACACGAAAATAATAAGAGGTAAAATATTTTGGACGGTTGTAAACGTGGTGTGATGAGGTAGCACGCGAGAAATTTGAGTCTCACTAAGAGAGTTATGGTGAACCATGTCAGAACCCTCTACTTCGAAGAATAGTCACAAAAGTAGGCGAGACGAGAGATCCAAGATGGTCAAGACAAAGTGGGAGAATTTTGAGAACTGGATGCACTGCATCTGCGTCGTCACGTTTGATTTGGAGCTTGGACAAGCTGTGGAGGTGAGGAATTCAGTTTTATGAAAACGTCTTCTTTTTTCTTCTTTTATCCTCCTAGCTTTATGTTTATGCCAAGTGCCATGTTGTGAAAACTTGGAGCAATATTCTCATTTGTATTTCAATTTCAGGCCATCTATCCGAGTCATGTTAAGCTGTCCGAGCAGGAGAGATCGAATGTCTGCTATTTAGCCTTCCCGGATTCTAACTCAGGCTGTATGGGCGACACTCAATATCATGTGAGAATTCGCCAGAATAAACAGCCCTCAGAGCATCCTCAGGCGCTGAAAGACTACGACCGAAAGTCTGCGACTTTTCTGCAATCAGACAAAGATTATTACTGGGGATATGTATACTTTCGTCAAGTCAAAGACAAGACTCTGCCCCGGGGATACTTTCAAAAGGTAAAACTAGTTCTGCAGTCATTTTATTTTAATCAATTAATTAATCATTTAATTTGATAATTTAATTTAATCATTTAATTAATCATTTAATTTCATAATTTAATTTAATCATTTATTTTAATCATTTAATCTAGTCATTTATTTTACTCATTTAATTTAATCATTTATTTTAATAATTCAATTTAGTCATTTAATTTAATCATTTATTTTAATCATTTAATTTAGTCATTTATTTCAATTATTTTATTTCAGTAATTTTTATTTGCAGCTCATTTTTAAAAAATTCCCCAATTGTTTTTACAGTTTATGTATTTTCATTATCATTGCTTTTTTCAGAGCGTGGTGATAATCTCGAAACTGCCGTTCGTGAATTTGTTCAGCGAACTTTGCGCGCTCCTCGCGCCCGAGTTCTTCGACACCGGATCGGCGGTGATGGAAGTCGCGGTTCGCGAGATCGATCAGTGGCCGGCGCCGATTCCGGGGCAGACGATACATTTGCCTCTGATCGGAGTTTTATTCCAGGTATGTCGGCTGCAATTTTCATTTTGTATGAGTAATCTTCCGCAATAACGCAATAACGTCATTTTTCGCAGACATACATTCCAAACAAAAACTACAAAGCGAACGTGCCGTCGGTGAGCGCGTTGGATCACGCGGCGAACAAGCGAACGCTTCGGCGACTCATCCTGACGTCCGCCTTCGAGGGAGACATGTTTAGAAGCTTAGGCAGCGTCGTGACTCACGTTCATCTTCTGTGGGAGCTCGTTTTGCTCAGCGAGCCGATCGTCGTCATGGCGAGTTCGCCTACCACTTGCGCGGAAATGGTTCAGGCGCTAGTGGCGTGAGTAAAAAACTTGTTCACTGAAATGAATATTCAAAGAGAGTCAAAGAATTATATTTACTGTTTTGCATAATATTCAATTAAGTTATCAACACACACAAACGTCGAACGTTGACCTTCAGCGAGGAATTTTATCGTTCACGCATTTAATCAGCTTCCATCGATCGCTGATAACGCGACTGACGATTGTTTTGATTACTTTCGTCGATTGTTTTGTTTGGACAGTACAATCGCCCCGCTCAAGTATTGCGCGGATTATCGTCCGTACTTCACCATCCACGACTCCGAGTTCAAAGAGTACACGACGGACGCTCCGACGCCCCCCGCGGTGATTCTCGGCGTGACGAATCCGTTTTTCGCGAAGACGCTTCAGAGGTGGCCGCATATCATAAGAATAAGTGAAGGTGCCAACATCGGTGAGTCCCCGAAACGTCGATGGTTTCGACGCAGAACAACGATCGCTATTTCATTTTTTTTTGTTGCTTTTTTCAGAAGGACAGAAGTATCGAATAAAGCGAAGCGAGAATCTCAAGGTTCTCGACTCGAAACCCGGCGTTTACACACAGTACAAACCGTATCTCCAGAAGGACAAGGTCATACTGAAGAAACTTCTGCGCGGAACGCAAACGAAACGGCCGAGAGAAGTACAAACGGCTCTGCTGAAGCGCCACTTGATGGAACTCACCGAGAGCTTCATGATTCCCCTCGAGCGATACGTCGCGAGTCTCATGCCATTGCAAAAAAACATATCGCCGTTTAAGGTACTTTTCTTCGCCGCAATTAGCTCGAATCCTTGAATTTAAGGAAAAAATTAAAGTACATATCGACAAACGTTAATTTCAGGCAACGCCGATTCCACAACTATTCAATCCCGACGACTTTCTCGCGACACTGAGCGCCGCGGGCCCTCAACTCACAACCGGCATAAAGGGCGACTGGGTCGGACTGTACAGAAGATTCTTCCGATCGCCCAACTTCTCCGGGTGGTTTCACACGAGATACACGGAGCTCACGCAGAAGTTGCAGGCCCTGCAACTCGAAGCCCTCTCGCAGGCAGTACGAAGGCTTCTCGTTCGCGCGAATAATTTTCTCGAAGCGAGGTGAAAGCTGATAATAGAAACCCGATATTTTGCAGTGTAAGAAAAGCGCTGAGATTTTTTATGGGCTCCGAAGATAGAAAAGTCCTTTTTCTTATGTTACAAAAAGTTGCTACAAAAAGCGCGTAGATTGTTAATATAGAAAATAGATTTAGAAAGGCTTTTCAAGCAACGCGACAGAGCAGCTTTCACCTCGTTTCAAGTCTCCCTCGAGACTTGCCGACACTGACGAAAACAGACCCTAACGAATTCGTTTTTCCGCCAGGACTTGAAGACGTGGGTGCAGGACAAGCAGGAGGTGGAGGTGGTCGACATGATTCTCCGAATACGTCAGAAGCTCGAGAAGAGTTACGACGATGACGTGCCGATCACGAGTTCCGTTCGCGAAATGCTGTGCGAGCGAATAAACGACATAACACGAACACTGCCCGAAGATCTGAAGATAATTCTAAGCCGAGAGTCTTGACGCCGCTCGTATCTGATAGTTTGATGCCTAGATAGACGAATAACTCGAGAGGTTTGAGAGGGAAAGAAAAAGAGAGAGAGAGAGAAAGAGGAGTCTCCTCAGCAATTCAATACTCGCCAAGGCTTTGTCTCTTGCTCAGTATCCTATACGACGAATACGTAGAATTGCGAGATTCGTGGCCTAAAGGAATGGCCCACTTTATAATTCTCAGACGGATCGACGTCAGATTTTACTTCATTCTACTCATTTTACATACGTAAGAATACCGTTTTTCGTTGCCGAATCTCACGAGGCGTCGGCCGACGCTTCCATCCAACTTCCCCCCCGACGTACGTGCATTATATTTTTTATTCCTTTTGACGAACGCGGTCAGCCCCCGATTGTTTTACAGAAGCTTCTACAATATTCGTAACCTGATTATACGGCATATTATTATTATTATATATATTATACATACTTATTATTGATAAGAACAAAAAGATATACGATTACCTCTTGTACAATATTGAGACGAGAACTGTGAATGCGAATGATTAATGTTATTAAAATCTATTTTAATAGTAAAAGTGCCTTTCAGGTTTTTTCCCAACATTGTCGAGGTCGGCGTCGGGATTTTTTTTGCCGACACTCCTATCGCCGGTGATTAAAAACCTGAGATAACGCACGTGTGTTCTCGTTCCCCGTGACGCGGAAGCTATCGAACGAGGACACGCAAAAACGCTGCCCGCAATCGAGGAACAACGCGTTCACCGTCGTCACAAACTCGAGTAACGCGTTCCTTGTGTCTGTAACGAAACACGATTGACGCATTAGTTAGAAATTTACGAGCAAAAAAGTGATAAAGCGACGCGGTCAACTCCCGCCGCGATAATCGCGAACTGATTTATAACGAGCGAAATTGAATAAGATTTCCCGCGTCTTCCCGCCATATTACGGCGAGCCCATTGGTCGCGCGAAATTGCGAGATCCGCTCGGGAAGCGCGACGCGCGTCGGATCGGCGTAAAAAGTGGAATTGCATGCCCGCGACTCTTCCTGCGGAATCGCGCGATACAATTCCGTCCCGTAGATGGCGGGACGGCGGAGACGCACGTGTTCGAATGTGGTCGATCCATAAAGTCTCGTCGCCCTGCTCCCGCGCGCTCCGCCGCACAGTAAGGTCAGGGTTCGCTGTGGGCGGTGGGGTGGGGGGAGGGGAGGGCGAGAGCCAACCCATCGGTTGCCCCTGATATCAGTCGTGGGACTGGGTCACAGGCGCGGGTCGGCCCGTTCTGTACGCCACGTGTAGTCGAATCCTAGTCGCGGTCGGTATGCCGGACGTTTTGCACGTGCGGTACGCAGCTATTGGCGAGCCGCTCTCGCTCTAACGATCGCGTGAAATATTCCAGTAGCTTTTGAGAGACAAGAAAATAGAAATTAAAAAAAAATCGAAACACGGTGGTACGATGATCGATATCGCGTTGCGAAAGGGCTCGACGCAGCCACGACGATTACGCCTGTCGCGAGAATTGTGCCGCGTTTGTGCACCGAAAATGTGATATTCCGCGAATGATGCAACTGTTAAAATATGGCACTGCACTGAACGCCTCGTGCGCCTGCTATTGTAAACGTTGAGACGGTGACTAGAGAGAGAGATTATATATAGCTATAGATAATATACACATACAGCGTAGTCGAAGAAAAAACCCTGCAATTGTTTTCATTTGGAAGTCAGTCGGGAGTCCCCTGGATAAATAAATGAAATACTCGGAAAAGCGATAAATCTCATTTGCAGGTAACGAAAAGATATATCGACATGCATTATGTATGTGTGTAGTGCGTGGGCTGTGTTGTGTTTATCTTTCTGCGTGTTTTCTAGGAACGACGACTCGGGTTTTTTTTTCCTTCTTTGGAGATAGATTATTTTTTTTTGTGACACTATTTTTGCATCTGTTTTTAACATTAATGGTGTACTATCGAATTTGCGTGTATTTTGCGGTCGAAAAGGCACGAAGTGCGGCCATCGAGCGTTCGCGCATTTAGATTCACTGCGACGATGATGCTGATGCCCCTTCGTTAGCTCGGGCGGCTCGGTGAATTGGTGATCCGAAAATTTGAAGGTAATTTAGCGCTGAGTGTGCTGATACCTGACCGAGTGCGTCAGCGTTAGACGTAGGTTGAGCTGCGTGCGGCCGGAGACGAGCCGAGGGTTCCGTCCTATCAGCGATATACGCGCCACGCGAGGATCAAAGGCGGGTGAATGAAACCGCTGTGCGTCGAAAATGTAGCCGACTTCTCGGCGTCTCAAGGTCACCCCGCCTTGAACTTGTTGTTATTTCCGCGCGTGGCGAGGATTAAACCTTTCGCAGAATTTATTAACTCTTAGATATAGATTTCGCAATTGGTACGTTGAGTCATCCCTCGAGTGAAGCTTTGGGCATTTCAGGGCGATAGTTGAGAAATGTTTTTTTTTTTTTTCAGGATTTTTATTTTACCAAATTTGCTAATTTACAGCTGAGATTTAATTCGGAGTTAGTGCGTTCGAGTTCTTCCTCGAGTGAAGTTATGCAAATTTGAGGACGATAGTTCAGAATTTTTATTTGACCGGATTTGCTAATTTACAGCTGAGATTTATTTCGTAATTAGTGTGTTTGTATATAAATTTGAGGCCGATAGTTACAGCGAGCTGAAGATACTATTCAGTCGGTAATAAAAACTGTAGACAATTATTGCGACGATGCCTAACACGTTTCCGGAAAAAATAAAAGTTTCACGTCATTCCTTTTTCAATTCTGAATTACGTGAAACTTTTATTTTTCCCGGCATGTGTCTAGTTTCCGTGTATCATTGGTCCGAAAAATGAGTCGCTATCTCACTCGCACTCGCGTAGGTTTCACCTCGCCTTAGGGAAAGTATTTTCGCTTTTCTTCTTGTTCGGAATTTACTAAATCACAGCTGTGATTCATTTCGCAATTAGTGCGTTTGAGTCATCGCCCTCGAACGAAATTACGACAGGTCGAGGGCGGGCAGTCGAGCAAATTCGTATGACTAAGAAAGTCCAGGCCGTCGGGAAGCAAAAATAACTATTGCGCATCTTTCCTCAATCACGACATTAGATTCAATTAGTCGAACACTGGTTGACAGCCCGAGCGACGGACGGGCCCTCGGGCCGCTCGTTCTCCCCCGTTCTGGACAATGTGCGACGAGACCTTTCGGGAAAACATAAGCGACAACCTCATTGGCGACGATTCTTCGTCGCTCCTGACCGCACGTGACAGGATTACGAGGACGCGAATGGCGCGCAATATCGTCGGACGCGCGTCACCAATCTGCGGGGCTCGCGTGGAGCTCGCCAGAGACCACGTGATCAGTTTCTTCCTGCTCGAAAAAGGAACGCACTACGCGACTCAACAATTTTTTTTTAAAATCCGGCTTTCCCAACGAATATCCCAAGTGTCTTTGTGGCACCCCCCCCCCCCCCCCCCCCTCTTCTCCAAAACTAGTACATTTTAGCCAACCGACTCATTGTCAGGTTATCCAGAAAAAAATTACCAAATTATCAGCTCAATTTATAGAAAAATACATTGGACGCTAGTCACTGAATTTCCACACAAAACGTGGTCAAGTTATTTTTACCCGTTTTCAAGAATACACGGAGGTCAAAGAAATCACTGAAATCAGCTGATCGCCGTGAAACACGTCCCGTCCCGTTTTTTTTGCCACAGGGAGCAGCCGGGAGTTAAAAATGCCTACGAGCCGGTCATAACCGAATTCGGGAGAAATGGCGAAAAATACGTTTACAACGTAAACTCGACCGCACTACCATTGTCTGTATACGCGTCCCGTCCCGTTTTTTTTGCCGCAGGGAGCAGCCGGCAGTTAAAAATGCCTACGAGCCGGTCATAACCGAATTCGGGAGAAATGGCGAAAAATACTTTTACAACTTTTGCACTACCATTGTCTGTATACCTGCGACGAAGAATCGTCTCGCCGCCTTTCCACAAGACGCGGCGATCGCGGCGATTGACCCATGATAAGATCAATCAAGGACCGAACCTTTTTACGCGGTGAAGCGCGGCAATCATGAGCGACGACGACGCGCGGCTCGAGCGCTCGACACTCGAGGCCCAGGAGTGGTGGTAGAGAGGCCGCGTCGTTAGGACATGGTGTGGTAGGTGTAACAAACACAGAGTGGCCGCACGGACGCGGCGCGCGGCCAGAGTGGTGTTGGGACGGCGGGCGGCGCGACGATGAGGATACAACAGTTCGGTGCGTGGACGACTTGCACACATCCATCGGGAATGGCGCGGAGAGCTCTTGGGCCGATCCCCTCTCGCTCTACGGGCAATCGCGTAACTCTCTTCTCTCGTGTGTTGACGTCGTCGTCGTCGTCGTCGTCGTCGTGGGTTCTTTTTCATGCGGTCCTCTTGACTATTCGTTGACGATCAACGTCAGTTCATGCCCGACCCTACTAACGGCCGGTTCGTCTGCCGCTTCTACCTCTCTTTCTCTCTCTCTCTCTCCCTCTCGTATCTCCGGCCGGTCGCGCGCGGTCAAACGTCGGCTTCGTCGTCGGGCACCGGGAAATATACGTGTAATACATACATGTACACGACTCTCATCGCGTCCTACAAGTGTTAGATGGTAATCGTCGCCTGCGAGATTTTCTGGGAATTCACGGGACGGTTATTAGCGCGAATGTGGAAAGGAGGGAGACGAGGGAAAAAATAAACCCGGGAGATTGCGGTGACTTTTGGACCACGAGGCGTTTGTGTTTTGGACCGGGGGATATTGGGGGGCCTCAAGATGTCGACGACGTTACGTCTGCTTCGCTTATCGAAGACGATGTAGTTTTTGTTTTGCCTTTTTGACGGAGAGGAATATCGAAGGCTGGTCGCCCGACGCGACTGCCACGTGCTTTGGCTGGAAGGAACTTTTGCACTTTGCCGCTATTCTTGGCTGGCGAATTTACCGGTCGACTGTTTATCTTTCCTCTTGATTTAAAATTTACTGTGAATATTGATATTCATGGTTTGTGAAATATTTGGGGATGGTACATTTTCGAGTTTTATCGATTGAAAAAAAAAAAAAAAAAGTGTACAACTTTTGTTCAACTAATAAAAGTTGACTATTTTGATTTATGAAATTGACTCATCATTTTCCTTATTTTTTCCTGGTTTGTCGGGCGTTGGAGTGATTTTTATCTTAAAAAAAGAAAAAACAAAGAGATTGGATTAACAGTGAATAAAAACAAGAGTCAACAAATATTGAACTCGTTCGATAAGGACGCGCGTCATCTTTTTTGACGACAATTAATCAAATTTGAAAAAGAAATAATCAATTAAGAAGAAATTATTATTCATTCTTATCTATATGCAATGTGCAACAGAATGATTGTTATATCGCGTTATTATCACAGACCGTAAATTCCGTCATACCGAAGCGTTTTATCGGAGATTTGCATTTTTTTTGTAGCTTCTGCAACGCTGCGCTGATATAATCGGTCCGGTCCCGCGATAACGTCGATACCCTCGCAGAAATCACTCAGCTTAGCCAATTCTGGGTATCCGAAAACAGCAACGAGACGCGTTTAATTTCTATAAATAGGCCGGTCATTTTTATCAGTCGATGCACACAGGTTTATCGGTAAAACAATTTACAAAATACGAAAAACTTTTCGAAGTTCTTGTTTTACAAATTTTGTCAAAATTAAAAAAATAATTACAAAATTTACAAAATGTTATTTAAGATTAATTTAAGATTAACTTGCCTGGAACGCAGTGATCTAAGTACGTTCTCTACGCTACGATATCGTCCCGATAACTTAGACATTAGATCGCGCGGGGTCAACGACCGGTCATGGGTGTTTAATAGTGTTTTCATTGAACTATCTCAAGGCATCATTTTTTAATCTTGTTTCTATACATCGAGCGACGCACGAGTGTAAATGTTTTGCTTACTCATAACACCAATGGGGCCGTCGTTTCTTCCCCAAGGTCACCCGAGTCTTCGGTGTAACGTTTTTAAGACCGTTCGCATAAATCGTCTATAATACCTCTTGGATATCAGTGAAGCGATTGGCTGGAAGAATTTTTTTTTTGTTAAATTTTAACGCAGAGTTTAAAAAACCGGCTATGACGTAAATGCACATTTTGAATGGTTTTTGGACGGCAAAATGATGACGGGAAAATTAATTTTTCAAATTAATTTAACTTAAAAAATTATATTTTTTGACTGATTGTAGATCAATTGAAAAATATACGCAACCAGTGCTAAGAAAATGGTCACCAATAATCAATGTAGTTGATTATTGGTGAAAATAACAAAATAACTCATTCTAATAAAAATATTGTATGTTTACACTACTAGTGCTAAGAAAATGGTCACCAATAATCAATGTTATTGTGACGAAAAAAATAACAAAAATGCGTAAAATAACGTAATAACTCATTCTAATAAAAATATTGTATGTTTACAGGGCCTGGCGAAAGTTGACACGAAGCTCGCAAACAGAATTCTTTCGCCGAAAGAATGACGGTCAACGACAGCGTCGGTTCGAACTCGGACCTGAGCGTGGGGATACCGGCGGAGGCGAACAACCGAGTCCTGGAGCACGAGAAGTATCGGTCGAAGAACTCGCACAAGTCTTACGACGCACAGTCGAAGGAGGACACGCCGTTCCTGTCGAAAGTCGAGGGCACGAAGATCGGTCTGCTGCCGGACAAATTCAAGTCCTCGGCGTCGAGTCTCGTGCGGGCGGAGCAGCCGGAAGACCGGAGAAAAGAGTCGACGAGGGAAAGCGCGAATGGAGCCGCGGACGACGAGCATTTGCCGCCGGACGGCGGCCTCCGAGCGTGGATGATCATGCTCGGCAGTTTTCTCATCAACGGAATTTTATTTAGCGTTATCAACTCGTACTCGCTGATCTACGTGGAATTGCAAAAGCGGCTCCAGGACAGCGGCGACTCGGCCGCCTCGTCTAAGGCCGGTGAGTTTTCGCACACTCGACGATTCTTCCCGCCGTTCGGGTCGAAACCCGAGGCTAAACGACGCGAGGCGAAAAGAGAAGAAACGGCTATTAGAAACGTGTGATGTCCGTAATCGGCGCGAATGGATTCAGTAACTGCGCTCGGTAACGAGGCAATGCACCGTCGCGCGAGTAACTCGAGCGACGATCCCGCGGTTGAAATTCTAGAATAGCAGCGAGTGGCGAGCGTATAAATTCGCGATATCGAGTACGCGCGAAGACCGCAGGAATAAGGAGGATGCAGATGGCTCGATCTCGGATTCTGCAGCGCTGGAATCCGAGATGGGACCTTCGTGCTTTTGACGCGACCCTTTTTTTCATTCATCCGACATCTGGATTGAGAGAAACTTTTACCATTGCACTGATCATCGCAATCAATTTTACGGATTGTGAGAAGAGGAATTTTCTTCATTTATCTTTTTAGTAATTGGATACGGTAAAAATTAGTCAAATTCAATGAGAAGTCAACACGTTGAGTTATGGAAATTGTTGAGGACTTTAGTAAATTATTTCGTGCTCTATAAAATAGTGGACTTTGCCACTGCCATATTAAATCAACATACTGTTGTCGTTATCGCCAAATTTTTCGCCAGGCTGAGGAAAGACTTCATGTCAATTGGTCAGTGAACTGCGATAGTAACGACTTTTACAAAGCACCTATCATCTCCCGTACGATAAGTACAGTGTGCTAGGGATGCCTTATTCTTCGTCTGAGACGCTCTTTAGTCATGCATCGCATGGCCTCTAATCTTCGCCCTTTCCCATCGTGTTGTAACTTGACAAAAAAAAACTATCGATTCGATAAAAGCTTGTCAATATTTGTTGAACTTTTACCTATGAATCTTAAAATGTATCGTGGGAGAAAACATTTTTTGTCCTTCAGAGTCCATTAAGCTCGTTATTATTTACAATGTCATTAATAACTTAGTATTGTCGTTAAAATGCTGAACAAACTGCGAATTTCAAAACAAACAGCGCTTCATTAGACAACAACGATTAATAATAATCAGCTGCAGATACTCATTACACACGAGGCAATTATTATGTGACTGGAGGGTTTCTCGAGTTTCCTTGCGGGCGATATGCATTTTTATCGCAGCTCGACAATAGCGCGTTGTAATCTATATCGAAGGCAAAAAATTAGCATAACTGTACTCATTGATCAGTGGCTTCGTCTTTACTACGCCACTGATTCGCGTGACTCTCGCAAATCCCTGACCGAGTCAGATAGGTTTTCTTTTTCCCCGTCGCTAACGCCAATCGTGTATTACAAATGAGCGAGTAAATCCATCTGCATGTTCGTACTTCGTTTTGCCCACAACGATCGCACGTATCCCACGTGGTTGACGGTGGTCTTTGCGCGCGATAAGCGAAGCACAAAAGTAACACATTGCTCGCAACTCGCTACTCTTTTTGTGCGCACCGAAGTCATCTTCACAGAACGAATTCGGTACGATTAGACTCCACGAAGATAGAGAGAGAGAGGAGAGAACGAGATGCTCGCAGAGCTCCTCAAGCTCTCGCGTTTCGGTCTGCGGATTTATATTCTCGACTGAGCTTCGCTGAGTAAGTGAAACACAGTGGAGAGTCCTAACGTTCATCCTTGCTTACGAGGTCAAGATTTCAGGACAATTTTTTGCAATTAACTTTAACCAAGAATTATAGAAATACTGAAGACGTTCAAAAAAAGAAGAAAAAAAAACCAAAGCAAAAATAATAATTCATCTCGTATTGAGTCAGCTCTTAATTAAATTGACCAATTATGTGGCTGATAAAAATCGCTCCAGGCGACTGTTAATCCTCAACTGTATGTCCTTATTATCAGACTTTCCCAACCGTCGCCTCAACTACCCTTAATTGGATGCACCAATTAATATTGCAACGACTTGAATCAAAGTGCTCGCATAGCGCAATTAACAGTCGCCCGTCCTGATTTCTCTGACTGATCAATTTTCGGTCCCCCAACTGGGTCATCGATACCGCGTGTTCCGAAGCCCGGCGGCAAATCGTTCTGTTGTCGCGCCGCGGACTATTCGCTGAAACGCGACGTAGATTAGCCGTTCGTAATTAGCCCGGGCGACGCGGGACCTATCGATTAGACGCGTTGCCGGACAATGTCCAGAGTGAATGCCCTAGACTAGTTTAAGTTAATGCGAGCTGGACCTGAATTAATCATCAATTACACGGGCATTAGTCCTAATAGGGGTCAAGTGACGTCACTCTCGTACTACGCTACTATCTTCATTGCCGTTCGCTCGCCACTCGATGTATATACACATTAACTATACATACATAGACACCGTACATACTAGGGTGTAAAAAAAATGATATAATTTTTATATTTTTTTCGCAAAAGTGTGTTCTGACCTCAATATACACGTCCTATACCGAAAAGGCGTCAAATTTTATTTTGATTTTTTTTATTTCAGGTTTGTTGCAATAAAATACCTCGATTGAGGCACCTCTAAATATTTGTTATCAGTGAATTCCTTTGACATAAGTAATTGTGAGGTCAACTTCCCGAGCTTAAGCCATGAAGAAAAAAAAGTGCGACAGTACAGCAGATTGACACGGAAATGAAAAGAAAATAAAAATAACGAAAAAATGCGAATTTCTTTTCTACTTAATTTCCGTTTCTATCTGCGTACTGACGCACTTTGTTTTGGTCTTCATGGCTTAAGCTCGAGAAGTTGACCTAACAATCAATTGTGTCAACTGAATTCGCTGACAAATAATATTTAGAGGTGACTCAATCCAGGTCTTTTATTGTAACAAATCTCAAATAAAAAAAATCATAAAAAATGTTGGATGTGTTTTCGGTATACGAGGTGTATATTGAGGTCAGGACATATACTTTTGCAGTAAAAAAATAAAAATTAGATAATTTTTTTTTACACATTCTAGTACATTCATATGTATTTCGCGTTAACATGTCGTCGCAATTTTCGCGGCGGATTATCCGCATCACATAGTTTGTATCTCGCCGCAGCGCGGACACGTGTGAAGGGGGGAAAAAAATTGGCTGCGTATCGCGATTACAAGCGAGATTAAATTTCGCCGCGTCGCGTTTCAAAGCCTCGTCAGTTTCGTAGTATAAATGCGTATAGATATAGTGCAACATGTAAATTCACGTGTGTCCAACGAACCGTCAAAACCCTCTCGTGCCCTTTGCGAGGGAATTAATGTCCCGCGAAGAAGCAAATTGTTCGGAGTCGCTCGCGCGCGACTCGTCGCCCGGGAAGACAAAAGCCAGCCTCGTGGCTCGTTACTCACGACACCGACAATGTCTTTGCTAAATCATTGTCGTTCAATTGACCCGCGATATATCAACGTTCGCGCGGACGCCGCGGGGAGGTCAATTGCGTTTGGATTGATCCACCCAGATATACTGCGCACAACCGAACGCGGGACGAGCCTCGAGCGCCTCGCGCAAATCATTGTTGACGATGCAATAACGATAACGCTTTTATTTTTAGCGCTCGTCGGCTCCCTGACCATCGGGACGACTTTCTTCCTGTCCCCCATCGCCGGGATACTCACCGACAAGTTTGGCATTCAGCTGACGACTTTTCTCGGCGGGGCCTTCGCTTTTGGCGGGATGCTGCTGGCGTCTGTGTTCTGTCATCATGCAAGTTAATCTTCTTTTTTAACTGTCTTATAAGATTTTAAAAACAGAATAATAGATTTTTGATTATCGAGTGCAATTTTGATTGATGAAGATATGAAAACAGGATCTTATTCTCACTTTTGAGAATCTTTCTTTTTGGGTAAAAATAGTTTAGAGCTGAAGGAAAATTTTTTTTTCATAAGAAATAAAAATGTGTTTAATCTCAAGCTTTGTGAGTCAACTTGTTTTTTCGTTGCGCAGGTGGAAATTCTCTTTTTGACTTACGGTGTGATGTACGGATTCGGCGCGAGTCTCGCGTACACCCCGAGTCTCGTTATCTTGGGACACTATTTTAAGCGATACCTGGGACTCGTGAATGGCATCGTGACCGCTGGAAGCTCCGTGTTCACGACGATAATGCCCTACATCATTGATCCCCTGCTCAAGCGTTTTGGCCTGGTGGGAACACTCAGGAGCTTGGCCATTCTCACCTCGATCGTTATGCCCTGCGCCGTTCTGTTCAAGCCGGTGCTTCGTGAGTGGATATACTTTATTGTCAATGAAATTATTATTACAAGTCCTCAAAGATCTCTTGGATCAATAATTGAATATTATTACTATACACCTTGTTAATAGCCAGGTTTATAGTAATAACAATGAGGGCAGAAAATGTGTTGAAAACCTCGCTGACAGTGAGGTTTATAGTAATAATAATGAGGGCAGAAAATGTGTTGAATATTGCCGGAGTAATCGAATAATTAATCTAATATTAGTCATGAATATACAACACAAAAAAATCGTTGTTTCCCCGAATGACACCCAGTGTGATTCTACTTTCCAGTAAAGAAACCAGAGCCGCAAAGAAGCGAGAGACCAGACGATACTTGTTGCACCAAGCTCAAGGAGATCGTGAACATCTCCATGTGGAAGAGAAAGAAGTACGTCGTGTGGGCAAGCGCGATACCTCTGGCTCTCTTCGGGTGAGTGAACCGACTTTCCTGCTCCAGAAAAATGATTTCACTCCACTTTGACCAAACTCTGTCAAACGAATCCTACTTTACTCTCACTTATTTTCAGATATTTCGTGCCGTACGTTCACATAGGAAAATTCGTGACCCTGAAGTTCTCGGAGTCCGACACGAAGTTGCCGGTCACGTGCATCGGAATCACATCGGGAATCGGACGTCTCGTGTTTGGTTACATCGCGGACTTGCCGCGGGTTAATAGAATTTTATTGCAACAGGTACGACGAAAAAAAGCATACATCCTGACAGTTTCGATATCCAGTTGCCCCTCAAATCAATTTATTGAAACAAAAGCGTGCCCTTCCGTTTTAAGCTCTCGTTCGTGAGCATCGGGGTGCTGACGATGCTGCTGCCGGTGACCCCGTCGTTCACGATTCTCCTGCTGATAGCCTTGTGCATGGGCCTCTTCGACGGCTGCTTCATCTCCCTGCTGGGTCCAATCGCCTTCGACATTTGCGGCCGGAAAGGCGCGACCCAGGCGATAGGCTTCCTGCTCGGGATGTGCTCGGTACCGTTGACCGTGGGACCCGTTATCGCCGGTCGTCTCTTCGATCACTTAGGTAAAACGCGTGAAAGAACAACCTGAGAACACTCAAAGTTCGCTTGACACACGAATCGAACGATTTCCAGGCTCCTACGACGTCCCTTTCATCCTGGCCGGCGTTCCGCCGATAATCGGAGCTCTCGCGATGTTTCTAGTCAGATGCGTGAAGGACGAAACGACGGACGACGACGAGACCGCGGAGGATCAACGCCTGCAGAATGGTTTGTCGAATTGTCGAATATAATCGATCGTTAAAATCCAGTAATTGTTTTGTGTCGCGATTCTCGCGTGATTTATCAGCGATTGTCGATGGATATCCGTGTTTGTGCCCATCGTCGCTACGATTCTTGTCGCGCGGGGCTGCCGCTTGCTTTTTTAGCTCGGGTGGTGGATTCAATGTGTCTGTCGCAGGAAACATCGCGAACGGAGAAATCGAGGGCTCGTCGGTGACGGAGATTCCGCGGGCGACGCAGCAGGAAGGTAGGTCGTGGACGGAAATGGTGCGATGTAGGCTGCTTGAGTTGCCGCCGAGTTACCGCTGCGCGGGTCGCTCCTACTCGCCGTACTCGGAAATCGGCGCGTCGCGATTTCTCGGCCACGGAACCGAGTACTCGCTGAGCCCGAAGAGCCACGAATACTCGGAGAGCGTTCCTCTCATGCACGAGCGACGAGCGAGGATGGACATTTTCGAGCGGACTTCGTGTTCCTCCACTCTGCTAACCTGTTGATTGTTTCTCGCGTTCTCGAGATCCTCTGACGAGAATCCTCGGATCGCGTGGCTTTAACGCATATCTCTGTATATACGCCAATTATTTTTCGCGATAATCGGCAGCTTGGTACGATCGACAGCGAGAATTGCAATCCTGCCGAACTTTTCGCGCTACAAATACTGCCCGCCATGCGCATTGTGTCCGGCTTACACTAGTCCAATCCACTTGCGTTTTTCCTCCTTGCCACCCAAGTTTCACTCGATACCAACGGCACATCCGGCTTTCCACTGGACATTTCCCACTTGTGTGTAGAAATAAAACTAGTTTTTGTACTTTTTCTTAAATCTCTCGTTTTCTCCTGCCTATTTTTACTGTCCCGAGCACACGACGATTGTGAAGGAATAAAATACTTTTGTATGCGTTACTATCGCTTTCTTAGCCGCTCTCGCCTCTTCTCTTCGTGCTGAAACATGTCCTACTATTTGTATTGTCGTTTGTATTATTATTTTTGTGTACCACGCATGTCTAGGCTTACGACTTCCTCGAGCTCTCGCGAATTTTCTACTGATCCTACACACTTTTCGATATCTTTGTATTTCAGAGGGCAGAGAACTGCAAAGCTTGTGCAACAATGGAAAAGCCACGATGAGCGCGTAGGTATTGCGAGCGCGCGATTCACTCGCACCGATGATTTTCTTGATCTGTCGTCAAATGCCAATTAGACCGTTTTTTGCTCAATGATTATGTTATTCGCCGTGAGCTCTCTGCGGGGTAGACAATATTGTTGTGGATCTCGGAAACAAAGAGAGGCTTTCATTAAATTTAACGTCCTGCTTTCGCAAAAAAAAAAAACTCTACTAAACTGAATTATTGTACAAGCATATGAAAAACCTCATCACCACTCGTGCCATGACTTAGAATCATACATAATACATACGCATATACAACGTTGTACATACCTATACGTTGGAACAGAGAGATTTCTAAAATGGTCTGAAACGCCATTGCACAAACGCATTTCGCAAAAGTTCAAATATTTATAGGAGAAAAAAATGAATTTTATTTACATAATTAGGGTTAAGCAGTGAGTTTCTGTGAGTTTTGACATTTCACGTAAACAAAAAAATGCAATGCCCCCTTGGCCCCTTTCTGCGAGTTTTGATATTTCGCATAAACAACAAATTTCAATACCCCCTTGGCCCCTTTCTGCAAGTTTTGACATTTCACATCCTCCCTCCTGTAAAAAGTTCGTGAGTAACGGAAAACATTGTTAGCAAACTATTCGAGCTGTGATTGGTTGCCAGGAAAGTCCGTTGTAATCAAAATCAGTTTGATGTCAAATTTGACATAAGACGACAAACGCGGCAGCGCCAATAACGTTTTATAAGAGCGCATCAGTGCAATAGTTTTTGAGGCACGCGATTAGCCTAGTAAACAAAAAATGTCAATGCATGTTCTGTGTGGCTGACGACACCACCGACCAATTATAGCACGAATAGAACCCCTAGCAGATCCGAAGAACCCCTTCATAACCGAAAAGCGACCGGTCGCTATGGAACAAAAACGAACTAAAATATTACGCAGAAGCAACCAACAACCGTCTGACAACCACACGATAACTTCAGTTTTATACACGGTTTAGGGTTCTTATGCGGTTATTATGAGTAACCACGGTAATAACAGAAGAATTACTATTAACGAACGATAATCGGTTGTTAACATACGTCGCTTTTTGGTTACTTGCAGGTTGAACCAACTCACTAGCAACCTTGACTCACGGTTTCTTCATGGTTCTTTTTCGTTCCAGAGCAACGGTCCCTTTATGGTTGTGTGACGGTAAAGAAACTGAAAATGAATCTCACAATGACGGTCACTTGTAAGTCACCGTTAAGCAACTAAAAAAAAAAAACTACAACTACGGTTGCTCGGATCCGTTAGGGACATGTTCATGTCAGCTATGCACATTAACATGAGCATAGCTGACAGCCACCAACTTTTCAGAAGAGGATTTTTTTGTAGTGTAGCTTAGCTACATGAATTCATAGCTTGAAGACACAATTTTCTATTAAATATCAAGGTCTTCGAGAGCATTTATCATATCAGAGAATTTTTAGTACCGTAAGATATATCATTAGGTTTTCCGAGTATTTCCAGAGTTCGATGATGTACGTTACACGACACGAAAGTTCGAGGTCCACCCAATTAATTGCATTAATTCATCCGAATTATTATGACAATTGCAGTGAATGTTGCTGTGGAAATATTTGTAAAAAAAAAAACAAATCAATTCGATTTCACTAAAAAAGAGGTCAACCGTTGTCAGCGTGAGATTTAATGACCAATATATAATTATAATTAAAAAGAAATAGTCGCCAAGTTCCTGAATATCAATTTTCGATCTGGCTCAGAGTTGCACGAAATCAAATTACTTACACACGTTTCTCGCAACAATGTAAAATTCGAATATGGCGCCGGAAATTTGTAATGGTGGGACAACGTGAGTATTTTTATCAAGATTTCCGAGAACCGTACAGTGAAAAGAAACGAGGCAAAAATCCAATTCAACAGCAGAGTCAATAACAGTACAATGAAGCGAATGTAACATAAGAATAATTACGATCGAAGGGATATTTTCTGTAATTCATCGTCGTCAATTACGTAAGATGATCCGTACCGCAAAGCTGGATAATGAGAAAACGAATCAACGTTCTTGCCGCGAAATTGCAAACGGCGCGGGGCCGAGGCGGAATATAACACATCGCGTGCGTCGCACGGGAAACTATATATACACATATACATCTACCTGTAGTGGGGCGAGCGAGCTCTACGTTAAATTGACAATATTCGAGGGAATTCGGGTACCGCTGAAGTACTTAAATCAGAATGATTGTAAGTAGTCGCAGGTTCCAAGCTCGATGTATTTTGTTATCCATGTATAATGTAACTGTATATGCTAAATCAATTATATTATCAGTCTTAGCGTAAATTCGTCGTCAACGCGCAAATCAAAACGAATTGTCAGATTCTTTCTGCCCAATGACGATCCAACCAATCCTAACCTAATATTTCCATCTGTTTCTTCCACGTAGAAAAATCGACATTTTTAAAAGTCTGTGTATTTCACCCTAGACAGGTAGATTGGGGTCCCTGTGGCCATAATTCGCCACTGTCTTCTCGTACAGAAAATTCACTCGTCTAGTTTAGGGTTTAAAAAAACGCATGAAACGCGCATGCGCGAGATAATCAAGGGTTTAAAAAACGCATGAAACGCACATGCGCGAGATAATCAAGAGTTCAAAAAACGCATGAAACGCGCATGCGTGAGACAACGAAATTCTCGGAGCTGATGAAGCCGACCGCAAAAGATAGTCAAACGCATTTCCAAGTATACTTCTGAGCCTAGTTTTGTTCCTTCAAAAGACCAACCATTATATATAGTTCGATCTCAAACGCCGTGATGCCTCGCTCGAGGATATTTTGACGCTCCCGTGTCGAATAAGAACATCAGAAGCGCGTATCGCATGCCCCGAGGCTTCGATACCGATCATCACAACAACCCCGCAAACAGCACAACCGATGCGGTCGGCGACTCGCGCGCCGAGTCTCCCCGAGTCTCCCCGAGCGTCGCCGAGCGCGGGCCTCGGGCCGAGCGGGCCGATACAAACACGCATTTATTTTTACTCTCGCCGCACTCCCGTGCGAACCTCCTTTCGGCTCCGCTCGCTCGCGGCCGGAGATACGTAGTCGCCCCGACGAAAATATACAGTACACGCTCGACCCGATCGGCGCATCGCCGAGCCAACAATACTGCACGGCGGAGGGAAAACGGCCGCAGGCGACGCGGCCAGCGAGTTCGTTAGTATCCGCAGCGCGTCCGAGCGGGTCGCGCGTCGTCTCCGTGTCCGTTTTTGTTTTCACTGTACCGCCCTCCGGTCGCCCGACTCGTCCATGATCGGCGGTGGGCCTCGCGAATCGCGAAGACTTCGCGTTGAAAAAAAAAAAAAACAGAAACAGCGGGAATCGCGAGGTGCTAAAAAAACTGCCGTGTGACGTCGACGCGAGCGAACCTCGCGTCTCAGTCGCTCGACGCCCGGCTAACCGAGCGCTACTACCAACGGACGACGGCGACGATGCTGCTGCTGCTCGGCTATAGCGCGTCTCCGCACAGCTGCGCGTGAGTCGCTGATATTTCGGCGAGAGGCCGCGACGCGCGCGCGCCGAGTCGCGCGCTTCGCCCAACTTGAATATATAAAAGCCCCGCGCGAGGTGCACCCTTGACTCAATTGTCGCTCGGCGCGCACACCTCGCGCAACGCACGACGCGCTCTCGCCGCCCCGCACAGGACCTGTGGCTAGTCAAACCAGTTTCGAGCTGCGTGTCGGTCCCGATGCCGCGCGCGACGCCCCGAGACGCTCGCGCCACGTGCGTAGCTGGAGCCGCGAGAGACGAGACTTTTCGCAGCTAATAAAAACAAAGATATAAAACAAAGTAAACAAGTGAAACAAAGATATAAAACAAAGTAGACAAGTTATCCGCATGAGACAAAGGGAGAGGCTAAGAGTTCAACGAGATGTGGACGAGGACGAGTAGAAAAAAGTGAAATTCTCTCTGCAGCCTAGGAAATTTTATCTGTCTCGCGATACGTTGCGTCGTATCGACGTGAGAGTTTACGAAATTTCGCGGTGAATTCGCTTCGGTCGTTGCGACGGCGAGAGATGTCCGAGGAAAATGTGGTGGTTTTAGGGTGAGAGTTATGATGATTATCTGACGGGAGGTGTTGGAATAATAATAACGACGACAACAGTGACAGTGATGAGGTTGATTTGATTTGCCTGGTTCGTGGCGAGTGCGTGAAGCTGTGCGTGAAGCGTGATGAGCAGTAAGCCCACGGTGTCGACTCTCAGAGCAAACGCTGCCCGAAAAAGCGCGGCAAGATTGCACTCGGCGACCACGGCGACGACATTCGCCGACATTACCACGGATCCTAACGCGGTTGTTGTGAAAATCAAGAAGGAAGTGCCGGACGACGAGATCAAGGTAAAACGCGTTGAACGATAGAGAAGAGAGGTTAAGTCACGACCAGCTATTTTTTGCTCGGGCCATGTGACTAGTTTCGTGTGTAGATCGAGTCGTCGACGTCGTTCGTCGCTATTACGGTTTTTAATTGAAGCTAAGAACAGGAACAAAGGAAAAAACGAATCTATGCCAAAATTATCGCTTCGACCAGGAATTAATAGTCATCATGTTACAGACTTGACGATGTGTTCTCTGTGTTATTAATAACAACTAATAAGACTTTTGGTAATTATTATTACATTTATTTTTAAAATACTAAATAAAATTTATAAAAAATTACTGTTAATAAATAAACTGTATAAAAATATTATTATTAAATAAAATTTATAAACAAATATTATTAAAGAAAATTTCTAAAATTTTGATTATCTAATTAATTTATAGATTCAATCAAAATATGAGTTTTATTAAAAAATAACAATACTAAGAATTTTTTGAATTTCCTTCACCGATTCTGCGATTTTTCGTTCGGCCGACGATCCTCAAAGTCCGCCGCCGAGCGAAAATCTTGGTGCAGCGTGTAATGCACGTTTATAAATACGGGTCGTGTCTCATTACATTCGGGCTCGCTATAATAGGGGGCGAGGAATGACTGACGAAGAATAACGCGCCGGGATGGCTAATCGAATTAGACCGCGAGACATATAGCGCGACGCTCGCGAGCGGGGCGCGCGCGAGAAGGCAGGAAGCGATTATACAGGGCACTCCCATCGGTAGCGCCAGCGTAGACGCAACAGTCACGGAGAGAGGAAACGTCGACGCGGCTGCGGCGCGTAGATCGATTAGAATCTCCTTTGGATTTTACGGAGCGGCGGAAACCCCACGTACAGCGCGGAGCGGCAGGTTCAACGGATTGAGTTTCCTTTACTCCCTCGATCCTCATTCCGAAACGCGATATGAACAACCAAACCCCCCCTCTCCCTTCCCCCTCTCCGCGTTCCTCCCTTCTTCCTGGTCGCGGGCTCGTTTACTAGTCAAATAAAATTGTCTTTGGTCTCTGCTGAGACCGACGAATTTTTTTTTTTTAATTTGTTTGTTCGTTGACACTTTTTATCATTGTATCGCGTTGAAACGTATATCCGAGCGACTGGATTTTGTACTTTAAATGCACGATGATCGAGAAGTTCGTGTGGGTACACTACACATTTTTTGACGTAGTATGTGTAAAATTGGATTTTACGCACTGCCTTCGGTGCGTAAAATGAATTTTTACGCACTGCTTTCGGTACGTAAAATGAATTTTTACGCGCAGTTTTACGTAAAATGGAATTTTTCGCACACTACGTAAAAAAGCATGGTATACCACACGTGCGTAAGATTTTACGCGCTTGTGGCATAATCTACTGTTATGGGTTCCATATTATCCAATGACGTTTTTTTTATTTTCACTATTGTAAGGCCAAAGCGTATCGCGTTGAAACAAATATTCGAGCGAATAGGTTCTGTGGTTTAAATGCACAAATTTATTGGGTTCTGCGGAAACGTGGCTGACCCAACATAGGTCGTTACTACTTAGTGAATTACCTGAATGCATTTCATTATAAATCGTAAACCACAACATTCACGTCCCAATTTTATTCTACTATTAAACATTAAATTATCATTCCAAACCGAGTAAAATGACCGAACAAATCCAGTTCTAAAACCAGAAATACAGTAATTAATGTAACTATCACTTTTTTCAGGACGCTCCTTAGAACATCGTAAATATTTAATCCGACCCCATCTTGAATGACCGATAAATAAAGTCTCGTCAAACAAACAAAAAAGCAAAGAAAAATATTTACCAAACATTTTTTCATCTCGACGTCCGCAGCGCAAGTAACAAAATCCCCCGTCTGCCCCAAGCAGACCGTCACCACTTGCGTCTCCCGGTCAAATATCTCGACCACAAGTATCTCATTTTAATCCCGAAAATTTCCGAAAAATTCAATATCGGACTCTTAAATAAATGAAAACTCATTAAGACCATATTTATTTTCCCCTCCCATCCCTCACGTGCAAATTACATTATAAAACACGCATAACCGTGAATCCTAAGTAGAAATTGCCGGTAAATCAGCCTCGCCTCGCACGAGATGCCGGTGCCAAGTGGTGAGAACACGTAGAATCTCGCATAAATCGCGCCGACGTCTCGTCCGTGTGACGAATATTACACTCGATATCGTAGATCTGCCGGGCTGACTCGATACGGGCCGTAACTACTTAGGCCGTAGGCGTCGCGCCGCGTGCCGCGCGTCCAACTCTATATCGACACCGCCGGTGTTTTCTCGCCTCGGCGAGAAAACACCGCGGCTCACGTCGCGTTCCATTACCCGGCTGTGTGTACTGGATTATGGACCTGCTGGCTGCACCTATGCGCGACTCGGGCTTTTTCGCCCCGCTAGAGGAAGAGGAAGGAAAGACGGGAAGACGCCGGCCGCGCCGCTCGCGCAGCGCGCGAGGCGGAGAAGGAGCGCCCGGTTCTCGTGTTACTCTCCTTCGCCTGATTTATTCGGAATCATAATAGGCTGAAACACGACACCGCGGACTCCGCCGTCCTCCCCTCCCCACCCCTCGCGCTCTCTCGTCGTTTTCTCGCGCTCGCTCGGTCGGTCGTCGTTGCCGTCTCTCGCGGTCTCCGTCTGTCTCGCTCGTCATTATATACCTTTTGCCTTGTATGCTCACCTGAGCGGGTTCAATTTCTGTGTGTACGCGATCCGCCTGGGTTTCGAGAGGGAGAGAGAGGGAACAGCTATTGGTCCGTGGATCATGCATTATACCTATTATAATATATGTATGAATATATGTATACATATATATATATCAATATCAATATATATATATATATTTATGTATGTGTGTTTATGCATGTATATATGTATGTACATATATGTATCTTCGGATCTATGATACTTGGTGTATCTCCTATAGAACACGTGAAATTTGGTACGAAGCTCATTAAAGCAAATCTGGATTTTCTGACTTTATGCAAACCGTGTATTATGTTCGGGGAACTATTTTTATTTATTTTTTTTCCTTTTTTTGGCGAATTATTTCGTTACATTTTTGACGAGGGGATATGCAATTGCATATCGAATTACGGTTGGTCGTGAGGAAGGGTAACGCGCACCGGTTGAGCGAAAAATCGCATTTGCACGCGCGGTTATTCCGGTATAATCATTTTGAAGTGGAGAGCTTTTTTTATGAGTTTTGTGAATCGTGGGGTCATGTTGCTGCGATGGAAAAATGAGCGTGAAAGCTGAAGACAAGGATCGTTTTTTCTGTAATAATGATTGTAATTCAATTCATTAACAGAGGTTGTAATATGAAGTCATTAATCGAACGACAACAGTCGTTGTGTTTGGGTTATTATGAGTGTGGGATAAATATTGATTGACTATTATTCAGGGGCGACAAGAATTTTTTCGTCTTTTTATTTGCAATTTTTATGCAGTGCATTATTTGCGCGTACAAATTACGTTACAATCGGTCTACATAATAAAGAAGCGAATTATTTTGGTTTACTTTAATTGGTGTAATAAAAAATAGAGAAATGATTTGGAACGACGGCAATTTGGAATGACAACAGTCGTTGTTTTTGGGTTATTATAAGTGTGGGTAAAATATTTATTATGGTGCTGAAGTTTGCATCTGCTGAAGTTTGAAAAAAAGGATAATTCTAATTAACCCAAATTATGAAATTATGTATAAAAAGTCATTATAGCGATTAGTTGCCATAATGATTTTTTATACCTATAATCTCATCATTTGGATTAATTAGAATTCTTTTTTTTTCGGAATTTCGATGCATTCCAACGATGCAAACTTCTTTAATTTGCAATTTTTATGTACTACATAATTTGTGCGTTCAAATTACGGAACGATCAGTAGGCATAATAAAGAATTAATTATTTTTGGTTTATTAGAATAATTACAATAAAACATAGACAGATATTTTGGGACGACAGCAATTTCCACTACTGTGTAATTAAATATACGCGCGTATGCGGATCACCACAGTACACACAGTGGGCCGAGTAGTAGGCGTGTATAGTTCGTTCGTACGCACGTATGTGCGGATTCGTATGGGCGCAAGCACGTGCCGCGACCTAAAATAAACGGATCGCTGCTACCGGAATAGACTCTCCGGTACCCTTCGGACCTTTGCGTCTTCGAGCGCATTACGAAAGGTTTTCAACCGATGCTCACCCGGTATTTCGTTGAACGCGCGCGCGTTCGCCGCCCCACGCGCCAGCTCCTCTCGTGTTTATAACATGTGGCGTGTGGTACCTGAATACTCGAAAAGCGCCGGACCGACTGATACGCGGCAGCCTTTAAAATTGGAACAAAGAGCAGTTAAAAAATGACTCATCAATGATCGTTTGTTTCAGGACGATTCACGAATACTTTTCTCTTCACTGTTCGTTTGTTTGTTTTTTTTTTAGAAAACAAAAAATCGTTTCCAACATTTATGGAAACATTTATAAAAAAAAACTCAGACGTCATGAGAGATCTACGCATTTTTTCAATTACTAAATGACTAATCATTGATCGTTTGTTTCAGGACGATTCACAAATACTTTTCTCTTCACTGTTCGTTTTTTTTTTTTTTTAGAAAACAAAAAATCATTTCCAACATTTATAGAAACATTTATAAAAAAAACTCAGAAGTCATGAGACATCTACGCATTTTTTCAATGACTAAATGACTAATCATTGATCACTTATTTCACGACGGTTCACAAATATTTTTCACTTCAGAGTTTGTTTATTTTTTTTTATTAAACAAATCTTTTAATACAGTTTTGGAAGTAACATAAAAAAACAAAACTAGACATGAACAGCGTCGAGAGATCGACGCGCTTTCCGAGGTCGCGATAAATCATCGGCACAAAGTTTTTGTTCACGAAAATCGCGCAGTTTCTCTCAAGATTCCAGAGTTTCCACTTTGCAGCTCGACCGTGAAGTAACGGGCGAGTAACGCTCGCTATCGGAGACGCGCACGCTGCGCGCTTGACGAATGCGAAGCCACCGAGCGGGGCGGCAGCAACCGGAACCGAAAGGGATAAATAGACTTCCAAGTTTTGCTCACTCCACGCGCGCGCGCTGAAAGCCATTTCGGTAACGCTGTTACACGTTGCTCGTCACATCGTCTCTTATTCGCCACCGCACCGCGCTTTACCGTCGCAATAACATCGCAACTATTTCACAGGACCACCCAAATTGAGTGACGAAAATCACAAATTGTATATTTGATCATTTTGTCATTGTCATTTTAATTATCGTTGGGTGAAATTTAAGTTTTATTAATCTATAGAATTATCGAAAATATTAATTCATAATAGAATCAAGTAATAATCAAATGTAGAATAAGATAAGAATGAAATTATTTCGTGTCAAATCTGTTTATTATTATTGTTATTGTTGTTTTATTATTATTACAGGTTTGACAACAAATAATGTCATTAAATATTTTATTCTACATTTTATTAATTGATTCCATCACTAACAAATATTCTTAATAATTTTATAGATTAATAATTTATTTATTTATTTAATAATTAATTTCGATAATATGTACTAATAATAATAATGATAACAACAACAACAACAATAATAGTAATAATAATAATGATAATTCGAGTTTTTTTTATTTGTAGACGACAGTAGAATCGCATTTAGGTGGCCAACAACTATATGTCCAACGTGCTCCACACACCGCTCCCTTATCAATTAATAAATCAGTCGCCTCGTTCCGATCGCGCTCCTGGCTCGCGCGAATATCGCTTCAACGAGATTACACTGCGAATCCGCCAGCTGGCTCGATTTCGATGTCGCGAAACGTACACGGCGGCGCGTGCACGACAGAGACGAACAAAGTTTTCCACGATCGCAACGCGTCAGAGAACCGCGAGAGCTACGCAGATATATACGAAAACATGAGCCGGTCTGGGACGGTCACGCCCAAACGTTCGAGAGATATTTCGTCGGGAGTCGAAATAGATCTCGCGAGAGTATAAATTTCCTTCGAGCCGCGCGCGCGCGCGAAAACCGATGCCCGTTATAGCATGTCAGACGAATATAGAAAGAAAAAATATATGTATAAATATATCACGTGCATCCAGCATATTGTTTGTCTGAAAAAAAGAATGATAGAAGAAGGAAAAAAATCGAGAGGTCGATTCTAGTCGTTTGTGTGGGAGGTCGGATTTTTTTTTCTATTTAAAAAATGTAATTTTATCTAAAATTCATATCGTCAATTCGTCTGGCCGAATTTAATTGGTGGCAGCGATATAATTATTTACAGGTATCGACAACATCGCAACAAAGTATCAAAAAGTACAAAAGCAATTATAATGCAAATATATAAAATCGTCCCCCGAGCCACAGATTTTAAATCGTCTCTCAATAATTCATTAATTTTCAGACTCCACCACGATTTCCCTGAACGTATTAGCAAACTTTCCGCGTAGCACTGTTAAAGCCGTAGAAAAAAAAAAGAATAAAAAAAATTTTGCGGCAAAGGTGTCGACCAGCCAAAGTGCCTATGCAGTCTGCAAACAGTCGGCGAAGCAAACTTTACGTGCAGCGCCGCACACGTTGTTTCCAAACACCATTTGTGTGTGTGTGTTTTTTCCCCTCTCTCTCTCTTTCTCCTCTCTTTTTTATATTTTGCACAAAGTTGAATCGCGGTACATGCGAGGGCGAAGGCCGATTAGCCGCAATAAAGTGCGGGACGTATAGGCACGAAAAAGTTTCATCGTTTCAGGCGGCGACGGCCGCGGCGTAGCGCGGCGTAAAATTGAGTAGGTAGACAATTTGGCGGCACGATAAACCAACCCACCGTGGGTGATGCGAGCTTCGTGCTACAAAAGTTTTCTCAACGCTAAACTCGACGTTTGCCTGTAACGTATACACGCCCGAGTCGGGGCGAATTTACATGCTCGTATGTGTGTTTGCGCGGCTGGTCTTATGCCGAGGGGGGGAAAATGGAGAACATCGCCCGAGCCGCAATGCAGCCCTCGATTGGAAGTTGCGCGGAAATAAGATACGAGTTTTAGTTTTGCCGAGGGTGGGCTGCGCGCGGGGGGGCCGGGCGATATAAACGACGGGCAACCGCGCGCGCGGTGATGGGCCGCGATACAGTTTATCCAACCGAGAGCGATCTCGCAATAATCGCCACATTCGGTGCAGTGATTGCCGGCTTGTTTTGCCATTCTAAGATATTTTTCGACAGACGGATCTACGAGTTTTGGCGAAACGAATTTTTTCGGGCGACAGTCGGATCTACGAGTTTTGGCGAAAAGAGTTTTTCGGGCGACAGTCGGATCTACGAGTTTTGGCGAAAAGAGTTTTTCGGGCGACAGTCGGATCTACGAGTTTTGGCGAAAAGTATTTTTCGGGCGACAGTCGGATCTACGAGTTTTGGCGAAAAGAATTTTTCGGGCGACAGTCGGATCTGCGAGTTTTTTGGCGAAAATAAAATGGAAGAAATTGTTTTCTTTTTCGAAATCAAGTAAAGAAGGGTTGAAACCAGTCTTCGGGGGTAAAATATGCGACTTCAGAACGATGGTATAGTTAAAAGACGACAAGAAAAAAATCAAAAAGAAAATTTTCGGGGGGCGATTTTAGCTGTTCGCGAAAAAAGTTTTATTTCAAAACGCGAAAAAAGTTTTTTGTTCGACGTCAAGTTAAAAAGGGTTAAAACCAGTGTTTTCGGGGGTAGAATATCATGCGACTTGAGAGCGGTAGTATGGCCCAAAAGTCGATGTTAAAAAAAATTGTTGTGAGCACAATTTTGGTAATTATCGATATTATTTTCCAAACTCTTCTCTCCGTGTCCGACTGAGATACTAATAATGGCACTGACATGTGTCGCAAAAATCGCTACAACAATAAAATAAATCACGAAATGTGGTAATCATTGCATTACGAGATCCTTCGCTGCGTGAGTAAACGGAGAAAACGGGGCCAACGAAACGACACGGTAGAATATGGCTTTAGCTAAGGTATTGCATATCAGAACCAATCGCATGCGGAGGAAACGGTATACAATTGCAGGAATCACGAAATTGACAAGTGCCAATGATACGACATGATAGAATATGGCTTTAAGCGATATTCTGATTAAGACATTGCCTATCAGAACCAATCGCGGTTAGTCGGTTTCACAGTCAAGTCACCCAACCAATCGCAACCATCCATCATCTCGTTTCATTAGTACGACCAATTAGACTAGACGCCAGAGGGTTTGTGTTGTGCCATTCGAGATCTTTGAAATTACTTTGTTGCATACGATAGATTTTGACCTCCTGAACACGAAAATATAAGGTGTTTATATGAGGCTACCGATTGATCGGTAGCGCCAACGAATCGATTGGTAGCGCCAACGAATCGATTGGTAGCGCCATCCAAATCGATTTGTAGTCTCAACCAATCGATTGGTAGCGCCATCCAATCGATTGGTAGCGCCATCCAATCGATTGGGAGCGCCAGCCAATCCATTGGTAGCGCCAACCAATCGATTGGTAGCGCCAACCAAGCAATGATTGGTAGCGCCAACCAAGCAATGATTGGTAGCGCCAATCAATCAATGATTGGTAGCGCCAATCAATCAATGATTGGTAGCGCCAATCAATCAATGATTGGTAGAGCCAATTAATCAATGATTGGTAGCGCCAATCAATCAACGATTGGTAGCGCCAATCAATCAATGATTGGTAGCGCCAATCAATCAATGATTGGTAGAGCCAATCAATCAATGATTGGTAGCGTCAACCGATCGATTGATATCGTCAAACAGTTGATTGATATCGTCAAACAGTTGATTGATATCGTCAAACAGCTGCACGGAGAGAAATTTCTGTGTTGTAACAGCAAAGAAAAGTGACAACAAAAATTATTTTGTTAGGCTGACCAATCTTTTGTTCGGCTGTCAAATCAATTTTGTTAGGCTGACGAATCTTTTGTTCGATTGAAAATTATTTTTGCTGGGCTGATCAATATTTTTGTTAGTCTCATAAAACGATCTTTGGTGCCACTTTTCTTTGTTGTCACAACACAGAAATTTCTCTCCGTGTGATTGATATCGTCAAACAGTTGATTGGTAGTGCCAACCAATCGGTTAGAAACATCAATTAACCGTTCTATTTGTCTCAACTAACTAAAAATAGTTTAAGGTAGTTCTAGCGCCTAGTGTCCATTTCGCATAAATTCGAGGAATTTGGGAGAGAATTGCAAACACTTCTCGATGGTCTAAAAATCTGAAAAAATTCATACGCATTAGAGGTACTGAAGAGATTAATTTTGCATAATAATATTTCTAAAATGTTATTAACAAATTAATGAAAAAAAAAATTGTTTAATAAATATTTCGATGACCCAAGTTTTTTTGTTGATGAAAATGATTTCTTCGTTTTTCTGAATACGTATGAAGTTTTTCAGATTTTTAAGTACTCTTTGAAATTTGTGTTTTTTTATATGGAAAATATGTACAAATTTCAAAGAGTACCTAAAAATCTGAAAAAATTCATACGTATTCAGAAAAATGAAGGAATCATTTTCATCAACAAAAAAACTTGGGTCATCGAAATATTTATTAAACAATTTTTTTTTCATCAATTTGTTAATAACATTTTAGAAATATTATTATGCCAAATTAATCTCTTCAGTACCTCTAATGCGTATGAATTTTTTCAGATTTTTAGACCATCGAGAAGTGTTTGCAATTCTCTCCCAAATTCCTCGAATTTATGCGAAATGAATATTTGGCGCTAGAACTACCTTAAGGAACCCAGAGAAAAATAATCAGAGATTGATAACAAACTTTTTGCTCTATTAACGAATTTTTCCTTGTCGCAGCCAAATTTTTAGATACGATAGCAAATTTTTAGCTACCACAGCAAATTTTTAGCTGTCCTAGCAAAACTTTTGTTGTCACTTCGTTAATAATTTTTCTGTGTGAAGCAATGGGATGTAATTGCCGCGCAAACAATTTCATTGTCTCGGCGACTAATCGGCCTCCAAGCATTTAAATGGTTCTCCCAACTAATCACTTTTCGCCACGATAGTGGTGAACACGTGTGATTTGCACGTATTAGCAATAAAGCCGGCAACGCTGAGCTCTGAATTTTCGTGGTCTGAGGCACGACGAAAATGTTCGTACTTGATGCGCGGCTGTATAAAGCATCGAATTATGCATGCGTGCGCGAGCGGCGATGGGAAAGGGCACCTGGACTCCAGACGACGCAGATTACGTCGTCTCGATTCGGCTATCCTCGCGCATCCGCGTCCCGTGTGTGCGTGTTTATTGTTGTTATTACCGCGACGTGATTACACGATTCGTTATTGTGGGGGGAGGGGGGGGGGGAAATCATCCCCTTCGAAATCGCCAAGTTTGTTTCGTCTGCAGTGCCAACCGTAGGGTCGTATCAATTTAATGCTGAATAATTAATTGACCGATGGATTTGTCACGCAATTATTGAATTTTGCTTAATCGAGACATTTTTCAGGTTCAATCGAAGTCTGCAACAATGTTGGTCATTTTGTGACACTCAAAAACGGAATTAATGGTCCTTGGCATCTGTTTTGTAAATCGATCTGCATAAAATTATTGAAATAGTACATTTTTTAATTATTTACTAGGCTTTTCAGACACGCGCTGGCACGCGTGCCTGAAAAACTTTTCGACAAAATTGACCTCAGAAACATTTTTTTCAAAATATCGACTTGTAGCCTATACCATTATTCTCAAGTCGTATATTCTACCCCAAAAAACACTGGTTACTAACCTTTTTAAATAGATTTTGAAAAAAATATTTTTTTGGCGATTTTTTTCCGTTAGAAATCGTAGATCCGGCTCCGGACCGAAAATCGCCAAAATCGACGCCAATTTTTTTTCTTTTCAAAATATCGACTTGTAACCTATACCATTATTCTCAAGTCGTATATTCTACCCCTAAAAACACTGGTTATTAACCTTTTTTAATCGATTTTGAAAAAAATATTTTTTTGGCAACGAAATTTTTTTTTTCTGTCAAAAATCGTAGAACCGGCCCGGGCCGAAAATCGCCAAAATTGACCCCAATTTTTTTTCTTTTCAAAATATCGACTTGTAACCTATACCATTATTCTCAAGTCGTATATTCTACCCCTAAAAACACTGGTTATTAACCTTTTTTAATCGATTTTGAAAAAAATATTTTTTTGGCAACGAAATTTTTTTTTTCTGTCAAAAATCGTAGAACCGGCCCGGGCCGAAAATCGCCAAAATTGACCCCAATTTTTTTTCTTTTGAAAATATCGACTTGTAACCTATACCATTGTTCTCAAGTCGCATATGCTACCCCTAAAAACACTGGTTATTAACCTTTTTTAATCGATTTTGAAAAAAATATTTTTTTGGCGACGAATTTTTTTTTTCTGTCAAAAATCGTAGAACCGGCTCCGGACCGAAAATCGCCAAAATCGACCCCAATTTTTTTTCTTTTGAAAATATCGACTTGTAACCTATACCATTGTTCTCAAGTTGCATATGCTACCCCTAAAAACACTGGTTATTAACCTTTTTTAATTGATTTTGAAAAAAATATTTTTTGGCGATTTTTTTTCTGTTAGAAATCGTAGATCCGGCTCCGGACCGAAAATCGCCAAAATCGACGCCAACTTTTTTTCTTTTCAAAATATCGACTTGTAACCTATACCATTATTCTCAAGTCGTATATTCTACCACTAAAAACGCTGGTTACTAACCCTTTTTAATTGAGTTTGAAAAAAATATTAGTATCATCATCATCATCATCATCATCATCATCATCATCATCATCATCATCATCATCATCATCATCATTATTATTTATTATATATTCCGTATAGATTTTTATCGTCATTCAGTAGACCGATTTACCCTCACTTTGACGTGAGTAATTATGAAAATCGTGAAAATGATCCGTTACATTTTTGTTCCTGTAAGGAAAAATGAAAAATATGATTCAAGTCGTTTTTATTGTTACATCGACTGATTGAATATTGACGAAATTGAATGAGGTAATAAAAAAACGGGTGAAACAATAGTACAAACTTTTGTCGCGAGTAATCAATTGGCAGTTGAGAAAAATGACTGGCGAATTTCAGCGGCGCGGAGGGAAAAATGTGTCGCGCCGGGTGACCGGGGGAAGAAAAAGGCGCGTGTAACGCGAGAGGGAGGGCAGTTTCCTCGGGACATTCGTTAACGTCTCGCGCGTTGTGCGGGCAACAGCGACGGCCGTGTTTGTGTAAACTTGCGGCAGGCGTAAATCAGTAATCCAAGCGGTTGTAAATGATCCTTCGGCAAGATCGCGTATACCCCCTGATTATACCGAAGATACAACGTATTCTTGTCTTTGAGGATCGGCGCTCTCGAGCGAGAAATCTATACTCATCTCCGCTGCACGGGTTAACGCACACAGCGCGCGCGCTGCACGTGAGGCGTCGTGGTTTTCAGTGTGTGAGATCCGCGAGGAAATCTTACACCATGGGCCACCTTGCACACCGCCCGTTTGCCCCTGACGTCATCCTTCGGCATCGTAAAATACACGCTCGTTCGCACAGCGATAAGACTCGCTGCTGCGTGTGTGACTACGGGCGCGCGCGGGGTGATCAACCTGACGAGAAGAAAGTAGATTATTCGTTTCAGCATTTTTAAAACGAGCTCGCGTAGCGTAAGAAAATAGGATTGAAATAGGATTGAAATAAACAAGACGCGCTCAATTTAAATTCACAACGATTCGTTATGTTAAATTGAAGAATCAATTTTTTTTTAAATTAGGAAAAACTCAATTTTTCAAGCCAAGCTCAACTGGTATCTTGATTAAAAAAAGGGTGGAAAAAAGTAAGCATCTCAGCTACTCAATCGCGCATTCAAACGAAATTCGTCGCGCTCAATTTAAATTCACAACGATTCGTTATGTTAAATTGAAGAATCCATTTTTTTTAAATCAGGAAAAACTCAATTTTTCAAGCCAAGCTCAACTGGTATCTCGATTATTAGCAAAAAGGGTGGAAAAAAGTAAGCATCTCAGCTGCTCATTCGCGCATTCAAACGAAATTCGTCGGATTTCCCTCGTTCAAATAAAACAAACATTTTGGACGTAAAAAAACCTCAAAATTGAACTCAATAATTTTTCATGTAGAAAAGCTAAAAATTGAACAAATATTTTTTTATGTAGGAAAACTCAAAATTAAGCAAAATAATTTTTTATGTTAAAGAACTCAAAATGAAACAAAATAATTTTTTACGTACAAACGCTGAAAATGAAACAAAACAATTTTTTATGCAGAAAAAATAAAAATTGAACTACATAATTTTTTTATCACGATCAAATTTCCATAGCCGGAGACTGGAAACAAAATTCGCCCGCTGCTTGGCAACGAGTAACAACCAGTTTTGGCTTCTACGCGGGAAAATTTTAATTGCAAATGTTTTTTTTTTTTCGCCGCGGATGCGGCCGATTGCTATTTAGCATTGGGTATATGGCAACGATACTGGGATACATATGCGCGGCAGGGTATCCGCGGATCCAACTGGCCTTGCCTGCACGCTGGTCTGACTTTTTCTCGTGCGTATAATAATGAATGAGATATCCTGTTACAGTGCCGATAGACCGGGTGTACAGTTACAAACGTACACCACGCGACGCCCCGCGAGCTCTCCCTCTCTCGTCCTCCGGAAACATAATGCGCTCCTGCACCGACCGAGAGCCTCTCGTCTTTTGAGAAATTTCACTCTCGGCGAAACGCGAACGTTACTTTCTTTTCAGCCATAACTATTGCAATCTCAAACACTTCGTCCCACTATACCAATTTTCCAGCTTCCCACAGCTATTTTTGGTCTCCTCAATCTCGTGAAAATAATTTAAAAATAAACAAATCGTGATCAATTTTTTTAATATCACTGTTATAAATTTAAGAAATCAATCTTCAAAATATTTCTGGTTTTTTGAGAAAGATGCATATTTGGCGGTTTTTCTCGACCCTGCCGACATATTTTTCTTTCAAGCCTATTTTTTCTCAAGAAAATATTTTTTTTCTAAATCACGAATCTGTCGAAAGATTACATTTTTCTAATATCTACGACGAGATTCTTTTTTTTTAATGGCGATAAAAAAAATTCAAAAAATATCCTACCCTCCGATTGTCAACAAACCCCGAATATCCGGTAATTCTTCTTAACCCTCTCAAAAAAATTCCCCTCTAACCCGATTTTTTTCCCAAAAAATTGTTCCCCTGATCCCCAAATCCATAAAAAAATTCCACTTTTTCGCAAAAACCCAGTTGAGTTATTAAAACACCCGGAAAAAAAGTCCGCGCGATTTTTATCCCGGGGAAAAAAAGACAAAAAAAAAGTTGTCACGTCTTCTCGCAACGGTAACAACCATTACAAAAAGCCGTGACAACATTTCTTTCTTTTTTCCCCAGGAAAAAAGGATCGCGCGGATTCTCGTGTGAAATCGATGTGTTTCCGTTGATCCGAGCGGAAAACGTTGACACGCGTATTTTTGTAATGGTAACAACCATCACAAAAAGACGTGACAACATTTCTTTCTTTTTTCCCCAGGACAAAAATCGCGCGGATTCTCGTGTGAAATCGATGTGTCTCCGTTGATCCGAGCGGAAAACGTTGTCACGTATTTTTGTAATGGTAACAACCATCACAAAAAGACGTGACAAAATTTCTTTATTTTTTCCCCGGGACAAAAATCGCGCGGATTCTCGTGTGTGAAATCGATGTGTTTCCGTTGGGTGCGCTCCCGACGTACTGAATGGCACATGGCGCGCGCGCGCGTCACACAGTAAAATCCTTTGAGCGACACCTCCGCACAGTCTTTAAAGGTACAATTTCAGGCAACGCTGAGTCCCGCGCGCTCTCGCGTTTGCGTTGGGTCACAGTAACGAAACACCTCGCCTGTATTGAATTACGACGTTGCGGCGTCGGCAGCGAGAGCGCGGGGGGTGAGCACCGGGCACGGCTCAAAAAGTAGCGCGCCGGGTGGGGGATGACGTTGGGCGCCGCCGCCGCCGCCGCTGCGCTGAGGCGCTGAGGCGCTCCGCGACGCGCGGCTCCGTCCCGCGCGCTAACGATGCATTGACTCCAACGCCGGACGAGCCCGCGCGGTTATAATATCTCTCTGACGCTCGACTGTCCTCCCGTTTGCGCGCGGGGATCGTCTGACGGAATTAGGTGTTTATCACGCGCACCTCGAAAGATATTCGCGCGCGCTCTCCGACTTCCCTTATCTCGATCCCCTCGTTACAGTGTCACACAAAGGCGGCCGAGTACACTCGGGCTAGTCGAGAGGGCTCCGCGACACTCGAAACCCATGAGAACACGAACAATGTATTTTCGTCTAACTCGCATATTCGAATGGCCGCTGAGATGCGAAAAAATTATTCGCATTATTATTATTATTATTATTATTATTATTATCATTGTAATAGTAATTTGTAAGAAAAATAATCGTGGTTCGATTATTATTGTAATATTGTAATAATGATTTTAGAGAGAAAAAATTATTTTCGATTATTATCATTATTACATTGTAATTGTAATTTATAAAAATAAAAGAAAATTCAGTTTCGATTATTATTATTGTTATATTGTAATTTAAATTGATAAAATCGTAAATTACGATATAAGTGCGATGAAAGTTTTTCTGACGAATGTAAGTTTGCCGCACGAGCTGAAGGCGAGTATTGCAAAATCACGCGAGTAGAGAAAAAGTTTCCCGCTCGAGTTTTCCGCGAAACTCTATTTCACGAGAAGAGTTGTGATCAGTAGGCACTTCGCGCTCCGAGTGACATAAATAAAAATAATTTTGTTTCGATTGCCCTTGCAAAAAGTTGGTGAAAAACCGAGACCAAGTTCATTTGTCCTCAGCAACTTTGGCAGTTTAGTCAAATATCGTTTGTCCGAACCTCGAAGTGAAAGACGGTTATGTCTTAAATTAAAAGTTCGAAACGGATTTGCGCCTGGATTATTTAGTATTATTATAATATCGTAATAGCAATTTATAAAAAAGAATAATTTTATTTCGATTATTGTTACTATTATATTGTAACACTAATTTACAAACAAAATGATTTGGGTTCGATTATTATTATTATTATTATTGTTATTAAATTATTTAAATAATTTACGACGACAGAATAATTATTTTGTCACTGTCATCATTATTATTGCGCGCGATTTTAGTAATTCGCGAATTTTGAGATAAAGCGAATAGTTTATTTACACAATCGAATACGAGGTAAATTGCAATAAATTTGACGAGTCAATGGGGGAGGATCGAGATATAATATATGCATCGCGCGCGGGGGTGGTGTCCGGTGTTGCGAGCTCGGGCGTCGATATATGTTATAAGAAATGTTCTCACTCCCGTGTTAGTCCCGCGCGCGCTCGGGCGGCGCGGAGTAAGCGTAACCGAGACTGGTCGACTAATGGATTGATCCGTCGGCGAGTCACTCGATATCCCCCCCGATATCCACACCATGTACGCGCGGCGCGGAGAGCGCGCGGGATACATACGCGCGCCGGCGACTGCATACACGGGACGGGAAATATAAAGTCAGGCCGAGCCCCGATAGCCGCGCGGGCATCCGATATGTATACATATGTTAAATGCGCGTACTCTGTGCGCGAAACATATGCTTGGAAAAAAAAAACGAAAAGAAAAAAAAATAATGATCTACATACGCGCGAGGACCAGGTGAAACCGTGCGGAGCCCCCGACGGTGGCGCCCCGCGCGCTGATTGGCCGAGGCCTTCGGCCGTAGCCTCGGCCGGGCCACGCGATTCGTCCGTTTCGAACTACCGCCTCGGGGTCTACGATTTCACCTGGTCTTAACGCGGTGCACGCATTGCAATGTGTATTGCGCTGATTCGCCATTTTACTTTAACTCGGTACAATTTTGTTGAGTTGAATTGGAATTTAAATTTGAAATTTCTTCTTCGCTCGCGAGAATTTTTTCTTTTTTGTTGTTTTTTTTTGGGATTGATTTTTTTTTAGGATAGCTAAATTAACGATATTTTGGGATATGCAACAGGGGGCAAAATGAAAATGTTGTATTATTAATGCGGTCGCGGATAAACCAAAATCAGCCCCCGGGGCTGATCGGCTTTAAATGATAATAATACGTTGACGCATCGTGGGATTGATTTTCCGGGCTTCAGCGAACGAATATTGAAAATAAACGGTATCAATTCAGGATTCAATTTCCCCCCGTGACTTTTAGCAATAATTCCCGTAATATCATACAAAACTGACCGACGTCGTTGACGGGCGAAAATTATGTATTAACGCCAGTGCGATGCACGCTGATTTGATTGATTTTATCAGTCGACGAAACCGTGTGGCTCTCGTCGTGCGTCGAACGAACAACGGTAACCAATTGCACGATGAAACGCAACACTTTTCGCTGGTATTGTTTTTCGATCGTAACAATTTCGTTGAACTGTTGTAATCGTAAAATTCAAAGAAGCGTTAAAAACAATGTCAAAAAGTGTATGTTATATTTTTTCTCTTCCCGAAAGTTGATTAGTATGTAAAAAATAATAATATCACGAATACGCGCTTCGCTGAATCTTGCGCAAAAATGTATCGATATTAAAAAAATTATCTTTGAGCGAAAATTAAACAATGTAAAAAAAAAAATCTTTGAGCGAAAATTAAACAATGTCTAAAAAAAATCATTGAGCGAAAATTAATCAATGACTAAAAATAAATCTTTGAGCGAAAATTAATCAAGGTCTAAAAAAAATCTTTGAGCGAAAATTAATCAATGTCTAAAAAAAAATTTGAACGAAAATTAATCAATGTCTAAAAAAAAATCTGAACGAAAATGAATCAATGTCTAAAAAAAAATCTGAACGAAAATTAATCAATGTCTAAAAAATAATCTTTGAGCAAAAACTTATCAGTCTAAAAAAAATTGTTGAGTGAAAATGTATGAGTCTACAAAAAAATTCTTCGAACGAAATCATATCAATATTAATTTTAAAAAATAACGTAAATATCTGTTTGCAGGAATATGCGGCGACGGCAATGAGCGAGCTTTTGGGCTGGTACGGTTACGAGAAAGTCGACAGTGGCTGCACGCGGGGCCTCAATCTGGACCACTTCGGCTCGTCGGTGGCTTCGAGGCATCATCAGCGCCCCCGGGACCATGGAACGACCACCGCGGCCAGTAGTAACGGTCCCGACGGTCCGCCCGCCGGCGGCTCGCCGACGAGGACCAAAGGCTCCTCGAGGTCGCCGCTTCCGTGCCGAGCGTCGCGATCCTCCCAGGCGAGCTCGTGCAAGGACAACGGCAGCGTCAGCGGGGCACGACCGTCGTCGCCCGCCTCGTCCTTGCAGACCGGACCCGCCAGTCCTCGACCGCTGGACAACAGCGACTCGGCGTCCGACACACCTGGTAAAATTATTTTCCAGTCGTTGAAAACATAGTTGAGTTTTTTTTTAACTCGCACTTGCAGTTCCCGATTTGTTCCTCAGTGTAATCCTGTTTTTCTGTTTTTTCTTTTCAAATCGAGCCAAAAGAAATTTTGTTTGACCTCAGTCGAGTCACGTGCCAAGAATTGAGCAAGCGTTTTATTTACAGTTTGCGCTTCCTCGTGAAAAATAAACTTGGAGGCTTTGATGCAATTTGTGTTATTATTGTTTTGATGCATTTTTCTTGATAACATTTTTTATTTTTATTATTCTGAAATATGCGCGCAGTACGATAATTCTCGGTTGTAAAAAAAAACGACGTTAAAACGAAACGCGAATGATTTAGCACAACGAGGATACAAGCGAGCATCCCCCGCGCGCTTCATACTTGCATCAGTCTCGTTTAAAATCCTTCGGCAAAACTATACAGGGCATAATTGAGAAAGCCGAGACATTCCGCGGGGTATCTCGTTAGCGACAGGACGCACGATTGGGTTTTCGATATCCTCGTCGCTTGTCGCCGGTGTCGCGTTACAGACGGAATCGAGTACAATTATAATACGACAGAATCGAGAGTGCCGAGTCGTGGGTGGGGGGGGGGGGGGGGGGGGGGGAGCGTTTGTCTTCGTCTTGAAACTCGAGGAAGAAAAAAAATGCCGGAAAGTGGGATTCAAAAGAATTCTCATTAACTCAGCGGAAATCCCGCCAGCAAAGACGCCAGCGATATCCCAGAAGGACTAATACCGAGAACGAATGCTTCATTAATTCCCGCCGCCGGGGAGAAGTTGCATCCGAAAGCGACGCGATATTTGCAAGTTCGAGACGCTTGCGGTTTTCTCTCCCGATTCGACGAAAACGGCAGCGTCGCCAACGCAGTCTTCTTCCGTTATCTCGTCTTCGTTGCTTTGCCGCGGCACTTCTACTGGCGCTGGCGTCGAAGTTTGCGCGTCGCGCCGCCGCCGGCGAGAGCGCGAGGGGCGCACGGGAAGGGTTTAAATTGTGCGTTCTCGGTACTCGGGGTAAGACGAGTAGTTGGCAACTTCGGAGTTTCTCATAAACTCGTCAGCCACGGCGCGCATGTATATATATTATCCGGAGAGCCCTGCAAGTGCTCAATTAGTAGTTGTCACCTTGTCTTCGCCTCCGCGTAATTTTCCTTTTGGCCACGAAATTCGAGCGAATACCTCGCCCCCTCCCCTTCCCCCTCATTCCCTCCGCACCTGAGCGAGCCGCCTTTCTCTTTGAACTTGAAACTGCGGGACCCGCCGCCCCAACCTTAACACAGCCGACACCCGGCTATTACACTCGTTTTCCCGCCCGCCCGAGGTTGATTAATTAGTTTCGCGTAACGAGAGGCGAAATCATACGCGGCGAACGACGGGGACGCGGGGGGCGCACACAAAGAAAATATTTCCAACGATGAGCACCGAGTTTTTTCTGGAACAGCTGGTAAAAATACCGGTATTTATGGGACACTCGGTAGTTCGCGTGACGCTCGCCAGGTGGCGCTACGCGGAGATCGCGTCTGCCGTACCGATATGGTAATTTTTCCGTATTTAGTCGAAATCTCTCTCGAAAAATCATACGCGGCGGACGACGGGGATGCGGGGCGCACACAAAGAAAATATTTTCAACGATGAGCACCGAGTTTTTTCTGGAACAGCTGGTAAAAATACCGGTATTTATGGGACACTCGGTAGTTCGCGTGACGCTCGCCAGGTGGCGCTACGCGGAGATCGCGTCTGCCGTACCGATATGGTAATTTTTCTCTGTTTAGTCACCTTTTTCCGGCACCCCCTGCGCGCGTGCGCGTTTCCGTTTGCCACGCTGTTGGACGCGTGTTTACAGTTCTGTAGTTACGGGAGATCGCCCGACCTGCGAAGACATAGCAACGGGCCATCGGGGCATCTGGTAGCGGTCAGCAGTGAGCAACACTTGAACGGAGAAAGAGTATTTTCGTAACTCCGCCTTCCAGAGCGGCGGCGGCGACGGCGGCGCGTTTACGCGGTGCCCACAGGAATAGCGCAACGTAACACGATACCGAGAACTTCCTATGCCGAGAATAAATTGTTGAATATCGGTGCGGACGTCAACTCCTCGCCGTCTCTCTCCCTCGCCGCGCGCGGCTCTCGCGCCGCTCGCTTTCTTCGCCTTTTTCCCTCCTTTTTTCATTCTTCGCCAAACCATCGTACCGATGCGCCGAGCCAGTGGATGAAGTGGATCGCACTGCGAAGCGATAGCCGCAGATCTTCCTGCGTTTAAACGTATATTTGTCGCTGAATGTCCCAGTTTATTTTTTTCGCAGAATTCTACTATTATTATCTACTTACACGTCATCGATATATCGGACAATCATTTATTTTTAACTTTGTTTTTAGACAAGTGAAATTTTTGTTACAAACGTAATTTCGCATAAAATGCGTTTTATTGGTGCAGTTAAATCAACATTGAAACAGTGACCTAGTCTTTGACTCGAATCAGATGACGATTTTCGTGTTTTTGTCGCTGAAAGAAAAATTTCGCCCGCTGAAAATCCCGCGAATTACTGTCCGAAGGGACGATTCCCTTGATCCTCAAGAATTTCCCTAAAAAATCGGTTTCCCCGTACGACGAACAGTCGTCGTGAACAAAGCCAGTTCGTTGGCACCGCGCTGCATACAATGTACAGCACCGTTGCGCTGCCTATGAAATCCGAACGTCGTTGGTATCGAATCGGCTCCCGCGGGCAAACGAATTCGCACCCAAGTCCGTGTCGCATTCGCAGTATATTTAGAAAACTTCTCTCTCTCTCTCTCTCTCTCTGTCCCTCGCCGAATCCGCCGGCTCGCGTCGGTGTGGCGCAGGGCTGGGTGCGCCGGTATAACCGTCGGTAAAGCGCAGCAGGTGCGTTCGGTGAGCAGCGCCGTGAGGGGCCGAGAGAGGGCGAAAGAGCGCAAAAAGAGGGACATCGGCGGTCGCGCGTCGTCGGCGGCTTCCGTCGTGTGTTCAGGTCCCGAACACGTAATCCAAAGCTATTCTCCCCTTTCACGGATTCTACGCTGTTTCTCTCTCTCTGTCTCTCTCCATCGTTCGGCGCACGAGCGCACAACTATATTTTGTTCGGGGCGTCCGAAGACCTTTGAAAATCTATCGGTCCGAGTATCGGTCACGATAGACACGCGCGCTCGGAGCTCTCTAATTCCGCTCCCTTTGCAGTTTCGCGGAGTTGGATTCCCGGCTGCTCTCCTCTCCCGCCCCCCGCGCCTCCGTCTCCTACTCCGCCGTCCCTAAACAAGCTGCCAGTATATGTATACGCGGAACACGTGAGACTATGTACGCGCATTGCGTCGCGCGCATACACGGCGCACGGACAGTGTTGAATGGCGCATGCACGAACCGAGAAGATATACACAGTGGGAAGCAGAGCTTGAAATCCTAGAAGCTCCCGTTACGAAATGCTTCGGATGAACAAATGGTGAAGCTGCTGAACCCCTCTCCCCCCCTTGCCCCTCCTTCCCACCCCCCACACGCGTGTGCCTTATTCATCCCCCGGTTGCTCGGCAACGATGTTGCGTATTAGACGAGTATGGACTTGGACTAGCGGGACGATATCGCGCAATTACCGGAATTGGACGCAATGTCGATTTCCTCGACTGTAGATTGACGAGTCAATGACGGAAGCACCGAATTGCAATTTGATTCTTCAAAATGTAAAGCCCCGAAATGCGGATTTTTTTACATTTTTTCTGCGTGATTCGCGAAAAGCTGAATTATTTTTTCTTTTTGATTCGCGAAAAGCTGAATTTTCTTTTCTTTTTGATTCGCGAAAAGCTGATTTTCTTTTCTTTTTGATTCGCGAAAAGCTGAATTTTCTTTTCTTTGTAATTCGCGAAAAGCTGAATTCTTTTTTAGCATTTCGTTTTGGTACGCGAAAAGCTGATTCAAAAAAATATATTTTTTACGTGAGAAGCTAAATCTTTAATTATTTGAATAGTTATCTAATGCTTTAATTTATTAACTTTATTTAAATGTCCCTAATTATTTTCAATAATATTGACAAAGGAAAATATCGATTTCTAAATTATTGTTTTTATTATTATTATTATTAATCCTAAGATAATTCAATAAAAAATTAGGATATGTAAGAAATTTGTTTTTCCGATTTTTCGGATTTCACGTTGGATTCCTTATAGAGTTAGAAAAAAACGTGCGCGAATGTGTGCAATACTCGTTTACAAACCACCCTACTGCTTTGCGAGCATAAATATGTATTATATAACTATACTATAAAATACATATGCATACACGTATATATGAATGCATAAAGGTAGTTACGTGGTTCACCGTCGAGTCATGCGATACGGGTAAACGATACGCGTATGAGAAGCATCATCAGCGGCCGGTGTACCATAACTTCCCTTTCTCTTGGTCCTCCGCTATGCATCAAGTTCATGTGGTGAAGCTGGGATCGGTTTACTTGCAGAATCCTTAGTGGATATTGTAATACCGAGCCGAATCGCTGAGCAAATCATATCGTATGGCCGCATATCAATGGGATTAAATTATTAATTCTTAATTACAATTATTATTAACGAATGTTTTAGTATTCAATTCCTCAACGTGACTGAGGCACAAAGGATTTGTTTTCTATACTGAAGATGCATTCATATTATTTACGCATCAGATTTCAATCTTTTTGAGAATAAAGACATAATGTTATCACACAAATAAATGTTGCAAAGAATCATTTTCCGCTTCAAATATTTTTCTTAAGATTTTCGTCTCGTTAAATGCAAATAAAAATAATGTAAGCCCAAAGCTATCACTTTCATCTTCTAATACCTAGTTTTTAAAAAGATTTTCGTTCAGTTGAATGTAAAAAATTGGTAATTCATAAAATCATAAAACGATCTGGTGTTTAATTTTCTAATGATTTTTTCGGATATTTTCCAGATAGCGCAACAACGTGTTCCTGGTGCGGACGTCCAGGTGGCACTTGGGAACCAGGGAACGCTCCGCTGTCGTTCACCCTGACAAGCAGCAATTCCGGTCGCTTTTGCAGCGAGGCCTGTTTCGCCGCTGGCAGAAGAGCCGCCTTCAAGCGGGCAAGAACCTGCGATTGGTGCAAACACGTTCGTCACTCGGTCAGCTACGTTGACTTCCAGGTAACTAGCCGCGCAGATCTTCAGCATTCATTGACGAAAAACAGTTGATCGAAAAGCATCATCAAAGCTGTTATTTACGAAGCTATTTCGTTTATTTATAAAGCTAGTTTTTAAATGTTATTTATTAAGCTGATTTATTTTTTCATTTTATTTATAAAGCTATTTATTTTATTTTTTCATTTTATTTATGAAGCTATTTATTTTATTTTTTCATTTTATTTATAAAGCTATTTATTTTATTTTTTCATTTTATTTATAAAGCTATTTAATTCATTTTTCCATTTTATTTAAAATCTATTTATTTTAATTTTTTCAGGACGGCGAGAGTCAGCTTCAGTTCTGCAGCGACAAATGCTTGAATCAGTACAAGATGAACATCTTCTGCCGGGAAACGCAGGCGCACCTGGCGCTTCACGGGCTCCCGACGACGTTACCAGCGTCCAGCGCCTCAACCACGGGAGCCGGGCTGATAACCCCGGAGCTCTGGCTGCGTGACTGCCGATCGCCGCCGCCGAGTCCGCTGGAGGAGAACCTGATAGTCGACGACGAGCCGGTCGGGGCTTCAGGACCATCGAACTCGGCTCCCGAAACCGAGGCGGATAAATATCCCGCGTCAAAGTCGCGCCTGGACTCCCGAGTCGCCAGCGAGGCCGCGGAGGAGCGAAATTCCGCCTCGATACGCGCGATCGTGCGGACGTTCGAGGATTCCCGCGACCGGGCCGACGACACCGACGGCGACACGTGTTTCGACGGCGAGAACGTCAAGGAGGCGATCAAGGAGTCGCTGAGGGACGAGGAGCACAGAATCCGCTGCCGGGAGTCGAGGCTGGAGGCCGCGCGATCGAGGGACTGTCAGGTGGACGTGGAGGCCACCGTGTCGATAGCCGAGCGCTCGGAGAGTCTCGGCCGGTCCAGGGAGCTCATCGAGGTCGACGTGGTCGGCTACAACTCGTCGAATTCGCCGCTGAACGAGTGCGCGGCGCCCGAAGCGCCGGAAGTTCGCTGCGAGCGAAATTCGCTTCACGTGAAGGACGTGAAGAAATTGCTGGCGAACAGCGGCAGCCGCGGTCGTCACTATCCGCGGCATCCGCGGCAGCGAAGAGTCTCAAGATCTCCGCCTTGGCTGATCGACAACAATTTGCGTCCCCAGCCGCAGATTTTCTGCAGGGATCGTCAGCCTTACGGCGGGATGTTCGGTCAGCGCGGTTACTCGCCGCCGCCGCTTCCGAGGCTCGGCCACTTTATTCCCGCGAAAGGCGCCGCGACGCCGACGATGGGACCTCCGCCGCATTCCACGCAATCGAAGGGCCTCGGTCAGCAGCAACAGCAGCAGCAGCAGCAGCAGCAGCAGCAGCAGACGGCGACGCTCCTGCCGCCGGTGACCGTGCTCGTTCCCTATCCGATACCGATACCCATTCCAATTCCGATACCGATACCGATCCCGCTGCTCGGGAAATTCTTCGCCGACGCGAGGACGAAGAGTCCGCAGCGGGAGACGCGGCAGCAGGCGGACGCGCCGCTGCCCGAGGATCTGTCGCAACGTGGAAAGACCACGACCACTAGTCAGTCGCCGAGAAATCAGGGACGGAACTCGCCGGTTCCGCTGGTCTCGGCGAGCCGATCGTCCTCGCTGGACTCGCCGCTCGCCGGCTCCTCCGTCACCGCCGCCGTCGCATCTGCCGCAGCTAATACTGAGGACAGCAGCGGCAACGGATCGACGGGCGCGAGGAGCAGCGCCTCGCGGCCCCTCAGGAAACGGAGACGCGCGCCCGAGAGTTCGGACGATCCGGAGATGCATATCAACAAACGGAGAGGCAAATTCGTGCCGGTCTGACACGTTACCAAGGGCGCGAGCTGTACAGTACGCTGATTTTTTTTTTGTTCCCGGCGATTTGTCTCGTTCCTCGACGAGCGGTGCTACTATAGTAAACATATTTTTCACGCGGATTTTTTTTTCTTCTTTTTTTCGGTTTCGATCTCGGCCGCCGGAGAAACGACGTGGCCGCTGTTTGTGAGAGATCTTTCGGGCGCGGCGAGAAACCCGCGGATTTTGTCCTGTAGAGACCGAGAAATCAAATGAGATTTGTGAAGGGATTTGTGGAGGCTCCACGAGGAGGAGAAGTGGATGAAATAGAGCTGGAAACGTTAGGAGCAAAAACAATGAGATGCATATACGGAATTTAAAACACAAAAATGCAAGAAGTGGTAGAAGTACCGCAATTTCGTGCTCAATTTACCCAAATTTTATAAGTTTTTAGCGCGCAAACCTTCGGGTCGTTGTAATCTCTTTTAATGTACGAATTTGCGAATGGAAAGTTCGGTACCATAATTCCCTGGATTCTTCTTTAAACAGATATTTTACGTATATTCGCGTCACGAGTGGTGAACACGAATATGTGTATTACTCGTATCGAGAGTTGCGTGGAATAACTAACGAAGACGCGACGCCCGTCAATAAAGTCCCGACTACGATGTATAGATATAAAAGTTACGAGTTAATTGACGGATACCGCGAGTTATTATGGTATTCCACGAGTCCGTCGATATATCATTCTGGGATAGCCGACAGATACGTAGGAGGATCAAGACCTTCGAGCCACCGCAAACACATAACACGTATCCGGATATACAGCTCATATACTTCTCCTCCGCGTTGGCCACGAGTCCGCTGAAAGGGTGCACCGTGTTTTACGTTTGTAGATTCGCGACACGTGTAACCGCGTCGCGAGCCGTCGTAGCGACGAACGGAATAGTCATAACGCGATGAATGTTTAGCTCTAAGACGTTGTTTTTGTCTATCTGTGCTGAAACTTTAGGGGCGACGTTAGGCCCGGAGTCTGCATTTCACGAGAGAACTGACAGAGTTTTTTGTGAACTCAGTAAAGATTCACGTTTTGTTCACTTCTGACTTTCATCGCCCTCTTTTCTTTCCCAAAACCTTTGATTTGTCGTACGATTTTTTCCTTGCGAACGTAAAGTTTGCGTTGCAAATTTGGAGTAATTCGGGAGATGTTTCGCAGCTGTTTGGTTCGCCTCGCACCAAGGGATATTCAAGGGAACGCGGGTGTTTATATTGTACGAAAAAATATAATCTCATTGAGTCTCGAACGTCTGCAGAACGTAATGGAACGTACAAATCGAGGTGAATTCGCTCATTGGTTGTAAAGATCCCAAATCGAAATGGTGCCGTCCTTTCCGGCGGCGGCCATCAGGCCCTTGCTGCTGTACGCCTCGACTTTGCCGGTCGAGTAGGCGACGTCGTGGATCGCCGCCTTGTGCTGATCGAGCACGACGAGGGGACGCAGAGTCTTCCACGAGAATATTCGCAAGCGTCCGTCCCAACCGCCGGCGGCGAAGACTTTCGCGTCCGGCCGCGAAGCGATCACCGATGTGCCGGGATTCTTGAGAGCGATCGACGTTTTCGCCGTCAGTACGTGACTCTTGTTCATCTCGAAGATCTGAAATTCAATCGTTATCTGTATAAGAGACTGCACAGCATTTTTTTTTTTCGGAGAGTCTAGACGTCCGGATACCGTACGAATTGTGTTATATTATTCGTTCGAAAAGTCGTAAAAATTCACGTCGCGATCTCGACTGTACACTTCGTATGTTTCGTGAAGTAGGAGCTGAAAATTTCCGCTTTGGTGTTATATGTATACGTATAACGTTTTAAAAAGGAAGACCCGTTAAAATTCCTTACTAAGGTGAAAAGCTAAGGTATCCGGTTTAGTACTGTATATTTTTAAAGAGAAAATTGTTAAAATTCCTTACTAAAGCGGTAAATTTCTGCTTTAGTAAGTTTTTGTGAACGAATACGTCGTGTATTATTCGTCCAGATAATTGTTTTTTTAATTAATTTTCAATTTCTGATGGACGAATAATCGTATATTATTCGTCCAGATACTTAAAAAAAATATTTTTCAAGTTGTAATGGATAAATAATCATATATTATTCATCCAGAAACATTTGCAATGGATTTAGCAGTTTAACTTAATGAAAATCCGTACTAGCGATAATTCAGCCCCTTTCCGGACGAATAAAGTACACATTTTCGTCCGGTATCCGGACGGCCAACCACAGCCTTTTTTTCATCTGGTCGCTTATCGCCCCATTTATATTCTGTAGCCGAATAAATTGGCGGGTCACCGACCTCCAGTTTGTCGGACGGACTTCCGATGATTCCGCGCATCCAGTAATTGTCGAAATTAATCGCCATCGGACAGTCGCCGATCTTCAGCCAACTGACGACGCGTCTTTCTCGGGTATCCCAGACCGCGGTGTGTCCGCTCTCGTAGCAGACGAGCGCGTACGCGTTCTCCGGAAAATTCATGCATTTTACGGCCATTACTTCGCCCAAGGCCATCGGACTGTCGAAAGTCGACGAATCTAATTTATATACAATATCAAAAGTCTTGAGGGACATCGCGCCGATCGTCGAGTTCGGAAGCGGTACGAGCAGAGTGTCTTCTCCCAACAACTGACATCTGTGGGATACAACGTTCTTACTATGTATCCGTGCATGTATGTTTTTTTGTTTCTATAGACGTCGTATCGTCGGTAGCGGGAATCGTCATTCATTAGAACAGTAAGTGGTTGACCTGCAGAAACCGCAGTACGAGGTGTCTATAATTTGCTCCGTTATCCAGTTGGATCCGTCAGCGCTCCAAATGTTTATAGCGCCGCCTTTTCGCTGACTTATCAGCCGCTCCTCCGCGAGCTTCAACGAGATGCACGGTTGCGTGTTTTTTCCTAATTTTAAGGTCTCGCGGTTTTTCTGCAAAATCGTAATTCAATTTTAGTTCAGATGGATACAGAAAATAGTGCTAATTAGAAAGAAAAAAATATCTAGATTTCCTTGATTTTCATATTGTTTTCCACATAACATTTTTATCACTAATGTTGAGTATACATTTTCCAACTGTTTTGTTAGAATGATTAATTGCATAAATAATTTATAACTTCTAATTCACTTTGTGATTATGATAAAAATATCCATAATCACCTGCATAAATTTGATACAAATTTGAATTAAAATCGACTAATAATTTTCCACCGCAATTAGTTTATAAAACAATTTTTTAAAAATTAATGTCCAATTCTGACCCAGATGAGTACAAAATTCCACAATTTGCAGTTAAGATTCTGCAGGAATTTTAGGTGGCATCCTACAGGTTTACTGGTAACAAAATTATTATTTGAATTTCCATGAGATGCAAATGAAAAATTCTATTTCATTTAAATTACTGTTACTTCAAACTGTACCTAGATTATTTTCATCAGAATAATGAGACCATGACTGACCTTCAGGTCCCAAATATGAATGTCTCCGCTCTCGGTGCCAGCATAAAGATGTTCTATATAAGGTGAAACTTTGAAGAGAAGACTGTGCACCGGCCCCATGTCCCCTCTGAGCAAATATGTTGGATCTGGTGGGAGAATTGCCATCGTTTTTGTTGCCAATGTGACAATTCAAACGAAACTTAAGGTGGCAAACCGCTGCGATTGGCCTGTGCACAGTTGTTGTTATTGTTGTCGTTGGACAATCGTAACGTCAGCACAGTGAAGAAGGCGGGAGGAACACGAGACGTCGTATCGTGGCGGCTAGAAAGCGGAAAAATCGTGAAGTCAACCGGGAATCCGCAATTCACAGGGCAAACACGATTCGGCTAATTGTCGCGTCGCAATTTAATACCTACTGCCTTAAATAATTCGTGTGGATCGACGCGTCGTAAGAACCTCCCGTCTTCCGCGCATCACCAGCCAACGACGCAGCGACGATGGTGCATGGATGGAAACGGCAAACTAACGCGTCGATCGATCGAACGCACCGGCGTCACGTATGACGCGGTAGACAGACGAGTTGATTGGGAATTTGCGTTCTACGCTGTCGTGTTTCGTGAGGCCGACACAGTTGTGTCGTATTATTTCGCGACTACTGCTCGAACGTGGGAATCGGCTTCAGCCCAGTCGGCAAATTACTGACAGTCGGTAAATCAGGACTCTTCATTTTTTTCAAAAAGAGAAAAAGCGGTCAACATTATCGACACGCAAGTCTGAAATATTTAAATAAAAAACTCTGTCGATAAAACAGGGAACCGACGTATCACCCAGAAACGTTTTTTTCTCCCATGGATCGCTGGCTGCGCGTCACGCTTATTGGGTCACAAACCGAGTACTTTGGGTGGTACATCGCAGCTTTCAGCACCTCGCGAGCTACTCGAGCTGCCCACGACATCGATATATTTATCTGTCAGAAATTTAATCAAACGGCAGTTTCTCGCAGTTTTCGACCGAACCCATCAACGAGATTGAACAAGTTCGAAGCTGCAAGTCCGCCACACACGACTCCCGCGGCTACGTGCCACTCGGAGCATAATGTTCATTTGCTTAACGCGAAAGAACCCGGGGTTGTCACGCTGCCGCGTGTCAATCTTCCTGGGCAGGTTGCGTAGGTCGGTGGCCCTCGGCACTCCACCTCTTTTATGCGACGCCAGCCAATGGCGCGGGACGTTCCCTCGCGCGGTTTTTTTTTCTCTCCTTCCTCCCTCTTTTTATTAAGCGAACTATAGAGTCCAACGAGAGTGCTTCGTTTACCCGGGGCGTTCGACAATATCTCGGCAAAAGCGGGCGGGTGTGGGCGTGGAAAATAAATTGCCGCTATCGCGAACAAAGCTCGGTAATACGCTCGTGTTTCGGCTGAATGGAATAATAACAGTGCAAATACCGACCGCGTCGCGCGCCCCCTGCACCGCAAATCCCGCGTTGATCGGAATGTGTTGCCAACATAAAAAAATAAAAAATAAAACAAAAATAATTTCGTGAGATTAGACATATTCGCAGTTCCAGAGGCGAAAAATTGCAAAAAATAATGTACTACAAAGCTAGATTTTTGTCGAAGGATAGATTGGACGTGAATCGGCTGAGGCATTTATTTTTTATACATATATACTCATTTATGTCAGAATCTCTGGTTATCGGTTAGATCTGGCCACATCGGGCAGACGTCGAATTATACATATCCACAATGAATTTCACAATAACATCATAATTCCTTATATCTTCATATTTGTTTTGTTTGTTTGGTATCTTTTTTTTCTTCTTCTTCTCCTTTAATGGCATTACATCAATCATTCATTTTGGTTATTGGTAAGGTATAAGTTTGTTTGTTTGTTTTTTCTGCTTTCACTTATATCATTCGTTATAGTAAAATATACACATAATTCATATTTATCGTAATAATATCGTATTGATATAACATATCGACTTTTTAAATATCAACAATTGCAAGCTATCTAGTATAATCATTTCATTTTTGTCCGAGACCCTTTGCTTCACCGCGTTTCTCGAAAGTGCCGTCTGCGCGACCTCGCGGAGACAAACGTAACTCTCTATCTCCCTCTTTCACTCTCTCTCTCTCTTTCTCACTTTCGCTTTCTCTCTCGGTTATCGTGCGGAGCGATAATTTTTTTCTCTTTTTTTTAAACTCAGTGATTGTTTGACACAGTTTGGTAAAAATTAACGATTAAACAAATATATTGTTTGTTTAGCGGAAGTCATGTTTGCACTACTTATCACCTAGAGACCGGTTAAAACGATGTATCAAACAATCGAACTTCGTACTTGGATCAAAGTAAGAATCACGAGCTCGCCACCGACAGATCACTCACTGTTTCGCTTCGTCCTCATTTTCCTTTTTTTTTAATTCTCTGATTCAAGCTCCGAATTCGGTTTTACAAAAAAATTGTCCTGATGAATCAAGGGCCTCTACACATCTCTCGTGTTGTTTTCATTCGTGGAATTTTTACTCATAAGTACCTACGGGGTATCAAGGGGGACGGGGTCTGGGAGGTAAGGGGGGAAGGGGGCGGGGGGGGGCGGGGGAGAAATAGATTGACATGTAGACTCTTTGAATTATATAAATTCAATTGATTGTATCATTGTACACTTTGCAGACGATGGCTGTAGTTATTAATAATCGCTATATCTCTCAACATGTTGATTCGAGTTTCGGAGGTGACCGTGTTCATCGTCACGTTTTTTTTTTCTTTTTTTTTTTAATTGGGTGTGAGCAGTCTTTAGATGGAACGAGGAAATATATTTCATACCTGACCAAACTTAACGATTAAGAGGGGGGAATGTTTTTTTTTGTTTAAAATTTACGAGGAAACGATTGAAAAAAAAAAATTCAAAACGATCACGGATTCGCTGTTACCACGTTTTTATCAATTATTTAATGATTTTTTAAAATATTTACAGGGACCACGAATTCAGATGGTTTTGGGGAACGATGAAAAAACCACTTTGCCTCATCGTCTTAGGTCCAGTCGAAGTCTCAGTAAGAATATCGGAATTTGCACATTTAACGTATGGTAAATGTTTAATTGAAAAAAAAAAAAAAAAAAAAAAAAAAAAAATCCTGATCGCTGTTTCAGCACTCGTCGTTCGTGGCTGCTTAACGCAAGAAAAATTGTATAAAATCGTACGGTTTTTTTCTCGGTAGGCTGTAATTTTTTTCTGGGCTCCAGTCGCACGTAACAAAATTGTCAATAAACATACACGTGGCCCCCGTGACGAATCTTAATCCTAGAAAGTTCAAAGGGGAAATGACAATCATAATGACGAGTCTGGGTAACAGGGTGATCGCGAATTTATCGGGGGGCTTCGTAAGAATCGTTTAGCAGTCACAATTAATGATTATTTTAACGACGGCGGTGGAACATCCAGTCGACTCGACTCGCCCGACCCCACGCACCGGTGTCCGGACACCGGTTGAACCCGTCGTTAAAGATTGTCATCGGCTCTCTTGTTTATACCCTCGCCTCTTACTTTCTTTTCTCCCTGTCTCTCTGGCTCTCACGAGACAAAACGTCCCCACACGTTTTTTTCACAATTGTAGACAAAACATTATTTTTTGTTTTTTTTTCTTCTCAATATTACACGACTATTATAATGTTAAACAATTGTATTTTCGAATAAAAACCGAAATAAAATCGTATCTTTATTTTGTCAATTTTTTTTTGGTTTTGTTCAATACGAGGATTCGATAGGATTAAAAGTTAACGCCAAAAAATGTCGCGTTGGCTAAGCGCGACTCTTACACGGTTACAGCTCGTCGAGTCGCGCGCTCTCGTTTCACTCTTTTTTTGCTGTTCATTTTCGCATTTCGTGTGAGCAGAGGGCGTCGAAAAACCCAATTAGCGAGATGTTCGAGAACGATGTTTAATGTGAATTGAAAATAAAATTCAAGTTTCAGCAATGTTTGACGTCTCCTTGGCGTCCTGGAGGAAAAACGATTAGACGGTAATTTTCGAATAACAAACTCAAATTTTTTACTTCGAGCGACGCCCGTGCTTTTCGAGTGTTTTTCACTTTTTGTTGTTGTTCGATTTTTCCATCGTCTCGAACGCCCGGGAAAAACTTAATTAAATGTTGTGTGGTTGTTTGACTTTTGCCCATGTGGAGAATAAATTCAATCGCCACGTGTAATCTTCAATTTCTTTGTAAATTTTCCCCGAGCGTTTTAACCATATTTTTCGACGCGTGCCACTTGCAATTATTATTCCGTTACGTTTATTTTACTTCTTTGCTGACGTGAGACTGTTAATTCTTATAATCTAGATAAGCAGGTACATAGACAGGTTTCTTTGGAGAGTGTTTAAGATCCGGTAAAAACCATCGAACTGCGCATACTTAAATATTCCTCAGACGTGGAAATTCGAGAGCCCTCGTTAACGACACGTTTAAATTCAAGAGACTGTGTGTTTTTTTTATAATAACCCCCAATGGACATTAGTATCGTGAAAACCACAAACTTTCGTACGTCTAGAAACCAAAGACGAGAACACGAAAGAAAAACACACACACGAATATTTATATCTCTGAGGATCTTGAAGTTCAGTCGAAAAATACAGCTTTATATTTCTGAATGGCCCGGCGGACCTTTAGGAATTTTCGTAGTTCACCTCCTGCGCGCGCCCTTCAACTTTCTCTCTCTCTCTCTCTCACTTTCCGCACCCTTTTATTTTTTTTATTTCTCCCCTTTTTTGGCTCGTCCGTTCTAGCTATTTCTATAACGTAGGTATATAGTACTTAAATTTCTTCTTTTTTTTGGTTTCTTTATTTTGTTTTGTCTTACTGGCTACTATACTTTCGTGCAGTTTAATTTTTTTTTGTTTGTTTTCCTCTCTCGAGTTTTGTCGCGATTGCGAGGACCGTCTGGAGAATTACGAGCTTTTATTGTTAAGTCTTCGTCGGTGTAGAACGGTGGACACCGCGATTATGCGAACCGCGCGAGAGTGCGGGTGGCGCACCGGACGTATGTGAACGATTCAATGCGTTTTCACGAGAAAAAACACCCTGTGAGGATAGGCCACTGATCCGTACAAATAGGATTGGGAAATTTCCTTTTTTTTATGTTCACGATCAAACGAAACGACGGTTAAAGTTGCGCGGTCTGGGGCGACTTCGGTCGTGAAACGTGATAAAAACGGCGTATAAGCTCGTCATTGATTTGACAGTATTGTCGAGAGCCGCGTGGCGCGATTTTGCACATGAAAAAGTCAGATAATTCACGTAATGTTTTCGCTCAAAGCCCTTGATTTTTAATAATAATAATAATAATAATAATAATAATAATAATAATAATGAGACAGAATGATTTTGAAACAGCGCTTAATTTGTAGGTGAATCCTCCAAGATTGTTCCGAACATATGAACATTTTTTTTTATAATTCAAAAATAAAAAATTAATCGTTTCAATAATAATAATAATCAGAAAGAATGATTTTGAAGAATTTGTATGTGAACCCTACAAGATAGTTCTGATGTATGGAAATAACATTACATTCCATAAAAAAACGTGCCGTTATTTCTCTGAGCATGAGAGTAAATATAGGCTTAAGCAAAAATAATAACAAATTGTCTTAAAATCGAATGTCTTGGCTTCTCCAATTCCGCGCATTAACTCGAAGTAAAGTGGTGCAACGTACTCGCAATCACGGAAAAATAAAGACATGTATGGTGTGCAACAGCTCTGTCGGTGGGGCGAGGACAAAAGTTCCCTTCACCCGATGAATTCGATCGATACCGCGAAATATTCCGTACGAATGTATAACATGAGCAAGTGATAATTTGGCTTTTGTTAAATCGAATTAGCGGAGCAATGAAGACGTCGGACCAACGAAACGACAAATGTCCCACGTAGATACTATCAGAAAAAATTCGTTAAAATGAAAACTGCATCGACAATTGCGTGTATATATATAATATATATATATGTGTGTGTATATATATATTTATATTTTTTAGAGCAAGCATAATTGATAATTATCGTTGTCAGCTTTGTGGAATTCCGTTCAGTATCGTTTCTCGAAACGATAAATTGGAACGAATCCGCGGATGACAACGATAATCACGATTGTCCTAGATACATGACCATTTTCTTTTCTTCTAATGATAGTCGGTGTCGACGAGCATTTTACGTTTTTTCTCCTCTTTTTTTCTCATTCCGTCATTGTTTTTTTTCTTTCTTCTTTTTTTTTGTTAAACATCGTTCGCGCAACAGACACACATTCGTCTCAGAGAAATAAACGAACCGAAAGATCCCAACAATATTGCGAATACCTGCGCACGTGAACTCCGTGAGCATATTTCGTGGAGCAGCTTATGAATTCTAATAAAAATAATACTATAGGCCAGCTTTTTTTTCCCTAATCCGAGAAAGGAATTAACACCACAATTGACAGTATCGATGGTCGCATTCTTACTATTGCCGTCGTAGAATAGCCGATTACTAGTCAGTTAAAACTCGTCTTCCTCTTATCTCCTTAGCAATGATTACTTAAAGAAATATTTCACGACAAATAGATTGGTTTTTTTTTCTTAAACACCGACGACGATAGTAAAATCGATCTCTTCGTTCATCATGACATGGACGGCGAGGGGGACGCGGCCGACACGCCGTCCGAATCGTGCGCGATCGATCGCTCGGTTCGTCGGTCGTTCGTCGACGCCTCTGTGTGTATAATCTTTTTTAATTTTTTTTTGCGCAATCGAGCGCGCACGACTCTTCGCGAGTCTCTCGTTCGCCCTCGCCGAGTCGTAGAAATGTTATGACGTTAATACAAGTACGACGAAACGCAAGGAAAAATAAAAAATAAATATTTAAATATTATTCACAGCTCTATCGGCCTACTTAGTCGCAGTTTTTCCTCGTCTCCTCTCACCGAGCTCGACGCTCGAGCTCCAACCGATTTCACATTCTATCCGCGCGGACCGCGCTATACCCGACTCTCTCTCTTCCTCTCTCTCTCTCTTTCTCCTCATCGCCTTATGATATTTCAATTTCTTCCAATGAAAAAACTTCTATAATCGGAGTTCTCGACGCTCGAGGGACTTCGACGCGTCGACGGTAAACTACATTCTGAAACATATAGGTGTCTTTTTTATTTTTTATCATTATTATTCTTTTTCTTTTTTTTATATATACCAAAGATATATGTACTATAGTCTGAAACGTATATATGCTCTATCTCTCCCTCTCTCTCTTCCGTCTCTCGCCTCTTTTTGAATTGCTCTCTCGTCGCTTTTTATTTCCCTCGTCTCTTCTTTTTTTTTGTCTCTGCTTCTCTCGCGTCGAATATGTTCCTTTCGCCTCGGCCTCTGCGTTTATCAAATTCACGGTGACGACTCGAGAAGCCGCTCGCAAAATCTCCCTCGATTTTTGCCACGATGCGGCCGTCGCCACGCCGGCATCACACATTACAAACTGGCCGCCGCTCTTTTATTACCACTATAAGTACTATCGTTTATTCCTCTATTATCGTCGCGCGATAAATTAACTTTCGTATCTGTTTTATTAATACTCGAATATAAGTTTTATGCGATCGGATGAACGTTCAGAGACATCATACGGAAATCGATGGTTTGATTTTTGGCGTCATTTGTCTTTCGACTCTTCTCTCTCTCGCATTCTCACACATTTTTTTTCTCTCTCTCTCAATCTCTCACCATAGTCATCGTCGTTTCATAGTCCTTATTACAATCTCATTCTTCTACAATATCATAACCGTCCGGTAATTCTCGCGATTCGCCACTGGTGGGATGAAACGGAATGAAGTACATGAAATGCCGACGATACGCGGTCTTCTATCGAATCACAATCAGCCAAGTGCTACGGGTTAGAGGGGGTCGGGAGGGCGGGGGATCCTGGGAGGTTTTTGGGAACGAGGGAATTTTCGGGAGCAGAGTAATGTAAAGGACGTATGTATTGTCGTATGTATATAATTAGGACATGTATGCACATACCGTGTACACTCGGTGTCAGTCTGTATAATCAGTCAGAAGATGCGGTCGCGCGATTGAAAACTGCCTGCGAGATGTCGCGACGAAAATTCGCGAGGGAGGCGCGTCGTGAGGGAGCAAAACCGGAGGGACCGGAGAGGAAAAGCAGGAGAAGAAGAAGAAAAAAAAGAGAGGGAAAATAAGAGGACAAAATAAAAGTCGAGGGATCCGGGAGCTCGTGGAGAGTCCAAGTTTCCTCGGAGTTTGATAAGCTCTTCGGTTAGAGCGAAGTTTCATAATATACAAGACGGTCCGCCCTTTTCCGTATCACGGTAGATTAGCTCGACGTTGGAGTCGCAGAATTTTAAGCACGTGTGGTTTTCCCTCTCACCCTCGGCCGCCTCCTCGGGAAGCCTCTTGCACTCTCAGACGGCAATTTATTCGGGGCCCAACACCAACCGCGGTAGCATAGGAAGTGGCGGGATACGGAGCGGCGGGAGCGTCGACGACGTTACTTTCCGCCAGGGTCGCGGGGACGCGACGCGCATCGCAAGCGGCTCGACGAGCGACGCAAATCGCCCGGCAGTTTTCCATCACGACGACCGCCGAACAGCTAAGCTATAACAAGCTAAACTCAATAACAATAATATATGATAAAACACAGTCAACAGTACGTTCTCAACATTGTACAAGCTTTTTATCTTTTCCTCTTTATCGTTTTTTTTTCGTTTTTTTGGTTTCTTGCATCTCTACGCGAAAACAAATGACTCAACGAAAGACTTTTCTTTTCTTCTTTTTTTTTGGTATTCGTACGAGTGAAAAAATATACAAAATGATATGAAAATTCTTGCTGCATACGCAATTACACAAGAGGGGAGAAACGGTTTTTTCTTACTTCTTCATCTTCTTCTTCTTTTACTTTCAATGACTCTACGACCTAATAGTATACGACGAGAGACTATAACGTACCGTTCATAAATCAACTTACTTAACGATAATTTACATTATAATTATTTTCCTTCTTTTAAGTGCATGTCGCGAGATGCATGTTTGTTTTTTTTTTGTTCAGTCTAGGCTGGTGCGCGTTGCGTAGTTATACGGTATGAAACTCGAGATACAATCGACTGGCCTATGCTGTTGCGATTGATGCGTCTGATCGGTGGCAAGAATTTGAGGAAAATTTGTAAACGCAAAAAATAAGAGACTTACAGAAATAAATGTACAACCGAACGATTTAGTTGCATTTTCGTATTCAAACGCACTTCTGTCATTCTTCTGCTTAAAAATATTAGAATACCTTAATAAATAAGTACTGTACGGTAATAAATAAATAAATAAATAAATAAATAAATAAATAAAAAATTAGGGTAAAAATGCATCGTGATTTTCAAATATAAAAAATAAAATTCTTCAATTAAATTCTACATATCGTCTAAAGCGTAACCGCTTCAAGCGCAATATTCAAGCAAATATTCTCAACGCTTTCCACGCGAACAAATTTTTCCTCGCACTGCAGTCGCGAACCCCGTCGGCACTGAGCGCGAATAAAATCCAGCGTCGCGGGCAATTGACGTAAGACACCCCCAACGAGTCAACACACCAGCCTCAGAGGCCAAGTGATTGTATTTCGAGTTCTAATCGCGGTCGATAAACGAAATTCTTTTTTTTTTTCCTCCATGTCACTGTTAAGCTAGAGAAGAAACACAGCGCTATACGTGTGTAACATCTGACCGGTTACGTTCAAGGTCCGCGGGGCTGGCTTGACAAGGCTAATAAAAGAGATTAGACGGTGGAATGACGTATGTTACATCACGACCCCGAGGGCCGAGGACGGAGGGGCCGAGGCTGGGGCGAGGCAGGGGGGTGGGGCAGCAGGAGGAGGTGGAGGGGAAGTAGGAAGAGAAATATATACGTGGATCGTGTGCGCGCCCTTCCTCAGCAGCAGGGTAGGGTCGGCCTCTCTGACGTACCGCGATAGTGACACAAACGTGAGGAAAGGTGACGAGTCGACCCTCCCCCTCCGATCCGCTCGACCCGACGTCGGGACTGACGGCGACGCGGGAGGCAGGAATACTAAAAAAAATAAAAAATACAGAGAGTAAAACACAGAAAGCCAGAAAATTACCAGAAGGAATTCTCAAGAAGGTCTAACTCGATCGACAGCCGCAGACGTCAGTCGAGACGCCGACGCGAATGTTAATAATTCATAAAAAAAAAGGTTGAGAGAAGAGTGTAAAAGAAAAAACCACAAGAAAAAAAAAAGAAAACGTCTGACGCCAGCCAATCCTCCCGCGATCGCCAGCTCGACGTCACGAGAGACAGCGACACAAAAGATAAGAAGTTTGAAAAAGCAAAAGGAGGAGAAAAAAAAAAGAAAAAAAAACCTGACACGAGCGGACGTGTGGGTGAAAGGACCCGGGTTGCAGCGGCGATACAGCGGCGGTGCCGTCGCTACGTGTCGAGCGATGCGCCGGGGAGATATAAAGCGCGACCGACGTAGGTGCGACGTATATACGCGACACCTGGGGACGCGGATGCACAGGTTGCACCGAGGTGGAAGTAGGAAGCCGGGGAAGAGGAAAGAGAGAAGAGAGAAGAAAAAAAAAAAAAGAAAAAAAAGCGGTGAAGAAAAAAAATACGGATGAAGGAAGTAAAAATAAAAATAAAATAAAGAGAGCAAACCGAGATTGCCGGGGGGTGGGTGGAGCCCAGTGGAGATTCAAGGAGTTTGCGGGCGAAGGTGCATGAATTCAAAGCAGGCCCCCTCCTCCTGCCGCCGGCCCCCCTGGAGGTGGAAAGGAGGAGAGGAAACGCGCCCGCGGGGCTCTCAGGTGGCGCGGCTCCCGATAGCGCGGCCGGATACCGTGGGAGGTATTTTTCGTGCTCGCCGGGAGGGAGGGAGGATAAGTCTGGGGATGGATTCTCCTCGACTCTCTATCCGTCGGTCGCTTCTCTCTCGCGAAAAAAAAGAAGAAAAAAAAAAAAAAAAAAAAAAATACAGACACACTCGGCAGACGGCTGCGCGCACGTACGTAAAATGTGCTACACCCGGGCTACGTGTATGCATATGTATGCGCTTCGTATGATGGCAATGTCCATTGAGTCGAAAGCCTCCCTCCCCCCCGCCGCCCCCTCCCCCCCCCCCCCCCCCTCCGCTTCGCCGTGGAGAGAGAGGAAGCGGCTTTTCTTGCACGCTTCGCCGGGAGACCTAGATCGCGAGACGCGGTCGTTGACCTCTATATATACGTACATATATATATATATATACATGTATGTGTTACATGTATATATCTGTATATACATATATATATATAAGTCTCGCTCTCTTTCTCTCTCTTTCTCTTCCCGGGTTCTCCCTTGCGGCCTAGACCCCCCTGCCCCCTCCCCCTCCGACCCTTCCAACCCCCCCGCCCTCCCCCCCCCTTTTCACTCTATATATTCCCAGGGAAACGACACTATTCGCGAGGAAGCACATCATTACTTCGAGCGGAGCCCGTTGAAGATTTTTCGCAATGATGTCGGGCAGCGGCGATGTCGCTGGTGTCGAGCGTTCGCCAAGCCTCCCCCTGTCCCTCTCGCAAGCCCCCCGTCGCCCCAGCCCCATTCGGGGGTGGCTCAACATCCGAGCCACATTTCCCTGGTTCCCGTTTACAGCGCAGTATGCCCGAGTGACTCTGTGACTGTTTTTCAAATTATCCTTTTCGCGATGGCATAGAGGGGGAGGGGGAGGGGGTGGTGGAAGAGGGGCAGAGGGTGGAAGGGCTCGGTGGGCTTAAGCGAGTTTTAAACTCTCGTGGATGTTATCGAGGGGGACGGAAAGGGGGGCGACTGCCGAGCGAGCCCAACGACTTTCCTGGCCTCTCCTCCTCCTCCTCCTCCTCCGCCTCCCTCGACACACTTGGCGTTCGCTCCACGCTGCTGAGCTCGCACTATAAATTCGCCCGGCGTTTTATTTTTTGTCTCACTCGTACGTAACACATGTATACGGCGCGCCGAGGTTATATGGCGCGGGGATGGGACCGGGGGACGAGGGGGGTGAAGGGGGTGGGGGGCGAAGGAAGGGGGCCGACTCGGTGTATGGAAACGCGGGCACCGCGCGCGGTGCATCCCCGGAAACTTATCGCGGCTACGAGGCTCACAATCCTTTAGGCTCTTTTTCCGTCTCTACTTTGTCTGCCGTTTATAGCTCCCAGCGGTTTCCTTCCCTACCGCCGCCGCGTCTAGTAAGCCGAAAGTAGCGTGCGGTCGTTTTTCGTTTTTTCTTTCGTTTTTTTTTTTAACGATAAATTATAACACACGAGAACGAAATCAGCTAACGAAGAGATAAATATATATATATATACATAGGTATATAGAGTTACCACTTTATACGGCATATCGACCCCCATGAAAAAGTATAAGATGTAGTCGTAATGATAATAATAAGAATAATATTGTACCGTAATAATAATATACAGATATATGTATATATATATATAGCATTGGATGAGATACAAGAATCGATAGACTCGCGACTTATATGTTGTTGTTGTTGTTGCTGCTTTTTTTGTTGCTTTTTCATCCTCATCTTATTCCGCTTTTTTGCTTTGTTTTGTTACGGTTTTTTTTTTGCGTTAAATTTTTTCTTTTTTTCTCGTTTTATTTACACCAATCGCAGTAGGAGCCGCGTTACAAGGAGCTCTATTCCTAATCCGACTAACGACGAACCATCGACTACAATCCTCAAACCTCCATCTAATAAGCGAGCGCGCCCATGTCAAATGGAAAGCCTGATCGAACCCTGATCTTTGTGTAACTTACACGATCGAACTTGATTTAGGTATATAAACCTACACTCTATGCTATAGTCGGAGTCCCAATCGACTCGAACTAACGTAGTATCGAACAGTCGAGTTACAATCGAAATTGTGGTTTCTTTTTATTTCTTTCTCCCCCTCGTTTAATCGTCTTCTTTATTCTGGGTTTTTGGTTTATCATCGTCATTGGTTTTTTGGTTTGGGCTTTTATTTTCTTGTTTTCTTTTACTCTCGTCTGTCTCCTCAGATTTCATACGTGAAATTTTAGTCGCATCTCGAGTGCAGTGCAGGAGGTAATTTGGGTATTTTTTTTTTGGGGGGCGGGACAGCCGCGACGCCGCTCGGTCGTCTCGTCGTCTCGCGCTGTCATTTCGCTTCATTTTCAGCAGGTCGAAATTTGAGTAGAAAAAATCGTGAAAAACAAAAAAAAATCACGTTTGGAGCTCATTGGGAGACTCAAGAATGTTGCATCGAATTGTAGCGCTGATTTGTTTCACAGGTTTGTTCTTCTTTTCTCTGGGCGTTTATCACGATCACCACCAATTTTTAAACTAATCGAAATGAAATTTAAATGACAATCGACCTGGGTAATTTTCAATGCCGCGAGGCCCCGACAACCCTTTCCACATTCGTCGAGTCATCTCGCGTCATTCACTGAGCGATGGAACAATTATTTTTTAGTTTTTAACAATACCGATTAAGTGGTCGCGACACGTAAGAGATTCCAATCAAGAGGACAACGTATTACGGGGAGAAAAATTCTTAAACACTACTTGCGACGAATATTGAGAAGCGATTGTTTGTTGCGATAAATTTTCAATTGATCTTGCGCATCGCGCGGACAAAGGCGCGGATACGGGGAGAGTAATCCATGGTATCGCAGAGAGGGTAGACTTGAGTGAACCGTATCGACCGAATAATTTCGCGCGACTTCGCACGACAGCGAAGCTTTTCATTTGCAACAGCGCGAATTGAGTTTAATTGACATTGACAAGCATTTAATTGACGATAAATCACGGTTATCGCATATCCGGGTGGCTCAGGATGGGCGAGAGTATTTTAAAGATTAATATTTTTATATATAATATATATATGTATGTGTAGTACGTATAGCATATAAGACTCCGCCCAACGCCCGTGCTGCGTAACCAGAAAATTTCGTCTTGTTTTTATCATTCAAAATAAGTTCAATTGAATTTAATTTTTTTCATAATGTTCCCTCGAATCCACCGCGATTTCTCTGTCGATCCAGCCTCCTGGATTCAATCCGCAATATCCCCGCGCTTTGACCGCAAAAAATCATGAAATACAATTTATCACTAGCGTACGGTCTCATCGCGTATCCTCGCGAACGTTGCGTCCGCAACGGCGAATAATTTTGTTTTAAGAATTTGGCGAATCCACAGAACGTACCTTAAAACGTTAAACTTTTTTTGCTTCTTCCTCTTTTTATCTCCGATTACACACGATCATTTATATATGCTTAGAAGTCAACAGCAAATATAATAGCCACCGAATATATCGAGATCCATATATATCGACGTCAACGATTCACAGTCACTGGATTTTTTTTTGGATAAGTATTAACAATTACGTACGATTAGGATTAAGCGAACAATCATGAATTTCGATAAGTCTGTGATATTGACACGTTTTTATTGAATTTTTTTTTTGCGTTTTTCTTTCTTTGCATTTATTACCACTGAGATTTAATTAAAATTCCATCGCCCGCGTTCGCGCGAGTTTCGTCGACTCTCGGGTGTGAAAAGCGTGTCACGACTTTTATAGCGCCCAACGTCTCTCGACTTAGCGCCTGATACTTCGATCTTTTCCAGCGCCGAATTACGCGAGCTAAATTAAGATGGCACGTTTTATCGATTCGTTCACGCGGCCCATTCAGATGAGGCGTTCGGCCGCTGCGAATAGCCGCGTTTCCGAGATGCGGAATAATGCAACAGCGCCGAGCAAATTTAGAATTGGTGCCGCGCATCGAGGTAGAGGCCGTTGATAAATAAGTCCATCAACGAACAGAGACTTCATTTGAATTAATATCTCGTCGTACTAAAAGGAAAATGGTAATTTCGTTTACTTGTCCCACGCGATAATTTGCCTCGGTGGAAAACGAAACAACAAACCCAAAGACGAGTTGCGTCCTCAAATCCTCATTGCTACAATTTTCCAGCAACGACATTTTTTTTATACGGCAACGAATTAAAATAGACCAAAAAAGAAAAAAAAACAAATTTTCATCGACAAAGTCAAAGCAACGGGAAACGCGAAAAGATACAGGAAATAATTTACTGGAGCGTTTCTGCATTCGGGCGAGGACGAATTTGCGAATTTACGAATTTACGCGATGACGACGAGAACGACGACGACGACGATACGTAAAAGTTTGTTTCGCCAAAGGGATAGTTTCAGCTTAGATTTCGGATGGGACGTGCGCATGCACGAGAGGTCCCAAGCCGATCGAGCCAGTGGATAAACTTGAATGAACGCGACTGAATCTTTCGGAGAAACCTCTCGAGAATTATTCTCACGAGTTTAAGACCAAGTTTCGTTCTCTCAAATTGAACGTTTCCCTCTCTCTCTCTCTCTCTCTCTCACCCCCTACCTCCCTCTCTATATTTCCTCCCGACGCGCCGCGCGTATACCATTGGCCTTTATGTAACTACGTATATACATGTATACGCTTTTCAGGACACACGTAGTCACACAGAGACGTAACACGTGAGATATAATCGAACACTGCTGAGTTTTGCAAACGTAAATCGCCGTGTGTTGCCCGGGCTGCACATAGCCGGGGAGTTTCTCCTTCCGCGAACCCAATCGAAACGCGGTCGTTGCCTCCTTCGGGGATTCTCTCGGTAACCGTGCAGTTACGTAAGAGGAAATCAATTGATGGGGGATTCGCCCTGGCGAATATTACGGGCAAAAGGAGAATTTGGTAGTACGCCAAGCAAAAGAGAGAACGAGAGGGAGAGAGAGAGAGAGAGACGGAGATGTCACCGTCTCTCTCTCTCTCCCTCTCTCTTTCTCTCGTCGGGGAAGTTTGCCAAATATTGACGTCGATCGAATGGAACAACCTGAGCTTCGAAGCCTCTGGATACTCGCCGCGAGCTTCTCCGAGCGTCTCCTTCGAAACGACCGCGTTCTCCTGCGCGATAACTGCCGGATACCCTATCTCCCCGCAGAATCTCTTATACGAAATTTCGGCCCATTAACTCATATCCTACCCTGTACTTCTTCCAACTTGATCTCTCACTCTCGGTCGAAATATACTTAATTAAAAATTGCACTTAACGCGGTTGGCTTCGTGGATTTGCACTCGGAGAAAATCGTCGCGGTACCGACGACCGCAGAGGGACGGCTGCGAATTTGCCAATGCGACTACTTTTATGGTAATTATTTGATAGAAACTGCGATAACTGTGGAACAGTAACCGCGATTTGAAAAATAGCTACCGTATCTATAAAAATAACTGCAACATTCCAGCTGTCACTCTGTCATTTCAGTTGCAACCAATGCCACATTTTTCTCTCAGTGCAAATTACTGAAGCGACGCGGCGGGAATGATTCTTGTAAATAAATAATAATGATAATACTTGCGGAATACTCGACCCTCCACTAATCGATGCGATTGAAAGGAACAAACGCGCGGATTTTTTTGTTTTTGTTTTTTCTTCGCCGATTGAGATAAAACCAGTCACTAGCGGACAGTATCGACTACGCAACGTGTATCAACGTTGCGCGATGCGACGCGCGTTGTAACTCCGTTCGGCTCGAATTGCGTCGCGCGAGCAGTGATTTACGAACGGATTCGCGCCCGACGACCGCTCTCGTTTGGCGAACAAAAGGAGTAACAGCACGATCGGTTTCACACGCGGTGCCTGTAATCGGAATACGTCGTTCAACCGACCGCCCCGACAGTCAGCGGTCTGTCCCTCTTTTTCTCGTTCCGACCGAGTGGAAGTCGAGCGCGGTGGGCGTGAATCGTGTCCTTCGAGGCTCCTCGTTAAAATCGCGCGTATCGCGTGTTTTTTCATCTGTTTGCTTTAAACCTGAAATCTGTTCTTCTCAATTTAATCAATCGTGGGCTATGAGGTGAGCGATTAACGAAATTGCGAGATTTTGCGCTCTCAGTCGGAGAGCTCTGAAAAACACCGCCACTTGGATTCAATTTGTCAGTTCTAATTATTCGGCGCGTTTTCTTTGAAACTCTTCGTTTGCTTTTTGTTCGCCCTTCTGACGTTAAACACGCGATCATCGTTTTTTCAAACGAGAAATCTCTACCTCTCAATTTAACTGATCGCGACCACAGGTGAATACGAATGAAACTGCGATATTTGTGCTCTCGACGAGAGTCGAAAAAACGTAGCTTCAAGCGTACATCCACCGATCGTTGGTTCGGACGAATTTTCGTTGGAAAATTCTCCTCCCATCTGCCGTCGAGCGCGCAGTGGATTGTTAATCGTCAAAGTGACTGGTCGATTCGAATTTAGTTGTAATCGCAGATCAATCTCAATAGTAAGTAAAGGCATCAATTTTTCGGAGGTACGACGGTATTCCGCGGTTTTTTGTTTTCACGAGAAAAAGCGACAACTCAGACGGGGCTACGAGGCCTCGAAATTTACGCGCGAGCGGGTCCGCCGGGAGCCTCCGAAAAATCTCGGCGATACGATGTAACAAATAACGCGCGGCTTTAAAAACTATACAGACTAAGTTAATGTAGAATTGACATAACGACTCTGAGATCGAAAGCTACGTAATCTTCAAATCCATACTGCTTCAGCGTGTGTGGTACACGACGTTGGCTTCCTCACGTGTCGATTCGATTCTTCTCCTCCCGTTAGCGTCGGCTCCAATTCGAGTTTGACTCTCTATTCCTCGCGTTCGTGACTTCGTTTCGGTGGATGGTTCGTCCTTGTCGAGTTTTATCATCTTGAATTCGCGCGCACAGAGTTGGGCCCCCCCTCGAGCTCCCGTCGATCGTGTGTGTCGTGTGTGTGTGCTGGCTGGAGGCTGAGTCGATGAGTGAATGAGCGAAGTCCTCGAGAGGCTGCAGCGATCCGTGGTGCAGAGTGCGGCACGGATTATCGCGCCGGACGTGACGAGGGCAAAGGAACTGCGATTTATAACGATGCGGCGAGCGGATCGACGAGTCGACGAGTTCCCGTCGAATTTTCGTTCGCGCGGACTCGCGCGGTTGGTTGTGGCTTTTTCGTTTTGCTGCTGCGGTTCTTCTGTCGGAAACAAGGCTATGAGGTAGGACTCCGGGGCGGTCGTCGGGATATCGAAGTGATGAGTCGGATGCGTTGATAGTCAATGGATCGCGTTGGAGAATTAGCGGCCTCTCGCCCATCGCAGAAGCGCGTCCGCCAGAACGTCCAGATGTGCCTTCGTCTGCGTCGAGAATAAAACAGAGAGAGAGAGGACGTGAATTATTACACAAATTCGGTGAGCACGGGGACGCGAATTACGTGTCGTTGTAATGTGTGAAAAATGGCTCCGTATAAGTGGGTGGGGACACTCGAAGAGGGACGAGCGTGAATTTATCGCTTTCTCGCGCGTTTTGCAGTGAGGAAAAAAACGGGGCAGTATTCTTTTTTTTTGTGAGAGTACCATTTTTATGTGGAACTTTCGTATCAAATCTCGAGTGGATTCCCAGGTGCGAATACAAATCCCGTGCAGTACGACACGGTAGAAAAATCTTGATAGGATTTTAGATGAGAATAAAAATCTTGTATGGGATCCCCACAGAAATTGATAACCTCACATTAAATCTTATACAAATAACTTCTCACCTAAAACCTTTGAAATGATTTAGACAAAAACTACCTTCTGGTAGCTCTGACAAAAATTTAATCTGCGGTATCAACACTTGTAATCAAGAGTGAAAAGTTGACTGCAACCTGTCTGTAAAGTTGCACCGACTAAACACGGTAATCCTCTTAGAAACCGATGGGATTAGGGTAGACACGTCAGTCTCGTTAATAAATCACTGCCAAAGGGTCTCAAATTTACAGTCTTCCTGCGCGAGCTATATAAGCCAAGAACCGTGTACCACGGGCGGGTTACACGGCAAAGTTATAAATGCAGGAGGTGCCTAAAGCAGCCTGGAACATAGTTTAGCCCACCCACCAAAGCGGCCCGAGCTATTACCCTTTATAATAATAATAATAACAGCAATAATGATACCGCACGCGGGTTACGCGTCGCGCATAATATTCCCGTGACTGGGCGCGTTTTAGCGCGAGGGGGAGGGGGCGAATAATTGACTCGGTCGTAACAATCTTGACGCGCCGAAAGCAAACTTCACAGACGTACCCGACTGAATTTAGTTGGCTCGAAGGTAAATTTAATTAAGCTAACTGAATATAGCCGGGCTCAACCTCGCGTGAGGTTGGATATGGCGAAACTCGCGTTTGAACTTGACTTCCATGTCGATATGACGAGTCATATCGTGCATTTCGTCCGCGTTGTGTTCGGTTCGCTTGATTGTATTTAATTTCAGCTACCTGATTATAGCTCGACTCAAGTGTGTCTTGCGGTTGGCTTATTTATACCTCGAATTCTGCAATATCGAATCTGCCTCGTGATGTGAATCAACTGTATCCGACGACTCAGTGAATCCCTCGAAAAATCAAGAACCAGTGTCACGAATGAGCAGTATTAAATTAAGTTAATCCAGCAAAATTTAATTGACCCCTTCTCAATTATTGCTTTCCTATCGACGGACAAATTCCGTCTACAAATTTCCCTCAACGATATTAAACCGCGGACCCTTGGTAATTACGTGTCGCTCGTCCAATATCGTCGAGCCAATTATTTTTATTACGTCGTGCGCCGAATACGTAACACACGGGCAAAACGGAAGCCGTGACGTCGTCGCTGCGTCGTCATTATCTCTTATCAATTTCAGCCGACAATTCGCTTTAATAATACAACGATATTCCGCGCGGTAATAGCTCATATTCTGATCAAGATTGATACGACGCCGGGGGAGACAAGTGAGGGCACACGGTCTGTACGACACGACGCGGTCAGAGAGAGAGAGAGCAGCGTCGTATAGCTCTGTATATTATTAATCGTATATACTCACAGTTTTATAGAACATGCAGTCTTGCCTATCCTCGTCTTCGGCCGCCGGGCAATCGATGAAACCGTCACATAATACGTGATCGTCGATACACCGATATCTGCCCATTCGGTCTGGTGTCGGACAGGCGAATCTCTCCATTCCATCTTCCGACGCCGGGCACTCTGCGAATTAAAAAACAAACGAAAAAAATTGCGTTATTCATTTATTTATGTATTTATTTGTCCGTCGTCTTATGGAATAAATTGGGCGAGACCCAACGTCAACGTTTTTTTTTTTTTGGGATTCATCGAGGGTGTTTTTTTTTATTTTTGGGAGGAAATAAATATTGATGAGCCGTCGCAACGTGTCCCGCAAATTTCTGGGAAGCGGTCCGGCCCCCCTTATGCCCGAGTAATATGTTAATAATACCGCGGCGTCGAGCTGTCAAGGTTAATCGACTTTGCGTCGAGAGTGCTGCACGAAGCTTTTTAACCGGATCTTGTATTGTTCTATTTATTACGCGCAACAGGTAGGGGCGAGCGGGGCACACAATGTGCCATGGGGCACTGTGTGTGCCACGCTCGATATCTCGGAGGTTTGTGGTGCGTAAATAATGACACTTTTCGCCCTGGACGCTTGGCTCAATTGAATTTCGCCGGGTCTTAATGAACCACGCAGGTCGTTGAGAAATAACAACACGTCGTGATGGATTCCGACGAACTGTTTTTCTATCGCCTAAATTTTTATATGTTACAAATATTACAGTAGAACCTCGATTATCCGAACCCTCAATTATTCGAACATTGGCGCGAAGTATACATTGTTGCTTGAATACGCAATAAAGCATTCAAAGTTTTTCAGATGCTTAATTTTCAGATGTCTATCTGAACGTTTTTGAACGTAATATAAATGCAGAAATTTAATATGTATCTACTATTTTTATGTAAAACAAGTGTTATTTACAATGTCGTCTCCAAAAAAACTACGTTTCGATTATCCGAACTTTTAATTATCCGAACTAGTGCCGGTCCCAATTGGTTCGGATAATCGAGGTTCTACTGTATTTGACGACTGTCTTGTAGTTCCTGCTGATCAATTCGTTCAAACGTTATTACGGATACGAAGAAAATTATCTTGACGTAATTTCTCGAGAAAACCGAAGACGTGTAAATAAAGTTTCGCGAAATATTTAACGCCGACGATGACCCCGCAATTGCGAGACGTATAAATAAGTCGCGGTGGAAAGACAACAAACCACGGGGGAAGCGACGAGCCACGAATTATCGTGCTGGTAGGAAAATTATATTGGCGACGAGCACGCAACAAGTACATTTGGCCGTCGGGTGTACACGCCGAAATTCACGAGGATGTTACAATTGGCCCGTGGGATCTAAAAAAAGGTCGATAAATTGTGGACATTGCACGGAGGGAAAGAATGAAACTTTCAAGTTGATTATATCGGAATGTCGCGTGGCGGCCTTTCTCAAGTTTATCAAATTTTTTCTTTTTTTTCGTGCTCGCCGCACGTACCCGGCTCGGTCGTGTCTGACTTGTTACCGCGAAACGCTGAAACCTATATTACACTCCCAACTTGGACTTTCAAAGTTCCGGCGCTCATTGTGCGTCATTGCCCGGCGTGTATAGCGCCTCCTGGGACAACAATACAACAATAATGCGCACGTATATCTCGGAAATGACGTCAATAGTTTTGTGTCGGGTCACTCTTGTGGATTTTCCATCATAGCGTCGCGATGGTCAAGACAAAAGGGGTCACTCGTTGCGCCGTTGAAAATTCTATGTCGCCCCGACTCGAAGGTCGCCTCGGGTGACGGCGAAATTGTCAACGAAAGGAAAAACCAGAATTGTTCCAGATAGAATCGCAAAGTTCCTTGTCGAAAATTTCTGGCAGGACCCAATTAGTCGCCTAACGAACAAAATTGTCGATGCTAAATCGGTCGAATATCGAGATAAACGAGGACTCGTCTCCTCTTCGATTTGTGACCGAACTGTTTATCAATTATTGACGAGCAAATAGCGAAGGAAACGAAACGTGCTAAAAATATCTCTATAATAGTAACCACTTTAGTGACAAGTCGAGCCGTTTACCTTGTGGCAGCGAAAGTTGTCGCGTCGCGAGAGAAAGTTTATTTCACCGAGGTAAATTGACTTTTGTGTTGACGTTAAGTGAATGCAAATAAATATTATTTCGAACGTGTATCCAGCTTAATTGATATATTTTTTTAGTTATGAACTCAATAATTCTATCGATCGTCCAATTCCACTGATTGGCCAACCACCCAAAAAATTATAACCGAATGAAATTATCGTAATCCGCAATTGAAAAAAATATTTCACAAACAAAAAAATGTTATCCCAATGTTCATTTGCCCGAATTAACGAAATTGCTCTGTACCAAAACCCTGACTAAAAAAAATGTAATAATTTTTCTTTCGTTATTTCCCGCTTTACTTTCTCCCCGGCGCTCATTTCTTCAGTCAGTGGATACGTTCCGGGCGCATCAGACGAAAGACAAAAGTTCTCGAAGAGTGCAAATTCCCAGTGCGAATCGCAGCACGCGCCGCCGCGCCTCGGGCGTAGTGCAAAGGTAATTCGACTTTGGAACTTTGATTATCTGCGATGCCAGCCAAGTTGCGCCCGATAAATGGCCACACAATTTTCTTCGTTTTTTTTTTTTTTTTTTTTCCTTCATATACCTACAGGCGGTCGAATGCGTCAAAGGCAGAGGCACCGAAGCTGAAGCCGGGCGAGCAATCCGCTCGCTCAGCAATTCAGTACTCGAGTGGATAACGTTTGCCGCATTCGCCCCCCGGTGTATCTGGCTTTCCATGCTGCGATTATTCACGGTCACCCGTCTTCCTCCGCGCTTGAAACTCCGGCCACGCAGTAACTCGAGACGAAACGAGACGATTCCTCTCTATCTCTCTCTCTCTATTTCTCGTTCCTGCCGGCGAGATATGTTTGGCTATATGAAAATGTCAAACCAATTAGACAAACTATTCCCCGGATTCGAGCTTACGCGCTATATGCGCGAAATCTATTTTCGAGAAGCCCCCGCGAGCGGAACTAGATGGCTAGATCGCTGCGCTTTGACGATTGAACCGCGCATGAACATCGACACGACACTCGAGTGCACGTTATTTGATATCCATATTGGCGAGCGAATTTACGTTGATTGTGCGCCGTCGCCCATTAGCAAAACTTCGCGCTAACAATTTTCACGCCCGAACCGCCAATTGGCTCGGTGAAATTTGCCCACACGAACGCGAGATTACATTGAAAATTTGCGCCGTTAGAGCTCGTGGCGCGAAACGGATTTCTCACCTTGAATCGTTCGCGCGAATTCGAGACGGAAAATTGTTTGATTCCGAGGAATCTCGGCCTACAAATGTTTTTCTTTGTCGCTGATGAAATAATTTATTTAAATTCATACTGGTTTTTCAATCTTTTTTGCTTTGTTTCGTGGACTGAAATGCCATCAAATTTCGTGACGTTGAGTCAGAGAGGGTTTTTTTTTTTTCAGGTAAGAAATAAATAATTTTTCCCACTCTACTATTTCGCTAAACATGAGTTTTCAGTGAACCTGTAAAATATTTCGAATATTGTAAATGTTTCAAATATTTCAAATATTCCAAATGTTTCAAATATTACACATTTTTCAGATATCCTAAATATTTCAAATAATTCAAATATTACACATTTTTCAGATATCCTAAATATTTCAAATAATTCAAATATTACACATTTTTCAGATATCCTAAATATTTCAAATAATTCAAATATTACAAGTTCTTCAAATATTATACATGTTTTAAATATTATAAACATTTCAAACATTACAAATATTTATAAAATAAAAAATGTTAAAAATATTTCACTCACAATTAGCAAAACTTCGTGTTAGCAATTTCACGCGACCGCCTGTCACACCGCCGAGATTTCCGCCTAAACCCGGCCATGAAAAATTCACACATGTAAACTGTTTTCGCCTTCACACGAGAACCGCGACGTTCCAGCGGTTTTACGAGTTAACAGAAGGCCCGGTGAGCGCGGCTCACGCGCGGACACCGTGGGGTGAATATTAAGCCGAATTAAATAGCCGAGAAGTAGAGGGGAAAAGCCGCGAGTCCGAAGCAATTTTCATCCCGCACCTGCCACGCCACTTTGCGTATTTCGCTCGCGGCTCCGGGCGCGGATTTATCTCTCACTTGGAACAAAATAATACTGATCAATTCAGGCGTTCTCTACGCCCCGGCGAATCACCGCGCGTCGGAAATCCCTCGACAGATTTTCCGTGCCGCTCGCCGCGTCGGGTATCGCGCGGATACTTTAAACGAGCTTTCGGCTGGTTGTATTGCTCGGGGTATAATGCCCGGGCTCGGCTGCAATAATCGAAGCGGAAAGACTCGGGGATGAGCTTTGATCTGCCGGCGGAGGCACAGCGCGATTATATAAGAGCAGAATATAGCGCATGCATAATATACAATGCTCGAGCCTGGCCACCCTCGAGGGCCATAGACACCCACGCGAAATAATAACAGTGATGATAATAAATTTGAACGAAAGCGTCTCTGCAGTATTGCAATACATTTGTTTATTTATTCATTTATTTATTCATTCGTTTACTTATTTATTCATTTATTTATTCATTCATTTATTTATTTACTTATTTATTTAGTACGCGCCGAATCCCTTTTATTATATTGTATAATTTATATTCTTCGATAAATAGCAATAATACATTTCTAAAAAGACTGCAGTATTGTAATATATTTATATATTTATTTATTTATTTATTTATTAGTATGCGGATCGAATTCCTTTTGTTGTATTGCATGATATATATTCTTCGATAAATGACACCTCTTCAAAAAATCAATGGGTAAAATATTTCGTATTTTCCACAATACGTTCGTAACAAGTTGTAAACAACCATGTTAATTCTAAGAAACATAATGCCCCACCCCACTTTCCCCGACAAGTATTATAGTCGAGCTGTTCGTTCTCTGATTGGCTGTCGGAATGCCTGCAATTCGTTGCTAAACAACGAGCAGTTTCTGTCGGGGTATTGTAATTCGTTTCAGAGAAAAATGTTCAGATGCAAAAGGAATTAATTAAATAATGTAACATATACTGGGTTAAAAAAAAATCATTTTTCGCGTTTTTCTCGTCGAATTTGATATTTTTTGGGCAAACAACGGTGCTTTTCAGAATCAGCAGGAAATTTGCCGTCAGATACGGGTTTTAAACTTCTCGAAATCGTGATTTATTTCTTCGAAAATAACGCAAGGGGGAACCACTTGAAAAAAATATATAATGTAACATCAACTAGGTGAGCCGGCGAAGCGCGCGTTTTTAAAAAGGCTGCAGTATTGTAATATATTTATTTATTCATTTTTTTAGTACTAGAGTCGAATCCCTTATTTGTTATGTTGCATAATATGCATATTTCCCGCGAAATTTTCCCCGCGCGTACACGGTGAAAATTCGTATCGGAGCAGACGAGTTGATTTCCCAAAGTGACCGTATAACATTATATTCTCGTGACAGACGTTGAACGGCTTCCGAATAAACAGTTACACGAGTATGTGCGGTATAAGCGAGTGCGGCGGGTTGTACACGTGTTACGCGCGCGCCGGTCAAAGATATAGGGGTGGCATTTTAATAGCACCACCACTCGCGCGCGGTGTACACACTCCGAGCGGCGCGAGCCGCGTACGTGTATTGGAGCACGGTATAACGCACCGCGGTATATACTGTCCGATGGCTCAAGCCCTATGAAAACCCTAAGCCCTACCCATCCAATTACATAAATACGAATTCTTATGCCGGCGCGTACATCGCTGTGTGGTCGAGTATAAACCGGGTAACTTGACACTATCCCGTCGTTATTATGCGTCAGGGGCTGCTTAATTTTTTTCTTTCGATCGGCGCGGGAGGCTCTGCGAGATTTTGGGTTGAAATTACTCGTAATCGTGAATGCAAGAAATTAAAATAAAATAATAAAAAAATAACAAAAACAAAAGACAAAATCAACAAATATCGTCGATAATCTTGTGATTATTTTGTTTGGTATCCGAAGAGATTTTCGGTTGGAATTATTCATAAGTGATTAGAAAGAAAAATAAAATAAAGATAAAAAGATAAATATTTTCACGCAGAAGTCCATAGAAAAATATTATGGAAAATCTTGATTGTTTCGTGTTAAAAAAAAAATTATTAATGTATTTAGGAGATGGATATTGACAATGAAAAAAATAATTATATATTTTATACAAAAACTGTGAAATAAGGAAGTTTGTTTTCTTATAAAACGTTAGTCTTTATATGATTCAGCCTAACATTAATTGCGTCCCTTTTTCATATCTACCACAAACAAATACCGTAATGCGGTATTTAATGAATGCGATACTCGGTAACCGCGTTAACCATTCACGGCGAATTGATTGCCACGAGAAGCTATCAAATGCAGTACGAGCGGCGCGGAAAAAGCGCAAAAAACGGCAGAGCGGCGCTCGAACAATGTCGTTATTCAGCCGCCTCGACAAACCGGCAAATGTATTCCGCGCAAATTCAGATGCAACTTTAATGGATTATTAACTCGCGATGCCATGCATTGTATTATCCCGGGTGGAATATGCATGGAGCCTCTGGGATTACGAAAAAGCTCGTTAAACTTGTTGTACACACCAATAAAATCGCGAACTCCGGAGGTGAAGTAAGAAATAATGTCACAGCGGGGACTCGGCGTGCACATTTATGCGTCGCGCGCGGTTCTCACATACACGACGGTTTTTGCTAATAAAAATAAACTGCCAAGTAACGAGGATCCTGAGAGAGCCGCATATCAAGCTGTTATTTGCGTTGGAGCAAAAATTGCAGAGACGACTGAAAGTGATTCGTGTAAAAAAAAAGGTTACTCAACTACTTTTTTTTTAAATGTGAAAATTGGTAAGCGTCACAAATCCGAATAATCGTACCCAAGTGAATTATTCTTCGACGAATTTGGTATTAAAGCCAACGAGAAGCTATCAAACAACGAGATAAAATAATTGCAGTGTTAAAATAAAAAATTCTATATTGTTACTTATTCTATTCTATTGTTTTTGCCACCAATCATTGTACGAAAAGGTGTTACTACTGTCACGCTTGTGTATGGTGCGAGGCTCAACCTTCCAATAGAAATTGGGTTATTACCCTGTTAGAAATAAATAAATGAATTAATTAATAACGAGGACCCTGAGAGCTGCATTTGTATTCGAAACTGCTTTATCGAAACAAAAAAAAACATTTCCATCGAATTGAAAAATCAAGAAATGTAACAGATCCGCATTAGAGCCCAAAAATAATCGTCGACAGAATGTCGTCATTCGCTTCACACCGAAATCACCCTTCCACGTCCACCACATTGGCAACCGAAAAGCCGATAGATTCACGCGTGACATTTGCATGACGCACATTCGCCGGGCGGCAAAGAAGCCGAAACGTCCGGGGCAAACTGCCGAAATAAATCGTACCCCCCGACGGTGACTGCGTGTGCATCGGCGAGAAAATTGCAGTCGATACAATATAACGTTGCCGAGGATTTGCGAGCGGATCGACGTTGGCCGATCCACCACGCTAATAGATTTATATATCGCATCGACACACGACGACGCACACAATAAGCGGTGGCCACATTCGTGAGTGAAAGAAGCGGCCGATGGGCGATACGCGAATTGTATACATGCTACAGGTAGGCGCGCGCTAGCCCGATCGATACGATCTAAATTTAGAACGCTATTCAATCTATTTCGCTACATTCACTGTTGCCGGTGTTGGGTGGTGTCGGCGGCGGCGGCGGTGGTGGTGGTGGTGGTGGTGGTGGTGGTGGTGGTGGTGCTGCTGCTGCTGCTGCCGTCACCGCTCATTTTCCGATTTATGTACATGTACCACTCGCGATCCAACGCATTATGCTTCGCTAATGTCACGCGGAAAGAGCAAACGATTAACCCGCCCGAGCGCCGTGGAATATCAACGAAATTTCCGCGACTCGCCCGGCGAATTGGAATCGCCGCTCGCCCGCACCGACATTGATCAATGCGTCACAATGGTACGTCCGGCGCGAAGCTTTCGAGCTTTAGTTTAACCGACCCCGCCGGCCCTACTACGCGCGGCGCGTTACCGCTCGACTTATTTTTATTTTATAACGCGCATAAATATTCACCGCTAAGTGTCGCGCGACTCGAAGTTGCCGGCAAGATTGCGACTGTAACGCGCGCCAACAGACGGAGGCGGTTATTTTTCCGCCGCGTTACACGCGGCGATTTGTGTGTTTGCCGAGAGTGTTCAACTTGTCAAGCGGGACAACGATTATTTGACGTCTTGACGCTTTTATTACGGCATCGGGCGCGTTGGATGAAGAGGCGCGAAAGTGAAGAAGGCATTCTCGACGGCTTGAAAACACGCGGCTTTAGGCTTCGGGCTCATCTGGGGTCTCTGAGCGAACTGTGATCTGAAAATGATGAGATATAAAATTTCGAATTTTTAGCCGGAAATATTTTGTGGCTTTGCGGTTAGTTTGGTTCATGAATGGATTTTTTTTTGATCATTCGGAATAATTAGAAAGACCGAGTTACTTGAAAATTATAGCATATGGAATTTTGAAACTTTGACAAAAAATATTTTAAGTGGTTTTTTTTTTGGGTATTTTGGTTCGTCGATTTATTTTTGTTGGATCATTTGGGATAATAGAGAGTCTGAGTAACTTGAAAAATATATCATGTGACTCTTTGCAAATACGGTAAAAAAGAGAACAAAAAATTAGAATCTTTTTTTTCGTTTGGTTCATAGCAGGATTTTTTCATTTTTAACTTGCCATCGAGTTGAGGTGGGAACCGACGGGCAAAATTGGCTTCACAAGGTCTCATTCTTCTTTGCAAGAAGACTCCATTCGGTCCGAGTTGGGAAACTTTCATTTCAAAGTCTCACCCGAGAAGTTGCAACGAAATTTGGTAAAAAAAAACAGCACGTTGCCGAGAGAGGAAAAATTTCCCACAAGATCGAGTGTATTTTCTGCTCAAGAAAGCCAAATATTTATGGCTGCGTATTTTCCGCGTCTTCACGTTTGCGGCTGATGTGGTTACGAAAGTTGAAGGTTGAACAATGCGGCATAAGATTCCGACACAAACAGCTCAAGACCCACGTTGTAATTTGGACAAATCCAACTTGCGAGTGGGAAATGTAGAATTATTTGTTCGGCCTCCGATTCATCCGTGTCTTATTCACGGAACTCCACAAAATTCCACGTAACTCCACAAAAGATGCATATATAATAAGAGCAACTTGAGCAATGCTATGTCTACCACAATAACAAACGTAGGTTTGAGCAATCCTAAGTAAAATTCAGACACAAACAGCCCACGACCCACGTTGCGTTTTCAACAAATCCAATTTACGAGTAGAAAATTATAACTTAATTATTCGGCCCCCCCGAATGGTCCGTGTCTTATGCACCTCCCGCGTGTAACTCCGCGCAAAACTCGCGTATATATACGAATGACGATTATACGAGATCCCGGTTGGTACGAGCTTCAACAGGGCTTAGCGCGCTTGAAATCCACCGACGAAACTTTGCGGTTCGACGGCGAGGCAAAGTTTGTCCCTTCAAATAGTATAATGGATAAGTTGGAGAGTGTTCGCATACACGCGAACTTACTCTATCACGTGAATAGTTTGTTAACTGTAGATATGTAATTGAATCCAAGCTACCCTCAATTTCGAGCTCTCCCGGTGAGCTCCGAGAATTCGCAATCAGCTATATTAAGATTTTCCATCTTTCGAGAGTTAGATTGCCGCACGAGTCGCGCGTGGGACGCAATTTCATCTTCCCTGTGTTTTTTTTCTACGTTTTTTTCCTTTCATTTTCTTATTGCTAAATATAAAGTCGACGCTCGCAATATTCGCAATCCTGCGGAATTTCAACTCAAATCGGAAATGCCTCGAGCGGATATCTCGACCGTTTGACAATTTTTCTCACTGCATTTTCCTCCATCCCTCCATCCCTCTCGCTCTACTTTCAGCCGCTTCCGTCCGGATGTGTCGGCAAATCTTCGCCGGTGAAAGGAAAGCAGCTACGAGGGGGTCGAGTATGCACAGCAGGAATGGTCAAAGATGGCCGGTAAAGACGGGAGCGTGGACGAAGGTGCAACAACCTTGCCGCTGACATTCGCGAAAAAGGGGAAAAAGCAAGACGCTTCCACGAATGCGGATAGACGCTCACTTTTGATACGGCAAAAACCGATACTCTCCTTCCAGGATTATGCGCGGGATACATTTTTATTTATAAAGTCTCGATGCGCGCGCTGTCTTTGTGACCATGGTCGAGCTTACCGGGCGATGCTGCTGCCTGTTGCTATCTATATGCACTCGTATACTATAATTTTACTTTTATGCATATTTATATATCGCATGCCACGATGAGGTATAAAAAGATAAGAGGAAATTGTGACGCTATTGTGTAATTTTACGAAATTGGAATAGCACAATGTTTTCAGTTTTGCAGAAAATTTAACAGGCACGGTACATTTATTGTGGATTAATCTCTTCGCACCGAAGAAAATGTTGTATGGTATTTATTAGTGACTGTAGATAGCAGGGAAAAAAAACTCAACTAGATTTCATGATCAATATTACAGCATATTTGAAAGCAACGATTAATTCTCGTCAGGCCTACCACCAGTATTTGGGTGTACAAAGTGCACAATATAGGGTAGGTGCGGGCAAAACGGGACACGCGGGCAAAATGGGACACCGATTTTTTTCAGTTCCAACTAATTTTGCGGGCAAAATGGGAAGGACCCCCATTTCGTGAAAATCGCGTCTATACGACACAATTCAACGCATGTAAGCGTAATATAAGGATTTTTAACAATTTTTAGGATTTTAAGCAATTTGGCTTTTGAAAAGTTACTTTGACATTTTTTTACAATTTTTTTCTTGCGAAATAACCATAAAGGAGTATCACCGAGTCCAAAAAACGCGAATTTCTGAATTTGGGGGTCTGTCCCATTTTGCCCGCACTTTTACTTATTTTTTTGCCGACACTCAAAATTGATGGTTCGAATCGAATTTTTGGATCAAAAGTAATCGAAGTACACTTTTGTTTTCGTCATAAAACCATTTTTTGCTTGTGCGTCCCGTTTTGCCCGCACCTCCCCTATTTAATAATGTTATTCCTTGTCATTTAAAAAAAAGGTCACGCCCGGTTACAATCTTAACATACCAGGTTAAGACACTTCCGCATCTGAACCTGGCCCACGTTTTTTTCGAAGCTCCTCTGAACTCTTCATATTCAGGCATTTGCAATCGTTTCCAAATTTCTGTAGCCTCCCTTACATTTTTTTACCACAAGCTCGAGATGCGATAAAAACCAGAAAAAATTGTAATTCGAACATCGTGAGAATTTCCTTAGCCTCCCTTAGCGCCGCCACAACAACAACAGCGAACCCGCGATAATTGTCGAGACGCCGTAGTGTGACTTTCCCCAACCCTCGGCCCTTATGACATGACGATATAGCATCCATATACATACCGACCATAATACGCGCCGCCTATTTTTACCTCGAATTCTCGCGCCCCTTGGCGGCAGCGCAGGTGCCGGGGAGCGGTCTCGAGCGGGGCTCTCGCGTACCGTCACATCTTATCTCGCAATGGAATCTCCTCTTGTACTCTCGAGTAATGTCGCAGATACGGAGCCGCACGAAGTGACCGATCGATCGGGAACCGGCCGAGGCTCGGGCGAGAGAAAGACGCGAGGAAAGCGAGTCTCAAAGTTTCGCTTTCGCACAAACGACGAAAATAGAACCCCGGAGCGAGAGAGAGAGAGAGAGAGAGAGAGAGAGAGAGAGAGAGAGAGAGAGAGAGAGAGAGAGAGAGAGAGAGTGAGGTGAAAAAGGAAGGGGGTGAGAGGCGACCACGAGCTGGAGGGTTACAGTCGGAATTAAGAATTTAAGTTTCTTCCCCGACATATTTTTCTCTCACCCCGAGAGCTGCGCCGTACATTATACGCTGGAAATACCGTTCCGTTATTTTTTTTTCTTTCCTCTCTGTTTTCTCTTTTTTACTTTCGACGCTTTTTTTTTCTTCATACTCGAAAGATTACAATAGAGTTAATAATATATCACGAGCACGAGCTCGGTAAAAAGTCACGAGAGCAAACGATGCAGTGGCCGTACGTGCGTATATATATACCATCGCCAGGCGTTGAAAAGTGATATTTTTAAAATTGTGTTTTCCTTCCATCAACGTCTGTGTTGCTTCTTAATAGCGTGCGGCGGTCTCGGGTCACGTTGGGCGAAAAAAAAGAAGCATGATCGGAAGAGTCGATAGCTGTTGGGTAATGCTTTGATATTTATATCGAAATATTAATCGCGTCGACGGGACGGGCGGTTAACAAGCTTGACCGCTGTTTCGGTTTCACGTCTTTTTACAAACTTTGGTGTCTCTGGGGCTAAAACGGATTTTATTTATTTCTTTATTATTTTTATTTATTTATTCTAAAACGTTACTGTTGATATTTTGAAGACATTTTTCGCGAAAGTTCATCGAAAATTATTGTGACCCTAATTCTGTTTAATAAGAATTTCCATAATCATGCAAATTTTCATAGTTTTCAGGGTTAACCACGTTCATACGAAAAAAAAAGCCTGAAGGATGACGACGTAAAAAGACTATTAAAGTCACACGAGAAGTTCCCGTGGGTTGAACATACTTCGCTCAAAGTACTTTTAATAATGTAAGTAATGCGTCACGGCCATTTATGAAAATTGTATTTATGGCGATGGTTTTATTTTTACAGATAAAAAAACTTCGAAATATCAAGAGTCGCTGGTCTCGGTTGTAGGAATTAGCGGTAAGCCCGTAACTACGACCGTGACGCATACGATTTTACGGAAATAACGTCGCAAAAATTGCATATCAACATGGTGCATTCAGGGCGCCGCGCTACAAACAACCGCTTTCAAAAACAAGATTTGTATAAAAGCGACTTCGAAAAATGCGAAATTAATTAAAATGCGTTTTCTAAATGTCAACGTGATATTTGCTTTTTTAAATATTAAGTAGGATGAAATTATAATTATTAATTATTCTTGTTTCTCGTACTTTCATCACATTCCACTGGCTCATCGCGAGATTCAACTCGTTGCCGAAGTTTTAATTTCGTGTTTCAATTGAAATTAGGGCGTACGTAACGAGCAGGGCAACGTTTTTGTAATATTGACGATCTGTCTCCTGGATTTTTGTTGAAATAATTAAGCGAAACGAATCAAAAATGGTCTCTGGATGAACCAGCATCAATTCTGTTGATCCTTCAATTCCCGCATAACAATGTTGTCTATTTACCGCGGATCCATTCGATATACCGTCAAAACTGACAGAAAAACCGAAACATCAAGCAGAGTGTCGATCGCTTCCATCGCCGCAGGCAAATAAAAGTAATTTAACCCGTCAGCAGTTACCGAAATCACGGTGAGCGACAGCGAAAAAAATGAGATACTATAAAAAAAAGTTCATTCGCGAGCTACAATAAAAAGAATTGTCATTTTGAGGATGAGATAATAAAAAAAGATCGATAACCGCTGAAATAAAACGGTTTGTTGAAAAAAATATATTTTATTTTGTTACAAAAATTATCCAATAAATCCCCCACAATTTCGTCCCCCCCCCCCCCCCCCCCCGCTTAATTCTCGAGCCTGTCGTTCACCCAGCACTGATTTCCCGGATTCTCCGGCCCGCCCCGCAGAATTAGCTTATCTCGCCTCAAAGTTTATTTTTACCCGGGTTATTCGTCGCCAGCCGCCCGTCGATTCAGCCTCCCGCGGTGACGAAGTTAATCGCCGCGGCTGGGAAATCCGCCCGCCGGAATATTTCAACCTCCAATTTGTGGCACGTCATTACAGCCGCGAAATAAGAATAACGGATACGAGGAGTCGAGAGCCCCCCCGACACGCTTTGAGGTCCCCGCGAACGCCCCGCGCGTCGTTTGCGTATCAACATCCGCGCCGGTATCGCGACTAATGACTGTAATTAATTCACCGCCTGTCGCGAACAAGCCGAACACCGTGAGATGACGGAGTCGCTGCGAGGGACCCCCCCTCGACCGTCAAATCATAGATTATAAATAGTGCGATTCCAGCGAGGGGTGACCGCCCCTCTCTCACCATTTCTATATTTGTCCTCGTGTATCAACGAACGGCAATGACAGGGCGATGTGTATGAGGTCGGGGTAGGGTGCAAAACCGGCTTCGAGTTTTTCTGGCTCTCTCTCTCTCTCTCTCTCTCTCAGTCTTATCGAAATCTCGGTGTGCCTATTATTAGAATAATCGTGACCCGTCGCCCGCGCTACAGGTACTTTTTCTCTTTCTCTCCTCTCTCTTTCACCCTTATTCACTTCAGGGGTGGCTCTCACTTTTGTTACTCAGAGAGCGGGACGGAGGGGGGGGGGGGGGGGGGGGGGGGCACCCTCTCGACGTCGTCTCTTATGCCTGCACGTTCCACCCTGTCTAGGGCTTTGCTTGCCTCTCCGTCTGCCTTCCCCACCCTCCGCACGCTGCACACGTTCCTGGCTTCGCTCGTGCGCGACCCAACCGCACCGAGGACTGACGTAAAATGTCGTGCCTTTTGAGATACGCTGTGCTGCGGCATTACGCTCTCTGACATAAACTTTTCGGTTTCCCCTTTCCTCGCGAAGCGCGCGCGTCACTCTCTCTCACTCTCTCTCTCTCTCTCTCGCTCTCTCTCTCTCTCTCTCTCGTTGTTGGCCCCTCTAACGAGGACACGGGACACTGGGTTCTGGGTGCTCCGCGACTGCCAAGGGGAGGAACTGATTAATATTGTGGTGAAGACGATATTTTTTTTGGCGTGGAATGGAAACCGAAGGTCCGATCTTGGCTGAGAGTATTATTTCTATGTACATTTTGGGTCGTTGTTTTATCTCGGCTTCTTTAATTGCCTTTTTAATGCGAAACGGAACGCGATTTCCAAGAACTAATTTAATAAAAATCGCGAAATGGGATACTCGAAATCAATTAAAAAAAAATGTATTCCTTTATCCAGAAGCGATAGGGATCGTGCACGGGACCCGAGGATCATTTTGGAGTGTGTTGAAAGCATCCTGAAATATCATTCGGCACGATCTGCGGGATAAGAAAATTAATTCCCTCCGATCTTCCAGCGAACGACTTATCATCACTATACGAGGATGTTTTAAGGGTGGAAGAAGGTGGACAGATCACGATAGACATTTTATGTTTGTCATTTTCCTGTCCTGTATTGTCCCACGCTATAGGCAAAAATGCCTATAGCGGGACGGCACTATCGTTTGTACTTTTCCTGTGCTTAACTATTGTTAATCCTTTGAAGACCGAGCCAGTACCCCCCCCCCCTTTTTTTGCACTGCAAACCTGCGGTGGGTACGCAACAAATTTTTTGTTCTAATAATGTTGCAAATTATAATACTCACTCTTATTTGTGAAATATGAGTGAGTTGACACTCGTTGCCTCTGAATGACGTTGAAGTTTGCATTGTTGCAATGCAACGAAATTAAAAACAACAAAATATTAATGAACCCCAATTATTACACCGGTTATAAAAAGTCATCATAACGACTAAAAGCATGACTAAACAAAATTATTTCACCCCCTAGTGAGGGTGAAATTATTCTAATTTTCATTGAATTAATATTTTCTTTTTAATTTCGTTGCATTGCAACGATGCAAACTTCAACGTTATGCCTCTGATGATCTCAGCCACCGATAATCTCGAATACTCAGGTCCGCGGCGATATTCCTCGAAACGTGACGACTTTTCTGAGAACCTCGTCGGCTGTATAGCCATTCCGTTACAGTTGATTGTCAACTTTTTTTGGGGTCAAATGCGTCAAAATTGATGACGTCAACATTTTTGTCAAACGTCCGTCTATTTGTCTACCTGTTTGTCCGTCCAACTGTCGTAATGTGGTAAATTGGAGATAAGCGTTAAAAAAAACGCGGTGCACTCATAAATCGCAATGCATCATGGCTCAACATCTCGCCGAATCGGCCTAAAAGAAAATCGGTAAGAACTGGAAACCCATCAGGATATTGAACCCGCAGGTCCCAACAACACCGAGCGGCGGGCGGATCAACGTCTGCTGCTGACAATAAACGACGAGTTGACAGTTGTGACGGATCGCTTACGCCGGGCACTTCATGCATTACACGTGTTATCGGTTGACAACAATAACGCCGAGAAACGTGTGGCGGAATAATTCGTCGGCAACTCCGGGATTTGGAACACCTTGAAAGACGGGATGTGTCACAGCCAGTCGCGCCGCGGGTAAAAAGATAAATACAAAGTAACAAATGTATCTACCGCGGAGACTGAACGAAAATCCACGTGTTACGACGATTCCACGAGCGATACGATATCGGATACGCGATACGCACGCAGCACAAATATCTATATATGTTGTGGTACCGAATACAAAACGTCTATATGGGAGCTTCATCAATTTCCCCCCAATAGGCCGTCGCGGAGCATTGAGGCGAAACAGTCCTCGGTACGCAATACGTAACAGATCTTTTAATGGGGGCTCCGGCGGGTGGCGCTGATGGGACACCGTGACTGGAGCATTGCCGGGCTGCGTTAAACGATACCGCAGGATATAATGTCTCGCGGGTGCCGCGCGTGCCGACCCAAACGGCGCGGCCAAAACGACGTGATAAGTGATAGAGTCGGAGAGAGTGAGAGAGAGAGAGAGAGAGAGAGAGAGAGAGAGAGAGAGAGAGAGAGAGAGAGAGAGAGAGAGAGAGAGGCACAATTGCGGTCTGCCATTGAAATTCCAATTTCCTTCTAAATTGATTATACGGCGGCGCACAGTCCGTTACGCTTCGGGGGAAATTGTGGGTTTCCCCGGGACTGCGCGCCCACGGCCGTGTGTGGTGCGCGAGAAGTGCTGGAGAACGTCAACGCGTTGTGTTTCGCTGACGGGACAATCCAGCCCCGCTGGCAACGGTTTTCCTTGTAAATCAAGATATAGCCGCGGTGGGCGTCTCGGCACCAAGTATTGAATTAAAGTCAGTCGAGCTCCGGACGACGTTTTTCTTTTTTAGACTGATTATAAAATCCGTAGAGTTACATCTGGCGCAAGTCGGGAACTGAACGGACTCTGGCGGGGCTAGCGTGGCCCCGATCAGGGCCTGACTCGGGCCGAATGTAACGTTACAGATTTCTGCGCGACTTCGGGCGTGAGTCGGGAATTGGTCGGGCCCTGGCAGGGCCAGCGTGGGCCAGACCAGTGTCGGATCAGGCCCTGATCCGGGCGGGATCCCCCATGGAAATAAAGTATATTTAAAAATATATAAGTGATATAGGGCTTTTGGCAAAAAAATATATAATACTAATACTTTTATCTATTTAAGATATATCTCAGACATATCTTATTAAAATATTTCCGGCGGAAATATAAAATATATATAGCGGATATAGAACTTTTGGCCGATATATATAATTTTATGTAATTCATATATCTTGAATATATTTTATTTTCATAGGGGATGTATCGTGACAGATTTCTGCGTCACATCAGGCGCAATTCAGAAAGCGGTCAGGCCCTGGCCAGGATAATGTTGGCTATCCAGGGTCTGGGCAGGGTCTGATCCGAGCCGGATGTAACGCTGCTGACCTTTTCACCAGGCACACAGGATCGAATGCGCTGTCTGTTACGCTCTCGGAAATTGTGGCTTTCGCCATAACTGCGTTCGTCGACTATACGTGTGCACGAGAAGCACAAGAGAACATGAACGCGTTTGTGTTTCGTTGACGGGACAATCAACCGCATTGGTAATGGAGTTTGCTCGGTGGCAGGACTCGTTACAAGTCTTGGGACACTCGATAGCACCGAGGGCCACGTCCTTATATGCTGATGACGCTGATGCTGTTAACGGAAAGCGCGGGCTCTCGCTTTGACAGCACGAAGTGTACCTGACAATGCTAACAGTATGTTACGTACAACGCTCTCACAGTTTGGGTAGTTCGGCTCTCCGATACACGGGTCAAGTTAGCTCGAGCCGCGATTTCGAAGACTCGCGAGTCGATTTTACAGGGATGCTGTGTTTAAGGGTTTCCATCGAGCCGGCGATTTGTCAGCCAAAGCTTTTGACCTCAATGACATCGATTATTCGGTGTCAGGTCGCTATAAAGCTGCACACACGACGGTTACGCTTTTTTCATCGCAATTCCATAGCTGCACACGACGGATATGTTTTTTTCATCGCCGTTCCATCGCTTTGACACGTGTACCGCGTATTTTGCGACTCGGCGTACCCGGCAGCGAAATCCGCCCGCGGACAAACGTCGGCGGTCGACGAGTGGCGCAAAAATTGGTGCATTTTCGCTGGTTTGGATATACGCAATACTGACGAAATAAATCACAGCGTCATGTCTCGACAAACGGAATTTATTTTTATCATTTTTCAATGAATTTATTTTTATCACTTTTCGATAAATTCATTTTTTAAATCAATTTTCAATAAACTAATTTATATCATTTTTGGATAAATTAATTCGTATCATTTGTGGATAAATTATCCCTCTTTTAAAAAGTTCATTAGTAATGGAAAACATTATTAGCAAAGTATTAGAGCTGTGATCGGTTGACGGGAAAGTCCGTGATAAACAAAATCAGTTTGGTGACAAATTTGAAAAATTTCATAAGAGGACAGGCGAGGCAGCACCCGTAACCTTTTAAAGCTTTATAAGAGCGCAGCAGCGCAAAATTGATTAACCTATTATAGGTGATATTTTGAAATAAAAATTTTCGAGGTCGATTTTGGCGATTTTCGGTCCAGAGCCGGATCTACCATTTCTGACAGAAAGATTGTCGCCAAAAAAATATTTTTTTCAAAATCTATTAAAAAAGATGAATAACCAGTGTTTTCGGGGGTAGAATATGCGACTTGAGAATGATGGTATAGGTTAAAAGTCGATCTTTTGAAAAGAACAAATTTCTGAGGTCGATTTTGGCAAGTTTTTCAGGCACGCGCGTCAATGCGTGTGATTAGCCTAGTTTATATAATTTTTCGATGAATTAATCTTGACCATATTTCGATAAATTAATTTTTGTCATATTTCGATAAATTAATTTTGATAATTTTTCGATAAATTCATTTTGATAATTTTTCGATAAATTCATTTTGATAATTTTTCGATAAATTCATTTTGATCATGTTTCGATCAATTTGATTTTTGTATTTTTCGGTAAATTTATTTCCATCGCTCGCGGATTCAGACAAAAACACGAGAGATTCATCCCGACTGCAATCAACGCGAGTCCCTCCGCCGTTTGTGTGCACATTTTAGCAATGAGCTCGTTACGAGGCGATAGGATCAATATCCAACCGTGCGACGAGTCGTGGATGACGCGGAGGTTGACGGAAACGAGATTCCGCCGTTGCAGCGGGGTCGCTGTATACATTTGAGCTGTAAACCATGCAGGTGGGATATCTGGGTACAATGTGCGATCGAGCTCGGCCGCTTCGACGAGCCTGCGCCAAACATTGTTCGCCACTCCCATCCATTCACCGAATAATTCCGGACTTTGTCGAACGTGCCGGATCTCTCGCATTTACATGCGTCGCGGCCCGGTGTGCATTGCGTCAGTACGCACGTTTCGTGAATGCACAAGTGCATCCCACTGGCATGAATTTTAATTATTGATCCGGCGCAAGGGCGCCCACCTGGCCGACGCACAAATTTAATCTTGCTCTCGCGTCGCCACTCGGCGACTGGGGAGCCGAGGCTCGTTGTCCGGAGGCACCGACACCTTCCGTCTCTGTGTGACGACAACATGAATCGAATCAAAGTTCGTACGCCAGACCCTCGAATGCATTGAATGCATCGAACGTGGATTTTCAAATTACCAACGTGGATCCAACAACAAAATTGCGAGAAATATTTCCGAATATTTTTGCGCAATAAAACAATGTCCTGCTGTTGGCGAAATATTCAGACAGTAAAACTGACTAGAAGAACCCTCGAATGCATTGAATGCATGAAACGTGCATTTCGTGGATTGTCATATTCACAACGTGAAACTGACAATAAAACTGCGCGAAATATTAACGAATATTTTTACGAAGTTTTGTCAATAAAAAAATGTCCTGCTGACGGCGAAATATTCTCATGGACAAACCCTCGGATGCATTAAATGCATCGAATGTGCATTTCGTGGATATTCAAATTTACAACGTGAAACTGATGATAAAACTGCGTGAAATATTTTCGGATATTTTTGCGAAGTTTTGGCAATAAAAAATGTCCTGCTGATGACGAAATATTCTCATGGACAAATCCCCGAATGCGTTGAATGCATCGAATGTACATTTCGTGGATATTCAAATTTACAACGTGAAACGGACAATAAAACTGGGCGAAATATTTTCGAATATTTTTGCGAAGTTTTGGCAATAAAAAATGTCCGTTTGTCGACGAAATATTCAGATAATTAAATTGACCAGGTCGGTTGAGTTATCATTTATTGTTTCGGTAGCTACGAAAACGTAGATGTCACGCGAATAAAATATCGATGTAGTGCGGCTGACTATAGATTTTTCTCGGCGTAGCCAATAACAGTCTGTGTACAGAACGCGGAAACGCATTAAATTCGCATCGTCGGATGCGCGACGCGAGAGCAGAACTGCCGCAGAGGAAGAAAAGTGAGATTATTCACGGTAAATATTTTCAAAAGTACTGAATTCGCTTAATGGAAAATGCTATTTACGTAACTCGACGTCGGATTAGTCGGCGAGAAAACAAACGAACGGGGGAAAGTAATTTGCCTCCCGGGTTTCCGATGGACACATTTCTTCGTTTCGCACGCCCGCGTTTTTTTTTTCGCATTACGCGTCCGAGCTGTCTCGCGATTCTCCCGGATGATTAAATGGAGACAATTAATTTTAATGACCACTGCCACTGTCGATATCCTCTCGTGCTTTTCGCAATCGTTTGTCATTTCGTGTTTCACTTTTTATTGTGAAACCATTAAAATTAACGACGACGATGGCTACTCGATACTTTTCCCTCAATTTCATTGACTTTTCACACTAGATACAATACAAAAAAAAAAACTTGCGCAAAATCGTGGTAAAATATTCGACTCTGGCCCGCCATGAAAATAAATTTCGTCCGTCGTAAAAAATGTTCCAAAACGAAGCGTTAGAGCAAAAGAAGAAAACGAAAAAAAATGTTTGCCGACTTTTCGCATCAGGGTATAAATATTCAGCGAACACTTTTCGTTGTAATTTTTTTCCATCAACCCCTTCGCCGCCCTCGGAAAAACTCGAAACTTCGATAACCATAAAACTCGCCGTACCAACGTCGCGGTGCATTACACCGTCCGGCGAAATAATCGACCCACGCGGCTGTTAAAAAGTTGCGGAAGAGCCGCGCGAAGATCCGCGACTATTATGCAAATGAATGGGCAAACGGGCGACCGATAAATAATAATTCAATATATCGAGGCCGATCAAAGTTTCACTAACTCGACACTCGCCGCGAGAGACAGATATCCCTCCCCCCCCCCCCCCTTTAACCCTGCTCGGGGGCTCGTTATTCGCGTAATGAACGATCCCCCGCAGTGACCTGTGACCTATCGCTACCTTCAATATAACTGCAACAGTGCGAGCTGACAGGCAAAGTAACTACGGGCATTCGTATATAAATGTTACGAGCTATAAAGCAGCAGCACACGTGCAATATGTCGCGTTCGATACCGCTGGGAAGGCGAACGCACGGCGAGGCAATATCCTGCGAAAAATATCAGATAGAAAATTCTTTATATAAAGCTCGGGGAATAGTGTCTCCCATTTCCTGTGCCTCGTGAGACATTTTCTCGTTTCTAGATTAAAAAGAAAAGCAAAATATTAAACGCGTTTTCTTGAAGCTATTTGGCGAACGCCGGAACCGGTTTCCAAACCAGAATTGAATTTACACAAGAATTTTCGATTGAATCGATCAATTTTCGTTTTTAATCAAACGACAGATTGAAAGCAATATTTTGCACTTATCATATGATCAGTGATGATCGCGTTTTAGTCCAGAAATCGAGCGACATGCGCGAAAATTTGAAGAATTTTCGCCCAAAACCCTCGACGAGAGTCACAACAATGTTATCCAGTTGAACCACGCGTCAACGGAAAAAAACAAAAATTCAACAAAATTAATTTGGAAAACAGACATTTGAATTTATGAATCAAGAAAGATGATTTAAAAAAACGTGTCAATCTACTTCGTTCCTTCCCGAAAACAGCCACGAAAAAGGGTTACGAAAATGACATCTAGTCGATCCACGCGTCAGCGGAAAAAAACAAAATTTCGACCATACAAATTTTGCAAAGTAGGCAAATTTGAATTCCTCAATGAATAAACATGAATTAAAAAGTGTGTGTCAATCTACTTCGTTCATCCCCGAAGACAGCCACGAAAAAAGAGTCTCGAAAATGTAATCTGGTCGGTCCACGCGTCAGCGGAAAAAATAACTCATCGATTAAACAAATACCGTAAGGCAGATAAAGTCAAATACATCGATTAAGAAATATAATCTAATGTTTCAACACACTTCGTTCACCCCCGAACAGAGATGTCAAGCGTTCGTTACTTTTAAATACACACTTATTTTTATTTATCCTATAATTCGATTATTATTAAACGTTTGGTAAACGTGGCCTACACGTGATATAAATCACGGTTTTAACCCAATGTAAAATCCTCAAAACACATTTTTGACAATAAATTTCATACGAAAAATCGTATAAAGCGGATGTAACGAGAAACGAGTAACGACGAAAGTAGCGATCGTTACTTTTCTTCGTTACATTCACTTTTTATTCTATTTTTCATGAAATTTATTGCCAAAAACGTGTTTTAAGGATTTTTCATAAAGCTGAAACATTGAGTCATATAACGTTTAGGACACGTTCAATAAACATTTAATAATAAACAAATTATAGGGTCAAGAGAAAAAAGTGTGTATTCAAAAGTAACGAACGCTTGACATCTCAGCCCCCGAAGAAGAAGACATCCACGAAAAAATGACTTTTGCAACCGGCTCGCCGCGCAAAGTCCAGCAGTCCGCGCGCGCTCGCCGTCCCTTCAATCACAGGTCGGCACGCAATTATATTATTCACATGTGTAAACGCATTGACCGAGCGCACACAGCCCCCGGGTTAATCCAGTCGCGAGCGTCGCCCCGTCAACGTACGCCCTCGTGCCCGACGGTGCGCAAAAGCCGCGTGCGTGGCGTTGCATCATAATGGAATCGTAAAAGCAGACGCCGAGTGATAATCGAATACACAAATGCGCGGCCGGCCCTTTTGTTCGATTCGCAATTATACGTCGCAGCCGCCGTCGCGCTGATACGTTTACAAATATCCGAAAGCACCTGTCAGTTCGCTTATACATAAACGTATGTGGGTACCGCACGTGCATATTGTTTATGTTGCCCCTGCCGGCGAGGTCGACCCTTATTCTCCTGGTGGCGGAAAACCGCCGCGCGCGCGCGCTCACGTTGGTTGAGTACGTCGTTATACTCGGGGGCTAATAAACTCAAAGGTTACGGACCACGTACGCTGTAATATTTCCCTCGGGCGCAGCCCTCAAATAACCCGGGCACGAGAGAGGCGAAACCCGTAACGTCGAATCCAGCACGAGTGCCGTAAAATCACGCACAGCCAGGGCCGCCTCGCTCGGTGGATCTCTCCGCCCACGCCTCGGACACATTGCATCCAGGAAACTTGGAAACTAGGTACGCGTTGCGCTCGACGCTGCGGAGTCTTTGTGCGCCCCGCGTGCACCGAGCTGGCGGACGCCAGCGACGTTGCTGCCGCAAACCGCTGAACCAGCGCGGATACTCAAGACGCCCGGGTGCAGCTCCTCCGTGTACTCGTTAACGCGGTTGGTGGGCGCGCGGGATGGGTGGCCGTGGGATCTTTGCACGAGCCACGCATGCATATCAAGCTTCGACGAACGATATAGGGGAAGGTGGGGCGAAACGGGACGCATGAGCGAAAATTGGTTTTGTGACCGCGATCAAAGGGTATTTTTGACCAATTTTCACCGAAAAATTCGATTCCAATCATCAACACGGAGAGAAGGATCTGATCAAATTTACCGGACGCGATAGTAAAAATTACCAACGCGTCTGGTATTGAAAAGCCATAGCTGCCACCTGACCAACAGTACGAGAACTATGAGAATTTCTAACATATATATAATATTTTCTACCATATTTCATGGTAAAAATTCTCATCGTTCTAGTTCTTCTCGATAGATGGCGTTATATTTCCCCTCTACCGGAAATTTACATTACTTTTTACTAGAAATATGGTAAAAAGTATCAGATCCTTCTCTCCGTGAATTTGTAGCGTCGGCTAGGAAGAAAAAAAATGTCGGGCAAAATGGGACTAAACCTCAATTCGGAAATTCGTATTTTTTTTTTACTGGATGATACTGGGTAGACAACATGAGTAATGATTGTTTAAAAAAAAATTGAATATTTTTTTAAGGTGACTTTTTTGCCCAAAGGGTCCCATTTTGCCCCGTATAATAATCGAGATAGAAAAAAGACGCAGTCCCATTTTGCCCCACCTTCCTCAATGTATGTACATGATCCCGCCAAAGTTCGTGGCTGCATGTTGACGTACAGTGGGAGCTCGCGAATGTACGCGGGCGAATTAGCAGGAAACGAGGGATCCACCCGCGTTCGGAGAACGCGCTAACGAACGCGTAGAGCAACCGCCACGAGGCGGTTAATTACTCTAATTGCCGCGGAGCCTTAAGAGAACCAAGCGCGATAATTCGCGGCACGCACACCGAAGACATTTTACGGCGCGACGCGCCCCGCCAGTGATTCAGCCAGACTGTCGTCGAACTCAAGAAGTTCGGTGGTTGTGGGACGTAATGTTAGCGGAAGGTAGAAGCTTGAAAAATTGTTGTTTTTTTTAAGACCTCGGTTTTTCGAATTTTTTTTTAAGATGCCGATTTCGGGATTTTATTTAGCATCTCGGTTTTTGGATTTATTAAGACGTCGATTTCAGATTTCTATAAGATGTCGATTTTGATATTTTTTAGCATGCCGGTTTTATTTTTTTTTTAAAGTTATTCTCGAATCGCGTATTTTACACCCGAGAACACCTTTTTGCTCGATTTTTTAAGAACAAAAAAAGAAAAAAAGTCGACTTTCTTTTTTGCGTCAGAATTAGATCCGGTGTCCGGTGAAACAGCCATATTTTTTCTTCTCCCCCAAACTTGAGCGAGGGCTGACTGTACGTCTTCTCCCCGCGGTGTTTTTCCCACGTAATTCCGTCTCACAATGACCAATAACCAGGAAACACGGGGAGCAAAGACTGGGCAGGTATCTCTCCTCTTACCGCGCGAATTATATTTCCCTCTTCCCGTGTACCGCGTGCATCGCTCATACTCGCTCATTTCCTTCACAAAGGCCCCGGTGCGAAGTGCGCGGCTCTCGGAGTGGAGAACCGACACCTTTGGCGCTTCCCACACGCGCATATATCTCATCCCCGTATCATCGTAACATATACACTTCACGCGATATGTCTATATCTGTGTCTCTCTCTCTCTCGCTCTGCGTGTACCACAGCGCAACCCCCAAGGCGCGTGCTTATTCTAATCCCTAACCTTCCTCTGTGCCTTTCACGCCACCTACATGTATATATAAATGTATATATATATATTCTGTGCAGATAAGTAAGGACACTCGAGGAATACCCAGAGTATTCTGCAAACCAGATCTCCACCTCACACAGGAATATATACACCCGGTATATATTTCTCCTCCTTTTATTCGTAACGCGCACCACTTGCGTCGACATCGATCCCTCTCGGCTCCTTCGCTCGCTCGTGGGACGTCGGATCTCAAAAATTTCCTCTCAAACACCTCGCGCGGTATATTCGTCATTGTCAGTACGCGCGGAGAGGAGATTTGTCGGCTCGGCGAGGTTCGCTGGCTCCGGGGGCTGTCGAATAAACGTCTAGTCAGCACTTTTGCACTTTTGCTCACCTCGAAAATGCGGCTCGCGCGAACCGTGCGCGACGCACTCGAGAGACCAGAATTTCTCACCTCCGGATTATTCGAACATCCGTTGCGTTACATCCGGGACAAACCGGGAACTGGTCGGGCTCTGGTGGGGTCAACCTGGCACTGATCAGGGCCTGGCCAACTGTTGACTAGACGCGAATTTAACGCCCGTTTTTTCCCAGTTTCATAAACACAACCCAAGCTTTCCATTTTGTTTCCTCTTCTCGCACCTTAATTAAAATCAATGTTGTAAAACCCAAAACTATTTAGAAATAAAGTTGCCGCTAAAATTAGTTTCGTAATTATTATATACTAATATTGAAACGGAGTGATTGTAATATAATGTGTAGATTTTTAATAGCCACGAATAAATATTAATCTCATTCAAATTTCCTGGTTATCTTCCTGAAAAAAATGGATAAACCCGTTTGATGCATTCCAAAACTAATTGAGAAATTTGCTCTTCCACATTTTCCCTCAATTACTTCCAATTGTGTATGGAAAACGAGGTCTTTATGCAGCTATTCAAAACTTCACACATCATTTTACAAGCGCTGCGGAATATTATCACCAAATCACACCTACAAAACCAACCGCGCTGTAAAATGCGTTCCTCAAAACAATGAGAATTCGCAACTCCGATTAAAATCAATCGCAACACATTTCCACACAGTGGAAGCATAAAAAAACGATCACTCGAACCTCCACGATCGTTCGAACGCCCTCCCGAAAAATTTCTCCCCGGACGTGGAGCCACCCCCGTCGCGATATATCCACACCGACGTTCCAAGGACAGCCACCAGAATCCAAATTCGACAATCAATCTCCTTTGAGTCACATTTTTTTCCCACCAATCACGCCCTTTTCCCTGTCTCTCCCACCCTCTCTCTGGCTCGCCCCTGCGACTCTCGCTGTTTTTAACGATCCTCTCGAGCGCACCACTTATATTTCGCGAGTTATCGGGGTGTGCGCGTTTATGGTTCACTGAGTACCGGCGGCACAGCACAAGCAGGCAGTCGCTCGACAGGTTTATAGTCCAGTTCATGCATAAGTACCGACGCGGTGCAGTACATGCACGCATACATACATATATATATGCATACATATACATATATACATATATACGTTTGCGTATATTTACATGCACATAGCTGTGTATATAGATATGTGTGTGTGTATAATAAGCGTCGGGAGTCTCCGAGCGTTCCTCGCGCGGTTTCCATCCTCGCGCGCGAGGCACACACAGGGGGGTCGCGGCGGGATTGCGCGCGAGCGAGTGGGCATTGTGTCGAGAAAACGAATGGGGAAATTCACGGGGTGTCGGGGTGGCGGTGGCGGCGGCGGGGGTGGCCGGAGAGCCCGCGGTTTTGCACAGCACACACGACACACTGCATCGGCAGCCAGACGTCCGTCGCCGTCACCTCTAGCTCGCCCGGCCGCGCTCGCACGGAGGGTGCAACGCTCGCTCGAGTAGCTTCGAGTCCGCTTATGCCGTATGCCCCGCGCGCCGGGTCCCTCGCGGCGGCTCTTTCACCCCGGAAAGACTTGTCCTCTCGCTCTCCCTTTTCTCTCTCTCTCTCTCTCTTTCTCTTCCCCCGCTTTATCTATACATCTCGCTTAAACGCTTAACAACGTTGCCCATGATAATTGCGTTGCGTACAACACGAGGGGGGGACACGTTGGGTCGGGGTCGCGCGGCTCGTGGCACGTGGAGGCGATTTTTGAATTAACGGGGATTTTTATTTTTGTGTGTTTATGTGTTTGTTTTAATTTTTACAAAAGTGATATTCGATAATGCGACAGTGCTCGGTTTATTGGGAAGAGATTGGTGGGATTATTCGCGTGGGCATTTTTTACGATCTGATGACAACAGTTGTTCAGTTAGTTCGTCGCTGTTTTTATTTAACGACGCGTCGCGTTGCACTCGACAGCGACGAAATTCCTGTTGGAAAATCTGTTGCATTAAATCGGGCCCAACTCGGGCACAGGCGGGGCCTGCGGGACCCTGGTCAGGGCCTGGCCCTGACCAGGTCGTCCCTGGGGGTCGCGCGGCTCGTGGCACGTGGAGGCGATTTTTGAATTAACGGGGATTTTTATTTTTGTGTGTTTATGTGTTTGTTTTAATTTTAAAAAAAATTGATATTCGATAATGCGACTGTGCTCGGTTTATTGGGAAGAGATTGGTGGGATTATTGGCGTGAGCATTTTTTACGATCTGATGACAACAGTTGTTCAGTTATTTCGTCGGTGTTTTTGTTTAACGACGCGTCGCGTTGCATTCGACAGCGACGAAATTCCTGTTGGAAAATCTGTTGCATTAAATCGGGCCCAACTCGGGCACAGGCGGGGCCTACGGGACCTTGGTCAGGGCCTGGCTAGGGCAGGATGTAACGTTACGCATTTTTAAGAATCGTGAAGAAGTAAGCGGAGATTAATTTTTCACTAAAGAGAGGATAGAGTTTTGTTTATGATTCATGTGTTTTTGATCAGATGATTTTTCTGTATTTATTCGCACTACAGATACGAAACAAACGTTCTGAGGAAGGTCCGAAACTTGGGACCGAAACGTCGACAAGAAATTCACCTCGTGTTATTCCACCTTCTTCCATGGGGCTGGCCGATTCGTCGCTGCTTACTTCTTCACCATTTCTGCTGATGCACGGCCGCTTATCATTCCTCATCATTGTTACACTTTTTCTACCACGGATGTCGACGATTTATCGAACGTATCGGGGTAAAATTGTATCGACGAAGTGGGCTCGACGCGACGATCGAGCGGCGATGCCGGAAAGAGGCGTGACAAATTCTTTCAAGTGTGAATCAAAATAATTACGATATCACAGTGGGTTTATTAGCGTTTCGAAAAACGCCTCACGATTATTCCATCCGTTTCATCGCTCGAGAGAGAGAAATCTCGTTGCGCGAGCGCGCGCGTCGCCACGGGCGAATATTTCCCGTATAATTAATTCTGCAGCGCGCACCACTGTCGCAATTTTCCCAGCGAGCGCGAGCGTGTGCCGGGGCGATCGTATCTCCGCGGTGCGAAAAAGGTTTATTAGCGAGGCTAGGGGTATATGAAGGATTCTCCCGGGGTGCAAGGAGTGGAGGTTGCTCCAGGCTCTTTTTCCAGGAAAAAAAAGAGGCGAGCAAACACACCCTCGTGACTCGCAAGTATAGAGTCCTTACGGCCCGGAAGTAGGTCAAAGGGTGAGCGTAGGCGTCGCGGATCGAGCCCACCGATGCGCGTAGTTTAGCCTCCACACTCGAGACAGAGAGCGAGAGAGAGAGAGGAGAAAGAGAGAAAAAAAAATCGGTCGATCCTGCGGTCGAGCTCGTCGGATGCGACGCGCCGGCCGATACCGCAGTCATGTCTGACCTACGGCCATTCACACACGGATGTATCGGTTTTGGCACGACTCGAAATTCCTCGTGAGATTGCGCGGCCGGGCGCGTCTGACCAGAGCTTGACCTTTTCCACTGGCACAGAGCGAGACTTGACTTCCATAACCCACCCGTTACGCCTCGCCGGCCCTGATACGCCTGTTTTTCTTTAATTACATCGCTCCTGGCGCGCTGCTGGCTTCTTTGCGATATTCCCGGCGGGAAAACGCGCGTCTGACCGGTGCGCGACCTTTTCTACTGCGCAATTGGTCGGCTGAGTTCTTGAGAATTTCTTCGCTCAGCAATTACTTTGCTCCGGTCATTAGATTTTTCGAGAAAACGGATTTCATACGTGAGCTGAAGTTTAATAAATAATAAATAAAAAAAAAACTATTGTTATTGTTTGGCTAATTTTATTATTATTGTTATCCTTATTTTTTTAAATTATTATATTACTTCTCGCCCTCCACTTTTGGCACTACCGACACGCCACGATTATGAGCAAAAATGTGAGGAGAACGTTCCGTCTGACCATCGCACGACCATTTCTACTGTACGTGTCAGACATGGCTGAATGCCTCAAAGTAATCTGCACATTGCTAATTCAATTATTGCGCTTACGTTTTTGTTATCAAGCGACTGCAACGAACTTATTTAAACAAAAAATGTATATCATTATTATTATTGCTATTGTTGTTATAAAGACGTTAACGCGACATCTGCGATGAAGAAGCTGATCGGAAAAGAAGCAGCAACAGCGAATTGTGTATATGCCAGAGGTCGGATTCGGTCCCGTCGGGACATCAATTCACTCGGCTTTCGCGAACGAGAGAAAGAAGTGGTATGACATTTCTTGTGTGTCACTCCGCTCGCTCTCTCGGCCACCCTATAATAACAACGATACCGTCGTCCACGTCAGTAACCACCCCATGTCGCGGAATGCAATAATAAATAATATTTATCAAAACGCGTTCGAACGTCGTTTCCTCGCGATAACCTATTGTCGAACAGGCGTATAAATATGATGCTGAAGTTTGCATCGTTGGAATGCAACGAAATTCAGAAAAAAATGTATTCTAATTCATCCAAATGATGAGATTATAGGTATAAAAAATTATCATGGCAACTAATCGCTATAATGACTTTTTATATATAATTTCATAATTTGGGTTCATTAGAACTATTTTTTTTCGGAATTTCGTTGCATTCCAACGATGCAAACTTCAGCACCATGTATAAATTGACCTCGTTGCCCGACAATAATTTAACGACACCTGCAACCGGCAATTAGAGTTGAGGCAGTCGGTAATACGTGGCGTCGTATTGCGGAATAGCGAACAACGTTCAGTGATATCGCAGTCATCTCTGCGTCTGGTAGAGCGAAATGCGGTGGTAAAAATAGAAACGCTTACAAACGAAACTCGATCGCGTGTCATTCAAGAGTCAATGGTGAAAAAAAAATTGAACTCGCCTCAAATTACGTGCATTCTATTGTCATTGTGTACATTTCACGCGAGGCTGTTTTGAGTTAAGATCATTTGCGTTGCTGGCAACGCAAGATTTGAATTTAAATAAAAATCAGACGTATATTTAAATGTCAGGGCTCTTAAAAAAAATGGTACAAAATATTCACGAATGTGGATACTAAAATATCTTTCAGTCTTTTTTTTATTTAGACCATCGAATCATAAATCTCCAAATGACCATCGAACGTCACTACGAAGAACACAAAATAATTCAGAAATCTCCATTTCGCAACCGATGGGATTTACATTGAATGCAACCACGGTACCGAAACGATTGCATTCCATTCTCGAAGGTGGAAAAAAAAACGTCGGCTATGCAGCGTCACCAAATTATTTCGATTTGAGTGCGGATGCGCCAAGACGAGTTGTAAGAGAGCGTGGGAAAAATAACGACTACGTCGTAAAAATTTTACGAATTTCCAGGCTGCCTCGCGAGACGGGAAAGTTGTCCCATTTCATAAGCCGATGGGGCATTAAAGTTGTGTTGTATACGCGCGCGCATTTTCATGCAGTCGCGGACTGTAGTCGGACATTATTCTGCCGTGCGACGGGGACGCTCGTGAAACGTCGCGAAAGTGAAAGAAAAGCCAGAGCGAGGACGGCAAAAAGGAAGCGCAACGTTGGAAACGTTGGAAATCCCTGTAATCCATAAATCTTGTCGGCAGTTCAGTAACGCAGTGGTGCAACTGTTATCGCTTTTCCCCACGAGAACCGAGATCAGAAAATTTATAATGCGTTTCGTACCGGCAAGAGGCGCGCACGGGGGGCGTATGAAGTCTGTATCAAAGTCGAGTTAAATCCCCCGAGCATGATGCACAGGTGTACGTGACTACGGCAAAGTTTTTATTCTACTGAAGTTGTCACGACAAATAAATAAAATATATCACACGCCATATGTATACTTATGTATATATATATTTTTTTAGAGTTTCAGATGGGAAATCCTTGACACAAGTTGGCCTACATTTGAGCAACAAAATGTACAAAATGTCGTTAGCAAGGAACGACTGTTTTGAGAAAAACATTTTCAGCATAATAAGTTAATTAGATCAAATGAATAATATATATCACACGCCATATATATACATGTATATATATATATATTTTTTTTAGTTCCAGGTGGGGAATCCTTGACACAAGTTGGCCTATATTTCAGCAAGAAATCGTAAAATGTCGTTAGCAAGGAACGACTGTTTTGAGAAAAACATTTTCAGAATAACAACTTAATTATATCGTCTTTTATGCGACGCAGCCTGGGGGGAATATTCAAAGATGATAAAACTTGGTCGGCTCGCCCGAAGCAACCGCGCGAGTCAACTTGCGGAAGGAACTCGACGAAATTGCATGAAAAAAGTAAACGTTTAGAAACAATTTTCGAACGCCGTGGCCGAGTGAGGAGCTGAGATATCATCGAGTTCGCATAATGAAGAATCCCAATTTTTTCCGCGCGTGGCTGCGAGACAGCGCCGTCCGCGAAGAATATTTCAAAGTTTTCACTTATTCGATTATGAAAATTCGTGGGAAGCCCAAACAGGAGGTGGACGTTTCCGGTCAAAGAACCCGCGTCACGACGACATTATTTATTCTCCCTACGCTGAATAAATAATACTCCTTAATGGACTGTTATTAAGGTGAGAACCCCTTTTAGGGCAGAAGCCTAAAATGTTTTTAATGCCAACTACATATACGACGGAATTCTAATTCATTTATTCCGCCGCGTCGAGTCTCGAGGTTTACGGACGCGGCAAAGAGCCTCAGCCGTTTTCGAGTGCGTGCGGTCTTCACAGAGCGTATGATAATAAAGGCCTCCGTATAATACGACTCTTTCACTAACCCTCCGCTATCGACCGCCCGAGTGTAAATTACATTTCTACGTGTATAGCGCGCGCGCGCGTGTTTTTTTTTAACTCCTATATGTATACAGAGCAGTCGGAAAAAAGCAACTACGCCTCTCGGCACGCTCATCTATGAATACGTATTAGATTCGCCGAAGCAACAAGTGGAACAACGACCCGGTAATGGCGCGAGTAGCGGGAATCTACGTAAAATCACCTCTTCCCCCATACACAGACGACGCCTGTACACGGAGATACAGCGTTTTAGCCTAATAAATTGGCACGCTGTCAAGACAAAGGTAAGGACACCCTGGCCGGGCAACAGCGGCGACGGCAATCAACGCCGAAGAGATACTAATTTCTCCGTGGAATTACCATTGTGCTCGGATGATCCCGCTAAATTCGCAATTTAGGGAGATCTCGTCGCAATTTGCGGCACTTGGAGCCGTAAACTCCTCGCGGCTTCTCCGACGGGCCAAGAGCTGCAGTGAAATTGTAAACCGCGAGGATGATTTCGCGATGACAGAGATTTGTCGAGCGGTGCTCGGTGTCGCTGAATAAATTTCAGGTGACACATTTCACAGGTGATGTTTTACAATATAATTTGGCCATTGCTCGCGGATCGGAGACGTGAATGGTGGGGTTGGTATTCAGCGATGAATGAAGCAAACGAACCGCGCGCTCGAGTCATTCTATCCTCCGGCAATCGCAGTCATTGTTGAATGTGTCTTTATGCCCCGACCGAGGCGACAATGCCCGTTACGTGGATTTTATCGTCGTCGAAAATTATGCCCTCTAAACGTTGTGAATCGAGCGATAAATTAATCGTCGGGGGATTGATAAAAATTTAATCAATTAGAGCCGTTGGAAAAATGAGACTTCCAGATCGCCCGCGAGCACTTCGTGGCAATTATACGGGGAGAAGTTCGCCTCGCAGATGCGTCTCCCCCCGAGTTCCACCGACGCTGCCTCTCCCGCTATCTCTCCATCTCTCTTCGTTCCGCTATTCATTGTACCGGCTGAATGGCGAAGTATGAAAATCTAGCAAACTCGCCGGAACTTTCCTCCCCGTGTTCCCCGAGAGTCTTCCGCTCGCCGATGTCGAAAGGTCGAGGGTGGGCGAACGCGGCGATGCTACACTAAAACAGGAAGAAAATAACGAATAAGAAGCGTAATGGAAACTCGGGGTTTTCAGTTTTCATGGATATTCAAGAAAAGCGCTCGCAGGCGAAGTCAGGGAAAATCCAACGGGAAAACCTCGTTTGGCTCTCGGGCGAGGCGAAAGCTAGGTGGGGAGGGGAGGGCAATTCGCAGATATAATTTCTTTAAATAGAAACTTATTATCTGACGACTGCACGTTCGGGCGCAAAAAAAAAAGATTGAAGTAAAGTGAAGAAGCACCGATGGTTATGTGGAAAACGGGCGAATTATTCCGAGCAGGGAGGTAATTTCGAGGAGAAAACCACAGGAGGCCGGCGTTCTAATTTTAGAGAGCACTGAAGAGGCCCCGGAGTGTTTCATTCACCTGCACCGCGTACTTTAATACGAAAAGGTGGTGACCGAGGTGGGTGTCGGTGTTAACGAAGTTGCGGCTACACCCTGTGGCACTGCAGTTTGAGGCTTCGTCATCGCGGAAAACACACGCTGTTCAATCCTCAAACTTTGATATAGCATTTTGCGCAACGTAATTAGAAAACCGAGGTAACCCGGAGTTGGTCAACTCTGTTATTCAACGAGGAAGCGGTGCTCCGATAGACTCGTGGGCGGAATGTAACGCGCGGTGTATATATGCGCACGCAAATGTATATGTGTCTTACATAAAGGTCCAACACGCCACCCACCCGATTAGCCGATAGCGAAAGCACTTCCGAATGATTTGGGAATGACAATCACGGGTATGGTTTACCCTGTGTAACTACGACTGAATGTCGCATGAGCATTTACATACACAAAACTCACACACACACAACCGCACACACTTAAATCGATAACGATATTTATGGACATCATTTGTGACGTGACACTGAAATATCGACCTCAATACAGTGCGTCAGAGGTCATCGAGTAAATAAAAGGCCGTCGATTTACGTGCCTACAGCCGCTGCGCACTAGTGATTCGAGTGCCGCTGCTTTGATTTCACGCGACGAGGCGATAACGAAAAAAAGAACTTCAGGACCAATGTGACTGAGAATACTGAGTGTTGAGAATTTTCACTTAATAAAATCATAATTATTCTTTTAACGTTACATCATTTTTTCCCCTAATTTCCTGCTCGTGATTAATCTTTTTTTTGCCACAGTTCGGGCAGTCCCCATGAATAAACATAGGATCCTTTTTTTCTCGCTTCACAAAGAGAACTCCCTGGCCCTCCTTAATTCCACTCCTTTTCTTCTTACACCTCCTGTCCCTCCATTGTGCTCCGGCGGAGTGAATGATTAAGAGCATTAATCGCCCGGAAATGAGTAACGAACGTTGAGGGTAATTAACGTCGCGGGAAGAGCGCATCGACGAATTTGTTTCTACAATGGAACGACAAACCGTGGCCGTGGAAAGCCAAACGCGCGCGGTAAATAACGCAGAGCCCGAATTACATTAATAAGAAACGATGAACGGTCGCTATTATTCGCGGAAAAAAAAGAAGCGAAAACGGATTCAATTACTTATCCCACCTGGGACGGTATATTACGCTTGTCGTGCAATTAACACCGCTCCTACGTTTCCACGGAATATTCATTACACACACATGCCGCGCGATCTGTAATGAAGAAAAGGTTTTACGCGCAATGTAGGGGAGGGTCAGCTCCCGAGGGAAATTTAACGCCGGGGTCTTCGTCGAGCGCTGCGGACTCCTAACATACTGGCTCTGCTTCGTCTTCCTATCCCGCGTGAAAAAGAAAAAAAAAACAAAGAAAAACAAAAAATTCATATATAACTCGCGCATATTATGCTGTAATTAAGAGAGAACGCCCGGTGAAATACGAGGGGTGTCAAAGCGAATGAATTGATGGGCCACAAGTGGCCCTCTGGTAAACTTTTTCTCAACGCGTTGACGGCTCCCAGGACGCGCGCGTTGAGCGTATCACGTGGAGATGAAGTTTTCGCAGCGCGAAGGGAAGAATTTGGGGCAGGACGGGGTGGAGGAAGATCTGTCGCAATAATCTGAGGAGCTGGCGAGGCTCGTGCGGCGAGGCAAAGGTCCCGGTAACCGAGCTTGGACCGCTGCACAAAATAAGCCATACATTTCCATCTAAATGCTAAAGGGTGGCTAAGTAATGGTCCGACTACCGGCCCCCATTATCTTGCATTATCCCCCCGAAATAGCCGGGCAAAGAAATATTGCGTAAGTCGTCGCGCGGTAATTGCATTAATATCGCGCTCGGCGTCAAAGAAACGAGACACTCTCTGAAATTGTCGCAAGTCTGGCGAGCATCGAGTGCGGGCTAATTGCTCGTTCACGAGACTATTTTTACGTTTATCCTCAAATTTGTCCACAGCCGTCGTAATCACTTGCAGCAATTGTTAGCCAAGGAATTGTGACATTAGTCGCAAGGACAGACAAATAATAATTGCCCCAGGGTCACGATATTTCTGCCTTGCATTTTCAAACACCTTGGATTTCCTGCAGAGCTAAATGCGGAGGCGCCGCGATGCATTACTTTCGAAAAGCTTCGTGGGACGCTTACGCGACTGTAACCGCCGCGTTCACCTTGCACGATATGTTTGCCCCTCTTTGCTACTACATTGCCGACAAAAAAAAACCTCTCTGCCTAATTTTTCAGCCGATTTTTTTTTGTTGCTTTTGCTTTCAAGATGGTCTCAGGTTCGTGCAGATAGCCGCTTGAGCCCTCCTGAACTATGTACCATTGTGCTCCAACTCCACTCGTATATACGTATATATTCGTGTATATATGTATACGGTATGCACATGCCCTCTCGGGCGCAATATATTCTCAGCGGTGTTTTTTTTTACGTCCCGCTATTTGCCCGGAATATACTGCAAAAACAGGGAGCAGTGTTTTTCGCGGCGAGTACCCATCGTACTCGCGTCGCAACGTGCGCGACGGAATTATACCCGGGATACGTACGTCATGCTCGAGACGAGACCGAACGTGGATGAGGGGCTCTCTCGTTTTTTTCCCTCCTTTTTTTTTGCAAGCTCGGAAAATTTACACAACGAGCGCGGATCGATCGCGCGCGGGGAGGGCGAACGCGAACCGAGGGGTAAGTGCACCGCTGACTATAATAAAATAAGATAGATGATGCAGCTGCTAGCGCCGTTGATGCTTGTTTTCGTATAATGGGATAACGCGCTCGCGGAATTCCCACTGCGGGGGAGAGTCCGGGGAAAACCCACCTCGAAATTTCGACTAATCGCTTATTGCCCGCGCATTGATACCGGAAACGACGAGGCATTATCTCTGCACTCTGTAACTCGGTACGCGGCGCTTTGAGCTCGATTTACGAGTGAGAGAGCGACTCTCCGATCTAGTTATCGACCCGGCGTGAAAATTGCACGGTAGCATCAACCGCCGCTATTAAGCGCGCGGGGCGAGAATCGCGGAATGTCAAGAGCACATTTGAGCGACAATGGAATTTACGCGTGTGGATACCACAGACGTTTTGGTCCTGCTCTTTTTTACTTCGATCGCAAACCCAACATTTTTTTTACATTACTGCGGCGTGGGAAGTGAGATTTTTCACAAGCAAAAAACTCTTGCCACACCTTGTGAAGTAAAATTGTACACGATACTCGGCAGAAAAAGGTTTTTAGTTCGTGTGATTGTAGCAGTCGTGAGAAAAAGTTTTTCCGCTCTCATGTCGTAATAAACTGTTTAAATATCCTCATTTAATAGTTAAATGAAGATAAAAAGTGTTCGTCCTTTCGTTTGTTTCGATAAACCTATTTTTCTCAGTATATTCCTAGGGTGAATGCACCAGTAAATGAACAGTCACCGGTGAATGAACAACAGCTTTTTGAGAGTTCATGAGAAATTACAACGGTTTGGATGAACATTAAATTCTTAATCTGTCTATTTTTTAGCTACCTACTGCGATTATTTTATCGCAGAAGCCTGTTTTCGACGAAAAGTGTAGGTTAAAATCGCCCGTTCAATTACTGGTGTTTTTGGATTTTTGGCTTTTAGCATTTATTTTTATACACTTCGCGATAAAAATACGCGATTTTTTCAACGGCATCGCATAATTCAACATTCTGGTAATTCGTTAAAATTTTCGCAAACACGCTGAAATTGGTACATTTTATAAAAACCTATGATAAACAAATCGTTCTGCTTAACTGTTCATGTACTGGTGCCTCTACCTTATTTGCTTTCATGAATACCGCGAGAGGCAGGCATTTTTTTTCGCTTTTGCGCGTGTTTTCCTTGCGCTATTGTTCGCAAGAACAAAAGGTGGATTTGCTAATCACCGTCTCGAATGCGTATAAAGAGAAAATCCAAAATCTGTGATAAAAATAACTGAGCCTTTGCAGTGAAAAGCTGAAGTTTCCACGAAGTTGCCGACAATCGGGATTGCCATTTTGCCGGATAACCGGTGAATTCAAGATAGAATTGAAATCGAGAAAAACCGTAAAAAATAAGCATTAGCAAAGTAATGCTTATAAAAAATAAGCATTACCAAAGTAATGCTTATTTTTTATGGTTTTTCTCGATTTCAATGCTGTCTTGAACAAAAACCATAAAAAATAAGCATTACTTTGGTAATGCTTATTTTTTATAAGCATTACTTTGGTAATGCTTATTTTTTATAAGCATTACTTTGCTAATGCTTATTTTTTATGGTTTTTCTCGATTTCAATGCTATCTTGAATTCACCGGTTATCTTCACCGAAACTTCAGCTTTTCACTGCAAAGGCTCAGTTATTTTATCACAGATTTTGGATTTTCTCTTTATACATTTGAGAAATTATGCAATTGCACGGTGTAAACCTGAAGTTCATCTACGTTTTAATCGATGAATTCAAGACACCCTTTCATTAATTCCGCGGTACTTTTCCCTTGTTAATCGTTTCGAAAGTCAATAACAAGAAAATCCAAACCCGTTCAGGAAAAAAGTGCTATCAACAATAAATCACGAAAACCCATAAAAAATAAACATTACGAAAAATTATGCACAATGGAAACCTGAAGTACATCTTCGTTTTAATCGATGAATTCAAGACAGTCTTTCATTAATTCCGCGATAATTTTCCCTCGTTAACATGTCGAAATTCAATCACGAGAAAATTCAAACCCGTCGAAAAAAAAAAACGTACTATCAAGAATAATCCATCCGCAGAGTGCAGAGAAGTTTATCTACGGTCGCCCGCGACCGGGGATCCGCAGTCCAACCGGCGAGAGCTCAGGACAGCCTGGGGTTAATTCCCACTCGTGTCCCTGAATGTTCGTGAGAATGTCTCCCCGCGCTCGTTTCGTCGGGCTCCAAAGGAAAAAGCCCTTATTCCCGGCGGATTGTGCGGGCCGCGCGGCCTGCGCCACAGGTACGACGAATAATGTCCTTCGGCGTGAGTGTCTTTTTCCGCCATTTCCGCGATATTCTTGCGCGTCGCCGCGACGGCCGAATATCAGTGATCTTTTTATAATATAGAGAGATATATAATGGTAATGACGCCTCCACCAGGCTCCGCGATATTCACCGACGATCTCCTACTTCCATGAATAAATAAATGATTAATACAATAAATAAATAAATAAATAAATAACTCACCGATTTGTGGAACATCGTACTGGCGATTCCCTCTCGCCGATCTAAGCAGGAACTGTGAGGCGATGCTCGCCCCGGCGTTCGAGGCCGCCGCCTGTGATTGTTGCCCGCCGGGCGACCATCCCCGGGGATTCGACGACCGTCCTCGTCCCCCGCCGCCGCCTCCTCCTTGATTTCTCTTCCCGGGTGGTTTCCCGCCGCCGACGCTACTCGCGCCGTCGTACGCGTAGTCGCCGCCGCCCCGGCTCTTCATCTCGTTGTTCCGGCCGGCGTAATCGAGCGGCTCGCTGAGCCATCCGGAGCCCCGTGGATTTTCCGCGAAGCCCCCGGACGTTCTCTGCACGAGAAGCCGCGGCTCATCCGCCTTCTCGATGTCCAGCATTTTTCCGGCCATCGCGAGCGGCGCCTCCTCCGGCTGATCGGTGCGATACACCACGAGCGGCGTGCGCGCGATTTTCTTCGGGAACTCGTGCTGCCCGCCGCTCGTCGATATCCGCGATTTTTTCGCGACTCGTGGCTGCTGCTGCTGCTGCTGCGTCATCTCCGCGTAGCCGACGATCGGCCCGTTGTCGCCGAGCTCGTAGCGTCTCGGCTCGTAGCTCGGACGTATGTTCGGCGGCTTCGCGGGCACGAGATGGTCCCGGTGACGCGGGTAGAGCGTGTCCAAGACCGCCGTGGCGAACTCGTCGAGAAACGCGTTCCCCCGCGAACTGGAGGCCTCTCGAACGGCCCCGTTGACGCTGTTCTTGCTGTCGCGACGCTGCTCCTCGTCCTCGTCGAGCTGCTCGCGTCGCCTGAACAACGCCGAGGGATCCCGCCAGGGCTTATCGGCACGCTCGAGCCAATCCCTCGTCAGCTCCTCGTCCAGCTCCACGGGCTCCTCGTATCTGTACGATCGGAGCCGGTCGAGCTGATCCTCCGGCCCGGACGGCGCACTCAGCTCGTTACCCACATCCGCGATCGTCGGATCCCTCGAGAACCGATGATCCTGCGCCCTCGACTTTTGCGTCTGCGAAGACGACGACGACGATGACGACGACGAGGACGACGAAGACGAGGATGTGGATTGCTGCTTTTGCTGCTGCTGTTGCTGCTGTTGCTGCTGTGAGGAGTGAATGCTGGTCGGCCGATTGCCCAGCGTGAGGGCCAGACCAAGGCTCACGTAGCTAAGGAGCCAAAACACTTGGCTCGCCATCTTCCTCGGATTCGCTGGCCACGTTATCTAACGTATATTTCTCGTACCAGCGCAACGCCCGGAAGAACCTCGCGCGGAAAGCGGATTTTCGGCTTTTCCCCACCCCGGATCGCCCGGAGTTTCAATCACTCTCACCGACGCTCTCGAAACTGGTTCGGCGTCCTGGTCTCTCGAGTTCTTCTTCTTCTTTTTTTTGTCTTCTCTTCCGCCACGACCACCTCTGGGTTTTCCCACGCTCTCGCTCTCTCTCAGTCCGGCGGATAAACCTCGCTGGATCCTCTTGGTTCTGATTCTCCTATTTTTTTGTTTTCGCGCTCACACCTTTCACTTCCCTCGTCGAGTCTGCGCGCGAGTTCTCCGTCCGTTTCCTCCTCTTCTTCCTTCTTCTACTTCGCGACGCTGGATGCTGCACACGTGTGCGTTAATAACGCGGTTATCACGGGTATCAGCGGTGAGGAAGAACTTCTTGGGAGCGAGAGGTGATTTCTCGCTGTATTGGTGGACTGAACGAGGAAGAGAGATTGAGAGGGAGGTCGGGAAGCGAGAGAGAGAGAGAGAGAGAGACGGAGAACGAGCGAGTGCAGTGGTTGCGGTAAGACGTAGGAAGGACGGTGGAATCAGAGCCGAGCGCAATTTCGCCGTCGGCACGTAATTCGACAACGTTATTATTGCTATTCTCGTTACTCGATTGTGCCCCGCGTTTGCCGGAAGCTTTGGAGCCCGCGCGTCCCGAGCGACGACGCAACAGCCGGTCAATCTTCGTCCAAATAGGCGGCGGTCGATTCACCGTTCGTTTCTTTTTTTTTTTTTCTTTCCCCTCCTCGCGGGCCGCAACAGCTCTCCAGGAGTCTCGCGCGAGACAGCGACTCGCGGTCGTCGGGGCTGTGCGCGACGACGGTGTATTTTATATCGTCCCAATTGTGGCTTCCGCTCGATCGATATCCAGGTTTAGGCCTCGCCGAACGTTTTCCTCCAGCCTCGTGTTATTGTGCACGGAGCCCGAGAGCGGTGGCCGCGGGGGCCACGACGACGTCGCACACACACTCGACGGCGAGGCGAGAATCCACCTCGAGGCGGCTCTTCCCGATCGTCGTCCTTCCCGTCTCTCGTTTGCGGCGGTCTCGTGTCGCCTCTTCTTCGTCGTGCGCGCACTCCGAGCGTCCTGAAAAATCAGGTCGTCACATTACAACAGGATGGCACAGCGCGTCTCTCGCCCGAGAGGCCTCTCGTTTTTAGTCCAAGCTCAGTGCGACCAAGAAGAAGTGGAAGAAGTAGTAGAAGAAGAAGAATACAAGGTGCGTGTGCGAAACTTTTGATCTCTTTTTTTTGCTCTTTCTTTCTCTTCTCTGCTTTACGTTATTAGTAATGAAAATTATTTTTCACTTTGCCTTTGAATATATATTCTGTGATTGCGAAGGTGCTCAATAATTCGTGCGGTGCAGCAGGTGCTCGTGGGGGTGCTCAGCAGTGGTAGTAGTAGTTCATAGGTGCTCGTGGGTGCAACACAACACTTATACGACTTATACGGGTGTTTCGGTTTTTTTTTTCTCTCGCTTTCCTCGTTTCTCGTAGTTAAACACACGGACATTCACGCTCACACACACACACAAATATCTCTATGTATACAATGCTAGATTCGTATATGTATGACTATCACTCGGGTTTCTCCTCTCTTTCGTTTTCCCCTTTCTTTTCGCTACTTTCCGCGGTTCTCGTTAACGTTATATATATTTTTGTTATGTATATAATGCGACAACGCGACCGCGCGCACAATGAAAACGTTCCACCGCCGATTAATCTATGTCACTGTACGCTTTGTCCACTATTTTTTTTCCTCTCGCGCCGCCCCCGCCTGCCTCGCCTCGCGCTCGCTCGGCCTCCATCGCCTCTCCGCCTCTTCGCCGTCTCTGACTCCTCAACCCTTATTACTGGACCGACCTCACTCGGACCTCGTTTCACTCACAATCGTTACTGTCCTCGCCATAACTTGGAAATATATTAACGTCTATATAATCTAGATCTCTCTCTCTCTGTTTTTAAATATATCTATCTATATATATATATAATATATATTTGTTTTCTATTGCGGTAATAATCTCTACACGCTCGCGTAATCCTCGCGTTAACACGAATTATTTGTCTCTATCACCAACGTTCGTACTTTTCGTTATTATTATTACTACTTTTTCTTCTTCCCTCCCCCCAGCCTCTTGTTGTCTCAATAAAATATCGCGGTTCTCTAATACGCAGAGCTAACGCATCTCTGGACGGTCTCTATTATCATCAATATATAACCGAGCATACAAATAGTATATGCCCAAACGTCTTCTATATAAATAGAAATCTATGTGTACCGCGAACATTCACGGTTGTGTTGCTGTTTTTTTTTCTCTTTTTCGACTCGTCGTGGTACAAATTAAGGCTACTTGAGTGAAAAATGTGCTTAAAAATATATGTATATTTATATATATAATATATATAGATTCTATGTAGTGTAAACCGCGTGTACTCGGTCACACGGTTACACGGCAACGTAGTTCATATACACATATACATGTATATATATTTATACATAAATGTGCGCTTACATGCTAAGGCCCGTGGTGCGACGTATAATGTTATGCCGGTCGTGCATACGCTTCGATATTTTATGCAAAACGGCGTATAAATATATGCATACACACCGTTATAATCTACGTGTGTTATTATTACGTGTGTATAGGTGCGTAAAGGGCACGCGATCGTGCTTGAAAAAATCGTATATACGCGTTGTACATGTGTGTGTATAAATTGCACCGAGTGCGCGGAACCGTCGAGGCTCGCGACTTTCCTCGTGGCTCGGCTCGCCCGACGTCACGTTAATATCGGCCGCTCGCGACGTACATGCGCGGCCTAACGAAGCCGCGCTCAACTTTTTTTTCTCTCTCCCCCTCGATTAGAGCGAATTCGCGAGATAGAAAAAGGAGAGAAAAAAAATCGCATCCACCGCGAGATTGACCGTTTCGTGTCTCCGAAGCGTCCCCGCCCTCCCTCTATCTTTAATACGAATATGTATAAAAGCACGTAATGCAGCACACGTCTCGGGAGAGAATAAAAAAAAAAACGAGCAGCACGAAAGGCGCGCACGGTTTTTCCCGCTACACGCGACGAACCACCTTCGGCAACCTATACACACGTCCCTCTCGTTTCTCCCGCGAAACGTTATTTATTACTGTTTACCGTTATTGTTGTTATTATTACAACTATTACTCGCGATCGATTCCTCGACGAAAATTCCCAACAACAATTAACCCGCCAACAACAATTAACCCGCCAACAACGATTAATAACAACAACGACGCATATGCATGTGCAGTATGTATATATATAAATCTATTTTTTTTTTGTTTTTTTTAATGTGTCTGTGTATCGAGGCGCGATTTTTTTTTTTTTTTTTTTTTTTTTTTTTTTTTTTTCAGGAACTCAGCTGCCCCGAAGTTCCCGATGGGCCGAGAGGCGCTCCCTCTCTCTCACCCCGTTTTCGTTAGTGCGCGCACACCGGCTCGATAGCAGCGTACAGTCGTGGTATATAATCAACAGGTGTCTCAAAAAGTGCATTTAAAAAAATATTCATCGATCAAAGGTGAATCCAGCCGCATCATATTATACGGTGTTTGGGGGTAGTAGTAGGGGGTTTTCGCTTCTCTCGACGGATACGTGACAGGCGGTGGGGTGGAGAGTGCTCTGTGTGTGTGTTCAGTGCGCACGCAACAACGACATTCAGCTTTGTGTATACAACTTCGTGGACAAAAACACACAGAAAACTGAAACAAACGAAAATGCGTGAAGTGAGTGGAAAAAAAGAAAAAAGTAACGAAAACGTGAACGAATTCAATAATCACGGCGCGCCGGCCTTTTACGTACAAAAACGAGTGTTTTCTCAGAGTCCCCGCGCTTTTGTTTTCTTTTTTTTTTCGTAGACACTTTCGTTCGTTCTTTCGTGTTTTCTCGCAGTCCGTCTCTCTCTCCCTCTCGCGCTCGTCCCTTTTATTTCTCTTTCGCTTCTCGTCTCCCTCGCCGCGCGCTCCCGGTTCACCCGCGTCTCGTTGCCTCGGCCGCGCGTCGCGAGCGAGTGCGCGACCCGTTTCTTTGTCGTTCCGCCTCTTCCTCTTCCCCCCGAGTCGCCTCTTCGTCCTCAGAGGTCGCCAATATCGCGTCCGTCCGGCCGCGTCTTCTCGCCTCCTCCTCCGCCGCCGTCTCTCTCACTGCCTCCTCCTCGTTGTGCGGATGCGAACCCCGCGGGTTTCACGTTCCCTCGTTACGGGCGTCCGCGGACGAGGCGAGGGGAACGGGAGAATAACCGCCGACGTCGCGCGCGACACGCTCGATGCTCGGGGCGCTGCTTCGCCGTCGAGCATTCACACGGGACACTCTCGATTCGCGATGCACGAACGACGACGATATTATCGTGATACGCCGCGAGCCCTCTGTGTACTATTTACACGACGACGACGACGACGACGACGACAATGACGACGACACTCACACACTGTAAACGCGCCACCGCTCGTTGCCACCTTCCAGCGACGCTCCTCTCATTCACCGCTCTGTTCACGTTGCACTATGTTTCCTTCCACTGTTCCCCCGAAAAACCTTATATTCTTCCTCTCTCTCTCTCTCGATCGCCCCCCTCCCCCTGGCTCGGCAATTCCCGACAAGTCTCGCGATTCTCCTTCTTTCACGCTCACTCTCTGTCTCTCTCTCTCTCTCCCTCTCTCCTTTGTTATCGTTATTCTCGCGCAATTTCCTCCGGCACGAGAGTCGCAAGAGAGATTTCGTGTTTCTTTCTCGTTTCTTCTGTCTATTTCTGTTGTTTTTTTTTTCGCTCGCTTAATGTATTCCCCGGGCGTAGCGTATATCAATTTCCTATCTCTCTATATCTCCTCGCGTTTCATTGTTATTATCCTCGACGGAGAAACTCCGGTAAAGCCGGCGACATCGCTCTACCCCTCGATCGCACGACACACCGACGCGCACTGATGTTGACTTATACACACACCCATCTGCCGAGTACTCGAGGGACTATTACAGCTGCCGCTGCGCCGCTGGTGGTGGTGCCACTGCTGCTGCTGCTGCTGCTGCTGCTGCTGCCGCTGGTGCTGGCTGGCTGACTGACTGACTGCAAGTCTCACCGCCGCCTCCGCCGCGCCAGCTCGCGCGGCTCCCTCGTTCCTTGACTCGCGCGCTCGCCGAAAGAGCTTTTGCGGCCGACCCTCACTCAACGACGCGTGCCGAGAAATGCATCGGATCACACGGCAGCGACTCGCGAGTCTCGCGCTAGCCGCCTCGACGCGCGCGCTCGCCCCTCGTTCACTTCGTTCCTTGTTTTCCCTTCACTTCCTCGCTGCGCTGCTTTTTTTTCTCCTTTTCTCTCTCTCTCTTGTCCTCTCACCCTTTACCGGGTTTCACTCGTCAGTCGCCCCCTCCTATCACCCGCTTCCCTTTCTCTGTGCGAAAAGAGATCGCGCGAGCTCTCCTCCTTTTCTCGACTCCTGCTAGACTCTCCGCTCTGTACGTCTCTCTTTCTTTCTCTTTTGCTCTCTCTGTCCTTCTCTCTATTTTCGCCGGAGAATTTCACCAGTTAGCCCACTTTGCCACCCGGCGCACTCACCAAACATGCACCGCACTCTTTTCGTCACTCGCGGTTCCCGATCGAAGACAACGGATTTCGCTTTTTCTCGCTTCTCCCCGAATTTACTTGTACATTCGACTATCTACGACCGTCGCTGCTCTCTTCGTCGGTCTCTCGTTCGGTCCGTCGTCCGGATTGATCTCGCCGCGAGTCGATCACTCGCCTTGGAACAAAAAAAAAATAACAGCACGACACAGCGTCAACGCGTCGTACCGTCACAATCTCGCTTCCCCCAAGAAAAAAAAAACCCGGAATCTGTTGATTCGGCCTCGCGAGCGAACGAGCAAAAATCCTGCGTGTCGTCTCGACACCCCGAAACCGGGATCTCCGCGCGCGTGTGTGTCCGTGTGTGTTTCACTCGCCCGACGTGCTCTCGCGTTAGCGAATCTCCTCCGCGAATCCTCGGCGAAAAAAATCGTGTTTACCCGCGGGTTCCACCGGGGGCCGAGACAGTGCGAACGGCGTGTCGCGACTGTCGAGGAGAAAAATACAGCGTCGAGTGGTGGTCGCGCGCGGCAGCAGGTCGGTTGGAACGCTTCGTGCCGAGTGTTGTGTGAGCGAGAGAGAGAGTGAAGCGCTCTTCGGCCGAGTCGTCGGTGTTTCGGTGGTGAGGTGTATTGCGTGTATACGGCGAGAGAGCAGCAGCGCGCGCGGGGCCGAGCACCAGCCGCGATCGTCGAGGAACGTTTGGACGAAGGGATGAGCGAGGAGCACCGAAGACGTCCAAACACGAAGCGTCCGGTCGACCAGCGCGACTCTGTGTGTGCATACACAAGGGTGGGGGGCGGTAGTGTGGGCGAGAGCTCCCGCTCACTTTTATCCTCCCCCGCTTCGAGCTCGCGTTCTCTCCGGCTGCGGCCTCACCCTCCTCTCTCGCTCTGGCTCTCGAGACCGTCGATGACGACGAGGGAGAGCTCGCGCTGCCTGTCTATACGCTATATCGCCCGTTGCCACCGCCGCCGCCGCCGCCGTCGCCGCCGCTGCCGCTGCCGTTGATGCTCCTCTTCCTCCGTGTACCCCCGCCGACTATGACGAGTATATTCCTCACGCGCACCTCAACGATATCGTCGCTTTCGCGGCGCGCGAGACTGACAGACGGACGGACGGACGGACAGACAGCGGCACTTGAGGCGACAAGCGGAGCATCCGTAACGTCAACGTTCATGGATCCATTGGCGGGAGAAGCGGCAGCGAAGGTGCATATAGCGCTAGTTATTGTCTGCGGTTCTCGTCCCTCTCTCACAGTCTTTCTTTATTTCTTTCTTTCTTTCTTTCTTTCTGGCTTTCCCCCTCCCCCTCTTTTTTCCGCACACGTAAGGCTAAAGCCGAAGTCCACGCGAGTGTCCGCGTCACTGTGTGCGCGTGTTTTGCCTAGACGCCGACGATGCCTCTGTGTGTTCCTCCTCGCCCCCGGTGTCTATCTACTACTATGTATTTTATCCTCTCTCCGGCGGCCTAGCGCGCGGGGCTCCCTCGCGCCGTCGTCGTCGTCATTCCACCGGTGTGTCGCGCGCGCGGGCCTCTCGCACTTCTCGCCCGGTCGTCCCTCTCGCTCGCACTCGGGACGCGCTCGGCCCTCGCCGCCCGTCTCTCTCATCCAGATACAAAGCGCGCTTATACCCGCATAGACGCGTTTCGCTTTTTTCTCTCCCCCCGCCCGCCCGCCACCCCGCTACTTCGCCCGGCGCTCACAGGTTGCTCCCCGCGCGTAGCTCGAGGCCCATTCCGCGTGGCGATTTCCTTGACCCTCCGTACGTCGCTGATTCGCGTTTCTCTCTCTCTCTCCCCTCCTCCCTCGCCTCCTATATACGTGTGATATATTATTTTGCTCGTATTCTCCCTTCTTTCTTCCGGTTTTCCTCTCTCTCTCTGCCTCTCTCTCTCTCCTCGCCGAGCGACAAACCAGTGCGTGCGTATCCAGCGGCCGATCTTTGCGCCGCGTAGGCCCGGCGCGGCGAGTCTCTGCAGAGCGCGGCCGAGAGTCGAGAGAGCCGGGGAGCCTGCCGAAGTGAGCGGCGTTGTGTTGTATATAGAAGCGACGGGAAAAGCGGCGGTGGCGGTGGAGGCGGCGGCGGCGGCGAGGGTGGTGGCGACCGTGGAGGTTACTTTGTCGGTCGTGCGGCAGAGCAGCCAGGGGGTTAGAGAGAGCGGAGGGTCGGAGGGCCGGGGATTGTGGGTTAGTTTAGCGAGTGAGCCGGCTGGCGCCCTCACCAGAACTAACTCCCACGCTGCGCGGCCTCCGTCGTCGTTTTAATGCGTTGCGCATCGCCCGGCTCCCCCGCCCCCCCCTCCACCCGCCCCGCGCGCGCCACGCCGGATCCCCCACCACGGAGGCCGCGCGGCGCCGCCACTACGTCGCTCGGGGCACGGCCCCTCTCTCTGCCTCCGACTCTCCTTTCCGGCCTTCTCCCCTCTCTCTCTCTCTCTCTCTCTCTCTCTCTCTCTCTCTCTCTCTCTCTCGCTCGCTCGCTCGCCCTCGTAGCGCGCGCGGCCAGCTCCTCTCCACGTTTCTCCTCGTCCTCCGCTTCTTCTCTCGCCACCTCCTCCTCCTCCTCCTCCTGCCGCCACTCCCGCCGCTTCGCCTCCCACTTCCCGCTTGCCCCCCGCGCGCACCGCGACACCCGACGTTGCTACTTCTTCGCTGTTCCTTCTCTCCCCCTCCCCGGCTCCTCGAGCCAACCTTTTATCTCTGCCTTCTTCTCTTTCTCCTTCATCTCCGTTCATCCGCGCGTACATGTATATATATATATATGTACGCGTGTATATCCCCCCCTGCATCCCCGTGACGCTCTGCTTCTCTTTCATCCCTGCTCGTCTCGCTCGCGCGTTTCCCTCCCACCGAATCCTCGTCGTAGTCGCAGTCGTCGTCGTCGTCGTCGTCCCTCCCGCGCGCACGTACACGCACTCACGGCTGCTCCTCGCTGGCACTAACACACTTAGCTCGCGTGCAACGTGTCCGCGCACGTACATTCCGTGTGTATGGCTCTCTCGCTCTCGCTCCGGCGCACCCTCGCGCTCGCCGGGCACGACGACGCCGACGCCGCTACGTCTTCGCCAAAGCTCGACCTCTTTCTCTCTCTCTCTCTCTCTGTGCCACTCGCCCGGCACCGGTTCTTTTACTCTTTTTATATCTACGCCTCTCGCGCCGAGGATGGGTGAGGTCTGAGGGTGAATGTAAGGGTGAGAGTGGCTGCTTGGCTGTGTGGATCTTCCGTCCTGCCTTCGCTTTGCGCCTTGGCTGCCTCCTTCTCTCTCGGCCCGGTTGGCTTTTACACAACCCTGTTTCACTCAATTTATCCTCTCGTCCCTCTTTCTCTCTCTCTTTTTCTGCCTCTCTCACCGGCTGTGCGACGTTACCGCACATACCTTCCCAGCCGGCGACCAGAACCCTCTCTCTCTCTCTTTTCCGCCAACTTCCACATCCGAACCACCGGACCCTTCGTGTGTGGGTGTGGGTCGTGTGTGTGTGAGCGACACCCCTCGCAAAACCCTCCGGCACTCTCCGCGCTTTCTGTGCTCGATGTACACATGCCATGTATGTGGCATTCTCCGTCAATTTGGCCACTTCTTCCCGCCGACCCTCGCCGAGCGTTTCGAACGGACGGTCTGATCTTAATGCTCGGTGGTTCGACGAACTTTCCGTGGGGATTCAGATTTTTTTTTTGTTCTTGGGGTTTGGAAGTCACTTTTTTTGCTGTTGGTATTTTGGCGTGTGCACGAGGAAAGAATAAAATGGGAAAGTAATTGTTGAATCTTTCGTACGCAAAAGCTGAATTTAAATGTTTAGACTGAATGAAATTGGGATTTCTTGCCGTAATAAAATTTTATTTCATTTTTAATCATAATAATGATGATGATAACAATAATTTGTCGAGAGTAAATAATGTTCACCTTGTGCTACTTTCGTCTTCGATTTAAATAATTTGAAAAAAGCGACTCCCAAATTGCTGGTCGTAAAATCTGTGGAAACTCCCCGAAAAGTCGAAGTAGTAACAGCAGTGGAAATCAGACTGATGCGCAATATCGACGGGTGGGGAAAAAGTGCGCCTGAATTGACAGAGAAGGCCTTATATACCTATTTACTTTTCTTTTTCCTCTCTTCTCTGCCTCTATTTCGTTCTCTCGCTTCGCCGCTTCGTTTCTCTCTCTATTCCTCGGCTGGATGTACACGCCACTGACTCTAATGCGACTACACCCCGGCTCATAAACGTTTCACTCGCCTAACTCAATAAAGCGACACGCTGACAATTCGTTCGTTTTTCTATTCTTCCGTTTTTTTTTCGCGCCTCCGCGTACCGACGCTCTGTACTTCAGCATTTCGGGGTGGATCCCGTTTTACAGCTGCGCTCAGCCCTGATGTATGCCGATCGACCGCGAATAGATGCAAATGCAAGAATTCATGAAATAATCAATTACAAAAGTCAGTCCCCTATTTTGCAAAAAGTCGACAAATGATCAGACGCCTGTCACATTTATTGTCAAGAGTATTTAGTCTTTCAAGTAAACTCGAAAAGTATTGATATTAGTGGCAATATGTACTTCAAATTTTAACCCTCGGTTAGCCCTCCGGGAAGCCCAAATTCTTTGACTAGGAAAAACCTGACGCCGTTTTCACTCTTCGAACAGCCAACGGTGACCCTGCTTGGAGGTTCAACCTTTATTTGCTACCCTACGCAGAGCCTTCCTTCCTGATTCCGTGAAGAGCCATCTACAGCCTACTCGTCCTATCCACTCCTACGACTCTCCTACGACCTCCCGAGTAGAAATTCTGTAGCGTTACATCCGTCCCTGATCAGGGCCCTATTAGCCTTGTCAGGGCCTGATCAGGGCTTGACTGGAGCCTTATGTAACGCTGCAGATTTTCTACTCGGGCTATTCACCCTACATGAGGTATAGAACCTCCGTTGAGCCTGTGTAATCTATTGAAATCCAGATAACCCTGCGTAAGTTACAAACATAAAAACAAAAAACGTCTTAATAAAAACTCACCAAGAGTACAACACCTAATTTCTGTAAGGTGGTAGTCTCAGCAGAAGGTTTGGGAGATTCAGCGGAGGGTCCGGGAGATTCTGTGGTAGGTTATATGAAGGCTTTTTAGGGTCTGTATTACCCTCCCTCACCCTCCGTTAAATCGAGACGTCCACTTTCTGCCATTTGCGGAGTCTGGTAGAGTGAAATTCAAATGTTAATCTATACACCCTGCACACTGCATACTTCTTTAACCCTCCGAACGACGCTGATAGATCTCAGCAATTTTAGCTCAAAAGGAGGGTAAAAATTTCGACTCGGGAAAGATTATGACATGATAACTCAAAATAGCACGAGTCAGTTTATAAAAATTACTTGACCAGCCGTACTATCGACTGTTGGTGTTGGCAATCGACGATCCCATTCTACAGCTGCGTTCATCCCTTATGCACGCCGATCAGCCGCGTATGGATATATGGAAGGGTGGAAGCGTCGCTCCAGACAGGGGACGAGTTATCACCCTCGGCGAACAAGTTTGCCAACTCGGCTGTCGAAACGAACGTGAAGCGCGAAGTTGCGAAAAAGGAGGGGAAGAGGGGAGAGTGAGAGAGAGGAGGATAATCAGCAGACTAAGCGCGCGCTTGCTTGCTTCAGGCATAAGGATAATTAGCAAGATTGCATTGGCTCGAGATGGCGGAGGCGGCGAAATAACCCGTCGTTGAGTCTCTCCTGCTGCTGGATTTTATTCGATCCAAAGGATCGTTACCCTCTTTCTGTCCACGGAGCGGCGCGAGCCGTCCGCCCCGTCGCCGTCGCCTTCTTCTTCTTTTTTTTTCGACTCTCGCTCTTCTCCTCCTGGCTCAATGGACAGGAAATAAGCAAATGTCAGCAATTTCCAATTCTCTTAGACGGATAGTGACGACAGAAATAAGTCATAATTATGGAAGTTGAGGCGTTTGAGGGGCGAGGTCGAGCCGAAAGGTCACGGGGGGTTCAGGAACCCCTGGAGCAGAGTGGCTTTCGAGGATTGAAGAATTTGACGTGCGGATTAAACGCCCAAGTCGACACTTAAGTGCGGCACGATCTTGAGAATATCGCGGGAATAATCTCGCCGAGTTGTGGCTTGTTACCCGGAAACTTGAAATTTAAGGAGCGAGATGAGATTGAACGCTCGAGAGGTTCCGGAGGTTCGGGAATCCCTGAAACAAAATAACGGAAAAAAATTTAGGAATTTCATGAATGTGAAATACCAAGTTTAAGTATAGTAATCGTAATTATGAAAATTCAGTCGAGGTAAAATGAAAAGCTTAAGAAGTTCCGAAACCTTTGGAATTAAATAATGTTCAATTAAAGAATTTGATGTACAGATTGGTGGACCACAAAATAAAATTAATTGTGAGAATCAAATTTGATGTGCTGATGAAATGCCAAGCAGACACTGAAGTACAGTAATATCAATTATTAAATTTAAGGCTTACGGAGTGAAGTAAAATTAAAAGCCAAAGGGGTTCCGAAATCCATGAAATAAAATTATTTTTAATTAAAGAACTGTATGTACAAATCAGGGAGCCAGGAAATAAAACAAATAGTAAGAATCAAATTTGATGTACTGATGAAACGCATAGACGACACTGAAGTACAATAATATTAATTATGGAATTTCAAGCTTACGGAGCGAGGTACAATTTAAAGCCCAAGGGTTTCCGGAACCTTTGGAACAAAATGCTCTTCCATTAAAGAATTTGATGTGCAAATCAGGGACCCAGGAAATAAAATAAATTGCAATAATAAATGTTGATGTACTAATGAAATGCCAAATCGACACTGAACTACAGTAACATTAATTACGAAATTGAAGGCTTATGGACCGAGGTAAAATTAAAAGCTTAACGATTTCCGGAAGCTTTGGAACAAAATAATTTTAAGTCAAGAATTTGATGTACAGATCAGGGAACCACGAAATGAAATAAATTGTAAGAATAGAATTTGATGTTCTGATGAAATGTCAGGTCGACACTAAAGTGGAATAATCTCGAGGACAATCTCGGGGATTTTTGCACGAAGAAATCTCGATCGTCGCCGGAGAAAAGACCACGACTTGTCGTACGCGGTATTAGCGACAACCGAGGCGATCTATACTCGTGGTAATAGCGCCGTATCGTAAGTACTGGATAGCATGTGTGGCGCAAGCTCGACGCGCGCGTAACCCGAGGTAGAAAATCGTCGAAACGACGCGGTGCACACCGCACAACACCAGCGGAATGTTTCATTACGCGCGGTGGTGTACGTAGGTACGACTGTTGGGCATCGGTAGCCGGAGTTGATTGTCGAGGAGAATAGCCGCGCGCGGAGCTAGTCACACCGCATATACAGCGCGCTGTGTACGCAATACCTACCCGGCGGGCATCGATTTGAGTATCCGGGGTCATAGATAAACGAATGCGAATTCCGCGTCAGCCTTTTTCATCGCCCCGCGACTTATCTCGTCGCTCGAACGTGGGTTGCCGCATTTTTCCGTGAGTCACACGAATTTCCTCTTCCTGGTCTGACATTTCGCGACCTGCAATTTTATAAATCGTAGGAAATTATTATCGCAGTGCGGTTATTCAAATATGAATAATTAATTCCGTTATAATCCGATTTCGGCATTTCTCGACCCAGGGTCGAATTTCATGAATTTTGACAATAAAAAACGTGCATTTTTTTTTCAGCATCACGAATAAAAGGGTTGTTACCGGTGTTTTAGGGTGTCCAATATGCGACTTGATAACGATGGTATAGGTAAAAAAAAATGGTTGTTTTGAATAAAAATGTTTCAGGGTTCGATTTTTGCACTTTTGGTCCGGACGCCAGATTTATGAATTCTGACAAAACAAAACCTCCGATTTTTTTTTTTTTTTTTTTTTTTTTCAAAATCAAGCAAAAAAGGACCGTAACCAGTGTTTTCAGCGATAGAATATGCGACTTGGGAACGTTACTACCGTCCAAAAGTCGATATGTTGGAAACAATACATGTGCCCGAGAGAAATGATTTTTCCCCCAATTCTCGCCCAAGCCGTTTATTTATTTTCTTCATCCCCTCATCCGGCAGCAAATGCGCGCAAAGACGAAATCCAAATCCGTCCGAGATTAACGATTAACTTCTGGCCCCGTCGATTTATCACTCGAAATAAAAGAAACTTGGAAAGACCCGACAGTCTCGGGCGCGCGCGCGCGGCTAGCATCACAAATGCATCACCGGGTCTCGAGATACATAAAATAAGAAATAAAGGCGGAGATATGATCGAGTGGCGCGGCACTCGGAGCCCGAGAAAGGAAAGACGAAATATTTCACAAGCAAGTTTTGTCGCTCACGGAGCGAACGTGGGAGAGGTTTACACACGGTATATACATACCCTACGTACATAGTACATAAATTCAAATGCATATAGTGTATACATGCATACATGTATACGACGGGTTATACATGTGCGCGGGATACATAGTATTATGTATATTCTAGGAAGCCGCTTTCCGATCGGGAATATCAATCAGAAGGCGACGACGCGTGATCCGTCCGGCCCGTTACCCGTGTGGCACCGGCGAAACCCGCGCCCCGCGTTACAGCCCGAGGAGATGCTTATGCACAATATGCCCCAACCGTAAACGTGCCACACACCGGCTCCACCACGTCTCTACCTTCCCGCTCCACACGCGTAGACGACGTTTCATACATAAATATAGGAAGGCTCGCTGGCGGTGATATATATATGTATGTATATAGGTATATATATTTACAGATATATATGGAAGTACTGCGCGCGCGGGCTTTGCTGATTTTGATATCGCGCCTGCAGCCTTCGTCTCTGCGTGGAAGATACGCGAAAGGTCTTACGGCTGAACCGGAGCCAGATGTATCGCTCGGAGATAGATCAACATCGTAATGTCGTCGCGGCCTACACCGCCGATGTTTTCCCGACGCGTCCCTGCGACGGAAAACAGAATGTTTAGATTTTCGTTTTGGATCGTGGTTGACGACACTCGATGTTTCATGTTCGACTGAGGGATATGGGAAATGATGGCTCGAAAATTCGAAACCTCGGGGACGAAAAATGAAGTTCGGATTTCGGGTAATTCGCGTTTTGTAAAATATTATTTGGCTCGGGGAATCTTTTCGTTGTTGGGAAATTCGATGGTAATAGTTTGATTGCAATTTTGAAAATTTAACGACGAAAATTATGGCTTGGGTCGAATAATTCGCTTACCGTTAACACATTAAAAACATCAGATGAAACTATAGTTGAATCAGCAAGAAACAAATTAAGTGCAACTTTGTAAATTGAAAGGCGACAAATAAATAGTTCAAATTTTCTATTTTGTTCGTGTTCAATGAAATTCAAAACTAATATTCGATCATTTTGGATTTTTCTGGAAAAGTCAGTGGATAAAGCATGTCGCATTTTTATATGAGTATTGTTGTCGAGTTATTTTTCGCGCTTTTCGCGAATAGATTAAAAAATGGTAACCTCGATTTTAGCGAAATGACGAAATTTCGAAAAAAGTGCGAAAATAATTTAACGCCTTTCACCTTTTTATTTCGACGTAGTTTTGCCTGCATATAACGAATTCATCCTTACTTTTTATCCGAACGCGATAGTTTGCACGAAAAACTTTAAAAAAATGCATTATTATCTGCATTATGGGGAGAGCGCGTATGCGCTGGTAGAATAAAAAATGTAATTGCAATTTAAAAAATGCAGAGACGAAAAATGAGGTTCGACATTTTCAATATATTTTGCTGACTGTGGGATGACAGACTGCGAGTGCGACGAAAGTGTATATTTCATAACTTTCGTCGATATTCACACGGACAAAACGAGACACCAGCGGTGACGACCGATGCTTTTCGCTGCGGCCGGTCGACGTGGTCACCAACTTCGCTCGGCGCGAGTGACTCGCCTATCGCCAAAGTCCGTTTTACGATCAAGCTCGAAACTTTATTTGCACTCGCTTATAAAACGCGACAGCTGTTTCGAAAATTCAAATCGGCGAAGCTATGATCCACCGTCCGGTTGTGGTTGGTGATGCACCGTTCAGTCATTAAACTTGCAAGGGGTTGCGCGAGTCGTGGCGCGCGGGAGTTACGTGTCGGAAGAGCCAATGAGCTGAATGAAGTCAATTGACGTACAGTTTTAGCGTTACCGGCTAAGCCGGTTCGCGCAAGGTCGCGCAAGTCCGGAATTCGATTAGGCTGGAAATACACTTGTCCTATTCGTGGAAAGGCTCGCAGTCTCGTCCGCCGGTCTATAATATATGAAAATTAGAGGCCTTTCGTTTCCTGCAGTCCAGCCAACGCGAGGACGAAAATAAATGTTCGTCTATGTATAAAAAAATACTCACGCAACACACACAACACACGTACACAGCTCGTGACGACTCAAAGTGTTCGACAGACCAACGCGAGGATAACTTCCGGTTACGATTTTCCTTATCACGCATTTCTACAAATGGTTTATGCTTCCCTTGGGATTAATTTATTTATAAGAATTTATTTATTTATACAATTTATGTACTTACTAGGCTTATCACACGCACTGGCGAGTGTGCCTAAAAAAACTTTTCCGCTGGTGCGCTCATAAAGCAAATTTGACATCAAACTGAATTTGGTTACCACGGACTTTTCTGACAACCAATCACAGTTCCAATACTTTACTTCTCTGACTTTTTTTCAGGAATCATAGATCCGGCTCCGGACCGAAAGTCGCCAATCTCGACCTTAGAAATATTGTTTTCTCAAAATATCGGCTTTTAACCTATACCATCATTCTCAAGTCGCATATTCTACCCTTGAAAACACTGGTTATCAATATTTTTTAATTGATTTTGAAAAAAATAATTTTTTACGACGGTCTTTCTGTCAGAAATCGTAGATCCAGCTCCGAACCAAAATATCAATTTTTAACCTATACCATCATTCTCAAGTCGTATATTCTACCCCTGAAAACACTGGTTACGAACCTGTTTCCAAAAAACACAAAAAAAAAAGTCGGAGCGCCCCATTTTCCCCGTAAAAGCATCGGAAATGAAAAAAATGACTGTCCCATTCTGCCCCGAGTTCCCCCATAAATATGCGCCCAAACACAAATCCACAAAACCCATAAACAGCTCAAGTAGACGAGTCAAAGTGTTCAACAGGCCAACGCGTGTAACTACCGGTTACGAATTTCCTTACCACGCGTTTCCTCAAACATTGTGCCCTCAGATTCCCCCCCCCCCCTTCCTCCTCTATTTTCATACATACGAGCGGCACGTCGATCACAACAAAAATACGTCATTGACCTTCGCGGGCTCTGACATTACGCTTCAGTATCTCGTGCAGCGGTCACATTTATAACTCCCGCTATTACGGACGTTGGACCACCGGGCGGATTACAACCGGCCCCGCGGCCGTAGAGACTAACGACGGAGTCGTAAATCCGCCCTGTGCAGCGTATACAGCGTTTTTATTGTTATCCGATGGGGTGAAAAAAAGCAAGCGAGGAAAAAAAAAAAAAAATAAACAACAGCTTGATCGATATCTGATGTCTGCGTCCGACAACCCCGACATTGACGAGGCCTCGGTCACCGCGCGCTACGCGCGACTAACGGCGGAGAGAGAGGAGGGAGAGGCAGAACGTGTGTATTTCGTCGAGGGTTTCGTGTGCTCGCGCGCCTAAGCGTCATGCGTCACTCGACGCCCGTAACCAACGCATTAAACTAATCAAGGATACATTCTCGGAAAAGCCATATATAAACCACACACCGAGTGTCGTGGCGCGCGCAGCTTCTCTCATTTCCACGCAGCGTGTTTTGTATTCCCCTCTTTTTGAACAGAGACGAGAGAGAGAGAGAGAGGAAAAAAACATAATAAATCGAAGACGCACAGAGGGTGGAAAGTGCAGCGACGTCGATGATTGATTAATCAGTGACCTTATTGTTCCGTCCGTAACGCGCGTTTGTCGCTCTCGCGTCGCCTCTGCCGCGAAGAGTGACCGAGCATCGCGATCCGGAAATAATTGTACTGTGGCGTCGAGCCGGAAATATACTTTGTGCTGTGAGCGCTCGGCGAATTGGCTGATCTGGATTATGAGCGAGAATAACGCTTCTGCAATTAGAATAACGCATCTCAAAACAGTCTGAAAGAATCTACCGATTTACGATCGCAACAGACGTATTAAAAACATGTTGAAATATCGTTAAAAATTATTGAAACGTCTCGTTCCCTCGTAATTTTGCAGCCTGTGCATTTAGGACACTGTGAACTCTCATTGTGGCATCTGAAAAAAAATCTAGCGAAATGCCTCTTTTTACTGTCGTAAAAGACATCTTAAAAACATGTTAAAAAGTCGTTAAAAATTATTTAAACGTCTCATATCCTACTAATCTTGCATCCTGTACATCCAGTAGGCTATGACCTCTCATTGTGCCATCTAACAAAAATCTAGCAAAATGTCTCGAATCGCTGTCGCAAAAGACATCTTAAAAACATGTTAAAAATCGTTAAAAATTATGTAAACGTCTCATCCCCTCCCAATTCGGCTTCCTATACATTCAGAACACTGAATGAATAGGAAAAAAATTAAGTACAAAATGTTTGATCCGCATGTCCAAAAGTCCACTCGGGAAATTTGAGGTTAGGTTTACCGGTGTCCGTGGGTCGTTGGGCGGCGCGCCGATAGCTCGTCGAGCGGGACGCGAAGACGCGGAACTTTACGCCGAAACATCCAGGCACCGAATCGCCTTAGCGCCGTAACGTCGCGACGCCAAAGTAACTCGCGTCGAAACTGCCGTGACGAAAAGTAACGTACAGCGAGGACATCGGGCGCGGGTGTGACCGACGTGTGGCGTCGGTGTCGGCGCGCAGCGGCCACGAGTGCAACCTGTTGAAATCCCTATCAGCGAAGTATCACGCTCGAGCGCGAGTGACACCGACCTGTTTATATACATCCCTCGCGCCCGTTTCCAGCAGTACGCCAGACGTTTCCCCGCCAGAAGCGCAATCCGCTTAAACGTCTGAGAATTTCGCCCACCTCTGAGTTGCAAATTCCCTGTAAATTCCAACATTTTGTCTTCAACCTCCGTTTTCCCCCCTCCTCGCCCTCGCCCCGCCGAGAATATTTGCTCTCGGGCGACGTGGAAGGTTAAGACGACGTTGGCATTTCGTCTCGTCGCGCCGTCTCTCGCTCGCCGTTACATTGTCTTAGGTCGAGGTAACCGAGAGTCCCGGCGAAGCAGCGTCGCTTGTATATTGCCCACTTTATTCCCAGCGTTTGCGCGCGCGCGCGAGCGCTCGGACGAGATCGGAATGCCGCCCAATCCATGCCGGTGGCGCCACATGTTTGCCGACAAATAACCCTTTTTTTCTCTGACATTGGCTGTCCTGACTCTAGCTGCGGCGTACATCCTCGTTCTTTACAGTTCTGGGGTGGGACTCCGAGTTTAACGATAACGCTACGGTAAGACCTGCCGGCCAATCAGGGATCAAGAATAAAGGAATGCTGATCCGTGATTGGCCACCCGTAACTTATCGTTAAACTCAGAGTCCCACTCCTGCTATATAATATTTTAATCAAAGGCTGAAGGACCTCGGTCGATGGCCAATTGGCAATGTATGAATAAAAAGTATAATTTATAGGTCACAAAAAAAATGTATTATTTATTTATATTGTCAATAAAGCACGATTACTACTATTTAAATCAAGCAGCAGCTTGAGGCTGCCGGGTGGGATTTTCCGGGTGGGACTGATCTCTTCGATTGAGGCGCTTATACACTTACGATGGAACTTAGCTTACAGGTAAGTTCGTGTAATCGCGCATGCTAACGTTTGCGAACCCGCGGGCATTTGCCGTGGGAACACACGTCCTACGCTGAAAAGCCCTACGCCGCGGTACGTAAGTCCCGTGTCTCACACACCGACGGGATCAAGTGCGCAATTGATAGACACAGGTTCGACGCGGCAGCCACCGCGGCGTTGGATCGCCGATGAGATAGCTACGTTGCCCGGCTGACTGTACAGTGGACTCTCCGATAAGTTAAGTTCCGAAAAGTTAAGGATTAACGCTCTGGTAAGTTAAGGTAGTCCTTGCGATCGATATTCATTTCGCATAAATTCGAGTAATTTGAGAGAGAATTACGAACATTTCTCGATAGTATAAAAATCGGAAATAATTCATGCACATTAAAGGTACTGAAAAGATTAATTCTGTATAATAATGATTCTAAAATGTTATAACCAAATTGATGAAAAAAATATTGTTTAACAAATTTGTCGATGACCCAACTTTTTTTTTTTAATGAAAATGATTCGTTCATTTTTCCGAATACGTATGAATTTTTTCAGATTTCAGAGTTCACTTTGAAATTCGTGTGTTTTTATAGGGAAAATATGTGAAAATTCAAAGTGAACTCTGAAATCTGAAAAAATTCATACGTATTCAGAAAAACGAAGGAATCATTTTCATCCACAAAAAAACGAGTCATCGAAATATTCGTTAAACAATGTTTTTTTTCATCAATTTGTTAATAATATTTTCGGATTACTATTATGCAAAATTAATCTTTGAGGTGCCTTTAATTTGCATGATTTTTTTCAGATCTTTATATTATCGAGAAATGGTTGAAATTGTCTCTCAATTTTCGAAAACGTATGCGAACTCGACACCAGGCGCAAGGACTACCTTAAGATCGACCCTTTTCTGAGCTCTTTCTACCTGCTGGCGGGGAAGCGAATTACCCTTTCTACGTCACACTACCTGCGGTCGACCGCATTGTGACAGACAGGTAACGCGGCAGCTAGTTTCTTGCAAAACAAGGACCGATGAAAGACCGATTTTTCCCCTCTCGTCGTTTCCGGCGCCCAGGAACGGTTTGCGCAAGTAGTGGGGATCTTAACTTATCGGAATGGCCTAATCGGCTTTCGACCCCACGACCTTAACTTATCGGAGAGTCCACTGTACAGCACAGCCTGGCGAGTGGGGGGGGGGGGGAGTGTTATTGGCTGCTGCTGCCGCCGCCGCTGCCTCCGGCCCGCTTCGCTTTTGCGCTGCCGCTGTACAGCTGCTGTATTGCTCCCGCCGCGCGGTAGGTATAACGCTGCGAACATGACATTTCGTGGATTAACGTGGGCGACGACACTCGTGGCCAGAGACAACGCGGCGTCGCCGTGCGACGAGAGCGACGAGCGACGCGCTCGCTACCCGAAACGGCAAAATATATTTCGATCGACTCTGCGTGGGGATTAACGCGGTTTCGCCGGAATAACGCGACGGCGTGACTGACGCACGCGATACTTCGGATTCTCCGGACCGGACGCACGGCAAACAAAGGAAATCGCGCCTTTGCCGACGAGTTCGGATGAGAAATGTTATTGCGCGAAGAAGCGACACTGTCGTCGCTCGTCCCCGCCCGCCGGTGGAAAACATAGGCGCGACGCTAAAGGTCACGGACGGAGATGTATAATTTTCCTCGGTCTCTCGTTCCCCCCTCCCTCGTCGCACTCGTTTCCATGGCTCATTTGGCGTTTTATTGTTTCTCAGCACTTGACACGCGTCCCGCGCACAAAGCCCGGGCGGACCAGAAGCGGCGGGCGAACGTCCGAGCGGACGATAACGCCGGATAATGAAGAGTTTGGCATTTTTTTTTACGCACCACGCTGGATATTTATTATGATTAAATGAAGTTCTGTCTGTTTTTCGACTTGGCTACTTTTTTCATACCACTTTTTTGCTGTTTTTGCCGATTTCAGGCTTTTTCACGCCGTTCGAAGGAATATAGACAAAATTATAGAGAAACTATAATTATAGAATTATAGAAATTATAGACGAACAGAATTCTGTTGAAAAAACAGTTGATTTTATGCTGATTATAACCGCAACTGTTTTTTCGTCGAAAATTCGAAATTTCGTCGGTAAGTCGACAAACCGGTTTATTTTTGCATCTCATATCCTCGCAATCGAGTGATCTGAAAATTTTGCGGGGAGCATACAGCGCGACGAATAAACGACCGCCGACAAGTTGTCGTAGATTAACCCGGGTAAAAGTCGCGTGGGGGGCGAGAGCTCGACACTCTCCAGCGTCTAAGAGCGCGCGGGGCTCGGTGCTCGAGGGATCCTTTTACGAGCGTGGTTATGCCCACCCACCGTCCATTCAGAGTCTCTGACACATAACTTGCGCGAGCCTGCACAGCGGAAACGATCTGCTAAGGAAGTGACTGTACGTTGTTTCATGCACTGAACGAAGAAGAAAAAAATCCACGTCGTCGGCGTTGGAGAAAAAAAGAGCTAAAAGTTTGCGAATTTATGAATCTCTCGGTGCGTCGAAAATTCTCTCCTAAAACCGTAATATTCGTCTTTCAACAGCTCGCGCGCAGCCGCGGCTATCGAATTTGCAGAACTGTAAAGCGAGACGACAACGCGAGGCGAACTCGGCACCCCCTTCCCCTTCCCTCCACTCGTAAAGACCAGTCGTAACGAGCGCGAGCGGTTTTACGAGTTTTGGAAAAGGCCACGTGATACGTTTCGCGTCGCGCGCGCTGCGCTCGCCTACGCCATCTTTTTCTGGGTTGCAACATTGTGCAAGAAAAGTGTGTGGCCGGGGGGGTGAATCCCGTGACTCACGCGGGTTTGTCGCGCGTTTCGCCCGAGTGTGATGCACGGCGGAACGGTGACGTTCCTTTTCGTGAGGGCGTAAGTGTCGGGCGTGGGCGTTCAACCGGCGAAATTGTATTGTGTGTGTCCTCAGATCCGCGGATGCGCTCGGTCGCCCCTCCTCGCAGTTACCGTCCGCTCGACATAACCTTAAACCTAGCCTTTGATCGCCTCGTTCTTTCGCGTTCACACGCGACGACGCCGACGACGTCGCGATTACGCTGGCAACTGTTGAGTGACGAGCATTAATCGGCAGTCCGCGCGGCTGTTTATATTTTTTTACTGGTTTCCAGCAGGTTCGACTTGAGTACTTTTTTATTATTTCGTTATAACCTCAAATGTCTTTAGATGAAAATAAATGACACCATGGACTGATTAGTAAACAGCGAATGATAGAGCGGCGATGATGCATAGGGGCAAAATGGGCGCTGGCACAAAATGAGGCATTTTTCGAAATACATGAAACGTCACAAAAAATGTTGTTATTAGTCTCTAAATTATGTTGTTACAATTCATATATTATTAAGAAATTGCAAAAATGATCAAAGAAACAATTGATCGCTCTTTTAAAAAGTTCATGAGTAACGGAAAGCATTGTTAGCAAACTATTAGAGCTGTGATTGGTTGCCAGGAAAGTCCGTGGTAAACAAAATCAGTTTAATGATGTTCAATTTAAATTGCATAAGAGGACAGGCGGAGCAGCACCCGTAACCTTTTAAAGCTTTATAAGAGCGCAGCAACGCAAAATTGATTAACCTATTATAGGTGATATTTTGAAATAAAAATGTCCGAAATCGATTTTGGCGATTTTCGGTCCGGAGCCGGATCTACGATTTCTCACAGAAAGATCGTCGCCAAAAAAATATTTTTTTCAAAATCGGTTAAAAAAGGTTAGTGAACATTGTTTTCGGGGGTAGAATATGCGACTTGAAAATGATGGTATAGGTTAAAATTCGATATCTTGAAAAGAAAAAAAATTGGGGTCGATTTTGGCGATCTTCGGTCCGGAGCCGGATCTACGATTTCTGACCGAAAAAATATTTTTTTCGTCGTCAAATTTTTTTTTTTTTTTTCAAAATCGGTTAAAAAAGGTTAATAACCAGTGTTTTCGGGGGTAGAATATGCGACTTGAGAATGATGATATAGGTTAGAAGTCGATATTTTGAAAAGAAAAAAAATTGGGCTCGATTTTGGCGATTTTCGGTCCGGAGCCGCATCTATGATTTCTGACAAAAAAGCATCGCTAAAAATTATTTTGTTCAAAATCGATTAAAAAAGGTTATTAACAGTGTTTTCGGGGGTAGAATATGCGTTTTGAGAACGATGGTATAGGTTAAAAGTCGATATGTAAAAAATATATATTTCTGAGGTCGATTTTGGCGAAAAGTTTTTCAGGCACTCGCACCAGCGCATGTGATTATCCTAGTATTATAACAAAAAGATTACATTAATAGTCTCAAAATTCATTTTTCAAAGTTTCCAGATCAGAATTCCAGTCACAAAAATGTGTTAAATTCCGCTCGAAAAATCGGTAAATATCGTCGCCGGGGCGAAACGTCGCCGACTAATAGGCGAACCTCTTTAACTGATTCTCCCGCTCGCTGCTCTCTTTCTCTTTCTCCCCAGTTCCATCTGTTGCAGAGGTCCGCCGAGCGCCACCGTGGTCGACGTTGCGCGCGTCACGGACGATATCCCGATGTTCCTTCGCTCGATATAAGCGCCGCGGTGTCTAACTCTGCCCTTCGTAACAGGATCAGTAATCAAGCGGGTCCTAAAAATAAATAAATACCGCCGCCCTCCTCTCCCTTTCCGCGGCTAATCACATTCTTTTCTCGGTACGTGCGCCGTTTTTTCCATGAGTCTCTGCGGCGAGTGTGCGTGAGAAATACGGGAGAGAGGAGAAGATAGCGATGATGGAGAATGCTTCTGACCGGTTCGTTCTATTTATAAAGACAAACAAGTTAAACTCGCCCACGCCGCACGCGGATCGTTCCACTTATATTCTATTATCCCTGCCCGAATTAACAACAAGAAGGAAAAAAAAAAGCAAAACAAAAGCTCGGCTTCGAAACTTTGCTGTAATTGCATTTCATGGGCTAATTGTTCGTATTGTTTACGCTCAGTCTCCCCGCTGATAATTGACCACACAAAAACGTATTTGCGGCATTAAAGCGGAGAGTGGAGATTGAAAAACTCGTGCCATTAGTTTTTTCATAACGATGTTTCAATCGCGGGAGAAAAATGCCCGGGTTTGAGGATTAAAAAAAGTTGAACGGTTGTGCTTTATTGGTACAAAATATTCCACATACTTGTTACAAATTCGGGATTATTCTGTTTCTACTTTTATATAAAAATATACGCATCATATAGAACTTTTTGACCACATATATTTTACATGTAAATATTTATAAATAAATATTTCTCATTTTTTATTTATATTTTTTAATTTTTTTGTTTATATATATTTATTTATTAAGAAAAGGACCCGAGTCCTTTAGTCTTTCTGGAGAAATTTGTCACGGATGAAAAAATGTGACAACGTTTTTTTCATTGCAGTTGATGGAGTTCCGAGGGGAAGGACAAAAGGCTTTGTGGCGCCGCGTTAAAACAAGCTGTGGAACATTTATCGCCGGTTACGAGCGTCGCTGTGCAACATTGTCTGATTATGTCTATTCAGGGTCCGGCCGTGTCACATTTCTCGGAATAGATGTATTATTAGGACACGGATATATAGCGTCCGCTGGAGCTCGAAACTTTCAAGGCTTCGTCGCCGCTTTCATTGAGCAGAGTCTCCAGCGGTGGACGACTCGCGATGCGCCCTCAGGCATCGATGAAAAACTACCGCTCTACCCCGGCTCGGACTCGGGCTCGCTGACTGCTACGAGCGCCGACCAATTCTGTCGGACTTTATGCCTGTAGATAATGATTCGCTCAATACGTCTATATACCGGCCGCACACGGCGTAGATGTAATCGACAAACATAAATATGAAACTGAAGCTTTCCCGCAGATCGTCGGTGATATCTGCGGACTCAATTATTTTAATCAAACAAATTGGTAATCTGAAGCAATTTTCTGAAACCCGAAGCTGTTTCCCACTCTTCGAACAAAACATTCCACTTTTCGATTTTTTTCTCCCACGTTTTTATTTGAGATATAATTTTATCGGTGATGTCCATAAAACAAATTATTTCAATGATAATAACACATTGGAATAAATAAATGGTTTCAATCAATTAAATCGGTATCGAATAATTTTTAATACAGTCTCAACCGAAGCAGCTTTTCACTCTTCGAATAAAACATTTCGCAGTTTTTGATTTTTTCCTTTTACATTTTTATTTGATATACAGTTTTATCGGTGATGTCCATAAAATAAATTATTTCAATCAAGTACTAAATTGATGGCCCCAGATCATTTTTATCACAGACAAACATGAAACTGCTTCGCACCTTTCGAATAAATGATTTCAATTGGTTTTAAAATGATTTTCATTCGTGATTCCATTTTTTTTTCGTCACATAACTGCAGGACGGAAAATGTAAGCCTGTCTCAATTCACAAATCAATTAAAAACCACGTTCTAACAAGACCGCCTGAATCTAGTGAAATTTTAGTCTCACCGAGGAAAATTCCCCGGGCAAATCTTCGCCTGTGCCTTCGTCCTTAATCCTCGCGCGCAGGTCGCGAATTTCTCATCTAACAAAAATAACCAGAGAATGATAACAAATCGATTGTTGTATTAACGAATTTTTTGTCGTTGCAGCAAAATCTTCACCTGCCACAACAAAATTTTCCCTAACCATAGAATGAATAAAATCACAAATTTCCTCGTGAATCCTAATTATTTATCAAAACAATATATTGAAAACGACAAAAACTGCTTTTTTTGTTTAAACATTAGATTGACCTCGCAATGCTCAGAATCGTTCGAAAACAATAAAAAAAAATCAAAAGTCCATTAATTGGCCTCAACTGTTCAATCATCAGTCGATTCTCCCTACCGCAGCAAGTTTGCAGAAAAATGTTGACTCCGTTGATATTTTTCTCCGCGAACGCAAACTGCCAACGGGAAGTCATACACACGATATCGTGCATGCACCCTACGTACGTCCGGATGAATGAATCTCGTCGTGCCAAATGTTTGTCGATTTAGCGGAATGTCCCGCTTTTCACGGGCATTTGAACTCCGGAGCGCTCGATCGCCAGTAGTACAGCCGCGAATTGAGCGGACGGGCTGCAGTGGACGAGTGGACAGCGCGGTTGCCGCTCGCCGCTCGCTCGGGACGGGCGGCGAGTTCCTTAGCAGCCAACTTGGAGCCTCGAATTACTTACTCTATACCCAACTCTCCGTCTACTTCGCTCACCCACGCGACTCTCTCTCTCTCTCTCCCTCTTCTGTCTCTTCGCATCTCTTTCTCTCTATCCCTTCTGTCTCTCTCTCTCTCTCTCACATTTCCACTGACACAAATAGCGGCGAGCGGGGGCCACTATTGCCGCAACGGCCTCTGCTATGGACACTTTAGCGTGACACTCGAATTGCATATACATCTCCTGGAAGTGGACACCGCCTATCCGCCCGTTGTCCGGCGTCTTACGTACCGCCCGACAGACAATGCGTATTATCAGCGTAATATACGTCCCGAGGACTCCCGGACCCTCCGGGGCCGTTGTTAATAAGAGTGTCAAAACTAAATGAAACCATTAATCCTCCGCAACCATAAATGCCTCGTGACTGCTGGGCGGTGAAATATATTCCCAATGCCTCGGTCTCGTTTCCCGAGCGACGCTCTCGGCCCACGAGTTTCGCCAGAAATGCTGCGACAGCGACTGCGAAGCAAAAACGATTTGTTTTTTTTTTTTTTTTTGGAAATTCGATGGTATTTATTGTTTTAGTTTTGTTGTCGCAATTTGGGTCCAGTTTTACGAAAAGTATCATTATTCTCGTTGTCATTTATTTCAATTAGTCGACTACTGAAATTCGTTTTTATTAGTTTGACAGGAAAATGTCATTATTTTCGTTGGTTGTCATTTATATCAGTTGATTGATTATTGTGTTTTTTTAGTGTTAGAAAAAGTGATTAGTCTAAATATCTTGAAAATCATTATTTTCATTAGTTGTAATTTATATCGGTTGTTTGATTATTGCACCATTCCTCCGCAACCATAAATGCCTCGTGACTGCTGGGCGGTGAAATATATTCCCGATGCCTCGTTCTCGTTTCCCGAGCGACGCTCGCGGCCCACGAGTTTCGCCAGAAATGCTGCGACAGCGACTGCGAAGCAAAAACGATTTGTTTTTTTTTAAATTTCGATGGTATTTATTGTTTTAGTTTTGTTGTCGCAATTTGGGTCCAGTTTTATGAAAAGTATCATTATTCTCGTTGTCATTTATTTAAATTAATCGACTACTGAAATTCGTTTTTATTAGTTTGACAGAGAAATGTCATTATTTTCGTTGGTTGTCGTTTATATCAGTTGATTGATTATTGCATTTTTTTTAGTTTTAGAAAAAGTGATTAGTCCAAATATCTTGAAAATCATTATTTTCGTTAGTTGTCATTTATATCGGTTGTTTGATTATTGCATTTTCGTATTTTTAGATAAAGTGAATGGTTTAAATATGCAGCTTGGCACGCACGAATAAATCTTTTTTCGCAAAAGGTTCTTTTTTTTCTGTTCGTAGAAACCGATCGTTCGCGGTTCGAGTAAATTGGCTATCGTCATTTTTCTGCCGAAAGTACAACGCAACATTTTTTTTTATCCATAGAAATTTATCCCTTGCGATCGGAGCAAATTTATTACCATATTTTTTACCGAAAAGGCTCGTTAAAACCGCGATACTCGCGAATCCGTCGGCGAGAAATTGAAAATAAAATCGAAGGAAGCACGCGGGACGTTACGTGGCGCGATTTCCTATAACAAACGGGCGCAACGATCAATCTACGTGACACGACGAAATCGCAAGGCCTGAAGAAAAACGTAAAATACGACGAGAAGAGAGACAGAGCGAAGGTGGTGGGAAAAAAAAAAAAAAAAAAAAAAAATGGTAAAGTTCGGCAGGGGGCGGTAATCCTGCGACTCGAGTCTTTGTCGCCGGAGTGGAAAGGGGAGAGGAGGAGGAACCGAGAAGAAAAAGAAGAGGAAGTTTGGAAAGCCTCGCGCTGTGTATGTAACACGAGGTCCCAGGGCGCGGGCGACCCATACACGGGCGGCGTTTATACAGGAACCGTCGTCTCTTCGTGATTCTCGCTGAACGCACCCGAGCGGAATGTCCGATTAGGCAACAGTTGACGCGTGGAACGTTGAGCGAGTATAAAGTGTCGGCGGACGATTGTGCGGCCGGCGAGGCTCCGAGGGTGAGGCGGAAATGTTAAGGGACGGGCAACGTGATCTCAACAATTCCGAGCTCATCCGCGCTCGAGCTCGACGATGGTATCAACGTCGGGGATAATAATGAAAAAAATCTCCAGGCTTCCGCTCTTCGGGTTTGTGAATTCTTATCGCCACTTGTTTGGGATAAAAATTGGGTTCTCGTTCTTCGGATGGATCGCAATTTTTTTTTTTTCTTTTTTTTTCACTTTTATCCGTTTTAGGGGTTTGCGAAATCTTTTAACGATATTTGGCAATAAAGTGAAAAAAAATTGTGATCCCGTCGTTCCTCAGATGACTCGCTGTTTTATCTCACACCGTCCCGAGAATCACGAAAAAAAGTATTAAGAATTTCAGAAGTTACGAATTTCTACGAAAAAAATTTAAAAATCATCAGAATCGATGTCAACGTTGGGGATGATAGTGAGAAAAATCTCCAGGCTTCCGCTCTCCGGGGTTGTGAATTCTTATCGCCACTTGTTTGGGATAAAAATTGGATTCTCGTTCTTCGGATGTATCGGAATTTTTATTTTTATTTTTGCTCACTTTTATCCGTTTTCACGGTCTGTGAAAACTTATACCGATATTTGGCAAAAAAAGTGAAAAAATTGTTATCCCGTCGTTCTTCAGACAACTCGCTGTTTTACCTCGCACCGTCACGAAATCACGAAAAAAACGTATTAAGAATTTCAAAAGTTTTGTTGAGATAAAAATTGGGATCTCATTTTTCGGTGGATCGTAATTTTTCGTTTTTTTCTTTCTATCCGGTTCCAAGATTTGCGGAATCTTATTATCGTGTTTGCGAAAAAAAGAGAAAACAAAGAATGTCATGTTGTCCTCCTTCAGATGACTCGCAATTTTTTCTCACACGGTCACGAGAAACACGAAAAAAATGATTAAGAATTTCAAATGTTGCAAATTACTGTAGAAATTATCTTCATGTTCAGCAAGAATGTAAAAAAAAGATGATATATTTCATAAAAAATAATTATAAAAAAGAAATTAATTTCCTTCCATGGAAGGAAATTAATTTTTTTTTTATCATTCTCGTGCTCCTTCGGGTACTCCAAGGTCCGTAGAATTGCGCAATCGCTGTAAGTAGATTTCTCCAGAACTTGGTCAGCCTGAAAGCCCCGCGTCTCGTATTATTCGTCGTTTGTTTCGCGTTGCAAAGAGACACTTTGCGTTTTTGTCTTGGTCGTCACCTTGAGACGTCCGTCCTCGCGAGTATGCAACAATAAACAAAGAGCGCGCGCGCGGCGCCCTTGAGCACCGAACGAGTATCAGTTCGAGATAAAACGATAACTGCAGACTGCATTGAGGGAGACGACGGCGCATAGAGCGTAAGAACGGCCGTCGTGGCTGCGGCGAATGTTGTGCTCCTCGCGTCGAACAATTCGCTGAGGCACAATTAAGTCCTGTCGCTGCAGTTGATGATGGAGGACGCGAAGAAAAGGTCGCGCGCTAACGCTGCGAGGTTTAATACCGACGAAGAAAGTTTAGCCCGCGACTCGCACAATTAACTACTCTGCTCTTTTGCTGAAGACACATGAAAACCGGCAATGCTCGCCACATGACAACCGACAATGGTTTGTAACCCGATTAATAAGGACAAATGGGGTTGCGATGATTTCTCTACGACAAGCTAATTACTTTATATCACTTTTTATTGTGTGAACTGATCGCTGTAAAATTATGCATAAAATATGGCATTGTTTGGAATATAAACTGTTGATGCAATTTGAATAAAAAATCGTTTTTTCCATAAATTAAAAAATAAAAAATAAAAAAATGTCAACAATGAAATCAGCCCCTTCGCACAGCAACGTGGCAACCGACGGCGCCACGTTGAACCCCGGTTAATAGGGACAAATAGGGTTGCAATGATTCTCTGCGACAAGCTAATTACTTTATATCACTTTTTATTGTGTGAACTGATCGCTGTAAAATTATGCATAAAAATATCGCATTGTTTGGAATATAAACTGTTGATGCAATTTGAATAAAAATTCGTTTTTCCCATAAATCAAAAAATTAATTTTTTTTTTTAATTAAAATTTCAACAATTAATTCAGCTCCTTAGCACAGCAACGCGGCAACCGACGGCATTTGAACCCTGGTTAATAGGGACAAATAGGTTTGCAATGATTCTCTGCGACTGGTTAATTACTTTATATAACGTTTTATCGTGTGAATTAATCGCTCCGAAGTTACGCGTTACAAATACAGTTTTACTTATAATAAAAATTGTTAACGCAATTTTATAAAAAAATTCGCGTTTTTAATTAAATTGCTGCCGCTCCCGATTGACAATTATCCTGATTGGTGCTGAGTACGTGGAAAATTCATGCCTGTTGTATTTTTCAAGTATAAACTGATTTCTTCACACTTTGAACAAATTAATTAGTTTTTCGTAACCACGGGAAAAAAAATATTACACACTATAAAAAATTAATATCTCGAGGGGTAGAAAAAAAAATTCAAAGGGTAACATTTATTTACCGTGTCACATCGAGCAACCGCCCGGGGATGCCGCGCGCGTCGTGCGCAGAGCCCCGCGAAACCCAAGACATCACGGACGGGCTCGCCGGCTCGCCCGGTCGCTAAAAAATGGTAACGCAATCGGTCCGCAGGGCCCGGCGTGACCCCATAATTTGTCCTTCATTAAGATAACCGCCTCTCGTTTCGCTCTCATCCCGCAATTTGCCGGAGCGTCATAAAAACGCCCCGAAAATAAATTACTCCCTGCGAAACATACGCAAAGACCAACAAAAAAAAAAAAAGAAGAAAAAAAAAACTTTGGTCATTCCGCGAGAGTCTCTCGGAAAATACGGCAGTCGCGATATCGATCCCCTCGGACCAGGCTTAATAGATTCAATCATTCCACCGGGACAACCTGACCGCGCCAAAAATTATCCCCCCCCCTTTTCCCCTCCCAACGGGGGACACCCAATACCGCGCGATACCCGTCGCGCTGCACTCACCGTTGTAACCCGTATCGCGTTATACCCCCCGGAGAACGGCTCGATTATCTGAAACGCAGAGAGACTAAAGAGAGCGCGACAAAGCGGGACTGGTAGGGGACGGGGGGGGGGGGGGGGGACAAAAGCCTCGGCTGCAACATAGCACCCCCTGAGGCGCGACTTTGTGTGTACATCGGGCGCGACAGCTTTCTCTCTCTCTCTCTCTCTCTGTCTCTCTTTCTCCGTCTCTCCGCGAGCGCGCGCGAGTCCCGGCGGCCGGGCGCGCGTGTTAGGTTAGGTTATAACCGCCGCGACACGCAGCGCCCGTTGAGCGCCGCTCTCGGGACGTCCGCGTCGCGTCGCGTCGCGGCGGCAGGTATATCACGTTGTGTGTATCTCGAGGAAGGATAAATCCTATTATTTCGAAACGTTGTCAGCACACAGAGCGCTCGCGCGCGCGCGCGCGCGCGCTGCAGCATCAGTCGCGTACAGTCAGCAACAGTGGCAGCAGCGGCGACGCTACCGTTGCTGGCGGCGGCGGCGGCGGCGGCGGCGGCGGCAGCAGCGGCGGCGGTAGTAGTAACGATCGTACGCGGCCTTGAACAGTGACGTCAAAACTAGAGAGCTCCCATTCGCGCGTCGCACTTCTCCTCGCTCCCTCCGGCCGTTATTCCCCCCTTCCTCCCCCCTCACTCCTCATCCTCCTCCCGCTTCTCGCTCCCCTCCCCGCCCCGCGCCCCTTCCGTCGCGCGCCGCTGTACTAGCGAGTCCCTCGCTCTCCCCCCTCCCCCGCCTACCAATCGCTGCCGCTGCCGCCGCCGCCGCCGCCGAACTCGAATTCTCCGCCGCCGCCGCCGCCGCTGCCCTCCACTCGGTGCGGCGTTCAAGCGAGTCTTGACTGGAGCCGCGCCAAAACCCGGGCTTCATTCATCGTTCGGCCACGGACCAACCATCTACCCCCTTTGCCGGTTCCTTTGCCTCCCCCTCCTCCTTCTCCTTTTCCTCCCCTCACCCCGAAAGCAGCCACTCTCCTCTCTCTCTCTCTCTCTCTCTCTCTCGGTTTGCTCCTTGCTACGTGCTCGGTCGAGCAACCATCGCTCTCGCTCTCTCTCTCGCTCTCCGTTCGCCTTCGGTCTAGCTTTCTAGGAATACAGTAACGTTGGGAGGGATGGGAGGGGGGGGGGGGAGAGGAAGCGTCGCGGTCGCACGTTGCAACCTCTCCCGAGTCTCGTCCGGGTCTCTCCTCTACCACACTACACTACACTCCTCTACCTCCCCCCTCCCCCCCCCCCCCCCCGGTCACCGCCGCCGCTCCTCTTCCTCTCCCACTTCACTCTCCTCGCCCCTTCCGCGATACACCGAAAAAAGGCAAAAATAGTTTCGCCCCGAGAAGAATAAAGTTCAGGGGTTCGGGTGACGTCACGCAGCCGCCGAGCGAACGCGGAAAGTCGCGCGCGGACTCTCTCTCGGGGGTCTGCGTGTGTGTGTGTGTGTGTGTTTGTGTGTTACAGCTGAGCAGCGGGCGATACGCACCCTGGCTACTTTCTTGGCCATGGCGATCGCGGCGAATTATAACGCTCGCTGAGTCACTCGCGGTGTGTGTGTGAATTTTTCTCCGGGGGGGAAAAAGGGTGGACAGTCGATTCCGGGGTGAGAGGGGAAAGAGGGGGGAGGGGGTGTAATTCATGGCACGAGGAAACGAAAATAGCGCCGGGAGGTTTTCACGTTGTTAATGAAATTACGGGACAATTACATCACCGGGTATCGGGCGAATCGATGCGAGACAAGCGTCACGTGAAGAGTCGCTTTGGCTCGTATTCCGCGATGACCCCGACGGTGCTTAAAGAGGTCCTGCTCTTAGGGAGTCGTGAGGGGAAAAAAAAAGCACGTCACTGTATAGCGTGGCGAATTATTTGCGGCGAAACTTCGGAAGGCAATCGATATGAATGAAGGCTGACGGGTTTTGGGGATGTGTGTCCTTCGCGCGCGGCGACACCGACGACTTGTTTGCTAATTATACACCCTAATTTGCGTCAGTAATTCAGGTGGTTTATTCTCGCACGGGTTTTCGGTGTAGTCCGATCGGTGGAGCTGATGGGAGTTTGACGAGTGGCAGCTCGTGCGATATTTTTATTTTTATCTCTATCTTTTTATCTGCCTCAAGTGAAAACTCGACGCAGCGATTATAAAAATATAAAATTCACTTCGCGGCACGTGCATGAAATATTTATGAAGTCCGCTATTATTTTGGAAATAAAGTTTTTAAAGCGGAAAAAAAAATTAAAGGGCGACGCTTGGCACGTCCGCCCCTATCTCTTGGCAAATAAATCTCTATTAATATTCATTCCCGCGCAGGACATGTGCTCCAATTACCGTCTCTGCCTCCGGCGGCATCGCTTGCTCGTTAAAACCCTGTAAGCAATATTCGCGAGAAGTGGTGTCTTTTCTACGTAACCCGCGTTTATATCCCCTTAATGGGCATTAATTGAAACGCAGAAATTTGGTAAAAAAAACATCTTCGTTCCTCCGGCACAGTGTGTAAACAATTTCTCGTTACTGTCCCGTAAACATAAACAAAGAAAATAAAAAAATACGTTTTTTCCCAACATTTTTATTCCAGCGACCGAAAAAATTCGGTGACGCAGAGAGAACGCGAAGAAATACTATTTTCCTGTTTTGCGCGACGAAAATATGGACTCAACGGCGAGCGTCAGAAACTGCGTTGCGCTCGCTTTAATCGCAGGTCCGGGTGAACATTAAAGGATTCGCCGCTAAGTGGTTTAATCAAAAAGCACTTGACCCCTCGTCGGCGCGTGATTCTCATTTTTCAATCAATGAGCAATGCCGGGACGGTAGACGTATTTTCCCAACTGTCTAGCGCGGAGAGGTTGCGTAAAGAGAATTGCCTCGAGAGACGCTCGTGCCGGCCCCGCGTGCGGCGACTTTGCACAGCACGCGCGACGAGTGTCGTACGGTACGTTGGACGCGCACGTGCGGGAGACTTGGCTTCATCCGCTGAAATAAAATCTAATCTCCGTTGGAGGTCTGAATGGCCGGTCAAACAAGAACGTACGGGACCGGCCGTTTTTTTCAATCACTCGGTGACTCCATTACCGCTAAGGTGAAAGGTGATTCGGCTAAACACACATACGTATATACGCGTTTTCCTGTGCGGGCGCGTCGCGCCGGCCACTTGGTCTCTTCCCCGTTCCGGGCGTCGTGCGCGCTCGAGACGCCCGTGGTTGTGCATTTTCATGCAATAGTCTCTGGTGGGGCTACGAAGACCCGTGACCTCTCATTTTTCAGCTAATTGCCCTGACGAATTATGAAAGACGAACGCACCACACGCTACATGAAACAATGTCTATTGATATTAATTATTGCAGATGTTATAATTGACAATGAAAAAAATGTATTATTATATAACAGGTCACTAGGATAGTAAGGATAATTGTGGTACAACATACAACATTTTTTTTTTTTTTTAATAAACGGCATGAAATGCAAACTTTCGATTCTATGCCATAAATTGAGATGTACTGTCGCAAATGACTGACTTCGAAATATTCAGTCTTTACTTTACTTCACTGTCAATTCACTACCTACTTTACGGTCAATTTCGGGGGATATATTGTCGCAGTTACTTTGTCGCGAGATATTTAATCGTGTAGCCGAAATCTACAATTGCAACGAAGCCCCCGAGGCTTAATTGAAAGATCGAGAGATAAGTCGCACGAATCCGCGGCGTTGAACTCTGACCCGGGGGACAAAAAATAAATGACATATCTTGAACAATGCCCTCAGTGCCCGGCCCGCGGTAGCTCGCGTCGTTTCTGCCTCGCCTATCCCCTCCCCACGCGTTTTTTTTTTCGCAGTACTTTTCTCTCTCTCTCTCTGTCCTCCCGTTCGCAACTGACAATAGTCCGGTGGTTGCGTGCTCGATACAATAGCGCTGATTGCGCCTTCTTCGTCTCTTTATGTCCCGAATCAAACGTTACAGCCACTGCGAATCCGATCTGCACGGACTATTATAACGAGGCTACGGGAGATATACGAGAAAGCACGTGCGGGGTTTCGGCCTATTGGCTGCGTCGATGAACACGCCGGGGATTAGCGGTGTCCCCGCTGTGGCGCTGATGTCGAATGGAGGAGACGCAGCGAGTCAGCTGACGGGGGCGACCCGGCGAGCGTGAGATTGAAGACGACCGCGAGAATAAAATCGAGAATGATACTTCCTATTCGCGAAGCTGGGTCGAAAAAAAGGTAAACCGTGCGAAACGCCGCGGGTGGGAAATACGACACTCCGTCGCCCGGAGGCGAGAATAAAAATAAATAAAAAATCCACGACCCGCGACCTCAAAAGCGAAAATCCATTCGCCGGTTTCATCGCAAGCCGCGTCCGGTCAATCCTGTATGTTTTTTTCCAAACATACACGAAACAGCGGATCTCCACCGCTCGCTCCGTATTTCCTAACCTCCAATTACAAGTTTCATTTTTTACACCGCTGATTACGCCTTCCTCTCCTCGCGTCTCAAATCAAGCGTTACAGATGAATGCGACTCGCGATCCATCGACACGGATGACGGCGACGAGGCGCACGGCGGATATACGCGAAAGCACGTGCGGGGTTTCGGTCTATTCGTCGCGTCGATGAGCCACGTCGCGAGGATTAATAATGTCTCCGGTGTGGCGCGGATGTCGAATGGAGACGTAGCGAATCAGCTGATAGAGCCGACCGAGCAGGAAGATCGCGAAGCGTAAGATCGAGGATGAATAGACGTCCAAGTGTGTGTGTGTCTTATATACGTATATATATATATGCTACATATATGTATATATATGTAGCATACATATATATATATATGTAGCATGTATGTGCGACTGCAGAGTAGGGGATAGGAAACACGGGCAAGTGAGCAAATTCGCGGCGGAGTTGGAGGAGAGACAACGTGTGGGCAGTTGTGAAAAAGGGGTTGCAGTTGGCGGGGCGTATTTGTGAATGGGACGAAGCCCTTGCCCGGGAGTGGGAGTTGAATCAATATGGCGGGCCGCGCCCCTCACCGGGACTGTGACGTCAGGCCCCGCTCGCTGCTGGCGCTGCCGCCGCCGCCGCCGCCGCCGCTGCTTCTGCTTCTGCTACTCCAACGGCCACTCCGGCCTCTGCAGCCCGCGAGCGCCGAGAGAGGAAAACTCGTAACAAGTTCCCTCGCCGGAAATTTCTCTCGCTCTCCTCAAAGCTCACGGAGCCAGCAGAGATTGAGGGACGAGAACGAGGAGAGACAACGCGGCGTATCAGCCGGTCCGTTCGCGGCAATATCCGCCCTCTGGTGTGCAGTCGCTCGTCTCAACGTGTATAAACCCGCCGTCGTCGCGTTCCTTTTGCCGCTGAAGCGCCTCGGGCGCCGCTGTATACGGCTTTCTTTATGCCTTTCATCAGTCATTGGCAGACTGTCCCGCGGAACGTGCTTTGTGTACGGGGAAACAGGAGCGCCGGGGATTCCGCCAATTCCTTCTGGCGTTTCAGGACAAGCGGTTTTACGATTTTTCGTCATTGCCGGATTTTCTCCGCTGCGCCTTTCTTTTAGACTATTTTTCTTTTCTTTTTTTTTTAGGGTAATTGGATCACGTGGACTGACGAAATGGTAACTGGGAATGTGGGAAAATAACGAAGTCAGCGATGAGCTACTTTGTTCTTAGTCATTTCCAGCTTTAGCGAATTGGAGGATTTTTTCTTCACCTTCAAGAACAAAACAACGGAGTGTATATTTATTCATTGTTTCAGATACAAAGTTTGCGGCCAGTTCTGCGCCACTCGAGGGTGATTTACCCTCCCCCCCAACCCCCCTCTTCACCTCCTCTTAAGGGAGAAGTAAATTTCACCTTTCTGCGGTTCGACGGTGTCGAATTTTTTGTCCCGAGTCGGCGGGGGAAAATAAGTTCCAACCGCCGAACTTTCGGTGTTTCCGAAAGTCGAGTAATCGTAACCTTCGAATAATCCCAGCGGCATTAATATTGCATAGCGCAGAAGCGGAACAGCGTTTCGCCTGTTAGGAACACAAGCGATTTGCCGCTACTCGAGCATAAGCGAATAGACGAAATGTATCTCGCAAGCAGCACAGGGATTTGGGATACAGAAAAAATTGGATTTTTATTCAGTCAAGATTTACCGGTCTTCGAAGGTACATTTCGCAATTGCATTTTTATTCAGTCATTTTCCACCGGTGTACGAGGTACACTTCACGGTTGAATTTTTTCCGTCATTGCGAAAAAAAAAAACCTTCACGACCTGTTTCGATTCCCTCGCGCGAGGCTTCGTACGGCCAGTCGTTGCATCGGTTTGCCGAGCGGCACCTCGCGAAGTGTGTTCGGCGTACATACGAGCGTTTGTCGCACGACGGGGGTAAGTAGTATACAAACATACAAATATGCGCCGAGATCATCGGGCGGAAATTCACGTCGAGCTCATCGATCGATATTCGCTAAACGTCGTAGTATATTCCATCATATAAATGCATGTGTATCTATATCTATTTTCACACACACACAGCATTCGTCCTGTAGTACAGTTTAGCGAGTGAGGCGTGTCCCGAACACCCACGTTGCATTCATTCGCGACGCGAGCCCCGTGCGTTTTCGCAACACACACACACACACACACACACATAGCACTCACACCCGCCGACGTGGATAATCGAAGCGTCGATGTATATTTCAGGCGCGACACACTCGCGATATCATTATGCGAAGAAGCGGCAACGGGGATTCCAGGAGGGACGCGAGGGCTCTCTAAACGTCATGGAAACAAAAAGCGGGCGAGAAAGAGAGAGAGAGAGAGCGAGAGCGAGAGCGCGCATGAGGAGGGGGAAGCGACGGAGAGAAGCAGCGCGAAGTGGCCGAGCGAGACGGCAACAGCTGACGGGGGGTGGGGGGGGGGGTGAGCGAGAGAGAGATAGAAAACACAGCTGCGCCACTCGTAGACAAACGCGGGTATCCGTGCGCCCCGTGCGCCTTCGATCCCTGACACCTCTCTCGGCTTCTCAAGGTTTCCGGGCGCGCAACAGGAGTCGGCCATGTGAAAATCGACGTTTTACTGAGCGAGCCGCGCGGGATGGAGGGGAGGCCCAGCCGGGGATGAGTAGCTCTATCTAGCAGAGCAGACAATCAACACACGGACGGGCCGTGCGAGCGGCGGCGGTGGTGGTGGTGGGTGTACACAGCGTAGTTAACGGACGCCTCGCCCAAGCTTGCATAATTCAGTGTATAAGAAAAAGAAAACGCGGCGAGGACGGAGAAAAAGGAAGAAGCGGCGGAGGGGGGGGGGGGGGAGGGGGGAAATATTAAAGAACGGGGACGAAAAGTGTGTAAACGAAAATTGCGAGCGAAAAGCCCGGGGCAGGGCCGAGGCTGCCGTCGCCGCTGCTGCTCGCGGCGCTCGCAGCGCCGCTGTGTACGCTACGCGCCGCGTCGTCCACGACACGTGATGCGCCCCCCAACGACTGATTGGCCGCCCGGCACCTTCATTACACTACGCTCTCTCTCTCTCCTCGGGGCCCCGGCCGTTAATTCACTTACCCGCGCGCATGAACAGCGCGCGCCTCGCCTCTCATTATGTTCTTATCGCACCCCCGAACACAAGACACTTCGGGCTCTCGGGCGAGCGGCGACTCGACGCGACTCGTCGATTATACACGGCCGTCGATGCGCCCGCCGCGAGTTATCGAACAATTACAAACGGCCGCTGTTGCTCGGCCCGCGACGACCGTCTGACACGTGAATGCGCCGTAAACCGCTTGTCGTGCCGGGCGGCAACTCCGGCTTCTCGCCGCGCGGCGGCCGAGCTCTCGTTACCGACCTGTATATACGCTCGCCTTCCGCGTGGTCCTTCTCATTAACGAGAATGTATCCTCCGACGGAGTCGTATGCAGATCTATATTTAGAATTTTACAGCGGGTGAGAGAGAGAGAAGAAAGGCCTTACGGTTTTAAGGGGGAGCGACGACTCCGGGCGAATAAGGCGAACTTTGTTGGTTTTAACGGGAGATACGAAGGGCTGCGACAAAGAGGTTATGATACCTGAGCGCCTGGTGATTCTTATCCGTGTAAAAAAATGGTTGCGAATATGCTACTTTTTGTTTTGTAATAAGAAAAAAGTCTTGTACGTATTTGCAGTTGTAAAGAAATAATTCAAGTAACAATTTTTGTGTTGTTACGAGATAGTCATTCGAATGGTTTACATATGTCCGCCAAAATGTTTTCTACAAGAGAACTTTATAATTTAAAATACTAGCAGGTTGTAGTGGCTTCGCGCGCTCGCTATATGCTCGAGTTAAAATTAGATCGTTAAGGAAATTAACGTGAAATTAACGTCCAAACCTTATTTCGGTTTCGTAAAGTTTGAAGACCCTATCCGATGGGAAATTTTCCGCTGATTCCGAAAAGCACCGTTGTTTGCCCGAAAAACATTAAATTCGATGAGAAAAATGCAAAAAATAATTGACAACTGGGTAAGAGTGCGAAGCGCGAGTATGGGCGGGTTAACGTAAATACAAATTTCTAATTTTGGGACAGACTTGAATTAAGGGGGGGGGGGGGGGTCAAGGCTTTACTATTTAGGGCAGACTTTAATTAAGGGGGCTGGGACAGACAAACAGACAAACGACTTTCCAAAATATATATAAGATAAATCCTTTGTGTATGAATTTTTTATGCTCTCAATTTTCGTTATTAGGAGCCAAAAATCTCGCGGTTTATGCGGTGCGTTTTTTTTTTATCGATAAAAAAATGAAACACGTGTTTTTGCCTGAGGTCGCGTCGGAGGCCCCTGCAAAAATGTCGAAACTTTGCAGTGGACGTGCGCGCGATTAGTCTTTTTTATTTTTCTCTCTTTTACGTTTTGTAGCTGCGGTAAAAGTCCGGGCAGCCAACCAGGAACCAGTGCGGCGCGTCGGGCTATACCTGTGTTTTCTTTTCCATCAATATTGGTCACAGGTCGGCCGGGCACTGGTTCACGTCCGGCCACCAGAGCCACCGACTTATCAGAAACGGATTAAGGCAACGATGTTTCGAGCGTAAAATCCGATAACGCCAAATAAATCATTATATTTTCCGAACTGACCCGCTAAATTTATACTCGTTCGTCGACCTGACGAAAAATCAATTCGCTCGAACGACAATTACGTCGAATCGTATTTTCGTTAAACACCCCCGAGGACCGCGAACGAAAACACACGTTCGATTCGCTCGGCGTGTCGAATCCCGATTTCAATCACGCATCGCAAACACTAATTTATTCCAGAAATATTTTCGCCTCTCTCTCTCTCTCTCTCTCTCTCTCTCTCTCTCTCTCTCTCTCTCTCTCTCTCTCTCTCTCTCTCTCTCTCTCTCTCTCTCTCTATATATATATATATATATATATATATATATATATATATATATATATATCCACGCTACAACGTTGGATTTTATTAAGCCGCGTTCGCGCGAGCACGAAATACAACATTGCGAGCGCCGTAGTACGACGTAAACTACTCCGGGCGAAGAATATGAGCCGAGTGACATAAAAAAGTAATATAATTTGCAAGGGTAGTGTTACACGCCCGGCTCCGTTGATGGGTGAGATCCCAGGAGTAGCCGGTAATGGCAAATGGTCGAGAGAAGAATAGAGAGGAAAAAACGAGTGGTCGTGACGCGGATTGTACGTTTCGTGGGTTACACACACAGACCACGCGGCTCTCGTATCTTTGATATCGATTTCGTGTGGGCAACACGCCGTCGCACGTTGAACCACCTACTCCCTGGATCTTCAGGGTTCATCGTGTAATCCGCGGGCGCGATGCTGATCCCTCCGGAATAGACGGTTATATACATACGGGCGCGACCTGCCGGTTGCCAACCGTGCAGATTGTATTTTGCGCTCGCGGTTCTGCGACTCGGGTGAAAAATAAAAATGAAAAGTATATTACGTAAAACTACAAAGCGTTGGTGTACCGACATCCGTGGGCGTCCGGTCGGTGCGTGACTTCGGCGATCTCCCGTGTTAAGCAGCTCGACTCGCGGTCGGTACTTGGATGGGTGACCGCTCAGTCATGCACCAATTTGCGCGTCAACTGTTGAACGTGAGGCAGTTTTTCTGAGTTTCTGATGTTTTCTCATACAACAGACACTCAGAAAAAATATGACCGCCTGTATCGACACAGGTTTTCCGCAGTTTTCCGGCGCCCAAAGTGCAAATGCGATACAGTAGTGTGTTAGGAAAAAGTGGCTGCGGGTGACACTCTAGGGGAACTCAATAAGTGACTTGAGGTGGGAACTCAAGGAATGAAAGGGGATGAAGTTGTGACTCGGGTGAAAAATAAAAATAAAAAGTATAACGTTAAATTACATAGTGTTGGTGTACCGACAGCCGTGGGCGTCCGGTCGGTGCGTGATTTCGGCGATCTCCCGTGTTAAGCTGCTCGACTCGCGGTCGGTAGTTGGATGGGTGACCGCTCAGTCATGCACCAATTTGCGCGTCAACTGTTGAACGGGAGGCAGTTTTTCTGAGTTTCTGATGTATTCTCATACGCCAGACACTCAGAAAAAATATGGCCGCCTGTATCAGCGCAGGTTTTCCGCAATTTTCCGGTTCCCAAAGTGCAAATGCGATACAGTAGTAGTGTGTTGGGGAAGAGTGGCTGCAGGTAACACTCTGAGGGGAACTCGATAAGTGACTCGAGGTGGGAACTCAAGGAATGAAAGGGGATCAAGGGGAGTGGGGGGAGAAACGTAAAAGCCTGAAGAAGGCATACGTAGGAATCGAAAATAAAAATAAAAAATACAAAGCGTTGGTGGAAAAATTCGAGGGTAAAATATAGGAATGATTATAGCACTCCCGTTTATTCTCGCTTTCGAAGTCCTCCGTTGACGAGGTCTATAAGTAGCGCACGACCACGACTTGCGCGCGAGTCCATCTGTGCATTGTAACTTGGCTACATGTGCACTTAGGGCTGTCAAAACACGCGGCGGTTGCGCGAAATCGATAGTTGCGAGTTTTACGTAGGAAAAGGAAAATAGTGTGTCAGTGGATCACGAGGTCAATGGACTTAATAAACGATCGACTTATCGATAAGGGGGATGCGGCGCGTTACTCTCGATTTTTCAATTACACACCCGGCGGCGGAACCAGCGTGTGTCCTCAGTCGCGGCTTACATACGGGCGTTAAGAATTTAACAGCTGGAAGCCAATTTCGCGGTGGTCTCGCGTCCTTCGGCGCTCAAGCACCACGAGAGAGAGAGAGGCTATTTTCGTGGAAGCCGTTTTACTTTTAATCGAAGCCGAAGACGCGAGATTTTTCTTGTCGGCAATTTATTTTGTGAGATTTATGGACGTAAATATATATATTTTTTTGTAACGCTCGACACTGATTTGTGGTACGAATGAGGTAAATTGTCGATGTTTTGAAAAGAAAAATTTCGGGGGGTCAATTTTTTGTACTTTTCGCCAGATCCTATGAATTCTGACAAAAAAGACGTCCGAAAAATTATTTTTTCCAAAGTCAATTATGAAAGGGTTCTAACCAGTGTTTTCAGGGGTAGAGCATATGCGATTTGAGAACGATTATATAGTTCAAAAGTCAGAAGTTCAAAAAGAAAATTTTCGTGGGTTCGATTCAAGTTGTTTTGGTATGGATGCCGGGTCTATAAATTCTGACAAAACAAAACGTCGGAAAGATTTTTTTTCGAAATCAGTTAAAGACAGCTAGTCACCAGTGCTTGCGGGGGTGGGATATGCGACTTGAAAACGATGGTACGCATAAAAGATGAAATTTCAAAAGGGAAAAATTCGACGTTCCGATTTCAGCTGTTTTGGCCCGGATGTCAGTTCTATAAATTGCGACAAAACAAAGCGTCAAAAATAATTTGTTTCAAAATCAAGTAACAAGGGGTTGCAACCAGTGTTCTCGGGGGTAGAATATGCGACTTGAGAACGATGGTATAGTCGAAAATTCGAAATTTCAAAAACAAAAATTTCGATGTTTCCAATTCATTTTGTTTTGGCCCGAACGCCAGTTCTATAAATGCCAACAAAACAAACGTCCAAAAATTGATGTGTTTGAAAATCGAATAAAAAAGTGTTGTAACCAGTATTTTCGAGGGTAGAATATGCGACTTAAATAAAACTAGTACTACTTACTATAACTACTAATATCGACGTAACAAAATACTACTACTACTACTACTTAATAACAATGATACAGTACAAAAGACGATATTTTGAAGAAAAAAAAAAACATCTAGGCTCTAAGAAGAAGACCAGCAATAATACCGAGCTTCATGTATAATCGCCACACATCGAGCTTCCTCAGTTTATCCCAACACTCGGCGCTCCCCAACCACCCGATCCCTCCGCAGTCCGCCCAAACCGAGCCAGCCGAAAAGCATCCTCCTCGCGATCCGCCCAGCCCGTTGAGTCCAAGTGCGATCGACAGTCTCTCGACTCGAACACACACTATAAACCGTCGGTATCTCGGCCGCCAACTCCCACCCCCATTTATAACCGTCTCGGGAGAGGCCTCGGCTCTCGGCTCTCGAGTTATACACACAACGAGCCTCTCCCAACCGAGCTATCCATCCATCCATGTAAAGAAATCACCGACAAACTGCGCTCGAGGCTGCCTTACCATGTGATGTGTTGCCCGTTGAAAACTTTCGAGAATTCATTCATGCACGAACACACGCAGCTCGCTCGCTCGCTCGCAAGCTAGAAGAAGGTGGAGAGGCGGCGCGTGCTTCAAGTAGAGGCTCGCGTTCTCTCGGAAACTAAAACTGTGCGAAACGCTCGACAAAACCAGAGAGAGAGAGAGAGAGACAAATAGTGAGACCTATTGAGAAAGAGAGGAAAAGAGAGCGAGAGACAAAACGTCCCCTCGCGTCTCCCCCACCCGCTTTCCCGCCCCTCCCTCGCGTCACCGAGACAGATAGGCCAGAGGCGAGTGAGAGAAAGCGAGATATTATAGACACGTAAATTAAAGACGAGACCTAGAAGCTATCGAGTAACGACGGCACGGGCATCGACCGCCCCTAAAGGTTACGAGCGAGCGAAAACCGTTTGTGGTGAATACACCAGCTGTCACTGGTGCGCGGGGAGCGGCGAGGAGGGGGAGGGGGAGGGGGGGAGAGTCGAGAGTCGCGAAGAGCGACGCCGCACGTCGAACGCCGGAGGCGAGCGGGAAGCAAGGGGGACGGGGGGAGGGAGGGAGGCGGACGGTACGCGCGGAACATCAGATGACGTCAGGGCTCTTTAAAAGCTACAACGGCCGACCGAACGTTACTTCGCCGTCTACGTAATCGAGTCACAGTCGATAGAGGAATTGACGTACTCACCTCGTGTACTACCTCTTTAAATGCATTGACATATAGTTACGGCCGGTGTGTCGCGCGGTACGTCACGGAATATCAGTGCTGGTGGGTCATCGGGCTGGGCTCTCTGCGGCTTATGCCGCGCGCGCGATCGCTCTGCCTCCCGTCGACGCGCTCTCTCGCTTCTATACGGCCGCCCTTCCTACCTACACCCCGCTCTCTCGTATCCTCCGACCGACCCCGCCGTGTGTGTTTCGCCGAGTCGACGAGCACCAACGTGTTCGCCGTTGCGCGCGTTACGTCGGGTAATGCAACATGCCGGAGATTCGTCTATGCCCCCGAGGCGTACGTGGATGTATATTAGGGGGAACGTGGGGCAAGATGGAACGGGCGGGAAGTGGTTTTGTATGGGGATACCCGGAAAGTGTGTTTTCGCTGCTTTTCACCCGGGAAGTTGACTTGAAGACAATTTTGGGAGGTTACTTTATATTTTTTCAAAATGGTTCCGATGAATGGGGTTCTGGAAACGCGATTTTTCGAAAATGTCGGAGCGTCATTTTTTGCAGCGTTGAATCATAGGAAATGATAAAAATCACTGTTCCGTTCTACCCCGGCGTCCCATTTTGCCCCGGCGTCCCATTTTGTTTCGTGTTAATCTATGTAGGGGAACATGGGGAAAAATGGGATGGGCGGGAAGTGGTTTTGTATGGAGATACCCGGAAAGTGTGTTTTCGCTGCTTTTCACCCGGAAACTTGATTTTAAGACTATTTTGGGAGGTTATTTTATATTTTTTCAAAATGGTTCCGATGAATGGGGTTCTGGAAACGCGATTTTTCGAAAATGTCGGAGCGTCACTTTTTGCAGCGTAGAATCATAGGAAATGATAAAAATCACTGTTCCGTTCTACCCCGGCGTCCCATTTTGCCCCGGCGTCCCATTTTGCTTCGTGTTAATTTATGTAGAGGAACATGGGGAAAAATGGGATGGGCGGAAAATCGTTTTATGGGGATACCCGGAAAGCTTTTTTCGATGCTTTTCACCCGAAACCTTTATTTCAAGACAATGTTGGGGGGTTACTTTATATTTTTTCAATGGTTTCGCTGAATTCGGTTCTGGAAACGCGATTTTTCGAAAATGTCGGAGCGTCACGTTTTGCAGCGTAAAATCATACGAAATGATAAAAATGACTGTTCCGTTCTATCCCGGTGTCCTATTTTGCCCCTGCGTCCCATTTTGCCCTGTGTTTTTGCCCTATGCGGAAGGGAACACGGGGTAAAATGGGACAGGCGAAAAATGGTTTTACTACGATACCCGCAAGGTGTATTTTCGCTGCTTTTCACCCGAAAACTTGATTTCAAGCCGATGTTGGCAGTTACTCTATATTTTTTTAATGATTTCGCTGAATTGCACTGAGAAAAAAAATTGGTTGAGCCAACTAAACGAGGGTTTGCGGGCCGCGAAGTAAATATTTCGTACCGTGAACGAAATAATAGATATTGTGAATTAAGAAAAATTTGATTCAACTAGGCGTTGGTTCGTTCAACCAAATATACAGTCCAATTCACCATATATTTACTTCGCGGCCCGCAAACCCTCGTTTAGTTGGCTCAACCAATTTTTTTTCTCAGTGTGGGTTCTGGAAACGCGATTTTTCGAAAATGTCGGTGCGTCACATTTTGCAGTGTAAATCATGCGAGATGAAGAAAATGACTAACCCTTTCTGCCCCGGCGTTCCATTTTGCCCCGTGTTAATCTATGTAGGGGAACACGGGGTAAGATGGGACGGGCGGAAAATCGTTTTACGGGGATACCCGGAAAGTGTATTTTCGCTGCTTTTCACCCGACAACATGATTTCAGGCCAATGTTGGGAAGTTACTTTATATTTCTTCAATGGTTCCGCTAAAATGGGTTCTGGAAACACGACTTTTCGAAAATGTCGGAGCTTCCCATTTTACCACGTAAAATCATGCGAAATGAAAAAAATATATATATTGACCCTTTTTCTGCCGCGGCGTCCCATTTTGCCCCGTGTTTTGCTCCGTGTTCACCTATTTGTAGGTGAACACGGAGCAAAATGGGACGCATAAGGAAAAAATGATTTTATGACGACACCTAAAGTGTATGTTTGCTGCTTTTCACCCAAAAAGTCGATCCCGATCATCGATTTTGAGCACTGGCATGAAAAGGACATTTTGGGGCAAAATGGGACGCTCGCCAAATTCGGCAATGTATGGTTTGGATGTCATCAGCGTTGATTGAATTGTGTCCCTAACTGAAGGTGAGACACGGATATAAGTTTTCTCTAAGTATTAAGTGTATTCGCGTTCAGTTTACGCCTGATAGCAGACTCGAAAAAAAAAAGAATGTCGGGAAATCACTGTTCCCTATATTTCCAATGGTACCCCTGAATTGTATTCTGGAAATGCGATTTCCCAAAAATGTTGGAGCGTCCCATTTTGCCCCGCAAAATAATCCGAAATAAAAAAATGACTGTCCCATTCTGCCCCGGCGTCCCATTTTGCCCCGTGCTCCCATATACAGATATGTACATCATCCTCCTCAACATTGTACAGCATAATGCATATTTCGCTGTTTTACGTGCGCCGAAAATTTACGCACAGGCTTGGAATAAAAATTCCCGTGCGCCCAATGCTACAACCCCGCGACCGAGTCGTGAGCGAAAAAATGGTATGTTTCTTTGTGCTGTGCAGCATCGCGGGTCACGTGGGCCAACATTTTTTAATCGCGGCTGACAATTTTATAACAGTAATTAAGGCATAGTTATGACAGGAAATGAGTTGCTATATATAACAATAATACTTATAAATTAGTCGCGCGGACCGAAGATCAGTGGCCGTCACTTCGCAGTCAACTGCGGACTGCCGCAATTTCTCCGAGTGCAGCTGCTGATATGCGAGCGTTATCCAGCAACCGGGCGAATAACGCGCCAGCCGTATTTCGTCGAATCGACGAACCGCCGCTGTGTTTGCCGACATTACGCGTTACGCCGAGAAATAGAACACGTGGGAGATTTGGATATGCGCGGGCGAGGTATCATCCTCGCGTGCATAATACCGGCTCATATGTATGTACATATATATATATGATATACTGAAGGATACGTATATTATGCAGTGTATGCATATTGTGCTGTTTATGTGCATGTACCGAAAAATTTACGACCCGATACTTCAGACTTTACGACGCTTTACGACGGCTTCATTGTTCGCGCCGCGGGCCGGGGGCGAACCCCAACAATTACGGTGTTTTACAGCGCGCAGTTTAACTCCGCCGTCCGATGTATCACGTTGGTGCATTATTTTTTGGCGGAAAAATGTTAAGGTTACGGCTTAACGCGTTATACGAGACGTTTGCACGAGGGAAGTGTGTGCGCGCATAGTGGCAGTCGGTGACTGAATATTCTACGACAAAATATCGCGATCGAAATGTCGAAACGGTATAAATTATTATTTATACATTGTATCGACATTTTATATTTCTAGGGTAATCACACGCGTTGATGCGCGTGCCTGAAAAACTTTTCGCCAAATTCGACCCCAATTTTTTTTCTCTTCAAAATATCGACTTGTAACCTATACCATTGTTCTCAAGTCGCATATTCTACCCCCGAAAACACTGGTTATTAACCTTTTTTACTCGATTTTGAAAAAAATATTTTTTTGGCGACGAAAAAAATATTTTTTCTGTCAGAAATCGTAGATTCGGCTCCGGACCGAAAATCGACCCCAATTTTTTTTCTTTTCAAAATATCAACTTTAAATCTATACCATCATTCTCAAGTCGCATATTCTACCCCCGAAAACACTGGTTATTAACCTTTTTTAATCGATTTTGAAAAAAATATTTTTTCTGTCAGAAATCGTAGATCCGGCTCCGGACCGAAAATCGACCCCAATTTTTTTTCTTTTCAAAATATCAACTTTTAATCTATACCATCATTCTCAAGTCGCATATTCTACCCCCGAAAACACTGGTTATTAACCTTTTTTCATCGATTTCGAAAAAAATATTTTTTTGTCGACGAAAAAAATATTTTTTCTGTCAGAAATTGTAGATCCGACTCCGGATCAAAAATTGCCAAAATCGACCTCGGAAATTCTTATTTCAAAATATCACCTATAATACGTTAATCAATTTTGCTCTGCTGCGCTCTTATATAAAGCTTTAAAAGGTTACGGATGCTGCCCCGCCTGTCCTCTTATGAAATTTTTCAAATTTGACACCAAGCTGATTTTGTTTATCACGGACTTTCCTGGCAACCAATCCCATCGCTAATAGTTTGCTAACAATGCTTTCCGTTACTCATGAACTTTTTAAAAGAGGGATCCAGATTTTTTTAATTTTTCGTGAAAACTTTAGCGTTCAGGAAAAAACGTATGGCGAATTCGTTGTGTACGGGCGAAATATAACGAAATAAAGTGTTAAAAAAGTGCTCTCGCACTTTTTTTTTTTAATTCGTCGGTTCACTAAAATCGAGGTTACTTTTTTTTTGGATCCATCGAACCTGTATTTTTTTTCCTTCGTTCGAAAGAAAACTCAATAACGAAGAGAATGCCGTAACTAATTTGCCGCAATCATATACAGCAAAATATTCAGGTGTAACCACACATTTTTTGTCATCACTCCGTTACAATGTTCGTCTGTGTTTGCTTTACTTTGAAAACGAGGTGAATATCGGAAGATATTTTGTGTACGAAACACCCGATTATTATGTATTTATTTTTTTTTTTAAATAATAAATATTCGTTTTTTCCCTTCGGGTGTTCCCTTCCCCTATATTTCGTCGGAGTTATTTCGCCGCACACGGTGGACTCCGGGAAATGTTGGAAAGAATGCAGTGACTACGCTCGCGAGTTTGCACAGAGCGCGTAGAGGCCGCAGTTGAGATTGGCGCTCTTGACGTTCCCAAGACGCGCACGTTTCGCCTAACATTGGCGAGGAACGCGCGCGAGTTCTCTCCGAGCCGCGCGGACGCGGCTAACGAGTTGCACAGGATTAACGTGCGCGCAATTAATGTAATGGCGAATGCGACTGTTTTTCAACGCACGCCGGGCATTGGTTAAAAATAAGCGCTGAGAGAGAAACCGGGAGATATTGAAACGCAAGAGTTACGACGATTTTATTTTTCGCTTCCGTTTTGCTTTCATTTACTTTTCATTGCAGCGACAAAAGCGCCGCAGCGATATCGATGCGGTATTTACGGCTTCTCGCCTCGCGCGTTTATTGTTTTCAGCTCGTCTCTCACCTCCACTTCCGAAAAAACCTGAAAACATTTTTTTTTTTATTAGCGGAGAACAATTTTTTATTGGCGCAAACTTTTAATCTGACCAACTAATTAGAAAGCTTAGCAGGCTTGTTAACCAAATAAAGTTATATATACCAGCATAGTTATAAATCCTCATTGCAGTTGAATAAAGAAACATTACAGTACGGTTTGTTTTGTAGGTGTGATTTAATAATAATAACGCGCGGTGATTGTAAAATAATGTACGTACTTTTAAATATAGCTGCATGGATACCCAATTTTCAATAGAAAGGTAAACAGATTGTGAAAAAAATGCTTTCAACGCATTTTACCATTTTCTCAGCAAAATAACCATGGAATTCTGTTGCACTTTGCAGCCATTAAAAATCCACACTTCATATTATAATTGTTACTATTAATAATTAGTAATTACAAGACCAACTGTATCGTCAAGAATAAATGCTCTTTGCAGCCATTAAAAAATCTACGCTTCATATTACAATTACTCCACGTTACTATTATTAATTAGTAATTACAAGACCAATTGTGTCATCAAGAATAAATCTTCTTCGTAGTCAGTAGAAATCTGCACATATTGTAATTACTACATGTTACTATTAATAAATAGTCATTACAAGACAAATTGCCTCGTCAACTTTATTTTTAAAAGGTTTAGAGATTTACAACTCTGTGTACCAGTCGCGCCCGCCAATCATTTCCGGCCACTGGCGGAGTGACATTAGCCGTCCGACGTCCCGTTGCCATTCGAGAAGGAAAAAAAAACGCCACTCACTTCCACGAAGCAAAGTGCCGGCCTCAAGGGCAAACATTTTCTCCGACACCCAGAAACAATATTGGCCTAAGATTGCGCGAATGGCGTACAGATAGGGATAATAAGTGTGGCCACATCCGTATATATTCTCGAATGGAAGTCCAATAGAAGGATCGATCCGTTGACGTCAGTGACGTGCACATCATACATGTATGTATGCGCCCTGTTCAGGGATCCAACGGCAACCCGCATTTGCATAGCTGTAAAAACCGTATCCGCGTAAAAATTGTACACATCCCGGTCGCTGTGTGTGTTTGTATACGGGGCATTCCACCTAGTTTCGACCTGGGTCTGACCCTTGACCCTTCCAATTGGGTCCGCTATTTTTTATGTGATGCTCTAAAAAACACAGATAAATAAAAAATGTACACAGTTTGGAGATTTTTTAAAGATTTTTACCTATGTACGTGGCAAACATTGGCAAAAAGTCTGTAAATGTTTGGCCGGCCTATGTCTGTAAACATTGCTGTCAAAAATCTGAACAAAATCGTAATTCTGAAAACATGTTAGTTTGTATTTTTTCAAATCTTTCCCGTTTTTGGTGTTGTTTGAGAAGAGCAAAAAAAAACAGAAACAATCGCCCGCCCACTTTGGCTCGGTTATCAAAAAAATTTATTATCGAAACAAGGTATTTCAGAATTTTTTCAGATTCAAAAAACCCGTTCGAAAATATGTTCTAAAAAATCGCTGATAATTAAAAATATAGGTACATTTTTATTTTTTATTTGTTCTTTTTAATTGTATTAAAGAGTTACGTTAATCGTACAAAAAATTGCGGGCCCTATCGGAAGGGTGAAGGGTCAGACCCACGTCGAAACTAAGTGGAATGCCCCGTACGTGCACGGAGAGTTATTATTCGCGCTGGTTCCGGGCGCGGAAACCGAAACAGCCCCTCGCCTCGGCCCACGCGTGCAATTCAACTGTGCGCCCAATGATTTCGCAATTCGCTTTGGATTCCCAGCACGTACGGACGACGAGGGCTGCCGCGGCACAACACTCCGCCCGACACACTCGCTCCCCGACACTGCGCGCCGCACGCCGGACACTCGTGGCCCGTGTCGCTATCTCGAGTGGTATTTTTATCCTTTGCCGATCGACACGACCTTTCAATTCAGGAAAACAGGTGAAGTGTCGGGTGCGCTCTCTGCCGTATACAAATCCGGGCCCCGCTGTATGTAGATCAACGATGTCTCTGTACTCGACGACGTCGCGCTGCTATCTGATCCTGGAGTCCGCATTACGTCGTACGCGATAGCATCGCTTTATTGCGTGTATTATTTACACTGGGCTAGGCGCTCGGGATGCAGTGGAAGCCCGAGGTACCTTTGTGATCGCTACGCTTTTGTGGACAGAATTGAGTCGAAAGGTTACGGGCGCTGCAGTGCTCGAGTTTTTATGCATCAGATTTGTCGTAGGATGACGGCTCTTGTTGACGTCGTCACGGCGCAAAAAATCACTGGTTTGACGTGTTTCCGATAATTTCCAGATCGGGTTAAAAAAAATCTGGATAAAAAATTCATAATGGCCGGCGATAATAATCGAAATATGCCTGAGTTAAACTTGACATTATAACGTTTTCATATCCTATCCCCGCGATACCCGTACTTCCGGTTGATTATTTCGGGTAAAAAATTGCGTACGCTGAGAATTTTTATCCACGTTAAATTGTAATAAATAGTGTGGTAAATTTAAATGAGAATATATGTACTACGCAATACGTAAACTGAGCTCCCACTGAATTTCCCATGCGCGAGTCGTGACACAATAAATGAATTGATATCGAAGCTGTAATCATCTCGATTTACATCTGCGACAAGTCGCATCGCGCATATACGTCGCCTTTATGCGCGAGTGAACTTTCAACTCTGGAAACTTATTTATACGATTCCGTTTCGCCGTCTCGCCCTGCTGCGCTGTCCACAAAGAGATCGCGAAAAGTTGCCGCTGGCGCCGCCTGTGCGTCGGCGCCTCTACCAGCGGGTAATACTCGTGTCATTTGCGAGCTTATTTCGCAGATTATCAGGCCCATCGCGAGTGTTCACGCGTGCGAAGTCACCGTCGTTCGGCGATTACCAATTTTTCGTTCGCTCCCGTTTTCGCCGTCGCGAGATTTTCGCCGCAGTATCAAGTCAAACTCGCGCCACAGTCGCCGGGGAGTTTCCTGCGTGATCCTGACAAGTAGGTTTGATTATTGTCCTCGGAGTTTTGCAATTATCATTTATCTGCCGATTTACCCGTTTCCACCGGTGAGTAACGAGCGTCTTTTCGCGTCCGTGGCGAATCCTCGCGGTGAATTTATACGCCTGAATTTCGGTCCATCGTCGATCGGTTTATCGACGCCGACTCGACGGTATAACCTCACTTTTCGGAAACTCGTATATTTCGCCGAATCTACGCTATTAACGCCCGATATAAAACCATATTCGCGAGTTTCTTTACTCTAACGACGGAAGGAACTTCGGTTTTCGATCAAATTCTCGGTGGTAAAGAGAAACTGGGGTTTGCAAAAAGTGCATTGTAATGATTTTGCCCTACATGGCTGTTCAATGTTTGACAGAAGCTCCAGATCCGCAGGAATTCCTGTGCGAGTTCCAATCTGATGAGAATGAGGATCAATTTAAAATCAATTCTGTTTTGAACGGCCAAAAGGGACTTTAGAGCTATAACATTATTCGTTTTATATGTTTATTTGTATTTTTTATTTTTTAATGTATTTTGGTTCTTATTGCATGTTTGTTAAATTATTCTTGTATCTTATTATCAATTTGTAAGCAACATTTCATTTATTTTCACAGATACATTTAGACAGCAAATATGGCGGAACCAGCGACAGATAGCGGAAAGATAATCATGATGGAGGTGGATTATACCAACAATTGTGACACAAAGATTCCGGAATGCAAAAAGTTGGCCCAGGAGGGAAAGCTGCACGATGCGCTGGATCAGTTGTTGGCTCTGGAGAAACTTGCGAGAACTGTGAGAACATCGTCTGTTGGTTTATTAATGAACACGAACGTCAATTGGTTACCAATGAATGTATATTTTCCAGGGTGCAGATATGGCGTCCACCTCCAGGATTCTCGTAGCCATCGTCGAAATCTGCTTCGAAGCAAAGAACTGGTCCGCTCTGAATGAACACATCGTTCTTCTGTGCAAGAGAAGATCGCAGCTGAAACAAGCCGTGACCAAGATGGTGCAGGAATGTTGCACTTATATAGACAAAACTCCTGACAGAGAAACCATGATTAAGCTCATCGAGACTCTGCGCTCCGTTACCGAGGGAAAGGTAAGGAAATTTTGTGCCGACAATATTATTAGCTCATAGAAATATAGAAATTACGACAAAAGTGTCGCGATCTTTTCGCATTCCAATAGACAGGACACTTTTTAAATTGCAGCCGTCCAAAAATAAATTTTATCCAATTTTCGTGAACCTCGTTAATTTTCAGATTTACGTGGAAGTCGAGCGCGCGCGTCTCACCCACCGTTTGGCGAAGCTGAAAGAGGAGGACGGCGACGTTACGGCCGCGGCTGCAGTGATGCTTGAGCTGCAGGTAAACAGAAAAATTCGCGATATCGCGCGGCGAAATTGGCCGACGAAACCAACACCGCATTTTTGCCGCAGGTGGAGACGTACGGCAGCATGAGCCGACGCGAAAAGGCCTCGCTGATTTTGGAGCAGATGCGCCTGTGCCTGGCGAAACAGGACTTCGTTCGTACTCAGATAATAGCCAAGAAGATAAACGTCAAGTTCTTCGAGGACGAGAAGGACGAGGAGACGCAGGTTCTCAAACTGAAATACTACGAGTGAGTGTTGCACACGTCGAGTGCGTCGACCTCGCCGTGTCGTCGCGTTCAATCGACTCACACACGATTCTCGTGCGCGCGCGCGCCACTCGTTACTATTAATCCCGTTGTCCGTTAATCAGCCTAATGATGGAGCTCGCGAGACACGAAGGTTGGCACTTGGAGCTCTGCCGTCACAATCGCGCGGTACTCGAGACTCCGGCCATCAGGGAGAACACGGAAAAGCGACACATCGCACTTTCCCGAGCGGTTTTGTACCTGGTGCTCGCGCCTCACGAGCCCGAGCAGGCTGATCTCACGCACAGACTCCTCGCCGACAAACTTCTCGAGGAGATTCCTACGTACAAGTGCGTAGCGCCACAAAAAAAATCAGCATTCCACCTATGAATCCTTTCCACGCTTAGAATGCAACCGGAATTATTTCCTCAAATTGACACAACATTTTTCAGGGAGTTGCTCCGACTCTTCGTCAATCCCGAGCTTATCAAGTGGTCCGGCCTCTGCGAGATTTACGAGAAGGACCTGAAGAAAACCGAGGTGTTCTCCGAGTCCACCGAGGAGGGCCGCAAGCGCTGGACCGAGCTGCGAAATCGCGTCGTCGAACACGTGAGCGAAGAATTTCTTTTTGTTCTCCGCGTTTTTACGATTGTTCCTTGAGTTTTCGTTTCAACTCCCGCTTTGTTGTCTCTCTCACTCTCTCTCTCTCTCTCTCTGCGGTTTTGCGCGGCTTTTATTTCTTCCTGGTTTTATTTTGTGATTATGTCTTTATTTTACGCGGTTATCCCTATTTTTGTTTTTTATTTGGTTTTTCTGTTTTTCTTTTCTTTTGTATGAAATCTGCACGATGCTCTTAGGTGTTCTTATTTTTATTTTTCATTTTGTTTTTTTGTTTTTCTTTTCTATTGTATGAAATTTGCACGGTGCTCTTAGGGGGCTCTACCCCAGGGCACGAAACAAACGTCTCTCTATCTTCCTATTTATCTCTCTCTGCAGAATATTCGAATCATGGCGAAGTACTACACGAAGATCACACTGACCCGAATGTCCGAGCTGCTGGATCTTCCGGTGCAGGAGACCGAGGCGAGTCTTTGCAAGCTCGTCGAGACAGGCATTATAAATGCCCGGACCGACAGACCGGCCGGCGTAGTGCGATTCACCGGCACCCAGGAGCCCGCGGCCCTGCTCGACGCCTGGGCCGCCTCCCTGTCGAAACTCATGGGTCTCGTCAACAACACGACTCACCTCATTCACCAGGAGGAAATGCTCGCCGTCGCGCACTCATAATACACTTCAGTGAAGACCCACATCGTGCTGGCGTGTTTTGCTCATTTGGAATCCCGTAACACCTCCCCCTCTCCCCCCCTCCGAAGCCCCCCGGATTGTCTATCTCGCATTGTCATAGAATGTATTTACAGCGCTTAAGAGCTATTTAATAAAAAAAAAGAATTGGAAAAAAAAGAAATAAATTTTTTTAATAATTTACTCTCGTTGTCGTCTATTGAAAATCTTACACCCGAATGATGAATGGGGAACACAGCGTCGTCGTTGAAATGTATATATTTCGTTTAAGTAATATGTACAAAGTAATCACAATTAACTTAGTTGGTACGAGACTCGAAAGTATCTGTTGACACACTACAATCGTTTGTCCTGGGCAGAGGAATCGGAGCTCGACTTTTTTTTTACATTTTTTTCGTCAATTGGAATACGCCTTGGATGACCTTTACGATTTTGAGACTTTTTTCGGACTCGTTTGTCCGGATTTGTGTAAATATTAATTGTGTAAGCCGGGTTCGGCGACCCGGCCGCGCGGATTCCGTGAACCTCGTTCGCGATCACCGTGGGTTGGGAGACAAAAATGTCTGAGAAGATTGTGCGCCATTATTTTGTGAATTTGCCGTACTTGTGGCTTCTTTTTTTTTTTGTAAAACGATGTTGCGGTCGCGGACCTAGTGTAGTAATATAACATTATACTCAATTTTTTTGCAGTACATCTACATCGTTGCTAATTGTATTTCGGCTACCGCGATTGAACCTTTCCTTTTTTCGAGAGGCCTTAGAACGTCGCCCTGAAAACTGACACTTTTATTCTTTTGAAGGCACGATAAATTGTTTGTCACGAATGATTAATTGCGGAACGATTATTACCTTCGATCTACGCAATTATGTGTCTCGTAAAAAACTGATAAAAGTTTCGCTGTTTCTAACATCGACGGTGGCTAAGGTGGACGAGAAAAAAAAAGACGAAATCATCGTGATGTGCGGATCAATCAAGTAGCTCTGGTGTCCCCTCCAGCGTTTTCACCCGCATCTGAGTCCGGACACAGAGCTGGTGAGATAAAATGCTACGTTCGCTCAGTAAAAAATTTGGACTCTTACAATCGAAAATCCATACAGAGGAGCGTCAAGATTCACTGAACGAAAAAAATCGCACGCGTCAACTGAAGCAGCGGTTACGGTGGGCCAAAATAATCCTTGGCTTTAGTTTTATTTACTGTAAAATTTGATTCGTTCGATAAACAGAATATTCTGTTCGCCACCCGTAACCGACCATTCAGAGTCGGTTGAAGTAATTTTTTTATCGCCGTAGCAAACATGTAACTCTGATTTTAGGCCCTGGTATAAGTACAGTACACATTTACCGTATTCTTACAATAATACTGTCGAATTGTGTTAATCGCCGGCGTCAATAAAAATTTGCATCATTCGCGTGTTCATCTCTTGATTTTTAATATTATCTAAGGCAGCTGCAGTCTCAAAATTCAGACCGTTCGATATAGAAAAATATTGATAATTTGGAGTACATGTACGTTTTTCTTTAAGTATCGTAAAAATTACTTACAAACTACGCGCCGTTCTCTTAAGTCTACGACGTCCGCACAATTTCGAGGTCTATCGTTTTAAGTTCTTTCGAGGCCCCACAAAATAAATAAAGACGACGTACGATGCGATGGTAGCTTTGATCGTGCCCAAGATTTTCGTTTTCTCTCGTTACGCTCGTCTCTATCTCTATATCTCTCCCACTCGCAAATTGCTCGAAGCGCGTTTATAGGCCTGCGGTATACTCGTTGCATAAGGCACTGCATCGTTAAGAAGTGCGCGACTATCGCGCACATTCTAGAATGTTTGAATTTATGAATCGCGAAATGACAGCCGCGATAGCGATGCTGCTCTCCTCGCGGCATCACCGCGAGCCGCGTTAATCGATCGGACAACGGAATTTTCTCGTCTCGCTGTAATGACAAATCGTATTTGAAAGGTCTCGACGAGTTGACGATCGTCAATCCCAGATGCCGAGGACGCGTTGGACTCGAGCAAAGCTAAATCGCGCGACGCGCACACGACGAATCGGCGGAGCTTATCGCTTCACGGGTGACACACAGCGACGACAAACACGCGCTCGCGATGCACGAGACTTTTGCGACTCGAAATTTTATCGTTGACTTGTTTTCAATTTTTTTTTTTTTTTCATCGTTTGAATAACACTGTCAAAAGTATTTGGAAAATTTGCACACTCGGATAGGAAGCTTCTGCGCATAAGCTGGAATATTAAATGTAATGTATAATTATATAAAGCGATACTAAAGTACTAGTATACCAAACACGACTTTTTCGACGCGTTCAATTTAACGCTTATACCCAGACGCTTCCCAGACGAGCGCACGCATTTTTGTTAAGAACATATTTACAGTGACGCCCATGCCCAGCTGGATGAAAGACTTAAGTGCTAATTAAGTCCGCGTTTGTAAGAATTAGGATGTCGAAAAGTGGATCGTCGATCTTTTTTCTTCCCTCCTTCTGCGAGATTCAGTCGATCTATTAAATCGAGAAGGTCGATCGCTTTGAGCGCCTCTAGTTTTGATTCTTTTTTTTTTTTTCAAATAAAAATACCAGGGTTTATTTTAGGCCCGTAAAGCCTATATTCCCGAGAAGGAGCGACAAATAAAATGATCGATTTATTTTCCGGCACTCCCGTAAGTATACTTTAACTCGGTCCCGCCGCGGCGGCCGAACTGTCGACCGATAAATACACGTGTTGCGTGGTACCGTACAGGATAATAACACAATGTTTCGCTTACGCGCACGTTCCCCTTTGATTCGAAGAAAGAATTAAAAGCTTCAAACGTAAACGTGTAGCACCGAAAATTATTTTCATCCGTCTCTCGCTCTGTCTCCTCCTCTTCTCTCTTCTCTCGCGAACGATCGGCACGATCGTTGATAAAATGGTTTCGAACCTCGCACCGGTTAACGTCACACGAAGGCGAGGCATCCTGTTTATTGTAGTGTCATTAAAAAGTCGACGTATCGTGTATTCTATCACGACTACACAATGTCATTGGCATCGCGCGTTCACGTTGGCACATGGCGTGCGGAACATTCGCATGGGAAACTCAATCCGGAAGTTAGGAAACAGTCGCGCGTCCGCGTTATTCTCCGCTCCTCGCGACGAGAACAAAAAAAAAAATGCATCGTCGAATTTTCGTGTCGAAAGCGCGAAATGCTCGACGTGGTCGAGAGTGACGATAATGAAAGTGAAACTACGAAACGGAGTCGAATTATAAATGCCAAGTCACTCGTCGTCGCGGAATTGACGCAAAAACGAGGAAAAAGAAAACAAACAAACAAAAAATCGAAGCGAACGCATTTGACACAACGTGCGTTACGCTCTCGAAACTCAAAGGCTCCTCGGCCGAGCTCGCTGACTCGATGGAATATCATTCTGTGGTAACGTGATATGGACGTTGCGAGCGAGCGAAACACGCCCGCGTTGGAAAATCCGCGCGTCAAGTGTTTCCCCGGATCCTCGCGCGCTCGTCGACCGCTTCCCGGAATTTCGCGCCGAACGGGCGAGGCGCGGGCGCGCTCCAAATTCCTCGACACCCGCCGAACGCGCGTTCGGCGAGATTTTTTGTTTAAGGATAAAACAGCGAAGCGTCGAGAACTATTCAAGGCTTTGATCTCTCAGTTCCACCGACGCCGACTGTGCCTCCTGGCGCTGCTCCGCAAGACGGTTTGGCGTCTGCAAAATAAACAAACGGATGATCCCGTGTGCGTGAGACGACGAAAAATAAACAAACCGAGAGGTGCTTCACCGATCTCAGACAAAGCAGTCGCGCGTTAATATCACGACGGTAAGTAATAAAAGCAATAAAAGTAATAAAAACGCGATTGTCGAAAAATTTGACACGCTCTTTTGTCGTCTGTGGAATCCGCGGAGCCGCACCTTAAATTGTGGAAACGTTTTTTTTTTTAATCATCAGAAACGCAGTTTCGAATAAACCGGTTTGAGACGCGACTCGCGAAACCCGGAAATACCGGAAGACTGAAAAATAACGAAACGCGCCGCGCCCAGACGCTCGGCAACATAAACATCCCAAGTCCAGAGTTGTAACTCTGCTTCTCTAGAGTTTACGAACCGCTCTGACATTAATAGAAGTGGACGTAAATTATTGTTACATTTTTATCTCTGCAAAGACCTCAGAAATTTAATTATTTTCTCGTTTCACGATTGTCAAACGAAATATCGCCTCTTACGAGCGAGTTCGTAAGACTGACTGTTTCGTTTTTGTTTTTGTTAGTAAATAAGTGCAATCAAGACGACTTTTACTACTGTTGTTTATGTATTGGATGCAGGGGTTTAACCCCTCACCTCGAAATTGGGTTTTTACACCCGTTTGTTACGAATAAATAAATAAATAAATAAATAAATAAAATAAAAATAAATTAAATAAATCTTGTCCCCATTTTCTGACATTCTTCAAGGTGTTAAACAACAATACCAAATGTCCAATCAATTAAACGTTTCTAGTCATACAATAGCCAAATAATATTTTTAGGGCACAAAAAAGAAACCGGAGAACACAAACCTGCAAATACCGGAAAACGACCCTGACCCGAATAAAATAAATATCTCGCGTTTACGTTTACACGGCTGCGGTCTGGAGTCTGTAAATCGTTCTAGCATAAATGCGCGGTACAAAAAACTGAGTTCTCACCGTGAATACCGGCCTGCTGGAGCAAAGCCACAGCTTCCGCGTAGCTCGGAGGTGGCAGCTCGCTCGTGCCTTGACCTTGGGTTATGATATCGTACGAGGGTGGACCGAGCATCCCGGCGCCGGACCCGCTCACTCCTTGCGCGCCCGCCAGTTCCTGCAAATGCTAAACTACAGTGTTGATCATCCCGCAGATTGTTAGTTTCCTTAACGGCTATCGCGACGCAAAAAAAAAAAAAAGAAATCGGAGATCTAAAAATAGGAATAGACGAACGTCTGGACTTCCGCGAAAAATCGTCTTATCGATGTTTGTCCTCCCGGTGACGCGACGCGCCTTATATTCGCGTTCAACCCCGTCGTGTTACCAGTGTCATAAAAATCAGTCTGTTGACAGACATTTTTCGCTGAATTCACAGAAATTCTCCGCTTCCTCCGAGAAACCGGGTCAGCCTCGTGAGGCAATAAAATCGGTAGAAAAATAGATTACGTATCTTCGAGAAAAGAAAAGAAAAAGAAAACTCGACGAAAACAACCCATCGAAATTAGCATCGGCGATGGAACGTGCGAAGACAAACAAAAAGTTGCAAATTGGCCTCAAAGTATCACAAGTCTGAACCCGCAGCGGCAGATCGGACCTCCCGCGCGACAATCGCAAAAAAACTCCCTCGCGTAAGAAAAAAAATGCATTCACATCCTCGCGGCGCCGCGGCTCGAGAGCATCCCGGCAAAAACACAAAGTAACACCGACATAATCACGGCGGCGATGAATTTCATGATTCCCGGTCGCTAATGACGGAAGCCGCGCTCGCGAATCCATGAATATTTAAATATCGTCGCGTTTTATGCAGAATAGTATCAATCATCGACATCTCCATATTGCCGCGCGGTGAAACGCGCATAGTAAACTTTTATATATCAGAAGTGAAAACAAGGGCAGGTTATTGGCGGAGGGGAGGGGGAGGTGGGATCTCGCGTCTGGGTTTGTATGGTGAGCGAGGTTTGGTTGGAAAATGGCCTCCGCGGTGTCTCGCGAAATCCCCCGGGCGACGGTGACCCCGGGGTCGTGGGAAAGGTCAAGGATCGCTGGGCCCCGCGAGTGTTTCTCTCTCTCTCTCTCTCTCTCTTTCTCTCTCTTCTTACCCGGAACAGCTGTCGCTGGTGGAAGATCATCTGGATAACGGATTTTCTCCTGAGGTAGAGGATGCACTTGACGGCGACCATGAGGCCGCTGCATATGAATATCGGTCCGACGAGCCACATGTGACCGAGGTTCGAGAATACGTGACGATCGGCGACGTCGCCGAGCGCGAGTATCGTAATGGCCGTGCCGATCGTGAAGAGGACGACGCTCAGCGCGAGGTAGCTGTAGCTCGTGCAGTCGCACTTGCCGAACGTCGTGGGCTCCTCGTAGCGCTCCTCGATGTGCCGTAGCCTGTTCGACAGGTAGGGGCTTTCGAATACCGTGGCCATATTACAGCACCAATGCGAGCCATACGCAGCGCGCGATGCAGGAGCTCTGCCGCTCTGTACGTGGATTACGCGCTCCTGTTTCTCTCTCTCTCTCTCACTCTCTCGCTCCCTCTCGTGTTTTTTGTTTTCTTTCTCTCCGCCTCTTCCGCGTGCGAACAACGGCCGAGAGCTGCTCACGTTTAGTCCAGTTTTATCTCGGCCTCGCGCCGATCGGTGCTCTCACAACATCGATGTTTGTCGATCACTCGCACGTTCGACTCTCCCTCGTCCTTATTCTCCTCCTCCTCCTCGAGCTCCCGTTACAACCGATTCGCGATCGAAGCTGCTGCTGCTGCTGCTGGTCTCCTGACCTCGGGCATCCTTCCGACTGTACTTCCTACTCTGCCGCTGAGCAGCTATTTTTTTTCCCGATATTTCGCGAAGATACCCGCGCGAGCTTTTTGCGTATACCGTAACCGCGCGCTCGCGACGAACCGACTGACGCCGTTGTTTTTCCCGTATTTATCTCGATCTCGGTCGCGTATTCAAAATAGAATGTATGGAACAACAACAGGATAACTCCCGTGGCAGGGGAGACCACCCGCCGATGACAGAAATAAAGTGTGACAAACCGAGCGGCGCGAGACTGGCCAGTCGCTGCGCTCTCTCTCTCTCGCCCCGATCGCGAGTGGAGGCCCCCCGGCCTCATGAGGCGTTTACAACACGCGCGCTCGTGCCACGCCGCACGTGTGCCAAGGCGAGCGATCCAGGCGGGCGCACACGTTCGCAGCGAGCTGCGGTCGCCAATAGCCCGCGGCAAGAGCGAACGACTGTGCGCGAAACGCGTGAGGTTGAAGACGGCGCGAATCTCTGTGGGGAGCAAAGAGTTAGCGTCGTACGCTAACGGAAATCAGGAGAAGCAGCAAAGAACGTAGCTAAATCTTTCTCGTTATCGTGTATTTTCATCAATTTTACCTAATTAAATATGAAATATCGTTTCCATTTACTTTTCCGAAATTGTCTGCTATGAATAGTTAAAAAAAAAAGAGGCGCTAAGCACATTAGTGCATTTAAAAATCTACATTTTTACATTCTTTTTACCGCTTCGTGCTCCTATTGGTGACCACAGAAAACGATGCTCGGCTATTGGCTGTTGGTTGAACTGCGAGGTGATACGAGTTGTTGATTGGCCAAGCGCGCAGGTCGCAAATAGGTTCATCGTCGAAAAAAACTTTGATGCACGTCGTCCTACTGTAAAGCCGGTTCTCAACCGAATTTCGCAGCTGATCGCCATCATCCCCCCACCCCTCGGTTCACCTCGCGTTACGCCATTGCCACTGCAGACGATAGCGAGAAAATAAATTTTTCGCTCCGATCTCTGTTGATCTGCGTACGCGAGCCGAGTGAACTTTTTCTCGAGGTCCGAAGTTGTCAACGGAAGGGCGATAAAATGCTGCTGGGAAAGAAGCACATCGAGCTGGCGTTTAAGTGGTGAGAAATCATTCTTCCCTTGATATCCCGCAGTCCAGGACGTTTTTTCGCTTCTTCGCGACACCGATTCGACACTCCCCGTGTCACATTAGTGCCGAAACCTGGATACGGTGTCACCGAGACGACGATATTTCCGCGATATTTCGATTATATAACGCTGCGGCTGACCAGAAGCTTCAATTTTGTAACACAACTTGCAGGATCCCTTCGGCGGTGGCCTACGGAGGAACCGCTGGACTCGCAGTGTGCTACTTCACCGAATGGAAGGCTGTCCTCCAGTATGTCCCTTATTACGGTGGAAAATACAAGCAACAAGAATAGAAGGACAACGCACAGCGAATGTCGCTCATAGGAAATTCCATCATTGTAAAATAACTGATGTATTTGTGCAGTGTAACACACAATCGGGTAACTCGTTACTCCATTTCGCCGGCATAAACATATAAGATTGCATATACAAACCAACATTGATCTATTTAATTCCACTCTGGCCAACCTCGATTCTCCAACTTGCAAATATCTTTTGCGAGGGTTGTGAATTTTCTGCGATAACTGAAGAATATATTTGTGGCTATTTGCAAAGAGCAAATGCACGATTGGATTGCATGCACACAAAATCGCATATAGAAATAAGTATATTCATTTATTTAGGTCTAGGCTGTGACAATTTTGAAATTTTCGACTTCCTTCATTCCGCCTCAAGATCTTGGTTGCCTTGCTGCATCAAAATCAGGGTCTCCCCGTCTTCGCATGCCAATTGTAGCCTTCTCTTTCTGTACATCGGGCCGATGAAATATCTGTAATAGAGGCAGCTCAGTTTAACAGAGAATGCAATTTATATATACACAGAATTGAAAGTTTTCTTTTTTATATTGTTTCCTTGATCGGATTAAGAATTATAGTGGAACTTGCTTCACAGTGACAAGGCCAATAATGGTGCTGAAAAGTCCAAACAATCCTAGAAAGCGAGTTTGCTTTTGCGCCACTTGTTGCGCGACTTCGCCCGACTTGCTACAAATCGAAAACGCGTTAAGTCCCATTGTATATTCGGAGTTGATATGTATAGCACAGAGGTTATGTTGCGAGACGAGCGCAAGAATTCTACCTCATTTTGCCGATGCTTTCTCTTTTTCCTTTTGCCAATACTCGTCCAGCGACGGTTTCCACACGTAAATTCCGCCGAGCGAGCCCAACACTGTTGCGAGAAATACCTGACCCTTCGTGATTCTTCCGGGGTTTCGCAGTCGCACTCTCATCGTTGCATCCGCACGTTTTGTGCACAGCGCCAGCAGACGACAAGATTCACACGGACGAGTCTCGCGCAACACAGACGGAATAAATCGACGGGGGTTCGATGCACCATCAGCGATAGATTGAGAGTCAAGGAATAACGATTTTTTGTTATTGTTTTTTTTAATAATACTAGACTAGACAAACGCTGTAACGCTCCTGTTTAACAAAATTTGTGCTTTTTTACTGTCTTGTCAATTTTCTTAATACTAATTTTTGAATTTTTGCTCCAATTTTTTGCTGTTGTTAAAAAATGATAATCTGGATTCCGGACTTCGTACGTCTCTTTCGTGTCTTCTCTTTGCATGGATCTCTTTTTCTTACTGTAAAGTGTGTGTTTTTACAGTGAATAGCCGATCGGACGCGCTGCTGCGCGTCACTATTTTCAAAGGGCGCTGCAGCACTCTTTCACTAAATTCTTCTTCCTCGTCCTCTTTGCCTCTTTCGTTGGATTCGCGCGGCGATAGCCAATTACTGAAAAACTTGTGATCGTGAATGGCAAACTGTCAATTTTGCATTTTGAAACAGACGAATTTGATGTTAGTCGTTCAGTTGTCGCTGATTATGGGTCTGTACACAAAATCCAAAAATAAAAAAACAATAGATTTCGCATTTATCACTCGTGAACAAATTGCATTTTATAGGAGGAAAAAAAGATTATCGGTATGATAAAAATATATTTTTCAAATTTTAGTCCTCGAGAAGGTAGATTATATTTTTCCAGTATATTTGTAGAATTGCTTGTACGTCTCGTAGAGCTTTTTGAAGATTTCTTGCGTAGCAGCCGGCAGAGCTCGGGACAGCAGAGAAATCGCGTGATTGTCACAGATGCTCAAGAAATGTCCTACGGAATCTTCCAGCGGTCCCTTGGTAAAAAAACGAAACGATATATCAGTTTCATTCAATGAGGATTTTTGTTTCGCTTTCGCTTTGATTTCGAAGAATATTCGCTCGACTTACCTTCACGTAGGACGGAATAACGCCTTCCGAGAACATTTCCACGAGATCAGCTATCACATAAGGACTGATTCTCGCCAAGTCCTTCTTCAATTTCACCAGACTATTAGTGAACCTGCGATAATTCGATGCAAATGGAATTAGTGTACCTGGTGATTGGAAATTCCCCGATATTCTGAACATTTTAATGAATCTAAGAAGCTCACTTTGCGATATCGAGAGCCAGGCAACGAAGTTCTCGCTCGCCGGAAGAATCGAGCTTCTTGCGTGACTCGCGCACGACAATCCTAACGAGTTGTCTGTACAGAGCCAGCAGAACGGGCAATCGATCGACGACGAAGTCGACTTTGAATTTCATCAGGAGCGAAGAAATCGCGAGGACGTCTTTGCAAGCGGCCAAGCCAACTTCACGCAGCGATCGGGCGGCGAGCATCAGAATAACATCCACTCCCTTCTCGATAGCGTGCGAATGTCTCGCGAATATACTTTGCACCAAGCGCAGTACATCGGGCCAGGATTTGGCTGGGATTTTCGAGACTTGTAGAGCTTCCAGTACGTTTAATATCGCGGTTATTCGAAATTTGTCGCGTGCCGCTTTCATCGGCGCGTTCGTCACGGAGTCCCACATGATCAAGGCGTTCGCGAAGCTATTCTCGTTGGATTCGTCGAGCCCGGAAATCTGCAACGGGAGAAATAAAATTAGGCATCAGTTAAAGCGATAAAATATTACCATATTTCATATATTAATAATAAAATATAAAAATATTAATATATTTCATATATATTAATAATAAAATATGAAAATATTAATATATTTCATATATATTAATAATAAAATATGAAAATATTAATATATTTCATATATATTAATAATAAAATATGAAAATATTAATATATTTCATATATATTAATATTTTAATATAATAATATATTTCATGATATTGAAAGACGACGCTTGCCGTTTGCTTGTGCAGCAACTGTAAAATCCTGTTGAGGGGTTTCGCCTGCGTCGTCTCGAGAAGCGAACCGACGAGTTCTTTGCTTGGATTTCGTATGACTAGAGGCCAAACGTTCTCGACGACCTCTTGGCTTATCTCAAACTTCGAGCGTTTCTTCAGAACGGCTTTAACCAGCTGCAAACCTTCGGCGACGAGTCTCTCGTCTGGCGACGTCTTTGACTGAAATTTGAGGAAAGGCCGACAGGTTTTATTCTATTTACCAACTCGTGTATAATAGTGACGCCGTAAAATCGCGTTGGAAAATAAAATATTCACCAGGAAAACGCGATCCAAAGTCGACTTGGTGAGATTGACCAGGTTTTCCGGGATCTCCGCATCCGGTGCGACGGCCGCGAGAGCCATGGACAGGCGTTTCATCTCTCTGTGATCCTTTATCTCAGACTCGACGCCGTCGAGGAGCTTCTTGCTTAATTTTTGCTCGGCCTTCTTCAACAACTCTTTCTGATCATTTTTCAACGATGACTTCGGCCTCGTTTTTTCCACGCACTCCAAAAGAACCGCTACGGACTCGTCGTCGATTTCGCTTCTCTTTATCAAGGCCTTCAGTGCGTCCCAGGAGGAAACTTTTCGCAACGATGACTCGACGGCTCTTTGCACGCCGACGTTGCGCGGCAACTCGCGCACCAGCGATCCGGCGTCGATGTAGTCTATTATGTCGACGTCTGATTTTTCCGATGCATCTGGAATAATGAAAAGTGGAAACCTTAAATTTATATTTATGTAAAATAAATTGCATTAGGCTGAAGGACAATGCGACTAGTATCGAAATCATGTACCATAAGGGGAAAAAACTGTACAACGTATTGGCAATAAACTCTTTTACTACTCCTACTAAATTTAATTGAAACCAACTTTGATCGTATTTACCTAAAATGATTTGCGTGCATAATTCAGAAACCAGGACGCTTCCCTCGCATTCTTTTTTCACGGCATACGCAACGAGCAAAACGAGCGTCCTCAGATCCAGAGGAAGATGAGTCAACGGCAGATGCAATAAAATTTGCAAATCATGCACAATTTTGGTCGCCGTTTCTGGATCCACAATCGTCCATTCATTCTTGGCAAACTCTTTTCTAACTTCTTTCAATACTTTGGATACTTTCCCACGATCCAGGATCTTCACCTGTGAGAAAAAGGATCATTGTAAAATCGAGAACATTTATTTCGATTTATTTTTTATTTTATTTACTTATTTTTATTTATTATTTATTTTATTTTATTTCATTTATTATTTATTTCGATTATTTACTTACTACGTTGAGATGTTCGACGATAGTTTGCGTCGTGCTTTGACCGAAGGCCTCAGCTATATTGACGAATGTCTGGCAGATGAGAGCCTTCACTAATCTCTCATCGCCCTGCACGCCATCGGCGCTCAATCTCTTCATCGATTCAGAGACTCTTGCATCCTCGAGCAACAAATGAGCGAGTTCGGCAATTTGTGAATTATCCATGATCGATATTATCGGCGGATTTTGGTCGACGATGATGGACCAGGATTTCTCGAATCCGCCCAAAAAGGTCGATACGTCGAGGGTTGTGTCTTCGTGCAAATTTCGTCCCACTCGTTGGACTAAAATCCGATTCTGCAATTTTTGTAAAATTGGTACAACAAGAATTTCATAAATTCGTTGATACCGCGACTAATCGATTAATTGGCGATTTTTTTGTATTCACCATTGCCTTCTTGTTCTGCGAATTATCCATGCTTTGAACAAGCAACCGCATCTGATCCTCGGATATCGGGAACTCGAGGGCTTTCGGTATCGCATCAGGCGCATAATATTTCAACCAATTGTACATATTGTCCCAGTACCACGTGACTGTCAATAACGCGGTGATCGTTTTCTTTTTGTGCTTTGTCGTCAATATTCTTTCGGTCAAGAGTGTAATCGTTTTGCCAAGATCGCCGAGAGCTTGCGCGAATTTTTCTTGCCCCGTCAGCGGCACCGAGTGATCGAAAATACGAACACCTCGAAAAAACGCTGCCATCAACTCTACGTTGGCTTGCAACATGAACGTCAGTGAGCCTGGAAAATGCGAAAACACGAGCAATCAATTTAACGTCCAAAGGACGCAACATTTTTTGTAAATTGTTACATTTTTTAATTTTGCTAATAAAAAAAATTGAAAATTTGTAAAAATGAAACGTGGAGTAAACTCAGAACTACTAACTTTTATTGCTCTCGGCTGATTCATCGCAAAGTGTATTGAGGTGAAACGTGAGGGACCGGAATACACCGATCATTTGCGTGCTCGTCATATTGACAACGGCTTTCGTAAATTGATCGTTGAACTCGCTCGGAAAAACCGCATCCATCTCCAAATCGCAGTTTCCACGCTCGTCGAGACTTTGCTTGATCGCCGTGAGGATCCAAGGGACGAGTTTCTGCTCTCTCCGCAGTCGAATCTCAGCGTTCAAAATACAGATCATAAGATTCCTGTAGGAATCGCGTTCGATCGCCGTCTCCTTCCTCTCCAGCAGAATTTTCTTCAGAATCTCTTGCAACTTCGTCTCGATGATCAGAGGATTCAGCACGGCGATGCCGGCGAGAGCGTCGAAGTCTGCCGAGCCCAGCCGCTCGGTCAAAAGTATCTCGTCGATCACCTTCTGCAGAAACTCGAACAAGGTCGAGCCCTCGATTTTGTTCTGATAGTCGAACGTGACGTTCGCCAGATGTTCGCGCAGGCAACCCAGCAGTTCGATCTTAACTTTTCCCGCTGAATCAACGAGATTTCTGAAGATCAAGTCGACCACAGCTGGATCGTTTTTGAAAGCTCCGACAGCGGCGCGAAAAACGTACAGAAATGCAACCAGAACGATTTCCCTGTCGGCCGTCTCCGCTTTTTTCCTCAATTCCGCGAATACTTTTCTCGCGAAGTTCTTCTCGTCTGTCCCGTCGAACGACTTGAACTGCGAGTATCTCGATTTGCCGAAGATCAACTGTTGAATGCATTTGTGTATCTCCGCACCGAGTTTGTCGCTGCCGGTTCGGTCGATCAGACTGCAGAGAGGATACAGAATCTCGCGCAGCAACAGGTCCGCGAATTCGTCCTTGTTCAACGACTGTTTGTAACACGTTACGAAACATTCGACGGCGATCGCCGCGCATCTGCGTCCCGGAGGAATCTCGGAATTGACATCTTGAGAAACGGAACTATTCTCCAGATTCAGACCATTTTTTCCAGATATTTTAGCCCTGGTAAAATCGTAAACCGATTTACACAGCGCTTTCATTAATTCTGTGAGGCTGGAAGGCTTCGACTGAAAGAATTGCTGCATTTCGCACGTGGAAAGCACCAATTCGCAGCACTGCAGAACATTTTCCCACTCGCTCTTGGAAACGCCTGTCAACTTTTTAATCAAAGTCTGTACCAGGGACTCCTTGATTTCAGACTTGAGCACAACATCGCTGGACAAGTTTTTGAACTTGAGGCAGCGATGCAACGTGCTCCAAACGACTTTGTCCTCCTCCTCGCTGCTTTCCACCACTCGGCACAGCCATTTCAGCACGAGATCCTCTTTTCTGGTGACCGGAAGGTCGGTACTCGTGAATGCGTTCTCCGCTAGTTTCAGACGCTTTGCCAGTGGCTCATCTTCGATTTCGAGCCTACGAATCAGTTCTGCAAATCGATACAAGTAAATTGTTAATAAAAACAAGATAATTAAACTTACTAATAAACACTGTGACATTCACACAGAATATTTTTTGTGTCCCAGTGTAATTTTCGTAATTAAACAGTACAAATAAATAAATAGATTCAAAATTTGAGGTTAGAAAATCGTTTCCGAATTTTCGCTCACTATTATTAATCATTATTACACGGTGTCATTTACATTAAACCATCTTTACCTCTCGACAGAGCCATAATTGGACTGTAAACTTTCAGTGTTTATCATCCGGAATTACACTAGCAGCAAACACGTGTTCCAAAATAAAAAATTACAAACAAATGCGGCTGTCTTTGAATAAAAAAAACGTGGAGGGGACCACCGGCGCATGCGCAGAAGCATCGCGCATGTCCCATACGAAAGCCGCCGCCCATTGACAAAGAGATTTTTCTAGTTTCCCGTCGCGATTGCGGATCGGCCCTAAGGTTTCCATAAATTCGCCGGACCGACGAGTTCTCCAATCTATACGTCATTTGACAATCAAAAGCAAAACGTCTTGTCGGAAGGTGGCGAGTGTTTAGCGGACGGCAAAGGGAGAAATTTCAGGACACTCAGGTCGGCGTACTCGGCACCACGTGAAAAATCTTCGTTCGCCTCGCGTTCTCTCTCGTCGCGGAAATTAACGCACAAAAATAAGATGGTCGATTACAGCAAGTGGAAGGACATAGAAGTAAGAATCTTCACGCTCCCCGCGCTCTCCAATGTAGCCCGAACTTTCTCGAATCGTTCTTTCTCGTCCTTTCGGCGTTCGCTCGCCCCCTTCGATCATTATCTCGATCCGTTTTTTTCCCCGTTTTTGACAATCGATCGCGAGAGGTTATCTTCGGTTTTTCGCTCCGTTTGTGCCTCAGCATCAACTGTTGCTTTGTTGTTGTTTTTTTGCATCAACATCCATCTCCACTAGGCTCATCGTTGACGTTTTTTTTTTTGTTATCTGCTGCATGAAATAACTCCAAAAAGTTTACTCCAAAGACCGTTCAAACCAGATTTCAGATGACGAAGATGACACTCACCCCAACATTGACACTCCGTCGCTATTCAGATGGCGTCATCAGGCGCGTATCGAGAGGATGGAGGAGCAGGAGAGGGAGCAAAAGGAGTTTGAGAGGAAGAAACAAGAGTAAGTGTATCATAATTCAAATAGCAATACATTTTAACCCAGTATGATCCAACTGCCAATAAGCTGGTAATCATTACATTGAGGGCTGAAGGACCTCGGTTAGTGGCCGATTGATAATACAGCAATTTTGTAAAATAATATTGTAAGGAAAAAAGAAAAAACAAAACCAAATGCACAGCCTATATTGTATTATCAATAAATTACGTTTACTACTACTCATTATTTTTTACTATCCAAATTTCAGGACAGAAAGAAAGCTGAAGGAGAGGAAGGAGGAGCTGGAGGCTCTTGAGGAGAAACAGAAGAGAATACCGTGCAGCAACGACGAGATGGCCGCTCTGAAGAAGGCTGTGCAGGAGTTGGAGCTGGAGCAACAGAAGATAAAGGAGAAAGAACAGGAGCTCAAGAAGAAGGAGAAGCTAACGCCGTGGAACGTGGACACGATCGCCCAGCCGGGTTTCACCAAAACGGTGATAAACACGAAACCGGCGAGACGAGACGACGACTCCGAGCTACCGGACGAGGTCAGGGAGCGGAAGATGAAGGAGTTCGTCAAGGAGAATGAGAAGAAATTGAAGGAATTCGGAATGTTGCGGCGATACGATGACAGCAAGAAGTTTCTTCAGGAACACTCTCACCTCGTCTGCGAGAACACCGCGAATTACTTAGTCATTTGGTGCATCAATCTGGAGATGGAGGAGGTGAGTGATCCAAAATTCGCGGCGCAGATTGAAAAACGATATTGAAGTTAGCATCGTTGGAATGCAACGAAATTCAGAAAAAATTAATTGTAATTAACCGAAATGATGAAAGGCACAACAAAAAAATTCGTGCCCCCTGGTGGCTATGGTGACTTTTTATATCTATTTTCATCATTCGGGTCAATTACAATTAACCTTTTTTCTGAATTTCGTTGCATACCAACGATGCAAACTTCAACATCATATAGAAAAGGTTTTGCGATTGCTTCAAATTTTGATAATCTTTTTATTGCAGAAACACGAGTTGATGCAGCACGTGGCCCATCAGTGCATTTGTATGCAGTACATTTTAGAATTGTCCAAACAATTGGACGTCGATCCGCGTGCTTGTGTGAGCTCCTTCTTCAGTCGCATCCAAATAGCGGAGGTGGAGTACAAAAAGTCCTTCGACGACGAGCTCATCGCGTTCAAGGATCGGATATGCAAGCGGGCGGCGGAAAAGGTTGCCGAAGCGCTGAGGGAGGTGGAGGAGGAAAAGGAGGCTCGTCTCGGCCCTGGTGGTCTTGATCCTGTCGAGGTTTTTGAAAGCCTTCCCGAGGTAAGAAGAACGAAGCAATTCGCTATCTAAACCGATAATTTGTAGGGGTGTGCGAATAGTGCTCGAATCGAATAAAATCGAATAGCACTATTCGATTCGATTTTCGATTTGAATATTCGATGAATTCGGATAATCGACTTCGGAAAAATCTCGAATGGTTTTCTTCAGCCGGCGATATTGTGACGAAAGAACGTGCGAGATTGCCTCCCGAAACCATCGAGCACTTGATTTTCTTGTACAAAAACCTGACATTGTCTCTAAATGATGATTTTCTTTGCAGGTCCCAATTAATTATTACATTTGTAGTTTTTTTTCGGACTCCAATTATCAAATTTATCGAATATTCGATTAGAGTATTCGAGATCGTCGAATATTCGATTCGAATTTCGAATTGAATAATTCGATTCGATTCGAAGCCAAATATTCGATATTTTCAAATATTCGCACACGCCTAATAATTACCCGCAGAGTACAGAATCCTGTCTTATAAATGTTCATTTTCGTAATTCATGTCGTAGGCGCTTCAAAAATGTTTCGAATCGCAAGACATTCCGCTGCTGCAGCAGACGATAGCCGCGATGCCGGAGGACGAAGCGAAATACCACATGAAACGATGTATCGACAGCGGCTTGTGGGTCCCAGATGCCAAATCCAAGGAAAAAGAGGAGGGCAAAGACGAAGAAGCGTCGTCGAGCGAGAAGGAGACCGTTGAAACGCCTGATCCCGAATAGTTCAATCAATCTCGAGTGTCCCCAATGAAATTGTGTACAAGTTAGTAGCCATTCGTTTTTCCCCCCTGTATGCGATGATAATTTGATTTTGATTTTTTTTTTCGAGAATAAATACAAGATCTATCGGAAAATCACCTTTTCCCATTGACCATCTAATAATTAAGACTCCTCGTACACAGCGCATTTTTCGGGGATATTCAAGACTCCCGTTGTTACTAATAAATGATTGGTTGTGCCTGAACCATGGAAACGTCGATTCTTTATTCATTTCCTCGATTCTTCTCATTTGCTATTCAAAAAGACAAAGGAAAATCTGAAAGATCTTTTTCTTTCAAAGGTTTATAGAGTTGAGCTGGTTCAATAAACATTGATTTTCATCAGTTTGATTGTCTTTTTTGTTTTAAATACTTGATTAAAACGACTCTTCACTGTATTCGAAGCTCTTCGCTTGAAACTGGACGACCTCATTAAAAAAATGAGGCGGAAAAATTCGTAAACATGTCTTTATTCAAATTTCGCGCGCAATATTTCGATACTCGATAGTCCAGTCTTCAGGGTGAGCGGGCATGCGCAACCGGAAGACGCGCAACAGTCGTATATCGAACGATCGGGATTCTCCTCCTTTTCCGGTGTTGATGTGCCAAGGGTCTTTGGGTAATATTTTACGTCTCTCATTCCGTTTGCTTTACACGAAGATCTTCATTTGAAAAAAGCACCTATTCGCACACAGTCAAAGCAGCAAATTTCTCGCGCCCAATTGCACGCATTTGTCCGTCAATTCGTACAGTCCGCGGTTGCTAAAATTTCACATGGAATTTCAATGCCGCTTGATAAACCCAAAGAACGCTCCGTGCAGCTTTTATATGAATATATATACGATATATCCCGTGAGCTGTGCGACGGTTTACGATTTTCACTCCAGACGGCGCTTACTTTCCTCTCGCACTTCGGCCTTATTCACATTTCACACAAAATAATTCCTCCACAACGCTCGTGGATCAAGACGATTGTACGTTGGTGAAATTTCTACTGTGCGACATAGTGAATAACGGATACACATCGTGTCCCCTTTCTCCTGTGGCTATAACGAGTTTTGCATGCTCTCACGCTTCGAACGCTTTCGCTCCGAAGACGCAATTGCGTCACCGATTGTCAATGGTTATTTCTGCGCATCGCACGCACGGCATGAATTTCCCAGTAACAAAATCGCCTCGTGCATGACGAATCACTGTGACCCTGAGTAATTTTCGCATCGAGAACTACCAGCGAGGCTCGGCCCCTCAGCAAGGTATTACCAAAAAAACCCACATATTTTGTCTTGCCATTTCATTTCTCGTGATCGAATTTTAGTCTCCTGCACCTAGAAAAAAAAAAAAAATACAAAAATTTCTCCGCCGGCAACACTCTCGTTGATTGTCGACGGAGAAGTAATCACAATTCGCAATCTATATCGCAACGCGCGATGGCTCGTGCTGTGCATGAATTTTGGACCAATCGCACAAGGCGAACCGGGTGGCTTGTGGGTAGAATTACTCAAGAAATCAAAATGGCAGTCAAACGCCGTGAAAATCTTTTTATTCCCAGCATTATCGGCAAACGTGAATTTTTCAATCCAACACGGCGGGCCGGGGCGGTGGGGGGGACGATCGTAAGAAAATTTGTGCGCGAAACGACGATACGCGACGTTAGAATCCATCGCGACGCGATATTTCGCCGGTTTCGCGAATTTCCGTCCGCTCGCGGTGCAGCATCGTGTGTCGGAAATTTCGTCGATTCTAAAAGATATATAGGCGACACAGTGCGGAGGTCGGGTACGTCGTTTGATCGTTTAGGCCGCCGCGGCGGCGGCGGGAACGAGGGGGGAAAGTTGCGCGCGCGTTGCATTATGGGTAGGCGATCGAGAGGGCGGCCGGGGAAGACGGGGAAGACTAAAGAGCGGAGACGAGGTTCACAAAATGGCGGCCAAGCTCAGGCCAGCGACCATATAGTACGTGAAAATTCGATATTTTTGTACGATGTTGCGACTTTTAACAACGACGGTCGTTTAATATCGCGACCGTGAGCTCGTGTTACCGTAATATCATTGAGTTTCGATCGAGTGGTGTCTCGTGTGCGTGATATTCCGAGCTAGGTGAGACGCGTAGACGGGACGATGCAGGTGAGTCGTCGGGTTCGAAAATTGTTAATTATCCGAGTCTACCACGGTTATTGCCGGCGTTAATTCATTGTTTTGCCGAACCGCACGAGCGTCGCCGTTCGCTCGTCGGTTTTACGAAAAAAAATGCGGCCGCGCTGTTGTTTGGAATAAGAAAAATTCACGTTGCCACATGCGTTTTCGCGCTGTCGCGCCTGAAAAAGCGTCGCAAAACGAGAATAATTGTTGCTAAAATGTTCAGGCGTGTTTTCGTCGTTGGGGCGGGGTCTCGCGGTCCCCCTGGTACGAAAAACTTCGCGTCCCAGGACCCCGATTTTCCACAATTCTACTGAGTTCCCAGGCTTCTAATAACCTCTAAGTTTGTTTACATCGCTTCGTGTTTACGTTTTTCACTGAAAACACCTTTGTTCCAGCCAGATTATCGTTCCTAATTGTTCCTCGTTATTTTCCACATCATCCACTCCCACATATTCACAATTTTGAGATAGACCCATTTTCACAAATTGAGCCCAAAGTTTGCTCTGCACTGTCACAGCACAGCTGTCGAGTCCTCCTCAAGTGCAATATAACACACTGTGTCACTATTCAGCCGACTAGTTCGCTCGATGCTTCATGCTTTGTGACCATTTTTGTGAAACATTGCCCATCGTCTCTCGGCATGTTTTCTCCTATTTTTCTCTTCGCAAACACTCATCGAGCGTCCCGTTCTTGTCAAAAAAACATCACACTGGGTTCAGAGAATCGGCGGTGGCAATGAATGATGCAACAGGACGTGAGATACCTTCGACGGTTGTCAAATAAGAAATGTTCAGTAGCTTCACTGAATCATTTTTTATCGACTGTGCCTGGAGAGTCTCGTGGACGTGCGCATTATCATTTTGCCTCTGCGCTTCTGAGAAATCAGTGACACCGTAATTGTCTTGGAGAATCATTGAGTCGTTGGCTTACAGAAAGAATTAATGGTGCTGTTTATGTGACTCGTGTCGGCTCATAGTTGACATTGAATCATGTAAAAGCATAGCCCTCAGGAATGAAAAAAAATCAGTCCTACGTCTGTAAAGATACTTTCTTGTCACGCCAACCATTTTCATATGGGAAAAATTAATAGCCTTCAGAAATGAAAAAAAAGTTTAAGTATGGAAAAACACTTTTTTGTTACAAGAATCATTTGAATTTAATGAAAATAATCAGCCTTCAGCATTGGAAAAAAAAAGTTTACTTTACATAATGAAATACCTTTGTTACAAACAACATTTTCATGGGAGAAAAATTTATTAGCAACAAAATAATTTTTTTTTATGTTTCTGAGAAAACTTTTTATTACACAGATGTTTTCAATCTTGTTGAAATCATTTTTGTAATTGAAGCATTTTAGTCAAGAGTCTGTCCGTGAAAATTCAGATGCATACAATTATCATATTGTAAAAAAAAATGTAAGGCATAGGCCAATAAATTCTATCTGCGTCTACTAATTTATTTCAATTCATCCCACACATCTTACAATTATACAAATCTTCAGCCCAATCACACGGATACATCAACAGTACAAGATAGTAATTTGCAAACAATGAAAAAAACGTTTCCCTCCCACGACAAGAAAAAATATACAACACTCTCGTAATTATAATTATTCAATCGTTAAATTACATCCATTAATAATTTTTCGTCGTTCGATTTCAGCAGCTATGAAAAATGAATGTATATTACAAAAGTTGAATAAACGTGTCAAGCACCATTGGAGTACATATCATTTAATGATATTACCTTTTACCTCTGTAATCGCTTCGAATAAATAGGTATTACAATTGTCCGCTCGTAGGTTTACAGATGATAAATTAATTGATAAATTAATTTATCGTTCGTCGAAATTGTTCACTCGAATTCTACAAATTTATGCGATCGTCGAACTTGGTACATTGCAATAGGGACGAAATCCCCGGTCTTCGCCTGCCAAGATCTTAGTCTCCACGACAAGATGGTGGATCTGGTCGACAAAATGGCGACCAGTGTCGTCACGAATGAGAATCTTCGGACCTAGCACGACGCGAGAATTCGCGTATAATCGGTCTTCGCTCGAAGTCGCGTGATAAAAATATAAAACAGGCAACGACAAAAATGAATCTTATTCCAAACAACAACGGCGAGCGCTATTTCTTTCTTCCTCGACATTAGATTTAAAAAAATTCTATTTCAGAAGACAGAATCCGAGTCTGGCAAGGAATCCGGCTCTGATTCCGAAAATGAGAGCAAGAGCGACAGCAGCTCGTCGGGAAGTAATTCCGGGTCCGGCTCTGGAAGCGATAGGTAGGTGGTTCACAATCCATCCCTGAGCCGCGATATCTCTCAGGACCAGAAGGATGCGGAGTATCGAGGAGAAATTATATATTTTTCTCGTCAGCGACTACTGCAATGCTACTCGTTGGCTTTCTGGTTCTCATGAGCTTCTAGCGCGATGTATTCAGTTTCTTATATGCTTTGTTTTTTCGTACCTCTACGGCTTAAATAACAGCACTGTTATTGTCTTACGATTTTTCTTTTTTTCTTTGGGCTAACATCTTGAGTTTGTTTTATTTCCTGGAGGTACAGTTAATTTTTTTTAAATATCAACTGAGAAAAAAAAGTTCACGTTGCAGTAAAATAATTCATCAACCATCCGTTTGATGTCAATATTCAGGATTTCAATAATTGTGTCAATTAAATTCTAAATTTGGCAAAAATATACGAAAAAAAATTAGCAACTCAAATTCAAAATTGGTATAGAATCATTTTGTCATCATTTTTTTTTCTCAGTTACTCGTAAATGTATCACAATAAAATTCCACTCAACTCGTGCTCATCTCGGACATGCGAGCTGTAAAAATTGTCGCCATTCAGTCTCAACGTCATCGTTGGTATTACAGTCGAATATTTAGACGTAGAACGAATCTGTTGCTGTACTGCGGAACCTTGAAATACATTCAAGGCGATAAACAAAAGAGCGCAGACGCGGTCCCTCGCTCCACCAGCCACGAGAGATATTTGCGATTATTTCGATTCTCGGCGAATAAAATGCGCGCGTGGCCGAGACAAAGGAATGTATTTCAAGGTATCGCTGAAATGAATTGAAAACGTTAAATGAAAACGTCGAATTGCTCGGCTGCTGTGATGGCAGTGACTCTAGCTCGTCGAGTGGCTCTGGTTCGGCAACAGGTTCCGACTCGGAGAAATCCGAGAAATCCGATGCACCTGCACAAAGCGATAGCTTTCAGAGCAAAAGCTCGAATCACAGCACAGAACCAAAGCGTAGAAATAAAAGCGACTCTAGCCGCGAATGGGACGAGAATCCCGACATATACGGCATCAGGAGAAGCGGCCGCTCGAGGAAGGAGCCCGAACGGCTAGCGGCTCCCAGCGAAATTCAATCCGATGGCCGGAAGAAATTTAAGAAAAAAAGGTAAGTGCGATTATAATTTTTTATTTTTTTATTTTTATTTTTTTTTTCGTTTTTCCTTTGTCTTCCATCTGGCCTCAGATTGTCTTTTCCTCTGCGTGAATTCTGTTGTGGTGATCAACATTTTTCGCTAATTAAAATGCAATGCATTGCTGAGTTTTACTGATGATTAATGATGATTGAAATAAATTAATGTTGATAAACTTTTTTTTTTCCCCCGTTTTATTTCCGCAGCGCTTTGCGTTGAGCTTATCTTTTCGCGAGAGCTACAAGGTTTCGTATAACAATCATATTTCGTATCACCGACACAGAGTATTGTATACATATAAATATTATCGTCAATGTCGCTACACGCACTCGTGAAGCACAAACTTGAGGGAACGTTTCTATTTCGTTCTTCACTGGATGTACCTCAATGGCACTTGTACTTTTTTTTATTAACAGATTCTATTAAAAGCAATGTATGCATGAATGGGCACTCGTTACATAAACGTTACTTATTTATTTATCTATTTCTTTTCACGATATTACCAAAATCATCAATACTTTTCTTTTTTTTTTCATCAATCATTTCTATTATTTTTATCGTGCCAAGTTTCGTTTATCTCTTGTATGCTTTTTTAAATAAATGTTTCTACAATTCAGTAAATAAATAAATTAAGACTCAATTATTATCACGTTATGGGACAAGCGTCGGCAACGAATTTTTTTTTTCGAAAATAACAAGAGCTGCCCATCTCTGGACGAGTGTCCGAGATAGACGATCCAAACTTGGCAACACGTCGTGAGGATCCTGACAACGCGATCTAAAATTGTGCAATTCTGGTTGTGCGTAGCTCCCAAAATTCTTGGAATTCCGACAGTTCGGATTCGGATTCCGATGACTTGGAGAGCAGAAGGCCGCCTCCGCCGCCCGCGAGCAAATCCATTAATCGACGAGCGGCTCAGAAGGTCAAGGAGAATGCGCGCCCGCGTAAGAAGCGCGTTTCCGAATCGTCGGAAAATTCGTCCTTCGACAGTGACGACAATAGGAGGTGAGTCGGAGATTTTTCGATATTTCGAGAAATCCGTTTCGCTGCAACTTCGATGACTTGATTATCGAAAAAAAAAAATCGCTAAATTCTAGACAAGCGACGAGGCGAGCGGGGACCACGGTCAGTTACAAGGAACAGAGCGACGAGGGCACGGATAGCGAAGATCTAGTCGAGGTCGACGAGGCCGCGGCTGAACCCACCGAGCCCGACAATGCCGAAACTATCGAACGTATTATTGCACAAAGGAGAGGGAAGAAAGGAGGTTTGTACATAAATTTCTCCTCTTTTTTTATTCCGCTACTTCTAATATTATCAGTGAGGTACAAAAAATGTTCTATAATTTTTTTCTGTACAAATCGATTGGCCATTATTCATAAAACAAGGCGGATATTCGAAAACTTTTTTGCATTTACTACTTGCAAATTTGATTCCGCAGTCACGGGTAACGTCACGACGGTTTACGCCGTGGAGGAGAACGGCGATCCCAATCCGAAGGATTTGCCGGAGGAAGAGAGCGAAGTTCAGTACCTAATAAAGTGGAAAGGCTGGTCTCACATACACAACACCTGGGAGTCCGAGGACTCGTTGAAGGCTCAGAAGGTAAGAAGGAGCATCGACGACATCACCCTGACGCCAATTCGTTCGATCTGCGGAGTTTTAATCGCGAGAAACCACATTTGCAGGTGAAAGGGTTGAAGAAATTAGACAATTTTATTAAGCGCGAGAGGGAGATAAAACAATGGCGAGACTACGCGGGTCCCGAGGATATAGATTACTTCGAGTGTCAGGCGGAGCTGCATCAGGAACTTCTCAAAAGTTACAACAACGTCGAAAGAATCATCGGTAAGTTTTGAATGGAAGGTCAGCGCGTCGACAGACACACCGCGAATGCGAGAGAGAAATACGTGGCCTTTCTGCTTAACTACAGCGGAGTACAACAAGCCCGACTCCGACCATCCCGACTACTACTGCAAGTGGGAAAGTTTGCCGTACGCCGACTCAACGTGGGAGGACGGAGCGCTGATAATACGAAAGTGGCCGGAGAAAATAAAGGAATTTCGCGACAGGGAGGATTCGAAGAGGACGCCGAGCAAGCACTGCAAAGTGCTGAAATCGAGACCAAAGTTTCACCAAATTAAGCACCAACCCGAGTACATGGGCAGGGGCAAAGAGCTCGTGCTCAGAGATTATCAGATGGATGGTCTTAATTGGATGATTCACTCGTGGTGCAAGGAGAACAGGTGAGCCCGCCTCGTGAATTTTCATCACCGATGAGCGGATGAGCAGTCGATTCTCCCTCGATTCGAAGTAAAGTCTAACTTCGCATTGTTCGTTTGATTCCAGCGTTATTCTGGCCGACGAGATGGGACTAGGAAAAACAATTCAAACGATATGCTTCCTCTATTACTTATTCAACACTCACCAACTGTACGGACCGTTTCTGCTGGTGGTGCCGCTGTCCACGATGACTTCCTGGCAGAGAGAAATGACTCAGTGGGCGCCGGACTTGAATTTCGTCACGTATCTCGGCGACGTTAATTCCCGCAACGTCGTACGTAACATCGGCGCATTGCAACGATACCTCAATCCCATCGACTGTGTATAACCGAAGTCTTGTTTATTTTTCTCCTCAGATCCGTGAGTACGAGTGGTGTTACAGCTCGAAGAGGCTGAAGTTCAACGCCATTCTGACGACCTACGAGATCGTGCTGAAGGACAAGGCGCTTCTGGGCGCCCTGAACTGGGCCGCGCTCCTCGTCGACGAGGCGCATCGTCTCAAGAACGACGACTCGCTGCTCTACAAAGCGCTCACGGAATTTCACACCAACCACAGGCTGCTGATAACGGGAACCCCGCTGCAGAACAGCTTGAAGGAATTGTGGGCTCTGCTGCACTTCATCATGCCCAACAAGTAAGCTTTCTCAAGTTCAATCTTATTCTATAAAAATCGACTAAAATAAGAAATATCTTATTTATCATATTTATAATAAAATAAGAAACATCTTATTTATCTTATTTCTAATAAAATAAGAAAAATCTTATTTATCCTATTTCTAATAAAATAAGAAAAATCTTATTTATCCTATTTCTAATAAAATAAGAAAAATCTTATTCTTTAAAGATGATGAGTAACGCGGTATTGTCGTCAAGTTATTCGGCCTCTGATTGGTCGTGGGTAACAGGATCAACCAGCAGTTCGTTGTTTAGTATCGCGAGATTTGACAGTTTTTCGCAATTTGCTATGAGCGTTGCGGTTATTGTTCCCCTAGTACTAAACAAATATCACAATATCTTTCCCTCGAATTAAATCGTCTGACAAATCGCGTTCTCCCGGACAATCCAGATTCAACACCTGGGAGGAGTTCGAGAAGGAACACGACAACGCAGCGCAGAAAGGCTATTCGAAGCTGCACAAGCAGCTCGAGCCGTTCATCCTGCGCCGAGTAAAGAAGGACGTGGAGAAGTCTCTGCCCGCGAAGGTCGAGCAGATTCTGCGAGTGGAGATGACGTCGCTGCAGAAGCAGTACTACAAGTGGATACTGACCAAGAACTACAACGCCCTGCGCAAGGGCGTCAAGGGCTCGACGATGACGTTCATCAACATCGTGATCGAGCTGAAGAAGTGCTGCAACCACGCGTTCCTCACGAAGCCCATGGAGGGCGAGCGTAAAGAGTCGAACGAAGATTATCTCCAGCAGATAATCCGCGGCTCGGGGAAACTTGTGCTGCTCGACAAGCTGCTGGTGCGACTGCGCGAAACCGGCCATCGGGTTCTCATCTTCAGCCAGATGGTCCGGATGCTCGACATACTCGGCGAGTACCTGCAGAAGCGGCACTTCCCGTTTCAGCGGCTCGACGGCAGCATAAAGGGCGAGCTCAGGAAACAGGCGCTCGATCACTTCAACGCCGAGAACTCGTCGGACTTTTGCTTCCTCCTGTCGACGCGAGCCGGCGGCCTCGGTATAAACCTCGCGACCGCCGACACCGTCATCATCTTCGACTCCGATTGGAATCCGCAGAACGATCTCCAGGCGCAGGCTCGGGCTCATCGTATCGGGCAGAAGAATCAGGTGCGTTTCGCAGGAAAATAAATGGGATTATTCACTGTTTTTTTCGCCGTTTCTAGCGTCACGTAAACATGACTTTTGCGTCACTATTAAAGTCACAAAGTCCGCGTGACTTTTATTTTTTCATTAAAGTCACAAAATTGTCGGAGCTTACAGTACTTGCAAAAGTCACGCTAAATTGATCAGCGCTGATACTCTAATGTTTGGTTTCGTTGGTATTACTGAGATCACAAGTACTACGCGCTATAGCGAACTTTGTGCGACTTTAATAACTATTAGTCACGTCAATTTAACGTGACTTTTGCAAGTACGATAAGTGACGACAATTTTGAGACATTAATGAAAAAATAAAAGTTTTTTTGCGGCTGGAGACTGGGGCGGTTTTTAATACAGCGGTTTGTCTTTTAGGTGAATATCTATCGACTCGTCACGAAGAATTCGGTGGAGGAGGAGATCGTCGAGCGGGCGAAGCAGAAGATGGTGCTGGATCATCTGGTAATCCAGCGGATGGACACCACCGGGCGTACCGTTCTCGACAAGAAGAGTCCCGGCACGAATAACAATCCCTTCAACAAGGAGGATCTCAACGCCATCCTGAAATTCGGCGCCGAGGAGTTGTTCAAGGACGAGGAGGACGGAGACGAGGAACCGACGGTGAGCGTTGGAAAATTACTTTTAATTGCTTGATAAAAATTATTTGCAATTTTCGCGATGAAACAATGCGACGTTTTTCTCTACAGTGCGACATCGACGAAATTCTGAGACGCGCCGAGACCCGAGACGAAGCACCGACGACCGTCGGAGACGAATTGCTCTCGGCCTTCAAGGTCGCGAGCTTCGCGGCGTTCGAGGAAGAAGCCGAGCCGGTGATTCAACAGGAAGAAAATGACGACGAAAGTAAAGACTGGGTAAGAATAAATGCCTTATTTTAACTGCGAGATAGATACGTCTTCGCTTAATTGTTTCTTCGTGTTTTGACAATTGTCTTTTGTTTTCTCAATTAGGCGGAGATAATCCCGGAAAACTTTAGGAAAAAAGTCGAGGAGCATGAAAAATCGAAGGAAATGGAGGATCTGTACCTTCCGCCTAGGAGTAGAAAAACCCTTCAGCAGCTGAATCAGCCGGGCGACGCACGAGACGGTAGGAAAAATTCGGTTCTCCGCTTTTATCCAGAAAGGCAATGAATCTTATCATTATTATCGTCGTATGTCGCTTGAATGTTTCGCAGAACGTGGAAGAAAGCGAAGAAAGATGCAGACTGACGACAGCGACGAAGCCGACGACACTGGCAGCGAGGCTGAAGGCTCGGACGACGAGCGACCGAAGAAACGGGGCAGGCCACGCGTTTTGCCGCGCGAAGTCGTAAAAAGCTTCACGGACGTCGAGGTAATTCTGAATTCACGTCTTCGAGCCAAATTGCAGTTTTCGTATTTCAAATCGGGCCGCGAAAATATTTTTTCAGCGTGCAATTTTTCAAATGAAACATATTTGTTTTCTTTTTCCACAGATCCGCAGATTCGTACGAAGCTTCAAGAAATTCACGGCGCCGGCGAAGAGACTCGACGACATCGCGGCGGACGCCGAGCTCCAGGAGAAACCGATGACGGAACTGCGATGGCTCGCCGAACAGCTGCGCGCGCGATGCGAGACCTGCATCGCGGAATTTGAGAGCATGGCGAAGGAGAACAAGGCTGGCAACGAAGACGAGAAGCCCGCGAAGGAGGGCAAAGGACGAAAGAGGGGAAAAGGCCCGACTTTCAAAGTCGGCGGCGTGATGGTCAATGCGAAGTCACTTTCGGCGGCGATGAAGGAGCTCGATCCGCTCGATCAGGCGCTTCCCTCGGACCCGGAACAACGAGCCAATTGGCACATCGACTCTAAGTAAGCACACGCAAATTCGTCGTAATATCGTGGTTTAAACAATACCTCGTGATTTAAACAATACGTAAGAAAATGTTCTTGTAACGACAGATTTTTGGTAATACGAATTTTTGTTCTAGACTAAAAGCAGCGAATTTCGACTGCGAGTGGACCTTCGAGGACGACTCGAGATTGCTTCGAGGAATTTACACCCACGGAATGGGCTCATGGGAGGCGATTAAGATGGACGCTAGTCTCAAGCTCGGCGACAAAATCCTGCCGAACGACAGTAAACCACAGATAAAGCAGTTGAACGCGCGGGCTGAGTATCTGCTGAAGGTTTTGAAGAAGCAGATCGACGCCAAGCTGGGAGTGGTGAGTTTACGCGTGCTTGAACCGACCTTAAAGTCGCCGGAATTAATCGATAGGAACTTCACAAAATTATTATTATTATTATTATTATTATTATTATTTTGCAGACACGAGTTAGAAAGCCTAGAAAACCCAAAGAAATCAAATCGGCTATAACCAAGGAGATCATCGAGGACGACAGTTCGGGAGACGAGAACAAGAAACCGAAGCCCAAAGTCGAGAAGGTATGTTGCTCTGGAAACATCAATTTTCCAGTAAGAAATTCGAAAAATCTTCCTTCAGTTGCTAAGAAAAATATTCGTCATAAATATAAATATCGCCCAATGACATTAGCTGTGAATTTCTATGCAACTGATTTACAATTCTCTCACCAGACCACCAATGTCTCATTCCCAATGTCTTTCCCTAGTCGTTTCGCGTCACTGACTTGAAAGATATTGTTACAGCAGCCCCTGAAGAAGGAGGACGACGCGGGCGTGAAGAAGGAGGTGAAGGAGGAGAGCGACGGCGCGGCCGACGACAAGAAAAAGGAGAAAAAAGTGAAGAAGGAGAAGAAAGAAGGGAAGAAGAACAAGAAGAGCAAACAGCCGGTCGGGCCGATGCACTTTACCGCGAACAGCGAGCCGAGGGCTCTCAACGTGCTCGGCGATCTGGATCCTTCGATATTCAACGAGGTGACTAAACCGAAAATCGCCGGACCCGCGTAGCGACGACGAACGAGGCGACGTTACAAAATCTGTTTGCATTTTTCAGTGCAAAGAGAAAATGAGACCCGTGAAAAAGGCTCTCAAAGCCCTGGACAGGCCGGACCAAACGTTGAGCGAGGCCGACCAGGTGGCTCACACACGCCAGTGCCTTGTTCAAATTGGTAATCAAATAAACACGTGCCTGTCCGTGTACAGGGATCCCGAGCAGATCAAAGAGTGGCGCAGCAATCTGTGGTACTTCGTCTCCAAGTTCACCGAGTTCGACGCGAAGAAGCTCTACAAGCTTTACAAGCACGCGACGCGAAAGGGCGACGACGGCACGAGCGTCTCGTCGAGCCCGGAGAAGAAGGAGGAGTCGAGCTACTCGAAGGTAAATATTTATTCGTTCGTACGACGTTGTCGCACATTAGGGTAGAAGTACCATTTGTGGCAATTTTGACTGTAATTGATTTCAAACGAAAACATTTTTATTTAAAACATGCATATAAACTATAAAAATAAACAATAAAATTTGCGTTAAAAAATCCAATTGCTTTCCCGTATTCTAATGCTGATATTTCGGAAGTATTCATACAAATTGACGAGATTATCCAGGTCATTTTTTTCTTATTTAACAACATAAACAATTAAGTCCTTTTGAACTTGGTGACCACAGTTGGACCAAAGGTGGCCAAAAACGGTACTTCTACCCTATAGAAAGTGGAGAAAAAAATCAAAATCATTCTTATCGAGTGATAAATATATGGATGAAAATTAATTTTTACCCAATAAACAAGTGTGTCAATGAAAATTCATGGTTATCCGATAGAAACACGTGGAAAAATCTCACGATAAGCATGCGGACAAGCACAGCGGCGAGGCGAGCAACAAAGAACCGAGATCGGTGAAGCGCCGAGTGGAGGAGATCGAGGAGAACTCGAACAACAGCACGCCGAGTAAAAAGCATTTTCCCGCGTCCACCGCGGCAGCCGCGGCGGCCGCTGTGGCGAACAGCAGCGGCGGAAGCGGTAGTTTAGCGGGCGTGACGATCGGCGGCATAACGATCACACCGGTGGCCTCGACGCCAAACTCGACCTCGAGTCTGAGCAACAGCGCCGACACGCCGAGGCACAAAGACCCGAAGGATCCGAAGCACAAGGAGGGCAAGCGGGATCGGGAGCGCGACAGAGACCGCGAGAGGGAGAGAAATCACGGTGACAGGAGCATCGACAGACTCAGCGGGGCGAAGGACGAGAGGGTCCGGCGGGACAGCGGCGGATACGCCGTCGGTGGTCACTACAGCGGCGGGAGTCGCGAGGAGGAGCACTGGATGCAGAGGGACGTCAGGGATCCTCGAGACGGCAGGTATTGCATCGATAAATTCGTTCTCTGATGCATAGCAAAAAGTTTTCCGTGTTCCTCAAACGGCTTTAGAATCGACCAGTGTTGTAAGTCCCCGTTACTTTAAGAATTAAAGTTTACACAAAAGTTCATTTTCTAGTTACGATTTTACAACGATGACCTATAGCGATTATAAAATTATACGTGAACTTTTCAATAGCCGGAAGAAAAACCAAATTTTTAATAAAATGTCGGGAGAAATTGTGAGAAAAATGGACAAGCACAGTTCTCCATTATTTCCGCAATCCATTAACAGTATTTCTCCATTTTTTCAATAAGATTACCATAAAGTTTTTTGGGAAATTAATATTTCTCGCCTCTATTTAAAAGTTTACACAGCATATTATAATCATTACGAGTTATTATTATGAAAACATAATTACAAAGCCAATCATACCATCAATTTTATTTGTATAAAAATTAGGGATTTACAACTCTGGAATTAACTAACGTTCTTCCACGGTGACTCTAACCGCGAGCCCTTGTGATCCTTGTTTTCCAGACTGTAGTATGTTTTTCTCTCCGCGACAGGTTCGCCGAGCACAAACGCGAGAGATTCGAATCTTACGGTAGGATGTCCGGGGGTTATCACCGAGAACGGGAACGCGACAGGGATCGCGACCGCGACCGAGGGATGCACATAAACGAGAAGCGAAAGTGAGCGAACATTTGGTTTTTATTCGAATAACTGCAAGAGCGCAGAAATTCTTGATGCCAAATCATTAATTTCATCGTTGATTTTTTCTTTCATTTTATCGAATGAAAGAAAAAGATGGGTGAGGGTCAAAATAGCTATTTTCAAAATAATGAACGGCCTGAATCTAGAATGGCCATCATTATAAAATTCGCATTTTCGGCCGTTCGCGATTTTGATCATTCGCTATTTTGATACCATTTCAATAAAGATGTGGGTGCGAATTTCATAATGATGGCCATTCTAGATTCAGGCCGTTCGCTATTTTTGTAATTCGCTATTTCAACCCCCACCCTTGCAGATGATTCGCTGTCGTTCAAACCGAAGCCCGAATAGTAGTGACAAAATTACCGTATTTATTTACGAACATGACTTATATCAATGTACGAATTTGCTTGCAGCGAGTACTACAGGTACCCAACAGGACCGCCAGGCGGTTACGGCTACGGCGGTCCCGGGAATTACAACAGCGGCGGAAGCGCGGGCGGTTACCCGCCCGCGGACATACCGACCGGTCACTTCCGGGGCCGAGGAGGCTACCCGAACGAGGGCTACCCGAGCGACTGGCGGCCGAACAAGGACTACAGAAGGGAGTACGACAGAAGGCCTCCCCCGCCGAACGCCAATTCCTAGTGCTCTTTCCTCACGACCGTCCTCGAGTGTGTCATCGATCGTCTGTAATGTGTAATATTCATCCTCGCTTCGTGCTCGATGCCCTCTCTTCCTCCCACGACGGGCCCGTCACACAGGCCGCGCCGTTCACAGGTGTGTAAAAACTCGACAATAGGCCGCACACACCGCGCCGCGCGAGAGAAGGAAATGAAAATTAAGCTCCGCGAATTTTTACTACGACCACCGCCATCCGGCACTGTATATAAAGTCGAATTTTTCATGCTTAGCGACCGACTTTCCGACGAACCCCCTCTTTTCTCCCACCCCTCTTTATTTTTTCTTCCGGTTATCGGACGCAACCCGTGAGTTCGCACTTCGAATCTCACTCGTTCGTCGCGCGATTGAGCAGGCGAAAAATTGCGAGGAAAAAATTCATCGCTATACAGAAATTGGTAGATTTATGTACATTGAGATGTGCGCGCGAAACGAACACGAGGCGAACGCAGTTTGTATAGCTTAGCTCTTCCCGGGCGTGTACCGGGAGCCTCGGAATCAAGCAACGCGCGCGCGCGGCTCCCACGCTGTCTCCGAACGACGAGCATGCCACACGTATTAACTATTTCATTTATCTTCCTTGTTCGCCGCGACAGCCCCGTCGAGACGGCGTACCGCGGGGATCCCGCGCTCGGCGCGGAATTCCCGCGATATCTCGCTCGTCCTCGCGAGCGCGACGTCGCTAATCGAAATAATCTCGATCATTGGCGCAATTTTTTCGCGGCGCTGAGAATTTGATCGACGAACGCTTAGCATCGATTTGTTCACGTATGAATATCCTGTAATCAGTCGCTTGCCACTTAACAATAATTGAATGCCTTCCTTTATATGATATAATCGAGAGAGAGAGAGAGAGAGAGAGAGAGAGAGAAAGAGAGAAAGTGGAAAAAACGAAAAACCGATAAACACCGCACGTAAAGTACTTCGTATTGTTAGTAACTATTGTGTAAAATCAACGTGTGCTCACTCATTATCGTGCAGTTGACGTTCGACTATCCAGTGTACCGTTGACTCGCGAGTTCGTCGGCGGAAATGGGAGGCTCTCGCTATTTTTCGCGTGCCCAATTTTCGTCCGGTTGTCCTGTGATTTATTTTTTGCGCAGACAGAACTGCCTATCGATTTGCTGAATAACATTATATTTATAAAATATTAAAATATCTCCTACCGTATCGGTGAGAGAACGCGTTTTTCGATCAAATGTTTGTACGTCTTCTTACCGATACAATGGAATATCACTAAATTATTTTTTTAATAAATGAACGGGATGATTTTGAAAGTATTGGAACGGGTTAAGCTCTACTTTTGTTTGATGTTTCATAGCGAATAAATGATAGGACAAGCGAAAAACCGCGAATTTGAAATCAGCGAAAGGTTCCCATCTCTCATCTTCAGACCGCTCCCTCCCCCTCCCTTCCCAAATAGTCGAATTTATGTATAAAAAAAAAGAACTCTGTGCGTCGAACTCACTGTGAATTCCGTCGATGTACTACGTTTGATCGTGTTGTTTTCGCAGCGATAACGCGCACGAAGAATGTGACACTGGACGATAGAGAATTTGTAGTTCAAGGTCTCGCGCTTAACCGGACCTTCTGCTTTATATACACTCGACGAAACCAGCCAGCATTCCTGCCGTGCCTGCATATCTTTATTTTGTCAGATTTGCCGCGCGAAGTCTCTCGCCCTCCGCGCGACAAACGTTCACCAAACAACAAAAACACCCACCCTCCCCGTTTTTCCCCCCTCTGCAAACCGTAAACTCGTTTCATCTCATCCAAATTTACGATGCAATTATGTGATTCAAGTTTTATAGCATATGTCAACGACATAATTCTGAGATTGCGAAATTCCGCGATGCGAATCTGATTCGCACGCGTCAAAGTGTATTGATTATCTTATAATTAAGGGCATTTCTCTTTCTACGCTCGTTTTTCTTTAGACTCTCGCGATACGAACGCATAGAATACAACAGAAAAACACCGCGAAGTAACGATGGAAAGAACCGAATTCTGTGACACAACCGGTAGCCACTTTTCGCGTTACCATCCGCATATCGATTCTACGAATTCGTTTAGTCTCATCGAACGAAAAGATAGTCGGCTGTGGTTGCCCACAGCTGGAACGACGACTCACCATCCGGTTGTACGAAAGAAATTTTATTTTATCGATTGTCTTCGGCATACGAGACGCGTCTATCGAATCATAACGAGCGACAACAGTAACAACAAAAACGACAACAACAAAAAACTTGCAATTTCAGTGTGCATTTGTGTAAATAATAGAATACGTTAGAGTAAGAAGATGGCCCGTTGAATGTCGCGTATTCCTCGTGCGGGGACAAAGCACACGAGGATCATCGTCAGCCGTTAGAGAATCCGATGTAGCTTAGATTTTTATGGTTTGAGATAAAAGCGAAGAAAAAAAGAAGAAAAAAAAACGTTCGAAATGACGATAGCAAGGTGTTTATAATTTATTACTAGCTGAACATAAATCATGGATAATACACGGATAAAAAGTAAAAAAAAAAAGAATCAAGAAAGGATATGCTGTATATATATAAATAAGTGAATAAAGATAATGATCAATATCTCGTAGTAAGAAATAATAGTGTCTACCACTTGATTTATTGTACTATTTGATTGAAACGAGAGAAAAAGAAGATGATAAACGGAAAATGAACAACATAAGTGGCATCGTCATACTAAAATAATATTGTATTTTATTATCTAACTTCGATGTAGATTACTTAATTATTTCGGAAAATATATCGAAAACAAAAAAAAAACAATATATATATATAATTTCCACTGAGTGTTATCGCCACTGCCTTGACCTACCCACAGTTCTTATCGGAGCTTAATGAAGTTGAAATCGTCCACGATTTGATAACGATCTTCCCGATAGTGCACCAGATCGTTGAGGAATCGCGTGCTGCTCTCGTTGTGCAATTTTGTGAGAACCGGCGGAAGCGGCGTTATTCCCGCGGTATCTGCAAGATCGTCGTAATAGGCACCTTGCTCTGGTCCCATCATGTGGAAGTGGCGCTTTTCGAGGCCCTGACTCTTCTTTCTCTCGAACTCCCGGTTCTCATCGGCGAGCATTTGCTCCTTGGATGGCAATGTTTTCTCGCCTAGCCAGAACTTCAGTAAAAATCGCACCTGGACAGCGTATTTTTAATTAGTGCCGTTTAGTATTTATTACATTTTGTTGCATTTAAACTTTTTGTAACAAAAAGCTGCTTGGGTTTTTTAATGAAAAACGGTACCTGCAAATCGCACATGCTGAAGGCGCAAGCGTAAAACGGAAGCCCCACCAGAGCGAGGGTGGGACTCTCGATGGACAGAAGATGCTTCCAGAGAGGCGTCACCATGTTATTGTCGACTCTCACGCCGCAACTCGCCGCGAGGAACGGAAAGCTGTACTTGTAACCTGAAGAGTAAAATGCATTTTCATAAACGGCCAAATTTGCGAGTGGCGGCTGGGTTTCATTTGGTAGATTATTTTTACCTGTGCAGTAAAAGATGACGTCTACTGTTTCAGTCGTGGAATCGGAAAAAATGACTCCTGTCTCAGTTACCTCGACGATGTCAGGTTTCTTGAACATAAATCAAATTAACGTTGCAAATTGAACTGTATTAACGTGTTTGTAATTTTTTTTAAATTACAATTTTTTTTTAAATCATTTTCATGGGTGTAGTTTAAGATAAAAAAATATTGAAGCACAAACAGTCGCTATTTAGAAGAAAAAAGTATTTATATTGGAAGTATTAAAAAGTGTACAATCTTGAGAAAGAAAAATTATAATAATTACTTGGACAACGTTCGATGGAAAGACCGTGTGAATTGGCTCTCGGTAGTGGTGACTAAAAATCACCCGACTCGCTTTCTTCGATATCTCCAGAGTCAAATCCATCCCTGTATTGACGGACAGAGGAAAAGAAAAAGAAGGAAAGGAATAGTCCGCGAACGAAGAGACGGTTCAACAATTTAACGCATTTTAACCCGAGGGTTAAATACCTGAAGGTCCGGCGCCCAAAACGGCAACGGTTTTTCCGGAAAATACGTCGGGTACACGATAGTCGTGACTGTGAAGCTGATGACCTTTGAATACATCGTGGCCTTTGACGGACGGCAATCTGGGCTCGAAGTAATGACCGTTGCAAACCATCACAGCATCAAACGTTTCTTCCTTCACCGATCCGCTCGCGAGGTCCTTGACCTTGATCCTCCATTTTCTTGATGATTCGGTGCTTCCGGCGCTCTCGGTGACCGGAAGTGGCTCAACTATTTCTACATTGTGAAGAAACTGCAATAAAAAAGTTGTGTATTCGTATCACTAATGAAAGACACAATTTTCTTCAAGACACCGATTCATCTAATTTTTTCTAATTTGAACATGAAAAGTTATTCGTGATATTAAAAGCTCGAAAAATTAGGCATTTTTTAATTAGGAGTTTTTTTTCGAAACTAGACTAATCACACGTGTTGGCGCGCGTGCCTGAAAAACTGGCAAAAATCGACCGCAACAAATTTGTTCTTTTTAAAATATCGACCTTTAACCTATACCATCATTCTCAAGTCGCGTATTCTACCCCCGAAAACACTGGTTATTAACCTTTTTTAATCGATTTTGAAAAAAATATTTTTTTGGCGACGAAAAAAATATTTTTTTGGCGACGAAAAAAATATTTTTTCTATCAGAAATTGTAGACCCGGCTCCGGACCGAAAAACGACCCCAATTTTTTTTCTTTTCAAAATATCGACCTTTAACCTATACCATCATTCTCAAGTCGTATATTCTACCCCCGAAAACACTGGTTATTAACCTTTTTTAATCGATTTTGAAAAAAATATTTTTTTGGCAACGAAAAAAATATTTTTTCTATCAGAAATCGTAGACCCGGCTCCGGACCGAAAATCGACCCCAATTTTTTTTCTTTTCAAAATATCGACCTTTAACCTATACCATCATTCTCAAGTCGTATATTCTACCCCCGAAAACACTGGTTATTAACCTTTTTTAATCGATTTTGAAAAAAATATTTTTTTGGCGACGAAAAAAATATTTTTTCTGTCAGAAATCGTAGATCCGGCTCCGGACCGAAAATCGACCCCAATTTTTTTTCTTTTCAAAATATCGACCTTTAACCTATACCATCATTCTCAAGTCGTATATTCTACCCCCGAAAACACTGGTTATTAACCTTTTTTAATCGATTTTGAAAAAAATATTTGTTTGGCGACGAAAAAAATATTTTTTCTGTCAGGAATCGTAGATCCGGCTCCGGACCGAAAATCGCCAAAATCGACCTCGGAAATTTTTATTTCAAAATATCACCTATAATAGGTTAATCAATTTTGCGCTGCTGCGCTCTTACAAAGCTTTAAAAGGTTACGGGTGCTGCCCCGCCTGCCCTCTTATGAAATTTTTCAAATTTGACACCAAACTGATTTTGTTTATCACGGACTTTCCTGGCAACCAATCACAGCTCTAATAGTTTGCTAACAATGCTTTCCGTTACTCATGAACTTTTTAAAAGAGGGATTAGGTATTCTTTTTTTTAATTAGGATTTTTTTTTAACTAGAATTTTTTTTAAATTAGGAATAAAAAAAAATTAAACCGAATGTTCACATACCTTTATGTGTTGCCGAAGTTGAAAATGATCGCAGTATCGATTCAGAAAATCGAGAATTTCTGTGCGCGTCAAGTAGCTTCTGGAGTCATTGGTGACTACCGGAAAGTCCGGGAACCCCATTACTTCTTTTGGCAGATTCGTCCTGTCGTCGTACCAAAGATATTTATAGAAAAATTCGGAAAATTCACGTAAACAGCGAATTTTCACTGACAAAAAATTACTTAAGTCAACGAATTACTCTACTCAATAAAAAATTATTTCTATCAGCTTCTTAAAAATCGCTGGTTCCCGTCTCACCTAAGACTGTCGTACATGCTCGAATGTATCGGCAATCCATAATCGTCCAAGCCGGTTTTCGGAATGTAGACCCAGGTGCCTCCCACCTTGTCGGTCTTCTCGTAGCAAACGACTTCGCTGATGCTGCGGCTTCGATCACCATCACCGGAAGCGTTGCTCTTCGTCGCCGCGTCGGCGGTGCAATGTCGAAGGGCTGCAAGTCCAGCGCTGCCCGCACCGATCACCGCAACGCGCATCCTTCTTCAGTTGCTGAGTATTTTTACAAAATTAAATAAAAATAACATCAACCGCAGCAGCAGCTGCTGATATCCGCGGAGTCCGCTCGATTTATGGAACTAAAGCGGTTCGCACGTTCTCGCATATTCCGCCTCTCGAAACAGATATACGATAAAAGTGAAACGTGCGCCCGTCTTGCTCTTGCGGAACCCAACGTCTCGGTGGCTTAATTGCCGCTTTCTCGGGCAATTTTATCCGGAGAACGTGGAGCGTCGACACAAGCGCGGAAAATTGGTCGTTCGCCTCGCGAGCACAATTATGAAAATTACAATATTTACGTATCGCCCGAGGTACAGTGGAACCTTTAAAAGCCTGGATCGTGACAGACTTTTGAAGATAACGCGCTGACTATATCGACCACACTCGTCGACACTTCAAAGTTAGTTTACGATAAGAGAGACCTATCGCGATTACATTTAGTTTTATTGCATAACGCGGCATATGTTATGTCGCAGAGTTTAATATTGAGAGTCTCGGCAACGTCTCGATAGATAGTAAAAAAAAATAAAAATGTACAATTCTTTTTTTCTTTCAGCAAAAGATCAGTTCCACTTTTACGTTTCATAAATGCAAAATTATTTTACAGATGCACTTACGATCGATCGGTGATTCGAAATAGAATTAAGCGTGAAGCTTCAGCGACGAGCGAATGGAGAGAATCTTGCGGCGCGACTGGCCTTAAACTGAACATGAGGATTTATACGAATAACGTTGCGGCGACTACGATATGATAACGAGGTCGAGACACTTCCGTGCGTTTCCCCGCAAATAAGAGTCTCGAGAAGATTTCTCGCGGTTGAGGGAGAATCGACGACGACCTTCGACCCACCCTGAATGGCTCGCGCCGATTGTAGATTGCAGGGTCGACTCCGCCGTTGTCGCGTCCATATTCGTCGCTGGTTCTGTGCCCGGAGGCTCCGTATAAGTAGCACTTCGTTTCTTCGCTTCCCCCGGGAATGGAAAGCCTCGACGTGGCTCCAAAATAGCCCAGAGGTTTTCCGATAAAAATACATTAAGAAGGCTCCGATCGCGCTTTAATAGTTCCCTCATTAAACAACGCCGACTCTCGAAAAAAATAACTTTATTTTATCTTTTAACCGTTATCAAATAACGCGTATTGCGCGACAGTATGAACATATTTACAGGGATCGGTGGATCCGTCGACGAGTACACGAAAAAATAAGAAATACCCTGCGATTGCGGGTTTCGCACACTTGGAGCGAAAATCCCGAACCAATAGCAACAGGTTCGACTGATTACGCACAACGTACGAAGGCACGAAGGGTGTCTCGCACCGCCGCTCAAATTCAATTATTATACCCGGCGCAATCAGTCGAGAACGAAGTAACAAATTATTTTTATATCCTTAAGGCTAGTCAAATGCTTCTGTGTTTTTTTTTAAACCGATAGTAACATATTCGGCTGGTTACGCGCAGCACGCGAAAACGCGGCGGATCGTGAATACAATTGAATTTTGATTATCAGCGAAACTTTGACTTCAATTTAGCGATAACAAACGTACCGCGTGTAATCAGTCGTGGATGCATTTACTAATTTATGGCATTATCGATATTCAAACGGTGAACTCAACATTATTATTTTTTTTTTTTTTTTTTTTTGTAAACCTCGTGGAAAAGTTACGAAAACGATGTGGAGATGAAATTAAGGCAACGCTTCCCGTGCGACCCCTCACGATTTCTCTCATGATTTTCGGTGCACGTCCGTCTCCCACTGCGCCTTGTACAACATGTACAACTGCATCGCCGTCCTCGCGTCCTCGATCGAGTTGTGTTCGCCCGTCTGTATCTTCACGCCCAGCAATTCGGCCGCGAGTTTCTTCAGACTCGGCGTGTTGCCCATCGCGACTTTTCGGAAGGGTTTGTAGCGCGACGTGTCCCGAAGATTTCGCTTCGGGTGCGAGAGAAACAGGACGCTGAGATCGTTCTTGAGCGCGTGGCCGATCAGCACGCGGCCGCGCAGTATTTCCGCCACCTCGGCCTGCACCACCTTGAAATCCTCGCCGTCGTGCAGATGGTGCGGCCGGATTCCGCTCACCGCGGTTCTGTAGTCCTGAATCTTCTCCGTCGGCTTTACGTACTTGTCGTACACGCAGGCGCCGTGACGATTCACCAGGGACACCCGGGCTATCATGCTGTCCGTCCCGTCGCCGATTCCCACCATCTCGCAGTCCATCGCTATCTGCTTCGTCAGCTGTTTGTCGTCGCTCGGGTCTTTGTCGTCCGGCGGGGACGTCTCGCCGTTCTCGCTCTGCGAATAAATGCCGAACGCGTTAATTAATAATTAGTTAAATAAATCGAGCATATTGTTCATAATCGTGACGGGAATTTTTGTTAATTTTTTTTGAATATTTTTGTAAGCTTTTAAACTATGTCTAATAATGATTCAAGTGGAACTTTAATTACTTAAGTGGAACTTTAATGACTTAAGTGGAACTTTAATGATTCAAGTAGAACTTTAATGATTCAAGTAGAACTGGGAATTTGCTCTGTGACCAAATGCGAAATATGTTAATTAATAATTAGTCCAATAATTCAAGCATTTTGTTCATAATTGTGATGGGAATTTTTGTTAATTTTTTCTTTAAAGATTTTTGTAACCTTTTAAATTATGTCTAAGAATAATTTAAGTAGAACTTTTTTTAGGGATTGGCTGAAGCGTTTTGCAATTGTTTCTCATATTTTTTACCCCTGTGAAAATTAAATTTTGTGATTAATGTTGACGATGGATGAAAAACTATGCAGCAAGGAAAAATAACTTTTGTCAGGCTATGATGAGGATTCAATAACGGTGGAAAAATATCGTTCCTTACCGAACTTGGAACATCTGGAAGGTACATCCTCCGAGCCTTGAAATTCTCCTTCCTCGATTTGCCAGGATGAGGATGTTGCCGCTTGGGGTGCTTCTGCGTGGGATTTTTCTCCTTGACGACGCTTTTGAACTTCTCCCAATTGGAATTGACGCAGGGTTTCTCAGGGGAACCCTTAGGCTTTTCGACTTCCGTCGGGCTCTCCGCTGGCGCCTCCGGAGTGGAATTTCGTCGCTCTTGCTTCTGCTTCTTTGAAAACGTGCCGTTTGTTGCAAAATGATTTTCTTTTACGCTAGGCGACATCATTTTCGAGAGCATTTTTTTTTCTTTTTCGGGGTCTCTAATATTTCAACTACAGATTTTTCTAACCTAAAAACGGCACGTGTTTCCTGTAGATTCTCACGAATGTCTCAATTACTCAAATCCTCGTGTTGTCATACGTCGACAATCGTTCTCGAGGAGTGCGGATTCGCTCATGCGCTCAAAATTCGTGAGATATTCGATTCATAACCGACTTTGGTGGGCAACAATCGAGGCGAATAGCCCATTCACGGATCCACGGAGTGTAAACACGGAGGGCAGCCTGTAGGAACAGGTCCAATCGCCGCAGGCGGTTCAATTTTCGTAACGTACATGTGTGAACACGTCGCCTCGATTCTCTCTGTTTTCTCTGCAAGAGTTACGAATTCAAGACTCATCAGCCCTGAAATAATTTAGCAATTCCCGCGGCATATTTGGCCTATTTTCATAAATTGCTAAAAGCAACGTATTCTTTATCTATTTCTCTTTCGGTTCGACGGCTGTCCTTATTTGTTAGATTTGGCCGAATTTGATGCTAACTCTACCCGAAATTTCACGATCGCGAGGTGGGGGGTGATAGTAGAAAATAATCGCGAGGAGTGGGGGGTATCTCGTTGATAAAAACGATTCACTTTTTTGGCGGGAAGCTGAGCGGTTCTAAAAAATACTCTGTGCAATCTTGAGCGCTACGAAGCGCGTAATTGAAATAAATGTACTGTTGTTATGCGCAGTTACCTTTTTATCGTTGTACGACGGTTGCTTTTTCAGCGGAAAGGAAGTCAGCAGGCACCGATCTCGTGTCATCGGTAGACCACAAATAATAACAACAATAGTGCTGACACTGCCGAGTGCAGCACACGTGAGCGACAGCCGCGGTCTCGTACACACTGTTGCAGGCCGTGAACTCACGATTCGCGTTGCTCATAACCTCGAAATTTCGTTCTCCGTCCCACGTGTCTCTGTCAAAAACAACACAACAAATTGATTTTTCAACTTTGACTATCCAGTCGCAAGAATATTGGGTGCCAGTTCGGAAATTGTCACCGTCGATAAGCGTCGCAAACGCCTTTCCGTAAAATGGAAAAAGATCATCGTCTGTTTTTGCGGAATTTACCGCCTGATATTGACAACGAAAAGTTGCAAAAACTCTTCGAGGATCACGGAACTGTGACGAACGTCGATATCAAGGAGAAGATACAGAACGACGGCAGTAGAATTGCTTTCGTCAATCTCACGACCACCGACAGACAGCTAAACACTTGTGAGCCGATTTAATTATTCATATTTTCATTGTTTTTCGATAGTTTTTGTTTCTCTATTGTGTTCCTACTAGGAGATAATTTTTTCTATATGTAAATCAATTTTCTAGCCAATTTGTAACTAGAGATTTAGAATTGAAGATATACTTTTTATTCAAATGTTTATTCAGAATTTTGGTTTCAGGTTTTCAAGCCGTCGGCGGAAAAGTTTTGAACGGCAATGCGATTCGCGTGGAGGTGGCTAAAGAGAGTTTTCTGGATCGTCTGAAGAGGGAGAGAGAGGAGGCTGCGAATCGCAAAGAGCCGAGCAAAGAGCCAAAGGTTTTGCCGGATCAGCACATAGAGAGAATCAACATTAAGGCACCCACAAACATCAAGACTAAGCCTACGAAGCGCATTTATAATTTTGATGAATTGGGCAATGACGATTCAACTGAGGATCAAACTGAAGAATTGGGAAATGCTGCAGACTTTGCCTATGATCCTGCGCTTCAAGTGGAGGAGGAGGAACCTGTTAAGAAGCAGATTAAAATGCAAGAGAAACAAATAGCACCCAGTTTTGAATTTAAGGTGCCAAAGATACCCGAGAAGAAAGTTATCAGTGAATCAGAGATGAAGCGTTTGGCATCTGTTAGGCAGAAAAGGCAGCAGTTTCAAGCGAAAGGACAGATGATCAGTCATGCTCTGAAGGCTGTGGTAAGAATCCCAGCAATTTCAAGCCACACATCTCACAATGTGTTGATGTAACAAATGATTTCATTAATTAGCATTACTGATATTAATTTTCGACACCAAATTGATTACTGTAATCTTCAGGACAGCAGCAGAAACAAAAAAATTGTATTTTCGGAGGACATCGACAAGATTGGCGGCGTTGCAGAAAAGAGGAGCAAGTCTCTATTCGACGACGACGACGACGACGATGATCAAGCGGACTGGAACGAGGATAAGTTTCAGCACGATGAAAAACGCAGTGCAAAGGTTCGCGCGATTTTATCGTCCACACATTAAATATTAAAAATTATTGGCATTTTCAACTTGTGGATCTTGTACCGTAGCTCGCGATGTCCATGAGTAACCTGGGTCGTGACAAACGTTTCGCTATCGACGAGCGTTTTCTCGACGACGACGAAGATTCGTCGAGTAAAAAAGCTCCGGAGGAAAACGACGACGAGGCGAAAAATGAGACGCAGTGGCAGCTGGGAATTCTGCAAAATGTGCTGGGAAAACCATTCAAAGCGAGGGACGAGAAGCTCAACGCAAAGAAGCAGAATAAAATGGTTCGCTATGATCCCACGGCGAGTGGACATCAAGCCCACGAGCTGGAAATGACGTCGAAGCCCGCGGGCAAAGCTAAGAGAGCAAAACACGGGGCGAACGCGGCCGAACAGGAGGAAGAAGCTCCGATTCCGGTTTCCAGCGAGGTTTTCTACTCCGTTTCGGACAATCTCGCCGATACCTTGAAGGTCCAGGAGGAATTCAGCTTGTTGAAAACATTCGGAACGGCCGCAGCGGCAGACAAAAGTTAGTTTCACGGATCTATAAATTTCGTAGATTATCGCGTTTTACCTCGAGATATTTTCTGTTTATTCACATAGACATTTATTCTATTTATTTGCACATAGACAGAAGCGACGAATACGACGCAACCGCCAACGCTGCGCAGGAAAATTGGGAGCGCAATTTCGATGCCAAGAATCCTTTCAAGTACGAATCTTCGGACGACGAAGGTCCGGATCCGACGATGGAGCAGCTGACTCGAGACGCTTCGGTCAAGAATAAAATGAACAATTCGGTTGAGAGGAACGACAGCTTCTTCTTCGTGACCGGCGATCAAAGATTTCGCGGTAAGAATACCGAGGATACTTACGCGTGTCGGAACCTCCGTTTGCTTTACATACTTTTGTTTCCATTATCCCGTTTCGCCCGCAGATGCCGAGGAATTTTTCAAGACGAGACCGTCGGACTCGGAGAACTTCAGCAGCGTGAGACGCGAATTGAAGATGATAGTCCGCAAGAAAGTGCGCAACAACGTGAAGAAGAACACACCGTGGAGAAACAAGAAGATCGGGCGAACGCCGAAGACGCGGTAGCCTTGGAATTCACGACTGTTAAACTAATATCGACTCAAAAAAAATTTGTACAGAACGCGTTGATAATAAATTTCATTTCTTCATTCACCTTCGGTTGTTTGCACGATAATAACATAGTCAAGAGTTATAAACATAAGAAAATTGATATTTCCGGTAACAAAAGACTGATAATATCGCTCGGCAATACGCGGAGCAGTCTTGGTTAATTCGCTGAGAGTTAATTGCAAGGCACAACGGTCGGACGCATCGCTGCTCTCGGAGCTCGCGGGGAGCTCAGCGGAGCGTCGGTCGCCGGGCAACGGGGCCACGATTTACCGTTTCTACTGACGGCGTTACAAATATTGACTTTACGGCGCGCGGCTTTGCGAAAAAAAATAGCTGATGATTCTGTAGATACCTAAATAATTTGTGTAATAAGTATTGTCCTGCGTAAACTGTACATAGCCTATACGTTATTTCAAAGATATACACTCAAGTTTGCGTAACTTTCTTATTTAGAGAGGTAATTATGTGTTTTGGCGATCGTTTGCGCGCGACTTCGCGGCCCCGCGCGACGTTCAGGCGTCTCGACGATAGATCTTCGAGAGAAACTTGAAGAACAGATCGTGTGGAAGACCGCGGGAAATTTGTTGGATGTGCGTGTTCATCAGATTGTAACTCTCCTCCTCGTAGATGGAGTACGTGGTCGGCACGCCGAGATCCTCGTAGAGCTGCTTAATTTTCGCCACTTTCTCCATGTCCTCGGAACCGTAGCATTCCTGACGAAGTCAACATTGTTAGAAAAGGTACTCACGTCGAATAAACCATTTTGTCGAAACTTCGGAAATAGGCGGACAGGGTGGGGGTGAAAATAGCTAATGACCAAAACAACGAACGGCTAAAATAGCAAATTTCAAAATAATCAACGGTCTGGATCTCGAATGATCATCATTATGAAATTCGCAATTTCAGCCATTCGCTATTTTCATCATTCGCTATTTTGATTCCATTTTAATAAAGGTGCGGGTCAAAGTAGTGAATTATCAAAATAGCGGATGCCTGAAATAGCGAATTTTATAATGGTGGCCATTCTAGATTCAGACCGTTCATTATTTTGAAATTTGCTGTTTTAGGCATTCGCTATTATGGTCATTAGCTATTTTCACCTCCACCCGGCGGACAACTCGACAATAATGAAGTCGATTTTTCGTGGTCTCACCTCGAAGATCTTCCTCTGCGCTGGGGTGGCGCGTTGCAGAGCGACAACTGCGAGCCACGTGCATTTTCCCTCCTGAATATCCCTGCCGACCTTGCCCATGACTTTTGGCTCTCCGTAACAGTCCAAATAATCGTCTTGCACTTGGAAGAAGTGGCCCATCTCCAGCAATATTGTTTTCGCCTGCCTGTGCATCTCCGGATCTTTGATTCCCGCCTGCGACGCGAAGTGAAAAAGTTAATCGTCGAAAACTTTCGAACTGTCGTTCACGGTGAGGAACACAAACGCGCGAATACTCACAAAGTACATGGCCAGAGTCACCGGCATGACGAATGAGTAGTAAGCCGTTTTGTATTTGCAAATCGCGTTATACCGGTCCATCGTGAAGAGATCCAGGTTGGGCTTGCGACCGAAATCTGTGGACATTATGTCCAGAGTTTGGCCCATCGCCGTTTTCAGCGTATTCTGCGAATATTTTAACGTGAAAAATATTTTAAAAATAAATATATATATATTTTTTTTAATAAAAATGTTTAAAAAGAATATAAAAATGCGAATTACTACATAGCACTTTTTTTACATTCAGCGCAAAGAAATTGTTTCGATGACAAAGCATTACTCTAAAAAAATTGAAATCGACCAGCCTCTTAAATTACAATCCACGGCTCACCTCGTGAAAAGTTTCCATAAGATTGACGTAGCACGGCTTGTCCCTGAAGTGCGTTCGGAGCAGCTGGTACGCCGCTTGCTCGAGAATCACCCCGTCGTTGATCGCCGCAAGGCCGATGTCGTTGTACAGGTACCAGCACTTTTGGCCTCTGCGAACTTTCGCGTGGTCCATTAGATCGTCATCGACTATGAGGAACGCCTGGCACTGCGTACAAAAAAGGAGAAAATTCTCGAATAAACGCGGCTCTGTTATTCAGATCGTTTGTTATTCAGACCGTAAAGCGCCGGATATTTCGCGTACCATTTCAGTGCACCAGCCCAGTATTCTCGCTAGTCGTATGTTTTCCTCCGTCAGATCTTCGGGTTGAGCGAGCTTTCTGTAGGCGTAAACTACCGCAAGACTACGAGTTTTTTTACCACTCGGGACGTTGTATTGCAGTACCTGAAATAATACCGAGGAAAATGCATTATTTCAATGATTTTTCTATTTTTCCTTTTTTTTTTTGTTAAATATGTTAGAAAAAATACCTTTGCCATCCATCTCGTCGCGTCTGGAACATCGAGGTGACGACCAGCCTCTGTTAGATCTCTCACGACATCAGGCCATAGTGCCATCAACTCTCTGCTCTCATCCCTGGTGGTTGCCCAGCTTGTCTGAGCCGCACTGTGCACCATGCGTGACACGTTTGGCCTGAAAGATAAAAAAGGCAAATTATTATTAGTATTACAGAAAGTAAGTTTGAAACTTGTGCTATAAATGTGCAATTTGTAATAATTGTAATATTATTCTTTATGAAGATATCTATTGACAATGTGTGACCTCTCTTGATCCCTCTCCATGGATTATAGCAAATACTAAAAAAAAACGATAATCCACACTTGGAGCTTCGGATGTGAAGCTGAATGTCTAGGATGCACAACTGAACCATAAGAGGCAGAAACCTCAGTGTTATATGTGTTTATATTTAGAAATATAGCAGATGCGCATATTTATCTGAATATTCGTTGTACAAAGCCTGGAGCATCTGCATTGAAATTCAACTTCTAAATATACTAAGGGTCAAGATCTGCAACCTTAAGATATATCTGATCTTCAGCCTCCAATCTTTGCTATTGGTTTAAAAAGGAATATGCAAGATTATTCTTTCTACACTATTTAACATAGAATTACATTTTCTATTAAATGAAAATATGGATTTATTCATGAGAACAAAAAAATTAAAATTTGCTTGTTATTGCTTAATTATTCAAAAATGGCTCATGAACTATCAACGTTTTGCAGCTCGTAAAATCTCAGGGCATTTTCATGTCAAAAGGAATTCCAAGAAAAACAGAAGCCAACTTCTTGTCGTATATTGTTTAAGTCAATAGGGTTATGAAGTTTTATTTACATTAACAATTTTTCCCAAAAATTATGGATACCTCTGAGAGTTCTAAGGTCAAATATATTGTGCTCTATGAATAATAATTCTATTTCATAATCAAAATATGCATACATCGAAAACAGTTCTTCATAATAGTCAACAGAATTCAATTGACTTTCAGAAAATAGTCTTTTTTGCCGTGATATTCAGATGTGATGCTGTTAGATTAGCACAGAGCCTGCAAATTTATGCATATTTACGCGACGAAAACATCGCGATATCGCGTCGATATAATTGCCTCGCTCCCGCGATCTGAGTGCCTTGAAAAAGCGCGTGAATATTTTCCCGTTCCCCAGACGCCGGAGACTCCAGTGCCGCAGATCAGCGCCTCGATAACCGTGATACTGAAGGCAATAACGCACCGCGGGACCCAAACGACGATCCAGTGCGACCCGGACACGACAAAGGAAGACTTTATAGATATGATCGTGAAAACCACGATGTAATCGTCAACATTTTCTCACGAATGATGTAATGACAATCAAGAGATTTGATTAAGCGACTGGAGAAAAAAAAACAACGGATGAAAGATTAAAAACCCATCCACGGCACTTCGGAAACAATCGTTGCGCGCGATAACGAATACGCGGAAAGGTCAACATCGCGGCGTGCAAGGTCATCGCGGAACGCGGCACGTAACCGGTTCGAGCGTAAATACGGAATATCAAATAGCCCCGACGGTATATCCACACGCAGAGCACGTAAAAACTCACCCATTCTTGTTCGAAAGGTCAATCCCGTCAGGCTGGCACAAGACTCGCGACAGCGACGACGTCGCGAAAGTCGCCGTCGTGTAATTACCGCGCGAGCCGCCGCTCCTCAGTAACCTAGCCGCACATCTTCGCACGGCCGACGACATGTTTTTCACGTTGTGTTTTGTAAATATTATACGTGTGTCTCACCCGCGGATCACTGTTATTATTTCTCGGTGTCTCGATCTTCGTTCTCGCGCAGCGGAATAGTTTCGATGAGTGACTATAATTTTGACTTTTCGTTCACGTTTGTCCCACGCGGCTGCGGGGGATCGAAGATAAAAGCGGCATGCACAGTTCGCGTGTTCGTGCGTCGACGCGGCGACCCGACATATATCGTTGTAAACACACTCGGCTGCCGGACGATTTCACCAATAACCCAATGACCGCGGCCCACGGCGGACTGAGTCGCGCGCTCTCTCGCCCCACGAATTCCTGGGCGTGCGATATTTAACGCGACACGAGCGATAGTTCCATAAACGTGCGCTTTCCTCGCGACACACGGAATGCCCGCCGCTTTGGTTTATGGTTACGCGCTCGCTCGCACGTTTCGAGACTTATCGCTCGTCTCTACCTGCGGGCAAACCTATATATAGGCGCAGCCCCCCTCCGATTTATACCTGCTGATCCTCGTCGCCGAGTGGCGAAGAATTAATTTATGCAAATCGCGTGTTACTCGCAGCGCGTCCGAGGATCGAGAACTATGTGTTCCGGGGATATTCGTTGCAGACTCCGGGAGTCGTTGATAAGCTCCGTATATCACTGATAAGCGAAAATCTATCAACGCGTTATCGGTCGCACAAATATGGCGGGTTTGTTTTTTTATTACACGATAAGTCGCCGCTTATTGTTGCATCGTCTGCTTGGGTCGGGATGCGACGTTTGCGGTATTACGCGCACCTCAGCTGTTCGGGAATAGAATACTCGCACTGAAGATCATTTTAACGGCGCACACGTATAATGTGCGCGTTTGTGACAAGAAAAAATTTGAATTATGGATTTTAGGTGACGCGGCCGCACACCGCGGTCGGTAAATATGATCCAAGCGATTAAATATTTTAGTCTCCAACTGCGACTATTTACTGAGTAGCAGAATTGATTTTGCTTTCGTCGCAAATACCAAATCTCTGTGATGAGTAAATTGAAGTACATTGAATTCTGATACACCCGGTCAGAATTACAGATTTTCTTACCGACTGTGGTTTCTACTCGGTCGGTAACCACAAATAGTCGACAACAAAATCTCAAACTCGAGGACGATTAACACTTTTACGGAAGGAATTTTACTTCCGTCTATCTACTCAGTGCCAGAACAGAATTTGCATTTTCCTGTACATTGCCCCGTCGGACGCCGCGCCGAGTATGCATTACAAGTTTTGACGCGGAAGAATATGACATCAAGTGCTGACTGCACCGGCACCAAGTTGGCGGGGAATCGTATGTATCGTGGTGATATGTGATACACAATACTGACCGAGCCGCCCCGAGTGCGAGAGAGACAGCGATTAACGATCGTGCCGGAACGACAGAGAGAGACGAAAACGCGTGTCGCATCGTCCCAGTTCCTTGCCCCACCTTCCTGCTCCTCCATAACACACGTTTATCGAAAGAAGCCCTGCTTAGTAATTCCTATTGACACCGATAGAAACCGATCAAATGGACAAAATTCCGATTGAAAAATAATCGGTTCAAACAGGTTTCAATCGGATTTTCGTCCGTTTTATTGGTTCTAATCGGATCTTGTAACCAGGGAATGTTGAAAATCGCGGTTGAGCCAGATTTTGAATGAATGATTACGACTATTATTTTGAAAAACACCGACCAATTTTTTCACGATTTCTTACCATTCCATGAGTAAATTGAAGTAAATTCAATTCTGATACACACGGATAGTCAGAATTACAGATTTTCTTACCGACTGTGGTTTCTACTCGGTCGGTAACAACAAATAGACAACAAAATCTCAAACTCGAGGACGATTAAAACGCTTTTACGGAAGGAATTTTACTTCCGTCTACCTACTCAGTGCCAGAACAGAATTTGCATTTTCCTGTACATCGCCCCGTCAGACGCCGCGCGCCGAGTATGCATTACAAGTTTTGACGCGGAAGAATATGACATCAGGTGCTGACTGCACCGGCACCAAGTTGGCGGGGAATCGTATGTATCGTGGTGAGATATGTGATATACAATACTAGCCGCCACGAGTGCGAGAGAGACAGCGATTAGCGATCGTGCCGGAACGACAGAGAAAGACGAAGAAACGCGTGTCGCATCGTCCCAGTTCTTTGCCCCCACCTTCCTGCTCCTCCATAGCAACACGTTATCCCCACCCCGCCGCCCCTAGGACCCATTTTCCTGGGACCAGCCGGCGCGTTATCAGCCGCCTCCGGTACGTAAAGTGTTAGGGTCATCTTATGTCATCGCCGCTTTGACAGTTCGAGCCGCCGAGCGCGTTCGCGGAACGTAAATACGCGCACTGGGGGGGCGTACGTCGCATGACTCCGCGGCGTGCAAGCCGCACAGTTATTTCGAGAGCGCGATCACCGCTTCGGATTCACCCGCACTATGTAAATTTCGAAAATCCGTTATCTTCGTTATCCGCCTGTCGCACTAATAACCTCAATATTCACGAGATTCACGCACGCCGCACGGCGACGACTATGCGGCGAAATCGAACGATTTCCGTCGTTGCTTCCTCGATTAACAGATAAATTGCTTTTGTGTGTCGCTAAAAACGCCGCTTTGTGAAACACGCACTAACGATGATCGCAGGTGACGTGCACCAGTTTATCGTTTTATTACCGATTTGTTATTGGTTGGTGACGACACGCACGAGGTGTGCATCGCGACGCGGTTAACGATGTTATTCTGTAATTGCAGATTCTGTTGTTTTCAAGTGGATGTTTCTTCTGACAGCGTTGAATTCGTTGACAATGGCAGCCGCAGAGGGAAAGCAGCAGTTTTCGGTCGGCGAACACGGCTGCAGAGAATTCTCCTCGAGTTTTCACAAAGTATTGCCTTTACTGTCTATTCTTGTGTTTTGCTGTGAGGAAACAGTGGCACGAGGATACCTACAGAATTTTTTGGTAAAAAGAGAAAAATTTGGGTGGAAATACATTTTTGTCAAATTTTTTTAGACCATAGCGCGACTGAACGAAGGAAACTTTGTTCATTCTCCTCTAAGCGCGCACATCGTCTTGTCTTACCTCTTCCATGGTTCCGCTACGCACACAGCCAAGGAAATGATAGACGGCCTCCATTTGTCCAATACGGATGAATTGCATGTGATGTACAAAGAGCTCATGTCGGCTCTCAATGTGAGAAAAACAGAATTGAGATGAATTATCGACTCTTTTTCTTTTAGGAAATATTAAATTGAGTGTTTTTTCAGGGCATGGATACAGTGGAATTGAGCCTGGCAAATGCTCTCTTCCTAAATAAGGATATACAACTGCGGGAACCATTTCAATCCAAGGGCACAGATTTTTATAACTTTTCCATTACAAATGTAGACTTTGAGGATAATGTTGGATCAGCCAAGTTGATCAACGACTGGGTCTCCAAAAGTACAAAGGAGAGAATCAACAATATCATATCACCAGGTACAAATCAGGCACCTTTTTTAAATGTAGAAATATTTCACAGAACTCGTCACTCGATTGTAGGGAAAATCGTGCATTCTACAATTTTTCCAATCAACTCACTCCGCATTTCAATCCATTTTTTATGTCTCTAAAGTTACTTTTCGTAGATAAAATAACCGACGAGATGAAAGTCGTGTTGATCAACGCGATATACTTCAAAGCCCAGTGGCTGCACCAGTTCAACGCGAAACTAACGCAGCAGCGAGTTTTCCACACGAGTAAAACTTCGAGCAAGCAGGTTCCGACGATGTACAAAGAGCACAAGTACTATCACGGTGAAATACCGAGCCTGAAATCCAAGTTCCTCGAAATTCCGTACAAGGTAGAATATTTACGAATTGCTCGCGTTTTCCGCCAACGGTTTCTAGGTAACCCCTTTAGCGTGCGATTCTTTAACGTCATGCATTGTAACCATTGCAGGAGGAAAACATGGACTTGATTATTATTCTGCCGAATGAAATTGACGGCCTCCAATACGTCGAGGAAAACTTTGACTGGAACGCCGTGGTGAATGCGGAAAGTACGAAGGCGAACACGCGGCTATATCTGCCGAAATTCAAGATCGAGGCAAAGATCGATGTGAAACCCGTCCTCGAAGCGGTACGAATCGTAATCCCTGACTCAGAATTGTTAAACTGCAAAATTAGATGTTCGTCAATGAAAACTATCGTCAGATAAATCAAACTTTAAAATCGCTTCCTTGCAAATAATGTTCGTTATATCTTTGAATAATAAAAAAAATAAATAAATAAACCGACCATCCATTTTTCAGTTGGGATTCAAGACGATGTTCGAAGACTCCGCGGATTTTGGTCCGATGTCTGCGGTACCGTTGAAAGTGGACAGCGTGATACAAAAGGCATTCCTGGAGGTCAACGAAGTCGGTTCCGAGGCTGCAGCGGCGACGGGTAAGACAAACAATCGTTACCGCGATAAATTTGGCAAGGATTAAAATGACATTGATTTACAATGATATTTCAGTGGTGCGAATGATAATGAAGAGGTCGTTGGAGATGATGGACGAGCCCGTGGAATTCGTCGTTGACCGACCGTTCCTGGTGGCCATTCGTCATCTCCCCAACAACATTCCGCTCTTCATATCCAGCATACGGGACCTAAACGCAGCTCCCGAGAAAGACGAGCTGTAATCAACGCACAATTCCGACAAATCAAGCTTTTTCTAACATACACGCGCATTTGTTCACCAGTACAGTATATATTTCCTAACAATAAATAACCCATTTATTTACCGAATTAAACGTGGAAAACTTTTTGTGAATCCGATCCTCGCTAGTTTATTGGTGACGCGAAGCTGTCGCGGCTCTTCGTCGATTTTTCACGTGGTTTCGTCGTGGCTGTATCTTTACTTTCGTACACTACGATCAGACAGGAAAACTCACGATACGCAATAATTATGTTTATCGTTTTGATTTATTTACACTTCGTCGCATGCGACGTTACAAAGAAGTTTTATCCATTCCTATTCGATCAAAAACGACGGCCTTGGTGAATGTAAACCAATAACACTGGTTGTATTGACGATCAATTGGAAATTCGAGTTCCTCACCAACATCGGCAGTGGGTAGGTGGACAGTACGATGGGTTGTGGAAGCAATTTGCAACACACCATTCTTTCATACCTGCAAAGTCCTTGTACTCTTCCGTAGGGCCGCAGTCTGAGAGTCTGTAAAAAGCATAAACTGAATCAAACATGAACTTCACATCGTGGAAGGAAAAGAATGTTCGAATTTCACGTTTGTCGATTCCGGGGATCTGGGCTTAGGCATCGACGCGTAAGTCAGATCATTTGTTGGTAGTAATACGTATAAAAATGTCTGTTACCTGTTATTTTTATCAGCAGGATCGTTTCCAACGTTGTTCACGTTGTTCAAGTTGCCGCTGGGAGGAAAGACGTTAGTCGGATCCACGTTATCGTCGTCCAAATATTTAGTCCAATCAATGTCATTGGGGTACTCGAGAATACCAGGCGAATTCCCTGGATCCAAAATGTAAAAATATTTTGTAATTGACTTTTAAAAAAGTACAGTGAAGGAAAGTAATTTTTTGTATTGCGAATTTTCGGTAGATTTTGCAATCAACTTTTTTCTTGCTTTTTTTCCTGAATGACGCCGTTCGTGTTTTTGCAAGGTTGTTCGAGGTAATAGCCGGCGCGTGTTTCGATAACGTGTAAGATAGTAGCTGAAGGTAGTAGGATCGTAAAAATTCCTCAAGTATTGTTGTTTATTCTTTTCTTTTAGTCTTTTACCTATGCTAAAAATCGCATTCATGAATTGAAAAGCGGCTGCCAATTTTAGTAGCTGAATTTGTACTGAAAAATTTCGATTTTGTTTTGCTTTAACTTGAGGCCCTTTCTTACAACGCCGTCGAATAAATAAATTTGTTGAAATCCAAAAATAGGTCGTAAATTCGATTGACTCATTCAATTATTGTCATGAAATTTCATTTAGTTACCTGCGTTTATGACTGGAGAGGCCACAACCGCGGAAGCCACCAGAGCAGCAACGATCAACACGAACTTTGTCATATTGGATTACGTTCCGGAAACTCAACGATAAATGACTTATTCAGTACCGCGCAACGCGCTTGCTGCTGCTAATCTACTCGAGTGAGAAATGACACCTATGGGCAACTTTAACCGTGCTTATATAGGCGTCCGCCAAACCGAATATTTTTTTCCGTCATACCGAACCCGCAAGGCCATAAAAAACATATCGTTTATCATCGATCACCGATAACGAGTATTTGTATTAAAAAATATTTTCCTCCGCCCAATCGCAACATTGGATCATTATTATGTCATATAATTCTCATAACAGACGTAATTTTTTTTTTATCTAAATCACATACCGCATCCCTTGATTCTCGAAGTTAAATAAATGTTTTTAACTGAGACAATAATAAATATTAGTTTTCAAATGTTAAATAACTTTTTACCATTTTTCTGATAGGTTCGTGACAATTAACTCCGTAGACGGTGAACTAATATGTACATCAGTACAACTGTACAAAGAGTAGATGAGTTGCGTTCTTACTGTGTAAACGTGTCAATTTTTTTGCTTTAAACCTCATGAATCACTGGAACGTTTGAACAATCCCTTTCACGCAGAAGGGCCAGTGAATCGCATAATTCAGTGGTTTAGTAGAAAAATTCGACAATGTTTCACAGAAACACTTGCGGCTGGAATAATTTGTTAAGAATACAAATTACCGGAATAATTTGTTAAGAATACAAATTCCCGGAATAATTTGTTAAGAATACAAAGTACCGGAATAATTTGTTAAGAATACAAATTACCGGAATAATTTGTTAAGAATGCAAATTACCGGAATAATTTGTTAAGAATACAAATTACCGGAATAATTTGTTAAGAATACAAATTATTCCGCTATAGAATTCGACAATTCCGCTTTTCCTCCATTAGACATTTTACCATCATCAAATTAATGACCTCACTTATAAAATAGCCATCGATTATTGCTTCATCTAATTTGCAAGAATATGAGCTATCGATCTCCAGAGACCATGAAGCACGGAGTCAATAAACGAGGCTACATCGGAACAGCAAAAAACTTTCAATCGCAAAGTCATACTTAGGTATTACGATCGATTGTCAAAGGAATACAGCGTTCGGCACTATGGCCGAAGATAGCGAATTGTAAATAAGGAAAAGATTGTTTTCTTATGCACAGGAGTGCGATTCGAAAGATAGACGCAGTAGGAACAACGGTGATAAGCCTACACGATTGTCGCGCGTGCTTTTGATTGATACACGCTCGATCGGTGTAAGTTAAAAAACGTTGTGCAATAAATAAACGTGAATCGGACGAAATTCTACTTGGACGTAAATAAATTCAAAATCTTAACATCAATAAACATCTCTTTTATTTGCCAAATAAATCATTTCACTGGATAGTTTCTTCGGCGATTCGGAATGCCGGCTAATTTTGCAACATTTCGCTATTCCTAACTGTCGCGATCCAGCTCACAGCCGGTCACGCTAATCGATCACGCGAGGTGCCTCGCGCGGGGCCTAATTAAAACACGGTGTATTGTCAGGTCCTTTTTCCCTAGATTCCCAGGCCCGTCGACGGGCGCAGATTAATCGCCAATAATTTACGATATCTTCGGCGATTCTAAATTTTATCACAACCTTCGAATGGTGTTTACGGAGCGAACAATCTCCGGCGTAGCAAAAGCATTATCGGCAAAAAGCGTTGATCCGAGCACGGACGAAGAGCAGCTGCAGATCGCTCGAAATTGCGCAATATCTTCTCTACGTGCGTGAGTGGCGATCAGCCCGTTATGTTCCCGAATCGAGGAGATCGGCCAGTTGGGCCGGATCCGCGACGGGTAGAGAGCACGTGTGACGTCGGCATACGTAAGCCGTGGCGCGTCCCGTCGTCACCTTCATTTTGCCGGTTAGTTCGTTCCTACGGAACAACATGCTTTCCGTGTCTCCGGGATCGAACAGCAAAAGCGCCCGCGCGGGTATCAGACGCTGTCGTACGATGTTCACCAGCTCGTCGGTGTCCTTCGCGTCTTTTTTGCCAGCTATGAATATCTGTGGAGCAACGACGAAAATGTTACATCAAATGCATTGCGGCCATAGAGATTGAACCAATTTTTGTTGCATCCCTCTGGGTGATAAAAAAATTATTTTACAGAAATGAAAAACTACCGACTTAAAAAAAGCTTAATTAATGAAAAAGTTGGGTAAGTAAAAAATGTGAAATTATTAAATAAACATTTGCATATTGTCGGAATTTTTTTTTCGTTCTTAGGTGTGAAAATCGCCCGACTGTATACGAATGGTTATTTCATTATGTCACAGTTTTTTACTTACCCAATTTGTTTATTAATTAAGCTTCTTTTTCAGCCGGGAGTTTTTTCATTTTTGTAAAATTAGTTTTGTTTAATCCCTTTCAAAGTAATTCAAACACTCTGTCATACAGGGGGTTCATCTTGAGATATTTCGATGTGTTCAGACAGGCGATTTGCAAAATTCATTTAGAATTTTCAATTTCAATTTTCATTTCATTCCATTCACATGGATGTGAATTGACAACTTGTTAGCTCAATTTATGGAAAAAGACATGGGGCGCTGATCACAGAATTGACGCACAAAATTTGGTTAAGTAATTTTTTTTTACCGTTTTCGAGAACATAGGAGATAAAGAAAATGCTCAAATCATCTAATCACTATGAAACGTATAACTCCCGTCTTTTTGTCCCAGAGGGGCAGTTGGGAGTTAAAAAATAATAGCAGGCGTAATTACCTGGGTCGTTGAATCATGGTAGTGCAAAAGAGCGGACACCAATTCCGGCACTGCGGCCGGTATTCGCACCAGCAGCTGATGGAAGGAGGCGAGCAACTGAGTCGCCTTTTCTTTGTAATCCGGACGGTCGAAGCAGGACGACAGTCGCAGCAGATTTCCGCAAGCGACTGAATTGCTCGACGGTTCAGCGCCGTCGGTGTCTGAAATTCGGAATCAAGTATATTTATTTATTTATTTACTCATTTAATTCCGAAATTCAGTATCAAATATATTTATTTATTTATTTACTTATTTAATACTGAAATTCAGTATCAAGTATATCCGGAAAATAAAAATGTATGCTATTGTTACCAACATTAATTAGTACTATTATTAATTTTGTTAAATGTGTGAGAGTTTTAAGGCTTTATTTACCGTCTTTTAGTCTCAGTATGATCGATCGATCCTGCATCGTCGTGTTGTAATACCCGCCGTTCTCGTTGTCCCAAAACAATTTGTCTTGAATGTCCTGCAGTTCCTCGGCAAACTCGAGCCAGTGATCGTTCAGAGTAGCTTCGTACAAGTCCAATAATCCTTTCACGATGAACGCGTAGTCCCCGTGAAATCCGTTTATCGGCACGCTTCTGTGGTTAGAACGATATTTTTTACATTTGACGTATAAAACATGTGTGCAACAACGATATTTTTCTGGAGTTGTCGCTTTTCGTATTCGCACGCTGACACTCACGGTTGAGTTATTACGTTGTCTTCTCCTCTGTAGCAACTGCGAAGCAGAATTTTCTTCTCCTTGTCGTACAAATACCGCTCGACGAACTTCGCAGCATCCTCCGCGTAGTCGATGTATTTCTTGCTCTTCGTCGCCGCTCCGGCTTGCGCCAAGCCACTGATTATAAGTCCTGCGAAGGAGCATCACACGTTTATCGAAAGAAGCCCTGCTTAGTAATTCCTATTGACACCGATAGAAACTGATCGAATGGATAAAATTCCGATTGAATAATAATCGGTTCAAACAGGTTTCAATCGGATTTTTGTCCGTTTTATTAGTTCTAATCGGATATTTTAACCAGGGATTGTTGAAAATCGTAGATGAGCCAGATTTTAAATGAATGGTTATGACTATTTTTTTTTAACACGGATCAGTTTTTGCACGATTTTTTACCATTCCATGCCGTGACAATTTTGTCGTCAAGATGCGGCCGCGGCCTCGAGGCCCGAACTTCGAAGAGGATTTTCAGCGACTCGCTCAAATACTTCTTCACGTCTTCAACGCTGCAGTCGAAATGATCAGCGGTTTGATCGAGACTCCCGTAAACGATGAGCACATTTTGACCGGTGAGTTCACCGTGCGGATCCTGCAGAGAAAATAGCGCGGTTGAAGATTTCGTCAGGGATTATTAGTCAACCATCGGAAGATTAGAAAACAATGCGCTTCGTTAACCTGGTGCTTCTTAACGTTTCCGTCTTTCTCAACGTGAAAGTGGTGAGAAAATATATCGCTGAGTCGTAAATTCTTGCTATTTGGTATTTCCCTGTCGAGATGCGTCTTAATTTCGTCCAGAGTCCAGACGTAAAACGCGCCTTCCTTCTTCGAGGTGGAATCCGCGGTGGGCAGAGAGTCGGCGTCCTCCGCGCTGTAAAATCCTCCGTCCTAAGTGAACAATCGAAGAAGCATTCGGGCATGATAATCTCGCGATACGATGATTTATTATCGCTATTTGCAGTTGGAACTAAGAAACGACTTGCTCACTTTGTGTCGAAGGTCTCGAGAAACGTACGTTACGATGTCGTCGAGAATTTCGGCGAAGAACGGATCCTTCGACGCGAGATACGCGTCGGCGTACGAACGCAACAGTTGCCCTTGATCGTAGAGCATTTTCTCGAAGTGGGGAACGTGCCACTTGCCGTCAACCGAATACCTCGCGAATCCCTGTGAAAGAAAGAAAAAAAAACGCTTTAATTGTTTAAATTCGAGGAACGTAATTTCGCAATTTTTATATAACTTTTTTGTATTTTTGTATCACGAATAAATCGAGCGCTTGCCTGGCCAACGTGATCGTGAATTCCGCCGTTCGCCATTTTCGTCAGAGTGTGCAGACACATGTCGAGACACTTCTTGCCCAATTCGCTCGTCGGATCTCGCGCGTAAACGTGGAAAAGTAGATTGAAGTTAACGGGCGTCGGAAACTTCGGGGAGTCGGTGAAGCCACCGAACTCCTGGTCGTATCCCGACACGAGCTGCTCGACGCATTTTTGCGCGCAAGTCTGCGGCGGGACTTCCTTCTCCTGCGTAATTGAGATCGCTATAAGTTTCGTTGATTCTACAATTGTCGATTTAAAAAAGAAAACGATAGCAACGAGTGACTCACGTCCGAGCTGCTCTTCGACTTGGCCGACTGTTTCAGCACTTCCAAAATTCTCGTTCCCGATTTCAACAAATCTTGTTTGCTCTCCAGCCACTAAAAGCACACGAATGTTTGAAGAATCGAGCCCCGGAATTTCCGAGACGCCTTCAAAGTTCATATGTTACCTTGTGGGCGACCGTGAGCAAAATTCTCTCGAAGCCCGGCTGGCCGTATTTGTCGGTGGGCGGAAAATACGTGCCGCCCGTGACCGGCACCAGGTCGGGCGTGAGGAATACGTTCATTGGCCAACCTCCGTGACCCGAAATTGTCTGCAAGTGGAAAAATCGACGAAACTCGGGATTAACAAAAATGCAGCTCGGGTCCGTTGGCAACCTTATTATTTAACTCAACTCCAAAACTATTCAATAAACATTGAATCATTACTGACACCTATAAAAATGTCAGAAAATGTCAGAATGTTTGCAGCTCCAATGTGACTGCAGATTAATTAGCTAGTTAATGTTTATATTAATTCACATAAAAACATAAAACTCGAGAAACAATTATATTTGCAATGAACCTTTTTATATGAAATTCTTCGCTATGAGTAATTTCTATGAACTTCAGTGTTATAATTTATGTATATATATATTTCATTTTTTTCTTTTTAATTGTAATATCCTATCTATGATGATATTTAATCATGATATTCAAGGTATAAAATCTGGAATTTTCAAATTGTAACTCCGCACAAAAAATGTATAATTGTTGTGAAAGGGAAAATTTATTAATAAATTAAATTAAATTAAATCATATTAAATCATTCACAAAAAAAAGAGGATACCTGAATAAATGTCATGTATATCTTGTCGATGTCCGGCCGCTCCTCCCTGTCCACCTTGATGTTCACAAAGTAACGATTCATGATCTTGGCCGTCTCGGGATTCTCAAACGACTCTCTCTCCATGACGTGACACCAGTGACAAGTGGAGTAGCCGACGGAGAGAAAGATGAGCTTGTCCTCCCTGCGGGCCTTCTCCAGCGCCTCGTCGCCCCAGGGATACCACTGAACGGGATTGCTCGCATGCTGCAGGAGGTAGGGCGACTTCTCCAGGGCCAACTTGTTCTGTTTCGCCAGCTGCTGTCGGCCGCTGTCACACGAGCCGGACGCCATTCTCACGCTCGCGGACACGAATGCGTTTTGACGCAATCTGCAAAGTAGCAATGTTAGAAAAAAAAATTATCGTCAGTCGTCTGCTCGGGGCGCGCGGCGTCCGCCGCCCGATCGCGAGGCCAGCGATCGTGACTTTACCTTCCAACCTGTCGCGTGTTTATCGTCTTGAGCAGCGAGTCCGAACAAATGACACTGTTGTTGTTGCTATAGTGCTTCGTGAACTCGGACACATATCGAACAGCGGCGAGTAGCGAACATCTTCCCGAAATCATAACATGTAACTGTTGCACTGTTGACGACGGTCCCGCGTTACGTTCGACACTGTCGAGCGAAATGAAAGTACACACCGCGATCCTCGGTTTCCCCTCAAATCTCGATCGGCGTTACATAAAAACGAGAAAAAACACGCATTTTCGCCACCGAAAGTAATTTCACTTTGGTCGGTGGCGCCACCGGCGCCGACGTTTACACGCAGTGTACTATATATATATTATGGTTGGGTGGTGGGGGGAGACGCGAGGCCCGTAAGCCGATAAAAAAAAGAGGAAAACAAAGTGGCACCAGTTTTCTGACAATCGGAGGGGCGGAGGACAACAATTTCGTGCGGTGTACTTTGTTGGCGTAAACAATGGCCGGAATACATCGCGAGGCGATTCAGAAGCAGATTCAGCAGGACTGGGCCAACAGGGAGTACATCGAGGTGATTACCGGCAGTATTAAGAAAATAACGGACTTCCTCAATTCGTTCGGTAAGCATTTAATTAGCGCCTGGATGCAGGTTAGGTTCACGACGCGCTGATAATCGAATCGATAGAATGCAAGTGTCAGGTGAATATTGAAACGTTGCAGATATGTCGTGCAGATCGCGGCTCGCCGTTCTCAACGAGAAACTCACGACGCTGGAGCGAAGGATCGAGTATCTCGAAGCTTGTGTGAGTCATTGAGAGTAATTCATTTATTGATTTATACGGAATCGTCAATTTGAGGTCATGGTAATTTGTGTAATTAAATTTGCAGTTTGCAAATGTATTTGAGGAAGGATTTTTTTTTAATTAATTATGACTAATGTGTGTAATGGGAAACAAAATAATGTAGGAAGATGAAAGAGGATACTTTTTTTTTAGAGAAAAAGTATTCATTTATTGGAGAAATATATTAATGAAATTCGTCTGTTTTTAAAGCTAAATAAAAGATATTTTTCAGTACTAATTTTTTGTAGAATTAAATATGAAATAGACGAAACTGGTCTTTCTGTTTCAGGTCACCAAAGGGGAGACTCTAACTTAATAGACAATTGTTCATCCTTTTTCAACCTGTTTTATATAAAACTCATTCCCTCATAACTGTTTACAAATGAAGCCAAACCGATAGAAATTGTATAATAAAAACTTTTTTCCAATCTCTTCCATGTATTTTCATTTATTCATAATCATCATTGTTTATACAGCGTACGATACCATGCAAACGTTTTTACTATGATTTTCAGTACAATTTACATTCCCCAAGATGTTACAATATTAAGAGAACCTCCGGAGACTTAGATACTCGGAAATGCAAACTACCCGCCTCTCCCGACGAAATTGCGAGAGCGATTTACAAGTACGGCGATCTGAAGTTCTTGTCTTGTGGTTTGGTCAACGAGAAGTCAAACTCGTAGATGCTGTAGTTGTGTTTTGGAGTAGGGAATACTTCCCAGCCGTTCAGGTTCTTGTGCTTAGCAGCCATAGCGAATATCACCAAAGCTAATGTACCATACATTGTTGTTGGGGTGGATTTCTTCCAGGCATGTAGTATTGGAGCACAGGCCAAGGCTACAACAAAACCACATAATTAGTAGCAGTTCTTCAGAAAATTTCAATATTAAATTCTATTTTGATTTTAGTTTAATCAATCTATTGAAAAACTGGAAAAACCAACGGAAGTAATTTGTAATTCAGTAATGGAGTACTTTTGAAACTCTTGTAGTAATTTTTTGAGTATGCCACTTGCGCATGTAGGATTCAACTATGATTTCTTTGTTATTATAGCACATGTTGCGCACCTCCCATGGCGTAGTTTGTTTCGTCATCCTTGCGACGCATCCTCGTCGACATGTAAGTCACGGAGGCAAAAGTGGCGGACATGCCGACGAGGGGGACTATCCAGTAGGCCATGCAGTTGAGCGACTGCAAGGCATTCCTGGTGGTGGTGAGCATAATGCAATCATGGAGACCCACCAACAGACCAGTGAAGAAGCCCTTCTTGCAGGTAGAGACAATCTTCTCGACAGGTTTCTCTCCATCGGGAGCATCGTAGTATCGCGGTTTGTCCAAGAACCTGAGATCCGCGCGCGCCATCGTTCCTGTAAGATCAAGTAAGTTGACGTATAACCTCACTTTCCCCTCGTAAAAAAAAAAACAACGACAATTCGCAAAATGACAGCAGGCCAAGAGCAGATTCTCACAAACATTCGTAATCGAGATAATTAAAAAACGTCACTGTCAATATTATCGTAAGAAAATACAACTTTTCGTTCTACTACAAATCCAGTGTTTTGGCTGACTCGTCGCTAATCCCGAAGCATCAGTTACATAACCTTAATCGCGGATCGACAGAAAATTGCAACATTGACATGACGAACCCCAAATTCCGCGAAATTACGCCAAAATGTATGAGAAAAATAGTAAATTACCGACTCGAACGACCCTAAAGGGTTGACAGACACAGGAACCTGTGTTCGGCCTTTACGTAAGCCGCGAGTTCGATCCTCCTCGACCAATGGCGATTCGCGAGGTCAGCGCCACTCGACGACCTCGCCAACTCCCCGAGCGAGGAGACCTCGGGTCTCCCAGTCGATAACGAAGGGACCCCATAGAAAATCATTAGACTCCTCGACTCGCGTGGCCCTCGGGGGGTGGTCGGAAGGGTTAAAATAGCCCAAGAAGCCGAACAAACAGAGTCGCGACGACGTCGCGTCGGAAGAGTCGCGAGCGGCGGAAGGAATTGGGGGGTGGATCGACGCGAGTCGCGGCCTCGGTCGTGCCCGGCGGCGGCGCGGGTTTGTCAAGAGGGGGGATTGAGGAGGGCGAGGGGAAGGGGGGGGGGCGAAAGGATCGCGTCCGCGGTGGTGGGGGTTGGTGGACGAGTCGAGCGATCAGCGGGCCGAAGCGAATGCCGAGAGTTTACGTAGCTCCGCTGTTAGATGCTGCCGAAGAGGCGAAAGGTGGACAAGGCGTAAAATAGCGAGGAAATCGCAGCGGCGCGCGGATAACCGCGATATTCCTACGGTTTTTCTTGTTTCACTCTTCTCTCACCCTATCTATCTCTCTCTCTCTCTCTCTCACGCACACGCCGCAGTTACAGCAATAGTGAACGAGAGAGAGACAGGCCAAAAGCTCGCGGGGTGTTTCGTTGGACGCACGCGACACAGTTCCGGTGATGTATCGTCGGCTGATCCGGTGCGGGTCGTCGTCGTCGCCGTCGTCGTCGTCGTCGTGGTCGTTGGAGAAGCGGCAGCCCGTCGTCGGTGGCTCGACGTCGTCGTCGTCGACGTCGATAGGACCCCGTCGCGCTCGTGTCAGTAACGGTAGCGCGCTCATCGCCGTCAGTCGTCGTCGACGCGTGTCCGCGGCCGCCGTGGACAACGAACAATAATAACGTTAAAACACACACATACACACACACACACACACACATACCGTTGATAAACTCGTGCTGCCAGTGTGTGGTGCTGTGGGGTAAGGGATGAGGGCCAGGGGGATAATTCGGGTGACGATCTGAGACAAGAAATGTTGAAGTTTGGCAGCAAGAACGACGTAACGGTGGTGCATCGCGCCACTATTCGACTTTTGGACGACGCCGAAATTATCCACTGTGACTTTCAGGTGAACGACGTGTATATTTATATCTATAATATACGTAGTTTCTTTTTTATTTTTCAATTCTAGTGGGAGGTAACTAGAATCACATCGTAGACCATTTTTCCTCAGTCTCCGTCTGTAATCCTTTAAATGTCTGTCAGCAATCTCTTCCCTCCCCCCCCCTCCCCCTCTTCCTCCTCCTCCTCCTCCCGCCTCCCCTCCCGCTGTATTCGATCAGTGGACGAGCGTGCGTGAGCGAGAAGGAGCTAAATGTTTTTTTTTTCTCTTCCCTCCCCGGCCCGGCCGATACGGGACTCTCGCTCCATTTATCGGGATTTTTTATAGTCTCGAGTGTGTGCCACTCGCGTGGTGAGGGGTCGGTCGCAACAAGGGTTGGCGGATATTTTTCCCCGCGGCTCGGGAGGGACGACGGGAGATAACGCCGACTCGGCTTCCTCTCTCTCTCTCTCGCGCTCGCTTCGAGTGCGTGGAGCGTTGGGAAGAAAAAAGAGAGAAGGCAAAAAAACTCGTTACACGCGTCTCCGCGCGGTCGAGCGGAGGGATATGCGGTGCACGTATAGCGATGGATCCGAGGCTCCTGGCGTTCCGCAATGCATAGCCGCCGCTATCCTCTCTCTCTCTCTCTCTCTCTCGCTCTTCGTTTGCTCTATTATTCAAAAAGTTACGCGTACCGTGACCCGGTACGTACGGAGCTCGGCGTACGCGATATTACGACACTGTATAGTATCTTCGTATTCTTCTCCTTCCTTCCTCTCTTCCATCTCCTCCTTCTCTCCTCTTCACTCTCGTTCCCTCTCCCTCTCGATCTCACCGCGTTTTCGAGAGTCGCTCTGGGCCGCTGTGCTCCTTCCCCTCACCCCTCGGCCCCCCGCCGGAGTCACCCCCCTCGCTAGTTTTCAATCGATTTTCCAAACGGCTTGCCGCCTCTCTGTGCGTTTCACCATGCGCTCGATATTTCGTTATCGACCTCATCATCATTATCATCATTGCGACACACTCGTCTCGCCGTCGTCGTTCGCTCTCGGTCGGGTGGATCTCGCGTTCGCCGGATTTGCATTCGTGAAATGTCGAAACACACACGAAACATGTGCGACCGCGATTTTTGGTTTTTTTTTTTAAATATTTTTTCTGTGGATATTTTTGTAAATATATCGTGACGTCATGTTTCACATTATCTGGTGTGATTTTTCGAAAAACTCGTTTCGGCGGTCGTTTAAACTTGGCAACGGGACAGCGGATAAAAATGATGAGAACGATATTTTTGGAAAATCGTTATTTTCATTTTTCAGCCCCGCGAATTGGAATCAAACGTAATCCATATTTATGCGGCTTTTAAACGAATTTGTGGATACATGATTTCACTAAAAAATTATACAAAGACGTTCACGCGATAGATAAACAAAAACGGTTTGACGGTAATTCGAAGCTCGACATCCCGATCTCGGCTTCTCGATACCCATCTCACTGTACATTTCCCCCGATTGAATAAACAGAGCGTCGGAGCCCGGCGACGCGGAACGAGATTCTCCTCACGCAACTGAATAACAGTTTTTTTCTTCTTGTCTAATGCCTAAAAAAAGAGTTCAAGGCTTTTTCCTCTCACTCGCTCTCTCGATCCGTTCGAACGTTCGCCGCGCGCGTGTATATTCGGCAATCGTGTATTTTCGGCGCTGATCTAATCGAAAGGGAAATGAAAAAAAAAAGAGAGCAAAAAAAAAGCGAAACGGTATTTACATAAGTTTAACGGGTCTCTCGGTCGGCGAGGTTGAGCACACCGAGAGACAGCGTGGCCACAATGTAGTTGACTTTATAGCCTCAGCGCGGCGACGAATCAATGAAAGGGCCCTCGCCAACTCTCATTAATTATCAATCGTTAACCATGACGTCTAAGGTGAGAGTTCGATTCGAGGCTGGTCTGTATAGCCGCTGTGTAAAAAGGCCGCTCTTGTGTCGCGTGTAACGCGCGCATGCGGCGACCCAGTCATTGATGCCTATGTCATTGAGCCAATGACGAGTCATTGAAGAAGTTCGCGTCACGCATCGGCTGCTCGAATTTCCTCTATAATTAACGAAAAGCCTTGGCAAAACACGCGCGTCTTTTCGTCGCTCGTGGCGCACAAACGCGGGACCCTTTGGCTTCGAGTAAAACCGATAATTATTGGTCTCGTTGAATATTCAATTGCGCGTGACATGTCGACTTTTTGTTACACTTACTTTTCATCGTTTACATCGCTTAAACAGTATTTTTCATCGTTTACATCGCTTAAACAATATTATTCATCGTTTACATCGCTTAACAAATATTTTTCATCGCTTACATCGCTTAAAAAATATTTTTGTCATCGTTTACATCGCTTAAAAAATATCTTTCATCGTTTACATTGCTTAAAAAATATTCTTCATCACTCAGTTCGCTTGACAAATAAATAGAATTAATTAGCACGCTGTACTAACCCGACATTTAAAAAAAATGTATTTTTATTAATTTTTCACGAGCTTTTCTTTCTCACCGATTTTTATTTTTCTAGCACTTTTAAACCCCCGGGGAGAGAGTTATCTGCACCGATTACGCCTCAAGGATCCTTCAACGCATCTAACGCCTCATTGCAATCCGTATATTTTCTTGTAATTCCGCTTTATCGATTTTCGTCTCATTTATTCTCACAACGAGTACGATCAAATTGGATTCACCGAATTTACAGCCGGGAGGAAATTTTCTTTCTCCTAAAAAAGAACGGAATCTCCGATTAATTCGGTTCACCATGATCAGACAAATTAAAAAAGAAATTTCCGTTCACCACTTGAAGTTTTCCTCCCAGTGTGTTTGGTGAATACAAATAATTTTTGATGCAACATCTCGTTTAGTCATGGAGAAAAATAATCAGGGAGTTATAACAAATCGATTTTTGTATTAACGAATTTTTTGTTATCGCAGCCAAATTTTTAGCTCTCACAGCGAATTTTTTTAGCTCTCACAGCAAATTTGCAGTTACCGCAGCAAACATTTTGTTATCACTCCGTTACTATTTTTCTCTGTGATCCACAAACACGATTGATTAACTTTTTCACGCATCTGTACGACAATAATTTTCGGAATAATAAATAAAAATCATCAATGGTTTGGTAACGAAATAAATATTTATCCCGTTCGTTTGAATACCCGCTCGATGCCCGATATTTGTTTTGAGTCCGTGAAACATCCGTGCGCGCGCTGGGCTGGTCACTCTCTCGCGCTGTCCGCTCTCGTTGTGTATCTCTGCATGCCTCGGGGAGTACCGCTGGTTCGTCATGCTCGCTTGGGTCCCGCACACCTAGCCCCGCTGGAGGAGAACGCGACGACGGGGGAACAGCCGGAGATCCCAGAGCCCGGCGGCAGTTACGCGTTATGGCGCTCGCCGACTCCCGAGTACACCGAGTACCGTGTCGGAAATGAGCAAAGTAGTAAATCCCCAAATCCTTTACAAACAAAGTTGATGATACAATTGGTTTTGTGATTATTAATTAATAATAGTTATATGGGTAATTCATAACATAATGTGTGCATTTTTTAATGGCTGCAAAGAGTATTTATTCTTCATAAAATTTCACGGTAATTTTATTGAAGAAACTGTGTTTAATAAATGATAAAATGCGCATTTAAAACATTGATAAAAAATGCGTATGGAAATAAATGCGTTTAATGGATTACGAAAGTAACGGAGTATCGATCGTGCTCTTCCATTTTTCGCAATTGTTCGCAATTTGTTTATAATTGAAAATGAGGTATCTATGTAGCTGTTTAAAAGTTCGCATGTCACTTTATAATCGCCGCAGGTTATTGCCATTAAAACACAATTACAAAACAAACCGTACTGTAATGAAGTTGACGGTACAATTGATTTTGTAATTAATAATAATAATAGTAACACGGAATAATTATAACGTAATGTGTGCATCGTTTAATGAACGCAAAGAGTATTTATTCTCAATAAAAATTCATGGTAATTTTCCTGAAAAAATTGAGAAATGTGTTTAACGCATCACAAAAGCAACGGAAGACACGGTTCTTCCATTTTTTTTTGCAATTACTGACAATTTTTTTTCGATTGAAAATTAGATATCTATGCAGCTGTTGAAAAGATCGCACATCATGTTATAATCGGCGCAGGTTATTAATCTTAAATCACACCTACAAAACAAACCGAACGGTAACATTTGTTTCTTAAACCAATGAGGAATTACAACCCAGGAAATGAGAAGCACTGAGCTCTGTCTCCCTCTTTCATTCGCGCTGCTATTTCCCCGCCTCGCACCAGAGGGATGACGATGTAGTCCATGTGTGTCCCTCGAGCCCCGTTTACGCTATAATTTTTCGCCATTATCCCGAGTACGCGATATACACGAGGCGTAAGCAACTATTAACGCGCGCACTCTAGTACACATTTCTCTCTCGACTCGTTATCCGCTATTAACCGCGACACGGTTGTTCTCGGCTCCTTGGGCGCACGGAAAAAATGTGCCAATTGTCAAGGGCGCCGAGTCGGTGGAAAAAATGACCTTGAGCTACGCTTTTTTTTTTTCGTTGGCAAAACAACACTCTAGTCTCTGTGTATGGCCAGCCCATCCTTAATGCCGATGTTGTGTTCGTGTTTTTACGAGTTGTACTGGAAATCCTGACGAATGTCGCCGGTGTGTCTAAAATTAGACGTGATTCAACTTGGACTTCGCGTACTACGTGTAACGCGAGACTTTGAGGTCGTTGGGTATAGAAAACGTGGGATTTCCGCGAAGAATTGGCTTGAAACGTTAGTCACCGAGCTACGAATTTGGTAGCGACACCAATTTTATTTTTGTTTTTGTAAGTCGTTTATTTATACTTGTAATCTCAATAGTAGGTTTAGTTTCCATTTTTCTTGAATTAAAAGTAATTATGAAGAAATGTAGCTAATACAATATTATTAGAAACAAAATGTCTGGGATTTTCACAATTTATTTTTTATCGAGAAAAAAGAAACTCGATCGGTTTAAAATTTCAAGGGTACATTCGAGCCAGCCAGAAATTCATTTTAGTTGGCACGACGTGAGTATCGTTGGCCGAGTCTCGTGTGAAATTTAACAGCATCGAACTGCGTCTTTTTTGGTGTACAAATCGAGACCTTCGTGCGATTTACTGTACTTAGCGCAGTCCTATTTCACCCTTGAATGCATTGAAATCCATCAGGACCTCTTTACCTTTATTGCAACTCGATCGTTCGCACCAACAAAATGAATAAACTATCCTCAGACTATACAGATTGGCACAGCGCCAATCGAGCGGATGGAACAGCGAGAAGTAGGGGGAGGTTACTAAGACTTTGATTCTTGAACATGCAACGTTGGAATTGACTTAGTCGGACCTGCCCCAGTGCCCATGGCCCTCACTGCGTCGCCATCCTGCCCATTCAGTAACTTTTCCTCACCGACGAACTTCATTAACGATCGATTAAATATTCTCGACTTTGGGCCCTTTCAAAGAGAAAAATAAGATTAATTATTTATGTGAGAGGAAAAAAAGTCAGCAACTAATACCGCGCGAAGATCACAGGAAATTCTGAAACGCTATGAGCAAAAATTGATAGGGGCTGATTACACTTTTTTTTTCTCGTTACTTCCGTGTCGCGCCGATATTGCTTCGAGGCTCCTGCGAGAGCGAACGCTGTACGTTGGCTCGCGTTTCGTCGTGGAATTTTTTCAATATTTCGCACCAAGCGAGACGTGAGGAATATCGAATAAAAACAACTGCCGAAACATCGCGACAAAATGTAGATAGGCAGAGAGAGAAAGCGAGAATAGCGGATTAATACAAATTAATGCGATAGATTTAATTTTTATTCCTGTAAGCAAAGTCTCGGGAATGTATTAAATTGGGTCCACCGAGCGGAGCGGGCGAACTGCTGTAGCTGCAGCAGCGGCGCAGGCCGACAATACACGTGGAGAGAGCAGCTCTCGGGGCTCTCGTACCATCGGGAAATTTTTTCCAATATTGGATGGCGCGCGTCTTTCTCTCCCTCCGCCGGCGAATAATGAATTTCATCGAGGCCACAGCGATCCGGCTATCCGAGCCCAGCCACTTTGTTCTTCTCCGCCGAGCTGTACGCGCGACGTCGCTGATTGATTTCAATTTTATTCCGGTTTCCCTGTAAACCGTTGGACGCCTTTGCGGATATATTTTCAACCGAAGGAAAACACGACACAAAGGCCTCTCGCGGCTCTTCCTGCAGTTTCAGTACCTAGGATGTTGCGTCGCGCGTATTTCATCCCAACTTTTGTCCAGTGCGAACAAACGCTTTAGCGAAGGGAATCTCGTCTTCGACTCATTCCTTACCAGTTGTAACCATTGCAGAAGCCATCGACTGTCTTACAATCGGACACTAAAAATATTCGAATAAAAACGCACATTTCAGGTTAACCGTAAATAACCTCCAACCAACGGTAAAAACAACACTTCAAAAGCCGTTATCTCAACTCTCTTTTTTCACAAGAACAATTATTCAAAGTTAAAAATATTTTGAAAAGGGTCGCAGTCGAACGTTATTTTTCCCGTCGCCGTTTGCGACCAGCGAAACTTCGTCTCCTCGCGTCGCCAACCGATAAGTCCACGAGCCGATAGCGCAGCGCGCGCGGCGTATAAGTATCTCGGGCACATAAATTCGAGCGCGGGGTTTTCGAAGAAGCGGACGCAATAAGGGAAAACTTTCTATCCCGGGACGAGCTCGGCGAGGCGTGAAAGGGCACACGGAGGGTTTTCCCCCGGAACGCGGTCCGCGTTCCGGAATATCCGCCGTCGACCTTTAGTTCGCGGCGCCCTCTGGGGACGATTGCCGGATTATCCCCGTTCCTCTCGGGTTATACACGGCAGGTTGAGCCCCACAGCGCTCGGCGGCGAGCACGGGAGTCTCGTAGTGGCTGATGTAGCCGCGCGGAACATCATCCCGAAGTAATTTCACCGACGACAAACGCGCGCCGGGTGCTCTCGAACGTTGTTGTTGTGTGATGCACGTTAAGCCGGTGATGTGTACACAGGAGACGCGGCCGAGGGAGAGAGACGGAGAGAGAGAAGAAGTGAGAGAAGCAAAGAGAGAGAGAGAGAGAGTGAGACGGAGAGACTGAGCGAGAGAGAGAGAGAGAGAGAGAGAGAGAGAAGAAGTGAGAGGGACGAAGAGAGTACGCGAGAGAAGCAAAGAGAGAGAGAGAGAGACAGACAGAGCCAAGAGTTAGTCAGGCAATTCGTCTGACGTAAATCGGGGCTCCGCCGCTGAACGGGAAGGGCGCGCTCGATATGTACACACGAGCCGAGTCCGGCGAAGGTTACACACGATAAGGAGGCCCGGCGTACGAGGCACGTAATAATATTCCAAATTGGCTATTAGCTGTTTACGTGCACCTCTCTCTCTCTCTCTCTCGCCGTTACTCCACGAGTTTCCGAATTATATCGTCGAGAATATATACGTATATATATATATATATATATATATATATGTATATAGGTACGTATAAGAGACGCCGTTCCGGCCGCCACTAGGTTATATGCACAATGCGCAGTGCTATTCGCTCTCTATGGTTGGCTACACCGGCTGCTGACGCGCGTTCGACATATCCGGCCGAGCATTTTCCACTCTCGGGGCTCCCTCGGTCTCTGTCTCGCGATTCCCTATTCTCTCGGCATTAGCGGGAATATCCCGACTGCACTCGTGGATGCTCTATATACGGGAGCTTCGAGAGCCCGGAGACGAACGGCTTGTTGAGCGAATACAAGGCGGATATATATCCCGGCGCGTCGGCACAAAGCCCGGCACTCGAGTGAACAATGTTTTCAACCGCCTGACGGGAAATTTATCTCCCTTCTTTGATTTCAGCGCGCGGGGGGGGGGGGGGGGGGGGGGGGGGGGTCGAGTCGGACGGTAAATATCGCCAATCTCGGTTTGGGCAGTGTCTTACGATCGATACTGTGGTTTGTTTTGTTTATTTGTCTCTGCATCGATACGAAGGGTTATTTTCATTTTTGTTTTCAATGAATTTGTAATTCACGCGTTTTTTTTAACTGAAATCGGGGACAAGAATATTCATCTTTCTGTCCTTCAGACAGAGCCAACGGTAACGAGAACCCGAAGTCGTCGAATTTTACCCGATTATGTCTGAAAGTTAAGAAGTTGTTAAATTGACCTAGAAACTCTTGCGGTCAACTACTGGGACACGAGTCTTGTCACCTCTATCCGTGGCGTTCGTGAATTTTATCTCTTGGATTTTAGTGCGCGTTGGGCGGGACATTAGATGGTAAACATTCACTTGTTTTTTTTTATAGAAATCAGGAACCGCTTGGATGCCCAATCTGAAACACTTGACCGATGAAAAAAAAGTCTCTCGATGACTAGCTAGTTCGATTCAGAATGACTTGAAACGGATTTCTAAACTGATCTGCCGTGACACTTTTTTCCCATCCTTAAATGTTCACAACCTTTTTGCCCTTCAGGCAGTCGCAGCATTAACGAGAGCCCAAAGTGGCCTCGATTATGGCTGTAAAAAACAAGCGTAAAAAATGGTTAAATTTCTCCTAGAAATTCGTGCGGTCAATAAATGGGACACGAGCGTCGTCGTCACTTTTATGCGCAACATTTTCCGCGTGTCATGCCGGAGCGAACCGCTTTGGATGCCCAATTTGCCCACATGGAAATATTTATATGTGAAATATATGTCACTGAAAAGTTCTATATGTCGCATATATATTGCATATATTTTATATGCATCATATATGTTGCATATAGAACTTTTTGGTGACATATATTTTCCTTATAAATATTTCCATGTGGGTGAAACACTTGACCAATGAAAAAAAGTCTGGATGACTAGCTATTTCGATTCAGAATGATCTGAAATGGATTTCTAGACTTATCTGCCTTGACATTTTTTTCCACCCTTAAAGCTCTTTTTGCCCTTCAGATAGTCGCAGCATTAACGAGAGCCCAAAGTGGCCTCGTTTATGGCTGTAAAAAACAAGCGTAAAAAATTGTTAAATTTCTCCTAGAAATTCGTGCGGTCAACGAGTGGGACACGAGCGTCGTCGTCGCTTTTATCCGCGACGTTTTCCGCGTGTCATGCCGGAGCGGAGACGCCGGGAGCTAGAGAGCGGCCCGACGGAGCAGCAGCCGGGTCCGCGCGAGGTGGAAGGAGGAAACAGGAAGATCAGAGGAAGATGAAGGAGAAGAAGTGACGGAATAGCCGGGTGTCCCCGTTTAGTTGTCACTCGGATGCTTTATGGATCCTTGAAAAGTGCGCCGCTCGGGGCACAGAGCGTCGCTGGCTGTGACGCGTGGTACTATCCTTTTCCTCTATTTTATACACATATATACACACTCTCATACATACACACAAACGACAGCGGAGCGCGTATATCTCGTTGAAATAAAAGTAGAGCGACGAGCAGCCTCTATTTTTGGCACACTCGGAATATTCGGTTGAAAGAAAAGAGAGAAAAAAAAAACACACAGTCCCTCTTTTTTCCCGAGCCGCCACTTCAATGGCCTTGGAGAAAAATTCGTGGGGGTGGTTCGGGAGCGAAGCGGGAAGAGGAGATCGATGAAGCGATCAAAGCTCCTCTCCAGACTTCTCACCCATTTTCCCCGAGAGCTCAGCGTCTCCGGACGTAAAACTTATAGCACCGATTTCGCGTTCCTCTCGCTCGTTCGGCTCCCCGCGTTCAATCCCCCTGTAACGACTTTGCCCGGCTCAACTAAAAGCGGACTCTTATCGTCCAGGAACACAGAGAGAGAGAGAGAGTCGGCCGCGACGCGTGCGAGCTGCGCCGGTTAAAATGCAAAAACTAATTTACATATACTTCCTCAGAATCGCCGACCTGGCCGCGTCCACGTGCACGGCGAGAAAACGGGGAAAGGATTTCGACTCGAAGCTCGGCGCCAGCGGACTTCATCGTATTCCGCTGACGGAATATTTCGGAATAACATTTGGAGACTTGCGTCACCGAGTTTTTGTCCCGCTTGGACGAAATATTCTTCGAAACGCGAGGACGCGGGACGGCGACGCTTTTAAACGCTGCCTTGGGAGAATCAAGGATAACACTTAGGATCAGCTAAATCCATGCGGGTGCTTAAGAGGCAGTGATACTTCGCTCGGAACTTCGTCGCCCAATGTTACGCCTATAGGGCATAATGTGAGGCCAATGTAAACGCTTATAGGCATTTACGTTGGAGGAGCCAAAAGCTTAGCCCAATTCTGTGATACTTCCGTACATTCTCTCAAAATCTGAGCTCTATCTGCCGAGTATTTTGGGAGAAATTAGGTTTCGAAATTTTTTAGGCAATGTGAAACATCCACGTCGAACCCAGTTGGTATCAAAAACTGCAATGAACATTTTTGACGGATATTTGCGTTTACAGCCAAAAGAAGAAATTCATTCCCTGCGGATTTCTCCAGTGCAGGGAATGAATTTCTTCTTTTAGCTGTAAATGCAAATATGCGTAAAAAAACGTTCATTACAGTTTTTATTACCGCAGTTGGTATTTCACATGCTCTTAATATCTCGTTGCGCTTTGCACGACGGACAAACAATTTTGCAATAGTTTGGCTAAAGTTTACATCATCGTTTGACTGCAATCGTTGATTTGTCACCCCGCGTTCTCAACTTGGGGAGAGATTCAGATCGCTGAACATTAATTGATTGGTGCAAACTTCCACGAAAGTTCATTCGCGTGTTGAGTCCGCTCGGGGAATTAGGATGAATATTCATTCGAAAGCGTCGCGCTGCCGCGCGCGCCGTGTCTACGTTTGTCTGTGTCTGAGCGTCGTTAAACGGAAAACAAGCAAGGTCGAAGAAAATCAGTGCTGCAGTCCGGCGGATCTGGCAAGTTCGCCGCGCGGATTGTTAGACGATTCTGGATCACGGCCGGAAATTTGGAGCAGACTGCCGGGGAACGAGGGTAATACCGGTGTCCTCGTGTTATTGCATTAGCGCTGGAAAGGGGCGAGAGAATTTATTCCACGGTGTCGGGTCTGATTAACGAGTCCGATGGAAATGCGATTAAGCATCCGTCGGTTATTAACAACAGACACATTTTTCGCGGTGATTTTCCGCACGGGCGACTGAATAATCGTGTTTATTCCGATGAAAGTTCGACGCGAAAAAAATGTTCGACTTCAAAGACTCGGGGGAAAAGTAATGAAATTGTTATTAACGAGCTTTTCCTCTGGTTCCCATCGCCTCGCTGAGCGGCGATCCATCACACTTAACTGGAGACCTAATTGACACTGGGAGTCCTGCGGCTGTACAGAATATTCTGCCAGAAAGGCTGCATTTGGCTGATGAGTCCATGTTATAATAATCACTGACCTCGTCATTCTCTAAAAAAGAAAACCATGTTCGGTCAAGTGTTTTCCGAACTTCGAATGTTCTTAAAATCAATTGAATTATTCAGAATTCGTGAAAAAAATATCACTGACCTCGTCATTCTCTAAAAAAGAAAACCACATTTGGTCAAGTGTTTTCCGAACTTCGAATGTTCTTAAACCCAATTGAATTATTCAGAATTCGTGAATAAAAATCACTGACCTCATCATTCTCTAAAAAAGAAAATCACGTCTGGTCAAGTGTTTTCCAAACTTCAAATGTTCTTAAAACCAATTGAATTATTCAGAATTCGTGAAAAAAAAATCTCGCCCCAAAAGTCGACAATTCAAAACCGCCACGAATAACGAAAACCGTTCGCGGCACGAATTTCGCAACGCGACGAAACGAGACGAAAATGAATATATGTTAATTGCCCGAGTTGCTGCATTTAAACTGTTCATTGGGCATGACCCCGATCTTTTATACGCGCGGCTCGATTTTATCTACTTCGAAAGTTCATTGGCGATGCAGAGCCCTCGGCTCACCCTCGAGGATTGCACTTGACTGATAAATCCAAGCTGTACAAACGCTCGACCTCAACATTCTTCAGACGAGAAGGTATTCAAACGAACGTAGATCTGGAGAGTGGGGCAAAACACCGAGACGTGGAGCCCGGGTGCATTTTTTTCCTCGGTGAAAAGGAAACTTTTTCAGTGCACCGCGCGGCCGACTTCATATATCGCGCGGGGTTCATCTTTCCCTCGCGCAGTTATGCGCCCTATATATATACACGACAACGTGTATTGAGACGGCACAGAGAGGCCGTACAATACCTATACGGGGATAAAGCGAGTGCCACTTGTGCATCGTCCACAATACGGTCGTCATATACCATTGAGATCCGCGCACACGACGGAGTCGAAGGGTCGCTCGAAGGGTGCACAGAGGTGCGCATAAAGGGTCGGCCCGACTCCTCGAGAAGCAGAAATAGCTGCATAAAGTCTCGGCAGGGGCGTCAATTACCGCGGACGGAAAAAAAAAAACGATCTTGATTTTCCTCCGTTACGTTCGGTCGAACTGCGATAATATTCTCGAGGCGAGCGCAATAAACGAGGCTGAGGGCGCAATTGCACCTCGGTGAAAGGTCTTTCCCCGGCTGTAATTCGCAGGCGTTGTGGAATTTCACACCCCGGGGTTTTGTGGGGTCGCTGATTACGAATCTGAAATAAAAATAGTTTCTCAATTTGCACCAAAATGCTCTGGCTCAGTAATTTCACTGGCCGCTGATTTGTGCATTCAGAGTGCATTCATAAAATGCAACGCATAATTATTCAGCGGGAAAACCTCTGGGAACTAAAATATAGGACGATTTTACGTGGTTTCCCAGCTACGAAAAATCACGGAGAAAAAAATATCGCAGCTATTTTCGTCGGCGTCGATCGAACGTCATATCTGTTGCGTGTGCGAGAGCCGGCAGCAAAATCACTGGGCCATCGCTCGAGCCCCAGACGGAAAAGCTGCTTCCGTCGCTCGTGCACGAATAACGCATTACTCGGGGATTTCTGTAATCGTTGATTTTGTACTTTGACAAAATGGTGCGCAAAATTGTTAAACGAAAAACCTCTGGGAGTAAAAATTTTCGAACGATTTCACGTGATTTTCGAGGTACGAAAAATCGTAGAGAAAAAAGTATCGCAGCTTTATATTTTTGTCGACTTCGATCGAACGTCAGATCCGTTGCGTGTGCGAGAGCCGGGAACGAAATCACAGGGCCATCGCTCGAGCTCGAGACGGAAAAACTGCTTCCGTCGCTCATGCACGAATAACGCATTACTCAGTGATTTCTGTGATCGTTGATTTTGTACTTTGACAAAATGGTGCGCAAAATTGTTAAGCGTAAAAACCTTTGGAAGTAAAAATTGTCGAACGATTTCACGTGATTTCCGAGCTACGAAAAATCGCTGAGAAAAAAATATCGCAGCTATATTTTTGTCGGCTTCGATCAAACGTCAGATCTGTTGCGTGTGCGAGAGCCGGGAACGAAATCACAGGGCCATCGCTCGAGCCCCAGACGGAAAAGCTGCTTCCGTCGCTCATGCACGAATAACGCATTACTCAGTGATTTCTGTGATCGCTGATTTTATACTTTGACAAAATGGAGCGCAAAATTGTTAAACGTAAAAACCTCTGGGAGTAAAAATTTTCGAACGATTTCACGTGATTTTCGAGCTACGAAAAATCGTAGAAAAAAAAATATCGCAGCTATATTTTTGTCGGCTTCGATCGAACGTCAGATCTGTTGCGTGTGCGAGAGCCGAGAGCGAAATCACAGGGCCGTCGCTCGCGCCGGAGACGAAAAAGCTGCTTCCGTCGCGCGTTATACGAAAAAGCGCTTTCGCGGAGTCGATTGCCGCACTCGAAGGGGAAGCCGCGAGGGCGAGGGAGGCCAAACGGAACGCAGACTCTGGGAGTAGTGCAGTGGCACACGTTGGGTATAGTGCGGACTGGTGCGCAGGGCGCAGGTTCACTGGGTCTATAGCTGCAGTCACGAAGTTGGCTCTGCAGGGACGGGAATAAGTAGATACAGCGCCTGCTCCGCGCACAGGTCAGACGGAGGGACGTAGTACGCTTTATATATCCATAGTCGGCGTTTTGATATAGATATATACATATAGATATATATACACACACACATGGACGTGTAATATAGAGTTGACTCAGTGAACTGGCTCGAGGTTCGAGTCAAGTTCGCTCACCATTTGCTGGTGAATTCTGTATGCGGTTATAGTATTCCCACCATGGGGCTTTCTCCGTCAACCGTGCCACGCTTTTATTTTGCCTGACCTCAAAGATATCGATTATATTTCACGCTGTGTTGCATTTATTTTTGCCTCGTTACCGCACGACGAATTTAAGGAGACGCAATTTTTCACGGTGAACTTTTACCGTCGGACGGGCAATTCTGTGGGTAATCAAAATTTATTAAATTGGTTGTGTGGATTAAAAAGGAACAGAAAATTGGAAATGAAAATTGATAAAGTTAATTGTGTGTATTAAAAAAGGACAGAAAGTTTGAAATGAAAATTGATAAAATTGATTGTATGGATAAAAAAAACAGAAAATTTATATATCGCTGAAGGCTGACTTTTTTAATTTATGTAATTAAAAAAGTGACATAAATTAACAAAGTTATTAATTCTCCATAAAAACGATTGAAAATCCATTCGGCTCAAAAGAATAAAAATGCAAGCGAGGGGCCAAGTAAAAGTGGCTCACTCGACAAAGAATGCCCCATATATCGCAGTATCCGCTACACTGCCTTTCTATTAGCGGCTTTCCGTAAGGATTCTAAGGCTGTGGATACTATAACTGGGTGAAAAGCGCTTCCTCGCATAAATATGTGAGGATTGTGTATCGACTCGGAGCCGCGAGCGGCGGTCGTGTCTCCGGATGACTGTTGTTCGCAGTCGTTCCACGTGGAAATCGAGGAAGCTATAAAGCGGCCAGTCTGCTGCAGCCCAGGGAGCCGCGAATGTCGTGACGTATGTACACGTGAGGGTGGCGAGTCTGGGGCGAGCAAGGCCGAGGGTCGTTAGTTATTGTCGCGACGGGGAGACACACGTAGATGCGTTTGGTCAACCGTGCACACGGTAATCCCCCGGCGACCCGCTAGTTTTCCCTAAGTCATCGCCTTGGCCCGCGGTCGCATGCGTTATGCATTCGCCTCCCGTGCACTCGGTGATACTATAACCGTGAATACTGTGGAATCTCCCGTATTCTAAGTGGTTAACGACTGCAGCGCCGCATCCTCTGTTAATTATGATCTTCTTGCCGCCTGCGGAACTTTGTACACGACAAACATGACACTTTTAGCTGTGGAAAATGTTTGGAATAATTCAAAAAGTATTTTTTATTCTACGTTTCGTAATGGTAGGAGAATATGAGTAAAAATTGCATTGGCGATTGCGATGTTCATCATTTTTCAATAGAGATGTATGGAATAAATTAACAACGACATCTTTTTTTAAAGATTTCTATTTTACAATGGGATAAAAATGTAACTGAAAGAATGTTATTATCCATTCCGACGTTCAAATTTGTTAAATATAACTTGAATCAATAACAGCTTTTAACGAGCTGTGATATCTTCAAGGTTACAATTACTGCTGCGCCTCGCGCATCGTGCTGTAAACATTCCAATCTTAATGTCTTAATGACTATAAGAACATCGTAAGAATTTTTTCCGTTGGAATAAAGTCGACCTCCCACTGCAAAGTCTCTATAGCCGTGGCAATGAAATACAAAACTTTACTCGAACGTAACGATTTTAATAAAAAATGTATTTAGGTATACAGACAAAATAATTTTTTTGAAGACTTTTCAATTATTTAATTTTGTTTTAAATGGTCCAGGAATTAAGATATTTGCGCTATTTGGCTACACGATTCTTTATTTACACAGAAAGCTCATTTAAACTATTAATATCAATGTATTCGTATCATAACCACAGAACATCTCAATCCACAGAGTTTCAGCTAGGAAAATACCGGAGTTCCAGATTCGCTTATCCCGGGTTTCATACCCGAGACGCCTGCGAGCCGGTTAATATCTCAGAAATACGCAATTTCCCGGGACAAGTTTTGCGAGCCCCGAGGCGCTCGAATCCCGGTTAGCATACGCGGTGCAAATAAAATGGTGAATATAATCGGCAGGTGATGTGCGAGCGTTGAATTGGAGTCGAACGGAATATCAGGAAGTCCGAGGGGGCAGACGCGGGAAGCCGACAATTACGGGGATCTTCGATCACCGTGATTTCGTGCTTTATTGCGGATGGGACCGAGCAAACCGAGGATCCTAACTCGCACGAACGGCTCGCCGTGAGCGCCACACGGACACGGTCAAGGTAGAGGACTCCGGCGTAGCCTCGCGTTACCGTGGAGTCTCGTCGCCATGTGTCACGTTGCGCAATACACACGTGATAATTATCCCCGCGACGCTGAGGAACCTATCGGATGCTATCCGTATGCGCTATCAGCTCTCACGCCGGACTCTCGTCCTTGATTTATATGCGGTTACTATACCCCCTTCTCTCTCTCGCTGAGCTATTATGATAATTCTCGGCAAATTTCCTGTCGCGATAGCCGAGCGATACATGGAAAGCATTGACGTTCCGGCTATTTGTTTCTTTCGACAAAACTGATTCGTCGGGCTGTGAGGAAAATATTGAAGTAATGACATAAATTTTATTTGCAAATATTTTTTCTGTGAAGATAAATTTGCGAGAATTCTTCCTTGTATCAGTATACAAGGTAGTCTAAGCTGAAATTTAGTATTAGATAATTCTCTTCATTTCTTCTTTTGTTTATATTTTACATTTGTTTCTAAATATTTACGCAGTAGTAGTAATTGTTTTTATTGGCAATGTTACAATTTTTTTTCCCACAGTAGTTATAATAAATAAATACATTGTCTTTGCCAATGGGCCATCGACCGTGGTCCTTCAGCCCTATTTACGCATTTTATCCATACATATATTTCTTATGCTCTTAGGGGTTTTATTTCAGTTATTATTATTATTGTTATCATTATTATTATTGTTATTATTATTATCTACTGATGTCAGCATTTTCCTCTAATTGATGCAATAAACGATAAAAGACTTTGCAGTGTGTATTATAAATGGCAATGAGAAAAATATGCAAAGTATACGAAGTGGCTAACAAAATATTTCGTTTGAAAATGTTTCAGCCCCAACACAAAGGACGCTACATTCTCGAATATGTTTGCAAGCAGCTCAATATCATGGAGACGGACTATTTCGGACTTCGATACGTGGACCAGTGCAGACAACGAGTACGTATTCCATGTTCTATATTTATTATTTGTTGCGTTTGGTGTAGGTCGAGGTGAGTGCACCTGATTCTTTTATAGTCTTGCCGGAGCCAGTGGCTTCCATCCTGGCTGTGCAGGCTTACGCGAGGCGAACAATATAGCACGAGATACTAAAGTATGTAGCTGTGTACGAAGAAGAGACCAGCAACGTAAGCTCTGAGGGCGGCCAGTACGTGGTAGGAGTCAAGTGCTCACTGTCTCCAGCGTCTACAATACCAGACTTATATTTATTCTTTAACACACATATATGTCCCAGTCATTGTCCACGTGGATGAATTAGATCCAAATATGGTCGCCATATAAATGAAGAAATAATTTTTTTTTTTAAATATAAATTGTTCGAATGTAGATCTGCACCGACAGAGTCTGTTGTCTGTTAACCAATCCATTGTTAATGACGGCGAAATAGATATTTATTCAAGTTTTGTACAAAATTAATTTTCCAAAATACAGATGGCAATTTGTAATTTTTTCTTATTACTCGTGAAAATTCGTTGTTCCTGGTAATATTTTTTGGTGTCCCAATCAATGACCATGTAGATGACTTAGATGACTTAGATTCAAATATCATCGGCATCCGAATGACAAAAGAATTTTGAACACTTTAAAAAAATGTTATGTAGATCGTCAATTTTTTTATTATTATTATCTTTTTAACTCGTGGAAATTCGTTGTTCCCGGCAATTTTCTTGTTCGCTAATCGCCTTCAACTTGAAGCCTCAATTACCGAGACGTTGAATGCAACATGACCCTCGCGAGGAATTAATTTCACCCTCTCGTGGAGAATTTCCCAGTGAGACTAACACGATTTTAACAAAAATAAGTCGCCAGACCGCTCGAGCATTTCCAGTGCCTTTGGTACGTACTCGACGAGGAATTTCCGGAGGCAACGGCGGCGACGGCGGCAGAAACACACATATTTTTTTCGTGAACGCCCAGGGTGGAAGCGTAATTCCACAACGAAATCTGGGTGAAGAGAGCACTGGAAATTCCCGAGTGGGGAACGGTGTGTAATAAGGCGACTTTTTTCCGGCTGCAGCGCCCGCCGAGTGTTGATGCGGATGTGGAACCAGCTACTGTGTGCTACATACATGCAGCCGCTGCACGGCCGCTTTGCTTTTCCGTGCCCAAAGAGCCCAAAGTCTTTTCAACTCGGTCACCGATAAATTTCGCAAGAGCGACGTCTTTATAATGACTCGAGTAGTCGAGTGCGAGGTTGACACTCCACCCTCAGCATCCGCGAGGCTCCGAATGAAACGCCTGTTTTATCTCTCGTTTCGGTGTCGCCACACACCAACGAACACGCGAAAAGTTCTCGTGTAACGCGTTTATCTCGAAACGCGATATAAATATCGCGAGCCCCGCGTTGTCGCCCCGTTTTATTCGTCCTGCGAGAGAGGCCGAGGCATTTGGACTGGGATCAAATATACGGACGAGGAACTTGTTGTCGGTTTAGTTTGGAAAATCGACGTAAGAAAAGAACGTCGTGGGCGCCGCGGAGTCCGGCGCGTAGTTGGTCACTTGCAAAAAAGTTCGTAGCTTACAGGGATTTTCGTGGGGAGATATACGACGCGAGGGCGATAGGTCAGAAGTCGGTATTTCGAAAGGAAAAAGGTTGGGAGGTTGATTTTAGCTTCTTTGGATTCGATGCCAGACCTACGAATTCGAAAAAAAAAGTAGGTTGATAAAAAGGGTTTTACACTGGTAAAAACCAGTATTTTTGGGGATAGATTATGCGACTTGAGAATTCTGGTATAGGTCAAAAGTCCAGATTTTTAAAAGAAAGTTTTCGTGAGGACGATTTTGGCGTTTTTTGGTCCATAGCCGGATTTATCAATTCTGACAAAACAAAACATCAAAAAAATTATTTATTTCAATAGCAAGTAAAACAGGGTTGTAACCATTGTTTTTGGGGGTAAAATATGCGGCTTGAGAGCGACAATATAGGTCAAAAGTCGACATTTTGAAAAGAACATTGTCGTGATGTCGATTTTGGCGTTTTTTGGTCCGTGGCCGGATTTATGAATTCAGCCAAAAGAAAACATAACATCTTTTTTTTTTCAAAATCAAGTAAAAAAGGTAACTAGCGTTACTAGCGTTTTAGCGTTGTAACTAGCGTTTTTAGGGGTAGAACGTGCGACTTGAGAACGATGATATAGGTCAAAAGACGAAATTTTGAAAACAACATTTTTGTGATGTCGATTTTGGCGTTTTTTGGTCCGTAGCCGGATTTATGAATTCTGCCAAAATAAAACATAACATTTTTTTTTTTTTTTTTTTTTCAAAATCAAGTAAAAAAGTTTGTAACCAGTGTTTTTGGGGGTACAATATGCGACTTGAGAACGATGACATAGCTTAAAATTCAGTATCTTGAAATAAAAGTATCGAGGCTCCGATTGTGCCATTTTCGGTCCCAAAAGCCAGATGAACGAATGTCAGAAATTTTAACGGGCTCAGCTCACGGTGTCGCCAAGTAAGCGTCAGATTTTCCGCCACTTTTCCCACGCGAAAGCTCGGCCGTCGTGGAGGGGCTTAGCGCTCGAGACTTCCGCTATCCGGTGGTCGGAAGGTGGACTCGGTGGGTCGCTCGCGGTCTTTGGCTCTCTGCACAGACCCAACACACATAGCACACGTACAGAGCCGTATAGTATCGTTACACCTATATGGGGAAAACACCTATGGGTGTATCGCGTAGGGGGTAACCATTCACGGTTGGCGGGGTTAGCAGCCAAAGAAAATCGATACCTGCAGCCAAAGCTCTGATCTCTCCGTCCTCCTCTCTCTCTGCGCTCGTCCACACGTTGCTATATAGCTGTAAGTTCTCTCTCGGTTCTCTGGGCTAACTCGGAGAAAGCCCCGAGAGCCACACAGCAGCGGCGGCAGAAGCTTTTTATATCTCGCCTCACTCGCTGTGCCTGTTTCGGTGTATTTCTTTCCCACTGTTTCCATCCCACTCGGCCCCGGGATTCTTAAATATTTCATTTTATCACCGTGCGCCCCGTAAATTTATTTTCCACCCCGTCGCAACGTACGCCGGGCATCACACACGATACGCGAGATACATAGGAAAGAAACGAGCACTATTTTCGTCCTTGGCTTTCCTTCCGTCGTTTCCACTAACGCGCGGGTGTATTGCCTCGTGTATGGTTTTCCCATTTCCTCGCTGAACGTAAGATCTCTGCCAGCGACATAAAACAAACTTTAGAGCCTACTAGGGTATATCACACACGCTGACGCGCGTGCCTGCAAAAACTCTTCCCGAAAATCGACTTCACAGATATTTTTTCCAAAATATCGACTTCTAACCTATACCATTGTTCTCAAGTCGCATATTCTACCCCTAAAAACACTGGTTACTAACCTCTTTTAATCGATTTTGAAAAAAATATTTTTTTGGCGACGAAAAAAATATTTTTTCTGTCAGAATTCGTAGATCTGGCTCCGGACCGAAAATCGACCCCAATTTTTTTTCTTTTCAAAATATCGACTTTTAACCTATACCATCATTCTCAACTCGTATATTCTACCCCCGAAAACACTTGTTATTAACCTTTTTTAATCGATTTTGAAAAAAATATTTTTTTGGCGACGAAAAAAATATTTTTTCTGTCAGAATTCGTAGATCTGGCTCCGGACCGAAAATCGACCCCAATTTTTTTTCTTTTCAAAATATCGACTTTTAACCTATACCATCATTCTCAAGTCGTATATTCTACCCCTGAAAACACTGGTTATTAACCTTTTTTAATCGATTTTGAAAAAAATATTTTTTTGGCGACGAAAAAAATATTTTTTCTGTCAGAATTCGTAGATCTGGCTCCGGACCGAAAATCGACCCCATTTTTTTTTCTTTTCAAAATATCGACTTTTAACCTATACCATCATTCTCAAGTCGTATATTCTACCCCTGAAAACACTGGTTATTAACCTTTTTTAATCGATTTTGAAAAAAATATTTTTTTGGCGACGAAAAAAATATTTTTTCTGTCAGAATTCGTAGATCTGGCTCCGGACCGAAAATCGACCCCATTTTTTTTTCTTTTCAAAATATCGACTTTTAACCTATACCATCATTCTCAAGTCGTATATTCTACCCCTGAAAACACTGGTTATTAACCTTTTTTAATCGATTTTGAAAAAAATATTTTTTTGGCGACGAAAAAAATATTTTTTCTGTCAGAATTCGTAGATCTGGCTCCGGACCGAAAATCGACCCCAATTTTTTTTCTTTTCAAAATATCGACTTTTAACCTATACCATCATTCTCAAGTCGTATATTCTACCCCTGAAAACACTGGTTATTAACCTTTTTTAATCGATTTTGAAAAAAATATTTTTTTGGCGACGAAAAAAATATTTTTTTTGTCAGAAATCGTAGATCCGGCTCCGGACCGAAAATCGAACCCAATTTTTTTTCTTTTCAAAATATCGACTTTTAACCTATACCATCGTTCTCAAGTCGTATATTCTACCCCCGAAAACACTGGTTATTAACCTTTTTTAATCGATTTTGAAAAAAATATTTTTTTGGCGACGTTTTTTCTGCCAGAAGTCGTAGATCCGGCTCCGGACCGAAAATCGTCAAAATCGAACCCAAATTTTTTTTTTTTTTTCAAATTTCACCTATAATAGGCTAATTAATTTTGTGCTGTGTTTGTGCTTTTGGGCCAACCAATCACAGCTCAAATATTTTGCGTATACTCATGAACTTTTTTTAAATGAGAGATTTTGTTCGACCCCCTGCGGTTTTTGGTTTCATATGGCAGGCAATACCGGTGCTAGCTGGATCAAGTTCTATTCGAAATTTGAGCCATTTGCCTACAAGCAGAACCGAATTTCTAAAATAAAATAAAATGATATACATGCAGTTAAACTTAAAAAAAAAATCAGATGTTTGTATTAACCCAATTAGCCCCGGTCACCACTATATTAAATGTGTACTTCATTTATAGCGCGGCTGTACATAAAATAACGTTATTGTTTTTTTTGCAGCATTGGCTGGACCTGGCGAAGACGGCAATCAAGCAGGTGAAAGGTGCGTTATACGTTCAATACAATTTTTTATTCAGAATCAAAACGACATCCTGTTTCGTTAAAAAAGATTTCAAATAAAAGTGACACGATAAATACCATCGCAATTATTATTTCGTGTACACAGATCGGTCAGTCGAAAACGCGATTTCAAATAAAAGTGATACGGCATCAAATTCAATCGCAGCTATTATTTCGTTTGTACAGAATCGTTATAACCAGAAACGAAATCGAGTCGCAAAAAAAAACGATGAAAAAAATCACTGAAATAGCCAAAATTGTATCGCTGAGAGTTCCGTGTTTTTATTTTGTTTCGTAATTATTACTGGAAATTGGAAATTACGCGAGGGTTCTGCCAATAACTGTGTCGCGCTTCGATCGCGGAGACCCATAACAATGTCGTTAATACCATCTGCCCGGGCCACGATAGCTTATAATTGACATTCCAATCGAGTCCCTGGAATATCTGTTGGCTATAACACGGTTCTCGCATCCGGATGTGAATCCCATATCCCTCGTAAACCCTCCTCGGATGTGGTGGATATCGCGAGTCGCGGATACGCCTGTTGCCGGTGGAAATGATCAATCTCGTATAAAATTGTGTCACGCGCGAGAGCGCGCGATATCTGTGCATCCTTCGCACTCGAATCCCACCGCCGCACGACGGGAGAGTCTCTCACCGCGACTCCGTCGCCTCTGTGTGTGTTGCAGACATGGACACGATACTGTTTAGCTTTCGCGTGAAATTCTACCCGCCGGATCCCCTGCGACTCAAGGAGGAGATCACCAGGTATCAGATTTACCAGCAATTGAAGAGGGATCTCCTGCACGGTCGTCTGTACTGCAGTCCCGGCGAGGCTGCGCTACTGGCGGCCTGCATCGTTCACAGTAAGACGACAGTTCTGTCGAGATCATTAATCACATTGTAAATGACATTAAAATCGATTTTATTAACCAAAATATACAAATATAGGTCATTTCCATTTTTATGCAAACATTTTTATTCGGAAATGATTAAAAATACACCAAAATAATTGTTATTTTTATTCGAAAGTGATAAAAAATATACAAATATAATTTTCATTTTTATTCGAAATGATTCAAATACTCGATTGAATAGTAAATGAAATGATCTTACATGTTTTTTGTCGACTGAAAGATACAGATATCATTGTCATAAACATCCAGTTTTCATATTTATTAGAAAAATATTTATTCCATTAAATTATAAATAAAATGATATTAATTCTTTTTTCTTTATTATTTGATCATGTTTTTCTTTTTTTTTTTCTAATTCTAATTTGCATTATTATTTATTTCAGGCGAGCTTGGCGAATACGATCCCGAGATCCACGAGGGGAACTATATATCGGAGCACAAACTGCTGCTCAAGCAGACGGAGGCGATCGAGGAGAAGGCGATGGAGTTGCATCAGACACAGCTAAAGGGTTTCACGCCCGAGCAGGCGGAGACGCACTTTCTTAGGTTGGCATCGCAGCTCGACACTTACGCGGTCGATCCTCATCCCGTCAAGGTGAATTTTCAATCACTCGCGAAAGTCCCGCCGGCGCGGCTTGATGAACCCAAACTCGCGTCTACCGACACGTACGTGAATTATATACGCCCCGAGTTTCCTGATTCATGGCTGCGTTGCTGATGTCCTGTGGCTGCAAGATAAATCGAGCCGATACTCCCGCTTGGCAGTATCGAACCAACCGCACCAATTTATATTCCATACCCAGTCGAGTTCCCGACCCAGTTTCGAGCCTGCCCCCCGCCCGCCCGCGCCCGAGTTGCCCGCAAACTTTTCGACTGATCGACGAAATTCACCCGCCCCGCGTCGGCCCCTCGCCGCGTCGGCCCTTCATATTTTATTCCCGTCCACCTCCGAGCAACTTGCTCGCACTTTGCTCCGAGCATCCCGCAATAGGATCCTTTGAAAAATTAACGGGCGCGAGAGTGAAGTGAAGCAGTGAAAAACGAAAACGTTTATTTCCAAGGTTTTAAAGACCCGACGATGACGGTAACGCTGTAAATTGCATTGAGGCTTTTTATCACGGAGAATAAATGTAAACATTAATCTTAGAGTTTTGCACCCAAAAAAAATGATAACTAATTTTTCACTGCTTTTGCATCTTCCGAAACGTTTTCAATCAACACATTCGTAACACAAAATCGATCTTGCACCTCTGAATGAAAGTAAGAAAAAAACAAGAAGAAAAGAAAATATGTTAACTATGTTTCTTAACAGCTATTCACGAAAACAAGACAACAAAATTCCATCGCTTTCGCATCATCCAAAACGTTTTCAATCAATACACTCACAACACAAAATTGTTCTTCCGTTTCTATATGAGACCGAAAAAAACAGCAATAGAAAATATTCTAATAATATTTCTCGTCAGTTTTTCCACGAAGAGAAGAAAAAAAAAGTAATAAACGATCTTCACCCGCTTTTGCATCTTCCGCAAAGCGTTTTCAGTCAACACATCCAGAACACAATAACCCTCACAGCGTCTAACGCAAAAGCGCTCTCGCGTCTCTGAATGAGAGTCGAAGAAAAGCGAGAAGAAGAAGAGGAGAGAGAAAAAAGCGAGGAAAAATTCTAATAATATTTCTCACCAGCAGTAGACTCGTCCGAGATTTTTATTGTTCGAGATAGATTGCTCCGCGCGTTATGTACCCGCGATTCTTTTCACCGGAGAAAATTGCAGCGGGATGAAAATTCCGCTCGTCGCTAGCACCAGCAGCAGCTTCGACCTCCTAGTTCTTCGCTCTCGAACGCCCCGCTGTCCTGTCTATTATTTGCCGGGGATGTTTTTTGCCTCCCCTGAATTTCGCTTCGAGCGCAGCTCCGGGGGCGGCGAATTTCCGCCCGAGCCTCGGCAGCGGCTAACCCTGTCACTCCCCGCGTTTCCCCGCGTCCCTAGATCTAATGTCAGGGTTGCGTGACTCTGTTCTGTGGGCCACCAAGCCGTGGATTTCATGGCAGGGGCCGCCCGTGGGGGGTCATAGCCGCTAGCAGGAGAGCTATTTCCGTTCGTGACGTTAATGGCGCGGTGTTACTTCCGCCTGTACGTTTTATCACATTCACTGGCGAGAGGGAGAGAGAGAGAGAGAGAGAGAAAGGCAGAGGCCGCTGGCACAACAGCGGCTTCCACTCCGAGCACGCAATAAAATTATATCTGTATACACAGAGGGAGGATACACCGCCCGTTTGGTACATTACTGGAACTCGTGTGTCCCTTTTACATGAGTGACACATATCGAACATACATACCTGTTTGGAGGACACGCACCGCATTGCAGGATATGGAGCAAACTCGTCGTGCATTGGCCGACGTGTATATTGGTTCTTTTTTAACCCTGGGAATTCGTGAATTCCAATCCTGTGTAGTTTTTTTTACTGGGATCTCGTGTATCTCCTCGGGTATTTTCAAAAATGAATTTCTCGCTGCGTCTGCTTTTGACACGAACCCGTCAATCGGATCTGTGAATTCTGAAATAAAAATGGTGAAAAAAAGCACATTTGTTAAATGAAATAAAAAAGAGTTTTCAGTTTTCGTTCATAAAAAAAACAGATTTGTTAAATGAAATAAAAAGGGTTTTCTGTTTTCGTTCATGAGGACGACTCACCCGTTTGGTGCATTACTAGGATTTGTGTGTTCCTTTTACATGAGTGACACATATCAGAAATATCTATTCAGAGGGCATGCGCTGCATTGCAAGATATGGAGCAAACCAGTCATTCATTAGACGACGTGTACATTGGTTCTTTTTTAACCCTGTGAATTTGTGAATTTCAATCCTGCGCAGTTTTTTACTGGGATCTCATGTATCTCCTCGGGTATTTCCAAAAATGAATTTTTCGCTGTGTCTGCTTTTGACACAAACCCCGCAGCCGAATCTGTGAATTCTGAAATAAAAATGTTGGAAAAAAACATTTGTTAAATGAAATAAAAAAGGGTTTTGCGTTTCCGTTCGTGAGGACGATACACCCGTTTGGTGCATTACTAGGATTTGTGCGTCCCTTTTACATGAGTGACACATATCAGAAATTCCTATTCAGGGGGCACGCGCTGCATTGCAGGATATGGAGCAAACCGGTCATTCATTAGACGACGTGTACATTCATTTTTCTTCAACACTGCGAACGGGCGATGAATGCCACCCCCGTCCATGTGATTTTTTTTCGCCGGGAACTCGTATAATCTCCTTGGTTCAGGCTCCCTTTCGCGGGTCGTTCCGCACAGAGAAACTGCGATAGAAAAGGCGATAAGCCCGCGCGGTAGTTAGCGGACTTTTTGTACTCGATGCTATTCATTCGGGGATTATTTTTTGGTAATCTCTCGCTTGTCTTGTTTACATAACGATTTTTTTTTTTTCGCGAGCTCGGAGTCCATTATTTTCGACTTTCCGCGCGCCCGGTGCATCGCTGGACAAAAATGTGGGACGCGAAAAAGTTGTGCGAGTATCCAATTGGGACGCTACGATAAATGTATATTTTTGTAGAGACTACGAACGTTAAAGTTTTGACTAATTATTTATATTTTTGTAGAGATTACGAACATTAAAGTTTTGTCTAATTATTTATATTCTTGTAGAGTTTACGAACGTTAAAATTTTGTCTAATTATTGCTCACGTTTCATCGAACTTTTTATTCCCAGACATTAAATACTGAATAGCAAATTCTTTTCTATTTTACCGCATCGAAAAATGGGGTTTTGACTTGTCACTAATTCGGTGGAAAAAAGATGAATTTTTACAGCACAAGAATTGGTCTACATAGTACAATAACAAGAACATTTATTTTCGTTGTAGGACCACAAGGGCACTCAACTTTACCTCGGCATAAACCACTGCGGGATCCTCACATTCCAAGGCTCGCGACAGACGAATCATTTCCGCTGGTCGGAGGTGCAGAAGATCAACTACGAGGGCAAGATGTTCATCGTGCATCTGACGATAAACGAGGTGAGGATTCCATCCGACCCGCGCGTCAGCGTCCGAAGCCTCTCTCATTTCGTATTCTCGCGCTCGTCCTCCCCGGGACTCGTACGTGGCGTCGCATCGCGGATCAAACTGGGATAATCGATTCTGCACGCTCGGTGGCATCTAGAGCGCCCGGCGCCCGACGTCGGGTTTCTTACCCTCTTGACTTTCTTTTATATCGATTCATCGAAAGCTCGTTTGGGCGGGTTCGCTCGTGCGCCACAAAAAGAGATGTCTGATTCAATAACAATTCCGTCGTAACTTGCGCCGGCAAAAACATTGCGAGACAAAGTAAAACCGAATTTGTGCAACTAAATCGGCGTTTTGCCGGCGAACTAAATATCTGCTTGGCCGGAACGAAATCCTCGGTCGGCCATCTGTAAATATTCAGTCGAAATAACGGTCAATTGGTTCGATAAACTAAATATTGACTTCAATCAGACATATATTTGCGTCGTCTCCCGCGCCACAGAAACAGTCGATGCAATTGCATTTTCATCTAGCTTATTTTGTGCCTTTGACTCCTCTATTAATTTTCGCAAATTAATATTAATATTGAAACGATAATTACTAAAATTACACATCATATTCCTTTGAATATTCCTTTGATCTTATTACGCTTGCAAGAATCGGAGAAATCGATGACACAAAACATAGATGTGCAGCCGAATGTTATTGAATCAACTGTCTGTTTTAGTGTGACATAGAAATGCAGGGGGGGAAAAAAACGTGAGCGACTGTTTCGACGAAACAGAACGTTACGAGGCGCTATAGACGAGTGTTTGGAGTCTCAGTGATCGGCCATTTGCACCAGTGACCGACAGTCGCGTTATTTCACTGTTCGTCTGTCTACAGTCGAAGCTCGCGCCGACGATCACCGGTTGCACGGCCGACGACTGTGTGACGTCCGTCGCCCGACGTCTATAGCTCTAAGGCTGCGACCGAGTCTTGGGGATCGCGAGTGATCGATACATCGACCTCGCGCTGACCGCGACGGAAGCTGACTTACTTACAGGATTACAAATTCCTGAGCTTACCGCGACTCCCGTGGCCTCTCCGCCTCCGAACGACGGACAGACCGACTGCAGTTGCACTCGAGCCGGTGCGCTCGTCAAATCGTCGCTCTGTCTCGTTCGATCCGCGTCGCGTGTGCATTAATAGCTTCACCGGTTTTCTCCTCGTTTCATTCGCTTTTGTTTTGCTTATTGATTTACTTATTTGCATAAATAAATAAATAAACAAATAAACAGCTCCACCGATTTCCTCCGTGCCGCGTTTGTCATAATTTTGTTTATCGATTTATTCATTTGCATAGATAAATAAATAAATAGCTTCACCGGTTTTCTCCTCGTTTCGATTGTCGTAATGTCACTTTAATTATTTATTCATCTATACGAATAAGTAGAAAAAATTCTTTGTCGGGTTTCTTCGCCCTCCGACTGTTGTAATGTTACCGTCGATTAATTCTGCAATTTTCCCTGACGCGTTCCCCCCAGGATCTGAGGACTAAGGTGAGTCGTTTGCCTGCTCTCGCATGCCCTCCACGACTTCTACTTATATGCGATTATAGATCAGTGAGAAATTTTGTCGGGCCAGCTAAGTTCTTTAGAGCACCATATACTCAGTATTCAGCGCAGACTTGACGTAATAGAAGTTGCAGTCGCATACAAACCATTCACTCTCAGTGTTGCAGTCACTATTTAGTCTGTAGTTCAGCCCGTTGGTCCTTTCACAGTCGGTGGAAAGTCGTCGTTTCAACTATACAGAAACTGCTTTCCTAGTCAAGTTAGCTTTTCACAACTTTATCCCATTGAGGGTCAAGAAATTCGCGGTTCGAGAAATTCCTCTTTCACATTTAAAAATTCTAAAGAGCCTACAAAAATCGTTTCACGTTATAAAGAATTCACCTGTCTTCAAACGTAAATATGTTTTTTATGTGAACGAGTAATCGAGATAAAAATTAACGGAAAGGCCCAAAAATTCCACCGACCTCGACAGAGCGAACGAAAAATAAAATACATCATTTTCATGATCATAATCGTTATTACTATGTGTGTACTAGTGGGTCAGTTATTAGGTCGGAAAGAGTGTTTGGTATCCCGAATTTTCAGAAAAAACACACCGTCGGCTTTAAGTGCCCGACCGGATCGAACTGTCGTCACGTGTGGAGATGCGCCATCGAGCAGATGCTGTTTTTCACGTGAGTACGGTGTATAGCGGCTGTTATTTTTTTTTGTTTCGATAAATAGAAGTAATCTAGAGTAGAAGCAGAAGTCTCCGCGTGTCTCGGATATTGGTGAGTAACGAGACACAGGAGAGGCGCGCGTTCCCGTGACATAGTCGGACGGTCGAGCTCCCGCGTTCCCGGATATCGGTTTCGCTGGTTTCCACTCCAGGAGATAGAGAGAAACACGTGAGGGCGGCGTGCGTGGGTGTGTGTGCGCCCGCGATTAATTGGATATCGAACGGAGGTTCGTGCACGCGATAGTCGCGAATCTGACCCTTTCGCGCCGTTTGTCTCCGTGTAATTGAGTCTGCGCGAGAAATGTATTTCATCTTCACGCGTTGAACATGTTTTCGGAATATTTCACAATTGCTTTTTTAGTAGTTGACCATCCGATAAAAACCTGGAAAAAAGTAAAGCATTTTAGAGACAATAGAAACATTAATTTCTAATAATAATAATAGTAAAAAGAATAATAACAAAATATTTTTTTATAAATGATAAAAAATCAGAAAATATTGGAAAATAAATATGTAGACTTTTTTCTCTATTCAAAAACTATTATTTTTTTATCGATTTTCTCTCACTTGAAAAATTACTGAAACTCCAATCGTATTAATTTTTTTTCCAACGCTTTTACACGCGAAAAATTCGTAAATTAATTTCGCTCGCGTCGACGCACCGGGAATAATATATCACGCTCGATTTGGGCAAGACTAATAATTGCTCTATCGTCGGAGCTCAAACGCGCGCGCTTCGTTCACTTTTGCACCCGAAACTCGGCAAACCGTTGGAGTCTACATCGAGACGTGGCGGAAAGAAGATTCGATTTATTCGCCGAACGCCCTCGGGGAACGAGCCTACACACGTACTACAAACACACATAGATATACACGATCTATGCATCGCAATGTAATCCGGAGAGGAGAAATCGAGAGAGCGGCCGCTCGTGTATATATATTCCGAGCGATTCCCCGGCCGGCTGTTGGAACACGAGAGAGCTCGACCTCCGAATATTTCATTAGGGTTCGACGCTCGAACCGGTCCCCGATCACTTTACCTCCCGTGCCTGCACCACTCGATAATTCAGTAATGCGTATCCGTACAAAAAAAGAGAAACACGTAGAGGCTGCAATGAAGTAGACGAAATATGTTAGGAGAGACGTAGATTTTTCATATCACATCGAATTGTTATTGTAATGTGTACGCCGGGGGATTTAAAGTACGAATAAAATATTGACGTTCGTTCACATATAAATGTGTTTCACGTCCCGAGCTTGCGACGTTCGGCACATGAATCGCGAGCAGCCCCGCGTAAAAAAAATTGTATGGATTGAGTATTTCTGTAGTATGAACCGTCCACGTATCCAAAGTATGTCGTATTTGACTCAAAAATACTCATTCCATACTCAAAAAAATTGAATCCTCAATCACAGGAATATGATTTTAGGGTACAATTTGTGACTTGTAATGGAAATCTGCGAGGTCAAAAAATGAAAATTTCCAGAAATCTACAATTGACGAATCGTCTATCCTAAGTTTTGGAACATTTTCAGTTTTTGACCTCAGATTTCCATTACAAATCGCAAATTGTACCCTAAAAACACATTCCTATGATTGAGGATTTAATTTTTTTGAGTATGAAATTAGTATTTTTCAGTCCAATACGACATACATACTTTGAATACTACAGAAACTCTTACTACAGAAATACTCTTTTCATACAATTTTTTTTGCGCCGGGCGCCATCTGTTTTTCCGGCTCGACGCCATTTTCAGTCGCCTTTTCGCGTTTCCACGCGCGGGGCGGACACTGGATAAGAAAAAAACAAATACCTAATGTCGAGTGTGTTGTACATCTCGAAGGACGCGACGACCTTCGCGAATTTGACCCACCCGAAAGTGAGTCAAGAACAAACCGACTCGGAATATCCAACGTCATAATTTTCGCACCGTACTTTGTTCTTGGTTATGTTATTCAAACAGCGACGTGTTCGGGGCTGCTCGATGAAGCTTTATTAAAAGAGCCGCGATTTCCGCGGATCGTTTTACGATAACAATCGGACGAGATTGGAGTTTATGTCTGAGACACCGCTTCCATTTTACCGTAGCCGAGTTGCCCTTCGTGATGTTTGACCCAAATTTATAGGACACGTTTACGGCCGGCTGTGGCTATGTCGCCCACACCATGACACCCACCGACGTTTTTTACGACGTACTTTTTACGTCCAGAATCCCGTATTTTTTCGTTCTTTTTTTTTTGTGAAAAAAAAAAAAAAAACAGAAATATCTTTACGATTCTGCCCACCTGCTGTGACGGTACATTTCGCGAATCTGCCCCACAAATGTCAGCGAAATATCTCGGGATCTGCTCCGGCGGTGAGTGATGATGGAAACGCGTCGGGGTTACGTATATCGATCTGTCGTAACTCAATAATGAAAACAGATACGCGGACTTCAACTTTGCGTCGTCCTTATCGCGAAATTACCGGCAATTACATCGTTTCAACGAGGTTATCGAAGGGTCACGCGCCTCGCTCGTTGAATAAGTTATAAACGGCGTGAATTATCGTCACGAAAACTCACAGGGGGCGCTGCATACCGAAAGGCAAAAAAAAAAAAACAAAAAAGAGTGAGCAAAAAGTTATTTTATTTTGTCTTCCTCGATACTTCTATTCGTCCCAACCACAAAATAAAAATTCACTTTCACGCTGCGTGTTAATTCACGCCCGAAATAACAGCAAAGTGGCCTTTTTACTTAATTCGCGAATTCAAATAAATCTTCGTCCCCCGTGTGTGTTCATTTCTCTCTCGGCGCGCATAGCCCAGATATGTCTTCATCACTGCGACTCGGAAAATTACCTGTTGAGAGTAGCAAAAGGAGGAACAGGACAGGAGGGAGAGGGGACGACATCTGTCTCGCGCATCGTAGCCAAAGCAGCAAAACAATAATTTTACCTTGTCTATTTCGATAAATCTGTTCGCCCCAAGTACAAAAGCAAAATTTCCTCTCGCGCTGCGAGTCAATTCACGCCCGAAATAACAGCAAAGTGTCCCTTCTGTTTAATTCATTAATTCAAATAAATCTCTCTTCCCCCCTGTGTGTATTTATTCCTCTCTCGGCGCGCATACGACAGATGTGTCTTCATCAGTGAGACCCGGAAAATTACCTGTTGAGAATAGGAGAAGGAGGAATCGGAAAAAAGATAGAGAGAGAGAGAGAGAGAGAGAGCGCGCGACGACAGAGGGCGCGCGCGTCGGAGCTAAAGCAGCGAGCGCATTGTTATACACGCTGGATGAGAGAGCAGCCACGGCTATGGTTTGGCTGTCATCCAAACAATAAAGTCGACGGGGGTGCACTTGAGCGTCGAAAGTGGGTGTGCAACGAGAGGAGGGAGGAGCGGGCAGTGCGTGAGTGCGAGAGAGACGGAGATAAGGCTGAGGGAGCTCGCGCGCGGCTTTCCGTCTCCCTCGCTCGTCATCTCGCGTTCTTCTCGCTCCATCGCCTCATTTTCGCGCGCGCACCGAGCGCCGTTGTATCCCGCGCGACGGAAACCTCACTTCCCCTCTGCATCGCTCTCCGCGTGTTCCATTTCTCCACGTTTTTTTTCCCAGCACCCTCGCGCTTCCTATTTCTCGGTGGGCTCGGGCGCGGCGCAAACGGGAACGAAGTTGCGGAGCGCGAAGCGGCGAGGAGGAAGGAAAGTGTCGCGGGTACAATCCAGGCGATGTGTGCGAGCGCAGAGCACGAAACGCGAGCCCATTAATCTCGACATCCCTCGGGTTCCCTCGGGCCAATCGCCGCGCTTTTTGTCGCGCTTTCCCATCGCGACGCATAACCCGAAACACGCGATCTACATACCGGGAGACGACGACGCTTGTGCCTGTGAAGCGCGCTCGCGGCCATTTTTCTTCGCTCGAATTGCGTATTGTATTTTTATTTCGTTCCGGCGCCACGTGCGCGCTCGATGCGACTTTTCGTTGATTGTCCGACGGATGGAAGAGACGTGGAAAAAGACGTGTATATCAGTTTTGACGTGGGTTTTTCTTTTTGAAATTTCGAGCGTGATAATGCGAATGTTCATTTTTTTCGAGGGATTCGACGAGGACGAAACGTCGACGCGAAACAGATGGAAAAAAACAGCGAGGAGTAGATTGGCGGGAATCAATACGAAATTTATCGTTTGACAATCAATTCTGGCAGCGCTGCCCTCGGGGGATTTTCAGGCGGCAGTGTAAACGTTGCTATTTGATGTCATATTTTTCCGCTCCGCTTTCGCTCATATAATGTCGATATTTAACTTCCGGACGATTTTTCTATTTTTAACCCCGATTTTTGGTCAGAAGTCGACTTTGGCAAACTGAGAATTTAATTTCCGATTGATATTTTGGTATTATATTTTTTGTTGGTGGATGATGAAAACGCGGGTTTTATTAAGTTTGTCGTAAGTTTGATAAATTAAGTTAAGAATCCATATTGAATGCTAATAATTCATTAGCATTGAATAGGGGCCCGCAATTTAATAATTTCTCAGCGATAAATTAAACAACGCTGAAAAACATGTATAAATATCAGGAATAATAGGTGTTAACTCATGAATAATTTGTGCGGCGGACGAATTAACGCGATTAATTAGTACTCGGGCGAAATCGGCGGCACCGCAAAAATTGGGTTTGTATCGACCACTGACCCTCATTACCCCGACCGCCCCTCAAAGCCCGATGAATTATGTACATATAAATGCACAGCTGTATTATACTTGCATTTATTTAGTTTTAAATATCACGAAGGAATTATTATTTTTTTTTTTTCACCCACAAATATTACGTACAAAAAATTTTCATTTGCAAATATCACGAACAAAAAAGTTCCTTTTACAAATATCACGAACAAAAAAGTTCCTTTTACAAATATTACGAACAAAAATGTTTTTATTTAGAAATACCTCGACATTTTCTTTTAAATTTATATAAATATGAATAAAAAAAACGTTAAATTTATAAATATCTCGAAATTTTCTTTTTAATTTATATAAAAATGAACGAAAAATTTGGTAAATTTATAAATATCTCGAAATTTTCTTTTTCATTTATATAAAAATGAACGAAAAATTCGTTAAATTTATAAATATCACGAATTTTTCTTTTTAATTTATATAAAAATGAACAAAAAAGAAACGTTAAATTTATAATGATCACGAACAACCATGTAACAGACGTTAACCCTCGAATAACACTTATGCGGCGCACGAATTAACGCGATTAATTACACGCCCGAGTGAATTCGACAGCCCCGCGAAAATTGAGTCTGTATCGACCGAGCGACCCGCATTGCCCCCGTCCGCCCTCTGCGCGCCCGATGAAGTACGTACTGATAACTGCAACAGCATAGCTATATACTTACGCCCGTCAAAACTGAGCGCTCTCGACACACATGCACACGCCCTTCGGCCCACGTTGTGCCGCGAGGGCGGGCGGAATTTATGGCTCGCATAAATATTCGCGTCGCGCGACCGCGCATACGTAACGTCGCTCGACGTGTGTGTATTTTTATTTTTTATTTTCCGCTGTTTTTTTTCTACTTTCATCTCAGCGAGCGAGCAGCGCGTTGACTGGGTTATTCTCCGTCGAATATGTGTATGCACGCACGCAGCCTGTCCACCCTCATCCCTCGCGTCGTTACCCCGTTTGCACTTGAAACAACAAATTGGAAATTACTCTATCAGCGATGGCGAGGCGGAAAAAAAGAATAATGATAATAACGCGGCTCTAAAGTGCACTCGTCCCGCGCCAAATCGCTCGCTCTATTTCGTCGAAATTTCCGCGCGTGCACGTGTTTCCGGTCGTTGGAATTGATCGTTTCGCCGGGAGGACGGATAAATCTCCCCGATTCGTTGGGGGCGACGAAATTCAATTTTCCCGTGACACGTATCCTCGCTGAAATATTAAACGCGGTTTATCGAAGATTTAACCGCAAAACGATATTCGAATATTCATCGTATTTTCGCCTGAATGCGACAGCATTTTTTTTCTTCTTTTTTTGTATATAATTGACATGAAAGTTTTTTAATTTATATTTATCACATTTTTTATTGCTGTGGATATCAGAATTTTGGGGGTTTCTCCTGGTCCGATGTGTCCAGGAAAAATTAATGTGCGGCGCAGATAACAAAATTAGATGACTTTTGCGCCCGGTTACCGTCTGACGTTTCCTTTAAAAAAAAAAAAAAAAAAATCTCCGAGAGTTAAGGGTTGGATGCCCGAAAGTTAGCGAAGAAACTCGTGAGCAGTGGTTAACTAATTTTCTCTCGTTTTTTTCTTTTTCCATCTCCTGCAGTTTACCCAGAGCCTCGGACGCACCGGTCGTGAGCGGCGGGTCGATTTTTTCGTGGGGCACGAAGTTTAAGTACACGGGCCGAACGGAGCGGGAGGTGCTCGAGGAGTCGGCACCCCTGAGGAAAGAGGAACCACCGATTCAGCGCTGCCAGACCGCCGGACTCAGAAGAAAAGCCAGCAGCGTGCCAGCCACGCCGAGCACCCCCAGTCAAGACCTCGTCGAGATTCGTAAGTCATCGCTGTCATAATTCATTCCCGTCCACCCACAAACAGCGAGGAAACATATTTTCCCTAATAACCAGTTTCTTCCCCCAAGCGATTAAATTTTCAACGCCAGGCAACGAATTTTCTCCGTGTTTTTTTTTGTATAATGTATTTATACCTTGGATTTATACTTTTTGATTTATGCACCAAAAATTACACAGAACTTATTCTGAGTTTGATTTCAATTAAACGTAGACAACATTTCAAATTCTCTCAACTTTGTGAATCTGCATGAAGAGAAGAATAACAAAAATTACGCTGGTTGGTTACCGAGTTACAGAGTAACTCGGATATATAAACCAACATTAGAGTTTATACCGAGTTTATTAATATTATTAGAGCGAATACCCGAGCCGAATTTCAACGAGATCCATCACGGTATGCGCCACGTGTCAAGGAATATTTCGCCCATTAAAAACCGAAACTCGCGAGCGAGCGCAGACGATCCAATTTCCATCGCGAAAACAGTCGCGCGAAAAGTTTGAAATAATCTCCGTGAGCCTCTGGTGATTCCAATTTTTCCATAATTTCGCTCGATATTCGCAGGATACTCGAGTCTACCGAGAAGTTGTCACAGCTCCGGCCTGGACGGTGCCGGGATGTCGGACGGCGGAAGCGGCGTTCCCCTGAGCTCGCCCTACTGTCCGGACAACACGCTGCCGCTTCTCGAGACGGTCTCTGAGGACCAGGAGATTCACGCCAAGAGAAAGAACGGTTGGTATTACCATTACCGTCTTTTACTATTCGCAAGAATCGTGGTACGACTATACAGTAGCTGCGTGTGTAAAATCCCTCGAGCTCTCGATTTGATTTGGTCCCCCGAAAGTTTTCCCCAGCTGCAGAGAAGACGAAGTGCATAGAAAAAAAAAGAAAAGAAAAACATGCTCGCGTGGCTTTTTGTCGCTTCCACTGACTCTCGTTGATTACCCCCTCGTTGATTGCTCCTGCACAGAGGCAATTTACTATTTTTGCTTCGCGCCCGGCTTTCGCTGCTTGCGCAATAAGCCAAGGAACGTGTTGTACATGTTATATCGGGCCCTCGTAGACGCACGGAAAGCATACATACGGCATAAGCAAACTAACCGGACGGTTTGGAAGCCATCCAAGTGGCCGACATCCGAACGAATGTAACATCGGAATCGAACTCGGCCCGCGATTCCTTCTCGCGGCGTCTCTGTATCGTCGCTCACGAACCGTAGCATGACGACTGGATATCGAGCTCCAATGTCGATCGGAGCGAGCCTCGTTGTTGCTTTGCTGTGCGCTGGTTTACCACCACGTGTTGCGATCTACGATTGTTGATAGGCAAAAAAGAAAGCAGAGAACAAAAAAAAAACGACATAGAGAATCAGTGTAAAAGAAACGTCGGGACCGCGTCCTCTCTGTCTCTCTCTCCCTCTTTTTCTCTCTCTCTCTCACACCCCGTTTTTCTGTACAGTCTACTATACATCTACGTGGCCCTTCATTCCATCACCGATAAACCATACAAACTCTCGCTTGTCTCGATGTGTCTCGCTCATAGCAACAGTTTCGTTTCGTTTTTTTTTTCCTCGTTCGTTCGTTGCCCAAAAAGCCCCGATGTTGATGGACAAACGATTGCATGTCGAATAGACTCGTTTTTGCGTTATCGTTTTTTTTTTTTCATCGAATCTCTATTTTACTTCGCTCCCTATGGGGTGTTTACGAAGGCCAGTGGCAAACGCCGTGACGGTTATTACGGAGCGTCATTATTTGACCCGCTTTTATTATCTTCCTCTGTATCAGCGTTGTAAGTCCCCATTACTTTAAGAATTAAAGTTTACGTAACAGTTTATTTTCTAGTTACGATTTTATAACGATGACCCGTAGCGATTATAAAATTATATGTGAACTTTTGAATAGCTGTAAGAAAAACCGAATTTTTCATTAAATTTTCGGAGGAATTGTGAGAAAAATGGACAAGCACAGCCCTCCATTATTTTCGCAATACATTAACAGTATTTCGCAATTTTTTCAATAAGATTACCGTGGAATTTTATGGGAAATTAATATTTCTTGCCTGTATTTAAAAGTTTACACATGGTATTATAATCATTACGAGTTGTTATTAAAAAAAACAGAATTACAAAGCCAATTGTACCATCAATTTTATTTTGACAAAAATTAGGGATTTACAACTCTGCTCTATATCTACCTGCCTTTCCCTCTTTCCCTCTCTCCCTCTCTCTCTCTCTCTCTCTCTCTCTCTCTCTCTCTCTCTCTCTCTCTCTCTCTCTCTCTCTCTCTCTCTCTCTCTCTCTCTTGCTCTCTCTCTTTCTCTCAATTATCTATCTACCGCTTCTCGTAGTACCTCTTCTCTTCATTTGGTTTTCGCCATATTTTTTTCTTTTTTCTGTTCTTTATAGCCGTAGACGAAAATGATACGCATGCGAGTGCCACCCACACCACATCCACCACAAATCAAGCGAGTACGGTCGGTCAGGCGAAAAAAAGTCAAAAGAGCACGTTCGGCCGGCCACAGACGGCGTTGTACAGTCAGAGAATAGTGATAGGCAGTGAGGAGCTCGCCGGGACGAAGGACATCGACAGTCTGGTGCGTCGCAAGATCGACGAGCTCGACAAGAGCCCGAAAATCGTGCGCTCGACGGCGCTGATAATCAAGACGTCGCGGGCGCCGGCGACGACGAGAACGGCGGCGAGCAAACGGCCGAACGGCGTTGGAACGACGACCACGCGTTACGTCGGCTCGACGTCGGCGAACGACCTGGTCCAGCTGCAGGAGATGATCTCGCCGTCCGCCCGTCCCATGACGGCCGCCACGACCCTCAAGAGGTCGAGTAGTAGTAGTAACAATGCGGACCGGCCCCGGCATCAGGTAAGCTCGGAAGACGACGCGGACTTCGGTCGCGCAACGACGAACGGCCCGACGAACGGCCCGAGAATACCGAAAAGCGCGGCGGCGTCCACGCAAAACGGTTACGCGAGTCCGGTGGTAACGGCAAGTCCCGCTGTCTCGGCGGCCTCGACCGACACCCACAAATTGGCCGGCGACCTTAGGAACGGGGCGATCGATCGCCGCAAACGTTTTACAACCGGACACGACGACTCGTCATCAGCAGGTAAGCGGATACCTTTGAGTATCGTCGCGGCTCGTTTACATTTCTTTTTTTTTTAATTGTGTTTTTTATTCGAATTTTTTCTCGATCGTATTTCTCATCCTGTTTTTTTTTACTTGTGTCTTTCATTTTACTTTTTTTTTTAAATTTTCCGTCCTCTCGTCTTGATGTAGAGAGCGAGTCTCGTTCTTGCTCCCGGTGTTTTTTTTTATATCTATTTTTTTTCGTGCGTGTACAAAATATGCTCGCTTTGAGGACGACCACGGGTGGCTAAGAGCGGCGGGGAAATCGTCGGATTTTTCTCTCTCTCTCTCTTCACGGTCGTCGCGTTACTCATCGTGTGTGTTATTTACCACGTTGTGATGCATTACGCATATGTACCACCCACTCGTGAAAGTGTATATATAGTTTGTACGACAGCGAACTTTGGATAACCGTTTGGCCGTAAGTTCGTGCGGTTTGCATGCTCCGCCACGTTCGATCCACTCGCACTTTCACACGTTATATATCTATATGTCTATTATATTCTACTTCTACATTCTGTATGTTAATGGTATACTGCCTTCTATTCTGGAAAATCCTGTCTTCCCCTCGAACGTAACACCGATGTGCATTTTCACGTGTCGTTTCGAGCTGTGTTACTACGTGGCTGTCGAGAGCACGAGTAGATGATACGAATATATACGTGTTTGGTACTAACTGTATAACGATTAAGAACGATCACACGAACGCCCACGGAGATACAAAAACGAGTTTCTCAGTCGTACGACGTTGATGCTTATATCATTTCCAAATTTTATTTAAAGATCCATCCAAACCAAGTTCTCTACGAAAAAACAAATTTAAATCCTTCAGATCAATTGTCAAAGTCCAATTAACGATCGTACGAGTGAAAACTGCGCCCTCACAGACACTCACCGTTGCCAATACGGACAATCACGCCAGACCCTGTGCTACGAAAGTCCGACTTTCTCGTGAATCACCGCAAGGGCGCGAAGCACCCCACTCAATTAGCTGGTACAAAACAATCGAGAGAAGAAGTTTAAGGGATGAGAGAGCTGACGCTCGTTATCACGGCAAATGTACAAAAAACATATATCTACCTGATAGCCGCATAAACATTGAGGCATCGCGCGTTCGCGAGCGTTCGCTCGGCCCCGCCCGACCTGTCTAATCGAATTATCTGTGTTTCTGCTGCAGTTGGTCAGCGCGACGGCGATCCAGCGAACGATTACTTCTTCAGGGACTCGTTCGACCACTCGTCGTCGGAGAGCCAGCTGGTGGACGCGAGCGGCAAGCCGCACAGTCGCTCGATAACGCCCGTGCCAAAGATGCAGAAGCTGCAGAACGCGAAGCTCTGTCTGCAGGCCGGCTCGTCGTCCTCGTCGCCCTCGTCGTCGCGTCGCGGCGGCCGCGGCGACGACGCGCGGGCCAAGCAGCAGCACAGCATCCACGTCGTGAGGCTCTTCATACCGGCCTTTCTCCTCACCGTCGTCGTGCTGTTCATCGTAATCGTTATTATATTCGAGACGGACGCGACGGTCTTCAACACACTCCGCAAGACGCCCGAGATGGTGGCGCTGAGGAATCAGTACTACGGCCCCATCAAGGAGTTTCTAAGGACCAAACTCGGCCTATTCTGATGTAATATACGCTCGTTGGATAAGAGGATTTATCGCGATCGCGCTCACTACCGCAATTAAAAAGCTTTTCGAATAAAACAGTGCCAAGTCCCCCCAAGGAAGGTTCGAGGAGCTTTCAAGCTCCTCGCTTCGGTCTCATCCGCCGCTGCTGCTGCTGCCGCTGCTGCTGCCGCCGCTGTCGCCGTCGCCGTCGCCGCCGCCGCCGCTGCTGCTCTAATTCGCTACCATCGTCGCCGTTTGTCCGTCACCCTCGAAGATCCCAGAGGAGCGTGAGAATCGTGCTAGCTGGATTTACCTTTGAATACTCCGCGAGGAAGCCACGACCTTTTCTCGGAACGCCCCTTAAGAGCGCTTTCGGGAACGGCCTATCACGATTATTCGAATCTATGCAAATTGCCCCGGGCGTCTCCGGCTGTCCGGGCTTTTATGGATGTCTCGCGCGTACATTCTCAATGAAAAGTTTGACCGGATTTGAATCCGCGAACTTCGCGACAGGAGGGAGAAGCTTGGAAAAGTTATTAATGAATTGGCAGGCAAAGAAGAGATTGTACGTCCTAGAAAATTTTCTTTTTCTCTTGCAACGAAATTAATTCGTTGATTCTTCGGAATGTGTATAATTTTTTTAAGAATTTTTTTTGCGATTTTTTAGCTCCCATTTTTTGGTTTCGGGGAACTGGGAGTTCAACGATTCCGAAACGTTTTATTTGTGATGGCGAAAAATATACGAAAACATATCCAAAGTTCGCGACAGTTAAGCAATTTTATTTTTACTAATTGATATTAGTAACTTTTTGGCGCTGTTACTAATCAAAATCGATATTCTTAGCGTCTTGAGTGAACGCATCAAACTTTTACTTGGGCACGTTAGCGCGAAACGTCCTTAAACGAGCGACGACTGTCCCTCATCATTCATCTTTTTCGACATGCACACACCGGCAAAAGAAAAAAAAAAACATTACGTACTAGGCTACAGATATGGATTATTGTAGTACGAAATACTCGAGGCTCGCGGAATATAACACTAGAGACACACATCACAGGAACACACACAGACACGGAACAGCGCGTGAGAGTAAAATATAGACGAAATCGAAATATTTTAACATAAAGACAACACAGAGATAATACTATATGTAATATATACATATATAGATCATATATATACATACGATCTATGTATATGATCTATGTTACTAGGAAAATTGATCGAAAAGTGAGGAGAACGGCGGTTACGACGTAGGAAAACAAAGCAAGCAGAGTGTAGGTAATTTAAACGGTCAACGAAAAGCAATTTCTTCGGTGTAGGTGACAGTGTACCTATTAGCTAGGGATTCGAAGGTAATTTACGTAAAAGCGGTCGGGACTTAAGCAGCAGCAATCGTAACGGACGTTGGACGTTGATTCTTCTCGCAGGACTAAGTAGAACGAGGAAAGAAAAATAAAGGAAAGACACAAACGGGAGGCTTTGTCCGCCGTAGCCAACACATTTATCTCACGATTCTCCTAATCGTTATTCTCTTGTCTCCTTGCTAGCAGTCCACGAGCTCGTGCATCTTGAAGCCTTGAAGATAATCATCCAGAGTCATCCACCCTCTAGTACGTTTTACTTTCCTAAAAGTGCCTACGCCCTCTGGTTAGAATCCCCCGAGGGTCTTGCATACGGTGAAGTCATTATATGGGGCGTTTAAAAGTCGACGGCGGAACACAGCCGGTATCGGGCGGCTCGGGCCGAATATTTCGAGACTTGTGCAATGAATTCTTCCTGGCAAATGCGAGATCCCACAGCTCACGTTATCTTTCTTCGTTTGTTTCTCTCCTCAACCAACCAACCATGACAACATTGTATAAATAAACGGATGTCAATTGCAATATAATGTAAACTTAGGTGTATAAGTATGATTGGTATAGCGTATATATGATAAGGGGGAAGTAATAAGTGGCTGAGTGGCCAAAGAGCGAGACTGCACGGGGGGGCGAAGACTCGCGAGCACTTGACGTCTCTCCGGCGAACGAGGGTGACTCCTGTGTAGGGAATGATTGTATATGAACGAAAAAAAAACGTTATTACTGCTTAAATAATCATTTTGAGAGTCACGCCTAACACGTCTTGTATTTAAAAATTAATTCCATTTATAAGGCATTTATAAGTTCAGTAAGATAACAATTTTTCTGAAAGAAAAAATGTTCACTCCGTTTTTTCTTTCATTTTTTTTGGATGGAAAAAAATGTTTACTCCGTTTTTTTTTCTTTCAATTTTTGTGAATGAACAAAATGTTTACTCCGTTTTTTTTCTTTCAATTTTGGCGAATACAAAAATGTTTACTCCGTTTTTTTCTTTCAATAGCAAAAGTATTGAATTATTTTGTCGCAACTCGCCATTCAATTTTCTTTCTCTCATCCACTATATGGAAAAAGACTATTTCAGACGCCGGAAATCAAGGTGCTCGCGAGAATCTCGCGGGTTTACGGCGTTACATACTGTACTTAATCGTATATAAGGGAGTCTAGAGTTTATTATTTAATGTGATCAAAGTTACTCGATACAAAGAGAATCTATTAGCGTAATGTGTACCGGTATATTTAATCGACGAGTTATTATTGTGTGTGCCTGTTGGCCCGGGAGATTGCCGGAGATTTCGCGTGCATGCGAGGAAACCAGTGTTGGGCGGTGACGGACGAAAGTTTTATTTAATTTAAAGAGCTTTTAGCCTATAAAGATATTATTATTATCGTTGTTATCATTATCGATATTATTGTTGCGTTAATTACGATCGCGTGGCAGGTATAGCGCGTTCTAGAGCGAGTAACGATTACTTTCGGAGCGCGCGTAAGAGGGACGAGAGTGCGTCGACGACTTTTTAGTAATGCCAAGACAATTTTAACGCCAAGAACAATCATAACAATTCTCGTCGCGTTAATCTCCCGCTAGCGGAGACGATTCTCCGGCGAGCGCATCGTGCTTTTTGTATCAACGCCGATTATTAATTAGTCACACTCACTCACACAGAAAACACAGACACACACACACACGAAAAGCGTCAGAGACACGCGACGATCATACGTATGAATTTTTGTATATTGCGAGACGTCGTTCTGGGATGGTAAACGCAAGTACCGAGAGACAAAAAAATTATCGAGAGAAACAAAAAAACACACACACAAAAAAGAGAAAACCTAACAAAGATGTTCCGCGACTTGTAATCAAAAAACGAATCTTTGTATCGCTCTGAGATTTTTGTATGCTTGCCCTACTAGTGACCTAGTCGTATTATCGTAGCCACGAGAAGTAGGATTTGTGGATGACGTTGCTCAGCCTCGAGGCGACGGGGAGAAAATTTGAAAAAAAAAATAAAAATCGTGTCTCGCCTCGTGCCTGATCAACTTTTGTGCACGATCGTGTGGACTCCTCGCCTCTGACATAGTCGACGGTGAGGAGTCGACCGAGACGATGCAGATAAGTAAAACGCGATTTAATCGACGACAGGCAGAGAGTGACGTAGAGAAAGCGACCGACGAGAGGGGGAGAATTAAATTTAAAAAAACAACAAAACAACAAAAAAAGCGAAGCAACGTGTATATTAGTAGTGCGTATTACGAGAGGGGCAGGAAGAAATTCTTCGAGAATTATAAAAAAAAACAGTTAAATGTCCTGCGTATACTGTATGTACGCGAGAAAACAAATTGTTGCGCTGCATGTTATTATTATCATTGATTGCCGCGACCATTATTAGCGTAAAATATTTTGCGTCGACGAGCCTGGCTGTCGCTTGTTGATTTAGACCGATGCCCGATCGAAGAATGACACGCGGTTGGCCCCGGAAACGTCGCGACGATTGCGTAAGCGAGAATCGCGGCGCAGGGGAAACGAGGAAGCGCAACGAGGAAACGAAAATGTCGTGAGGATCGAGCGGTTCGCGGTCGCGCTTTCGCGATAATCAGGGTGAAGCGGCCCTGCCTCCCCACCTCCCTCTCCCCACCCCCCCCCCCCCCCCTATAATAAAGATAATAATCGTGACTACGAGCCATCATCAATTTTTGGGAAGTGTGTCCGCCTTGTTAAAGATCATCGCTGCACGATCGAAATAAATTTGCACTTTTCCAAAAACGAGACTGTGTTTTTGTCGTTGCCTCATTTCATTCGTCGATATATCACGATATACACCGCAATCCCCTCTTATGCGTATATATATATATTTTCACGTATATATATGTGTGTAATAATTGTTTATTACAATCGAAATCAGTGCCATTCTACAGCTGTGAGTGTGAGAGGGAGAACGAGCGAGAGGTACGAGGAGAAGATATATACGCGAATAAATATCCGACGTATCGAAGATCCGAACGCGTTTCCTGGATGAAACACTTTCGCGATCGTTATTCATCGCTGTTGATTGTTTTTACGATTGATATACGTAACGGGGATTATTTTGTGCATAAATCGGTGTGTTGGATTTTATAAGCGAGGAAGCAATTTTAAGTGATGTATATTCGCCTTTTTTAGTATGATTTACTAGAATCTGCAATAAATTGCAACAATTATACTGCGGAAATGATTAAAAATGTTAATTTTGATTTTTCATAAATAAAAAATTATTCATTTTTCCGTTGAATAAGAAAATACATATTTATGCATAAATAATTCCATCAACTGTGTATTAATGTTTATAAAAAAAAACAAATTGCACAGCGACTGCTCTCTCGACGTGTGTCAACGATACTTTTGTCTCGATTTCCTTTGATTCTCTGGCACGTCCCCTGTATTATGTAAACGCTCTTTTGTATATTGTTAGTGGATACGATAAAAATCAGAAACGACGAAGAAAACCAAGAGACATATGGAAGTGAGAGTGAGAGAGCGAGAGAGAGAAGGACGAGAAGAGAAAACTTATAGACATTCGATAGTCAGTGCGCGAGATCAATGAGACAATGAAAATTTATGTTACTGTGTAAAAAGTTCGAGAAATACGAAGGGTGCGTGTGACGAATAAACGTGGAGGTATACGTGTTTTTCATTCCTGCATAATATTCTTTTATCCAGCAGCGTTGATACGTTTAATATCTTCGTCGTCCATTGTCCGTTCGCAGGACAACGAGAAGCCTGGAAGACAGTGGAGCCGAGGACATCGTTGAGAAGCCTTCATGTTGACAACGAATCCTCGCGCTCCTTATTGGTTATATACATAGAGGAACACTGGGCAAAATGGGACAGTAATTTTTTTCATTTCGAATCATAGTACGGGGCAAAATGGGACAGCCATTTTTTTCATTTCGTATGATTGTTCGGGGCAAAATGGGACAGTAATTTTTTCATTTCGGTCTTCGAATGATTGTACGAGGTAAAATGAGGCGGTAATTTTTTCATTTCGATCTTCGAATGATTGTACGAGGTAAAATGAGGCGGTAATTTTTTCATTTCGGTTTTCGGATGATTGTACGAGGTAAAATGGGACAGTCATTTTTTTATTTTCGGATGATTATACGCGGAAGGTAAAATGGGACAGTCATTTTTTTATTTTCGGATAATTGTACGGGGGAGGTAAAATGGGACAGACATTTTTTTATTTTCGGATGATAATGGGACACCCCGATGTTTTTGGAAAATCGCATTTTTAGAACAGAATTAAACGGAACGATTGAAAATATACGGAAAAATGACTTCCGATCTTTTTTTGTTTACATGTCTTCTATCAGTCATCCACGCAAACGCGAATGCACTTGATACTTCCAGAAAACTTAAGTCAGTGTCTCACCTTCAATTAGCGACACAATGCAATTAATGCTGACGACGTCAAGCACCACCAAGCTATATATTGCCGAATTTGGGGAGCGTCCCATTTTACCCCATAATTTTATTTTCCGCCGACCCTCAAAATCCATCATTGGAATCTTGTTTTTGGGTGAAAAACAGCAAAAATACACTTTGGGCATTGTCATAAAATCAATTTTTGCTTACGCGTTCCATTTTGCCCCACATTCCCCTATATATATATATTCGTGTGTACACGCGTGACGCGATCGTGCGCTCACTCACACGGCCGCCATGCGTCACAGTAACCAGCTCGTCGTTGCTCCTCTAGCTGGAAATCTCGCGGCCGCTCGAGCTCCGAGAACTGGGAGGAAAAAACGCACAACAAGCGACGCGAGTGAGCGACGCGCGATATATACATTTACGGAGACATTAAAATCTCACGCGCGGGCTGCGTATATTTATAACATTTAATCAGACCTCGACGGAAGGAGATCGACGCGCGTTTCCTTCGAGCGCGCGCGCGCGCGCGTAAGAAATTGAAGAACGTGGGACGCGAGCGTTTCGCAAGGGAAAGTGCCACACGACACTGCCCGCCGTGTGCGCACAGTTCCTGGCCGCGTCTACGCGGCTACACGGCGAGCACTCGCCGCGAAACGAGATCGCTGTGCGGCGCGAGAGACGCTGCCAGACTCCTTTTCAACGTGTGGAACGCGCGCAGCAGGTGCGCTCGACTGTCCTGCCAACCGCTCGCACCGGCCAATTCACCGGCTGCCGTTGCCCCTCGGCGCTGGCTACACTCCTTGCCGAGCGGGCTCCACGACTAAGAGATATCCTCGCCACAAAATATCACCCGATATTGACCTTCGTTTCAACGTAAATTGAAGTACAGTTAAGCACAGTTAAGAGGCAGTGATACTTTGCTCGGAACTTCTTCGCCCAATGCTAAACGCCTATAGGGCTGTCTCTCTCGCACCTTTTTGTTTATCGAGTCTCCTGACCAAACGGCTGCGAGTATCGAGGAGCCCGAAGATCAGCCCAATTCTGCAATACTTCCGCACATTCTATCAAAATCTGAGCTCTATCTGTCGAATAGTTTAGAAGAAAAGAGCTTTTAAAAATTCGAGCTGGAGTGGGGGAAGTGCCACTGCCTCTTAAGAGGCATAAACAAAAAGGTGCGTGAGAGACAGCGCTAGGTGCGAGAGAGACAGCCCTATAGGCGTTTAGCATTGGGCGAAGAAGTTCCGAGCGAAGTATCACTGCCTCTTAAGAGGCAGTGTTTATCGAGTCTCCTGACCAAACGGTTTAATCTATCAAGGAGCCAGAAGATCAGCCCAATTCTGCAATACTTCCGCACATCCTATAAAAATCTGAGCACTATCTGTCGAATAGTTTAGGAGAAAAGAGCTTTAAAAAATTCGAGCTAGAGTGGGGGAAGTGCCACTGTCTCTTAAGCACAGTAAAGCGATGCCGCGAAGCCCACAAATCGCATGTTAATTCCCGGCGAGGATCCAAATCAGCTGATTTTTTCCTCTGCTTCTACAAACCAAAGGAATATTCCGATGTGTTTCTGACAAATTCAGGAAAGCCGAAGCTTTCCGATAATTAAACAGCCCCTTCATTCCACAAAGCGGCGTAACGCGAGGCGACTCAAGAAATCTCCTTCATCAATAATGCATTTCATCGGGACGATTGAAATACCAAAAGCATTAAAACAACGCCCGTTCCGAGCGCTATTATATGACTCACAAATTTTCCTCACAAATAGAAATAATCGCCAACAAACTCCCGCACATCCCGCAATTAAAGACGGGTGCCCCAATTCATAATTAAAATTTCACCCGGCTTTTCCCTCAACTGTAATTTCGCTCGTGATTTATTTACAGTAATTGCCGCGAGCAACGAACATTTCACGCGATAATTGTGACACTAAGTAGTAATGTCTCTCATTAGTGCGTTTCGCGCTGTCGTCAGACCGAGAGCGACGGAACCGCTAATCCCCGGTCGCCAAAGCCGCGCCGATTGGGTAAAACCTAGTCAAATGAGTGTTAAAAACCGCGAGTACAACTCGCGAGAGGACAATACACGAGTGGCCCATCGCGGCACAGAAGACAAGAGAGAGAGAGAAGAGAGGCGCAGAGTCGCGTCACGCATCGAACACCATGTACGATAGTCCGCTGTCGTCAGCGCGCGAGCGCCAGGGAACTCCTGTTAAACCGTCTAGAACATAACCTACACACACAGGCAGCCATCAAGAGCCGCGCCGCCGAGATCAGCGCGCGAGCGAGCGAGACGGAAAGCCCGCCGGCTCTCCTCGGCCGGTGAACACGAGTTCGTCGTTCTCTCTTGCGCGCGCGCGCGGGGGCCCCGTGACTCACCGACGAGGCGATTCTCTCGGTGTGCCCGGTTTTTACACCACGGCGAGCCCGCGCGATGCCTCAGTGTCCGCTGGACCTTCGAGGGAGTCGGTTCGCGCTGCGCTCTGCATGTGTGCGCACACGTTCTGACACCGTAAACACACGCGGCGACGAAACTGACGAAAGAAAAAGACAGAACAGGCCACGGAGAAGGCCCTGAACTTTGGGTCGCGATAAACAGAGAAACACTTGGCGCGGATACGCTTGAAGAAATCGAAAAAACGTGTTTCGTGAAATTGTGCATTAGTGAATCATGGCCTGGCATGGATACGGCTAACTAGTGGTGATACATATATATATGTATATATGTAGACACATATATATCGTGTGATAGGCTCTGTAACTGTTATCAACGTGTCGCTGATTCGAAATTGGGCGCCCCTCCACCTCCCCCCGCGCCCAACCGTCCCCGTAGCCCGCTTTGTCTCGGCCGCACGGGAGGAGGACGACTTTTGTCGCGGGCGAGCAACGGTGAACGACGCTCACGAAAAACTCCCGTCAGCTGAGCGCGCAGCGACGACCGGCGGCAAAATGGTAAGGAAGCGAATCGTGGTGGACTGACGACTTGTGTGTGCGGTGAGCGGTGTGCAAGACGTGACTGTAGTCGGGGATAATCGAGCGCGGGGTTTGTAATGCGGTGGACGCTACGCTTATTGCCTGTGTCGTGATTGATTAATGGGCCTCAAAAAGCTTTCAGAACGACGACGCGCGGCCTTTTGTATCTCGTGAACTTGCGCCCGGGACCCGGGCTGACTTGATACACACACACACACACACAGGACGTGTTTACGATTACGTCTGTGTCGTGTTGCACAAACGATTTACACTCTCGTTTATTCGTCGTTGCGAATCACGCGCGTGTTGTCTTTGTTTCGGGTTTGATTGAGGTTCGGGTTTTTCACCTGAATTCTCGCGATTTCGGACGTTGGCCATGTTACGCTCGTTCGCTGACGTCGAGTTCATCGGCCGGTATTACCGGCGAGATATATATGCAACACACCCGTGGCGTATCATTGACGCGCCTGGAGCACATCCCGGTAGCTGCGCAACGCCGGCTCGGGGATAATTTTCATAAATTACGCTCCTAATGAGAGAAGCGGCCACGGCTGAACGACGGTTGCGCGGAGATGCCTCGAGATATTCCGCGTTTTTACGTCTGACTTTTTACGCTCGTTTTTTTAATACGCTTTTTTCGCGGTCCGATTGGCTGCGGCGAATTTTGAAGGTCGATGAGAGAGCGACGAGAGAGATGGCACGAAATTCGGGGTAACAGGGTCATTGGACCTGGTTTGCCGGACGCGGCGGCCCGGCTGGAAAATACGACGGCGATGCGCGGACATGCGGACGGATATTTCGGTGCTCGATTGTTAATTTGTTAATTCATTTACAATTGCAGCCGCTACAATGAGTAAAATTAAAAAAAAACAGCAAGCAAAATAGTTGACGTGAAATTATTTGCGGTAAAAATAAAGAATAGCCACCGGGAATAAAAATTGATAGCTACCTATTTATATTTACCAGAGTACTAGAATTTTTATAATGCAGATGTTCGTGTTTTTGGGTTTACTTTTTTTTAGCGCGTTCTTTTTTGGCTTTGTTGTTGGCCGAGGCGAATTTTGAAGATCGTGTGATGATATAAGAGGGAGATAGAGATAAGTTTTAGTAATAGGGTCATTGTACTGGTTTACCAAACGCGCCAGCCTAGCTGCGGGGAAACCTAGCAGCTGCAGGTGCCTCTCCATTCGACTGCAGAGCTCTTACTCTACAGTCTGTGCGCAGTGACGTAGTGGATTACCGTACGCACTGACCGTCTTGTATACAGTTGATAACGAGTGATCGTCCCGCGACCCCATTAGTCAGTGCGCAGTGACTGTTCTTCCTCTTGCTGGACGACGTGGTCTGCGGTATAGAAATGAAGATAGTGGTGGAGAAGGAGTTGGCATTAAAGCAGCAGAAGCGGTCGGAGGGGAAGGAGCGACGGACTCGCGTGACTAATTTGTGTAGTTTCGTGAAGGCATCACAACCGCGACCTCAGGCTCCTCGCTTTCTTCGCTCGCTCAGGGTCACCTTCGATCTTCCCACTGCGCGCCGTTTGTAGACACGTTGCATGAGAAATGTACACAAAAACACGAGGATATAGGAACTGTCGCCACTTTGCAAAGGGACCTAACCGGTGATCTTCATATTTTTCAGAAGTCGATATTTCGAAGAAAATAAAAGTCTAGAATGCCGGTTTCGGCTTTTTTGGACTGGGCGCCGGATTTACGAATTCTGGCAAAACGAAACGTTCAAAAGTTTTTTTTTTTTTTTTTTTTTTTTTTTTTTTTTTTTTTTTTTTTTTTTTCCTTCAAAATCAAGTAAAAGACAGAGTTGTAACCAGTATTTTCAGGGGTACAATGTGCGACTTGAAAATTATGGTATATGTGAAAAGTAAAAATATTGGAATGAAAAATGTGGAAGGCTCGATTTTAGCTATTTTGGCCCGGATGCCAGACCTGCGAATTCTGGCAACACAAAACGTCGATATATATTTTTTTTTTTCATAACTATCGATAAAAGGGTTGTAACCAGGATTTTCAGGGGTACAATATGAGACTTTTGATAACGATGTTATAGGTCAAAAGTCGAAATTTCTAAATGAAAAATTTCGTGGTTGCGATTTCTACACTTCAGAGCCGGAATCCTGTGAATCCTGAAATAGAAAATCCTGAACAATAATTTTTTACAAATTCCCATGAAAAGTGTTAGTAACCAGTGTTTTCCTTCATGTTGCTCATCCATGAATGATTCACGGTCGCGGTCGAGCCACGCGAGATGCAGAAATTGCGTCGCCTCAGGTGTGTCGAACGATTAAAAAAGGCGTCGATTCTCGATTTCGAGGAGCCCCTTTCGCGCTGCGCTCTCGTGTCTTCCATTCGATAAGATAAGAGAGGAAAGTCCGCCAGGCACGAGCGATCAATCGTGTAAGTACGGCGATACCGTTGAATAAACGGGTTCCGCGTCCTCGTTCGTTCGTTATCATCTCCCGTCGTCGGGCCTCCTCCATTTCCCCTCACCCTCTCGCACTGTTCGGCATTGGCACCGCGCGAGGACTTCATAGAGTTAGCGACGCGATAACTGCAACAATCGTCCCCAGACATATCAGCACCTTCGCCAATATCTCGTTAACTGTCTCGAAGGATATTTTATGTATTATTAATATTAATATGTTATGCATTATTAACACGCATTTTTTCGTTATTAACGTCAGTAAGCAAACAGAAAATTGTAAAGAGACAGAACAATCAATAATCAATCATCAATGTTAATCAACCTTACAATATTATTTCGTAATATATAAAAACATCGTCGTCGCATATAGAAATACTTTTTTTTTGCAAATCACGAGCCTAGATATTATTTTATGTTGGGCCAATGACTGGTATATTTCCTTATTCTCAAGTTCAATCTCATAATCAATCATAATCTAGCTCGTCTGTTGCGCGGAACTCGCTCGATATTTTAAGACCTCAAAAAAAAAAAAAATCTCACCCTAACATAACGACAGAAAACTGCACTAATTATTTTCCAACAATAAGACTTTAGTAATTACTACCTGCAGCCGATAGTTCAGTTGACAATAACTTAAGCTAATAATAAAACAGTCCGTCTGCCATTATTTTTAATGGGTTCATCGATTCGTGCCCGTTTCCGTCAGTCCGTAAATTCCACTCCACGTCGCTTAGGCACGACGAGACGCAACTTGGGTCGTAGCCAACGTCTAAAACGAATATTTCACCTTCAGCAACATTGTGCGCTGTGTTTTTTTTCCTTTTTCATCGCATATCCGTGACAAATCTGAATCATCGATGTCACCGCGAGACTATTGTACGATTTTTCTCTCAGTCATAACCGTTGACGTCAGTGCGGCGAGTCCGACGCGTCATTCTCGTCTAACGTGTCGTCCACCTCTGCGTGTGCATATAGCAGGCACTTATGGTATACGTGTAGCGCAATTCTTCACCGTACTTGGGGGATATACTATTACCAAGCCGTGGTAACGGGGTCGCAACTCGCGAGTTATCGCAAACGCCACGGCGACTGCAGAATTTCTGCCGGCGAATAGACGTGTTACACCGACTATTTACCAGAAGCGGCAGCGGCAGCGCCGGCATAACACTGATGCACATTCAGCGATTGTCGAACCTACGGGGCGGGCGTATCCTACACGGCAGCCTACCGGGAGCGCAACACACGGCTCGTCGCGCTTATTTTCACACGAGCTCCTCGCGGTATTGTTCGATCGGGACGAGAGAAGCAAGTGGATCTCGAGATCTCAAAGGCTGATGCTCCCTGCAGCCTTTGGCCGTTGCCTCCTGGCACTCGCGTTGAGTCGAGTCAAACGAGCGTGTTTACACTTTTTTTCTCCTCGGAGGGGGGGCGGATCTATTGCTGCTAGGCAAACGTGTAAGTTGTAAGAATGATGGTAAACAGAAGTTAGAAAATGTCAAACTTATTTATGTCGAAGTAAAATTCTGTTTAAACTAAACATTTTTTTTAGTAATAGTAACAACAATATTTCTTTAAAAAAAAAATTAGCTTCTGAAAATACATCTTTTTCTACAATCTTAATTGATTTTTTTTTATCAAAATTTACAAATATGAGACATTTTACGAAGCAAATTAAGATTCTGTTTAACTTTTAAAATGTATTTATTTATTTTTTAATAATAATAATAACAATAATAATAATAATAATAATATTGTTAAAAATAGTTTTTGGAAATGAATATTTTTCTACAAACTTAATATATTTTTTTTTACAAAATTTCGTCTCTTGCCTGGGATAGAGAAATGTTTTTGTATCGCCAAAGCCCGCGACTGAACCTTCCGCGTCGAGTCCCAAATTGCTCGGACGTCTCGTGAATATAATTTGACACACATAGGGCCGAGAGTGTTCTCGCCCGGTCAAAGACGATTACACCGGGGGTTCCGTTACGTGTGCTCGACACACAGGGTAGCAACCGGCGCGAGCGGGGGCTCATGCAGATGGAACGATGGAAGCACAGCGAGAAGCCCCGTAAAGCTCCCGGCGACACAGTATTTGAGCGTTCGACAGCGGCGGCAGCAGCGGCGACGCGTCGCGCGCGCCAGTTATACCTGGTACGATTAGGTACGTAGCGTATAAGCGGCTGATGAGCCGCGTAGCCCCGACGACGGGAAGAACCCGAATCGATCGTCCGGCGTCTCTGCGATTCCTCGAAGCTGTCAGCCTCGCTCGAGCCCCGCACTCGGCTTGTTGTTTGTGTTCGCTTCCTCGCTCGCTCGCTCGCTCGCCGCGCACGACGGGAGCGCGTCGCATGTTGCCAAGCGAGAAATCGCAAGGTTGCGGGGCCGCCTGTGGGAGAGAGACTCGAACGCTCGGGCAGCGCGTGGAGAGATAAAAAGCCCTTCGAGCGCTCGGTCTTTGATTGCGGGGAAGGAATAAGTAACCGAGGGTCGTCGGGGAGAGCGAGAGAAAATCGAGAGCGATCGATAAATCCGTATTATCGGTTTATAGGGCAATAAAATTCAAACGCGTAATTGTTATTATTATTTTTGATTAATTTATAATAAATGGTAATAAAAACGTCGATTAATCAAACGTTTTATTATCGCGATCGGTAATAAAAAATAAAAATATTGAATATTAAATATTAAATATCCATTGGGAAGAAATTCATGGAATAATTCATCTCATTTCGATTCACTGTCGCATAGAAAAATTATGCACGAAGTTAAGGTAGTCCTTGTGACCGATATTAATTTCGCATAAATTCGAGGAATATGAGAGAGAATTGCAAACACTTCATGGTGGTATAAAAACCTGAAAAAATGCATGCACATTAAAGGTACTGAAAAGATGACTTTTCATCATAATAATTCGAAAATGTTATTAACAAATTGATGAAAAAAATTGTTAAACAAATATTTCGATGACACCATTTTTTTCATGAAAACGATTCCTTCGTTTTTCTGAATACGTATACATTTTTCAGATTTTGGAGTTCGCATTGAATTTTATGCGTTTTTTATAGAGAAAATGTGTGAAAATTCAATGTGAACTCTGAAATCTGAAAAAATTCATACGTATTCGGAAAAACAAAGGAATCATTTTCATGAAAAAAAATCTTGGGTCATCGAAATATTTGTTAAACTATTTTTCTTTTTCATAAATTGCTTAATAACATTTTCGAATTACAATTATGCAAAATTAATCTTTTCAGTACCTTTAATGTGCATGCATTTTTTCAGATTTTTGTACCACCGAAAAGTATTTGCAATTCTCTCTCATACTCTCCGAATTTATGCGAAATCAATATTGGTCGCAAGGACTACCTCAATTAAAATTCCTCGTCGAAACTACGTGATTTGTCAAAAAATAAACTACTCAGGCGTTAATTTTCTTTGCGAAAATTCGATGTTGCAGGTCTTATGTCAGAGCAAACGAAAAAAGTTGCGAGTCTTGTGTTTACAAAAAAGTCTCGCAGACGACGTCGCGCGGCACTCGAGACTCTCGAGCGCCGGACACCCGGTCTGCTTGCTTCCTTTTTTTCCTCGCGATTGTCGGAAAAGCTTTTGGCTCGGGCCTCGGGCGCTCGTGTACAAGAGATGAGACATGAAGGGAGGGGGACAGGCTGAGGCATCAACGAGGCAACGTGTTGTCCTTTCGTCTCGCGCGCAATCTTTCATGTATTCACCGCCTCGACGCGATGAACGTGATGCACGGGGCACAATATTCGCGGCACACGAGAGACACAGCCCCGAGCGTGTCGTCTCGAGTGCGCGCAGGCGGCAATTTCGCCGCTCGCTCTCGTTCCCTCTCACGTGCGCCGCGCGAGTCTCTCGCCGCTCGCGCGCTCTCCTCTCGGTCGCCCGGCGGAACTGCGACGAACGAACGGACGCTTTCATTGCTCGTGAGCCGCAGTCACGGCGACCGCCGCGCCGCATCCACCGTCCGCTCGACACGATTTCAGCGAATTAAGCCGCGTGCGAAAAATGTTCTAATTCCTAAAAGATAATTAACATTTTTTTATCACCTGACCCGGTTTTGTTAAAAAAAAATTTAATCGCAAAAATAATAACTTTCATCACGTAACCCGATTCTTTGGAATTTTTTATTTTATCTTGTTTCTCTAATTGCTCGGGACAAATTTTCTAATTCCTAAAAGATAATTAATAATAAAATAATCACTTTTTCGTCACGTAACCCGATTCTTTGGAATTTGTTATTTTATCTTGTTTCTCTAATTGCTCGGGACAAATTTTCTAATTCCTAAAAGATAATTCACATTTTTTTATCACCTGTCCCGGTTTTATCTTAAAGAAAAATTTAATTGCAAAAAAAATAACTTTTTCATCACGCAACCCGATTCTTTGGAATTTTTTATTTTATCTTGTTTCTCTAATTGCTCGGGACAAATTTATAATTACAACAAATATTATTGTAATTTGTAAATTACAAACATATAAAAACATGCTTGTAATTTGTTTTTGCAGTTGTGGGTGAAAAAAAAACTGAATTGTTTTTATCGTCCAATCTGGCTTCCTGGAATTGTTACTTCGTCGCGAGTTTAATTTTCATAACAAAAATAATAAATACCAACTTTTTCCGACTCACTCTCTGGGTTTTTTTTTATTCGATCGAAACGTTGCTGAATACCGGGTTAAAAGAAGTGAAGAGATTTTTTATTGCTTCCTCATAGAGGAAGCTTTGTTTTCGTGAAAAAATTTTTTTTCGAGATTTTCATGCCAGTATGCTTAGAATCACCTAAAATGTCGAGAAAAGTGGTTTAGAAAAAATGTCCGTATGTATGTGTGTGTGTGTGTGTGTGTGTGTGTGTGTGTGTGTGTGTGTGTGTGTGTGCTGGGCCTCGAAAATTCAATCGCCTCTCACTCAGAAACCGTTCGAGCGATCTGGCTCAAATTTGGCACGCAAGTAGAGTAGTTGCCCCTCTTCCAATGGCGAGATTTTTGATAACATATATACAGTCATTAAGATTTTATGTAGTTTTTAATTTGTTGAAAAAAGGGCGTGGTCGCTCTAACTTTCGTAAAAGTTCGACGATTTGGCTAAATAGTTCTTCATAATGGAAGATACGTTCAATGTTGTATGGTATTGAATTTCGACGAAATCGGTAAAGCGGTTCGGATTTTACTGAATTTTGAATTTTACGAAAAAAATAAATTTTGCTCTAAATCACGTCGAATCTTAACAAAGGAATCGAAATGTTCCACAGTCGAAAAACAACATACAGCCCTGCTACGTACGAAATTTGGTGATGATCGGTAAAGTCGTTCGGCTTTTACACCATTTTGAATTTTTCAAAAAATTTAGATTTTCGCGATAACTACCGCAAAAGTTAAGAAACTAGGACAAAACTTAGTATCTAATGAAAATGAGATGTAACGATATTTGTGACGGAGTTTTCTTTTGTTTAAATAAAAAAAAGTTGCAAAGTAGAACTTTGCACATTGCTTCCGCATTAATTTTCGTTTTTCACAAAGCTTCCTCTATGAGGAAGCCAAAATGTTAAATAAACAAGCTTCTTCATAGAGGTGGCTTTGTGAAAAACGAAAATTAATGAGGAAGCAATGTGCAAAGTTCTACTTTGCAACTTTTTTTTTTTATTTTGGGATTCGAGTTTAATTTTTTTTTATGTACTGACCTGCCTCGGGTTTTCGTTTCACTGAACTGACAAGGGACTGTCATAAAAACTGATACCCCGTCTGACGCAACGCATGCCATGTGACTCACGGTATTCGGATACGGATATAACGCCCGGATTTATTTCAGCGCCGCATGGGAATCACCTAACGAGACGCGAACCTTACGCTCCTGCTCTCCCCGAGACCCCGTGTTACCGGCTGATAAGAGATAAAACTCTGAGTGCGCACGTCTTCCGTATCTAATCCGCGCTCTTATCTCTCAACATGTGTAAATATCCGTCGTGCGTTCTTAATATTTGACCTTTCGAGTCACTTTATGCAATTAAATTAATGAAAACATATTTGTAATCGGTCGATTCATTTAATTGAAACAATTCATTTTTTTTTCGTCCGCACATTTCTCAAGTTTCTCTTTGAAGCACAAAACTGCAACGTTTCGTCACAGTCGCTCGACGCATTCGGCAGTAATCGCAATCTAAACAAACAAACGAAGTCCAATCGTCAGCACATCGAGTTGAAAGCGCTGCCTCATTTAGTTCAACCGATTTTCGCATTATTCATAGCAGTTCACAATGTCAACAATTTCGTATTTACAGTCAGCTATTATATTGATTATTATTATCTCTCTCTCACCTTTCGTATCTGTTTCAGAGAATTAAAAGTCAATAATAAATAGTCACAATTCTAATGTACAATTTTCGCATTATTCGGTTCACAATGTCAATCCCGTATTTTTTTAAATTTTATTAGTCGTTATTATCTTTCTCTCACCTTTCATCTCCGTTTCAGAGAACTGAAAGTCAACGTAGTGACAATTCTAGTTTACATTTTTCGCATTATTCAGTTCGGAATGCCCATCCCGTTATTTGTTTTTTACTCTATTTATTTTTATTTCTCTCTGACCTTTCATCTTTTTTCCGAGAACCGAAAGTCAATAATAAATAGTAACAATTCTACTGCACATTTTTTGCATTACTCGTGTCATAAAACTTTGCTGTTAATTATAGTTCTCTCTGTTTCGGAGAAGCGAAATTCAATAATAAGTAGTAACAATTCTACTGCACATTTTTTGCATTACTCGTGTCATAAAGCTTTGCTTTTAATTATTCTCTCTGTGTTCAAATAACATATTGTTCTCTCTGTTTCGGAGAACCGAAATTTAATATTAAGTAGTAACAATTCCAGTTCACAATTTTCAAATTATTCGGTTCACAATATCGATCCCGTATTTTTTAAATTCCATTTATCGTTATTTCTCTCTCACGTTTCACCTGTGTTGCAGGAAACCGGAAGTCGATGGTAGCAATGATTCGTCAACCGAAGAGAGATTCCGCAAATGCTCCTCTCCCTTTTCTGTTTCCGCGTCTCGCGCGCGCGGCTAACGGGAGATATTTGTCTCGCATTCGAAACACGATCCTCGCGCGGTGTATCGCGAGGCGTTGTACACTGCGTTCCGAGTTAAAGAGCGCCGGCCGCCGGCGGCGCCTGACGTTTCGTTGAGGCGCTGAGCCGGCGACGCACGTGCCTCGGCCGCGACGAATCCAGCAGCCGCGTCGCGGGCGACGCTCGAGTCCCTCCGCTTCGTTGCGCCACCGACTATTACTATTCTCGTTGACATCCGGCGTCTCTCCGAGCTCTGGAGTCGACCTGAACACCCGAAGAGTCTTGTGAAAGAAAGAGGAAAAAAAAAAAATGCTGCGTGGGCCAAATAGTTGGAAATTCGAAGAGAAATTCTCGAGCGAACGATTCCGGATCTCGAATTTCCTGTCCCCGTTTCGGAGTCTCGCCCAAAATCCCGGAAGACGTTTCCGTTATTATTAGGAAAGACGGCGAGAGAGAGAGAAAAAAAAGGGAAGCGACGTAATTGATGGGCAGCTTAGTCTGAAGAGGCAGAGCTAAGTAGGAAGGCAACAACCGAGAATTTTCTTCCTTTGATATACCACACTATATACACTGCGTACACTGCGTCCTCGGGAGAAGTTGCAGTGAGTCTTGCCATTCTCAACAAGGTGTAGAAGTTAATTGCTCGTCACCGGGCAAAAACTGGCTTTCTGATTACTGTTAACGAATGCGAGGCGCAGCAGCTGTTAGTGCAGCAGCTTCTCCGGGTCGTTTCTATGTACCGGGAAAACTGGCTCTGCGATGCTGTGAAGATTGATAAATAAAGAAAGTCAAACACTCTTGATTTAATCTGCGAGACATTTTAGAATTGTAACTTGGTATTGATTTTAAAAAAATTAAAATATTAAAAATCAAAGAAGAAACTGTTGACTGTTGTATAAAAATATTTTGTCATGTGAAAAATATTGGGAGACAACAGAGAACACCAACAATTTTTTAAATAATATTCGTGGTTATAATGAAGTCACTTTTGGGCCTTGAGAAAAGTCATAAATCACTGCAAAACCCCCTTAAGGATATCGCAGTGCAGTGGATCGCACGTGCTCCGACACCGAATCAAGGCGAACGGAAGTGCCGGCCAGTAATATTAGCACGCAAGTTCGTTGCTCCTCCTGCGGCTCGACGTTCCCTTCGCTTTTGTCCACACAGTCGTCCTCGGTTGTTTTTTCTCGCCGCTGTTTGCTGGGGTGGCCAGCGATGCGTGGAAATGTCGTGCCGCGCGATAGCTGCCCCAGCCATTTGAATTATTCCAGTTCATTCGCGCGGCCTAACGTTACTTCATTCATAATTTTTCTTTCCCTCTTTCCAGGTTTATCACTGGCAGAGTCAAAATGTTCGGGTTTCCGGAGTGGACGACATGGTCCTCCTGCCCAAGGTCACGGAGGACGCCATCATGGAGAACCTGCGGAAGAGATACATGGACGACTATATTTTCGTATCCTTTTTGTGCATTACCAAAATATCGTTAAAAAAATCATAACTACCAAAAGTACAGAGGTCACGAAATTAAAACTTTGTCTTCACACATTAAAACAGAAAAAAATCACTTTAAAGTTTATCAGAAATACGGAAAAACCTGCTACGTTAAATCAAAAAGTGCTATGAGGAAACCGTAATTAATAAATAAACTTCCTCACAGTGGTGGCTTCGTAATAAATGGAAATTGAGGAGAAAGCAACGTGCATAGTTCAACTCCGCAACTTCTGACGTTATAATATCTGCTCCGAAGCATCTCCGACGGCTTCGCTGCGTGAAAATCGATCGGAGCTGTTCCGCGATTGCATAACAACCCCCTCGAATTCGCAGCCGGGAGGGTCGAGCGCGGCCACGGCAAAGGGTGAACCTCCCTTTCCGTCGAATCATCGCATTAGCCTGTTTGTTTAATGGACTGGGCTGAAGCCCAAACGAAGAGTCGACTTTAATTTCGCCGTTGAGCATTATTCCCCGCGTTTTTAGAGCGACCCGCCAGCGGGGGCCGACGGAAGTGACTCGATGAAAAGTTTCCTTAACGAGATCTAGACATGCATCGGCCCGGTTCTCGTGTCGATCAACCCGTTCAAGCAGATGCCGTACTTCGGCGAGAAGGAGGTGGAAATTTACCAGGGAGCGGTGAGTCGATATCGAGGAGATTGTAAATTTGATTCACTGGTGTCAGTCCCCATTACATTAAGAATAAAAATTCACACAACAGTCTATTTTCCAGTTATGATTTTATAACGATGACTTATAGCGATTATAAAATTAAATGTGAACTTTTGAATAGCCGCAAAAAAACCGAATTTTTCATTAAATTTTGATAGAAATTGTGGGAAAATGGACAAGCAAAGACCTCCATTATTTTTGCAATGTATTATCAGTATTTCTCCATTTTTTTCAATGAGATTACCATCAAGTTTCGTGGGAAATGAATATTACTTGCCTCTATTTAAAAGTTTACACATCGCATTATAATTATTACGAGTTATTATTATAAAAACAATTATAAAGCCAATAGTACCGTCAATTTTATTTCCATATAAGGGATTTACAACTCTGATTTGATTGGATATGAATTTATTAAACCTTTTTTGTTGTATCTTCTTAGGCTCCTTATGAAAATCCACCCCACATCTACGGATTGGCCGACGACATGTACCGAAATATGCTCATCGACAACGAGAGCCAATGCGTTATCATCAGGTAATTTTCTTTTTCCTTTTATTCTTGAACATCAGCGAATTATGCTTGACATTCTTTTGACGGAGTGTTGAATTCTTGTTTACAGCGGCGAATCCGGGGCAGGAAAGACTGTCGCGGCGAAGTACATAATGTCCTACGTAGCCCGTGTGAGCGGCGGCGGCGACCGAGTTCAGCGAGTCAAAGACGTTATTCTCGAGTCGAATCCCCTGCTGGAGGCTTTTGGCAACGCGAAGACCGTGAGGAACAACAACAGCAGCAGATTCGTAAGTGCGCGACGGTCTGCCGCACAATAACAGCGATAAATCTCGTCCACCGCGACAATACGCGGCACCGATATTAAGTCGCGAATACTGAATACAGGAGAGAAAATAATGCCCAGACGGAAAAACAGGTCGACTCGTGGTTGAGAATAAAATTCTTTCACTTCAATATCGCAGACACGAATATTCCGAATCCCGATAGAAGCGTCAGAGCAATCAAAAGCAAAAAAAAACCGACGGCACTTAATGCATTTCTCCCAAGTGGCCGGCTCAAGACTGTCACATTCGTCTTAATGCCGTGTCGCAGAGTGCAGCGTGGCTCGGGTCTCGACCTCTCGTAACGCAAATTGCTAAACGTCCCGCGCGGTGAACTATAAGCCGCGTGGGCGGGCGAGGCGAGTGCGCTGCTCCTGCTCGGCGAGATGATGCCCAATTGCCGAGGCAGAACGGGCACGGCCTAAATGTGTCTTCCGTCGGGGGCGTCCGCGAGAGAGAGCGAGGAGCCTCGGCGAGTCGCGCGCGCGCCGCCGAAGGAAGCCGAGAAAATATATGAGTTCCACTGATTCGTATGCGCGGCTCGCGCTGAAATTCCAGCGTCCCCGGTGCGTTTGTCGCGCTCTCGCGCGCGCATCATCACGCTCGTCCGACTTTTGCCCGCGCGACGTTCACGGAAGGCTCGATGACGCCGACGCGCCGCGAATGGGATTGCCTCTCGATGATCTAAGGACATCCGTGCTTCTTTTGTTCGCAGGGAAAGTACGTGGAGATGCAGTTCGGGCCCGGCGGTCAGCCCAACGGCGGAAAGATATCGAATTTCCTGCTGGAGAAGTCGCGCGTCACGTGCCAAAATCCCGGCGAGAGGAACTTTCATATTTTCTATCAGCTCGCGACCGGCGCGGACGAGCAGATGAAGAGTAGGTGGACGTAATGCCGCGCGCGGCATAAATATGCATAAGCGTGACATACTGGTACAATTTTAATTCGTCGCTGCGTCGGCGAATATAGCGGCCGCGAGGCCGCGTGACGCATCGCCGCACACTCGCGCTGATATTGCTTTTTTTTCATTGGGAAAAGAACGTAAGGAAAATAATACAGACGTTTCTTATCTCTCGCTTCGCAGACGATTTTGGGCTCACGGATCTCGACTACTACACGTATCTGAGCTATGGCGGAAGCCACAAGGTTGACGGTACCAATGACGCCAGAGACTTTCCAGAAACCCTGAAAGGTAGCTTCGCGGCTCTTCCTCAATACCGACGGACCACTCGCAACGAGGAAACGATACACTCATCGAGAATCACGTCTTTGCTTTGTTTTACAGCGCTGAGCGTTATGGGAATGAAGCACTGGGAAGTCAACGATATATTCCGACTCGTCGCGGGGATTCTTCATATCGGAAACATACAGTTTAAGGAGAGCGGCAACTATTCGGAAGTCGCTGATAAGCAAAGTATGGATTCATTACTTTTACGTTATTATTGCCGAAAATGTAAAACACATTTTTTGAAATTACGTTGTGTGATTTGAGATCATTGACGAAGGTTTTATGTTTATTTTTCAGCTCTCGAGTTTCCGGCTTTTCTTCTCGAGACATCGGCCGATCAGCTGTCGCACAAGTTGACCTCTCGGGAATTCGAGTCTAAATGGGGCGCCCAGTCGGAGAGTGTTGACGTTACTCTCAACGTCGCTCAGGCGCTTTACACGAGGGACGCCCTGGCTAAAGACATTTACACGAGACTCTTTGATTATCTGGTTAAGGTGCGTTAGAATGCAATTTGCGAGGTATATTTTTAGCACTGAATCTATCTGAATTCTGAGAACCTGATATAGTGAGAGAAAAACACATGGTTGAAACAGCAATACTATATTTTTACTATACGGTATAATTCCCAGGAGAGACGTTTATATCAAGAGACGCAGTAACGTCTCGAAGCCAAGTATTTAAAAAAATCTGTATGCCGCCTCACGAGACTCCTCACGACGAGACGCTTGCGCTACTCTTACTTTACAGCACGTTCGTTCTTTTTCGTCTGCTACGAAATTCTAACTGGAATTATCTGAGTCAATACGTCCCAGACACCAAATATGTCAGGTTCAATATTTTTTATTTGTTTTTTTTTCTCTTTCGAATGAGCTCTATTTGAACCAAATCGGTGCCCAAATTGGTAACTATAACATTATATCTGGCCATTTTATAGTTACGACAATGATAAAAAATAATAGCTGCAAACATAATAGTAGCTCAACCAATCAAATTCATAGTATCAATATATTCATGATACTATGATGTATTCATGACACATATGTATTCATAGTACCAATCGATATGATCGTCCCTCCTGCGAATTATATCGGTATATTTCGACCAACTGTTCTACTATATTTTTCTCTGAGTATACTGAGATGTAACTTTGTAAATTTTCCGTCAGTAAACTCGCGAAGCCTCTCAGACGTCGAAACATTGATTATTATTCAACAGAGAATCAATTCCGCGATGGAAACCACGTTGGAGGGTTACGAGATCGGGATCCTCGATATTTACGGCTTCGAGATATTCGACAGAAACGGATTCGAGCAATTCTGCATCAATTTCGTGAACGAGAAGCTCCAGCAGATATTCATCGAGCTAACGCTCAAGGCCGAGCAGGTAAGAAACCCGACAAAACAAATAAAATCGCTCGCGGATTGATCGCAGGTAGGTAAAAACAATTCACAGTGCACTTGGTTTTATTCCTAATATATTACAACGACGTACGGTAAAGTACATATATTATTAATCTATTATTTTATTACATATATTACTCGGTATAAATACTAATCACGTGGGGCAACTGGAGAGAGGGAAGAAAGATATTCGAGAGAAGTCTAATTTGTCGCGATCACATGCAGCGTCATTTAAGCCGAATGTACGAAATTAGCGTCGTAAATACATAAATTCATAAACAAAAAAGGATCTCTCGCGAAACGGTGAACAAATTTCGCCGCGAAGATTCTATATACAGAGCGATTAATTTCGAGTTTTTCCTTTTTCAAGCCTCGTCGCGAAGCTGCAGTCCGGAACGATATCGTAATTCGCAACGGGCGCAATTTGCGCGACGAGTACTCGGCTGAGTATTTTGTCAAGCTGTGTTGATTATCTCTTTCCGATCGGTTAAATTAATACCCGCCGCTGATACCAATCAAGTGGGACAACCGGAGTACGGAAAGAAAAAGCAGTTTCGAAACGCGTCTAATTCGTCGCGATCACAGACACAGCCACTCGGCTGCGAATACACAGAACAAGTGTCATAAATATATAAAAATTCACAAGCATCAACGATCTCCCGAAAAAAATAACGGTGGACAAATTTCGTAGAGTAGATTCTATGTACAGATCGAGGTAGTCCTCCCTGTAGAGTCCCGTCAAATGTAAGTTTCGGAGGAAATTTCGAACATTTCTCAATGAAATAATAATCTGAAAAAAATCAAGCATGTAGAAGGTGCTGAGAAGATTGTTTTTGCATTATAATAATTCCAAAATGTTATTAACAAATTAATGAAAAATGTAATGTTCATCAATTTACCCAGCAACCCAACTATTTTTTGTGATGAAAATTATTTATTTATTTTTCTGAATATGTATCAAGTTTTCAGAATTTTGTCTAATTTTTTTAAATTTCGTTTTTCAGCAAAACGAGTGGCGAAAACGGCAATTTAAAAAAATTAAACAAGATTCTGAAAAAATTCGTACGTATTCAGAAAAATGAATGAATAATTTTCATCACAAAAAAGTTGAGTTGCCGGGTAAATTGTTGAACATTTAATTTGTTCATTAATTTGTTAATAACATTTTGGAATTATTATAATGTAAAATCAATATTCTCAACACCTTCTACATGTTTGATTTTTTTTTTTTTTTTTTTTTTTTTTTTTCTTCAGATTATTATCTCATCGAGAAGTGTTCGAATTTTTCTCCGAAACTTACATTTGACGTGACTGTACCGGGAGAACTACCTTAATTTCGCGAGTTCTTCCTCATTTTCAAGCCTCGTCGAAGCTGTAGCCCGGAAGAATATCAGTCCTTCGCATTGCGTATTTCTGCACGGGTGTCGTTTGCGCGACGTACACACGACTCGGTACTTTGCTCGGTGGTGCTGGTATCTGTTTCGGAAGTTCACTCGAGGTCACGGCCATATTTTCCGTGGTCGACTCCTCGTTCGCTCTGTCGGGTCGCGGCTCGTATTCACCGGTCGCGAAGCTTCTTCCGCTCGGCGAGTAATTGTCGAGGCCGTCGTTGTTGTACTCCTGGCTGGTGGGCGGCTGATACTTCTTCGGCCGGCGGTTCCTCTTATCGAGCAGACTCTTCGTGTTGCCAGTTCGGTTCGGATAGACTCCGGGCGGCCGAACGATCGAGCTCTGATCGACTCCGGTCTTGGATATCACCGAGTCGCTCGTGAAACTCCCGCTGTGGCCACGAACGTTCACGTCCACCTTCGGCCGCGCGCTCTTCAGGTAGTAGAGCTTCTCGTCCGGGCCGCGATCGTGCGGCGGGCTCAGCAGCGTTCGCTTGTCCTGATCGCCGACGAACGGGTGAATCCTGTAGTTAGGCGACAGCCCGATGTCCCGCACGCCCAGGATCGAGTGAGGTATCACCTCGGGATTCGGGTAGGCGCTCGGCGCCCCGATCGCGTCCGGCTGCCGCTGCTGCGGCTCTTCGTCGCTGCTCAGCATCGCTCGCACCAAACCCTGGAGATTCGTCTCGTCGACGTCGTCCGCGCCGCGCAGCTCGATTTCCAGGAGTCTGCGAGAAGTGTGGAGATTAATTTTAGTGGTTTGCACACATTTTTCATCATTTCCTTTTTAGGTTTTTTACGCAGGCAAGTAATATTATTTACGTTATTTTTCAGGACGACGTCAAAGAAGAACCATCTTTGAATTTTATGAACAATTTTTTAGCTCAGATATTACTGGAAAATTACAAATACTACATCGTCCATAAGCCACGAATGGCCTTTGAATTCCCATGTTTCAGGTGTAAAATCGACGAATTAACCCAGTAATTACCTGTAACCATCGGTGTTGGGCTTCTCGACGTTGGTGTTGAGCTGAACCAGACTATAAAGAGACTTTTCATTGCGGAATTTCCCTGATTCGCCGAGGACCGTTTCCCGCGGGATTTCGTTCGGTGACGACGGCGGCCTGGGAAGAACCATCGCGGACAGCGTGAGCTCGCACATCGCGAGCAGCCGGAAAGCCGTCAGTCCGCAGGCGACTTTCGTCATCTTCCTGTGGGCAGAACAACGAATTAATTTAGAACCAGATCGTCGGACCAATGAGGAGCGATCCAAAAGCTGGTTTTCATGCCTCAATCACGTTCAGCAGTCGTGGGAAAAATCGCCGGTGAAAAATGTGTAAACTTCAGGATCTCCGGGGCGTGTAAACGACGAGAGGCGATCGCGTATCGAGGAAACTCGCGTTGAACTGGACGCGAAGTCGCTTTTCGCGGGCCTCGCGTGCTCCCGAGTCTCAACAAGGAGTTATTAATGCGCGAACGGTGAAAGTTTATAGCCGGCGGTGGACGGCTGCCCGGTCGAGGGCCGAGCGCGAAATGATACAATTTCTCTCGTGTGTCGCTTGCGTAACGTGTGCCTCTCGCACGTACTCGACGGTAACCGAGGTCGTGAGCTTGGAGAGCCGGAGTATTATTGTTACCGCTGTTATTATTTAGCGTTCGCGATCGCTCGCATCTGCTGTAGCCGGAAGGGCTCAGCGCGCGCGACGTGCCGGGTCTCTGTACACACAGGTGAACAGCACGTGACGAAAGAGACGTCGGATCGCGTTCCGTTAGCCTCGTTTCGATCCCCCGCGGCTGTACACAAATGAGAAGAAAAAAAAGGGCAAACAACGACTTGCGAAACGCAGTCGCGTCGCTTCCCCTCGTCGCGAGTCAACCGGGCTGACGAAAAAACTGTCGCCAAATTAGGCGCAACTCCGTGTCTCTCCGAAGCTTCGACTTCGGCCGCTGGAATCTACTTTCTCCGTATTAAATGCTCCCATTTAGCCCGGATTGCGAGCACGATTGCCCGCCGGTTGCCTCACTCTCGTGCGCTGAGAACAATAATTGCTTAAATCGATGAATTTTCCAGTAGTCGCTGTAACACGTTTAATTGGCTCGAAGTTACATTCTGTTGAAAAAAAAATTGAATTCTTTGGGCGAGGCGACTGTGACTCAAAGAATGGAATCTTTACCAATGGAATGTCAGGACATTTTTATTATAAAGAAATACGTTGTACAAGTTACGACAAAAATATTCTATCGATTCCAGTAATTTTTTTTAAGTGCAACGCGTTCAATCGAAATTATGCCGGGTCCGCCCTCGCTGAGTAACGGATGTTTCAGCTCCGTAGGTGGACGCTGCTCAGTATCGAGCGTTCATTATGCACGATTGAGGATCGTAGGGCGAGTCGAGACGATCCGGGCTGTATAATGCAGCCTGGTATGTAGGTGAATTCGTGCCCCGGTAGATATTACTGTATAGACAGCGCGCGGTCCCGATACTTCGCACATAAATGAAGGTGATTTCCCGGAGCGTCTCTGGAAAGTGGGCTAGACGATGAAATATATGACGTGCGCTATGATACCGGCGAAAAAAAACGTAAAAATAATTCCAGTTCACTTCTGCCCTATCAGGTACACGCGGGCGTTGCGGAAGAGACGCGGCGAGAGGAGAGCGAAGACGGCGGACTCTCTCTTCGGGCACCGTCGAGGCCCGTCGTACCTGCACGCGAGACCCGCGTGTGTGAGGCCCGTACGTTTCGATTATCGTTTCTCGATAGGCTCGCCGCGGCCGATACAGAGAAAACACGGCGTGAAGGGAGAGTGGGTGTGGTTCAAGCGGCGCAATTTTGCCCCGCTCGTACTTCAACCACAGTCAACAAATGCACACAGCCACTGCCGCGCGGCCACTATGCGGCTCTAACAGGTTTTCTTTTGAGGCGAAAGAGAGAAAAAAAAACGAGCAACGCGAGGGGACTGAAGAGAAAAAAAAAAAGACAGAACGGGCGAACCAGGTGGCGCACATTCGTTTGTGACCAGCGCGGTGAACGTGGGTTTTGCGGAGACTAAGCAGCGGCGAATGTGAGCCGGGTGAAGGTATGAGACTGGTCTTTGACTTCCACACGCTGTTCGGACCGAACGCCGAGGGGGACTTTGAGGGAAAATTGTCTTTTTTCTGCAATGGCCAGTGGGTAACTGCTATTCGGATCGATTAACCGCAATCGGATAGCATGTATCAAATTGCTGTCTCTTGAAAAAAAAAGGATTTAAAAGTGGTAAAAATGTTTACTGACATAATTTATACGCAATTATTTATCGTGCAAAGGCGTACAATTTTTTTTTTCGGTCACCTCAACGAAATTTTACTCTTGGACGCAGAGAGCCGGAAATGCGTAGAAAGTACTGAAAAAAATTACATATTTTCAACTGTTATTCAGATCGATTAACCGCAATCGGATAGCATGTATCAAATTGCTGTCTCTTGAAAAAAAAAGTATTTAAAAGTGGTAAAAATGTTTACTGACATAATTTATACGCAATTATTTGTCGTACAAAGGCGCACAATTTTTTTTTTTTTTCGGTCACCTCAACGAAATTTTACTCTTGGGCGCAGAGAGCCGGAAATGCGTAGAAAGTACTGAAAAAAAAATTACATATTTTCCCCGCCGAGTTTTCGATGAATATGGAACGTCTCGCGTATTAGCCCCGTTTAACGTGAAGATGCGCAACCGAGCGTTCGCGAGGCTCGCCGATTCCTCGCCGACTTAACTCGTATCATTAAGTATCGAACTATAATAAGCCTCGGTAGCCTCCGCCGCAATTATTCAAATGGCTTTTACTCGCGAGTTAAATAACCCCTTATATAGTATAGAAATTTGTGTTGCAGTCTCGGGTGCTACCTCGACGGCGGAGATGGAAGCGCGTTCACGGTTTCCGGGAAAGTTGGAGGACGCGCTCGGTGCGCGCCTCTCGCGTTTTCGCCGTGGCAGTAACGATGATTGAAATTTCGTGCGGTTTCTTCGACGTGTCATTATACGCCACCGAAAGCAAACAATATAATATTATAATAATATGTAATCCGGCGATCGACGACGACGTTCCTCGAACTTCCCCGTCGATTCGCCGCTTCGCGGGCTGCTTTTTAGCGTCGCGACTGTGGTCACCCGCCGACCGAGCGACACGAACAGAATTTTTTTTATTTTGCAATTCGCTTTCTTCTCGGGCTGTAGAATCTATGGGCCTCGCTGCGCGTCTTCTGCACGATACGAAAAATGCATTTCCGGACGAATTTAATTCACCAGAGACTTTTTCTGTTTTGTAGGAACTCCTTATCCGATTGATGCGAATTAGTGGAGGCGGACGGGACGCGACTGTGTCGAAGAAGCGCGAGCGCCACGAAAGTGAGAGTGGTCAAGGCTCGGGAGGTTCCCGTTACACATATATCGGCGTCGCGCACCGTCGCGAGCCAGTTTCTCGTCCGGATCGTCCTCGCCGCTCGCGAGCTGGTTAATGCAACGAGCCGAGGCCTCGGCGCACTCGCTTCTTATTAAACCAGTGTAAATTACCCGTCGGCCGGCTCGCTACCATAAAACGTAATAATATCTGTACCGGGAGATCGGCGGCGGCGGCGGCGGGGGAAGAGCGTGCGAGGCATCGAATCGGACGGTCACGCACACCTCGCCCTATCTACGGCTGTAAAGCGTGGAGAACGCTTTCGCTGTGCGTTTTGTTTTCTTCCACGCGATTGTGTTAGCTAACTGCAATAATTGGAATTTAATAGGCACGTGGAAACGAATTTTTCTGCATAGAAAAAATCTTCTACGTTTTATTTATCTGAGGAGTATTACACACGAATCCTTTTTGGCGCAGTGGAATTTTGAGACTGACGTTCAATTACGAAATTCGCAGCTAAAGGCAAAAAGCTCCTGATGTTGTTGTTTTCGTTGCCAGTATTTTTTCTTAGTGTCTCTGATTAGATTAGCGCGATGCAGTTCAGCATCCTCAATTAATGAACGGAAAGGAAATTGAAGAAAACAAGTAAAGCATCGTTAGGTGCATCCTGATCAATAACGATTAATTAATCACTGCCTTGCACCGCAATCTCGTGTTTCTCGTTTTTCCCGCGGTCTGGATGTTCCATTGGTTACACGACGAGTGTATCGACACTCCGTAACACAATGAGCACCGTTAGATGCAACGGTGCATTGTTGGTCACTGTCACCTCGTTAATTGGGAGCCATTATTCCTATTACGCGATTTGATTGACGACCTCGGTGTCGATTTGGCTTTCTCTCTCCCTGTAACGTCCTGCACCTCCGGTGCAATCGATAAGCCGCAGAAGTCACGATAAATCATCCAACTTGGGCCTTTAAAAACGTCACGGATTTTACAGCCCCCTCTGCACTTCGTGTCCATTCATAAAACGTAAACATTCCAGGTCGAATTAACGACTGCCACGCTGCTTGGCCTCAACTAATAAACTGAGACACATTTTACGGCCTTTGTATTGCGAAACGGTAACGCGATTTCACGATTTTCTCTTTATACGCACGCGTTTTTCTTTCGATCGCTCGTTCTTTCTCGGTTCGCGCTCGGCGCGCAGATTTTTCATGCGGTCGGGATCGCGTCGGCTCTCTACTCGGCAGCTCCATTGTACACTTCCTCGTTGCGAAAGAGTCGCCCGAGCACATGTGAGGCGTCCCCGAGAAATTTCACGATACTTCCAACGAGCGGTTAACGCGCGTGCGACGCCGGCGCGAGCTCACAATGGGAATTTGTGAGCTCGATCGTAAGAGCACGTTGTCTCGCTTTATTCCTCGGCGGGGGAACGAGGAGGAGGCAGAAACTATATCGGCACGCGCGTAACATAAAAAAATCGACGTGACCCAACTTTCCTGTTACTAGTTTGCGTTCCTCGTAACGCGCAAAGAAGCGAGAGAGATTGTTGTGTTTTGTTACCACGAATTTCTCCCAACGAGCAAATATTTCGCAGCAAAAAGTCGATAGCGTTGAATTGTGGTTTTCATCGCTGGACCTACTGCTCTCTAATTTTTTTTCCGTACAACTAAAATCTCGAAGTTAATTCGGTCAGTTTCTTTCGGTCAATCGTGAGATATTTTATTGAGGTGGAGATTCCTGTAGGACTACAAAACTCTGTAATTCTCTTTTTCGAAGGTTGATCGTTTGGTTGTTTAGCTCTTGAAAATAAATTATTACTTCATCGATTAATTTCGCGGAGGTCAGTATAATTCGCGTTTATCGATAACCGTTTATTCGTAACACTCACGAATAAAAGTAAATTTTCGAAGTGGCAATCATATTTTCCGCGTGCTCGAATTAATCTTAAACGAGCCGTGGTTATGATACACAACAAACGTATTTATAGGCACTTATTGATTAATGTACCGTGCCCTGTTACTCGAGCACCCAATTAATTTGTTAAAACTGTTGTTGGCGAATCTCTCGTTAGTCCGGTGATGCGATAATTGGACGAATTGAACGGCGATTAAGACGAGAGGCGCAGTTATTGGCTCGCGGTTCAGCGAGCGGTTAATTGAGAGATTGGCGAGCCAATTAGAACTTCAATCGAGAGTAGTCCCATGATAATTCGGGCCACGGGGAGACTGGAGCATCGTGTGATATACAGCAATTATGGATTTCCTTATCTGCTCCAGACTTAATGAATGCCATAAAATCCACATAAAACAAAAAACTTATGAAACCCTCGCTGTAAGATGTCTGGTTGTTCTCTGAGTGCAATCGAATCACGTAAAAACGCAGTATATTTTGCCTCAGCGGACGTTGAAAAAATGTAAGATAGATAATTAAGATAATTTAAGTTGACATCATTTAAGAAGATGTTTTAATATTTTTGCCAAATTAGAGATCAGGATATAAATTAAAAATAACTATAAACAAAGATGTTAAAAAAAGGGACTTGCCCTAAATCTTCTCAAAATATCCGATGAACCCAATGCACAGTTTTATTACTTTGAATGCCGTTACGTTGACTTTGCAAAGTGACAATAATTACCCTACATCATCGATGACTCTCGGAGCTGTCAGACGCGTGGATCTTTTTTGTCGCAGCCTAAAGATGTATTATACGAGAGAATAATTGTCATCTCCGGCGCGAAGCTTTGTCGCCGAGGCGCAACAAACAAACACAGTCCTCGCGGGGTATCTGGAGAGCGCAATTACGAGGGTTAATTAAACGCGCCCTCGAGTGCGACTGGCCGTTTTAATTTCGTTCCCCGTGACCACATTCGTGAGCTACAGACGTGCGAATCTTGCGTGATGCGAGAATATATACAAGTTGAAGATGATTCGTTGCCCGCTTTGAGTGAACAATGCAATATTTTAATCTTATCAGATCACTCTAAAAGAAATCATTTGGGCGAAACCAAAAATTCCTTACATATAAAAATTCGCTACTGAATTTTTTTATTTTGGAGAATTTTGTTTTTTTTTATTCGGTAGAATTCCTTTTTATTAAAAAGTTCTGGAGAATTCTTTTTTATTAAAAAAAATGGTGGAAAATTCTTTTCCATTAAAAAAAATTGTGGAAAATTCATTTTTATTTTTACAAATCCTGGAAAATTCTTTTTTATAAAAAAAATTCTGGAGAATTATTTTTTTATTACAAGAATCAGTTTGCAAATTTGCTACTCTTGACGTGAAATAACCGATACAACAAAATATTGGCTTTCGACGCTGACTTCAACATCCACAATTACTCGTGACCAATTTGCACGCCAAAGTTTAGTCACACGGTGACTAAAATATCGCGCCACTTGCAAAAATAAATATCAGTCGTGCGGTGAAACAGGTGTCGAGGTAACCCGAACGCACCTGCCGATCGCCCGCACGTAAGGGTAAAGCAATAAACAATTAGATGCCCTAATAAACACGTCCGTTCGTTACTCCCGCGCGTGTGTATCGTGGTACACGCTGAACGCCGCCTGAGAACGTAATTACTATAGACACCACCGACGTGCGCCATATTATTAGGTGACGCAAGAGCGGCCTAATAACACACACGTGCGGTACGTTTCTTCCTATTGTCACGATCATCAGACGCTAATATTCCGCCACCGCGCAATTTCCCGTCTTCGACACTCGTGTGTCCTCCGCACGTGACGACGCAACCCGACGAATTCGTGTCTCACTCACCTGTCGTTTTTATTTTTCTTCCCAGAGAAAGTGTCCTCGAGATCCCGTCGGTCGGGCGCCCGGAAGAAGCTGGTAAATCCTTCGCCTTCTCCTCGTCGAAAGCACAAACCACGTGTGGCACTTGGGATTTACAAGACAGAAGAGAATCGACGAAGAATTGCCTCGTCAGTGAAAGACAAATTATCGGCTAATTCGGTCGAGAAGAAAAAAAAAATAAATCACTGCATCGACATCCGTCGAACCCGGCGACTCGCGGTCGTTGTGGAGCGCAAAAACGAGCGAGGCTCTCGCGAAAGGATCTCGCGAGTGAAGCGTGCAACGAGTCCCGGCGGCTTCGCGGCTTTTGCGATCGTGAGCCACGCTCCGTATGCAACGCGCTCTGTGCGCACGGATTGAGTGAAGGTAATGAAATAGCCAAGTGAAGTAGGAGGTATCCATCCGTACTTGCCGTGACTCCCACCACCACCGTCGGGCCCGCAGCCGTGTAATACCCGCGCGCCGTGCTGAGTGACTGTGCGGCGGGCTCTCCTCTCCCGATCCAGCTCTCGAGCCCCGGACCAGACGGTTTCCTTCTCGCGTTTGTAATGTAACCGAGCGTAAGCCGTTTGCGCGCTCGCCTCGCTTTCCTCTCCGAAAAACCCTTCTCCGTCGCCTCGCCTGGTCATCGGGCTACGGTGGAACCTTCACTTTAGGTTTGTCTGTTTGTAAACAAAAATAGGGTCGCAGGACTCGTTGCAGCTTCACTGTGAACTGTAAGGTTTATTTTTTGATGAACGAAAATAGGGTCACAGGACTCGTTGAAGATTCAGTGTGAATTAAGGTTTATTTGTTGATAAACGAAAACAGGGTCAGAGGATTCGTTGAACCTTCGCTGTGGATTAAGGTTTATTTTTTAATAAACAAAAATTGGGTCACAGGATTTGTTGAACTTTCATTGTGAATCAAGGATTATTTGTTAATAAACGAAAATCGGGGCGCAGGGCTTGTTGAACCTTCAATGTGAATTAAGGTTTATTTTTTGATAAACCAAAATGGGGTCACAGGACTCGTTGTACCTTTACTGTGAATTAAGGTTTATTTGTCGATAAACGGAAATAGAGTCACAGGGCTCGTTGAAGCTTCGCTGTGAATTCAGGTTTATCTGTTGATAAACGAAAATAGGGTCGCAGGACTCGTTGAACTTTCACTGTGAATTAAGGTTTATTTGATGATAAACGAAAATGGGGTCACAGGTCTGGTTGAAGCTTCACTGTGAATTCAGGTTTGTTTGCTGGTAGGCAAACAAAAATAGGGTTGCTGGACTCGTTTAACCTTCACGGTGAATCATCTGTGATCTGTGATGTGTTCTTCATGAACCCTCGCAGTTCATTTATTAGTAGAGAAAAATGAGGTATTTTTTAGAGACAAATAAATATAGTATTACACATTATATTTATATGATGTTAGACATTATATTAATTTGTGGAACATATTCGCGAAAGAATTTCCAATTTTTTTGTACTCATTTTTTATTATTACCGAAGCTCAATTATTACCTATGATGAATAATTCACGTACCGAAACTGGTGGTTTTGCGGTCAACGTGCGGTTCTGTCGGTCCCCCTGGTTAAGCAGCATTTTGCGCTCGACCAAGTGAGACCGGAATCGGAAACAAAATATGAGAACACCAGTAAAAGGCGATTAAAGTCAATACCATGAAAAGCAATAATTTCTTTCCATACTCCAAAAAACAGCTGTTTATTTTTCCGCGCTATTAAACAAACATCAGAGTTTCGGGTCCTCCAAATGTCACGTGTGATTTCCAAACGTTTTATCGCAACGTGTGGAACGAGGAAGTAATGAAGAATAAGAGGGAAGAAAATCTTCGCATATCACCGCACGAGTCCAACCGGGTTCGCTCGTGACGGAGGACATCAAACGCTAGAATTACCTCACACGATGAAAGCGATATCAAGCGACGCGGAGCTGAGTCGAGTTTAATACGTGCAGGTATCGCAACTCGGCGGCGCGCGGGGAACTCCGAGGAAAACTTTCTAACCGCTCCATATATCCCCTATTCTTACTTTGTGTCGTGCACGCAGTGCGTGCAACGCAAGACACACCGCGCAGGCGAGGAGAAGCGAATAGCAATTATTGTCAACTTAATTACTATCGTCGTCGTCGTTGTCGCTGCGGCGCAGGGTCTCCCTGGCCAAGGTTTCACCGAGAGACGATCGCGAGCTTGAAAATCGAGAGCTCCTCCTCGACGACTGGTTTTCTTTTCACTACGACTTCTTAATTGCCCCCCTAATTTTCCCTCCGGTCGTTCTCCTTATCAAGATTCGTTTTTCCTTTCCGATTAAACGATGCATGCGAGAGCCTCTCAATCGCAAGACAGATTCACAACGCGAGTTGAGGATCTTTTTGCAGCGTTATGCAATAAACGCTCGACAATTATCTATCTACGTGCATCGCGAGAGTCTGGAAATTCCTTGCGCGTTAGAATTTTTTTATAGTAAAACGAATTTGAGTAATTCTTTTTACTCAATAAATTCAACGAATTAATTTAATTCGCCAGGCAACCAAATGCGTTTTTGTAAAATCATTACACGATTTTACAGTAGAATTACCGGTACGTTTTTAGCATTATTGTTGCTCGCAATCGATATTCCCGGTAATTGCAACGTTGATTTCTTTTTTCCAGATCCTTATCACGTCGCTAACGACTCCGGGTCCGGGGAATGCACGCGCGTTGCGTCCTTAATTTCCGGCGATCGCACCTTCTATTTCGCTCCAAAGAGGAGCACCCAGGCAGTCGCAACAATGCGCTGCGATCGACGGGGAGAGGATGAAAACCTCGGGCCGGATGCGATATTCTCCCTTTGTAAAAATCGACGAGCCTCTCACGGTCGATCGACTCCGGCGAAATCGAACGTGACGCATTGGGAATCCGCGGCTGCATTTGCACTGCGAAATAGGCGTGATGGATGTGTGAGACACGAGATCGTCGCGAGGTGATCGCAATTTTACTGAATTCAGCCAGGGTCAAGGTGCACGAGCGGACGTAACGGGCGTTAACGGTCCTTTCGCTCTGTCAGTGTCCCTCGAAATTGTCGAAAAAAAAAAGAATGAAAAAAAAAAAAAAATCATCACAAAAGGCTGCGTAAGTGTCACGTGAACCCAGCAGCCGGGGAAAAAGCAACGCGAGCAGAGAGAGCGCCGACTGCGTGCAGTGGTGAAGCCTATTCAATGATACAAAAATGGGTGTCGGGCGCTTCGCACGACCGACATTAACCCAGAAATCTCGAGGTTTTCTTATCGTAAACGATCTTCCTCCTCTTTGCCTGTTCGAGTCCCCCCGACTTGTCGCAACAATGCCGCCTTTTTTCACACGCGAGCGCCGTGCGCGCCGCACAAGCTCGTCAGATCTTGGCCCACCGCACCTGAAAGATCCAATTAGTTTAGCGCGTGGCGCAGCATGAGCCTCTCTCACGTCCCCTTCATTAGGCTGCTCGTCTCTCATCTCCAGCGCAAACACACGACTGTCGTGTACTTAACTACCGTGCATGACCGAACGAGGAGCTTGTGACAACTCATAAAGTGACTTTTTAATGAATTTATTAAAGCATCTATCAGCTGTTTTGCCGTCGTGATATTGTGTAGAGTCGTTGGGTCTTTGACTGTCATATTTTTTTACATGTGTCAATATGTCGGGAAATAAAAAATTCAAAGTATCGATTTTGGACCCGTACCAACGTCCTCAAGTCACATATTCTACCCAAGAAAATACTGGTTTCAATTCATTTTTATTAGATTCTGAAGAAAGGTAATATTTTGTGTGTTTGCCTCACACATTTTTCTGGAATAAGAGAACCGTTTTCTTCATCAACAGATATATACATATATTTTTTATCTTTTCATTACATTTTTTAATTTAAGTTAAATTAAATACTAAATTGAAAAATGTAATTTTTTAATTACATATTTTTCTGGTATAAGAGGACCATTTTTTTCACGAACACATGTATTTTTTAATCTTTCCATTAAGTTCTTTAATTACCACGCTCACTGACCCAGAAGGGTCAGCCGCTTGAGAGCTAACGAGTGTAACCGTTGTACAAACAAACGCCTAACTATCGTCGTTTCGTAAAATTGTCAATTGTATGATATTTGCGTGGCAATAATTTCAATGTCGCAAGGCTCGTTCAATTAAATTAAAATGTCATGTTGTTAGGAAGAGCCGTCGGGAGGATAATGCAATTTGCAACATTACAGCGTACAAAGTCCCGCCGCGCCGGTATAATTCGGGACGGTTGGTTCGCGCGACGAGGCAACGTGTCTTCGTTAGCCGCTCGTGCGTTTAATTGTCCTTAAAGCCAGAGGCTATGGGACTAACGGTGGCTCGGGCGATCTCTCTCTCTCTCTCGCTCTGTATTCTTTTGGCTAAAATTGCCGGAAGCCCCATACGAGCTCAGAAAGGCGAAACGTCGTCGTCGTCGTCGTCGCGACGACGAGACCCGAGTATATTTAACTGCCGCGAGATTTCGCTAGCATAAAAGATTATATATAGAAAGAGAGCACAGATTGTGCTCCGCGGTCTCTTCGCAGCCTTCGCGCGCTCCGATCTGTGCAGTTACGGGGCGTTACCACTTGAACCGCTACTCAGATTCCCTCGGCTCTGGAACTGGAATAACGAACGCTTTGTCCTTGTGCCGATTGACCGACATGCGCCACTCGCCACTTCGCCGATGATCAATATACTCAAGTGCGAATATTCCATTCGACTCATAAACGGAGTCGAGTCAGTTAAATAGTTTCTCATTACACGGGAGGCTGATTTGCCTTCGCGCGCGAAAGCCGAACGAATTTTGAGCGTAGCGTATCGACTCGTCGACCCGATTTCAGTAATTAACTAAGTAGTCGTCTGAGTATCAGGTGAACGCTATGCAATTTTTTCTACGTGTTGCGATACCAGACACTTTATTTTTGTTTAATTTTTCTTTTATTATTTCCTTTGATTCGTACTCGATGGCTAAGTAATACATTTTCAAATCACGATTAAAGCTAAAACCCTTGGAAATATTACGACAATCATTTCACACATTCAAAACTATTTACAGAACAATAATATCTCGCTGAAAAATGCTAAATAAAAACACAGATCTCACCTCGTTACTTGAATAAATATTGACGCTGTCGATAAGTTTCCTGGTTGCCCGTTCACCTTCAAAGAATATTTTTACAATGCCAAAGAAGTCAACTCGTCCATCAATCGCGACAATCGCAGTCAACCGTAATTTCTCAACTGTGTCAATAACCGGGACATCCACCTATAGCTCCGAGCTCCGGTGAATGGACTGCGGTCGGTGGGTTCTGGAGACTGGTTCGCCGTTCTCTGTCACAATGGAACAAAAGCAATTGAGGATGAGGAAGAAAAGTCCGGCAAACAAAAAAAAGTCCGTCTCCTTTTCTCCCGTTTCTTGTCCCGCTCCGCCTGTGCAACCGAGTCTCCTGCAAACTTATTCTCTGTTTTTGCAGCGAGCTTTCGTGCTTCGCCTCGCGGACATTAAAATCGGGTCGCGAGCGCAGCAAAAAGCGTCCTCTTCTTCTTCCTCTTCTTCGTCGTGTCGTAGCTGTCCACTCTGTGGTCGTCGACGTGGTTAGCGACGCAGGCAGAGCTGCCCGGCAGCGTGAAAACCGGCGCAGCTATTGGTTTTAGTCTTCCTCGCCACAATATAAGACCTTCCTTCGTCCCAAAGCGAGAGATGATGATAATAATAATAATAATAATAATAATAATAATAATAATAATAACGACGATGATAATAATAATAATAATAATAATAATAATAATAATAACGACGATGATAATAATAACAACAGTGAGCCACTTTTCAGCCTGTCCGAATGGGCACAACTAGACCGCGTTAAAAGGGGCCCCCGTAGTCCTCCCGTCGCGCCTTTTGCGCCGCCTCGTGACTCGCCACCGGGAGTCACGAGCCGCCTCTCGGATCGCATTTCTTCTCTCTTCCGTCGCCACGCCGGACTTTTGACTGGTTCGCCTCGGTTCCGCAGTCGCAGTCACCCACCTTTCCGCGTTCTCTCGGGTCGTCGAGATATTCCTCAGTCACTCTAATAACGTCTCTAATCGTCGCCTGATTCGCTCGGGCGCGAACCGGTCACGACACATTCGGAGCGGAACCGGCGATGAGTCCGCCGCTCGAGATCTATCGATCGGCGATCTGAAATAGGCGACGATCTCTCTATTGTCGTTCTATTGTCGTCTGCGAAAAATACGGAGAGTGAATATAGCTTTGATACTGTGACTCGACAGTTAAGATTGAATAATTCTTGGTCTATAACTTTTTTTGAAATCTCATTAGTGCATGGAGATGTCTGAGCTATGTTCCCATTCTGTTGGCCATTGCCACCGGAGGTTCTGGTAAAAATCCGAGAGACAGAGGAGACCTTTCACCGTGTTCCTTTCTTTTGCAGGAAGAGTACGTGGCTGAGAACATCCGGTGGACACCGATAGACTATTTCAACAACGCCATCGTCGTGGAGCTTCTCGAAGGCAAGAGGCCACCTGGTCTCTTTCTCGTACTCGACGACGTTTGCGCCACTCTTCACGGAGGAAGCACGGGGGCTGACTCCGATTTGCAGAAGGTACTTAGGCGACAGTCTCACATAAATTACGGGACACACACTTTGCGCCGTTGGCGCAAATAAGTGGCGGTAATGCGACAAAATTGTATCATTGGGAGACACTTTATTCGAGCAGTTTAAATTATTCTATTACGCGTTTCGAAAATTTACATATGAATTTTATTCTGGCGAATAATTGAGATGACATTTTTATTTCCTCTCACTCGTTTGAGTATTTTTTAAAAGTGATCAGCAATTTCGCTTTACGCGAATTGCTTTGAATCACAGATATTTTTCATGGCTGATTCCAGCAGTGTCAGGTTCAATATTGAATCTCGTTGGTACGGATAAAGAAAATAAATTATGCAGGTCGCCAGTCGTGACCTCTGGTGCGCTGCTCCAAATGATTATTGACACGCATCGTTGAACGGTAAAGCGCAAAAACCGACCGAGGCACTGACGACACCGCCACGACGTTATTTTGCAGAAATTGAGCGGCGCGGCGAACAATCATGCCCACTTTCAAGGAACGAGCGACGGCTTCACGATCCATCATTACGCCGGGGTTGTTTCCTACTCGGTCGAGGGATTCTGCGACAAGAATCGAGACGTTCTCTTTCTCGACCTCATCGAGCTTATGCAGACGAGTTCCAAGTGAGTCGCTTTACGATCACGCTGCGAAATCGCGACACCTCGCTGAAAATTACGCAATTTAACCGGTGAACATTTTTTTTCGTTTCTTCCGCAATCGTTCGTATCAGCAAACTGGTGCGTCTTCTGTACCCCCCGGAGAAGGACGCCGGAAAGACGAAGACGCTGAAGTCGCGTCCGACCACCGCGGGCAGCAAGATTCGCAGTCAGGCCAGTCGCCTCGTTGGACAGCTGATGAAGTGCACGCCTCATTACATTCGCTGCATAAAACCGAACGAGACGAAGAAGCCGCGGGACTGGGACCAGCTGAGGGTGAAGCATCAGGTGGAGTATCTCGGACTGAAGGAGAACATCAGAGTGCGGAGGGCCGGGTTCGCCTACAGGCGACCGTTCGCCAAGTTTCTTCACAGATACGCGATTCTCACGCGAGAAACTTGGCCGGCGTGGCAGGGCGATGAGAAACAGGGCGTCGAGTGGATTCTCGCGAGCGTTCACATCGACAGGTCGCAGTATCAGCTCGGGAGAACGAAACTCTTCATCAAAGCGCCTGAGAGTGTGAGTACTTTCGCATTAAGGTAGTATTGGGTCGCCGAGTATTCAATTCGCATAAATTCCAGAAAAGTGCGTGAGATTGCAAACACTTCTCGATGGTCTGAAAATCTGACAAAATTCATGCACACTAAAGGTACCGAAAAGATTAATTTTGCATAATAATAATTTCAAAATGATATTAACAAATTGATAAAAAAATTGTTTACCAAATATTTCGATACCCCAAGTTCTTTTTTTTAGGAAAATGATTTCTTCGTTTTTCTGCATACGTACGATTCTCAGATTTTTAAGTAATCTTTGAAATTTGTGTTTTTTTGAATGGAAAATATGTATACATTTCAAAGATAACTTAAAAATCTGATAAAAATCATACGTATATAGAAAAACAAGGGAATCATTTTCATAAAAAAAACTTGGGTCATCGAAATATTTGTTAAACCATTTTTTTATCTATTTGTTAATAACATTTTGGAATTATTATAATGCAAAATTAATATTTTCAGTACCTTTAGTGTGCATGAATTTTTTCAGATTTTCAGACCATCGAGAAGTGTTCGTAATTCTCTCACACCGAATTGAATACTCGGCGATCCTACTACCTTAAAGTTGTTATCTTTAATTCGCTATCTTCAGTTCATGCGAAAAATTATCCATGACGAAAAATTGATTTGTTCAATTTCGCGTAGCTAGTAGACTTTTTTTTAAATAAAAAAAAGATTTCTCTAAGTTTAAAAAACATAACTGTTTTTTCGGTAGACGGTTTCGTCGTAAGAGACATTTTTTGCTGTGACAAAGATCTTTTCGAGTGACAAAGTGGTCAGTGAGAGAAAGATTTCCCACCGCCGCGACAAAGAATTATAAATCACGACGAATATATATTTCGTCTTCGTGAGAATTTCGCAGTCGTTGAATTCCGGGGATTAGTTAATTCCTCGAGTCGGTTGACGAGATCCCGCAGTCACGGGGCAACGAGCGTCAACTGCTGTACGGTGAATCCCGCGCGGCCAACAGTCAGACGAGCCGCGCTCTGGTTATCTCTGACCACGAGAAATCCTCGCGTTATTCCTGTTGAATAACAGCGCAGAAGTTCAAGCGAGGAGACGCCCGCTCCAGTTCCACAAATGTTGCAATAACTTAGACGAGGCAGTCGGACGTTTAAGGCCTCGTAGGCGGTGCCCGATCGCCCGTATATTCTAACGCCGGGTTGCACAGTCGACTAAATTATCCTCAATGCCAAGCACGAAATGAACTTAGAACGGGCGGCGCTACAATTCTCGCGCAGCGGCGGAAAAGGGCAAACCCTCCGGGCTCGCGGCTCCTTTTGCCGGATAATCGATCTCGAACCGAGATGTAAAATTATGATGCTCAGATAACATTTATTTGGGAACTGCGGTCAATTTATTCGTTGGTAAATTCGATTGTCACGGATTAATTTTTTGTGAAGACTCAGAATTAGCGTATTTAAAATAAATTTAACAGATCCTCATTAATTCCATATTTATTAAATTACTATTTTTTTGTAAATGTAAAATCATTGCCAAATTAGTATGTAACTCTGCGTTGCAGTTATCGAAACTGTAATTTCTATTGCAATGTCGTTGATTCTCAGGCTTCATAAAACCTTTGTCTGTGGCTCAGTCCTCAAAAAAAGTACCGACGTAAAATCCACCCAAGAATTCCAATATCATCTTCGTCAGTGCCGCGGCAATTTTTTTCAACATTCGTTTCTCCTTCCCACAGCTCTTCATGCTCGAGGAGGCGAGAGACCGAAAGTACAACGTGTACGCGCGGGTGATACAGAAAGCCTTCAAGAAGTACTTCGCCCGCAAGCGTCAGGAGGAGCAGAAGGAAGCCGCGGCGGATCTGCTCTACGGTCACAAGCAGCGAAGACGCGCGAGCCTCAACAGGAACTTCGTGGGCGACTACATCGGCATGGACTGCCGCGCGCAGACCGCGAATCTGGTGGGAAGAAGAGAGAAGGTTTTCTTCGCCGAAGTCGTGAAAAAGTACGACAGGCGGTTTAAGGTCAGTAACCGGAAACATTTCTCCCGCCGTAAAACGGATAGGCGCGAAGTCGCGGCGCGCTCGTTTTTTTTTTTTTTTTTTTTTTTTTCGAACCACGAGGGAGTTGTCGGGAGTCTATTAGACCCACCGCAGGAGTTGGCTTCAGTAGTCGCTCATAAGAAATTCAATTGTCCCCGGCCACGAGTCGCTCGCGCAGCGACCGTCGTGTTTGTCGCCGCGTCGCGTTCACATTCTCTCCTTTCTTTCTCCGATCCAGATGTGCAGGAGAGATCTCGTCCTCACGGGCAAAGCGCTGTTCCTCATCGGTCGCGAGCAGGTGAAGAAAGGCCCGGAGAAGGGCAAGATCGTCGAAGTTATCAAGCGAAAACTTCCGTTCGAGCAGATCAGTCACGTCTCGCTGAGTACGCTGCAGGTGAGTCCGGCAAACGAGCCTCGAACGAGGCACGCGCGATATCGAGAATTCCGCATCTTCGCGCGAAAAAGAAGAAGAGGCGTATAATTCACCCGTGTCTTCTCGTTACCAGGACAACTTCGTCATCGTGCACACGCGGGAGGATTACGCGAGTCTGCTCGAGCTCGTCTTCAAGACCGAATTCCTCTCGGCGCTCAGCAAGAAGTATCTCGAGGAATTGGGACGTCCGCTCAGCATTAAATTCAGCAACAAGTAGGTCTCACGCGGTTTTGCATTGAAATTTGCCTAAGCAGCAGACCTCGATGTGTTTCTCTCTTCGTCGCGGCGATCGCCCACACGTAGTAGTCGTCGTCACGCTTATCGGGCGCCGTTGATATGTTTCGCAGCTTGGAATTCAAAGTCAAGAAGGAGGGATGGGGAGGAGGCGGCACGAGGCAGGTCAAGTTCTTTCAGACGGACTCGGGGGAGCTGGAGATACTCAAGTCGAGCGGGAAAGTCCTCAACGTGAGCATCGGGCCGGGATTGTCGAGCACGTCGAGTAAGAACGCGAGGAATCGCGACGAAATTTCGAGATTACGGTGAGAACGACGGATCCTCAATCATGCTTTTTAACGTTTTGCAGAACCCAGCGCCAACAGATCGAGCGTCGTGGTCTCGTCTCGGCCCAACAATGCCGCGCGACCCGGACAGAATCCTCCTACGAGACCGGCGCCCGTTCGTCCGGCGCCGGCGCCCGTGATGCACAACGGAATCAGAACACAAATTTCACCCACGGAAAATTCGGCGCCCCAGACGAAACCCGACATTCCACCCTCTCGACCGAAACAGCCGAGGGCCACACCGAGAACTGAACCGCAGAATTCGCGGCCGAATTTGCCGCCGAATCGGCCGACCGCTCTACCCGCGCAGGCTCAGCGACCGATCGCGCAGAAAGCGGCGAACAGTCAGCCGAAGAAAATTCAGAGCGGCGGGATGCCGGTTATGGGGATGTTCACGAATCCCGGTGGCGGGCCACGAGGTAAGCCAAGAATCTTTGGTTAAAGTAACTTCGGTTAAAGAGATCAGTAGCAATAATTATTTATAACCAAGTGACGCGACGGCGTCTCGATGCTAACCATTTGTGAGCGAAAAATATGGCCGTTTTATAACGGTGAACATTATTGCTCGAACTTGTCCTCCAATTTTCCACTTGATCGCATTGCCCAAAAAAAAACTCGGAATAACGTCAATTTATCTTGTAACTAATTGTTTCAATAACGGTTTCCGTGAAAATCGCATTCTTCGTAATTGGCAAAAAGTATGTCGACTTTCAGCGGAGGACAGTAAACATTTATTCGCGGTTTTACGAGCGGGTCAATCCGTTTTTCTCTGTGAACTTGAGTCGCGCAAATTTGTCGCAAAGTTAATGTCAAAGCTACGGCTTATTGACGCAAAAAGTAACGAAGTAGGCTGCAAAATATTGAGCGAAAAACCAGTGTCTCGATGTCGGCCGCACGCTTAACATTTCGAAAGTTTCCAAATTCGCTCGGGCTTGAAAATCGTTTGCATTTTCGCTCGTTGCCGTCGGTTTCGACGTCTTTGATTCCGCAATTTAAGAAATGCATTTCCACGTCGCGCAGGTTTAGTGAGAGCTCCGCCTCCGCCGTCCGGCCCGGCGCCACCCAACCAGCCGATGGTTCACTCGGCCTTCAGACTGCCACCCATCGGGGGTGGCGAATATCCGAGCGAGGCGAAGAGGCTCTCGGGCAACAAGCTTCAGACAGGAACAGCAGCTAACGGAACCAACGGCCACGCGACACCGAATCCCACGACGCGAGCGCCGCCCCCGATAAAAAAACCGCCGACACCCGCACTGCCGAAAGTCAAAGTCTTGTACGACTACAGTCCTCAGGATTTGGACGAGTTGCAACTGAAGGAGGGCGACATCGTGGAGTTGCTTAAAGAACGTGAGTGTGTTTTAATTTTGTAATAGTACATTATGATACTCGTGCGATGAAACTTTTTCGTGACGTGTGAAAAGTGTGAAAAGAACGTGTGAAAAGAAAAAGTTTCTCGCACGAGTATCGTATACAATTTTACACACGCTGTGGTATAAACATTTTTTGTAATAGCGTGCATACAGCTCGTCATTTCGGTGATGTTTCACGTGCGTAAAATGCTTGTTTTCCGAACGTCGTGCGTAAAGTAACGTCGTGCGTAAAGTGAAGCTTTACGCACTCCGCTTACTTTACGCTCTCCTTTCGGAAAACTCGCTACGTTGACTTCGCTCAACCTCCCCGAAGAAGACTCGCACCACGCACGCTATTACAAATATAGTATGTGTAACTAGCGCGGAAATGTAGTACTTTACGTACTTGTTACACAATATACTATTTCCATTCGTGCGATTCGTCAGACGTCCTTGTTTTTTTTTTTAGACGAAGGAGGATGGTGGCAGGGACGCCTCAAAGGAAAATCCGGACTATTCCCTTCGAATTACGTCGAAAAATTGTAGGAAGGAAGCCAAAAAAAAAGTACGGAAGAACCGAAAAGACATTTGCATGTAACTAGTGGCCTTCGAGAGTAGGTGCAGCGTTGAATTTTCTACAGTCTACAAGCGATTTTATATATTATCTACGCAGTGAACTGTGATTTATATAATAGAATCGGCGTCGTTGATAATTGCGTAGTCGTTGTTGCGGGGAATTGCTGCGTTATAGATTGAGGGGATTCCAAAGAGACGGAGGCGCGAGCATAAAGTACGAATTTACGCTCTCTGGGGAACCAAATATTAGAGTTAATGATATAAATAACGAACCTTCGTATGGTATGCGCGAGAAATATACCATGGAATACGAGTCAACGTTACCAAATCGAGAATGGACAGCTCGGTGAGTTGAACAGAGAAAAAAACGCACACACCGCATCGTTCGTACGTATCGTCGGATGTGTATCTACGATTATCGTTGGGTGTTGCGAATTCGACATCTAATAGTGTACGCGAAGTATTTAGTATTTATGAGTGAGCTCGTTAACGAAATATTTGTACATATATTATAGACTCACTGCCATACGTAAGATGTTTATTCGTAATAAACGCATATCGAAAAAGCGGAATGCACGTTTTTCTCATTGTCTCCCTTTCCGCTGGTTCCGCGAAGGATAAAAAAAAGGTTTTTTTTCACAGGCAACTCGCATCTCTTTTTTTAAACGGATTTCTTTATTCATTATTGCACTGATTTACCGGTGATAAGAGTTAGTTCACTCGATTACCCAATAAGCAAAACGAAACAAAACTCTCCACGTGTTCGCATAATCGGCAAGAATTATTATTGACATTTACAAACGTAATAGCTCTATTATTATATATAGGTAAATATTAAAAACTAAAAACAATTTCAAATTCTAAGATCGTAGTCGCATTATCGTAAGCAGGTAACGTACAAAATTTGCCCAGCAGATTCGTAAGAGTTCGGCATTTTTCTTTCTTTTTTCGGATACACACACAAAAGTCTGATCTCACTTCGTTCGCGTGAATCACATAGTATAAGTAGTTTATATCTTTACGGATGCATTTGCACTGCTTTAAAATTATTTTTAAATAAAGTATATAGGCACTGGGGAGGGAGGAGGGGGAGTAATAAAAAATAGCCAAACAATCGGCGACGGATGGAAAGTACAACCATATAGTTTACAACACGTTGATATTGCAATTTCAATCCCGCGAGAACTGATTATTAGGAATAAAAAAAAAATCTCCGTTAACGCAAAACGTCGCTATTAAATAATCGAGGATGAACGATATGTGGGGAGGACAGTGAGAGAGAGGTCGTGGAGATATATATACAACCATGACATATACAATTTTTCGTGCGCGAACGATCGCCGTGATGCGAAAAACGAATGTTCGGCGAGGATTTTTCACGAGTATGTATCACGCTCGTTGCACTCGTCGCGGCTAAACATTTGTACATTAAAACGTCATCGTTACGCGCAACGCATTAAAGCTTTCGGAGAGTCATCGTTGCACACGCATTTAATTATTCTTATTGGAGAAATGTATATATTCGTTCGTTATATCCCTAAGATGTGCTGGCGTGTCGGGCCGGCGGTGTCAATGAAAAGAATGAAGAATTCTAAGAGAGCGGTGAGGGCGGGATATGGTGGAGCTCGGGGATGAGTACAGAGCATTTATCACGACCTTCGCGAGCACTTCACATGCCGGGTAAGGTATCAATAGGCGTATTTAAGTTAATCAGTAGGTCCTTAATTACAAAAATTCTGCACGATTAGTCGTTACCAATTCGAGAACTCAAGTCGCGACCCGTCGGCGTAGAAAAAACACGAGTGAGTCGCCCTCGAAAACGTCTTATGGAACACTCGAAGCGATCGTATGGCACGGAGTTTGAGTAATAAAAACGGTGGTGGGCCACGCGGCGACGGGGCGGCCCTTGACAGTGGAGTAATTAGCCGATGGTGTTTCACCGCCAACGCAAAAGCCTCGACAAATCGTCGTCGTCGTCGTCGACGAAGTCACAAAGGACAAAATAGAGAAACGTAAAGGATACGAATAAAAAGTAAAATTTAGAAATCCGTAACTTTGCTAAAAATATTAACTGCGTCTAACGAAACCTTAAATCTACAGATCTCTCGACAGCGTTTTTCACCAGTCGATGACGCTATCCCCTAGTTCTTTGGCAACTCCACAGCAGCATAGGACCATATCTGAAACGAGTGCGGTTTTATTTCTATTTTTTTTTTTTTTTTTTTTTTCGAGCTGCGAGTTATTCGTCTCTAACAGCGGCGGAGAAATGACGCTCGGGCGTCGCGGGGCCCGCGTTGCGCAATTTCGTTCGGCGCTCGGACAAAGGAACAACAAGGATGATATATAGGTCGTTGATTTTAAAGCGCTTACCTCGAACCCACGGATGCGTAGCTCGTTCGCTTCGCGGAGCACGCGGGGCGCTCACTGCACGACGCAGTTTTTATTTCGTTGCGCTAAGCCGGCTCTCGAGAGATCGCGCTCGATCTCGTCATCATCTTCGATCCTGAAGCCAGAGGAGTAAAGATATTAGAATCACGTAATCGCAAAACCCGCAACGTCGAGCCGACCACTTACGCTCTCTCTTGGGTGTCGAGGTGGTGCACCAGTTCGTCTCTCTTGTTCACGATCGACACGAGCTCCTCGAGCAGCAGATTCTCTCGTACTTTTTGCTCCGCTGTCTTTTGCCACTCCTCGACCGCCAGGATGCTCCTCAGCTCGCGATTCAGTAGCTCGAAGCGTCGCTCCAAGTCATCCTCTTTTTCTCTGTTGATCGCGAAGCGAGAAAAAGGAAGAAAACAGATGAAATAAAAGATGAAACGCAATTAGAAGGCGGGAGGAAGCCGATTATGGGGAATACGAGACGCGCTCACAGAATATTCAACTGCATTTGCCGCCTGAGAAGAGCGTTTTTCTTGTTCACAAGGGTAAACCAAAGCGACATCAGTCTCTCGGTCTCCTCCTCGTTGTCGCTCTCCATCGCCGCCCGCAGCTGCTTCTCCAGCTTGCCCGCCTGCACGTCTATCTGGCTTTGTTCCCGCTCGAGAGCCTCGAGCTCGTTTTGGATGTACGACGTCATGTCCTTGCCCAACTAGACGGCGCGAAGATAAAGCGTGAAAAAACCCAGCGTCTCGTGCAAAAAGCGACGCTCGCGGTTGCTGCGCGTTTCTCAACGGGAAATTCCAAATTTCTGTTTTTCTCCTCACACTCTCTTCAACGCAATCGGAGAGACTTTTTCTTTCTTTTTTTTTTGCAATAATTTCAAAACGTAAGCTGTACATTTCAGCAATTTTTATACGCGCAGCAACCACGAAGAAAAGCAAAAATCCGTAAATAAAGTGCCGTTCAACTTACACCGCGCAACGTGTGTGGATGTCTGTCGGGACTCGTTTTCTCGGGCGAAATTCTCTCCATGATTTTGGAGAACGAGTACAGCGGCGAGATTGTCTTCTTCTCGGCGTCGGACGCGCTCGCGTTCGCGAGAACGTTGCCATTGTGCTCGGACTGGAAGAGCGAGTGATGATCGTTAGAATAATTGTTCGGCTTGTCGCGGCCAGAGTTGTAAATCCCGCATTTTTATAGAAATAAAATTGATGGTACGATTCGCTTTGTAATTACGTTTTTATAATAGTAACTCGTAATGATTGTAATACGATGTGTAAACTTTTAAACAGAAGAAAGAAATATCAATTTCCCACAAAACTTGACGGTAATCTTATTGAAAAAATGGAGAAATACTGTTAATGCATTGCGAAAATAATGGAGGACTGTGGTTGTCCATTTTTCTCACAATTTCTCCCGAAATTTGATGAAAAATTAGCATTTTCTTACGGCTATTCAAAAGTTCACATATATTTTTATAATCGCTACGGATCATCGTTATAAAATTCGAACTAGAAAATAAACTGTCGTGTAAACTTAAATTCTTAAAGTAATGGGGTCTAACACTGATCGCGGTCGGAAGATTTCTCACCTTTATGCTGAGCCGATCGCCGGGGGTCGAGGGCGTGAGGCTTCGCCTCGGGCTATTGTTCTGATCGTCAATGGATCGTCTGTCGCTACTGTTATCGTCGCCAATTTGACTAGCGTTAACGGTGACGACCCCCATTCTAGCTTCGGCGATCAATCGTCTAGCTCGCTCGCGCAGCTGTTGCTGCCGGTCGTCGTCGCTCTGCGGCTGCTATACAAAGCGGCAGGGCAATTAATGCGATTATGAGTGTGAGTGCGGAACGACGAAAAAAAGGCGTCTAACGCTAAAGCTATACCGCGTGGTCTTCGTACCTCTACCGGGCTCGAAGTTGTCGAGGCAAGCCCAGGAGTCTTGGATTGGCTTCTAGCCTGCTCGAGGAGTTGTCTCGCACGTTCTCTGAGCTCGTCGTGCCGAGTGACCAGTGGCTACGGGGGTAAAGGCAGGCATTTTAGCGCAACTATACGACGGTGAGATTTACGACTTTGGAGGTACTTGTAGAAAAAAAAAGAAAAAAAACAAGAAAGAAACAAAGAAAAAGGAAAACTAAAGGAAACACTAAAACAAATGAAACGAACGAGAAGTACAAGGAAATAAAATTACGTGTTGCGAGCGCGGCTCGTGGGACGGCGAGGTTCCCCGGCACTCGGAGCTTCCGCGGCTGCCCCGATCGTTCGAGAACGGCGATTCCTGCGAAAGAGAATAACGGCCGGTTTAACTCGCGGATTTCGTGGAAGGGAACCATCAGCGTCGTGTGTTCCGCGGAGAGAAATCGACGACGGGGGATGGGGGCTGGGGGGGCTGGGGGGGAAGATTCCCGGCCGTCGCTCGGGCGATCAATAAAAAACGACAATTGAGCGCGCGAGGAGATAAGAATCCGCGGTATCTTTCGTCGTGTACTAACTTCGCGGGCCGACGTCGGCGACTTGGTAATGGAAATCGATTGAGACCACTTGTCATCGACGATCTGAATATTCTCCTCCTCGTCATCGGACCCGAAGGGATCGGTGAGCTGCCGTCTGGTCATCAAGATCGGCCGCTGCTGCACTTGCACCGCCCGCGGTGGTGATTTGCTCTGCGAAGGGACAGACAGGCGAGCGCCAGACGTTCGTTACAAATAATTTCGAGGTCAAGCCCGCGCGGCCGTCGCGTTTACGCGCCCGCGAGACTCACCTTCTCCCGCGATATCACGAACTTCTCCTTCGTCGGCGACAGAACCTTGCCGAGAATGCTCTTCGAGCTCGCGAGAATTATGTCCTTGACGTCCTTGACGCTCGTCGGCGACTTGTCCTTGCTGCCCGGATCGTGGTCGTGATTGTCGGTGTTCAGGCTGAGGTGTAATTTATTCTTCAGCGCGTCTATGCTCATCTCCTCCCGCTTGTAGTCGAAGGGATTTGATCTGGAAACGAGGGGAGGGTCAAGCATCGCGGCACGGGCAATTATCGAGGCAGGTGAAGCCGAGCACGAGCCGAGCATCTGTTTGTTCGATTTTTTTTCATTGCCTCTCTCTCTCTCTCTCTTTTTCTCTTTCTCTCTCGCGCTTCCTTTATATTCACCTTCTATTGCTATCGACTTTATTGCCACGCTGCTCGGCCTGCTCCTTCTTCCGTAAATTAATTATCTCCTGACCGAACAGCTGAACGCTCACGTCCGTATTATTGTCAGTGTTGAATCTGCCGATCATGTACGACGACTCGTCGGTGGTCTTGCCGATTTGGTGAACCTGCACGGAGCGACCGAGCGTAATTTAAATGCAATTATTCGGCCCGCGTTGCCGCGGGGTGCCGACGAGGTAAACCGTTAAACCCGGGCGATCCACTTTGTTACCTCCAACTCGTGTCCGGTGAAGTGGGCCCTCAATTGATACAGATACGTCATCACCGCCAGTTTATCGGGCACCGTCAAGATATCCATGTCCGCCGGCTCTATCACTCGCGGTATTCCCAGCGCCTCGCCGGCGTCGAACGCCTTCTTGCAGTTGCCTTTTACGTCGTGTGGCAATAGGGAATCTAATTCTCTAAAAAAGAGAAAGAAAAAAACATAGGTGTTAGAGTGTCAAGAAAAAAAAACTTAATTTTTTTTTGTACTGCAAAAGTATGTGCTCTGACCTCAATATACACCTATACCGAAAACGCGCATACATTTTTTTGTGATTTTTTTCATTTCAGGTTTGTTGCAGTAAAAGACCTCGATTGAGGCACCTCTAAATATTATTTGTCAACGAATTCCTTTGACACCATTGATTGTTAGGTCAACTTCTCGAGCTTAAGCCATGAAGACCGAAAAAAGTGCAACAGTACGCAGATAGAAACGGAAATGTAGAAGAAAAAAAATCTCAATTTTTCATTATTTTTATTTTCTCTTAATTTCCGTTTCTATCTGTGCACCGTCGCTCTTTATTTGGTCTTCATGGTTTAAGCTCGAGAAGTTGACCTAACAATAAATTGTGTCAAAGGAATTCGCTAACAAATAATACTCAGGTGCCTCAATCGAGGTTTTTTATTGCAACAAATCTTTTTAAAAAATAATTTTTTAAATTTAGGCGCGTTTTCGGTATAAGACGTGTATGTCGAGGTCAGAACACATACTTTTTCAGCAAAAAAAAAACAAAAGAATTAAGTAATTTTTTTTACTCATCCTAATAGGTATACGTAAACGCAAATGTTTGTCTCAATCGCGCGAAGCTGCTGCCCGATTGCCGGCGAGATATGTTTTTCCCTCACCGGCTGGATATATTCGAGCGCGCATGAATAACGCGAAATTGCGCGACCCAGATTTGCGACTCAGGATAATCGTACGAAGCGCAATTGTTGGTAAACAAAAAGATAAAAAGAAGAGGGAAGACAAACGAGATGCTATCCGCTGACCGGAATTTCTCGCTCGAACGAGATTACTGGCCTATATCCAAGGTTCTTTTACAACGTCGCAATACGCGAAGTCACTCGTTGACAGCGAAACCCGCGCGGAACTATACATAGCGCGCGCGCGCTACGCACGCGGAACTATTATTAGGATTTTTTTTACCCTTTCGGGTCAACGTCGAATCGCCGTAGGAGGAAACGCGTCGGGCGTAGCGGCGCCAAGCCCGCTCGCGCCTTACCGCGCGACGCTCTACGTACATGAGATCGGGACGGAAGTGATGAATGATGGAGCAAAAGGCCATCCCGTTGCGCCAAGACGTCGTTAAATTCGTGACTTTAACGCCGGGATACTTCTGCGTTACTTCCTTGCACCATTCCAGGAGATCCTGGCCCGGCGTTATTTCCCGCAGTCGCGGGGCACTCAGGTCGCTCTTCTTCAGGTCCAAAGGCTGCAGCTTCGAGCGCATCGCGCAGTGCTCCGTATTTTTGCTAAAATGGAGTGAAATTAAAAAAAATAAAAAAATTGGGTCAATTAGAAAAAAAAAAGAATCGCCTGTTAAAGTCCTACCAATTTTTGCATATGCAGATAAATGTTGTAGTGTGGAATGAAGAAAGAATAATAATAAAGGCTGCTTGTTACTACGATATTTCAGCTAATTTAAGCTACGTTGGCTTATAAGCAAAAAAAACGGTTTAATAAATATACTTAATGAAATCGAGCAACTATTTTTTTCTCAGCGAACCGGAGTTCGCGCACGTACTCGTTTTCAGCCGCAATCTTGTGTTTCGTCGGCGACTTTTCCTTCGGTGTGTCCGTGACGTCGACCACGTTGACCGCGTGAATATTTTGCCCGACGTCATTCACCGGCGTCGCGTCGTCCTTCGACAGACTCGCAACTGCGAGGGAACCGGAGTCGGCTTGTTATCGGCGATTTTTGCGTCGCGCATACGCGATGCGCGAATTAATTCAACGAAAAACGTACCACTTATCGGCGTGCTCGGCAATTCGCTCTCGGTGAGGCTGCTCGTCATCAGGTCGATCTGCGTGGAAATGTCGAGAATCTCGTCCAGGTTCTTCATCGACAGTTCCTCGTTGTCCTCGGGGATGTCCTCGTTGTCGAAGTCGTCGAGCGGCGCGATGTCGCTGTTGTTATTCACCGACATCAAGCTCGCCATACTCTGCATATCCTCGTCCCTGATTCAGTCAGTTGCAAGGATTAAAAATCGGCTCCGCAAATTTTCGCGCAGTCATCGAAAGGAAAATTAATAGCAATTTCGGTCTTACGTCGCTTTGCCCTCTCTCAGAAATACGCAGGACAAAGTGCATTCCAGGGCAGCTCTGACAATCTTCTTGGAAGTCGGTTTAAGATCTAATTTGAGCTGTTGTTGACTAGACTCGAGGGTCGCGTATTTCTTCATATTGATATTCGTCGCTGCCACGTGGCGCCTCTTGCCCGTCGTGGATACCTGTTTGCGGCGACAATCGTATTAGGCCGAGAAGCTTCTTCGATAATTCGTTAATCTTGAGGCTGAGCAAATCGGCTTACATCTTCGATAACAAAAGTCCAGTCTTTGTCCTCCAATTCGTGGGTTCTCGGGTCTTTGAAGAGGGTCACAGAGACCGAGTGATTGTCCGGCACTGGCCAACTTATGATACCCGTCAGCGGGTCGCTCAGACAGGGCTCCCATTCCAGGGGGTCCGTACTGACTCTGCGACTGCGTCTCGTCCACACGACACTTAGTTTGTTTGGTTTCCTGAATACCAAGTAACGTATCGTGTGAAACTGTCGTCCTTGGGTAACATTTTTGTGAAGCAAAAATAGTCGTTGTTATCCTAGCTAAAAATATTCCCGTCGTTCGACGATCCACAAGATATGACATTTTATAATCACACTAAATGAAAGCGCAAACTCTGGCCTCAGTTTTCCTAAAAATATAAATCGCAATGTCGTCAATGACAAAACCTGCATTAAGAAAACTTCCCAGTAAATGCACAATTGATATATAACGAATTTTTACAATGCCCAATCAGTGTATAAAGTGAACTTTATAAAAACATCAATTTTTGTTTCCGCAGCCAAAAACTCTTCTCGGTAACTAACAATAGGTAAGGATCAAGGATCATTGCGATCAAACTTTTAAGCAAAATTACAGCCTTCTGTAACTTTCCCAAAATCATAACAATTGCCGTCTATGTCGAAAGCTCTTTCCAGTATTCAACGATCCACGAAACGTGTAACGCAAACTTGTCAGTGAAAGTCTAACCCTTGGACCCAATTTTCCGGACACCCCGCGACTGGCGTCTAGTGCAATCGCACACCGTCGTTACAACAACCGTGATCGTCTGTCACGGCGATCAGGCCTCGGTGGCGAAAAGCTCGGGAGGACGTCAAGCCCACGAAAAAGAAAACGAAAAAAAAACGTTCCAAGTCGCAAAACTCAAAGCACATCCGTGACTTACCATTTCGACGTAGTCTCGAGGGTGACCTCATGATAGGAAACGGTAAACTGAAACTTGGCGGCTCGCTTGTTGACCCGCTGCAATCTCTTCCAAACGGAGCTCATGTTTGCGCGCTTATTACGGGCAACAATCCGTCGCACAAATTACGCGGTTACGATTATTCTGACAGGTGTCACGCGTGCACGGTCGCTCGGCGAGCTAATGAAAGCCCCGAGGTGTCATTGTTGGAGTGATTTTTATTTCGAGAAACGCGCACACGACACACACGGAGCGTAGAAGGCCTCGGGAAACTTGGCGCTGAACGAGAGAGAAAGAGAGAGAGATAGACAAGACCGAGACACACACAAACACGAGTGAGTATGAGAGAGAGATAGATATAGATTATATCTTGACGCTCTTGTCAAGTTCACGAGAGGCCCGGAGTCTCGCGCACAAAGGGCACGACTGACAACAGCAGGAACGGCGATCGCGAAGTCTCTCGACGGGTGTTATTAATCAGCAGCGCCTGCTGGGTGGCTCTGACGTTTGCGGATAAGTAGCGCGAGAGCCGTTCATCCGTCGACTCGTCGCGGTCACGGATGGCTATGGACGGCAGGGAAATATTATCAATGGCGTCACGCACTCACACTCGCGGGCACACCGAGAATCGCCAAGAATTTACAACCCTTTCCCGTCATCTCGAACGGCGACTGCGCGCTCGAGAGTCCCGTAGCCGCGCACGTAGGACAGACACACACCGTACGAGGTGAGAGCGGACAGACGGAGCGCGGAGGGAGACAGAAGCGGCGGCGGCGGCGGCAGCAGCGGCGACGATAACTCTCGCGCGATCGCCGCTCACCAATTGGACTGCATCGGCTGCATCTCATTTGGCTAATGCGATTTTCTTCGGCTTGAGTTTATTGATCCCGGGTCGCGCGTACACGCTGGCGAACATGCGGTTTGTTGTTTGATACGCGTTCGTCTTTTTGTGAGATTCATTCTTTTTTTTTAGCTTGAGAGTTCCTTACAAGGTTATGAGGGAGTGGAGGATGTTTGTAGGTCGACGCGACCTAACTTGCCGACGGATGTTTAGTAATGAAGGTTGACTAGCAATGTCCCGAAAACGCAAAAACCGGAAAACTGTTTTACCCCATGAGATTCAGTTGTTTGGTGTTGCGCCACGAGAGGGCAGTGATGGAGAAAGGCCGAGACGAGTGGTGCTCAATGAAATAAAATATTTGTTTGTAATGTTATTTAATAGAAAACAAAAATGCATAATTTGGCATTGGTGTTTATGTACATCTCTGCTCCCCACTTTCTCTCTCTCTCTCTCTCTCTCTTAGTCAATAATCGTTGAATCAAGACATGAAGTAGCATGTTTATGCCTAGAATAAATAAGATATTTTTTATTGTTAAGCCCTTCAGCAGCGGGAAAAATTTGGTTGTGTGCCGAATACCACAAAAATGTGCGCACTATCATATCAATGCCGCTGCAGATCTTTTTTTCCGATAAAAGTTAACTTCAAGACATCTTTTTTCCGAAAAAAGATGTCTTGAAGACGTTTTTAAGATGTCTAAGATGTCTTAAAGACGTCTTTTTTTCGGAAAAAAGATGTCTTAAAGACGTCTTTTTTCGAAAAAACAAGATGTCTTAAAGACGTCTTTAAAAAAAAAAAGATGTCTTAAAGACGTCTTTAAAAAAAAAAAAGATGTCTTAAAGACGTCTTTTTTCGGAAAAAAAGACGTCTTTAAGACATCTCTTTTTTTCGAAAAAAAAAACGTCTTTAAGACATCTCTTTTTTTCGAAAAAAAGACGTCTTTAAGACATCTCTTTTTTTTCGAAAAAAGACGTCTTTAAGACATCTTTTTTTTCGAAAAAAGACGTCTTTAAGACATCTTTTTTTTTCGAAAAAAGACGTCTTTAAGAAATCTTTTTTTTTTTAAAAAAGACGTCTTTAAGACATCTTTTTTTTCGAAAAAAGACGTCTTTAAGACATCTTTTTTTTCGAAAAAAGACGTCTTTAAGACATCTTTTTTTTCGAAAAAAGACGTCTTTAAGACATCTTTTTTTTCCGAAAAAAGACGTCTTTAAGACATCTTTTTTTTCGAAAAAAGACGTCTTTAAGACATCTTTTTTTTCGAAAAAAGACGTCTTTAAGACATCTTTTTTTTCGAAAAAAGACGTTTTTAAGACATCTTCTTTTTTTTTGAAAAAAGATGCTTCTGCGATTTCTCTTTGCGTTTCTGCGATTTTCAGCAAAAAATCGAAGGATCCATTTTGAAGGTCTGTAAAAAATTAAGAAATCAACGTATCGCCTTCTACCTTGCGGCATTCTCTTCGTCGAACGATTCTCTTTCGAACCCAAAAAGAAAATCCAGATTCGGTCGATCCAAAAAAAATGTGATCTCGATTTTAGTGAAGGCAAACGAAAAAACGGGTGGGGTCGGATTTAGGGGAAAAAAAAATTTTCGATTTCGGGAATACCCAAGACCCTATCCGATGGGAAATTTCCCGCTGATTCCAAAAATCACCATTGTTTGCCCGATAAATCAAAGATTCTAGGACAAAAGTGAGAAAAAGTGATTTCGCACTTTCCGAGATTTTGACACTTTACTAAAATCGACGTTATTCTTGTTTGGATGAATCGATTCCGGATTTCATGGTCGCGTTCGGAAGAGCATCGTTCAACGAAGAGAATGCGGGTAGGTAGAAGGCGATCCGTTGATTTTAGAATTTTTTACCGAATTTTAAAGTTGACCCTTCAAAAATGCAAAAAATTGATACTACTCCGGCAAGCGGCTGCGGCAGCAGCAGCACACGTGTAAAATTTCGTAGTAATGTAATACACCCGTAGTGGCGGCTACGCCAATGAAATCGCGGAACGCTGACTGCACTTGAAACGTCTGCGAGAGCAGCAGCAGCAGCAGCAGCAGCAGCAGCAGCAGCAGCAGCGGCGGCAGCGAGTCTGACCCCAGCTGATACGGCAGTTGGATGCGATGACAAATTCCACGACGATCCTCCTGTCCTTTCTTGTCATTCACTCGATTCTATTGGGTCCAATTGCTGCATTTAACGTTGACACGTAACCGTGCATTACTTTTTTATTGCTGGATTCATGTCTGTTTTTTTTATTTATTGCTTCCTACCTGGGGAAGGCCTATAAAAAAGGCTCGAAATTGGTACACAGATGGAGAGATTTGCCTCTTCGCTCTCCTCGCAGAAATAAATTAAAATTCAAAAGCGAGTACCTCGTTAAATTCTTAATTAAACAAAAATTGCGCGCCTTGCGATTTAAGCTAGCGCGATAAGATCGTAATCAAGAGACGCGGCAGCTTCTCGGCGCCAAGTTCGAGAAGACATTGAAACTTACCGTGACGGGCGTGACAAAAACGGCCGAAGAGAGTTGACCTTCGAACGGTGCAAAAAATCGGCCCTAAACGAACGGATTAGAATCGATTTACGATTGGCCTTCGGAAATCGAATTGAAACTGGATCCGTTTCTCGACAGCGGGACAGGAGCGAGGGCGGTCGGAAGGAACAATAAATACACAAAACGCAGACTTTTTTTTAACACGATAGATGGTAACATTTATATGCGATTTGAAGTAGGTGGCTGCACCCCACCCGCACGTATCATACAGCTAGAGTAGTTCCCCCATTCCTTTACTTTTTTTTCTCTTGGTTTGTTTAATACTCAAATACATTCTTCTGTTCTACATATAACCGCGATTCGAAATAATACTACCGAGATTACATGAATTACATTCATACAGAGTCGCAGTGACTTTGGGCCGAAGCGCGTCGCGCCTATTGCTTGATTATACACACCAAATATAACACTATATATTTTTTTTGTTCCTCTTCCTCTCTTTTTCGTTAGTGTTTGTTTCCCGAGCGGACGCGCGCAGTCAAAGTCAGCGACACGAATTACACGACTATACCAATATACAACTTAACGTCTATGGTAAGAAAACGAAAAATGTACAAATAACTCGAATCGAAGGTCGCTTTCTTTTTTTTTTAAGAGTCCGTGGCGTGTGGCTCGGTGTGTGCCCGTGTGTGTTTCGTAGCGTATGACTAGAAGCGTTTTTGGATACTTACTATCGATAAGCTATTGAATTTGTCTTTCTCTTTCTGTCTGTTATCTGCTATCGAAAAAAAAAACAATCGTTTGGCGTTTGTTTGTCTCTCGACTGGTTCTTTTGGATAATGCGCGTCGCTAATACAAAGTAAAGTCGTTTTTGCTAACGGAATAGCATGACGTTCATTGGCCGTCGGTTATATGTTTGCGAGCCTCAGAACGCTTCGTTCCTCCCTAAAAACAAAAAGCCTTCCGCGAGTGATCTCTCGCGAGGCCCACACTCGTTTATTTCACTACGATAAATGCAAGACTTTTACTATCTTGTAGTGTAATGCTTTAAGTTATAATTAGATGACTCGGCTGAAACGCTGCACTAAACGAGTCGTCCCTTAAGTACCTACGTTAGCGTAGTTTTTAATTCGCACCGTCGTGTTTTCGCCGCTGTCTCGAGGATCCAACTTTTCTGCGGGGTCAGGTTTCTTTCTCTCTTTCTCTCTCTGCGTCTCTCGACACAACGCGAAAACGCGACGTTCTTCTATTTGCCTTTGCGGAAGTATCATTCGTGAGCTAATCAATGCGGGGCGTTTAAGTAAATCTTTTGTCTCACGTTACGTTAATCATGAGCTAATGTACAGAATACCAACTAATCGGACATCACGTACCTGACTCGATAAGATATACACTATTCGTAATCGTTATTCTACGCGAATATTGGGTTCAATAAATAAAAATCATGGTACAATACTGAACAATCGTACCGCAACAAACTATACACATTGTGTTTTTTTCTCTTCTCTCGTTTTTTCGTTAAATTTTGTCCTGGTGGTTCATGCTAGGTTTCCCATTCTCTCCAACACGCTCCTCCTATTTCTCGTTCTCCATTATACATATATATGTTTGAAAGCACAAGCGTAACGTAAGTGCGACGCAATCACGTACGCTGCATACGTATCTTAGTTGATCCTTTCGTTATGAGATCAGGTATTTGTTGGTGGCGAATTGATTGAATAGTTTTTTTTTTCTTTTCTTTTAAGGTAAATCCGTGTTGTTAATACTGGCCAAAAACGTGATTGGAGAACGTAAATTCGTCATCGTTTCGAGGGGTCGGACTGACACCCGATTAAAGAGGCGCTGGGATACGCACGAAGTCCCGAGGATAGGTAACGCTGGAACTCTTGAAGTATATATTTTTGTTATCCTAGTGTAATCCAGTCACCGTTTTGCTGAACGAACTTTCGGTGAAAAGGACATGCCGACTTTTGCATTCCTTATCTTTTTTTTATGAGGCCTGTCGTCCCGTTTCGAGTGTACAACTACCTAACTATCGTCGTAAAATAAAATATCATTCGATTACGTACGGACACGTTTCAAATTTTTTGTTTGTTTTGTTTTGTTTGTAATATATGTATATATATAAAAGCAGGGGCTAATCCTACTTCGATCGGCAAATCGACGATAATATGTATAATATGTATATATATATTTTTATATATATATATATAATCTGGAGAGAACGACGACGAATATTTAATCGAGAGCTACACGAAGGACGAGACTCTATTGCGACGGAAGGAACAGGATGGCAGGGGGATGGCGTTCGGTGTGTATTGAAAACGACGGAAAAAACGAAACGGGGGGTCTCAATGCGAGGACGAAGAATCGCCCGGCGATAAGAATATGTATCGAACGTCGTCTCTCGTCGGTAGCTCGCTGTGCATAACTTTGAAAATATATGTATTTTCGGCTCTTAACTATACGCGGCGTCTCAGTACGCCGGGGGCTGGAACTCGTTCATACCTCGCTGCTGCTGCTGCTGCGGCTGCTGTTGTGCGAACGGCGGCTCCTGATAAGCCGCGTCCGTCGCGTCCGGGTAACTCGTGTATCCCGCGCCGCCCGCGGGATCGGCCTCGTAGCTCGGTGCGAAAGCCGCCTCCGTGCCTTGCTTAAATCTTTGGAATGCGAACCAAGCGCAACCCGCCTGTAAAACATGATTTGTTCCATTTTGTAATAATCAGCCTCCGCGTTGGCTACACGCGATGAGGAAATAAATGCGATTCGACTGAAAGTTGTAAACTAACGAAAGACTCACCGAAATAATCTCAAATTATTTTTGAATTATTAATATTTTTCAATTATTTTTGAATTATTAATATTTTTCAATTATTTTTGAATTATTAATATTTTTCAATTATTTTTGAATTATTAATATTTTTCAATTATTTTTTAATTATCCAATTATTTTTGATTATTTTTGAATTATCAAATGATTTTCAAATTATTTCCAAATTATTTTCAAATTATTTTCAAACTATTTTCAAATTATTTTCAAATTATTTTCAAACTGTTTTCAAATTATTTTCAAATTATTTTCAAATTATTTAAATAATTTCCAATTATTTTTGTGATTGTGTGAAAATAGTTTGAAATTATTTTTGTGATCAAATATAATTTACGTTGTATAGTCATTAGAGTAATTTTGAAGAAAAAAAAAAAAAAAAAAAAAAAAACTGATGTAACGAGTTGCTTCTGATATTGATTATTGATTATTGAAATTTGAGTGAGTCTCCATTGAAGTAATTTCTCTTTCCACTGATGTGTGCATCTTGTGTGTAGTACTGGGTGTGTCCCGGATGCATAAAAACTGTGTCCTACTTACCCAAGTGAAGATTGAGAAAAATGAGAATGCTATGGCCGCTTGTAAGTTATTGACTCCGTATCCTCCCTTGGGCGTTTCCGACTGGCCCCATGCGTTTGTCAAGTAGCAAAATCCTACAAAGTACAGGAATGCCCAGAAGCCGGAGAAGCTACAACCGGAAGATGGACAATTTTGTTATCGCTGCTTGTGATTAATCGATTTTTCATGATTTATTTTGTGGCTCTCGGTCTTACCCAAGATCCAGCAGAACATAATGCTTTCTGGTTTTCACGGAGGACATTTGCTCAAAGAGATATTCTCCGACTAGGAAACCTATGCATGCTAGGAATGCCAGTACGCCGATGCCAACTCCGTAATTACAGGCATTCGTGTCCTTGTTGTACAGACAAAATTCTTTGCCGTTGTCATCCTGCATGTATCCCTTGCTGCTTATGCAGCCAAAGACAATAATGGCAAATAGCTGCAAAAGACAATGTTACAAAATGACTATCATTTCAATGATTCCCTAAAGAATACAGAAATAAATATCCTATAAATATTAGATAATTATATAAGTTATAAACATCAAGTTTTTTTTTACATGTTAATGATAAAAGTAGCTGACAAAAATTAAGGACAAATTTTGTTGAAAAAATATATTATTCAGAAAAAATTATTTTACTCAGTAATCAATGACATAAATAGTTAATGTTTGTGAAACTATGAAATGAAGATACCAAATTCTGAGTACAAAGCAGTACAGAGGCTATGCAAATAAGGGCAATGATGGGAAAAAAATTATAAAACAAAAATCCTGAGCCATAAAAACAATTTCCTAAAAGCTTTAAAGATAAGGGACGAGAAAACTGCATCTGACAATGAAAAACGAGATAAAACGGATTCATCATCATAAAATGTGATACTTTTCCCAAAGATGGGTGAATAAAAATAAGTGCAACAATGGAGTGAGGATGCCAATTTCTCAGCATAGACTGGTATGGAGGCTATGCAAACAAGGCCAATTACAGAATAAATGAGCAAAGCAAAAAGCCCGAACGACGAAAAATCATTGAATTTTTTGTTTTTTCACGAAAAAACCGACTCCAAAAAGCAAAACGAAGATGACAACGATGTCCAATCCAAAATAGACTAAAAATCTGCGCGAGTCGCCGTAAAACGGGCGAAGTCGAGCCAGCGTACAATTTTCTCGATTATCGCCAAGTCGGGCGTCGGAAATTTCGCTATTTTCGGGCGTAAAAATCCCGCACAGGGCCGTCGATCGTTCGCGCGGGGTCCGAAATATCGAAACAAATGTTTCATGGGACGTATTGCTTTAATTTGCGGAAAAATCAATAGAACAACCCCATCGTTGGGGGAGGTGGGCGGCGAGCGAGCCGAGCGAGACCCGAGGGTGGGGACCGTCGTCTCTCCGTTCAGCCTCCTTTCAAATCGATGTGCGTCCACCATTTAACACAACTCGGACGTGTCGCGATTATCGGGGATTATTGGCGATGATTTGGAAACCGTCGAAATATCCGTGCGTTACTCACCAAACATACGGCCTTCAGAATAACTTGAGGCCTCTGTACGAAGGCAATCGGGTCGAACGGGGCTCCGGCCTTTCCACCACCGTACGCTCCACCACCGTCCATCTTAGGGCGACTGAACGCAAGCTGAAAATTCAAAGCTCTCGAGGAAAAGGGCCGCGCACGCGCGACATTTTCGCGTTTACCTATGAGAACGAGGGCAATCAGAGGTCGCGTCAGATGCGACTCTCCGCCGATTGGAATTCCTCGTTCAAACGTATTTTATTCCGCGACCGAAAACGAGATTATTTATTTCACGCGATACGCTCGCTGCCGTGTGACAAGCAACCGGCGAGATTCTCGCGGCGACTCTCGACTGTCGTGGATTAATTGAGGCACAAGCCAATGTGTCACCTGGCCGATTGCCACTGCGCACTTACGACAATTGCTCGGAGCAAACGTGGGTAGCGAAATATGCTATGGCGATCGATCTCCGGAGAGTGGAGCTCGTGACGAGTTCGCGGATATTCGGCGCGATATTTTTGACAATCGGATGCTGGTAGACTTGTCGCTATTCTCGGGGTATCGAGTTTCCCTAATTGTGGCTCATCGAGCTGATAAAACGCGATATTTGCGGATCGCGTCGTGAGGCTTTTTGAATGTTTGCCGCGCTTTCGCGGCAATTCCCGTCGGCTCGGACCGCCATCTTTTGAACTCCGGCCGCGAATTCGTGGAATATTCGTTCGTTTTTCTCGCGGCTGCGGCACCTGATGCTCTTTTCAAACGCTCGCACACCTGTGTTTTTCACGGGAACGAGACGCACCTGTTTGTTTGAAAATGGCGACGGAGAAGGAATTGATAAATGGTACGAGACTGTGGGGTTGTTTATTTATTTGTTACCATTGGATTGATTTATAATAATTCGATCTGTCAAGCCGTGAGAAATTCGCTCGAGGCCAACGGTCAACTGGGTCGCATCAAGGCCGAGATGCGCACCGAGGTGATGAGGCTGCTGGACGGCACGAGCGAGTCCCACAGAATTAAAAATACCGAGAGCCCGCGCGACGTTTTGCTCATGAACGAACTCGTACGTGAATATTTGGAGTGGATTGGCTACAAATACACATCCTCGGTGCTCGTGGCAGGTAATCGATAGTTTGGTCGATTTTAAAAATAAGAAATTTATGATTTTTTAAAAATGAATCATTTTGATTGCTCTTTTTAAATTAGCCATGTACAAACGGCGCTTCAAAATTTTTTTCCCGCATTTTTTTTTTTTTTTTTCACTAATAACCGATTGTGTTTCAGAAAGCGGACTTTCCCAACAGCCGCTCGATCGATCGTTCCTGCTGCAGCACTTGGGGGTGAAGGATAACGAGACAACGAAAAATATACCGTTGCTCTTCAGTCTCGTGGAGACAACGAAAATTGCAAACTCCGAGAGACTCGGATAAAACCGCCTATACTATATTTAAGAAGTAAATAATGTATGTTTTGACACCAAAGAATATAATGCCGCTTATTAGAAGAATTTTCGTATCTGTTTTTATTTAAAGACTACTTTTACATATCGACATTACAAAGTACAATATATCTTTAATATTAATTACCAGTGTTTGTGGTTTCTTCTTCTTTTTTTTTTTAATTATTCATAATCCAAATAGTCGGCCCGGTTTTCGTCGTTAAAGATATTATCTTCGGTAATTGTTGGCTGTCTGTACACAGTTCTGTACATCGCACTCGAAAAAAAAAGAGGAGGGAGGAAATCGTCTCGGCGGTTCGCTTGCGACCGCATCGCGAACGGAGGGACAATCGTGAGTCGCGCGGTTGGCTGTCGAGCGAGAGAGACCTTCTTCTCTCGTTGGGGAGAAATCCGCGCGAAAAGACACTACGATGCTCGATGCGAGTGCCCCGCTCTACAAGGTATATCAGACAACGGCTGAATACTGAAGATAATAATAAATAATGCGAGAATCGAAAGTAACGCAAGCGCGAGACTTGGCGATATCGATGAGACTACGTTGGTTGTCGTAGTGATTTTTTTTCTCAGAGCACACCGGCGTGGCGTGCGTCGTCCCGTGAATGAGAGAAACAGCCCAGAGTCCGGAGCGTCGACGCGGCCGGAGCCCGAACGTCGAACCGACGGTGTCGCGATTTTCTTCAAGCGCGAACGTTTTCACAACCCGGAGATATTCGTCGCCCTCGTCCTTCCGTCGCGTTCGCGGCCCGCGCGTCGTCGTCCGTTTCCATTCGCGCGCGCGCGCCCCTCTTCTAGCGGCGTCATTTGTGTCTCGCCTTCTTCTTCTTCTTCGCCTGTTTGCTCCTGCTCTTCGACTTCTTCGACTTCTTCTTGTGCCTGTCGTCCGAGCTCGTGTACGACGAATCCGAGTAGCTGTCCGAGTCCGAGCTGCTCTCCTTCTTCGAGCGCCGCTTCTTGTGCTTTTTGTGTTTCTTCTTGCGCTTCCTGTGCGAGTCCTCGGAGCTGTCGGTGTCGCTCGACGAGCTGTCCGAGTCGCTCGTCGAATAATCCTCCGAGCTCGTCGACTTGACTCGCTTCTTCGGCGGCTTCGCCTCCGTCGTCTTTTCCGTCGTCGCCTCGGCGCTGTTGCCCTCCAGCTTCGGCTTCTTCGCCGGGATCGTCGCGCCCTTGCCCTCGTCGCCGTCCGAGTCCGAGTCCGAGGCCGAGTAGTCCGGCTCGAAGTTCGCCTCGTCGAGGACGCTGCGCTTGCGATCGGACACGAGTCGCGGATTCTTTCGCTGTTTCTTCGCGCTCGTCTCGGCCCGCGGAGCCTCCTGAGCCTCCTGCAGACTCTTCTTGCCGTCCGAGATTGCGAATTTGTCCCTCGAGGAGGCGACCGGCGCCGCGGCGGCCGCTGCCGCCGCCGCCGCCGCGCTGCTCTCCTTGTGCTTCTGCTTCTTCTCCTGCGACTTCTCCTTGTCCCTCTTGTGTTTCTTCTCCTTGCGCCGCTTGCGATCCTTCGATTTGCTTCTGCTCCGGTGCTCCTTCTTCCTCTTCTTCTCCTCCTTGGGCTTCTTGTCCTTCTTCTTGTCCACCTCCTCCTCGACGACCACGGCCGCCGTCGCAGAGACCGCGGTGGTCTCCTTGCGCTTCGGCGGCGCCGCCTTCGCCGCGTCCTCCCGCTTGCTCGTCTGCGCCGGTGGAGTCCGGGCTCGCCGCTCCGTGCGGTCGCGCTCTTTCTCTCCGCGCTCCCGCTCGTTCCTCTCGCTCCTCGACTCGTTTCTGCTGGATCGGAACTCGAGTCTGCTGTCGATTCTCTGATCCCTCGAGTCCCTCGTGTCCCGCGCGTCGCCTCGCGACTCGTGTCTCTCGCTCCTTCCCTCGGTTCTCTCGCGGGGCCTGTCGTTCCTCTCGCGTTCTCGCTTCCGATCGTCCAAGAAGACCTTGCGTTCCGTGTTGCCCACCGCCGCGGGAGCCGGCGGCTCCGCTCGACGCTCCGGCACCGGCGAGGATCTTCGGTCCCTCGAGGTCCTCGGCGATCGCGATCTCTGCCTCGGTGCTTCGCTCTTGCCCGAGTCTCGCCGCTCGAGGAAGTTCTTCGGCTGACTCGGCTTTCGCTCCTTCTCGTCGTCCACCTTGTCGCCCAGTCGCTCCTTCGCCGAGAGCCTCGTGGGCGAGTGACTCTCCGGCACGGGTTTGAACTTCGTGCGGTCGAGCTTCGCCTTCTTCGCCGGCTCCGTGATCTCGACGTTACGCTCGTTTCGCCCGACGTTTATCGTCACGTTCACGCTCTTTCTCGTCTCCCGCGGAGCCGCCGCCGCCGCCTCGGGGGCCTCGATAATCTTTGGTTCTGGATTCTGGTACAGTATCTTCCGACTCTCGCTGATCTTCTTGATCTCGATTGGCCTGATGGCGTTTATGGCTTTCTGGAAAATCGCGTTTTCCGCCCGCTTCAAGACCTCCGACGTCACGACCTTCGTGGACTTGGACTCGTCCGAACCGCCGCTCGCCGGCTCCTCGGCGCTCGGCGACTCCACGACCGCGTCGAACTTCTCCGTCGTTTCCTCGCGCTCCCACTTCGAGAGCTCCGGCAGCTGGGCGAGGAACTCGTCCTTCTTTGGCGACTTTTCGTCCGACTCCGGCGCGATCTCCTTGGCCTGTTGGATCGTCGTCAGCGACGCCGGCATCGAGGTGGCGCTCGTCGTTTCGCCCTCCGACAGCGACAGTCTCGTCGCCGCGTTTCTGCTGTCCTCCTCGTCCATCGCCTCGGCCGCCAGTAACGAGTATTTGTCGGGCACGACCGCGTCGTTGATCTCAGTGTCGTCCAGGCCGTCGTAGAGACTCTCCACGGGATTCACGTTGCCCTTCACCTCGGGAATCGGCTTGAAGTTCGGATTCGGCGGATTTGTCCCGAATTCAGTGTCGAGCAGCCCCTTCTCGGCGGGCGACACTTCGGGAGGCTCTGGATTCATGGCCAACGATTTCTCCTCGAAGTTCTCCTTCTTCGGAGCGATTTCCGGCGGCTCGGCGCATTCCTCCACGGGAACGGCGTCCGATCTCAGGATCTCCTCGACCTTGATGCTCGTCTGGCCCTCGCTGTGCGCTTTTCCCTCGGGCAGCGAGTCTACCTCGCTGCTCGCGACCTTCTGCGGATCCTCCTTCGTCATCTCCTTCTGCGTCGATCGCTTCTCCTTCTTCTTTTTCTTCTTCTTCTCCTTCTCCTCGCCGTCCTTCTTCTTCTTCTTCTCCTTTATCTTCTTCTCCTTCTTCTTCTCCTCCGCGCGCTCCTCGTGCTCCTTGTCCTTCCGCTTGGCGCGCTCCGGCGACGGGTCCTTCATCTCGTTCCGACTCTTCGGAGGATGCGGGCTCGAGCTCTTCTTCGCTTTCTTGCGGTCCGCCGAGTGGCCCTCGTAGCGCTCGTGACGCTCGCGGTCTTTCTCGGCTTCGTAGTCGCGATCTTTGCGCTCGCGCTCGCGGCCTCGGCCCTTGTCCTCGATTCTGTGTCGCTCGCGGTCGTCTCTGTAACTGTAATACAAGCCAATGTCAAGCAAGTTCAGAAGTAAATAAACACAAAATGGGGATTTACGTTTCATTTTTTTTTTTCACTTACCGCTCTTTGTCATAATCCCTCTTGTCGACCTGTCGCTCCTCCTCGCGACGGTCGCGAATATGTCTGTCGTCGCGCTCCTTATCCTTTTCCCTCCTCTCGCGTTCCTCCTTCTCGCGCATCCTGTCCTGATGCTCCCTGCCCGACATCGGCCGCTCCCTCTGGTCCTCCCTGTCCCTGTCCCTCTCCCTGTCGCGCTCTCGCTCGACTCCACGCCTGTCGCCGCGATCGTCCCTCTCGCGGCCACGATCGACACGGTCGTCGCGCTCGCGATTTCTGAAACGAAGAAGTGGCTTGTTAATCGCGAAACTAAAGTCCTGTTGAAAGAAGAAAATTCCGCGAGAAATTCGACAAGTACCTGTTATCGTTGCGCAGAGGCAAATGCTCCCAGTCATCGGGCTCCTGATCCTTGACGCGCTCGCGCTCCTCGTGTTCCTTCGAGAGCCGCGACTTCTCGCCGCGATCCTCCCTTGGGAATTTCTCCGGATGATCGACCCCCGGCGGCGGCAGATCGTAGTAGCCCTCAGTGCCAGGAGGAGCGACATCGTCGAAGGGTCGCTTGTACGTAGTGTCGCGCAGAGGACTTCCGCCTCCGCCTCCGCCTCCGCCGAACCTCTGCGGTCCCGGCCCCGAGTACCTGGCGACAAAAACATCAAGGGACAATCAACACTCGTTCCTTCGACGCCCAAACGAACTCGTGGTCGCTCGTCGTCATCGTCATTCATCACACGAGCCATTCGTCCGTCTTTCACGCTCGCACTCTTACTTACTGCCACTCGCGACGATATTCTTAAGATATATATATACCTAATAATCCTAGTTCTGTTACCTCCGTTCGGGGGGAAGACTTATTAACGAGTAATGACACACAAATGTTATCTGCAAGAAAGAGAATTTGAAGAGAGACAGCGGGCCACACACGTCGGATTTTTGCCTCGAGGAAATACGTTTTGTTTTTTGTTGTGAATGCATTTTTTTTCTCCTTTTCGCTCGAAAACGTGTGCGACGTGCGTTTGCGCTGAAAGCTTTTGAAATCAACGTGATTGAGTCCGGGCGAGCTGAAATAATGAAGGATAATTAAAAATGACGAGACCCAGTGTGTGTTACACGGTCGACGAGACGATGAGGCCACTGAAATGTTTGGAAGAAAATGATATATTATAGAGCAATATAATGTAAATCAACATTTGTAACTTCTGACGGCTTCATAGATACTGTCTGTCACGATGAGGATTTATCGAGAGCGATTATGGGGGATGCAATGGATCGTCTGAAATGAAGGTCAAGCCAAATTGCGCGTCAGCGGATCGTTAAAAATGTTAATTTGGTCCTGAATTCACCTGAATCAGAAACCGAGTTGATGCGTCGTTCAGTTCGGCTGAGAATGTGCATCCACGCTTGAAGTCCGGGGTCTCGTTGTACTCGTGTTTCTTTTCTCTTCGCGTTCCGTCCTCTTCGTTCGCTATGTGATTATCGTGTGTCTCTTTTGGCCATTCTTTATTATACATTCTTCACAGTTTATCAATACAATGTGAAATGTTTTTTTTTTTACGTAGGTATAAACGCACAACAAGCGTAACGTGTCTCTTTAACTAATAAAAAATGCGTAACACGGTGGTGTGTAATAAACGAGCGATTTGTTACAAGAAAAAACATAAAAATTCAAGCGCAACGACCTTCTGACTCGGCACTTGTTGCTCTGTTTCTGTTGCCTCTGCATCGCGCCTAGCGTTTAGTTCTCTTCTATTATTTTTCTCTCGTGTTTTTTGTTTTTCGACCGTATCGTCGATCATCATACAACCTCGTCACTCGATAGCCGATCTTACAACAATATCGATCAACTCTCTCGCAGGGAAGACACAACGTTCCCGGGACAAACCCGAGCTCTCCTCGCCTATCACTTAAGAACTTAAAATTATTTTACATAAATTCGCACTTCTCGTCGCAGTTTTACAAGCGTGTAACGCATTGATCAGAACAAAAGGAGCTGCGTATATCACTGATCTATTCGTGTTTAGCGTTGGCGATTGACGATAGTGTAATGTTATTGTCAGTCAGGCAGAATAGCTCCGACGCACGCGCGTCGGCGCACTCTTCACACTGTTTGCGGGCGAGAGAAATGGCCCGAGGGGGTGAGACAGAGGGAACGGCGGGCGATCGATAGCGCGATCCCCGCGTGTCCGTTATAACTTTATAAAGATAAACCGTACCAACTAGAGTATCACAGATTTATAATAAAATCACGCGAATTCCGCCCGAAAATTGTGGAACGGATATTCGCTTTGGCGCGATGGGTCGATTGTCAGTTAGTCCGGAGGGCTCAGGCCCTCCCTGTTACATATAATCGACCCGCAAATAAACGTCAGACGCGCGAAGCGAAGCGTCGCCAGTATGTCCAACGAATTATTAGTAATCGACCAAAAACGACCAACTCGGACGACAAAACTCGCAATCTCGCGACATAAACGCGGATATTACCCGCGAAACTTCGCTCCGGGCCGGCGTCGAATAGATATCTACATTAAAGCTACACAAGGACTGACGAAACGACGATACCTGTGTGCTTTCGGGATCGTATATAATCCGTATACCGTGAATACAGACGAACAGAAAAATCATAATGTGGCTATCGCGCACCGCTCTCCCGGCCGGAATCGAGAGGCGTTTTACGGTCCTCTCCCAACGTGATTGAAACTCGAAAAGGCCTCCGTGGAGGTCGATCCCGACGGTTCATCCACCGGGACAGCGGTGGGGCGTACGCTGATGACCGACAGTCGCGGCTTTAACGTGTACACGAATCAAAATACTATTGTGGCGAAAATACCTGTTGTAGGAATCATAATAGTCTTTCCTGTCCGGTGGTGGCGGTCCGAGTGACATGAGCGGCGGAGGATGAACCGGGCCGGGCGCGAGATGAGGCAACAGCGGCGGGATCGGGTGTTGCGACGAGTGATTACGCGGCGGGTAACGAACGCCGCCGCCGCCGCCCGGCCGCTCTCTCGGCGGTGGCGGAAGGTCCCGCTCGCGCTCCCTGAAGCCGTAATCGTGGGCTGGCGAGTCGTTGTAGTAGCTGTTGTAGCCGCTGCCGCTGCCGCCGCCGCCGCCACCGCCACCGCCGCCGCCGCCGCCTCCCGGGGCTTCCCTTGGCTCGCGAGATCTCGGCCTCTCACGCTCGCGCTCGCGTTCTCGGTGAAACCTGATATAAAAAAATCATGAGTTTTATTTTAACGACGGAGTTCTCGTGAACGATTTAATTTACGCGTGTTTTTTCAAGAGACGCGGTAGCGTCTGGACGACAAATTTCAAAGAGAAATTATACGTATTTAATTTGAAGTATCGTGCCAAGGAAATGAGGGAAAGTGGCAAGAGATTTCTAGAGAGTAAACTTACCGTGGTGGTGGTGATCTGACGGGCGATCTGTATCGAGGAGGAGGCAAATCGCGTTCCCTCTCTCGATCCCTCTCTCTGTCCCGCTCTCGGTCTCGCTCGCGGTCGCGCTCGCGATCTCTTTCCCGGTCTCTCTCCCGGTCACGGGACAGAGAACCCCGCGGCGACTGACTGCGCGAATACGATCTGGATCTGCGGGAAGAAAAGGACTTTAAATTCCATGATTTTTTGCGCTCGCATCTGTATATTAATGTTGATATTGAACATTAATATCACTGAGACGGAAATTTGATATCTGTAGAAATCTTGACATTTCCAGGAAAAATTGCGAAATTTGAAAAAAATCTTTTTAATTACCTGCTGATCGAGAAACTTCCGCTTCGCGATCTTCGTTTCGGCGTGCGACTTCGCTGTCTAAGCGGCAGCGGGGACCTCGAGGAGCGCCTCTTGGGCGGCGGACTTCGCGACCTGCTGATCCGCGCCGGCAGCGGGGATCTTCGTCCGAACGAGCGGGAACGCGATCTCGTGTAGCTGCGAGATCTCGAGCGGGTCCGGCTGCGCCGTCTGTGCTTGCCGAGCCGCCTGTCCCGCTCGTCCTTCTCGCGCAGCATACGCTGGAACGCTTCCAGTGGATCGTCGATTACACTGCAGTTTATGAAAAAAGAATTCGGTTATAAGCAAAAAAAAAACTGACGAGTGTCTAAATGTATTTGTTTTTTTTTAAATGACGAACGCTCACCCAGGTGGATTCCCGTTGTGAATATTTCTCCCCAATCCCGGCGGTGGTGGCTGAACGCCTCTATATCCAACTGCAATGAGAAGAAATACGAAATTAATTGAACGTCTATTTTTGGCTTAAACCCTTTTTTTTTACTCGATCGATTTTTCGGAAAGCAGAAAGTTTAGAATACACTTACGATGATGCATCCCTCGCATTGGCCTCGGCGGCCCGTTGTAATTTCGCGGAATCTGCGATCCTCTGTAGCCGCTCTGCTGATACGGCGGTCTGTCGTACCTCGGCGGGCCGTAGTGAGGGCCTCCCTGCTGATGCGGATACAACGGTATCCTGTGCGCCATGTATGGATCCGGCAGGAGCGCGTTGTGGGGCGCTATGTTCGGCGGCGGTTGATTGTAATTCGGCTGTGGAGGCGGCGCCGACGGAGGCGCCGGAAGACGATCCTCGCCCGGTGGATACGGAAGCAGGGGCGGTTGTTGACTCGAGACCGACTGTTGTCCGTGCAGATGAGGCTCGTCCACCTTTTTCGCAACAAAAACGATGTTCATTCAATTTTTACACGAAACGAATAGTCGTCGTATCAGTGAAGAGTTTATTTGGCCCGCGAAAATAAAAAAAATAAAAAACGGCGAAAATAATTTGTAAAATTTTAGTTGTTATTTACTCGACTCACCGTCGGCGTGTCCGGCCGCTCCTCCGTCGACCGACGAATGTCCCGGTCGTCCCCGCAGTAATGCATGCTCGATTGATAGCGACCATTGCCGGGCGGTGGGACCTGATAATTCTGGGACGCCGGATGATTCATGGAATGCGAGGAGGGCGGGTAGTCGCCGCGCTGCGAGTTCCTGGGCGACAGAGATCTCCTTCGACTTACAGTGCGCAAATTTTCCATCCTGCGCCCGTGATCGCCGATTCTGAAAAATCGATAAGTCCTTTATTATTCATGAGTCACGGGCTCCTTAACGTAGTTTAATTAATCTTCTGTTCGCATCCATCGTACACATGAAATGCTGTTCTATGATGCCAAAAAGTATCAATGAAAATTAAATACCTCACTCCGTAAAACATTAAGAACTATTTCAAAAACTACATTACATCCAACTAAATAAATCATTACAATAGAATCGTCTACAGCTCCATTAAGAGTTACGCCAACTTTACTGCATCCCGTTCCATTCCATATCTAGTCGTTATGATATTCAACGTTTATCATAAGCACAAATTGTATCAAAATTCTATTCGTCAATGCCAAAGAGCGCAAAAAACTATGAAAAAGTACCTCTCTCTATGGCTGTCCTTGCTGAAGCTTCGCCTGCGTTCTCTGGGCCTCTGGTCGTCAGAGTAATCGTCATCCTGGTCCTTCTTCTCCTCGGCCTTGCGCTCCGAGTGTTCCAAGTCCCTCTCGGGCGAACTACCAAGCGCAGGAATTGGCAAAAGAGGCTCAGTCCCAGGCGGAGGCGGCACCTCGGTCTCCTCGTCGACCGCGGTCAATTTCGCCGCGGAATCGGCTCGTATCTCCGGGGCCGGGGGAGAATCGCTCGACGCTAAAAATACAACGATTAAACACCGCTCGCGTAAACAAAGACCGCCGTTTCGTCGGCGCCGATCGCGGCGTCGCGTCCCGCGCGTCCGGCGATCTCGGTTCTCACATCGAGTTCTCCGCGTCCGTCAGACCACAACAACGTCGACTCGTACATCGTTCCGCATCTCACGATCTTTCGCTCTGTCTTTTGATCGCTTTGCAGGTTATGTATCGAACGAAAAATGTATTTTCGTGGGGGAGAGAGACGGAGGGGAGGGAGAACGGAGAATTCAAGATGGCGGCGAGCGTCGCCGCGCGTCGCGTTTGAAAACACGACGCGGGGCGTCCGGGCGTTGAGCCGCGCGTAAATAACTAATGGAGTTTGATTGATAAGACGTCGTACCAGGCGCGATCGATGCCGGCGGCGGTTCGTCGTACGGCTGGACGACGGCCACGGGATCGACGACGTCGGCGAGCTGCGGCGTCTCCGTCGACTCCTGCGACGATAAATTCGCGGCGCTCGGCGCCTGCGACGCCGCGGCCGGCTGATTGTTCTCCTCGGCGGCGACAGCGACCGCCGCCACCTGATCGGCCTCGATCTTCGGCTTCTCCAGCTTCACCGACGACTGATGGGGCGGCCGGTAGGACTTGCGCTTCGCGTAGCCCGTCTCGTTCTTGAAGTTCATCACCGCGTTGCGGAGAAAGCGATTCGGGATCAGCGTCTCCGGCGAGACGTCCTTCTCGTTGCAGTCCGGGCACTCGTGCTCCTCGGACTCGAGCAGGAATGTCCGGATACCTGGGAACGGGTGATTCCGATTATTAGTATGTACATTTAGGTAAATATATAAAAGGATTTCGCGTATTTTTAACAGGCTCGTTATTGTGCTCGAGAGTTTCTGATTGACTACAGTCATGCTGATTTATCTGTGTCTATTGATTTGTGTCATTCAGTTATCGGTTTTCTATTTATGCCGTTAATTCGCTATCTTATTTGCAAATTAGGTAGAGAATACGATGTTTATCAAATGAGGACCTGGAAACGGGCGGTTTGGATTAATATGCAAATTTATATAAATATGAAAGGATTTCTCGTATTTTTTAACAGAATCGAATTGTGTAGCTCAAGAGATTTTTATTGAGAACTCTCATGCCGATTTATATATGAATCGATTGCTTTGTATTATTCAGTTTTTGTTTTTTTGCTTGCGTGAACACTTCACGGTCGTATCTGTAAATTAGGTCGGGAATACGACATTTATCGGACGGATGAGTAAATAAAAGCTCTTGCTGGTTGTCGTGTGAGAATTGCTGTTAATTTCTTAGACTTACACTCGTCGCAGAATGAATTTCCGCAGCAGGGTATCATGACCGCGTCGGTGAGGAGATCCTTGCAGATGTTGCACAAGAGATCCTCGGGAATCTCGGGTTTCTCCACGACGGGCTCGGGATCCTGCGCGAAGGGCGGACGCTCCTTCTTCCCCTCTTTATAAGCTTGGCTGAAAGTCGCGCCGGACAAAATGATTACAATAAAATTTTGTTTTTCTCTCTGGTACAAAAAAAAAGAGTACATTTATCTTCTTTACTTTATTCATATTTACATATCAAAAGACAAAGCCCCATTTTTATGTACAAAGGTGTCCATTATTTTATATTTCGAAAAATTTTCCCGCGTGATATGACGAATCAGTGAGCAAGTATACAGAAGAAAAAGCTTCTGCATCTGCAAATACATAATAGGATAGTTTGGAGCGGATAAACCGTAAATCTTAGCGAGACGAGGGACACTTACTGGTCAATAGCGGGAACCGCGTAGTGCCCGGTGGGCGTCATCATAGCGCCGGGAACGAGGGGACCTTCGACGGGGACCATAAAGCTCCTCGGTATTCCCGTGCTCTTCTTGATCTCTATCGGCTCTCGGTCGACGCCTGATGGACAGTTTTTGATCCAGTGACCCGGCTGGTGACACTTGTAGCATCGATAATTCGGCGGAACCTCGCCCGTCTGATTGGCTCCGCGAATTTTCATGTAACTGAATAAATTTCAATCGTAATTAGCACAGGTTGCAGAGAAGTATTCTGTCGGCCAATAATCAAATAACTCCAATAATACTTGGATGGGTCGTAGTCCTGGGTGGACTGAGTCATCATAGCCCTGATTTTGTCCTCTTCTGAGCCGTCCAGTCGAGTCAGATCCACGGATCTGCCCATGTTGGACTCCTCCTTGGAATTGGCAAACGCCGGCTGCTCGTTTCGATCCCATGATCGCTTCTGTTGCACAGTCAGCGGTACTCGAGCTACGATTAGACTTGTGTTCTTGGCAATCAGGGCATTGTCATCCGTGTAATCTGTTACGATTGATAAGATCACAGAATTAATTGTTAATACAATCGGAAGCCATATGAAAGTGAATAGGTATATCGACTGACTCACCTTCCTTAGTCTGAGCGTTTGTGATCTGCAGATCAAAGTCTGTGTTCTTTCCGATGCGTTTCTGATGAAATATGGCCTTCTTCAGATCCGCTACAGATATGTGAAGTCCGTCGAACGACACCGTGTCGTAATCCAAAGTGGACTTAAACTTGTAGTGAACCGACATCTTCGCTACTCAAGAATCCTGCGCATAGCGAATACAAAAATTCGTAAATAACTAGTATCAACGAGACCCAAAGAAATATGCGAAATACGCGAGGAAAATTTTATCTTTTGCAGGTTAATCGATCACCGAGGGTGGATCGGAACGCGAAAACCGGGAATTTCACGAGAACCACCAGCTTTCCATCACGACTCGTCGTCCGGCGAGTGCGGCCAGATACGCGTCGCGCGATAAATCACGAAATGGCAACTTTTCCGGATATCTCAACAGAGTCCGAGCGGCGTTGCGAGGTGTTGCCGTGCAACAACCGAGACGGCTGGCGAGCAACGCCGAGGCGACCAAGTTGTTTTGATGTTGTGCGGGACGTGCCGGACGAGGAGCGTAGGCTAGGTCGGGTGCTCCGAAAACCCGGAGAAACACCGTCGGAAACTCGCCGCGCATCCGTGTTTACGATCGCGCGGGTCGGCGAGGTGATTCGCCCGCGGTGAACCCGCTGGAAACGCGATTAACAGTGCGACTATACTCACATCACGGGGGATTATAGCGGTGCAATTACGGCGAAGCGAATGCGCGAAGCGACTGGCAAACGACCGAATCGCAGGAGTTTTTTTCGTTTCACGCACATTCGCGAGTTCCGGGGAATTGAAAAAGTCACGCTAGATGGGTGGACAATCGATAGCGATTTGAACGCTCGCGTTCGGGCGGCGTTTCATGAACTTCCGGTCGCGGGGCGTCGTGAACGGCGCCCGGCCGGCTCTTCCGGTTTGCACGAGTCGCACAGCGAAGTCGGCAGTCTCAAGATTTTGCTAGCACACGGATCACGCGTATTTCTGTTTCATTGTTACGAGCGTCTTTCCATGTACAGTGATCGCTCTGTAAACGCGTTATGTATTTCATTCACACGTAGCTATTTGTCGCATTTTTTATGAGAAAGTATGGCTGATGAACATAAATGTTAAATACTATATGTTTGACGACACTTTTTAGGAAATGAATACAAATAATTGATGGTTAATTCTCGTCAATTCGCCGCACAGCTGCATTTTCAAAAGCGCACTTTAAGGAGAGGTTACTGTAGTGGCGCAATGACCGGTCAACGACGTTGCTGATTGGCCGAAATACGGCGGTTGGCCAGCTGTGGCCAATCAGATTTCAGAACAGCCGAACCCTGCAGAATGAAGCAGTGGAAGTAGTAGTGAATAATTTTTTTTTTTATCTCACCTACATGGAGAAAGCTAGCAGCGTGAACACATGTACATTGTATACACTGAAGTGAAACTCACACGCTTTGAGAAACTGGCTCAGCCGGCTTTAGTGTAATTCGTGACTTGATAAAAAAAAGAAAACCTACGCGATAAGACTGAATATTCCCGACTGACCGGGGCGAGCTTATCGTTCACGAGGGTGGTGGAAACGGAGCAGACTTTGAGCTCGACCAATATTTATCGTCGCAACGAGTGAGCCGATAGGTTAACAATGTCGGCGTTTTTATCGAAACAGATTTTCGGCAAGGTGGGCGGTTTGAAAAAATTATCCCAGGCGGCTTTCGTGCCCTCCAGGAAGCTCAACCTTCTGGAGTATCAGAGCAAAAAGTTGCTCCAAGACTGTGGTGTGTCCGTCCAGGACTTCACCATAGTCGATGATCTGAACAAAGCTCCGTCGACTCTCGACAAATTTCGTAAGTCCCTGTTTCGTAACAGGTTTCAGATTTATCGCATACTCATACATTTCTATTTCTTCTGACTAGTATATTTTGATTCTAACTATTTGTGTAATTGCAGATGTTGACGAGTATGTGATTAAGGCTCAGGTTTTGGCCGGAGGACGCGGAAAGGGCTGGTTCGATAATGGCTTCAAGGGTGGAGTGCATCTCACAAAAGAGTAAGTTAAAAATGTATTATGAATCTCCAATTTATCATTAAGTTATTTATTCAATAAGATAAACTCTTTTACATAATCAGTTTTACAGATACCAGTAAAAAATTAATAATATAATATCATAACACAAAATCATAGTCTATTAATACAAACAAATAAATTTAGAAAGAATAAATCCTTTTTGTCTAATAAATGATTTTCTGTCTCTGGCAGTCGTAAAGCTGTTCTTGACATTGTGAAGAACATGTTAGGCCACAGGCTGATCACCAAGCAAACCCAGAAGGATGGAATTCTGGTGCAGAAAGTCATGATAGCTGAGTCAGTGGACATCAAACGTGAGACATACGTTTGCATACTGATGGACAGACAGTACAACGGCCCAGTGCTGATAGCTTCGCCACAGGGAGGAATGGACATCGAGGCGGTCGCGGAAAAAACTCCCGAGGCGATAAAAACCATTCCCCTCGACATATACTACGGGATCGACGACGAAATCGCGAAAGAGGTCGCCACTTTTCTGGGTTTTACCGACAAGGATATCCACGATAAGGCCGTTCACGAGCTCAAGAATCTGTGGCGCCTGTTCGTCGACATCGACGCGTTGCAGATCGAGATAAACCCGCTCGTGGAAACGGCGACGAAAGACGTGGTTGCGGTCGACGCGAAAATATCGTTCGACGACAACGCCCAATTTCGGCAGAAGGATATCTTCGACATGGAGGACGTGTCCGAGAAGGATCCGGCGGAAGTGGCCGCTTCGAAATACAATCTGAATTACATAAGCATGGGTGGAAACATCGGATGTCTAGGTACGATTTATCATCCGCAACTTCGAAGCAGAAAAATAATGAAATATCGCAAACCGAAGATAACTTTCACAAAATTCGTTTTCAAATTGAGTTCACGATTTCGCAATCATTTTCGTAATCACGACATCTCCGATTTGCAGTGAATGGAGCGGGATTGGCGATGGCAACGATGGATATTATTAAGCTCAACGGTGGCGATCCGGCCAATTTCTTGGACGTCGGCGGCGGCGTTACGGAAGATCAGGTGTTCCACGCCTTCAAAATAGTCGCCGAAGGTAAAATTCGATTCCTCCAACGTGCATCGGATCGACCTCGTCGCTCCTGAAATAACTTATCGATCTAATTTTCCCCGCCGCAGATCCCAAAGCGAAAGCGATCTTCGTGAACGTGTTCGGGGGGATCGTGAATTGCGCGACGATAGCGAAGGGAATCGTCGCCGCGGGAAAGAGTCTGGGGATGAAGCGACCGGTGATCGTCAGGCTGGAAGGTGAGCAACGACGAAAAATCGCTTACGTTTCCCAATATCGTCCGTCGCATTTCTTTTTATTTTATTTTCTTTATCGTAAGGCACGAACGTAAATGCGGCGAGGAAGATCCTCGAGGAATCCGGCTTGCCGTTCACTGTGGAGAACAATTTCGACGAGGCGGCAAAGAAAGCTGTGGCCGCTACCAAGACGTAATCGAATAGTCGCGCGTTCATTGAACAGACAAGCAAATCGTTAAACAACGAGGATATCGCTGCTCTCCTTGCTAATTAATACAATGAGCAGCCTGCGTCACTGCCGACGAAACAGGGTCCAGAATCGCCCGCGAGAAAATTCCTATTTTTATGTAAATCTCGACTTGTTACCTGTTATAAGAGTTATACCTGTTTGCAATACATTTTCATAAACACCGCGAGGCTGCGAGTCTGCGATATATTTTATTAACGACACACGGAGAAGGCGCGAACCGACCGGTTCGCTCGACAGTCCTCTTTATCCCAGTATGGTCAACTCGGAGCGTTCGACACGCATTCGGCGGGAAAGAGGCGACTGGTCATTCAGCCCTCGATTCGCGAGACGAGCGCGCGCGCGCCTCCTGCCAACGACCATAAGAGCCTAACGCCTTATACGGCTCGTTACTTCAAACTCGCTCTCGAAGGTAACGCGCGCACACCGCGGCCCCCGCCACCCGGTATTTTTCACGCGGGTTTTTTTTAGTAGGTCGGCTGTTTCGCGAATCAACTACGTGTTTTCGATATTTGACAATGTATTCCGCTTTGTCATGTCGTTCTGAGAATCATGTCGATTAATCATTTAACCACAGATGGGAAATCTAAATTTCTTGTACCAAACTTCTTATGATAACAATCATTTCTGGCAGAAGTAAAAAATATAATTAATTGAGTTTCATTTTTGCAAAAATATCTATTAAGCGTAAAATGTTTTAATCGCCTAAAAAATATTGTAAACACTTAGAAATTATTTGAGTCTCGTGATTAGATTTGCAATTTCAACTTCTACGTTTTGCATTTGTATCACAACATTTTTGTCATCAATAGTTCTGCGTAACCCTTGAAAACAAAAGACTTAAAATCATTTTTTTTTTCTTCGTGAATCAATTCTCAACACTGTAACAGATAAAGACTGCAGGTCCTCGATTACGCCGGTGACGCTCGGCACTTCCTCCGCGGCGAGCGTTTCCTCTCTCCGCCCTGCGCGCATATAGTCAACGTCGGACTCGAGTTCGTCGTCGGATCGGGATAAGAGGCGTCGCGGGTTTGCGTGTGGTGGAGATTAGTCGTCTGTGTATATATAGAACCGGGTTCCTTCCCCCTACCTCGTCGCTGGGGTAAAAACGGGGAAGCGCGGCGCGTTTCGGGGGCTAAACGCGAGGGACCGCGAACTATTCTTGGAGAACTTCACTCAGACCTGCTTTTGCCTCCGCAACGACGCAAGTAAACGGCACTAAACCGCCACTGTTCCGGCGACGAGGACGCCGACCGTTAACGCGACAACTTTGTTTTTTCCTCTCGTTAACAATTCTGCGAATTGTTAAGAGCATCGCGTAGTTTCCTGTGTGTTGGATCAGTGAATCGTGCGGAAACCACCCCTCGAGGAAGGGGAAGAAACCTGGCTGGATATATCAAGAAAATTGAGTGAAAACAAAAAAAAATCGTGGAGGATTTTAACGCGAAGGGGGAATAAAGTCTGCGAGGTAAAGTTGCTCCCTACTGTCGAGCTCTGGCGTAGCTTGTAATCTTTTTTTTTTTTGCGCTCTGTATTTATCGAGTGCCGGACTCACGTGCCCGGTTATTCGTCGCAGTGACTTTTGGCTGATCACCTCGCGACGTATCCACTCGGATGGCTCGTTTAGTTTGTCGTCGCTCCGATTGGATTCAGTTGTCGTTCGCGATTGAACAACTAATTAATCGTCAATATTAAATATTATTTTTAATATTGTTATTTTATTTTATTTTATTTCAATAATTCAGAAAGTAATAGGCAGAGTGATAGGCGGTTTGTGAATAGGCAATATTTTGACGTAAAGTTGGGCAACGTATCACAGTCTCTGCGAGGAAAAAAATGTAAACACACCGGTTTTTGGAATTCACGGCTGTGGCGTGGAATTCGATTTTATTTTTAGCGCTGATACTCGTAAGCGTGTAATAATAAAAGTGAGTGCATAATTATCGTGTTTGCCACGAAACTTATCGCATTTTATTTTTGTACTTGATAAGCGTACGTGAATTATCAAAAGAAAAGCGTCGACTCGGTGAAGTTATACGTTTCGATATTTTTCCACGAGCCTCAGTGTTTACATGTTCGCCAGTGGTCAAGGCTTAACTGTTGAGATTGCGATACACAAATAGTGGTTCGAAAATGTCGGTACCTTTTGCATTGCATTCTTGTTACAAAATAACGAAAAATATTAACTTTGCATTTCTTCCTCGAGAATCAGTGTTTACATTCTTCTCGCAGTGGTCAAGGCCAGACGGGCGAGATTATAGCAGACACAATCGCGCGTCTTCGCGGCTCCCGACTGACGAGAATCCATCGCCGGATCGAACCTCCTCGAAAACTATACATTTTACGTAAACTCGAGAAATATCGCTTAGCCAGATCGCGCGATTCTCTATGTTTCAAAGAGTATTTTTAAAATACCTTGGCAGAGAGCCGCACGTCCCGCGTATATAGAACCGACTTACAAATCTCGTTCCCCGCATAATGTACGGGCGTATTTGTCATAAATTCTCGGCGGTAAATAAATCCTTGTCCAGGTGACGGCTCACGACCCTAAGAAAGGAAGCTGCGAACCGAAAATACATCCGAGTCACACAATGAGTCGTCGGGTATTTAAATGGATTTTAAAAAAATCAGCATTATTTTTTATATCAGTAACATTTAAGACTTCAGGAAGGTGAGGGTTCATTTATAAAATAAAAATAAAAAATGTTGTTTTATTTAAAAAAATGATAAACAAAAAACGAATCATAAATTACATATTAATATTCTCGGCCAATTATTATTCGCGATGATGCATGAAAAAAAATGATTGTACTCTGACATTGACATATGTTGCATGTATTTACTTCCATTCGGTCGGTCTTATCGCTCTTAAAGTAAAAAAAAAAAAATCTCGTACTCCGCCAGCGAGAAACCACGTGACACGGTCGGTGTCTCATTATCGAAATTAATGCAAGCATCCCCTTCGCGGTCGCGCGCGTCCGGCCAATGAATCATTGCGTCATTTCTCGGTTCGTGATTCAGTGCCTAGTCGAAGGTTTTCCCTGCGGTTCTATAACGCGAAGCGCGAGAATGTTTTCTTCGATCGGACGTTCTGGCGAGCTTGGACGCGGCGGAATCTCACTGCGCGCTCCGTGCGACTGGCTCCTCGCGTCTGACCCAACGCGGCCGTCTTCACTGAGTCTATAGCCTGCGCCCGCAGAGCTGCGCAGTGGACCTCCAATCGCTCGGGAACTCTGCTTATCCAGTGTTTCCCTTCGAGCCTATCCAAGGTCCAACTGCGGTTTCACTCTTCTTCACCTTCCGCTACCAACGAATTTCTCGCGTCAACCTTGGAAATTAATTCACTTCCGGTTGATATTTTTATTCGAGGGGGGACGTCCATACATTTCAGGATTTTTTTTATATCAGGAAATTTTTCTTTATAAACATTTCACGATTGCAAAGATAATAGATATTAACAAAATAATAATAATAATTGGCAAGAAGAGTTGCATTCGCTTTAACGATTTAATGTTGAATAAAACAAAAATTAAGTCAAACAATTTTTTTATCCCAAAACAAAATCTTAGTTCTTTTCACGACTTCGAAAGTTCGCTGCAAGATTTCACAAAGTGAATTTTCTCGTCGCCCATATGAATCCTCGTTGTTATCCCACAATAACCCACGACGATCGCGCGTATATATCTGATCATTTTTTAATTTCTACTCTTTCCCCAGGTCACAATCAACCAAATGGACTGCACGATCTGAGCTGGAGGGATAATTCGGAGGTTCCAAGGCCATTGAGGATCAGGACGAGTCGACGAGCGAGACAGTCTCGTTCGCGCTAAGGACCCGTGACTAAGTCCCGAGGCGGCTTAGGAGTCCAGTGGCAGAGTCGCCAGTCGGGGCGCGCAACGAGCGAACGAGTGTCTGATAGGCTGCCGATTCCCCAACGGGCGCTGGAGGTTCCACCTCCACCGAGTTTTTCGCGGGGCAGGAAGGCAGCGGCGGCGGCGGCGGCGGCGGCGGCGACCGCGGTAAACCGGCATCCTAGCGCACGAACCGGCCGATAAGATGAATGAGAATGATAAGTCAGTCAAGAGCGAGAACTCCCCGGAGGAGGAGGACGAGATGATCGAGCGCGAACTAGCGGAGGACGCGCAGTGGAAGCGAATACAGCAGAACACGTTCACACGATGGGCGAACGAGCATCTCAAGTCGATGAACAAGCACATCGCCGACCTGGAGACTGATCTCTCGGACGGTCTGGGCCTGGTGTCGCTCATCGAGGTTTTGGCACAAAAACGGCTGCCGAAGCACAACAAGAAGCCGAACTTTCGCTCGCAGAAGCTGGAAAACGTCTCGGTGGCGCTCAAGTTCCTCGAGGATCAGGGCATACGTATTGTCAACATCGGTGAGTACTGACAGATCGAGGTATTCGAGGGCCTCGTTTTGGTGGGCGAAAAATGACACTCGTTGTTTCACGAGTCAGTCCAACAGGCTGGAAAGAAAACGGGGACGTAGGAATCGACGTTGGTCTGGTTTGTTGCTTAAAGTTGAAGCGAAGCACTCAGGTGGTTTGTAAATAATTAGGAATATTTAACGTGGTTGAAATTGATCTTTGCCCCCGTTTCATTGCTGCAGTCGATTCGTAGTAATTGGACGAGAATTCGCTGAGTCGCAGATTTTAGAGGAAACTCGTTTTGTCGAGAGGAAAATGTGAAAGAAATGCTGGTTGGGCACTGCGATTTTATCGTCATCCGATGCCGAAGCGAGACTGAGACGGCTGGTGATTAATTGGGAATATTTTCTGTAGGCGAAATTGAGTTTTCTTAGTTTTCATTGTACAAGTTGATTCGTCGTCGTTGGGCGATTAATCACTGAGCCACGGATTACCGAGGTCGTTTGGATTACGCGAACGAAGATTCGAGAATGTTTGTAAAGCGCGGATCTCGCGAAGTCGCGGAAGTAACTGGGACGCTGAAATCGACGAGACAAAAAGGTGCCACCACCACGACGAGTGCAACGAGCGAGCGCGCGCGGATATGAGAATCGATCCGCGAGGTCCCCGGGCCACCCGGCTGATGCAGCAGGTTGCACCCGTTGAATAGCGTGTCTATATGCCGAGCGCGCCGAATGCGGGACGGTGAATCTCCTCGAGGCAATCCCGGCCTTTCAACCTTTTTTTTTGCCTCCGCAAAGCCTTTCATAACGTCGGTAAAAAAATTTCACGAAAACAAATTATTTAATCGTCTATAGCGAATATTTTTTATCGAGTGATTAATTTTGTAATTTATTTTGCTAATTTAAAAAATTTGGTTGTTAACAAAATTATTTCTGTCCGAACAATTTTTTTTCTCACTGCACCGAAAAATTCTTCGACAATTTTTCGTGACGTTGGCGGCGTTTGTGGGAATTCACGTGCGGCGACCAATCGGCGATTGATGCCCGCGTCGAGTACAAAGGAAACGAAAAAACGTCCGTTCTTTCGAAAGGTCAAGGCAGCGAAATGCGCGCGAAAGGGATTTGAAAGCGACTGTACCTCGCGGCGCCGTAAAAAGGAAAAGGAGAGAGAGAGAGAGAGAGAGAGGAAAAAAAAGACACGGTCGAACTCGTGGCGAGTCCGTGCGGGTTCCCGACTGCAGGGAGACTCGACTGTGCGATAACGTCCTCATTACGGCATTGGCCCAGCTGCGAACGAGGAAAACAAACGGGCCGCGTGTGCGTGAGCGATCGCGGCGCGCGGTGTGCGAATAGCGCGGCTCGGGTATCACTGTAGGCAACACTGCGCCGCCTATAAGGCGAAATATAAATTAGGTTTCGGTATTTTCGAGTCCCTCGTGCAGCGAAAAGAACGAGCAGACCCGGTATACGCGGACTCGCCGACTCTTCGTTACGGTCAATCCAAGGACAGTCGAAACGAAGAGCTAGGGAATATATATAGGTATATCTGTGTGTACACAAGTAAAAGGCGCTTAATATCGAGCCGGTCGGCGCGCGGAGCGGGATTTCGGGGTATCTCGATTCTCGGAAGTGCCGCGCGGCTATTGGGACGAGAGAAATATACGCGAGCCCCGCGGTGTGTGTACGTCTTATAGCTGCGCGCAAGTTTACTATGCAGAAATTCCGTCGGGCGACGCGCGCGGCCGGAGCCGAGGAACGAAGGGCCAGAAATAATAGCGACGAAGGGCCGAGGGGCGCGGGACGAGACGTTCGGCATTCTTAGGACGAGGTTTTTCGAGCCGGTACGACGAGGACGAGACCGTTGAATCGGGGATGGGCAGCGTTTGGATCGAGAAGGATTCAAACTTTTTTTTATTTTTTTAATGTGACAATATCCCATTCGTCAGAATTTTTGTGTTGTAATATTTAGTGAAACTTCTTACATCAAATTTTGTTCCAACAGACTCGAGGGATTCTCGTGTATTATTGAAAAAAAATAATAATACTCTAATGTCGCGAAAATGTAGGGAGTTAAGGGTTGAACTCTTTTTTATTTATTTACTTATTATCTATTAGTTACGACAATTTTGAAAATAATTTTCTTTTACAACAAACTTTTTTTTTTTTGTAAAAAAAATGTGACAATATCCCATTCGTCAGAATTTTTGTGTTGTAATATTTAACGAAACTTCTTACATCAATTTTTGTTCCAACAGACTCGAGGGATTTCCGTGTACTAAAACAAAAAAATAGTTCTCCAATGTCGCGAAAATGTAGGGAGTTAAGGTTGATCTCTTTTTTTATTTATTTATTTATTATCTATCAGTTACGACAATTTCGAAAATAATTTTCTTTTACAACGAAAAATATTTCATCGTTCTGTAATTATTGACTGAACGGAGTGTTTGAAATTTCACGTTGCTCATCCCTGTCTGCAGGAACGACGGACGATAGGTGCGGTAGAATTTTTGCTAGGCAGTCGCGGAGAGAAAGAACCGAGACTCGGCGAGCCGCGAGAGCGGCGGATGACGTTCGAGGAGCGCAATGCCGGCGACACCGGGGGCCGCGTCTGACCTTCACCTGGTCCGCGCGCGCCACGAGGTTCGCCCACTTTCTCTGCGCTAAGCGTCAGAACGCATCCCAACGAGGCTCTCCCGTTCGGCGGGACTGCGCGGACCAACGCGACGCGCGAGCCGCTGCGACGTTCCTACGCTGCCGCGTACGATAAAGCGCGTGGTTCGCGGTTTGTCGCTCTCTCGCACCGCCGCCGCCGCCGCTGCCGAGATTCCCAACCGGCTTCCGCTGATACGCGCGCATATCGCCTGGCGTAATTTGCGATCGAGCTGGCTGCGGTTGCCACGCGTGAAAACTCCGTCGGTTTTGCAGCAAGGATTTTACAACACACGTTATACTGCTTTGGAAAACGTGGGGACTAATTTATAGACCCAACTTTGAACTCAAGTTTAAACTCAATTTTTTTTGTTCCATCTGAAATTCCAACTTTTAAGTTCGAACTTCAGCTGAAATTCCAACTTTTAAGTTCGAACTTCAGCTGAAATTCCAACTTTTAAGTTCGAACTTCAGCTGAAATTCCAACTTTTACGTTCGAACTTCAGTTGGAACTTAAAAAAAAACACAAGTTAGAACTTGGGTTAAAATCTGCGGTATTATAATTTCGACCCTTAATTCATCTGACTGTAATTTCGGTTTAAGGAGGCATCGTCGGTACAGTCACGTCAATTGCGCACTAAGATTTGAAACATTATTTAAATATACTTTCGGAAGGAAACAAGTGTCCAAAAAGGTGGATATGAATTAAAGAGATCCTGTTTAGTATAGAAAAAAATATATGCAATAAAAATTTACAGAAAAATAGCTCAGTTTATGCTAATAACCAATGGGACATATTATAAGCAGTTTTTTGGAAGTCAAATTGGTAATTTCAGGTCGATCTTGTCGGGCGACAGCTCGTTTTGTTCGTTGAAGAACGTTTTACGAATTCACCGAGTTATTTTCTTCAGTTTATTTGTCGATTAGGAATAAAATGAGATAAACTCGTCGTTTAATTTTCTTCTCTTATAAACAAATGGCTGTAATTTGTGACCTATGAATATAATCGCAAATGTTCAACGGTAAATTTGTGCATTGTCCGTCGATAAAGAAAATGAACCGTCGCTCGACAAGATCGAACTAAAATTACGAATTTGACTTCCAAAAAACTGCGTATAATATGTCCCATTAGTTATTAGCATAAACTGAGCTATTTTTCTGTGAATTTTTATTGCACATATTTTTTTCTACACTATACAGGATCTCTTTAATTCATATCCACCTTTTTGGACACTTGTTTCCTTTCGAAAGTATATTTAAATAATGTTTCAAATCTTAATGCGCAATTGACGGACTGTACCGACGATGCCTCCTTAATTATTCAAAAATGGTTAAAAAGTAAAATTCATACTTTTATTTACAACTGGAATGATTTATTTTTTATTACAAACAAAAGGGAGCTTTTGAAATACAGTTTCAATTTTTTTTTCGTATTCTATATTGAAATATGGCGAAGGTTGCGAGAGATTGTGACTCTATTCTCATCACGCTTCACGCACAGCGCTGAATCGCTCGCATCGCGACGGCGATGATTGCTTTTTTTCTCACAAAAAAAAATTAAATTAATGTTGCCATCGCCGAGAGTAGCTGCCGTATTTATTCACGGCGTCACCGACGAGTCAACCGTTTAATGACCACTTACGTCACTGCCCGAACGCCGGCCGGCGTCATGATTCCCCGTCTGTATATGACTAACTATATACACGAATTATAACGTGTTTAATAGTTAACGTGAGAAGGCACGGAGGTTTATCGATGCTGTAACTCCTGTGGTATTTCATGCAGCCAGCGGCCAGACCGGACGTTCCAGCCGGCGAGTATTGTAATTAATCGTCGCATAGAAATGATTCATTGGACGGCTTATTTGTTGCACCTATTCTCGATTGGCGAAGCCAGTAAATTATCGATACGGAAAGTCGCGATGAAAATAGACGGAGATAAAAAAAATTCTGGGATTCGAATACAAGTTTTTTTTAATTCTATATTTTATTCTTTTATTTTTATTTGCTTCGGTACTGTCGAAGCTGTACTTAAACCAATTTATCGCGTCGTCTCCTCATCACGCCAGACATTTTCTCATTGCATGCGCGACGTTCGGTCTCGGTCGTCTTGGACAATCAAGAGGCCATCAATCACGGTGTTTTTAAATTGAGAGACCGAGCTGAGATATTTCCCGTTACCAATTGGCTCGCGCCGAGTATCTCGAGGACGAATCAGCGGCAGCGAGAATTCTCGGCTGCCGGCTGAAATTGTGGGAAAAAGTTCCAGTGGTCGGCGCGTCGAGTGTTTAGCGCACTTCAGCTCAGGTGGATTTTTCACAAGTGTCGTGTCTGGTTTGCGGAGAAAATGAGAAATATCTCGAGAGCCGGCGGGCAGACGGACAGAAACGACATCCGGGAAAATATTATTTACCCGCTCATTGTCGAGATCCCGTGGCGCGCGATCGTCGCGCCGTGGAAAACACGTGTTGCGCGTGTAAGTCGAGATTGGCCTATTGTTCGGGATAGAGCGAGAGGCGTCTCGGAAGTCGAGAATTCGAGAGGCAACGACACGGGACACCCGACCCGATGCAACGCGTGGAAACGCATTTCCGTGTGTGCGAATCGTTTCTGTCGGGGGGTAAAGTGATACGGCAGAGTCAGAGGGTATTAACGGGTGTATTCAGAAGCGGATGAATTCGATATTCCGCCGAGTCTGAGCCATTTGCTTCTTCTTCGTTTTCTTTTGCTTCACTGCTGACTCAACCCGCCTGTTGAATTCGGTGAAAAATTCGCCCACGCAACGCGCACGCATACTGCACGCTCGCTCGGTGAACTCGTCCGCGGTGCTGAAGAAGTCGAGTCTGCCGAGCAGCCACTCGAATTACGTATCGGATTACACACTCTAGAATTTTTAATCGTCTTCGATAAAGTCATTCCTGCTTAATTTCGCTACAATGTCATTGACACGTGCGACCATTTGAAGAATCTTGAAACAAACACTTTTTGACACTTTTGGATGACACTTTTATGTGGGAAAAAATAAATAAACGAAACTGATATTTGAACATTTGAACATTTTACTTGAAATAGATAAAGACACTTTTTTTTTCAAGGGAGAAATAAATTTGAGTTTTAACTGAATCAGGATTTTGCGGTAAAGAATATAAATTCTTGAAAGATAAAAATATCTCCCGAAAACACTAGGTGTAAAAATCTGAGACAAGTACATTGACACATGTGACAATTTAAAGGATTTTGACACAGCATTGATGACACTTTTTGTGGTAAAAAAATAAATAAATGAAACTGATATTTGAACATTTGAATATTTCACTTCAAATAGATAGACATTTGTTTTTTTTTTCTTTTTTTTAAGGGAGAAATAAATTCAAGTTCTTATTGAACCATGATTTTGCGGTAAAGAATATATATTATTCAAAGTTAAAAATATCTCACAAAAAACACCTTAGGTGTAAAAATCTGAGACAAGTACATTTACATTGGCAGATGTACCTATCCTTAAAAAAAGTTGTGAAATAATGAATTTATAAAAGTAAAACCCCATACTTTTCAATTAGTCAACAAATAATCAAACTCCTCACAGCATTTAGTAAACTCAAAAATTAATAATAATAGTGAAAGTAAAGATTATTATTATATAACTCAAAGTTACATGGATCCATTAAAAAAATAATTCAAAGATAAAAATATATTTTGTTTACAAAAACAATGCCAGCTTGTGTGGGTGAGAATTGAAGATTAACTGAATCACTATGTCCACCCAAAAATGTCCAATGATTCAGCAAAATATTTGTACCCTAATCTCTAGACAGCAACTGACCTTTCAATTATTTTCAGAATCAATTGCATCGGAAGACCCAAACACCGCAGAACGTGTGTAGATGCAGTGAAAATCTGGCATGGGTGGAGACCCAGTCTAGTATAGTTTGAGGATCGGGAGGGTCGTCTCTCGATTTCAAGAACCCTCAGAGCACTCGTGGCTAATCGAAAATCTCGAGTACATTGGCTACCAGGGCAGTGTCTGATTCATCGACTCGCTGCCAGCCCATTAGTCGAACGGAAGTGTCCAAGACGTCGTGTCTCGTGGCGAAGCGTCGAACATCACGGAATCATCAGTCTTGGCGTCATCGCGAGGCTCCCGAAGATCGACGATTCACAGCGAGTCGTCAGCGATAGGCGTCGTCGTGAACAACCTATCGATAGCCTCGTCGTGAGCAGCAACGATTAGCGCAACATTCGAGCCTCCGTTGCGTCTTGTACGCGGAGCCCGAGACACGAGAGATCGCACGTAGCCGCTAAGCAAGCGCTGAGCACCTCTCGCCGCGTCCCTCGGTTTCTCGGTGTACGCGTGTGACGTCACTGGTTGCTCGGTAATTGCTTAAAATAGCCAGAATGAATCGCGCGGTGGGGCCGTCGCTCCTGGCTGTCTCGGACAGCCCGAGCTTTGTGCATTATCTTCCTCCTCCGTTGCTCGTTTCTTCGCTCGTGTCGAGCTCAACACAAAATTCTCGCGTTCTCGCGAGGAGTTAATGAGATGCCGCGAACGCTCCCGTTGGTAACACCTGTAGCGGAATCGAAACTAAACAAACAGACTGGAGAGTCAATGTTTTGCGGCTTTCTCGGTTCGGCTTGAGCGTGAACAGCCGAAAATTGGTGTCAGAGGAGATTAATTTGAATCCGGCAGAGACCCCAGGCTTTTTTTATACGAATATTATTAATCGTTTTTCTGTTTCTTGCAAATGAGTACAATTTTTTTAATTCGCGTAGTTGGGAGATGAATATTATTTTTTTTTAGTTTTGTTATGGAGAATATTTTTGAACGTGTATATAAAAAAATTGGGCAACTTCCTACGGATTATGAATGGATATTATTCTGTGTATTCAGCCTGCGTGTAGCTGCGGGTCTCGAGCTCTGCAGCTTAGACTCGACCTATCATCGCCCGACGACGCACTTGCTGACACCTTCGAAATTCTTGCCTCGACGCGTCATCACTGTGGAAGCAACCAGTGAATAAGCAGCGACGGCGCTTAAAACATTTTTTTGTTGTAGATTGCGGAAGCGAAAATTGTCTTGAATTTTTTTTTATGTCGCTTAAGTACTGATAATTCTGGGAAAACATTGCAACAATGAAAAGATACATCGTGAGATTTTTTACAATTTAAGCTTGACTGCGACGAAGGAGTCGCTACGTAGAAGCAAATTGTAAATCAACTTCACAATGAAATATTGAAAATTGATAAAAGATTGCTTACTTAATTCATTAAATTCGTTAGACATTTTCTACTGTTTACTGCATTCGACAAAGATCAATGAATGCACTGTTCTCAGCTCGAACTCTTTTCCCGAAGAGCCCCTCGAGGCTTCAACAGTCGCCGATTAAAATTGAATATCGGTGCTCGAGATTCGAGGGTTCCCGAGTCGAGAGCGATAGTTCTGCATACAGAAATGATACACCGGGGATATTTATAAATTCCTTCGAAAAAGAATCGGCGGTTGTTGTCTCACCAGCTGTTTCCCTCTGACGCTTGTGGTAGCTTGTCTCAAAGAGCAGAGGGGACTTTGCGAATAGGATTGTTCAACGATGACTAATGCGCGTGATGCGCGTGTCTCTCTCTCGTTCTCCATGACGCGACTACTCACTTGCCAAGAAAGTCGGCCGTGTTACGTGCGCCGCGTGTATTCTCAATTCTGTGAGTTTGATCGAGGCCAAGGTTTCGGGGTTCGCGGCGACTATTTTAAACGACGCCGCGATAGTTTAACGCCTACGAAGAACACGCCGAATGCAACGAACCGAATGCTCTGAAATCGCCTCGTAGTTTTGTTTGGCAGCGTGCAGGTCATCGCTTGCTATGCTCCGACTCCCATTCACGCGTCGCATTATCGCTCCAAGGGGAAATCCACTATGCGCGACCTCGTCTCCCATCTGACTGTGAAAACGGTTCCATTAATGGGGAATCCACAAGGGATCCATAGATCTTCGTGATCTATGTTGATTGGATGCTGGACCGATAGAAAAAGAGTTTAGATTCAAAGACATGTCTTTGAAATCGCTCACAGCAAAAAATTCCTTCGTATCAGAAATCAATCTGTTCATTTATAAATAAACCGGAGATTGTCAAACAGAGATTAAGTCTGGAGCGCTTTTACACTGGATTACCCTGGCAATCTCGGTGACGTTCGGATATGACGTTAAAATGACGGAAGAAATGACGGAGTCGTTTTTGTAGTGAATTCGACGGTCGAATGTTGCTGTTGTTGACGGTCAAAACGACAGTCGAACTTTTCTGTGTTGACGGTCAAAACGACAGTCGAACTTTTCTGTGTTGACGGTCAAAACGACAGTCGAACTTTTCTGTGTTGACGGTCAAAACGACAGTCGAACTTTTCTGTGTTGACGGTCAAAACGACGGACCCATTTTTTCCGTAGTTTTGACCGTCAACCTGACAAATTCCTGACCGTCAAATTCGCTACAAAAAAGACTCGGTCTTTTTTCCCGTCAATTTGACAGTCGACGAGATTGTTAGGGTAATGTTTCTTAACAATTTACTCGCCAGGATTCGAACTTTCAAATTTGATATATTGTCAGCCACTTACGTAGACTGGATGACTCATTTTTTACTGCATCTTTCGCAGATTCATCGGACATCGTCGATTGCAAATTGAAGTTGATCCTCGGTTTGATATGGACTCTCATCCTGCACTACTCGATCTCGATGCCCATGTGGGAGGGCGAGGACGGCGACGGCACCGAGAAAGGAGCCACGCCGAAGCAGCGACTGATGCACTGGATCCAGTCGAAGGTCCCGGATATTCCGATCAACAACTTCACGTCGGACTGGAACGATGGTCGCGCCGTTGGCGCCCTCGTTGACGCCGTCGCGCCGGGACTCTGTCCCGATTGGGCGGACTGGAATCCTAAGGATGCGGTGCAGAACGCGTCGGAAGCTATGGGACTCGCTGACGATTGGTTGAATATTCCACAGGTGAAACTTTTAATTCGATGAATCTCAGTTTTAATTTTCGATTAATTTTGTTGAAATCGTGGGAGGAATTTTTCGATAAATAAATTTCGTCCTCTTTCAGCTCATCAAACCGGAGGAAATGGTGAATCCGAATATCGACGAGATGTCCATGATGACGTATCTGTCCCAGTATCCCAACGCGAAATTGAAGCCCGGAGCGCCGCTGCGAGCCAAAACGAATCCCAACAGGTAAAGCAATGGAATACAATAATACCGCATTAAATTCGAGGAGGAGCGCCGAGATCGCCGTCTCTATTCGCCATACGCTGACAATTTTAAACACGATTAAAAGAGCGCGAGCGATTGTGTAAAATATTTGTAAAAGAAAAAAACAAATCGTTGCCTATTCAATAATCGAACATTTCATTTTTTCGGTGGCAGCATTCCCCCACCGCGGTAAGTCGGGCAACGTTACAGTGTGATCGATGCGATTTGCGCTTTGCGCTCTGAGTAGATACTTTTTTTTTGTCTCGTAAGCTTAGTCGCCAGCAGCGTAGGGCACATCGTCATTGCAAAATGAATTTACACCACGTATGCCCGTATTTTCTAATCTCGTTTGACATTTTACGTTTCTTCTGCTTAACACCTACGACGCCCTGTGGATTTTTTTTCTACTCCGGAGTCCGTGGTAGTCGCGTTTGACGGCGTAGTACATACAGCGACTGTTTCGCATAACGCTTGTAACCCATTGGCTCGATAAGTTTCGTGCAAACTTGGTGTTATCGTTTAAGTAGACCTATTTTCCCGTTGTAGCTCGACGCTCGCGAAGTTGCCGTTTGTTAATGGGCTTTTTTCGTTTATTTGCGTGTAGAGTGCGCGCTTATGGGCCGGGAATCGAGCCCACGGGTCCAATTGTCGGGGCGCCCGCCAATTTCACCGTCGAGACCTTCTCGGCCGGCAAAGGCGACGTCGAGGTCACCGCCGAGGATTCCAGAGGAGCGAAAATACCGGTAATGCAGATATTTACATTTTTTCTTCATACTCAATTAAAGTTTTTTTTTATTGATTTAACTCTAAGTGTAATTAATACCGCCATTAAAAAATTGAGTTTTACAATTACAATAAGACTTTCGTGTCGAATAAATAAATAAATCAAGAAACAATTTTGTCTCGCAGGTGGACATTAGATTCAACAACGACCGCAATCTCACGTATTCGGCGTCGTACACGCCGAAGGCCGAGGGACCCCACAAAGTTCGGGTTCTCTTCGGCGGCCGGGAGATACCGAAGAGCCCGTACACAGTGATGGTCGAGGGGCATCCGGGCGACCCGAGCAAAGTGACGGCCAGCGGGCCGGGACTCCAGCCGGAAGGCGTAGTCGTCAATCGTCCGACTTACTTCGACATATTCACCAAGGGCGCCGGTCGCGGCGTGCCGGAAGTCATTATACTGGACCCACAGGTGAGAGAAGACCGCGCTTTCCAGTCACGTCCGAGCGACAAGTGGCGCCTGTAATTTCACCGTTCCCCTCGCTTGTCCCCAGAGCTCGAAGACCACCGTGCCCGTGAAGCTGCGTCAGACGACGCCGGACGTATGGAGATGCGAGTACTCGTCGCCCATTACCGGCCTCCACTCCGTAAACGTTTTCTTCGCCGGCAAACTGATACCCGGCAGCCCGGTGGGCGTGGTCGTCGCGCCCGTTTCCGACGCCAAGAAGTGCAGGGCCTACGGTCGCGGACTTCTCTCCACGGGCGTGCGCGTCAAGGACATCGCGGACTTCACCATCGTCACGAAAGACGCCGGCGAGGGAGTCCCCGAAGCCCGGGTCATCGGGCCCGGGGGCAGCAATCTTCCCGTCCAGTGAGTCGCGAAAAACGAAATTTCAACAATTGTTGACTGCTAACGAAAGCAAAAAAAAAAACCATGAAGATATTTAGTCTCAACTAAAACGCTCTAATTTTTACGGCAGGATGAAGAAAAAAGACGCCACGACTTACGACTGCCACTACGTTCCCGTGAAGGACGGTCGACACGTGGTGATGGTCACGTACGGCGGAAAAGAGATCCCGAAGTCGCCGTTCGAGGTGAACGTCGGACCTTACAAGGAGTCGGCGATCAGGGTTTTCGGGCCGGGACTTCACGGCGGTGTCGTGGGCCATCCGGCGAGATTCACCGTCGACACGAACGGCGAGACCGGGGCGCTCGGATTCTCCATCGAGGGTCCGTCCAAGGCGAAGATCGACTGCCAGGACAACGGCGACGGCACGGCCGACGTGTCCTACCTGCCGACGCTGCCCGGACCCTACGCCGTTCATATACTTTGCGACAACGAGGACATTCCAAAGTCGCCTTACATCGCGAACATACAGCCGAAGTCCGATTTCGATCCGAGCAAGGTTCGTCTTTGCCTGGAAATAAAAGCGCACTCTTTACACTGCTGTAATAAAATATGCATTTGTGATTTTGACAAATTTTTTTTACTCGCCACGCAGGTTGAAGTACATGGACCTGGTATCCAACCCGAGGGCGTTGGCCGCGACAAACCGACGCAGTTTACGGTGGACGTGCGAAAAGCTGGACAAGCGCCGCTCGAAGTTTCCATTCAGGACGCTCTGGGCAGGGAAGTGCCACTGAAATTGGAGGACAAACACGACGGTACCGTCCAGGCGAATTATTTGCCAACCTCCGGCTCTCAGCATATCGTTATGGTAAGATAATTTATGTATTTTATACATTTTGTAAATTTTATGAATTATATTAATTTCATGAATTGTCTAAATTTTATGAATTGTCTAAATTTGATGAATTGTCTAAATTTGATGAATTGTCTAAATTTTATGAATTGTCTAAATTTGATGAATTGTCTAAATTTTATGAATTTTATAAATGTTATGAATTTTATGAATTTTATGAATTTTATATTTTTTATGAACTTTATGAATTTTATGAATTTTACATTTTTTATGAACTTTATGAATTTTATGAATTTTATATTTTTTATGAACTTTATGAATTTTATGAATTCGTTTATAATTCGACGTGACTCTTTTACAAGAGCTCGGAGATAAAATACAAATCCGTCGATTCGCAGGTGAATTACGGCGGAGTCGCGACGAAGAAATCGCCGTACAGAGTGAAGGTGACCGCGCCGTTGAATCCCGCGATGGTATCGGCCTTCGGTCCGGGTCTCGACAAGGGCATAAAGTCGAACATGCCGACGCACTTCAACGTCGATTGTCGCGAGGCTGGAGTCGGTGATCTCGACGTGACGATGACGACGCCCGACGGCCACGACCTCCCGGTGTCCCTGACCGACAACGAGGACGGCACCTACACGGTGGACTACATGGCCCCGCAGCCCGGCAACTACACCGTGAACCTCAAGTACGGCGGCCTCAAAGTGCCCCAGTGCCCGATCAAGGTGAACGTTCAGCCGCACGTCGACGTTTCGAAGATCAAAGTGGACGGTCTCGAGCCGAGTAAGTATTTCATTCTGCCCTCTGGCGCCGAGCTTTAAGACTTCCTTCTCAGCTAATTAGCCCACTGGATAGCGCTGTGCTGAACATTTCACGAGCCTAATTCGATTAGTCGCGCATACCTTCCACATTGCTGCAAAATAAACGCCGATTAAAATGTCAAGGAAAAAAGAAAAAGGAAAAAGACAAAAACAAAAACAAAGCTCGTTCGTGAATAAACGGAAGATGGGCCGAGATTATTACGACATTTGGACCAACTTGCGACGCTGGTAACGAGCCAGTACTAAAATAATTCGAGGCGGTGTCCGTTATGCGAATCAAATCCGTCGCGCAATTATTCTCAAGCGATTCCAATAAGTTCGAATTAAATTTAAAAAAATTAGTCTATCACTCGAGACACTTGGATACAATTTTCCAGCAACAGAATTATCGAAACGCTGCGTCCCCGTGATTTCTCGACCCGAGCGCAAGGCGCTCGCGCTGGAGCGCGCGTGACACGCGCCTCACGTTATTTTCGGCCTCGCTCTCGCGGGTGTATCAGCCGTTAATCTAAAAATATTGTCGCTCTGTCGGGCACCCGCGGCGAATACCCGCGTTTCCCCGAAAGTCAGCGAAAACCCCGCATTCCCGTGACTCGGCGCTTACGCGGACGCTAATGCAATAATTAAAGCTCAGAAATAACAACGGCGGCGGCCCAAAGCTCGAGCGACGTAGCGAAAAAAAAAAAAAATCCCTCGATGAACACGCCGAGAGATAGCAAAACGCGCGACACACGCAAAACACAATCCCGATACACACAGACACAAAGAAAGAAAAGTAAAAAATCATCGCAGCGGCGCCGGTCAACAGCCTGCAGCAATTTCGCGTGATAACGCAGGACGCGGGGAAGGCGGCGGACTTCCAAGTGGCGATCACCGCGCCCTCGGGGAACCGCGTCAAGGCCCACGTGATACCCAGCCACGACGGCTACCTCGTCAACTTCACGCCCACCGAGCTCGGCGAGTATCTCCTCGGGATCAGCTTCGGCGGCGAGGCGATATCGCCGCTGCCGTATCGGCTTAACTGCGTCCACGGCAGCGACCCCGCCAAGGTGCGAGCGACCGGACCCGGCCTGCATCGCGGACTCGTCTGCCGTCCCGCGGAATTCGTGATCGACACCCGGGGCGCCGGCCAGGGCGGCCTCGGCGTCACCGTCGAGGGACCCTGCGAGGCGGCGATCAACTGCCGCGACAACGGCGACGGCACCTGCTCCGTCGCCTATCTGCCCACCGAGCCCGGCGACTACGGCATCAACATCACCTTCAACGATCGACACATACCCGGCTCGCCCTTCCAGGCGATCGTCCTGCCCGAGGCAGATCTCACGAAAATCAAGGTCACCGGGAACGGCATTCAGCCCCACGGTTAGGAGCCTCGCGCGCTCGTTCTATTTGCTGCTCGATTTTGACTCCTTTTATCGTTTTTTTTTATTCTTTTTTTTTTTTACTCGTGTCTTCAGCATGAATTCTCACACACGAGGAGACGGAATGTCTTCGTACGCCCTCGCGGATTACTCGCGGATTACTCCCCCGAACCCTTTTTTGTTTCCTACTCGTAAGCATCGTCATCGCATTTTTAACCGCTCGTTAGTGCTGTGTGTTTTGTATTTTTTTGTTTTCTTTTTCGAGTGATTTTATAGCGTTTTTTTGTCTTGGAACATTGTTACAGGCGCTCGAGAGCCGTGGAATATGGGTTACAGTTTTGCTTTGGAATTAGCACCGAGCCGTATTCCGTGGCTGCGAGCGTTTGATCCTCGTCGTGAATAATAGTGACACTGAACGACCTTGCAGCATGTTGTTTACCGACAACTCGTTTGGTGTTTTGTTAGAATTAACGAGCTCGTCTTCTGAGATATAGTTGAGCGATTTTTTTTTTTTTTTTTTCATTAAGCTGTGATTTTTCATGGCTATTCGTGATCGACTATTAAACAACTGGAGACTAGTCTGAATTTTATCATTCGTGAATTTACGTGAACGACGAAATTACGTGAATTGCAGGTCTGAGCGTGAACGCCCCAGCGGAATTCACGGTCGACACGCGCGCCGTGCCTAAGACGAAGAGCGACGAGGGAAAGATCGCTTGCTCCATCACGAATCCCAACGGCGGGCGAACCGAGAAGGTCATAACGCCGCAGAGCGACGGCACGTATCGCGTGAGTTACACGCCCTTCGAGGAAGGACGTCACACGATCGACATCCTCTACGACAATGTGCCAATACCGGGATCGCCGTTCTCCGTCAACGTCAAACGCGCTTGCGATCCCACCAAGTGCCGAGCTTACGGACCCGGCCTTGACAAGGGTTACGTCAACAAGCTCAACAAATTCACCGTCGAGACGAGCGGTGAGTGATGGATTTAAATTTAAACGCAAAACAAGCTCTGCCCAATAGAAAAAATACACTTATGAGTACATTTAAATTTAAATGTATTCATTTAATTTATTATAAATTTCCGTCAAAACGAGTGGTGTGTGACGGATTTATATTTAATCGCAAAGAAAAAAATACAAGGCTCTTTCCAATAGACAAAATACACTTATGAGTATATTTAAATGTACTTCATTTATTATCAATTTCCATCGAAATGAGTGGTGAGTAGCGGATTTACATCTCACCGCAAAGAAGAAAACACAAAGCTCTTTCCAATGTATACAAATACAATTATGAGTACATTTAAATGTATTTAATTTATCAATTATCAATTGATAAATTAAATACATTTTTTTATTATACAAAAATGTTTTATTATCAATTTCCATCGAAACGACCGGTGAGATTTTAAATTTAATCGCAAAGAAACAAAGTTCTTTGCAAAAATAAAAAATACACTTAGTAAATTTAAATGTATATAATGTATTAACAATTTCCAGGTGCCGGAAACGGAGGTCTGGGCCTCGCGATCGAGGGCCCGAGCGAGGCGCGAATGGTCTGCAAGGACAACTACGATGGCTCCTGCAGCGTCGAGTACGTTCCGACTGAGACCGGTGACTACGATATCGGCATAAAGTTCGGCGAGAAGCACATCCCGGGCTCGCCGTTCAGGGTGCAGGTCGAGCCCGCGGTGGACGCGAAGGACGTGAAGGCCTACGGGCCGGGCCTGGAGCCGGAGCAGGTGCGCGAGGGCGTCCCGGCGCAATTCGTGGTCGACACCTCCAAGTGCGGACCGGCGCAGCTCGACGTCAAGCTGAAGACCGACAAGGGACACATCAAAAAGCCGGACATCAAGAGCCTCGGCAACGGCGTCTACGAGGTCACGTACAAACCGCCGCCCGTGGGAAGCAACGTTCAGGTCGGCGTGACCTACGGCGGCGAGGACGTCGCCGGCAGCCCGTTCAACGTGAAAGTTCATCCCACCGTGGAGGCCAACAAGGTGGTGCTTTCCGGGCCTGGAGTCGCGCCCGTCTGCACCGCCTCCTTCCCCACGGACTTCGTCGTCGACACATCGAAGGCTGGCTACGGTGATCTCGAGGTTCAAGTTCTGGTGAGAGTTTTTTTGTTTTGTTTTAGGACAATTTCATAGTTTCACCACCAGAGTTGTGAATCCTTATTATTTTAAGAAATCAATTGTAGGTACTGTACATAATGTTTTATAGATGTGATTTGATAAGGACAGCCTGCAGCGATTGTAAAATAACGCGCAAATACCTCACTGTCGATAAATAATCGCGAGTAATTGTGCAAAGAAATTGAAGAGATCTGTCCTTCATTGCTTTTAATTTAATGCATCAACCGCGTTTCTCCATTTTTTTTAGAAAAAAAAACCGTGGTATTTTGGTGAGAATAAATATTTTTTGCAGCCATTAAAAATATACGAATCATATTACAATTGTAATTATAATACCATAAATTTAATTTGTAAAAGATCTGGGGATTTACGAATCTGTTCACCACGCGTGATTTTCTTGCTGACTAAGCGACGATTTGCTTCAGGGCCCCGAGGACTCGCCGCGCAAAGTCACCGTGCAGAATATCGGGGATGGCAAGTACAAGGCGTCCTATCTGCCGGACGACTGCGGGCGCTACAAGGTGAATGTGAAGTACGGCGGCAAAGAAGTGCCCGGCAGTCCTGTGATGGTGCAGAGCGTGTCGACCGGCAAGGCCGACGAGTGCAAGATCAAGGAGGGCATCCAGCAGACTCTCGCGCAGGGCGAGGAATACTGTATCACCGTGGACACGGAGAACGCGGGTCGCGGCGCCGTCACGTGCCGCATTCGCTCGACTTCTGGAAGGTACCGAAAGGAGAGCTTGAGATTATTTAATATTTGTATCTGTACCACTGGCGTGACTCAACGATTCGCCGATCCAATGATTTTTGTGCAAGACAATTTCGAGTAAAATTTAATTAATTTTATGCAATCAATAATTGAGGATAATTCGGCGATTGTTAAATGCCGAATTGTGAAATGAAAATAAATATCACGATTTTCCGTGATATTTTTTTTCATTTCAAAATGCTTGTCGAATTGAGAGCTGCACGTCCATCGTCAGTTTTTAAAACGCCCCGAGAAGCAAAGAAAAAACCGTAACGCCAGTGGCCTAGGTATAACCGAGGTATTATTTTTAAAGTCCGTAAGCCATTTGTCATCATCTTTTTTTTTCTCGTGATACTCGGTTTCTCGCTTGGCCGCGGAAGCGCTCACGACACGTTTAGTAAATTCCTTTTGCCCCTAGATACACGCTCGGGATTCTAAAAACAGGAAATAAAAATATCCCGCGCACCGTCGTCTCGTGTAACGTAATCGGCGATGTTTTCGCGAGTCCCGCGCCTTCTCGTGTTCCCCGGGTGTCGCGATGATCGCGATGAACGATCGATTTACATCGATCCCCGGATTTCAAGCGCTCCGTTATAAATTACCTCGGACAGTCGAACACTCGATCTCGCGCTCTGGGATATATGGCGAGGGATTGTCGAGTCGTGTGAAACAAGTATCGTTTGGCAACGCACGACGACAGTGAACGTTGTCACCCGCGGCACTTGTGGTGAAAGGTCGTAGCGAGGAAACTCGACGAGGTCTAAAAGCTCCTTGACGTTGACAGACGTTTCGAGTGATCGTATTAATGACCAACCGAGTAGCCCTCGGCCGCTCTAAGCCAACCCGCTAATCCGTCGCTTCTCGACTTCTTCTCCTACGATTAGACCTGTCGCGTGCCATGTTAGTCGCGGTATTTTCGCTGACAATGAACAGACGAGGCGACGGTGTCACGTTGTGTATTTGGTATTTTCTAATTTGACAAATTCCCGCTGCATCGACCCGCTTCGTTGAGCGCGCGGGCAAAGCGAAAACGCCGGAGCACCGGGGGCTTCGGCAGCCGGCCAAGCGCGGTCTGACCGCGCGTAACTTTTACTACTGACGCGTACGCGACTCCAGCAGCTGTCGGGCGCGTCTGGTCGACGCTCGCTCTTCCTACGCTCCAGCCCCGCTCCGGTTTACATTATCAAACGAATTTTGTTTTCCTACGCGGCGTCTTATGATTCGCGATTTAGCGCTGAATAAAGTTACGTTATTATTGCCAATTCTGAATGGCCATATCTATTTGGGGATTTTATTACTTTTACACGCCACGACGGAGATTCGGAGTAGGATGCGGCGAGCCGAGAATATCGGACGAGCGTTGACATCTTCCTGCAGGGGCCGCGCGCCGGAAATGTAACACTTGGCGCGCAACTTTGTAGCCGCGTTTCCGGACGCCGTCGAATTGATCTGCGCGTAGAGCGACCGCATCCGCTGTCACCGTAATGTCGTGTTAACTTAATTCAGATTTATCCGCGACTTTCGGTGGACTGCGAATTTATTTGCCGATGATCGAGGAGATTTTTGAATTATTTAAAAAATGGGTCATACATTTCTGGGGTTTCCTGAGATTAAACAAATTATTGGGTAAACTTGTAACTGGATATTGGTAATCTCTGCAAAATTATTGTAGATATTGGCAGTTCATGTTGCATAATTAATAGAAAACGCAAATTAATTCAATTTATTGAGCTACACAATTTCAAACCAATATTCAAAATGTACACTTGCCAGAACTTGGACTATCTTCAGCCGCGCTTTACCTCCGAAACGAGCTTCAGGTCAATTATACACAACGAGTAAGCAAGTGGGGGATCGATCCAGTCGCCGACTTAAAAGTTCAACAATAGTGGATTAAGATGTTCGAGAGATAAAGTTAATAGGCGCGCTTGGCTCTGGCGTTTCCGCGTTGTTATAGTGACCACGGTCTGTTGGTGCTTTAGAGTGCATTTTGGCAGTCGTCCCAAAGTCGCTAAATTGCCAAAACTGAGCTCTTTGGCTCAGTTGCCGTGCACAATTTTCTATTGTGTATTTTGCCGCATACCGAGATCAAAGGCGAATCAACGACACTTTTACGACCCCGTCGTTAATTTACAGCTTATATTTAATTCGCGATTTCATTTTTTTCAGCGAGGTGGTGGACATCGACATCGAGGACAACGGCGACGGCACCGTGAACGTCTATTACACGGTGGCTGACGCCGGAGATTACACCCTGAGCATCAAGTTCGGCGGCCAACCGGTGCCCAACGGTCTCTACACCTTCACCGTAAGTCGCGTCGCGCATTTGCGCAAAGTTCGTACGCTCGACAATATAAATACTCGACGACGGGGAGACTCGCGGTTTGGCTACCGAGCGTCTCGCCCGCGGCGAAACAAGAGCGCCACGACGCCGACGACAATGTTAATTAGCCGAGAAGCAAAACCGACCAAGACCCGGGGCAATCGTTCTCAATCACTGTACGCGCCACTCGAGGCTGCAAGCCGACACTCGCGATTTATAATTATATCTTCGGTAGCGGGGCGGGTCGCACGTGTAACATGATCGGTCGATTTGATATTTTCGTCGAGGATCCCGGGACTCCTTAAAGGATAATTTTTTTTAATACTCAAATCAAGCAAGCGGAGATTGGAACATACCAAATCGAATGTCAGTTCCAGAGGCGACAGAAGTTCCATTCCGCATCCTGGGACTCCTTAAAGGATAATTTTTTTTAATACTCAAATCAAGTAAGCGGAAATTGGAATATACTAAATCCAATGTCGGTTCCAGAGGTGACAGAAGTTCCATTCCGCAAAGTCGAGCGCTCGAGCCGCCCGCGCAGAGTTTTGTAATAAAATCCTGCGATTTTATAATCGCCAAACTGTCCGTAGCAAAACATCCGTCGCAGCAAGAAGAATCCGTCTAGCAGGCGCGTACGATTATTCTAAATCTAAATTCGCTCGGGCGCGAGTATCGGGCGGTTGTTCGGTGGTATTGGTGGCAACATAGAATACGAAGCTGCCACCGGGCAGCGTGGAACAAGCCACGGGTTGTTTTTGGGGGTTCGCTAGTTTTGTTATAAAATCCTGCGAGGTTTGTAATAAAATCCTGCGATTTTATAATCGCCAAACTATCCGTAGCAAAACATCCGTCGCAGCAAGAAGAATCCGTCTAGCAGGCGCGTACGATTATTCTAAATCTAAATTCGCTCGGGCGCGAGTATCGGGCGGTTGTTCGGTGGTATTGGTGGCAACATAGAATACGACGTCTGCCACCGGGCAGCGTGGAACAAGCCACGGGTTGTTTTTGGGGGTTCGCTCCGCGTTGTCACGTACGCTCTGGCGCACGTATACGCGCGACGATGCTTTCGATATTCGCGGTGGTCGCGGTGCGCTTCGCCCGAGACACAAACGTGGGTGTGGAAGGGGGGTCGAGGGAGGGGGACACAAGGCGGGGGCCACGCGACACGTGTCTAACTATAGCGACGCGATCACGTACGATGGATATTGTCGCGGGTCCTCCAGCGAAACAGTTCACTCCGAAAGCTCACCGGGATCGCACCGACGGATCTCGTTGTTCTCCCCGATATCTCGCCGACTTGGTCATCTTCGTCTTCGTTCCGCCGAGAGCAGAGTGACGCGTCAAGGCCGCGCGCGCGCCATCGAGCCCGAGTAACGATCCACGCGTGCCCCAACCAAGCCAGCATCATTACACGGTTGAGAAACTTTTTATTTATTTCATTTATTTATCTGTCCGCCTCGTTTTGCATTTTTTATTTCTACCTCGCGCGATCTCGCTGTCGTGTACGGAAAAAGAATGTCGAGTGACAATTCGCGCGACGAGTCGTTTCCGCGTGTAATTCAATACGCCCGCGTCCGATCCGCCGACCCGAGGAGCCGAGAGATCTAGGAAGGTTGCGCGGGCGCTCGGTCGAACTATTTCGATCGTCGTCGGGTCGCCGACGGGCTTTCTCGAAATTTATAAGCAAACAGCAGGGTGGAGAGTCCACGAGCGGGAGCGCGCGCGCGCGGGGGGGACGTGTGGGTGGCGGGCCGGGGGGACCAGTGCGGGAAATTAATGCCCGTGCGGTTAAATTAAACGTCGCGGGGCTCGATTCGCAGGCAGCTCCGAAGCCACCTCCTCTTCCTGGCTTTGGGCGTTCCTTTGGGACTAAAATACATTGAAACGAGAGAAAAAGAAATTGTTGCATATAGAAAATGACAGATGGGGAATCTGCTGTTGTTGTTGTTGTTATTGTTGTTGTTGCTGTTTGATTTTTTTTTTTAACGGAGCTTTCATCCGGATATAGCGAAGAGAAGGATATTTTGCGGGCACGCGACTCGGTCGTGGCAATTACCACGAGGCGCGACGATTTATTATGATTACGAGTGTGCGCACGAAGACGACTGCTCGCTGGCTATCTCGCCGCCGTCGCCGCCGCCGCGAAGACTGAGGATCCGGCGCGATAGGAAATGCGACGGGAGGCGAGGGTGGCCCCGATCCCCCGAGGCCCTGGACCCCCACCGACCCGGCAACAGGAAGAGAGAAACGACAGCTGCACTCGCGAAACATACAACTTTGCGTTCACGTGCATGGAACCGCGTCAGCGATGCTCCGTCTCGAAAATAGCAAGTCGACAGCGAGTTCAACCGGTTCACGCGGCGATCTGATGGATGCCTGTCCGTTGCGCTTTCGCCTGATAATTTTCGGTAGCCTCGAACCGACGATGCTGAGAAAAATTTAGAGCGAAGCTTGGCTTCCCTTTAAATTTGAAGGAAGCTAAATATGTATCAAGGTTGATAATGTTAATATTCGCTGCAAATTCACGGAGCCAAACATAGATTTTGTGTACCATTTATTTTTTCAAGTGAAAACCGTAAGTAAATTCACGCGAACATAATTCTTTCGATTTACTTTGAAGTCTCGTGAAGAAGCTAAAATAATCGCAGGGAGCTTTGCATCTAACACTTCTGCTTGAGAGGGTCGAGAGAAAAAAGCATCGTCGGTTTCGGGCGGACCCTTGAGGAGCGAAAATGTACTCCGACATTTAATCACGGCGCAGCTGCGGCGACTCGTTGTTGACTCGGGTTTGTTTATTCGCTCGCGAGTGGCTGTTTGCTCTCAACTCCCGCTCGCCATCAGCCCGAGAGCTCGCGATTTACCCTTTACCCTTCGCAACAATCGCGGCGGGTGGGGGCTAAGAATCTATTATAGTAACATCGAATTCCCACATTGTACATTTCGCAACAAGCAAAATTCCTGTCCGCAACGGCGCCCGATCGCGAGTTTCGCGTTGGCGTTCGCCGAAGCTGGATCAGCTTTTGCCGAATTCGATTCGTCGGATCGCACGTCTCGCGATAGGGCAAAGTATGTAGAGATTTTTTTCTTATCACGAAAGAGTCTTCATGATTCTCGTTGAAATTCACATTGGTAAATTTTATCAAACTGCCGTCGTGTCTTTTTATTCTAATTACTCCAGCTCCACAAGGCGAACAAAACTTGCTGTTTTAAATTAGGAAATTAATATTCTTCTTATAGAAAATATAATTGGTTGTCTCTATCAAATATTTCGTCAACGTACCAATCATTTTTTTTATTTGAGAAAGATGAATCAAAATTACTGAGTACGTGAAAACAATTTAATAAGTTTCATCAAATCCGTCCACCCGCATGCGCTCGCTCGTCACGTACATTATTACGTAATTAAATAGTGCCGCGCAAAATGTGAGTTTGGCTGGGTACTCGTAAATCTCAAAATACGTGAATTCCACGATTCCGAGTTACTCCGCAAACATGTGACTTTTGCAATGCCTCTCGGGTTCGTTCCCGTGATTGATTAGCCGTGAGTGTCCTGGGGTCCTTGGCGAATGTCTGCGAGATTAGAAGCCAAGAAAAATACGGAAAAAAATTAGGAGATCTGAAAATAAATAAATTAGGATATCCGAAATCGTATATTACAATAATTTTTTTTAACGTGTATTGTGTTGCAGGCGTCAGAGGAATATAGGGAGCACAGCACCCATAAGACTCGACGGGGAAAGCGTTCCCGTCAGCACCAGGAGGAGCATTTGGTGAAGCAGGAGCACAGCTCGAGCGTCCAGGAGAGCATAACGACAAAGCGCAGCACCACAACTCACGACAGCAGTAGTTCGAAGAAGAAGTTCAATAGTATCAGATTGAACAGCATCCCATTGCCATCGACTGACGGCACTGTTACTTGTGAGTACATAGAACATCGCAAAAAATTATTATCCTTTCGTAACATTTTTCCTCTCTAAAAAAATAACAAAATTAAAGCTTCCCACGTTTTTCCGGCTCGGCAACCGTGAAAAAAGTTGACAGAAATAAATCAATACTGATTTTTTTTTTATAGATCTATACTTATTATTGCAATCAATAGTGTCTTGTACAATGTAGATTCGTGTCGCTATTAGGAGTAGCAGAAACCATCCCCGAGTACTTAGTTGGCTCACAATTTCTACTTTTAGCCCATATATCCATTGTCACAAGCCGTCATCGTGATAATTCATTGTCATTCAGGTCTTCATGGATTTAACGGATGATCGCAAATAATCTTCCCGACGTTTTGGCTAATTTCACGCTGGCTCTCACCCGGCTCTTTATTCAAACCGCGAGCCGTTCTTCGGGGCCTGCGGTGGAGGCCTCTCAATCTTTAGCCCGGCGCAATCAAACGTTTTTGATGGTAGCTCGTTAATCATCGAGGCACCCCGGCGTTTATTCGCACGCCGGTGGCTCGTACGCGTTAGTTGACGGACACGACAGGTTCGCACTGTTCATCTCGTCGCCGCGAATCCTCGCTTCCTCTTCCTCGTAAATATAGGGCTCACCGGTCCGCGCGCTCCGGCGGCGGAGTCTCTGCTATCCGAGATTGCCAAAAATATATGCCGCGCACCGAGATCCATCAGCGCGATCCAGCTCAACGACGCTAGTTGCGTCGTGTCGTAACACACCGCCGTGCCATTCGCGATATTAATATTGGGGTTGATTAAGTGGAGCCGCGTGTCCCGTGTTCCCGATACTCTGGTTCGCGCGAAAGCGAAGACCGCGGGAACAAGGACATGGCGCGCCAGATCCTCGTGGAACGAGCAAGTGGACCAGTGAATGGCCCTTCGCCGGGAGTACATGAATGCATTCAGATCTTTTTGCTGCGAAAATTCACTTTAGCTATTTATAAATTGAAAATCCGGTTGACATTCTTGAATCTCAATTCATCGATTTGTCGCGATAACAAAGTTCAGCATTTTTATCATGAAAATTACAATGTTTATAACAATTTTTAAAAATGGTAATTTTATAAACGTAACCCAGCAAAAACATATGATTGGTGATTTTTCTACTTATCAATCTAAAGTCATTCAAATTCAAAGCTTATATTAATTAGTCAAATAATAAAAAATTGAACGCAAAGAATTTCTGTTTGTGACGATGATCTATAAATGGTCCCTAAGAATCTTCATTTAGAAAAAAATAGATGTGCCTTTCATGAGTCTCACTCAATTCATGTGCGATGATAATTTAATTCGACAGTATCATTCGATTTTTTTCCAACGAAAAAAAAACTTGAAAAAAAAATCCACTCAAGTATATTTTCATCGCGTCTTCCCGCGAGCCGATAACAGGGCGACGATTTACGAGTGGTCCGATCGGAGCTCGCATTTGGAATAACTCGGAACTAGCCCGCCCGATTCTTTACGAGGCCAGCGACGCCGCAATCGTCGCTTTTCCCTCAAACTGTCCCCCACACGACACCTGCGCTATAAATTCGTTTCTCTCAGTGGAGCGTCCATCGCAACTCTTGCGTAGACTTCCCTCGTACAACGTGCTCTCCTTCCCGCGCGATCGTCCAGCGATTCGCTAATCCTACCGAGCCTCGTCTCCCCCGCGCTCTGCTCCCGGTCGCCCCTTCTCGGGCGCCTTAAGAAAATGCACGAGCGAGGGCGGTCGGATCTCGAGCAAGTATGTTGGGTCTACGCGAAACGTTCCAACGGCCGTAACGCGCGACCCTCGTAAATATATATGTATATTTATATATATATACGCGCACCCTAGTTATATATCCGTGAGATATACATGTATATTGCTTCCTGCTGCCGCCACTGGAAAATAATTTCGGTACCCGGGACAGCGAACTTGCCAATATCGTCGTTGGCGTGTCGCGGGCTCCTCAGTCGTCCCGTAGATGCGCCTCTGATCGGTAACCGTAGCTGGAGAACTCCTCCGCCGTAAAATCAATTTTTCTCTCCTTCGACTCGTCGCTCTTCAATTCGAAAATTCAGTTTCGTATAATGACGGAGAATCCTCCGAGTTTGAACACGAGTCCTCCACGCGTTGACTGAATTTTGCTCGAGATTTGGCCGAAAAAACGTGAAGGAAAAAATCGCACTCGATTTTTTTTTAATCGCGCGGATCGAGGCAATTTCTTTTTTTTTCGTCGCGGTATCTTCCTCGTCTTCGCTTCGGTCGCGAGTGATTCTGGAGCCGCAGGCGAAGGGGCTGTAGAGGGCCGGACATCCTCTGGAAATGTTTTGGAATAGGAGCCAGGAACCGGAGATAGTGACTACGTGGGACGAATTATCGACGTATCACAGATACTGGCTGAAGAGCGTGACCTGCAGCGACCTCGATCGCGCCGAGAAGGGCCCGATTTGCTACGCGAGTGAGAGAGTCGAGGGAGAGAACGAGGAGGAGGACGAGGACGAGGCGAGGGCGGACGATCCGAAGGATTTTGGCCCCGGGCTCAAGTTCGCGCCGCTTAAATTTCAGAGTCTCTTCTACATCCTCACGAGAAAAGGTTCGATTCAGTGCGAAGTCATTTATGCCCCCGGGATCTGTCGACGGATTAGCAGAGAAGATATTTCCGGATGCGCTGGTTTTTATTTGATTTTTCTCGACTGACGACAGAAATCGTCACGTCGATGTTCGTTAGTCGCTGTGGCAGCTCGTCGAGTCTACGTGACAAAAAAACGAGAAAAATCATTTTTTTCTGGTATTTCGCCCCCTGAGTAGGTTTATAGAAAAATTCTTGGCAAGGTAGGTCGTAGGTACAGCCTCGTCGTCGCTTCGCGGTCCAACCGACCAGCTCCCCCTTTTCCTCGTGTATTTTTAGAGATGTTTTGCTAGATCAAAAGAATCCCCGACTTCCATAGTTTATACGGTCAACAGCTCTTGAATCGCGCTCTCCTCGGGCGCCACGAGTCAACAGTTATTTCGTCCGCTGCGCAGTCGAGCGGAGCCCGGAATCGGGGTACGGTTTAGTACGCGAAATTTGATCGTATATATTTTTTTTTGTTACTCAAGCCGAAGTAAAGATGCCCAGCGGGAACGTGGACAAACCCGTGATCGAGGACAATCGCGATGGCACCGTGTCGATCAAGTACGATCCCCGGGAGGAGGGACTTCACGAGCTCTACGTCAAATTCAACGGCGAACATGTTCAAGGTAAATCGAAAGCAATTTTTTGCAACCTTTTTATTCCTGATTTTCTCGTACCCTAAGGATTATTATTTTTTTATTCAACTTGTCGCATTTAAAAAAAAATACAGATCTAAAATTGTGAGAAACATAAATGATTTAAAAAACGGTGAAGAGCACGAACAGAGTCGGGCAGAAATTTATACAAAAATACAATACAAACATTGTGAGGAATAGATAAATGATTAAAAAAACGGTGAAGAGCACGAACAGAGTCGGGCAGAAATTTATAAAAAAAATACAATACAAACATTGTGAGGAATAGAATTAATTTAAAAAAGGAGAAGAACATAACCGGAGCCAGGCAAAAATGTATGTTACCTAATTTCTCCCGTTCAGGTTCGCCATTCAAGTTCCACGTAGACTCGCTGGCGAGTGGCTATGTGACGGCCTACGGACCCGGCCTGATCTACGGCGTGTGCGGTGAGCCCGGCAACTTCACCATCTCGACGCAGGGCGCGGGCGCCGGCGGGCTCTCCCTCGCCGTCGAGGGCCCCAGCAAGGCCGACATCTCCTGTCACGACAACAAGGACGGAACCGTCTCGGTGTCTTATCTGCCGACCGCCCCCGGGGAGTACAAGATCTCCGTTAAGTTCGGCGACAAGCCGATCAAGGGTAGTCCTTACATCGCCAAGATCACTGGTCAGTACCTTCATCTGCATCACATAGCATTTTTGTTAGCAGCAGTCAATCCTCGCATTCTGGAAAAATAAAAAAAATAATAAAATAAAAAACAACGAATTCTTCTAAATTCGCAGGCGAGGGACGCAAGAGAAACCAGATCTCCGTGGGATCCTCGAGCGAGGTCCAGCTGCCGGGCAAGGTAACCGACTCGGACATCCGCTCGCTCAACGCCTCGATAACCGCGCCGAGCGGCCTCGAGGAGCCGTGCTTCCTGAAGAAGATGCCGAGCGGCAACATGTGCGTGTCCTTCACGCCCCGCGAGTCCGGCGAGCACGTAGTCGCGGTGAAGAAGATGGGCAAGCACATCGTCAACTCGCCGTTCAAGATCGACGTCAAGGACCGCGAGGTCGGCGACGCGAAGAAGGTCAAGGTATCCGGCAACGCCCTGAAGGAGGGCAAGACCCACACGGAGAACACGTTCTCGATCGACACGAGAAACGCCGGTTTCGGCGGTCTCTCGCTCTCGATGGAGGGACCGAGCAAGGCCGAGATTCAGTGCAAGGACAACGACGACGGCTCGCTCAACGTGTCGTACAAGCCCACCGAGCCCGGCTACTACATCATGAATCTCAAGTTCGCGGATCATCACGTCGAGGGCTCGCCGTTCACGGTGAAAGTCTCGGGCGAGGGTAGCAATCGTCAGCGCGAGAAGATCCAGCGACGCCGCGAGGCCGTCCCGATAACCGAGGTGGGAAGCCAGTGCAAACTGACGTTCAAGATGCCGGGAATCACGTCGTTCGATCTCGCCGCGACGGTCACGTCGCCGGGCGGCGTCACCGAGGACGCGGAGATCAAGGAGGTCGAGGACGGGCTCTACGCCGTGGCGTTCGTGCCCAAGGAGCTCGGTGTTCACACGGTCTCGGTGCGCTACAAGGAGATGCACATCCCGGGCTCGCCCTTCCAGTTCACCGTCGGCCCGCTCAGGGACGGCGGCGCCCACAGGGTTCACGCGGGAGGCCCGGGACTGGAGCGCGGCGAGCAGGGCGAGCCCTGCGAGTTCAACATCTGGACGCGCGAGGCCGGCGCCGGAACGCTCGCCGTGTCCGTCGAGGGACCCAGCAAGGCCGAGATTGACTTCAAGGACCGCAAGGACGGCAGCTGCTACGTCAGTTACCGCGTCGGCGAGCCCGGTGAGTTTCCAAGTAGCCCTGCGGTCCTCGGGGGTGCGACGACCGCGACGTCGACGTCGCGCCTTTCGTACCCGGCCTCAGGGCGAATGCGCGCGAAGCGTGGGAGACCCCGCGAGAGATACAACGTAATAGGCTTAGCTTGTTTTTGCGCGCGCTCTCGCTCCTCACATCACTGGCGCGTCCAGAAATATCCGGTTCTATATTCGTTTGGGCGGATTCATATTTTGGCGGAGAAGCGGCGGCGGCGGCGAGCGCGCTGGCGCGTCGAAACGCTGATGCACACGGATATCGCCGCGTCGTAAGCCGTTGCCGTACCGGTTATATTCGGCGGGTAGAGAGCGAACGCGCGCGCGCTGGGTTACAGGGCAGAGCGAACGCGCGCCGCTGCTAGAGGGAAAAATGGACGACGCGTCACGCTCTGGGTATAGGAGAATCGCGAGAGCGCGGAGGCCGCGCGGGTTCAGCGTGGAAGTGGCAAGCGCGAGACGGGCTTTTGGGGAGCCTCCGGGGGGGCCACTCCGAGAACAGAGCGAACGAGAGGGAGAGGCAGTGGTGCGCGTCTGATCTTCGGCTCCGCAGCTGCTGCACTCCTGCCGTATTACTCGGCCTCGCAAACTCGATTATTTCCTTCCGCGTCGCGCGCTTTTCGCGACGTTTCTCTCGTGAACGAGCGAGGGTCGCGCGCGGCTATCCGACCCACTTGGAGACGGCACGACCACAGGCCGTCCCCGTTCTATTTATTTATCGAGCTCTCCCATTGATCCTCCCCCGCGCGACGGTGACGGCGGAGCTGCGAGATGGGCACCTTCACCGCCTGCAAGAACATCGTGCTGCAGGGCACCGACTGCCCGCAACTTCCCGAGGACGATGGTCAGTTCGCAGAGAAAGCGCGCGATCGCGAATTTCCATACGGTCGGACACGATGTATTTAGAGTTGAAAAGAAAGAGATTTATTTTTATTTTTAAGACGCGATTGGCCCGACGCGAGTTTGATATTAGATTCCGGTTTCATGAAAACTCGTTGGTTAACAAGATAATCCTGGAGTCGTTAAATTTGAGCCGCGAACTGGTAGAAATGATTTGGTATTGCTAGAGATCGACGCGCGTTGAACGTAATTCTCGACTCGGCAAAGCAGATTAGATGTTAACGTGAGCCTCGAACGAGAGAGGGGGGAAAATGTAATTTTACGATTATTCGTTGGGAACACTGAAAAAAATGACTTTTATGCGTTTCAGGTGATTACAGAGTGGGAATTAAATTCAACGACCAGCACATTCCCGACTCGCCGCACAAGGTCTACGTGTCGCCGGCGATGGGAGACGCTCATAAGCTCGAGGTCGCGCAGTTCCCCGACAGCGGAGTCCAGCCCGACAAACCCGCGACTTTCCTCGTTCGCAAAAATGGTGCCAAGGGCGAGCTTGACGCGAAGGTACAGGCCAACAATAATACGCATTATTTCCACGTGCCCAGAGAGTTTCGCAGTAAACGAACGAAGAAAGACAAGAGAGCTCCTGTTGATTTGTCAACGATTATTCTCTCGCGAATCAATCGACCGCGGCGAGAGCCACAGTTTTTGCCAGAGAATTCGCCTCTTCTGGGGAAAATCTCGGCTCCGTCAGCCCCCTCCCCAAAACGCTTCGAGCGTGATTCACAAACGAGAGACAGTTTGGGGTAAGAGTTGCGCAAACGAGGCGCCAAAAATAACAGGCTTTTGCGAAATAACTATGCCGCCTCGGAGTCAGTGCGTGGGAAGTGGATACGCTTTCGTCGCAAGGGTAAACTCGCACACCGATCCAAGGTCCTGATTTTTATTGCCGCAGCTGCTCTCTTGTCGTGTCTTCGATGGTTTTCAAGCGTTCGTCGAAAATCGCCCATTCATTCGTTCGGCTCTTAAGGGGCGGCCAAACCCTTGTGAGTGCGAGAGAGATAGCGTTCAAAATTCGATCCAATCGTATAGGAAGACGGTTCTATAGAGTTAAATTTCGTAAGCTCTTCGCATCTCATTCACCTAGAAGGCCCCGCTTACCAAATTTCATTCCATTATATTATCTTCCAGTACGATTGGATCGTAATTAAAAAAAAAAAAAAACAACGTTCAGACTCGCCTGAACCATTAAGAAATTGCACGGCGCATTCGAGTAAAACTTGAAGCTCCGAGCTTGCGGCACCGATAAACTGAATTTTAAGATTTAAAAAAAAGTCGATCTTTTGTAAATTGAAAAAAATTATCCCCAGATCGTTTCGCCGAGCGGAATCGAGGACGACTGTTTCATCCAGTCCATCGACTCGGAGGAATACTCGGTGCGATTCATGGCCCGAGAGAACGGAATCCACAATATCCATATCAAATTCAACGGCGTCCACATAAACGGCAGCCCGTACCGCGTGAAGGTCGGCAAAGTCGACGCGGACCCCGCGGCTCTTCACGCCGACGGAAACGGCCTCAGGGAGATCAAGACCGGCCAGAAGACAGACTTCATCATTGACACGTGCAACGCCGGATCGGGCGCCCTCGCCGTGACGGTCGACGGTCCCAGCAAGGTCGCCATGGACTGTACCGAGGTCGAGGAGGGCTACAAGGTGAGGTACACGCCTCTCGTGCCCGGCGACTACTACGTCAGCATCAAGTACAACGGTTATCACATCGTTGGCTCGCCCTACAAGGTTCCCTGCACCGGTACGTTTTACTTTTATTGACTCTCGTTTCGTTCAAATCTCGCAACGAACGGAAAATGACGGATCAAGAGCAATTTATTTTGCAATTAATAAAAAAATACAAAAATTTTAAATAAATGAAAAAATTTGATTAAAATTAAATTTGAACGATTAATTTTTAATTAAACAATTTTATAAAATGAATTTTGCTTTACAATTATTGTATCGACGATTCACGGAAAACGTATTTCAGGCGCCGACCTCGCGGAAAGAGGAGCTCAAGAGACGAGCTCGATCATCGTGGAGACGGTACAGAAGATTTCCAAGTCGAAGCAGGCCGGCCCTGTTCTGCCGCTCTTCAAATCCGACGCCACCAAAGTCTCGAGCAAGGGAATGGGTCTGAAGAAAGCCTACTTGGGCAAGCAGAATCAGTTCACCGTGAACGCGGGTGATGCAGGTGCGTGAAGATTGATTCAACAGTTGTAATTGTTTTTCGCGCGAGCGAGCGTCGATACGGCAAACGTTCTTCGTACCGATTGCCGGTAAATTGGGGATCTTGCTGTACCCGCCTCATTAGAGCAGGCATTCCAAGTTTATTTCTCTCGCAACATTTATTTCTGAAAAATGTATTTTATTTTATTTCTTACAAAATTGTTCGATCGATATTTTGTTTTTTTTTTTTGTTTTTCGATGACCAACAATAAATCATTGTTCAGTAGATTATCGGATACGGAAAATTTGCGTTAAAACAGCAAAAGGAAGCAGCGTTTTTTTTTTTTTGTAAATATGACGATTATTGACTCCGTATTATTTCTGCAGGCAACAACATCATCTTCGTCGGAGTCTACGGCCCGAAGGGACCCTGCGAGGAGGTCTACGTGAAGCACACCGGCCGCAACAACTACAACGTGAGCTACCTGGTGCGCGAGCGGGGCGAGTACATCGTGATCGTTAAGTGGGGAGACGATCATATTCCCGGATCACCCTACAAGGTGGAGGTCTAAAGACGGTCCGAAGAGAAATAAAAAAAAAAAAACACGTGTGTCAAATCCCCCCAGCAGCGGAAGATACACCGCGAGTCGGGTCCTTAGACAACCCTGCTCGATTGCCCCTCAAATATTTCTCCTCCACGAGGGAATCAATGACATTACTATTATAACTATTTTTGTGAAGCTTGCGAGAATGTAGGCCCGCACTATGCCGTAGTTCGGCCTTCGGAGGGGACGAGGCCTCGCGACGAGTTCGCGAGTCGCGGGGCCGTCGTCGTTGGTCAATTAATTCTCAACAACCAACCACACCAATTGTGCCTTTTGATTTTCATTTCGAATCAACGAGAGATCTTCTGAATCCACGTAGCCTTCGGCATTGCGTGCACCGCGATATGTGTTTCCGGAGGCGATTTCCAGGACATTTTTCCTTTTGGCGAAATCTTTGCGTCCCGAAAGATTTTTTACTTGCAGATCACAGGGACTAAAAAAGAAAAGACCAATTTTTCCCAAAAAAAAAAAAAAAAAAAAACAGATAATTCTCCACGAAAGGCGACCAAAAAATGCCGAAGTCACCTCGAGAATTCCACCGATCCGAGTGTCCGTCGTAAACCAATATTGACCCCAATGTTTCTTCGGCGAAAAACGATCTTTCCAACAAAAAGTCCTGGAAACTGCCTCGCAAAAAAATTATACATACACACAACATAAACACAACGTATTCGTCACGCCACACGAATTACAAGCGCGCGCTCATATACACTATAAATACTAATTATGTTATATCAATTATAATAGCGCATACAAATATATATACACACGAGTCTGTTATAAATTGGCGTAGAGAATAAAACATAATATATTTATTAATCGCGTGAGCGTGAATTTCCCCCGAGCCGCGGAGGCGAGCCAACTCGGCTCTGCATTCAGGTGAACGAAAATCCCCCCGTCGAGGTCGTCGACCCGGAGTCCCGCGCCGAGAGACTGCACGAGCCGCGAAATCCCTCGCCGCGTCCCAGCGCGAAAACCGCCCGGGTATATTTTACCGTCTCCCGTCTCTTCTCCCCCGGAGTAATCGTCCACTTGAAAATGTGGTCCCGAGTAGCGAAACTATAAGCGCGAAAACTCCCCCCCGTTCGCCACTTCCTCCAGTCACTCTTTCCATCCCTCCACCGCTACATTTCCCTCCTTCCGCCGCCGCGTCGCTGTACAATTTCGCCGAGAAAATGCAAAGAGACCACCTCGTGGAGAATATGCGCCACCCCGGCTCCCGCGCCGAAGACAAAGAAGAAGAAGAAGAAGGAGGAGGAAAAAAGAAGAAGAAAAACCCCAGAAGCTTTTAGGGTATAAAGGGAGGCTGCGTTACAGATAGGACGACGCATAAAGTCGACGGCGCACCTGTTCTCCGCTCCGCATCGGAAGCGGGCGGCGCCTCCACCTCCTCGCGGCGCCCGCGTCTCGGGCGTAGGTGTCGAAGGTGGCCCAAGTGTCTCGCGGGGTTGGAGGACCTCAGAAGCGTCGCGGCTTCGATAGGACGGTGGGCGGTGCCGCGCGTGGCTCCGCCGAGGAGCGCGCGAGCCGCCGCTGCGCCGCGTTGCGCAGTCGGCCCCGCAGGCCTCGCGGTTCTACCCACCTCCCGCCAGAAGACGCGCGCGCTCTCTCTGTGTCTCTGTCTTCGCCGCTGCCCGCGGGATACATAAGCGCATATATGAGCCACGAGGCCGGCGACCCCTTCAGACGCGCGCCCGACGCGCTACCGCGAGGTCCGCGACGCGGCCCGTTGTCTCTCTCTCTCTCTCTCGCTCCTCGAGCCGCGCTGACGGCATCGATCTCGAGACGCTGCTCCCTCTCCCTCTCTCTCTCTCGCACCGCGTCTCGCTCACGACGATGAAGACATTCACCACTGAAGGAATTAGTCTGTCGACGACTCGAGAAAGAGAGAGATTACGAGTATACACCGAGAGTAGCGAAAGAAGAGGCCGATGTTTTTCTTGCTGTCCGCGGACGTATCTTGCGGACGGGAACGGAGGGGAAGGAGAGAGAGGGATAGATAGATAGATAGATAGATAGACAGATGTAGATGGAGAGAGAGAGAGGATATGAGGGAGACAGACCGAACTCTGTAGGTGCAAAAGCGCGAGGGAACTGGAGGCGGAGCTTTCTCGTACTCGTCCTCCCCCCCCCCCTTCCTCCTCCTCAAACCTCCCACTCAGTCCGAAACGACCGCAGCTTTTATAGTTTTATATCGGGAGCTACCCCCGTTGGTGGGATTTGACCCGGCGCGGACTCGGCGATGTCTCTCTTACCGCCGCGTTACGTCCCCCCCCCCCTCCCCTCTCCACGGCAAAACGCGCGCCTACATCATATTCTAGGTGAGCGCGCACGGGCGGCCCTCGCCGACCAATTGCGCAACGCCGGAGAAGGTGAATACCTAGGTACGACGTGTACGTAAATAGCGGCGGCGCCCACCCCATTATAACCGTCGGCGAGGAAATCGCGTTCGCCGGGAGCCGCGGCGGTATAAAACCGACCGTATCTACTTTCGCGTCGCGCTCGGCGCGGCGTGTCCCTGTGTATATCGCACGCGGGGGGGCTCCAAGTGCATCGTAGCCGCGCCCAATGACCGCCATTTTGCAGCGGGGTTTTCTTGCAGACACACCGGGGCGGCGGGCCATTCGTTACTCGCGCACCCGGAGAACCGAGCACTTCCGGCTTGGCGGGGCCCCTCCCGGCTTTGTAATTAGGATTCTCGCCGACGCGACTCTTTGCCCGCCCCCCGAGATAACGCGGAAGTTTTGCGGAAACGGATGTAAAAAACGCGCGGCTGTTTATTCGCTCGCTGGCGCCTTTTGATGATTTCTTTTCTCGTGGGGATTTTTTTCCGAGAGATATCAAGGGGTATTATGTGGAGAATGGATTGTTGGAAAAGCGTCGGGGGTTGTGGGAAAAAATACAGCGGAGCCTTGACTCGGTTACACACTCGATTAATCGTCTTTATTTCGAATACAGAACAGCTTCGGAATATTTTTAGCCCCGCGGGGCAGTCATGACGTATTTACACACAGATCTGTCGCTTATTTTTTTTTTTTTTCACTCTTTCTCCCGACGTAATTGCATTTTTATCGACAAAATGAGGTTTCTTTCCTTCGCTACCAGTGGAACACAATTCTTCTTTTTTTTTGCTTTGTTTTTTTTAATTCTCGATTGCCTATCTATGTAAACGTTTTGTTGGAGTCGTTTGGTGCGTTTGTTTGATGGGTTTTGTTTTGTTCTTTTTTGTTGTGTTTGTCTTAGTGCCAGGAACGACGTTTGGGATGGGGCAGAGTCCGGCGACATAATCGCATTAATGCGCCGGGACTCGCGGGCGATTTCGCGGGTTGTATTTTTGTTTGTTTGTTGGTTTTTTGTTTCGTTCTTTATACTTTCTAGGAGTTAATTTACTAGACGCTAAATACGTTTAACGGTATGTCGGAGTCGTTAATTTACGTATGTTTAATATACAAATGTACAAGATGGACGGAGCGACGGACGTCTTCGCTTCTTCTCGACTCGGCCGTCGAGCTCCGTCGTCTCGGGATTCGTCCAGGGCTCGCGGGACACGTTCGCTCCGCGAAACGTCGCTCACATGTAGATCCTTCGGAGATCCGACGGTGACGTGATCATGTTGCACTGCGGACAGAGCTTTTTCGCGCCCTGGAAGCACAAACGGTCGTGTTACACACACGAAATGTTTTTTTCTTCGCAATTTTCGTGTCAGGACACTCAAAATGGTTCAAAACGTCGAGAAAAGTGATTTAAAAGGTGGTTTAGAGTGGTTTAGAATAGTGGTTCAGGGGTTCGAAAATACAATCGCCTATTTACTCAGTAACCGTTCAAGCGATCGGACTGAAATTTGACACGCAAGTAAAGTAGTTACCCCTCTCTGAATGTCGCATTCAATTTTTTACAAAACATATACAGTCATTAAGATTTGATGTCATTTGCAGTTTTTTTTTAAGGGCGTGAACGTTCTAACTTTCGTAAAACTTCGCCGATTTAGCTAAATAATTTTTCATAATTGAAGACTTCAAAAGTGGTAAATGAAAAAAAATGCTCTGTGGCTGTACGGCTAAGAAAGTATCAAGTATCAAAGTAGTAAAAAGGGCAGATATAGTTTTTATTTTATTTTATTTTACTCACCAGTGTGTGAAGCCAGCATTGCTCGCAGTGCACGTGCCAGCAACATACCGAAGTCACTGGTTTCTTGTATTGCTCCTGCACAGAAAAAAAATGTTTTGAAAACTTTTGAGTAAAATGATTAAGAAAACGTATGTAAAGGATCAATCCCTCTAGTAACTTAAAATTACAATTACCAAAAGTTAAAAAAAACGGTCGTCAGAGAAATATTTTGTTGTGCAAGTTAAACGTGATTTTTCAAAAATCATTTCATTATAAATAAATAAATTATTTATTTTATGTAAAATGTAGTTATGCAGAACTAAAAACAGATGATTAAAACGATAACTCTAGGCAATAGTTTTTCGCCTTTACAGAAAAAAGTCTTGTATAAAAAAATGTAATCTACAACTCTGATGCGAATAGTCGGGACTCGTTGGAAGGAAAACGGGGATATTTTCGAGGGGCTCACCATGCAAATGAGACACTTGAAGAGTTGGCCCCTCATCTCGGCCTCGAGCTCGCGGATCCGACCGCGAAGAGCCTCGACGACCGGAGCGTCGGCGGGGTCTCTTCTGCCGTCCTCGGACTCGGGATTCCCGTGCCTGGCGGACGGCGTGGAGCTCGGCGACGGCGGCGAATTCGCGAGTCCCGTGGTTCCCGGCTCCGGCTTCACCTCGACCTGAGCGCCGTGCGGCTGATCGGGCGGCGTGTGCGGCGTCAGCGGTGCGTTCGGCGAGATCACTGCCTCCCGCAGTGCGTCCCGTTCCTTCTGTTCCCTCGGGGTTCCCTCGCCACGCGGCGCTATCACGTCGGCCTCGGAATATTGCGGCGGGCCGAACTGCGCGGCGTCGTCGCCGTCCACGACGAGATCGACGTCCTCCTCGTCCTGATTGCCGCCCGGACCGCCGCCGCCTCCGCCGCGATTACTCGACGTCGCGAGCCCGACGGCTGTAAAAATTCCCAACGTCAGTCAAACCATAAGGGAACAAAATAAATAAATATTAGCCAAGAGGCTGATGAATGACTGGACATTTTTTCGATGCTAATGCCTTATACGGTGATTGAAATAAAAAAAAGATTTTCCATAGAATTTAAAATAACATTTGTGTGACAGTTAAATTTGTAGTTGAAGGAAAAAAATTCTACTGCCTTTTGTAAATATTGTAAATATTTTACTGCAGTTTCTAGAGTTAAACAATTATTAACGTTATTATCGTTTTGTGATTTTGTCGTTGATCGTACCGGAGAAGCCACCGACGAGCATCGTGGTCAAACCATAAGGGAATAAAATAAATAAATATTAGCCAAGAGGCTGACGAATGACTAGACATTTTTTCAATGCAAATACTTTATACGGTGATTGAAACAAAAAAAATGATTTTCCATCGAATTTAAAATAATATTTTTGTGACAGTTAAATCTATAGTTGAAGGGAAAAAATTCTACTGCCTTTTGTAAATATTGTAAATATTTTACTGCAGTTTCTAGACGTTAAAAATTATTATCGTTATTATCGTTTTGTGATTTTGTCGTTGATCGTACCGGAGAAGCCTCCGACGAGCATCGTGGTAGCTCTGACTCTTCTCTGTCCCGCCCATTCGTACTCCTCGAAGCTCTCGGCGTCGCCCTCGACGTCGACCTCCTCGTCGTCGATGCCCCCGACGTTGTGCCTGGCCGGGTTGCCGCCGTTGTGCTTGTTCAGACATCGCTCCACGTGCTGATTGAGCTCCTCCGGCGTCCCGGAGAGACGTTCACTGCACACCGGACACGCGGGCTCGTCGGCCTTTCTCTTCCTGTTCTTCACGCGGATTCTCGCCTGAATAGCAATTTTTAAATAACAAGAAATTAATCACAATGGAAAAAATAAATAAGTCAACAATTTCGTCGTCTCAGCAAATAATAATTAAAAATAATAATCTGATGCAACGAGCCATTCAACAATTTCAGACACAATAATATTGAAATAATTTTTTTTTAATTACTCGGCAGCATTAAATTTATTAATGTGCTGATTATTTTCGTTCCGGCGAAGGGAAAGGAAGGATGGACAATTTATTTCATAATTTACCTGACGATTCGCCTTGATCCTCTTGTAAGTTTCCCATCGTCCTTGCGGCGTTCCGTCGGCGGCCGACGGCGCGTGAAGCATCGGCCCATGGGGATGATCCGAGTGATGTCCCGGCGGTGGACCGATCGCCGAGCGCTGCCTCGGTCGCGAATTGCCCGTCGATACCTTGTAGAGCCGATCGAGCTCCTGGGCGAAATGTTGCTCCAACTCCTGCGGTCTCACCGTTACGCTGCACACCGGGCAGCACGACGGATCCGATGGGAATTTCTTTTTGCCTGCAAAAGAAAAATACACAATTTTGTAGTAAACAGTTCTAACAATTTTATAGTAGTCAAATAAAGTGGCACATAAATGACGATAATTTGAGGTGTAATAATCAGACGCTGTATAAAAAAAAATTATTCTAACTCTTTTTCTTATTTATTTATTTATTAATATGAACCGAATTTATTTTGTCACTTAATTGTTATTTTAATAAAAATCCAACAAATCACGATAACAATGTTAAAAAAATAATAATCGAAATTTTTTTAATTGCCTTGTATGAGAAAAATACACAATTTTATACTAAACAGTTCTAGCAATTTTACAGTAGTCGAATAAATTGGCAGATAAATGAGGATAATTTGAGGTATAATCATCAGAAATGCTGTATAAAAATATATATATTCTAACTCTTTTTCTTATTTATTTATTTATTAATGTGAACCGAATTCCTTTGGTCACTTAATAGTTATTTTAATAAAAACCCAACAAATCACAACAACAATGTTAAAAAAATAATAATCTAAAATGTTTGTAATTGCGTTGTATGAAAAAAGAAAAAAATCTGCACGCAAAATAATGGCTCGAAAATTTCTATTCTTCGATCATACCCGAGTGTTTCACATTTCTAGTAATAGGAGTCGTGAAAAATGGGGAACGGCGAGCCGGCTGCGGCCACTCAGGGATATTTGTTTATTTGTGTGCGCGCGAGTCCGGCCACTGCAACGCGAGAGGAAGATCTCTGTCTTCGCCGAGACAGTCGACACGCGTCCCATTCATATCGCTCGCCTCGCCCTCCGCGCGACCGATACTCAACACATATCCATATCTCTCGCTGGTCGGCGCGGCGAGCCAAACCAAATAACCGCGCGTAGCCCCGGAAGTCCCGTCGCCGGGTATCGTTCCCCCGTGTATTTTCACAGGCCCCGAAGAATGCCCGCCGAGCGATACATACACTGCGCGAGACGCGGAACATTTGGAGCGGCGGACGAGACGTCACGGAATTTTCCGGATTTTCCCAACGACCGCGAGGTAAAACAATATTAAGAAACTCGGTTGTTCAAACAGTGCTGTAAGTATTCGTCGCATTGGGAGACTTCAACGAGGCCTAGAAAAGTGTTTTTCTTAACTGCAACCGAGCAAATATTGTCTCAAACTGACTAAACTTGTAATCACGTGGTTATCATTGTCTATTATTTTATTTACGTACATTTTTCGTTTAAAATGATTTCGTCTAATATTTATGCCTCGTTTTTTAATTTATTAAAAATAATTCAATGAAATATTGAATCATGGATATTCGTGCGGATAGTGAGGAATGCAATTTTGTAAATGTTCATGTAGGTAGATAGGATGCATTTAAATTTAGAATTAGGTGTTAAGATAGTTAGTTTTCTTTTCGGGCGCTCAAACAGCAGAACTACAAACGAATAACATCCACGTACGAGCAAACTAGCCGAGATATTTTTATACACTGTTATGTAATGTATAATTTATTTTTATTATTATGAATAAATAAATTTATCAGTCAATCGATATTAAGGGTCGAGTTTATAGTCCCAAGTTTGAATGCAAGTTGAAACTTAAGTTGGTACTGAAGTTCGAACTTCAGTTGGATCATAAAAAAAAAGATGGAACATAAGTTCGAACTTGAGTTCAAACTTGGGACTATAAATTCGACCTTAGGTCAACATAATATTTTACTAAATTAAGATCGCTAAATTTTGTTATTATCTCAGCAAATTCCTAGTTTTCATGTAACTAATTGATTACACAAATTGGTTTTACCCCGAATATATGTGTTTTGATATATTCCAAACAATTTAATAAAATAACAAATAATTTTCCCTACTAATAAAGGTCATGAAAATTCTCTCCTAAAAGTCTTAGTCTTGAAATAATTTAATTGAAAAAAAAACCAGCGTGTGACGAGAATTTTCCAAGGCGATTTTCGGTGTCCCGGGGATTCCGGAGCGAAGCTCAATCGTTCAGTCCCTCCCGCGGGCGTCCCGCGCTTATTTGAAGAATACCAAAGGGCATTCCACGAGCGTTTAACATATCGTCGGGCGCGAATAGTATTAGCTGCTCGTGAGGTAGAGAGAGCCGCGTATACAACGCACATTCGACTCTTTGTCCCCGTCGGGATTTTCCTCGGTCCACCCTCGCTTTCCCCGTCTCGCCGCCTATTTTCCTTTTCTTCCGTTCCTTTTTCCCCGTTCAATTAAGTGGCCTCGCAAATTTATGTGTCCCGCCCGGCCATCCGGCCGTCGCGCTGTATTCGATATTCCTTTTCTTCGTCCTCCGTTTATTGAATGCAGACGCGACGACCCCGCGACTTTGATACCTATAAACAGGCTGCGCGCCAGACATTTCAGTGTATGAAAAGCGCGACGAGGCCGTAACGAAAATAATTGCACTGTTAAGAAAATCTGTGGCAAAATTACGAAAAAAAGGTTTTTTATCCTGCATTTTTTAAACGAAGGCAAAAAGCCAACAGATTGACTGATTTCAAAACATCCGAGATTTAAAAAATAGTTTTTTATGTCCAATGAGAATTTTCAATTTCGAAACATTTTTTAACCGATATTAAAAAATTCGAGGTTTATTAAACTTTTTTTGCTGATTAAAATTTCTAAATTCGAAATATTTTTTATCGATACCAAAAAATTCGAGATTTAAAAAAGTATTTTATGACTAATTCAAATTTCGAAATTTTAGATACTTTTTTCCGATATTAATATTCGATGTTGAAATGAATTTTCTTGACTCAGCAAAATCACGCAAATAGAAAAATGTTGAATAGCATCACAGCGAGAAATCCAGGCGCGACTGTGTCGCGCGGGCGGTGGAGGAGAAGGAGGAGCAGAAGGCGCCGGAAAGAAGCAGATTACACGAAGAAAGTGCGTCGTTGCCATTTAAAGTCCCGCGGCCGAGCGTCGTAATTAATGGAAAGCGCGGGGCGCGCGTTGCCCCGAACAGCCCTTTTTTGTGGGTTGAACGAGGCGAGGGTGCACCTCATTTCTCGCGAATATCTCGAGTTCTCAACTATCGTTTTCGCCGGGGCGGAGAAGAAAGCGAGTCGAGGGAGGTCGACGCGGCTAGCGCGCGTTGCTTTTTCTCTCTTGTCGCTTTTCTTTATTTTTATTATTTATCTCGGTGAAAACCCGCTCGACCCGCGAGGTCGTAAACGCTTTTTAAAAAGTATCTCGAGGGCCCCGGGCAGTTACCATAACCGCGCTATCATTTACACTTAGTCCCCCCTCGAGTCTACTCACGCTGGTCGCGCGTCGCGACGACGAGAAAAGCTTCTTTGTCGCGCCGCGATAGAGCGATTTCGTATCTTTAATTAAAAAGAAAAAGAGCGCGGGGAAATTGAGGCGCCGATTGTGCCCCAAGACGTCACTATTTTTATAGCGTTTTATGGTAGAAATTTTGAGAGCTGGGTGTGGGAAGAAAATTGTGGTTAAAAACATCATGAGATTTGTGTTTACCAGTTGGGTTAAAAAAATAACTTGAATATTTTATCGGCTACGAAAAACATTGGTTGTCCTAATCTTTTGTGTGTGTCAAACAGGCTCCATGCGACATCATCGACTCCATAATAGGGCCCCGTAGGCATCCGAAAATGCAATTCAGTTCCATCAATTATACACCAATAATTCGTTAGTTGGGCCTACGCGGGACTGATTTTGAGAAGGCAAATGATAAGCTGAGAATCAAAATTTGACCACCAACTAAATTGTGATGTTTGTAATCGAAAAAAGCAGACAAACTAGAAGGTCACCTTTTTTCACTATTAAAAATTAGCTATAGTTCAGAGATATTTAAGGCCTTTTTTAAGCTTGTCTGCTGAAATCCGAAGATGTGTTTGACAGTTTGGATTTGCAAACTGGTTTTATCAAAGCTTTATCGGCAACAGTCACTTATAATTGCTGATTTGAGTAAACATTGTCTGTTAAGTGTACATTTCGTGACCGTTGGAGGGCGATAACTTCTCTGAATGGACGATTACTCTGAGAATTGTTCGATAATGCCAACATCTTTGGAATTAGAACTAATCAGAAATATGTATATGAAATCTCTTGCACATTTAATATGGCACACGAGTTCAATCTGAACTTGGAAACAAAATCCGAACTTTGAAACAAAAATTAACCCTTATAATCTATAAGGGTTAATTTTTGTTTCAAAGTTTGGTTATTTTCCATAAGTGTCGACGTATAGTCCTACTTTTTTGTCAGAGTTGTTTATTTTCTTAACCAGTCGGTCCGATAACCATCTTCGAATTTCGTAATCGCAACGAGACGATTTTTCACTGTAATACAATAAATGGGAAGCAACAAATGGGATACGGCCCGTATAGATAAATAAAATAAAAATAAAAATAAAATAAATAATTAACTCTCGAAGTTCAGAAACGTCAATGTGCAAGGACTACCTTAAAATAACGCTCCCCGGGTACAGAGAGGAGAGTGCGGAGGCATCATCTGGTGTCCAGAGCAGCGATCGCAGTCGCGCCCCTCCTCGGTACGCCGAGCGCACTGCGTCGCCTAATCCGGATTTAATTAAATAACCAGCGATCTCTCTCTCACCCGAGGCTCGATGCTGCCTGAGCTCCGGCAGTCCGCGCGTTTCGGGGGCCGCGCGATGCCCATTTGGAGGCGACTGACGAGACGAGCAAGAGGGTTGATGATCGTCCGCCAAGCTCAGCCTCGCGAAATTAACCACAACTGTTGTCGGGAGTATAAAATTCGACTGCGTGTCCGAAAACGCGTGACGTATGCGGCACCCTAGATTTTTTTTTATTGCCGCGCGAAAAATAATCGGCCGATAAGTTAGATTCCTATCGATTGGAAATTTCCTGATGGTCGCTGAAGACAGTGAAAAAGGAAAAAAAATGCGCTTGTCTCATCTGCGGGAAAACATTCGGTTGATAAGTTAGATTCCTACTGATTGTAAATTTTCTCATAGTTGCTGAAATCGAATGAAAAAAAAAAAAAAAAAAAAAAAAAATTGTGCTTGTTTCACCGCGGGAAAATATTCGGTTGATAAATTAGATTTCTACTAATATAAATTTCCTCACAGTGAAAAACCGAGTGAAAAAAATTATTATTTTGCGCTCGTGTCACCGCGGTGGAAAATCCGTGCCTCCCTATTGCTCCGCTCTCGTTTTAACGCGTTTGGGCCACGCGAAACGGGGAAACAAGAAGCGCAACAGCAGCAGAGAGGCAGCCTCGGTGTAGGCGCGAAACGACCGTTTTATTAATAACTTAAGCTCCCCCCCCCCCCCGTTCGCCCCCTCCAGCTTTTCGGCCTCGAGTAACAGCGAACCGAGGGGGCTACTCTTAACAATTATCCGGCTTGCCGGGAGAGCTCGTAATGAAATGATAACGGCTCGTTTCGACAAGCGTTCCTCTCTCTCTCTCTCTCTCTTTGCGTCGTCCCCCGGTTTACCCCTCAGACGTGAAACGCGCGAGCGGTATAATCGCCCGAAAACCATGGAACTTATGTCGCGCGCTCCCACTCGGCGAGTATAATAATGCCGTAAATGGGATTAGTGTTTGTAATGCTGATCTCGTGAATGCGGCGTAATCCGGACTTTGACTCTTGAGTATTTGCGCCGAAAATACGAATATTCAGTACGCGAGTTTTGATTTGCAGGTAGAGGAAGCGATTCCACAAAGGTAAATTTAATATACAGGTAAAATTAATGTACTGGAAATTGTACGAAAATTCGGAAGTTTGGTAAAAAAATTATTTTACTACACTTCAAAATTAGATTTGATGCACAAGTGAGAGGCAAAATGTTCAATTTTAAATTGGTTTAAATTGAACTATAATTCATAGTTGAATTTAAACCAATTTACTCTGATTGAAATAAATTCGTAAATTTAACTCACAGGCAAAATCAAAGTACTGCAAATTGTACGAAAATTCGGAAGTTTGGTAGAGACATTTTTTTCTACTCTCGTGAATTAAATTCGATACATAAGCTAAGTAAAACGTAAAATAGAAATAATTCAATAGAAACTAACTTATTTCGATTGATTGAAATAAATTCATTTCATCGCTCCTATTCGACAGTCAACAACCCAAAAAAATTAAAGTGTACCAAATATTCTACAAAAAAAAATCCATCTTCTTTTTTCAGATTCCACCCCAGAACGGGTTAAGCATCAACCCAACCGTCCCAGATCGTCGAAGTCTTAACCCGTCGTTTATATCCCCCCCCCCCCTTCTCCTCCGAAGCATCACGGGTGTATTAGTCCCGGGGAAGGGGAAAGGGGTTCGAAATATATATCCACATAGCTTGCAGCGCGAGCTACGACGAAGAGGAAGAAGAAGAAGACGGTGCCGGTTAGACTTTATGGCGTGGGAGGCAAAGTGGCTGACGCGAATCAAAAGCCAAGTCCCCCCCCCCCACTCGACGCGGTTTTGGTCGGAGGGGCCACGGTCATAAGTTCGGCAGTTAGGGATGTAAGAGCCGAGCAGGGGCGCCTTGTACTTTGTACCCCGGGTTATGCACACCGCGCCTATATATACATTAAACATTGGTGTATGTGGCGCAGCCATAATAAGGAGGCCCCCCCGCGTATGTTGGCTCCATGGGGTCCGGCATAGCAGCAGCGAGAGCCACTCGCACTCGTCCTGCCTCTCAGTTTCATACACGAGGCTGCTGCTTGGCTGCCGCCACGACGAAAGAGAGACAGAGAGAGAGAGACCTAAGAGGTAGCAGCGGCGCTCGTGGAACGAGTGGAACGAGATACGCGAAGGAAGAGCCTGGAATATAGTGGAGAGGGCGAGATCCACGACTGAGAACGAGGACGAGAAGTCCTTTCATGCATACCCGAGTATCTCCTTGTGGCGCACACCGGATGGTTCTACCCCCGCTAAGAGGAACGGAGGAGGGAGGGAGGGGGGAGGGGAGGGGAGGGGGGCTCCTCGCCATGCGGAAGATGAGAGTCTCCACTCCACGTTAAATCTCTCGCGTATCATAACGCGATCGCGTGAGTCGCGCGTAACTCGCGCCGCCGCCGACTTAAATTTCTTTTTTTTTTCTTTCTTTCTTTTTTTTTTGCGGTGAAGAAAATTGTAAAACCATAAGAAATGTCGTGGGGTGTCTTGGACTTAAGAAATTTCATCGTGGGGGTTAGAAATTGTGGCGCGTTCTCCCCCAATTGGCCACAATTGGATGTTTTGTCGGACTCAAAATAAATGTAAATCAACGTGTTGCGTTCCCTTTTATCGGCAGTAGCTTATTTGTCTTCCTGAAAGTAACGAATTTCAGTTTAGTAACGAGATGAGATGTTTTATCGATCGAATAGAGATTAATATAAATCAGATGTTTTTTCAAATAATTAATTTCAACGAACTCGCGTCGCCGCAGACTTAAATTTCTTTTTTTTTCTTTCTTTTTTTTTTTGCGGTGAAGAAAATTGTAAAACCATAAGAAATGTCGTGGGGTGTCTTGGATTTGAGAAATTTCATCGTGGGGGTTAGAAATTGTGGCTCGTTCTCCCCAATTGGCCTCAATTGGATGTTTTGTCGAACTCTAAATAAATGTAAATCAACGTGTTGCGTTCCCTTTTATCGGCAGTAGCTTATTTGTCTTCCTGAAAGTAACGAATTTCAGTTTAGTAACGAGATGAGATGTTTTATCGATCGAATAGAGATTAATATAAATCAGATGTTTTTTCAAATAATTAATTTAAACGAACTCGCGCCGCCGCAGACTTAAATTTCTTTTTTTTCTTTCTTTTTTTTGCGGTGAAGAAAATTGTAAAACCATAAGAGATGTCGTGGGGTGTTGCGGGTTTAAGAAATTTCGTCGTGGGGGTTAGAAATTGTGGCGCGTTCTCCCCAATTGGCCTCAATTGGGTGTTTTGTCGAACTCAAAATAAATGTAAATCAACGTGTTGCGTTCCCATTTATCGGCAGCAGCTTATCTGTCTTTCCGAAAGTAACGAATTTCAGTTTAGTAACGAGATGAGATCATCGATCGAATAGAGATTAACATAAATCAGATGATTTCTCAAATAATTATCAATTAACGAACACGAAGAAAAATAATCAGGGGTGATAACAAATCGATTGTTGTATTAACGAATTTTTTGTTGGGGCTGCAAAGTTTTCAGCAACCACAGCAAAATTTTCAGCTACCACAGCAAAAAATTTGTTATCACTCCGTTGATATTTTTCTCTGAACAACAAATACAACATCTATTTCACTACAAATTTACTGTTTGCGAAAAACAAAAAAGTTTGTTTTTCGTCGCGACTCCGCCGAAAAAAAAATATCCCACCTCCGCCGTCTTCGCCAGGGTCGTGTGTGACATAAATCGACGTCCTTAATTCGCGTTCCCGGTGTCGATAGCGTTCCGCAAGAGGGCTGTGCCCGGCTGTCTCGTGCCTCGCAGCCTTCGGGGCTGCGGCTCGGCCGGTGGGACGTGGCACTTATAGAGCCCGGGATACATTACAGTACATGCCCGGCGCTCACGATGATATATAAGGGATTTGTCTCCGCGGCAGCGTCGTGCCTCATGTCGCAAATATTAACTCTGATACAGGCCATTCATTCACTTAATTACAAACAGGCGTGATTTAAGGGAGTCGAGAGCTGCGGGGGGTCCCGCCGGATCCCGGGACCGGAGCGCGAGAGAGAGAGAAAACGTCGAGGGACGGAGAGAGAGTCAGCCACCTTTTCTGAGGTGTTCGAGAGTCTCGCCTTCCCGGATCAGCGGAGCCTCTGGTGCGGCGTCTCCGACGTTCTACGCCCTGCTTTACGGCCCCTCTCGCTCGTTTGCACCACGTCACACACGACGCGTCCGCCTCGCGAGCGACTCTTCCCCGAATTTCGCATTACACCCCGAGTCGACCGATGTAACTCGACCGGCGAATTAATGATTCTCGTGCGAGAATTTTCATTTTCGATGCAGCGAGCTTGATCGAGGGTCGCGGCTGGAGCTCTCGACTTGTGACTGGGGGTTGATGAAGAATTTTTCATGTCATTAATGAGACTCTGGAAATAAAATAAAACAAAATAAAATTAAATTAAATAAAATGACATGAAATAAAATGAAATAAAACAAAATAAAATAAAATAAAATAAAATAAAATGAAATAAAACAAAATAAAATAAAATAAAAGGAAATAAAACAAAATAAAATAAAATATAATAAAATAAAATAAAATGAAATAAAATAAAACAAAATAAAATAAAATAAAACAAAATAAAATAAAATGAAATAAATCAAAATAAAATAAAATAAAATACGGACAATAAAGACAAAATACACCTCTAATTATATAATTCACCAGTTGCACTAAAAATATTTCCCTCTCCTCTCCCCCTCTCGTGACAAGATTGATCAAATTGAAACGTTGACGTCAGTCGCGAGGTGTTCGAGATTCTCTCGCTCTCGAATTAACGAATCTCGCCTGACGATTTTACAGCGATCGCGCACTGAGCTCGCTGGATACGAGGGAAGCAGCCTGAGATCGACTCGTGTGGTTGGGGGTCGGTTTCTCGCACGCGCGGAATGAAATGAAGATAGAGCCGGGTGAAAGAGAACGGCGGGGGGGGGGGGGGGGAAGGAATGTCTATATGAGAGACGAACGAGCCGGGAACCAAGTGAACGCGGTGACGCGTGACTTTGCACATCGACCAAAGGAAAGATTAGAGTCGCTCGAGTTTTTCCCGAAAAACGCTGCCCTCAGCCACGGAGGTCAGGGCTCTCCCTCTTTGATATTTCGGTGTCCCCCTCCTCTTCCTCCCGTAGGAGGAGGAGGGGCACGCTGAAATCTCCGCGCTTCTCTATATACACGACACACGTCAACAGGACAGTTAAAACCTCTATTCTCGCTTCCTTTCGCGATTTCTCCCCGAGCTCCGCGGGCGGAACAAAGAATTATGGAAATCATCGCGAGTCTGCTGCGAAACTCAAGGCGGGCAGCGTGTGACGTAATTTTTCGCGATTTTATTCGCTGAATTCAGAAACGCAGCTGAGAAAAATTATTAATGATAAGTGAAGACGAATTTTCGTTGAATTAGCAACAATAGATTTAGCAATAAATTTCAGTCGGCGAAAATAATTTAGCGACAAATTTTAGTTGACAAAAATAATTGTAGCGGTGAATTTTAGCTAGCGAAAATGATTTTTGGCGATACATTTTATTTAGAGAAAAAATTTCGAAGATAAATTGTAATCGGTAAAAATATTTTTTGCAGTAAATTTTAGTCAGCAAAAGTAATTTCTGCAATAAATTTTAATTGGCAAAAATAACATTTGAAATAACGTTTGTTAGCAAAAATAATATGAACGATAAATTTTAGTTACCAAAATACGTTAGTAACCTGTGAATTTTTGTATCGTTTCCTTCTCCTATCGTCTCCGTCTCCGATTTCAAAGTGAATTTTACGTGAAACAAGATAGAAAAGAGCGACGAGATGTGAAAACGCGTTGAAAATACCGCAGGATATATTTATTTATCGAGAAATCCCACGAATCTTGCGAGCGTATAGTGTCCGCGTATCGACGAAAGACGCGAGACGCGAGACGAGCGGGGGAGGGAGGGGGAAAGGAAACGAAGGCGGATAGCGAGATGATCCGTCGGTGGTAGGTGGCCGGCGGCGATGCCTCTTCGGCAAAGACGGCAAAGAACAGTAGGGTTATACACTATAAAAGAAGAAGAGCGCGCGGGACACGTGGAAGCAGAAGCAGCAGAAGCAGAGAGGAGGAGGAGGAGGGTCGGGCGGCGGTTGCCGGACGGCGTGTTTGTAAGCCCTGCCAATACTCATAAATACGTCCAGCGGCCGGCGATATCTCACTCGAGTGGCCGCGCGGCTCCCCCCACTCCACCCGCTTCTATATACACCGGAGTCTTATATCGCGTTGTTTGAGCCGCGGAGCCTCGAGTAAGCGAGATTCTTCCATTCCGTGGAGGGGGAGAAGGGGTAACGGTGGAGGGGAAGGGGGGGGGAGCAGCCTTCCCCCCTCTTAACCCGCCCATTCACCGCTCGACTTCGTTCTACTATACCTACTCGATTTCCGATCGTCGATATCGAGATCTCTCAGTCGTATCTCTCTCGCGATTGACTTTACTTTTTGCTTGATATACACGGAGAGGGGAGGGGAGGGAGGGGGTATAACGAGAGTCCTGGCCCACGTGGTAATTCGTTCGTTCGCCACTGTCAGTCGGGCTCGGGAATTCGGGAGATCATGAATTTGCGATGAATTTATAGGTGATCCGAATATGAGGGAGAAAAAAGTCGTGGGTTGCTTGGATTGACGAGATCGTCTGGACTGTGACACGGGAATTCGGGCGATGATGTTATTAGGCAGTAGTTTTATTAAATATCAGAGAGGGACAGACAAATACAGGAAGATTGTGAATGTCACGGGGATTATTGATATAGAAAACAAAAGCATAACGGAATTAACAAAAGAACGTGTATATCGATTTCTTCTGAATATCGGGGGTTAGTCATGTGTTTAAAATGTCCCAACTGATGATACAGTTTTGCAGGATTCTTGAATGTGTTCAGGTTGGGGTAGGTGGATGAATGAGAGAGAAATGTAGGATACGGTTTGAGTGGTGGAATTTGATTATAACTAGATTTTTGGAATATGTTTATCATAAATATTGAGTATATCTGTATGAATTTAGATCTGGATATGTAAATAAATGGCAAATGAAAAGACGTGTTTTTTTTTTAGTGAATTCACGAGATAACAAATTCCCAGTCAATTCGCCGTGCATTTAGATCGGTAAATAGCAAACGAAAACAGGATGATTTTCGAGTGATAATTTTGTCGTTTCCCTCAGGCAAAAGTTGCAGAATCGCGAGTATCAATAAAAGCCCGGAAAAAAACGCGTTTATTAACATTTAGATAAGCAAATGATGGAAACACGCGGTACACGTGGTAACTCGATCATTACCACTCGCCGGGAACGGCGAAAAAAAAACAGGAGTCGCGACATTTTCAGTAAATTCGAGTGCACTCAGAGCCCGACTATCTAGACGACCCGAGCAAAAAAGACGCTCGGCGAAACGTGATAATTTCCTCGTCACTAGCAAAAGTTCCCGCGGCTCCGGGCACCAATAAACACCCGGTAAACTCGTATTTATTTACATTTAGATATCCAAATAAACGACTCGGCGATACAATAAACATCCCGAGCGTCCGGATTTATTTAAATTTAGATAGTAAACCGTTGTATAAAGACCGCGAACGAGACTCGGGAAAACCTATCAGCAAAAATAAGCACCCTAACGACAACAAAAAAGAAACAAAAAAAACCCTAATATACTCCACCAGTTACACCGACAATATTTCCCCCTGACCGTTTTTTTTCCCCAGCATTTACCACCCCGTAATTCACGATATTTCCGGTCGTACGATAAGATTGATCAGATGCAAATTGACGCCAGACTATTTTCAGTCCTCCGCGCGAGACGAGTTAGATAGAGCACGAAAACAAAACACAAAGACTCTCTCGGCAGTGCCTCGACTGTCCTCGCGCGGAGTCGCCGAGCGAGCCGGGCCGGGCCGACGGTCGCCGGGCGCGCACGACGAAGGACGAGGAAGGACGAGCGCGCAAAAACGAAAACAAAGCTGTGCTGCGCGCGCGCGCGAGAGAGAGAAAAACAACAACAAAGATGTCTCTGTCGGGTCTCTCGCTCTCCGCCTATATCCCTGAGTGGCGTTCTCCACGTAAGGTGGCAGCCCGGCTCGGATAAAGAAGATAAAGAGCGAGAGCCGGCCGAGGATGTACGAAGCGCTGCCGCCGCCGCCGCCGCCGCCGCTGCTCGGCTGCTTTATGAAGTAGACTCGGACGGTATACGTTATTACATTATCGGGCAACACGCACTGCCACCTCGCTATCTTTCTCGCTCGCCACGGCGCTGCTGTTTCTGCTGATGCTGCTGCACCTCCTCGGCTCTTCCTTCTATTCCGGCTATCTCTCTCCGCGACGTGTACACGTTATACTACCAGGCCTCTACCGGCCCCGACATGTGTATAACGCTCGAATAGCTATACGGCGGGCAGCGAAGCGGTGAAACTACACTTTGTGTCTCCGTCTCTCTCTTTCCTCGTGGTTGTGGCCCCTCGCGCGCTGCGATGCCCCGTGGGATGCAAACGAACGTACGTGGATATACAGGTACGTACAAACGAACGTATAAACGAACCACGGTGGGTATAAAACCCAGCGTCGAGCCGGCAACAGCCACTAAACTAAAACACACGTCCCTAGCCCCGCCGCCGCTGCCGCTGCTCTCGCCGCGAGGCCGCCACCACCCGAGCCCGGGTAATTGGAAGCGAGTAAAAAGAAACGGCTCTGGCCCTATCTCCGCTAATAAATACGTTGCTACCGCGTATTACCGTTGGACGATAATAAATTTGCGAAATAAATGATTGTTGCGAGAGGGGCCACTGCCGGGCGGCTCTCTCTCTCTCTCTCTCTCGCTCGCTCTGCGCCCCGCGTATCTAAACGATCATCGCCGGGCGAGAGAAACGGATTTGCGCGAGAAACGGCTGAGAATTATGAAATTAAAGAATCTCCGTGGGGCTTTTTTCGGCTGCGCGGTCGCGTGGGGGATTTTGCTTGACACTGGCGCGTCGAAGACGGCGGATGGAGAAAGAAAAATAAAAAACTCCCGACTGAAAAGTAAGGTTGATTAATAAACAAATTGGGTAAATAAAAAATGGTGAGGCAATGAAGTAACCATTTGCGTATCATAGACGGGACATTTTTTCGTCATTAGGTGTGAAAATCTTTCGACTATGATATGCGAATGGTTATTTCATTATTTCACCATTTTTTATTTATCTGATTTGTTTATTAATTAACCTTATTTTTCAGTCGGGAGTTTTTTAATTTGTGTAAAATTATTTTTATTTCACCCTTTTCAAAGTAATTCAAACAGTCTGCCGTATGCGCTGTCAAGTCAGTCACAGAATACGCTTGAATGACGACCAGCCTGCAATATTTCAATATATTCAAATAGGCTATTCGCAAAATTCATGTATCAATGCGAATTGACAACTCATCTGCTCAATTTATGGAAAAGGACGTTGGGGGCTTGTCATAGAAAGGACGTAAAAAAGTTGTTTTTTTACCGTTCTCGAGAACATAGGGCCAAAGAAATCGCTGAAATCAGCTGATCGCCGTGAAACGAATAACTCCCGTTTTTTTGCCGCTTAAGGAAAGTGGGAAATTCAAATGAAGTGAATCGGAATTAACGTAAATTGTGGGTACGCTGCGAGTCTCAGCCAAATTCGTCTAAGCAGTGCGAAGTAAGACAACATTTTTTCTTACCATTAAAAAAAACTTAATAACGAAACTCCTGTATTTTATTATACCAAGAATATGTATTTCACTGTGTTTCAGGAATATGCTAAAAAAAATGGATAAGTTCAAGTTATACTAACAATTTCGCATAAAAAGGTAATTTAGGCGTAAGCAGACCAAATTGAATCATCACTTCACGTTTTTTCAAGACGAGTCCTAAAAGTCCTAAAAAGTTGAAAATAAAGGACCAAAAACTTATAAAACAAAAAAAAATGGTTCGAGTAATCGACAAAAAGTCGTGAAATAAAATAAAAATATATTCTCAGTGACTCGTAGCCTCCGGCCCACAGCGTCCTAACCTTTAGCTTCGCGCAATTTGCCACAGGTCACGCGATATTGCATCCTAACCACGAATTCGAACCAATGATACACACTCCCACGGTGAGGAGGAGGAGGGAGGCGCAGGGAGTGGGGAAAAGGTAGCAGGGTGGTAGGTGGTGGCTGCTGGTAGGCCGCTACCATAAACGTGACGGCTGACGTGGACGCTTTGAGTTCTTTGATATCGCTGAAGCGTAAGGACGTTTTGGCAGACGCGAGCGCGCTCGGTCGGTCGGCTGAATTCGGGATCCGTTGGTCGGACGAACGCGCGGTCGGCCCTCCGGTTATGATTGTGATGTTACAATTTTGGGCTTGTATAGGCGCTCACGGAATGTGGGGGGGGGGGGGGGGGCTTCACTTCGGTGTTCCCGGTGTTCCATCTATATCGTCCCGAATCTCTGTATCGCTTTCTCTCTCTCTCTCTCCACGGTTTCTCATCCTCTCGCAGCGCGAGAGCGGCCGGCGCGGGGACTACCGTACGGCCCGTCGCTGCGTATACACAGTACGAGTGTGGGATCCATACGTCTGCCCATCAGGCCGCGCACATCGGAGCGCTAATCAAACGGGCCAACCCGCTGTGCGAATATTAATTAAACTCTCGGTTGCCCCGCGCCGACTGTGTGCAGCGCGTGTAGCGCACGCCGGTATGCGCGCGGTGTGTATGTAGTTTCTGGAGGTCCACGGCCAGTGGGTGTCCGTATGGCGCACGCATCCGCACGGGGTGGGAGCGCCAAGAGATTTTGGGCGAGCGCGAGATTTAGAGAAAAGGCCAAGGCACCGGGCGAACTTGACCGCGCGAGGCTTCTTGGTTGCTGGCGGGAAAAACCGAGGCGGTGATGACCTCTAGACCGCGGAGCAAAAGAATCGCCGCACCTGCGGAATCGAGACGGCACTCTGTGGTGGTCCAAGTGTGCACGGAGAGAAGGATCTGATAAAATTTACCGGACGCGGCAGTAAAAATTACCAAGGCGCCTGGTATTGAAAAGCCATAGCCGCCACCTGACGAACAGTACGAGAACTATAAGAATTTTTAACATATATATAATATTTTTTACCATATTTCGTGGTAAAAATTCTCATCGTTCTAGTTCTTCTCGATAGATGGCGTTATATCTCCCCTCTACCGGAAATTTACAATACTTTTTACGAGAAATATGGTAAAAAGTATCAGATCCTTCTCTCCGTGTGGGAATGCTCGTGGAATGAGGCATGATTGGTACGAGCGCTTGAAAAATACCAAAACCGAAACCTTAATTTTTTTCCTCCAAAATATAGACGTTTGAAAAAAATTATTCTTTTGACATCTTTTTTGGCGTTTTTTTCCATAGAAATCATAGATGGGGCTCCGGACTGAAAATTACCAAAATCGACGAGAAAATGTTTATTCCAGACTGAGTTGTAAAACTGTGAATCTTTTAGAAATAAAGTTGACGGCTTTGTAATCATTGATTAATAATGATAACATGCAGTAATTATAATATAATGTGTACATTTTTAATGGCTGCGTAGAATATTTATTTTTAATAAAATTTCATGATGGTTTTCTTTAAAAAATTGAGAAATGCGGTTGATGCATTACAAAATACGGTATTTACGCAGCTATTGAAAAGTTCACACATCATTTTATGATCACCGCAGGTTATTATTATTAAATCGCACGTACGACACAAAACGTACTGTAACTTTTATCTCTTAAACTAATGAGGATATACAACCCCTGTTTCCAATTCGCATATTCTACCCCCGAAAACACTAAACTCAACCCATTTTGTACTTCACCAAAAATGCTCACATTATTCACGAAATAATTCAACCAATCCATTAAATCCATTTTGTTTTCACCAAAAAATGTTCAAATTATTTCCGAACTAATCCAACAACATTGAATTCCGTGCCAACCGAGCGCCAGCAACTCCACAGCCACTGGCCATATCGCCTTCCGCGGCGAGATTCTCGGCTGCGAAAACTCGCAGACCTCCGGAAGAGAGCGAAAGGCGGCTATCGCACCTGCTGAATCGAGTTGGACCGGTGGTTGGTTCTCGTTCCTTCTCTCCGCGTATACGTGCGAAATTCTCGCTGCGGAAACACGACGCAAACGGTCCGAGAAGTGGAAGGGTGCGAAGTAGGCGCTCTCCACACACACATATATATACACATATATCTATATATATAAATGTATATACGAAGCCGAGAGACATATCCGACTTGCAACACACTCGAAGCATCTCCTTTATTGCGTTCAAGTGGCCGGACTATAATATAACATTATCGGAGGTGCGAGATCTCCTCTCGCCTCGGTGGTAATTGTTATTATTGAGATAACCGCGAGCGAGGAGGCTCGACGCGGCCAACCGAACGAGCGTGAGCGAAAGAGAGAGAGAAAGACCAGGACAACCGACTTGGGTTACGATACGTATAACTAACCGCAATAAGAGGCGATTTAAATAAATTCCACACACGATCTCGCGTATAACAGGGAGCTGATCTCGTGCTTTCTCTCTCCCTCCTCTTCCGTGTCTCTCTCTCCTTCTCTCTTCGATTCCAGTGACTATACACTCGATATTATCCTCCGCACCTTCTATTACTTCGATGCCTGCGAGGAGATAAGGGATACTCGGAGGCGAAGCCGTTGGACGAACCTCTTGGATATCTCCGGCGTCAATTCCGTCGTCGAGCTGTAATATCACCACCACCATTGCCCGCCGCTGTTACCAGCCACCCGCGTACATTGTTGCATTCATCTCTCGCGAACACTATAGGCCGAGTAAGTTGTAAACATGTTTTTACTTTTATTACGGGTGTCCCGGGCGGGAGGGAAAAATAAAAAGAGGTCAATACGTAGAAGGTATGAAGCCTTTACAGCGTCATTTGGGACGGAGCCTCAGAGCGCCGAGACTGGACGATCGAACTTCGGGTGGAAAAGGAAAGCTCAGGCCCCGGTGACGAAGGATCGAGGAAGTGGCAGCGACATTCGATGATCGTGTCGATGATTGGGAGGAAGAAAGTCGTGGTCGATGATCGACGGCACTTGATATTAATAAGTTAATACATTTGTTGCAGCATCAAATAAAGATTTCTTAAGTATTGACAAGTCCGAAGTCGTCTTCATTATATTTAATCTTATGGCTTCAAATCGTTCTTTATTTATAGCAGACATCGAACGACTTATGTTAAAAAAAAATTGCTCAAGCAAACTGTTAATTTCACGGGAATGCCGTCAGGATAAGAGTTTGTCATGAGAACACTCCTTCCTATTTGACGTTCACAATTGTTGTAACTGTTAGCAAATATTTTAAGAAACAGCTCAATTAAATTTATTTTCTTGTACTGTATAAACACTTTTCTCAGTGTGGTCAGTCTTTGATTGTAGATACAAATGTTACAACGTTTGATAATAATAATAACAACAACAATAATAATAATAATAATAATAATAACAATAATAATAATAATAATAAAATTGGCACAAGAAATAATAAAAATATTGCCTAACGTATTTTTCCTCCCTAACGTCAATCGACCTCAACCCGCTTTTCAAATCACAGCCGAACGTCTTTAACAGTCGCGAAAAACACGGCACGAAAACATTTCGCACCGATGTTTCCCACAATTTCACAGCCGCCGCGTCGAGTGTCATCCCACGTGTAGCAGCAGCAGCGCTCGCCGCGCGCCACGGCGGAGAGTTCAACGCGACCCGATCCGTTGGCGCGTAGCTCGGCGACGGCCGCGAGAACGCGGATTTCGCGCTCGCCGCATCGAAGATTCCCGCGTTCGCACGGCGCGAGGACAAAGTTGGACATAGAGAACGAGCTAGACGCGTCTGCGTGCGACAACACCAGCACCGGCTCCGCGCGTCGTACAGTGTAGAACACGTCAGATTTCAGGGCCGTAAAGCGTATATGGTGGTTGTAAAATGGCAAAGCGGCCTCTTTGATACATCCGGGTACGGGGTGCCCTGATGCCGCCCGATACCCGGGCCGCCGCTGCACACGCGTGTAATATACCCACACGGCTCCCAGCGCAGTCGTAAATACCGCGAGACTATCTTTTTTATTAAATTGGGTGTCGCTCGTTGAAGGTAACGTCGGTGGCTCATCAGCAAAGCCAAGCCAGGCCAAGCCCTTCCTCTGCCTTTCCCTCCCTCTCCTCCTGACAACATTATATTGGCTGTAAGTCCAGCTGGCAATCTGACCCCTCCTCCCCACTTCACCTTCCTTGTTTAATTGCACGCTGAGTACAAGTCTCTAAAAGGTTCCGAGCTCGTCGCATTGGGGAGTAGTGGTATGTCTAGAATGACGACTGCAATTGCGACTCTTCGGCAGTTAGCATTTGTGGAAGGGTCATGACCGTGTTTTCACGTTTTTGTTGTGTTGATGGTTGTCGTATAGCCGGAGCAACTGCTGTTATTAGGCAGTCGTTTTATTAAATATCAGAGGGAAACAAGTACAGGAAGATAGTCTTAGTGGTCGACATGATGCGTCGAATGAGAATGTCACAGAGATTACTGAGAAAGATAACGAAACATAACGGATTAATGAAACGACGTGTATACCGATTCCTTCCGAATATCGGTGGTTAGTTACGTATTCAAAATGTCCCAACAACTGCGGTGTCCTGAGGTGCGAACCCTATGCTATGATATGGTATGGTATTCTTTAGTGCTGCTCTAATTCTCTGTATAACTGTAACATAGCCCAGCATGGCATATAATAGCACAGCATAGCACAGCATAGGATCCTATAAAATCGCACAGAATAGCATAGAATAGCATAGCACAGCATAACATAGCATAGTATATCATAGAATAGTATAGCATACTGTTCCATCCCCGGTAACGACAGTGACACCTATAACTTTTTAGTCCATGTAGTATTTTTTTAGTTCACACAGCAAAAAAAAAAAACACGCATTTTATAGTTACTAATGCCAGATTTTTTAATGTGTGTAATCAAATATTACACTTCCTTCACATTCCTCTTGACAACATTATATTGGCTGTAAGCTGGCAATCTAACTCCTCTCTCCTTTTTCAGCCATCCCTGTTTAATTGCACGTTGAGTACAAGTCACTAAAAGGTTCCGACCTCGCTACTCCGGAGAGTAGCTCACGAGTAGAGTGAAGACTACAAGGCTTTCGAGTGGAAAACCCCACGACGAATTACGACGATAGGTCTGTTGATCGTCGTTCAGCGACCGTAGGCAGCACCTTCGGGTTTGCGCAACCCGTGACCGTAAGTACCCGAGGGCGTATGAGAAAACGTTACTCCGGCTGGACGAACGCTACGCCACAGTCTCCGTTGCTGCTTTCACGGTAATCCTTATGGCATCTTTGTACACGAACCCACGTGGGCGTTCCACGGCTATTTTCTCGGGCACTTTTGCAACCACGAATAATTCTCAACTCGTGTTTGCCACATTGTGAGACAAATAACGAAAAAAGTGGCTAAATAATATGTCGTGGGTTAGGATAGTGACGACTGTATTCTCAAATTTCAGTCACACCAACTGATGGTCAACGTGATTGTGAAAATAGTTTCGCAGTAATTGTCGTTTAACCTGAGTAGAAAAAAATGAGCTGACTGAACCGAAACAGAAGCTTCTCATTGCCTCCTACCTCGGCTTAGGATATGAACCAAAAACAAATTAATATTTTCAGTTTTGTTTCATCGGTCTCGTCGTGCTCACCAAATTCCTCATTATGACAGAAAATCATAAACATTCCAATTTGCTATGCAGCAACAGCGACAAACCTACTACCCAACTTTTGTGCTAGAACCTGATTTGCCAACAACTCCGTCGTCTCATCATCAAACCCAACACATTTCAGAAACCTCACAGCGCGTCGCACTTTACTCACAGTGTAATCCCCAGAAGAGCGCGACATTGACGTTGTGATTGTGAAACATCGCTACGACGGTCTCCTCACGCGAAGGCGGGAATTTCGAGTGCACTCATGAGCGGCACACTCGTTTGTTTTTTCGCGTTCGTCCACCGCGACGTACGGGACTCGGTTCGCGCGAGAGGCGCAGAGCTGCGTCGGGCTGCTAAATGCTGCTGACTAGGGCAGCATCCGAAGGGAACTAATAGTGCCACCGTGCCAGCGGGCCACGCTCGACTGTCAGACCTCGGGAGCACACGGAGAGAGACAGACAGAGACGGAGATAATGCATAGGGTGACTCGCGACCCTGAGAGGGGGATGACGCCGATGATGCCGGTTCCCAACCAGCGACCGTACGGACGGTCGCACCCTCCCCTAATTGCACCACTGCAACACGGGCACTCAACCCAAATGTCAGTCTCCTGCCCTCGCAACCAGACAAATCGAACCAACTCAGTCAGTTTCATACACGCTGGGAAACAAAAGATACTGATTTATAACCTTGGGGTAAAATAACCAAGTCCGTAAATGTTTTGTCAGAGTCAGCAAGATCAAGATCAGTATTTTGGCGATCCTAACCTACGATTGATGATCACCATTAACAGGCTTCATGGCACCTACTGATTTTTCCTGATGCATGGAAAATGTGTCACAAGGCTAAACGTCATAAGGTCTTCGAGTCAACGAAGAAGGCCTGAAGATGAGAGCCACTGGGATGATCCAGAAGAGCTTCCTGACTGACTGACTTGGCATCGAAGGAAGGAAGGGAAGGGAGGGGGATCGGAGTATTATTGGTCCTGGGGCGCTAGGTGGTGGGGGAAGAGGACCAGAGGAGCCGAACCGGCGTGACGAAACCGACCGGACGAAAACTCACTGACAAAGAGATCCCGAAGCTTTTGTGCTTACCAACAGATTAGTGAACTCGGACAATGTCGCCGGTTGGTAAGGGCCAACTCCCGCCTTGACTTCTGTGTGTCACTCGCAGCCAGGGTACCGGCTACTTAGTGCGGCTGTAGTTGGCTATAGTCAGTCAATATATATATATACAAATACGTATATATATATATTGCGTATGTATAGGATGCGGAGCCACTGTACTACCCGCAGTTTCACACCTATTTGCCGGTTTAGGTGTCGGTGTCACCAGCCATCCGGCTGCACGTCACGTACCGTATACCAGACCGATCACGAGGTCCGCTCCCGACACCCTTGGCTTCCTAGCAACCCCATATAATCTCGTTAATACAGATGTCACTGCTCCGACTCGAAGCTCTGTCTCTCTCCCTCCCTGTCCCCCTTCTCTCTCACCGGCCCTTCTGGGGCCTGGAAGAAACACCCTTTCACCACCGCCAAGAGCCTTTCACACGACCGACAGTTCGTGTACCTTCGCCATTGTCGTCGGACGCCCGGCTAATAATCGCAATGAATACGATTTTCGGTCGCCAAAGGATTATTCGCGCCGCGCGCGAAACAAGATTACGGATGGTTAGGTGGAGTTATTTGCTTGGAGTGCGGGACGCGGCTGCTCGATTTTTTTTTTATTATTTTGATTTGTTTATCGGATTTATTTATACCTATTTTTGTAAATGTGATAAAAGTAATAAAACAAAAATTGCTAATATAAGTGGCAATAAAGACTATGAAATGGTAACTCAAAATTGCATGGGTAACTTTATCTTTGTGGAATTATCGACTGTTCGTGTTTACACGTTACACTTCCAAGTAGAATGACCGAACAAGTACTTTTTATAAACTGTACACAGAGAAAAAAAATCAATGGATCAACCAAATCCAGCGGTCACCGGCTGTCAAATAAATGTTTAGTTAGAGCAATGACATTCATTTTTTGTTTCTTCAACAGTTTCTCGGTTCAGCAGACCAAACGATGGTTAAGGTGAAAAGAAATATTGTCGAGCTGACTAAATGATTTACTTGACAGCCGGTGAACGCTGGATTTGTTGAATCAACAAATCTCTTTTCCCAGTGTATAATGTACAATTTTGTACAATTTTGAGTTATAATTTCGTAGTCTTTCTTGCCACTATACGTGTTTTTTTTTTTAATAAAAAGTAAAAATTGATGACACCGAACTTCCAAAGTCTGCCAAACAAAAGGTGTCTAAAGGTGATGAGTAAAAAACGTACAAAATAAAATCCACCTCACGTCCCGTTTCCCATTTTTTCCGCGGCTACCCGGAAAAATTGGCGTTTAACATATCGCGGGATAAATAAAGTACAATAGGTCGGAGGATCGGGTATCGCCAAAGCGGGAGCTGTTCACGCGAGGCCGGTTTCGGGACGGCGGTTCGCGCGCCGCCTCTTCCTAATCTATGTATGGCGATATTGTAACAACAACAATAACGACGCGCCCGACGCTCCATATCCCTGGCAAGGCTGCCGCCGCGTTTTGTCCGAGATCAACGTAGCGCGGCTAACTTTACAGTCCGGCGGCGTTCATGCAAACGGCGCTCGCACCACACACGTCTTCTCGTCGTGCTCGACTTGGTAGTGGCTGCCGGTGGCTGGCGCTGCTGCTGCTTTCGGTTCCCCGCTCGAGCGAGCCAACCGCGTCGGAGGCATCCGCGGTACATATTTATTTATGTAAAACCCGCGGCAGCGACCATTTTCGCGCCGACTTATCGGGCGGAGATACCGCGCCAACGGGATTTATGAGATGCCACCGAGTTCGCAGACTCCCGAGCCGAACCTCTCGCGATGCGCTCTCCACGGGTGAATAATCCCATTAGGGTCGGTTCGCACGGCGCGATTGTCGCGACTCTCCGCGCCGCGTTTTCCGATTCCCGCGAGAGGCGAACGCCGCGTTTTGTAAAATCACCGAGATTATCGAATGTTCGTAATTTATTTCGATTTATAATTTAGTGGCTAATAAACGGTCCACTGTAAATAAAATCCAGTTTCGAAAAATTATAGTTCTTGTTTTGATCTGTACAGTTAATAACAATAATAATAAAAATGTTCATCCCATTTCTAATTTCCGAAATTTATACTTTAAATTATAATTTTGTTCGCGGCAAATAATCGTTCCACGCTCTAAATAAGATATTCCGAAAAATCACAAAGTTCTTATTTCAAGCCGCACAATTGAATTTTTTTTTAATTCCAAAAAATTATTATCAAAATGTTGCTCACTATAAAAATTGTCGACCCTAAAATTGAGAACCGAAATCCGCAAATCGGATCTTCATCCAAGTTTTCGCACTCGAAGTTATTGTAAACGGACTCGCGAGCGCAAACCATGAAAACGTCAAGAGTCTCGAGGCTCGTCGAGGTCGATCGTGCGCGTAATTCGTACCGAAGCCGGCGAGTATCTGGCTTACACTGTAGGCCTACTGGAGAAAGGTTCGGTCGATCCCATTGAAAGAGATTGCGCCCCTCATCACACAGTTAAATATATCTATATATATATATGGATGCCATCCGAATGCTCCTTTCCCAATGGGAAGGATCGCACAGTGCCTCAGGATTATACAGTCAAAAGTCACACACAGTTCGAATTTGTCGAACCATTGAGCCGAATGCCCGCGGTGCGTCTAAAGGCTTCCGGTCCCGGAACACCTGCCGTTTAGTCGAGGGGGAACAAACCTCGTTCCCTCCTCCTCTCCCTCTCTCTCTCTCTCTCCATCCCGATTCTCGTGTACAGCACACGCTCCACGTCCAATCGTCGCGGGGATCCTTCCACTTTCCTCCTGCTAAACTCGTCCGCTCGTCCCAAAGACGCGACCAGATACCACGGATCACCGGGTCCCAAATCGGGTTTTCGTTCCATTCACACACGGCCAATGGAACTTTGAGGCATGAATGAAAAAAAAAAAAAAATGAAAAAAAAAAAAAAAAAAAAAAAACGTGACGGTCCAAGACGGACAGCTTGACATTTATCGCGGATGAATGAGCGAGATCGTCACTCGGTCGTGATTCGATTATCGCCTGACACGACGAGATCTTTATTAATCGTGACCGGGAGGGAAGCGGAAGGAAATTCTTCGTCCGACAAAATTTCTCGTGCGCGGTTCGTGTGGATGTAAATGATCGTTCGGTGGGATTAAAGCGAAGCCACCCGGCGCGCAGGATCCTCGGGGCTCGAGGATCTCTCGGTGGGATGGAAAATTAGTCGAGGACCGGGAGAGGCGCTTTAATATCACGAGGCGAGGCCGAGCCCGTTGTCGAGAGGCGAGAAAGCGCAGTCCGAAGTGCGAGGCAACGAGCATCGAGGAGGGGAGGGAGGAGACGGCGAGGATAATAACGAGGATAAGACCAAAGATATTAGTTGTAACAACGCAGCTACCCTCCCAATCAGAAGTTAACCTCTCGGGGTGGGCGCCTCGTTCTCTCCCCCTCCGCCTCCTGCTCGGCAAGCTGGGGCTCTTCCACGGCGACCCAAGGATTTTGCCTAATTGTTTGATACCGCCGCGCGGCGAAGCTCGACGTCGAAGCCTGCTTAACTGCTTCTCCCCTCGCGATTCCTCGTTACAACCGTGTCGCACGTATTTACGAGCCATTCGCGGTACCGATTTCTTCGTCTCCCGCCGAACACGATTTTGTAACTGCGAATGATTAAAATGCATCGACTTGATGAAACTTAAAAATGATGATAAGTCGATGTTTTGAGTGTTCCCACATGGAAATATTTATATGTGAAATATATGTCACCGAAAAGTTCTATATGTGAAATATATGTCACCGAAAAGTTCTATATGTCGAATATATGTTGCATATATTTTTATATGCGACATATATGTTGCGTATAGAACATTTTGCCGACATATATTTTACATATAAATATTTTCATGTGGGTTTGGGTCTACTTTTTTCGTTTTATACTTTATCTATTGCTATCTTTGTTTTTATCTTTGTTTTAAGTCCTTGTCTGTACTCTTTATTTCGCTTGTTTTTGGTTTGTTGCTGTATTATTCTGTGTGGTTTGGTCCTTAGGGTCCAAATAAATCAAATAAATCGAAGAAATCAATTAATACAAATTTTTAGTGCCCAGTACTCAATAAACACACATACATGATATATAATGATATTTTTAATAGAAAAAATGTCGTGAGATGACTTGTGCACTTTCTGACCGGAAGCCGAATCTCCGAATTTTCACGACACAATGAAAGAAGGAAAAATCTTTTTGTTTTAAAATAAATTTAAAAAAAACAAGATTTGACACCAGTTTTTTTTTTTCACCAGATAAAAAGTCGATATAGTGGAAAAAATATCGAAGGTCGGCTTCCTTGGTTTCGATGCCAAACAGCGGGAAGCAACATTTTTTATCCGGTTCACAAAGTCGAAAACGTCGGTGTCCCTCTTCTTAGCGCGAAGGGTGGTTCTCCTCGTCTTCGTTGCTCCACAAGTCCGTCGACCAAGGGTGAATTCGCCTGGGAAGTATTTTCTCTCTCCGGCTCTCGACGAACCTTAGCATCGCTATTAATTAGCGTTTTACTATCGCATTGCCTCTTAGCTGCGGTCGGGGGGGGAAACGAGCCGCGCACTGCGCGTGACGAGCCATCGAAGCTTCGCAGTTTCGTTGCCTCTCTCGACTCTCCTCACCCTCCACCTTTCTTCATTTCACTTTGCGCCCATTCGCACCGAGGCCCACAGCGAGATCGCTACTCGCACGTGCAAAGTTTCCTCCCTGCCCTGCGAAGGCTAAAATCCTTAAGAGGCCGCTAATCGACGACACTAAACCCCTCAACCATCCTGGGATCCTTTCACATGAATCTCTGGCTTCTACAATGTACACAAAAAATACGTTGTATAATCCCCGCCGATAACGCCGCAACTCCATCGTTTCTCATCGCGAAAAATCGACGCGTTTGACAGCATCGACATTTCGCGTTTCTTTTTTCTTCCCATTTCTTTCGTCAGAAATATCGCTTTCATACTCGTCCCCAGGGCGAAGTCTCGATCCGCACGACAGAGTGCGTACTGCGTTTTTTTGTTGCTTCTTTTTGTTCTCCTCGCCTTTCACGTCTGATTTCCTCTAAATTCGGAGATAAAAGTTTACACGCTCGCGTACGCAGAGGCGGAGGCGAAAAGAGCGGCGGCGGCGGCGACGTCGGGGATCATAAAATCGGGATTCAATATCGCGAGGGGGTGTCGTGTATGTCACGCGGATGTCAAGGGGCGCTCGTTTCGACGCGCGCTCCGCCGCTGGCCCTGCCCGCGAGCGCAGGCGAGAGGAGACGGGAGCCGAGCGGGTCGGAACGAGACGAAGAGAGACGGAGAGGGACGAAGAGGGACGGAAAGAGACGAAGAGAGACGAAGAGAGACGAAGAGGGACGGAAAGAGACGAAGAGAGACGAAGAGAGACGGAGAGAGACGAAGAGGGACGGAAAGAGACGAAGAGAGACGGAGAGAGACGATGAGGGACGGAAAGAGACGAAGAGAGATGAAGACGGACGGAGAGCAGCGAACAGAGACGGAAAGCGACGACGAGGAACGAACGAGTGAGACGAAAACAGACGAAGAGGAACGAACGAGTGAGACGAAAACAAACGAAGAGGGACGAACGAGTGAGACGAAAACAAACGAAGAGGGACGAACGAGTGAGACAAAAACGGACGAAGAGGGACGAACGAGTGAGACGAAAACAGACGAAGAGAGCGTCTCGTTCCTCTCACGGACGATGAACGCGCACACGTTAAGAATAAAACTTGGTGTTAGTAAACGCAAAGAAAAAAGGGGAAAAAATATTGTATCCTTCGTGTTATCTTTCTCTCTGTTTTGACTCGGCGATATTCCACCAGCCAAGTCTTTCTCTCTTTCTCTCTCTCTCTCTTATTTGCTCTGCCTCTCTTTTTCCTCGGCTTCTTCTGCCTCTTCCTCCACTTCTTCTTCTTCTTCTTCATGCTCGTCTTCGGCTTGAGCATTTATACACCGGCTCTCGCGATCCGTCGGAACTCACGGCATCTCCGTCGCGCGACGGGCGCGCAACTCTCTCTTTCTCCCCCCGCGTGTAGGTAGTTTGACACGCTCGTAAAAGACGGGCATTTTAATACAATTTACAAGAAAGTATAAAGTCGAGAGGCGTTTTTACCCTCCTCGCTCGCGTCGCCTCGGGGGCCTCACGCACTGGGTGTATCACCGCGAAATCGAACTTCGCCGGCGGGTCGGCGAGGAAAAATTGCGCGCACGGCGACGAAAATACCGCGGCGTTGAATATTTCGCAGGCGATTAACCCAATTGGTTCGCGTCGACGAAGTAATTGGCCGGCCGGGAAAATGCGTTTGACTGGCTTAATCGGGCGATTGCGTCGGTGGAACTCGAAAAAATGCTTCACTTTTTTTTGTCGCTACTTTTTTTTCGACAAAATGATGCAAAGCATTTTTTCAGATAAAAAAACCACCTGACATATTTTTTAATTTACTTTATCTTCTCATAGTTGCCAGCGACCATCACGATTTTTCCAACTGCAAAGAGGAAAATTATTTTTATCTACAAAGGAATCGTTTTTTTTAAATTAAGTTACATATTTTACCACCAAAATAATTGACGAATTCGTCAAAAGTTTTTAGTCATACAAAAAAGATCCCTACATTTAAACACCTTCACTCGCGTATTCTCGACCTATATAATATTTTAAGATGGAAATTCGGCAAGCACAACTCGGGTCTGAGTCAGAGATGCCTCAGACCAAAGAATATAATTTAAAAAATGCAAAGAATATAATAAAAAAATATTTCTAGCCCAACGATTAAACAAACCAAAAACCCAAAAACGACAAAAATGTTTTCCCTATAAACTCCCCGGCAGCCCACTGACAAGAACCCGACACTACACCACGTTCCAAAAGTTCCACCCCACGATAACTGTGGAAAGAAAAATACTTCGCCCCCATAATAAATTTCAAAATAATAAAAACTTTCTAATCACAGAAAAAATTGTCCTAACCGAACGATTAAACGAATCGAAAGACAAAAAAAAAAGTTCTCCCCGCAAACTCGCCAACTGCCGACTGATAAGAACCCGATACCCCACGTACCAAAAAAAGTTCTCCACCCCGCGATTACTGCACTATTCGGGTGTTTCGTCCCGCGCGCGGGCAAATGTCGAGGCGACAGCACGTGCTCCACGTGGAAAGGGGGATGGGGGAGGATGAGGCGGATGTTTAGCAGGATAATCCGACGGGCAGGTGTTCGGATCGTTTTTCCAATCGGGCGATACCCACCGTGTAGCGCGTTGACTGCACCGCGATCAGTGGCTACGTCGCGTATATCGCGTTCCTCTGTGTTTGCGACGAAACGATCGGTACGAGGGGTAGGGGGAGTCGCGCGGCTCGTCTGGCAGCTCACATGCCGCTCTCGTCGCGCTGCCAGTAATATTTTATACGGTTTACGAGCGCGCGCGCGACTCGCTGCTATATTCCCCGTGCGGTATCCGCTCGGCTCGAAGGATCCGCAGGAGGAGGCGAAAATTTTTGCGAAGCCGCCGCCTCGGCGCTTCGGCGATCCGGGAGGGAAGAAGCGACGAACGACGATGCTGCCTCTTTGTATTATATACGGAGGCCGCTGCCGGGCCGAGGAGGCGAGCGCGACGAGCAGGCAGGGCTCTCGCACACTTCCAGCTAATTGTCGCTTATTAAAAACACCGTCCTCCGTCCTCGCGTTCCCCGGCGAAAATCAAAGACCACTCGGGCTGCCGCTTCACCTTCTCTCCCTTTGCGCGAGGCCTTTGGCCCTCGCGAGACTCTCGAGGGACCTCGAGGACGGCGCCGAGTCTAATAATTTCGGAGGAGCCGCCGCGGAGACGATGACGACGTCGACGGTGTCACCGCGACGACCCGCGGGACGTCAAAAATCGTGATTAAGCTTTTAATTCGACGTTTTCGCGAATCTTAGTGCTTAATTGTAATCAACGTTTCGTTTGTGGTTGGAATTGAAATACGAGGTGAAAAAAGTGCTGCGCAGGTAGCGAGAAAAAGATTTGTCAGCTAAATAAAATTCTTTGTCGCGTTTTTTTTTTAATTTTGTTAAATAAGTAATTAGTTTATAAATGTTAATCTCGACATATGTTTTTAGACAATTAAAAGAATTATTGTACAAAAAAATGGTTAACGGTGCCATGAGATTTAATTACATGGTTACTAATCCTGTGTTTATTTTTCGTATAACCAAAAATATTTTTTATTAAAAAAATTATAATCGTGCAATGAGATATAATGACATAAAGTTACCAATCCTTTGTTTATTTTTCGCAACAATCAAAATGATTTTTTATTTAAAAAAAATGATAATCCGGCAGAGATACAATTATATAAATGTACTAATTCTTTGTTTATTTTTCGTAGAAACAAAATACTTTTTTATTTACAAAAAAATGATAATCGTGCAGCGAGACATAATTAGCTGAAGCCACTATATATAATGCAGTCTGCCGACGTTCGATCTGCGGCCGACAGTTGGCAGCCGGTGTCGCGGTATTTATTGACATGCAGCGGCCGACTTTACGTTGCCCGGAGTGCGTTAGACACCGCGGGAGTAAAATATCAATCGAAAGGTTCGATCGAGCGTCGATAATGTCGATTATAATCGACGTCGAGGGGAAGGCGATAAGCCGGCAATGCCGATGCACGATCGCTCGACGGCTCTCTGACTACTGCACGATACCCCCGGGATACGGATGAACGCGCCCCTCTCGCTCTCTCGCTCTCCCTCTCTCTCTCTCTCTCTCCCTCGCACTCGTCGACTCTCCGCGCGCACCGGTCGCCCGAGGCGAAATACACCGCGTATTACCAGTAGCACCGCCGACGTCCGGGACTACGTTTCCTCCGAACCCCGCGCGCCGTCCTCCTCCCACCGTCTAGGTGGAAGGAGGACGGCGCGCCGAGGCTCGACCACCGCCGCCCAGGGCATCGTCAACGCGCGCGAGCTTCATCGGCAGTTCGTTTCATTAATTGGCCGCATTTGTCTTGACGGAAAATTATCGCAACGCTGCGGCTAAATTACCACCAGCTGGGCGCGTTATTACCGTGCAAGAAATTTCTCCACTGCGAAACGCAGTTTGCGAATTAATTTATCTGATATTTGAATTTATTTGCGTTTTTTTTAGACAGATAAATGGTAGTGTGTGATATAGATTCATTTTTGAATGAGATTTTATTAATTTTAGGCTATCCAGTTATGGAGTGATTTTTGATAAACAGTTTAAAGTTTTCGGACGATTTTTATTTTTGCATTTTTAGTCTCGAAAAAAACTAAAATCGTTGGCCCCGAATATCTATTTTTTTCATACGAATGTTTGTTCATTAATTTTTATCCACGTCTAAAAATATTCTATCTCTTGAGACCGAATTTTTACGTCTTAAAAAAAAGTCTTGATATATATTTATCCCTCTTTTAAAAAGTTCATGAGTAACGGAATACATTGTTAGCAGACTATTCGAGCTGTGATTGGTTGCCAGAAAAGTCGGTTGTGAACAAAATCAGTTTGATGTCAAATTTGACATAAGACGACAGGTGCGGCAGTTCCCGTAACCTTTTAAAGCTTTATAAGAGCGCAGCGGCGCAAAATTGATTAACCTATTATAGGTGATATTTTGAAATAAAAATTTCCGAGGTCGAGTTTGGCGATTTTCGATCCGGAGCCGGATCTACGATTTCTGACAGAATTTTTTTTTTTCGTCGCCAAAAAAATATTTGTTTCAAAATCGATTAAAAAAGGTTAATAACCAGCGTTTTCGGGGGCAGAATATGCGACTTGAGAATGATGGTATAGGTTAAAAATCGATATTTTAAAAAGAACAAAAATTGGGGTCGATTTTGGCAATTTTCAGTCAGAAGCCGGATCTACGATTTCTGACAGAAAAAAAAAAATTTCGTTGCCAAAAAAATATTTTTTGCAAAATCGATTAAAAAAGGTTAATAACCAGTGTTTTCGGGGGTAGAATATGCGACTTGAGAACAATGGTATAGATTAAAAGTCGATATTTTGAAAGAAAAAAATATATATATATTTGTATGGTCGGTTTTGGCGAAACATTTTTGAGGCACGCGCGCCGTGTGTGATTACCCTAGTCTTACAAAAAAGACTGTCCGAGTCTTCGGAAAAAGATTCACCATTCACAAACCGTACAGCGTCGGTCGTACACGACGACAGAGTGAAATAACAGAAGTATCGGTGTCCGCGTTTGAATCGGTTAATTAATTCTTGCCGTACGCGAATCGGATTGACGGGTCGTGTAGCCGCGGGAAAATTAACATATTCTTCCAGGACTGCAGGTGGCGATGTTGTGACGCGGCCAAACTGGTGGGAGGGTGTTATAGGGGGAGGGGGGAGGGGGCGTCGAGAGTCACGCGGGGAAGGATGGCGGGGGGGGGGGGGGGGGGGGGCGTTTGACAATCACGAAATAATGCGGCTGGCACGAGAATATCAGGCCCGGCGAGATCCGAGAGCTCGAAATGTGTGGTCATCGTTGCGGTCTGTTATGACCCCCCTCGGTGTTGGTGCGTCGCCTGCCCTGCAACGGTCACACACAACACGTAGCGGCAGCACACGGCGCATCGGGACCGCCGCGCGTTCCGGCCGCACCGCCGCTCCCGCTGTCGACAGCTAAACCACCTACGCCACACTTGGATCATTGGTCTCGCGGCTCGCTATTTCGACGATGCGATTATTTCCTGCGAATCTCTGTGCACCGGGCGCGCGAATCGCGCGCGTTAATACGAACAAATACCGCGCGAGCGCGCGGGGAGGGACCCCGTTCGACCGGGTTCCGCAATCGGAAATCAATTGTCAAAAAGTTTCGGCGGTTTCGTCGGTTTTCTTTGTTATGTCGCGGTCGCTCGGTTTAGTATCAACATTTTTTTGTAGCCGAATGAATTTATAGGTGGCGACTAAAATTCAATAATTGCGTCGATTTTTTCGCTGCTGAATCATTTCTTTTTAATATTACTTTGTTACGGCTGAGTGAAGACGAACAATGTATACGAGGTATTATTTATCAACTGGGCCACTTTTTTCGGTCGAGGTCCTGGATATTTTTTTTAATTTGTCAGTTTGTTCTACTATTTGCGATGGGTGTCTGTGATTTTTTTTTTTTCAGATTTTTCAAGGGTGCAGTCCAGGATTTACATTTTTTTTTAAATATACACTATATCTCTAAAATACACTTTTAAATACACTTTACATCTGAAAATATTAACCTCTCAAAAAATTCTTAGGAATATTAACTTTTTTATTTTCTATCTACTTTCCAGTGACGTTGAAGTTATCATTTTTCCAATAGAAGAAAGTCAGTTTTTCGTAAAAAAAAACAATAAACAATTTTGTTTTAGCGAAAAACACACCTTCGATTCTGGTCCTAATTTTACAAGGTATTTCACATTGTATGAAGATTCTGAGAAAAAATTGCCAATATGGCACCTCCCGCGATAAATAATCACACGCGATAGCGCGCGTGCCTGAAAAACTTTTCGCCAAATCGCTCCCGAATTTTTTTTTTTTTTTTTTTTTTTTTTTTTTTTTTTCAAAATATCGACTTTCAACCTATACCATTATTCTCAAATCGCATATTCTACCCCTGAAGACACTAGTTTCAAAACCTGTTCCTTTTTTGTCAGCCCTAACGAAACCATCTTTCCGCGTATTTGAAAGATGACTTCGATAATTCAGTTCAATTGATTTCTGTAACGATAATAAAAAATGCGATTTTTGGCGATCGAAGAGACAAACTTTTCCTGTGCAAGAACCGCGTTTACACGAAAATTCTGTCGAGGGGCAATTGAATCAACGACGAGGCGGACTGATGTATCAGCCGCAAATGGAGCATTTTTACGAGTGAATTGATGGGTTGAGGCACATCGGGGGTTGGCGGTTTTCGGACGACGTTTGGCTCGATGGCGAATCACCTTTGCGGCCGAATGAGTCGCGCGGGACGGGCAGAAGCAGAAGCAGCAGTTGGCATGCCAGGGGCGACCGGCTAATAAATAAATCGCCTGTGCGCGCGGCTGTGATGGGTCTCTCGTCCCTGTCGCGAGCGAGAAACTCGATCCGCGCGGCGTCACGTGAAAAAAAAACTCACGGGACAATTAATAATGCGAGCCGCGCGCCGCCGACCAATTTGTCCCTCGTTGGATTCCGCGCGGCGAGCGCGAGCGACGATGCCGCGCGACGCTCGTCCACTTTTTGAAGACGCGTTCGCGACTCCCATATGCCCGACGACGTTGAGTCGCTCCGGCCGACGTTTCTCCCTTCGACAGCAGCGGCACAGACTTCCCTTTCGTCTCGATCGAACTCGTCCGACATTTACAGGTCGTCTCAAAAATACTCGAGACAAAAAACAATGAATTCTAGGCGTTTGAAATAATTGAATCACTTGAAAGTTTCTTAATTCAATTATTCGTATCAAGCGTCTGAAAATACTTGGGACACAAAGACTGAATTCAAAGCAATTAAAACAATTAAATTCATTAATCGGAGGAAATGTCGATCCTGAGTTATAGGTAATTATTTATTTCTATAATTAAATTTCACCGTTCTTGAAATCAGTTCGTCTTAAAAAATTACCCTCATTAATCCAAAGAACTTATAATTTTTCAAAGTAATTCTCTAAATTAATGTAATCCAATATTTTTCCTTAAATTTTCATTGATTATTTTTTAATGAAAAATTATCTTCTGGCTCGAATCCACCACAGAAATCAATCGCACAAACATTGTTCACCCTACCAGCCCCCAAAACCCTCGAAAACACTGTGCAAAACTGAATTCTCGTGGAGTTTCGATGGCGATCGTCGTCGTCCTGCAGCAATCCGAGTCCCCGAAATGACTTATCGCCGGGACCGATAGTGGAAATTCCGGAATTCAGTTTCCCCAGTACATAGGGTGTAATGACAAAATTATAATCTCGTCGTTGTGCATTAATCGGAGGAAATTTCGATTCTCAGTTATAGGTAATTATTTATTTCTACAATTAAATTTCACCGTTCTTGAAATCAGTCCGTCTTAAAAAATTGCCCTCATTAATCCAAAGAACTTATCATTTTTCAGAATAATTCTCTAAATTAATGTAAACCAATATTTTTCCTTAAATTTTCATTGATTATTTTTTAATGAAAAATTATCTTCTGGCTCGAATCCACCACAGAAATCAATCGCACAAACATTGTTCACCCTACCAGTCCCCAAAACCCTCGCAAAACACTGTGCAAAACTGAATTCTCGTGGAGTTTCGATGGCGATCGTCGTCGTCCTGCAGCCCCGCAGCAATCCGAGTCCCCGAAATGACTTATCGCCGGGACCGATAGTGGAAATTCCGGAATTCAGTTTCCCCAGTACATAGGGTGTAATGACAAAATTATGATCTCGTCGTTGTTGCCCCCCGCGTTTAGGTCCCGGGGGGGCTCGCGGGGGACACGAATGCGACGGATATCGAGGGTTCAGTGCGTCGATAGGACCGGAAATTCCCTCCCTCCCCCCCCGGCGGAGTCAGAGGTCGCGCGGTGCATCGCGGGGACAACAAAGCGCGAGAGTGCAGCGCGTGCGGCGGGGTGCAGATAGGCGCGCGAGCGTCGATGGGCGCCATAAGCGAGGGAAGTGGCAGTTTCCGAGGCAGCTAGTGCAGATCCGGGCAAGAGGGATCGCGAGGCGCGGACGTATAAAGCAGATCCAGCGGGGATTCAGCGGCGCCCGGAGAGCCGAGAGGAGCCATAATGGCCGGTTTCGTAGTTGGCCATAGCGGGGGCTATGCGCCCGCACTCGCGGATACGCGAGCCGGACGCCACAGTCGCTGATAATGGTGTCGCTGACATTAATTGCCAGGCTATGCCTGCTGCTTCCCTATCGACGGGCTGCGACGCGCCGGGGAACGAGGAAAACGCGGCCCACGTGACACACGCTGGGCGCGCGCCTCGAGTCTGCGTCCAGTTTTCGCGCAGCCAAATCGGCGGACTTGGAGTCCATTTTTCAGCCGATTTGTGGACGTCGATGCGGGTGTTTTCGATTTTTGCGCCACGAAATGTGTTAATTACATTAATTAATATGGAATGGGCTGAAGGACCTCGGTCGATGGCCCATTGATAACACAGCGTTGTTAAAAATAGTATTGTAAGACAAAAAAAAAACCAAATGTATTTATTGTATTATCAATAAAACACTTTTACTACTACTAATATGGAAGTAATTTTTTTTGCGACGCAAACAAGTAGGTAGCAAAAACGACAAGTTTCGTAGCAAAAAATATATATTGAAGCAAAATATTGCCACGGAACCTGCAATTCGTTGTTCGGTTTTTGTGGATATTCATGGAAGGATTTTCGCATTTTGTGCCGCAAATTATATTAATAAGATTTATTAATGAGCACTAGATTTAAAAAATAATTATTCTTTCAGTATAAAAAAATTGAATCAAAATATTGTCACTAAACCTGTGCTAAGTCGTTACTCGGTTATTGAGAATATCCACGGACGAATTTTCGAATTTCGTCACGCGAATTCCAATTAATTACATCACTTAACATGCACGTGATTTTAAAAATAATTGTTATTTTCATAGCAAACAAAAAAATGTAACCAAAATATTCCCGCCGAACCTGCGCCACGTCGTCGCTCATAATATTCCACCAGTGTCAACCCAACGTCCAGCCTCGACTCCGAGAAAAAAAAAAATAAATACATGAAAAAATTCCCCCGGGGCCAGTCGACTTGTAAATTGTCTCCGCGCGGCCAGAAATTAAGCAATTAGCACGCAGCGTCGTGAGATAACGAGATAATGTTCCCTTATCCATATACAATATCTGCATTGGGCCATCGCTGCTTCTGCTTCTGCCGTCGCTGCAGTGTCGGCCGCATATAGCCAGGGGGCCCCCTGCGTGAATCGCGAGAGCCGCGCGATTAATTAATAATTCCCCATGATGAGGACGTGATGTCGAGGGGCTCGTGCCTACGCCACGGGCGCTTCTCTTATCCCCCCCCCCTCCCCCCTCGTGCCCCCTCCTCCTCTCTCGTTCAGCTTCCTTCTTAATTTCTTCTGCCCCGCAGCCACGCTTTATGATTTATCGGCAGGTGGGTTTTCTCGCGACTCGAACCATTAAAATATCGCTTGACCGTTTTGTGTCCGGCCGCGCTGGGCCTTCGGGAAAAACTCTCCTCGCGCGCCGCGCGCGATTCCCCCAACACGCATAAATATCAAGCGTAACCGAGACACACAAACACGCACCGGGCGTCGGGAACGCGGCGCGCGCGGTTGTAAACCCTCCCGACGTCGTCCCGTCCGGCCGAGCAGCGAGCACACAACAAGCACGCCCGTCCCTCATCCGCAAATTATTTCTCGCCCGTCTCGCGCTTACACGGCGAATTAAGAAGTTCCACGCGAGGGTCCGGCGCGAGCGACACGCGGCGATCTCTCGTCCTCTTTCTCTCGCGCTTCCCACGAATCGCACGCGGTGCGATACCGCGCGGTGTCCCCGCTCGTCTTCTGCGATGGTAGCAAACTTCGTGAATTGCTCGGCTGATTAAAACGCATCTCGACTCTATCGGGGAATCTACGTATTTTTTTCGGAAAATAATTGGCGCTATTTGCGCGGATTTGCTTATGGTTTTTTGTCTTTTTTTTTTTGTGAATTTGATATCTCCTTTTTGGGTGCGGAGAAAAATTGTGGTCACTCGATATACGAAATATTTAAGACTTGAAGTTACATCACTTTACTGAATCCCAAGAAAATCAGGGAGTTCGAGACAAAAATTGGCAGTCATTGGCGCGATTGGTGCGGATTTGTTGGTCTTTTTTTTTTGCAAGTTTTACGGTCCGTGTCGGGTGTGAAAAAATGTGCAGCTGTTTGGTGTACGAAATATTTGAGATGTAAAATTAAATTACTCCATTACATCCCAAGAAAATCAAGAGTTTTGAAATAAAAAATAATGTCACTAAAGTCTCTCGAAAATTGAATAAAAATCCACCGCGAATTTAACAGATTAGATAACAATATTTTCGGCAATATAAATTAGCAAAAATATTGAGCCTGTATACTAATAATAATTCGGCACTCTATCTCATGGATTTTTCGTCCTGGAACCCCAGAAGGAAACGAGTCAAATCGCGAATAGAAAAGTCAGAGGCGCAATTAAAACAGACAAAAAATACCGAAGTGAACAACGTAATCGTGGCTACAGTTGTGGTGTACGAATCTGCATCCACGTGTGTGAGGAGCTTCGCGCGTGTGTTGCTCGCGAGGAGGAGGGGGGGGGGGGGGCGAGCGGTCAGGTATGACTGGTCCTGTCATATATAATAACCGCATAAAACAGATACGCGCGAACCAAACACAGCGCCGCGCGAATATATTATGTTGCAGCGGCTAATTTACGATTATAACGTACGTGTATAACTATCATTGTTGATATACTGCCGGGGTCGATGTTGGCCCCGAAGGGAATACCAGAAGGGGGGCAGGCAGGAACGGGGGGTAAAGGAGGTTCAGTGTGCGGGGGCCGAGTGCCCCCCTCAAACACAGCTTCGCTCCCCTCCCCCGTGCCCCTTTCTTATATATTCTCCACCTATTTTAAATCATTCACCTTCCACGAAGAATATAAACGCGAGAAGGGGGACGACGACGATCCGATCGACGCGAGGAGGAGGAAAACAGTGAGGTTCACTATACTCGTGGCGTCCGGGAATCGGAGTAGACGAATTCGCGGAAGGTGAGAGAAGTCTCGAATTTCTACGGCTTCCGGCAAATTTCTCGGGCCCGAGGAGCCGCTAATCGAATATCGGGATCGGGCGATTAATTAGCTGACGGGGAATCGGGAAGCGGGGTGGCCGGGGCTCATTGGACCAGTGGGTTTTGTTGCGTCATTGAAAATTTCGTGAACTCGCTGAATAAAAAAATGTGAGAAATATTTTTTCACTTGAAAATAATAAAAATACGGATATTTTTACTCAAGTGTCGATAATTTTTGTCACAATATTCATATAATTCTAAATTCTAGAATACCTATTTTTCGCAATGAGAACTTTCTTAATAAAAACTTTTTTTTTCTGCGAAATCACTTTTTATAAAAACAATGTTAACATCTTATTTCGGTTTTCACGAAAACCTAAAAAAAAACGTTATTTTCGATTTTTTTAAACATTTGCCGAAAAAAAAAACATTTTTCGATTTTTTTAAACATTTGCGAAAAAAAAAACATTTTTCGCGTTTTCCTCGTCGAATTGTTTATTTTTCGGGCACACAACGGTGTTTTTCAGAATCAGCGAAGAATTTCCCATCGGATAGGGTAAGTTTGCAAACTTCTCAAAACCGAAAAAAAATCTGCGTGTTTCTAAAAAAACGCAAGGGGGTAACAGAAGCAAAAAAAATTAAATAAAATAATGCACCATGAACTTGGTAAGCACTCGTAGTGCGAGTATGAGCTAGTAAATTTAAAGAATAAAAAATAACTGTCGCCTGTGTCAACCGAATCGCGTGTAATTTTACGCACATTACAAAACATTACAAAAGAAAAAGCAGCTTCATCAAAATTGCCGCAAGAAGCCCCGATCTCCGGTGTGTCCGACGACGAAGACTCGGTGGGGCCGCGCGCGAGCTGCGTTCAGCGAAAAACAAACCGCCGCGAGAATCGGCAACTGGAGCGCGCCCAACATCGTGATTCAAGTTTTTGCCTCTCCGGCACGACCGGCCGTCGGCGCTGCCTAATTCGTACGTCGATTGCGTCGATCGAATTGTCGGACGAATGAAAAGGAAAAAAAAAAACCCGCTCCCGGCCGCGGCCGCATGAAAAGTGTAATCGAGGCGGCAGCGGCGGCGGCGAGAATCGCGAAAGCATCGAGCGCGCCGCGCACACCTTTTTTGCGCCAATGAAACCTATTGGAGGTTGGAGTCGTGAGGCGATTCGCGAATCGGGTAAGGAGAAACGGAAGCGCCGAGACTCCCGGCGTCGGACGCACCGACTCGGACCGGTCCGCCGACTTGCGTCCCTCGGACTCGGCTCGACTCGACCGGCCGCAAGAACTCGATAGAAATAGCGATGCCGGACAGCTGTATATCCAGCTCCCTCCGGCTCCCTGCAGCTCCTCCCGGTGATATTTCGTACTCGCGCGAGCCGCCGGTCGACCGAGTACGAGAGGAGGAGGAGGGAGGAAGGGGGCTTGGGGGGGGGGGTCCGATGACAGTGACATGTCAATGCTCGACGATTGTAAAGTCGTTATTTTTCTCCTGTCCTCTTCCTCCCCTCCTCCTCCTCCTCCTCTCGGAACTTTCTTCACGACTGATCCCTGCGACGCCGAGCGATCGCACACACGTTTCCTCGCGTGTCCTACACGAGCTGCCGCTCTGCTCGCCTTCCCACTCCCTTCCGCTCTCGGTGAAAAAAACTTTGGGCGTTCTCGGCTGCGGACGTGTATCGATCATAAGCACAATGTGCACGGGAGCCTCGAGGAGCTGCTGTGGCCTCTTTGATACCCTCGATCGTTGACCCAAGCGGACAAATTGTTACCTCGTTTGAGATCGATGATATGCGGTGGGTCAAAACCAACCGATCGTGTGAATTGATCAACTATTAGGCTGATTTATTAGTTGGTTAGAAAAATGAACTAATAATAATAATAATAATAATAATAATAAATTACAAAAAAAAGTTTCGCTATATACAATGCAGTATCGATTATAATATTAGTGCAATAATTGGCCCAATAAAATTCCCTCACTTGTAAAAGAAATATTACAAGTTCTTGGCACTCGTGAGTCCGAGTGTCGAATGAAAATTCGCCCGCAATGTAGTAATACCCACACGTGGCCCTACATATGTTTGCCAGGGAAAGTTTTCGAAAGATAAATAACAAGGTGCTAAGCGGTGTACGGTAAGCCAGTTGAAGGGTGGTGTAAGGGTAGCGCGCGGCCGGTAAGGGATGAGGGCCAAGGGCCCTCGTGATGCGGTGGAAGGGAAGTACCAAAAGAGAGACGAGAGAGAGGGAGACAGACACCGAGAATATAAAACGGCAAAGCGATGTGCTCGTAGGGCGCGAGAGAAAGAAGAACGGAAGGACGCAACGAGGGGGGAGGGGAGGGGAGGGGGAGCAGCACGAGTGGCGAAGGCGAGTCGGTCGAGGGGGTTAGAGAGACTACGCGCCGGCGGGATCCCCGGGGCCAACTGCGGTCTGTAGGCCTGTTTAACAGATTTAAAAAATCACCAATAATTCCAACGAGGGCTGGGGCCCTGGGCGCACGGGAGGAGGGGAGGGAAAAGGAGGAGGCAGCGTCGCAGACCCGAAAGAGAGAAAAAGATGGAGAGCGAGAGAGAAAGGCCTGTTTGCTTTCCGAGGGGTAAGCTATGTAACTACCGAGCGTATAGCAAGTGAGGCCACTGCTGCTGCCGCTGCCGCTGCGCCTGGGCTATGAGCACCGCGCGTAGCGACGTCAGCGGGAATGTCATTTTTCATTTTAATGGTGGCCGCCGCCGACGCCAACGCTCCATACTCTCCTCTTGCTCGTTCACCCTCGTTTATTTGTTTCTCTCCTACCGTCTTTCTCGCTGCTCTCCTCCTCCTCCTTCTCCTCATCCTCCTCCTCATCCTCCTCCTCCTCCTCCCCAGTCTCCCTGTCTGTCTCCTGTACATTCACGAAAACTTTGTATCTATCTTTCTTTCTTATTCTCCTCCGCTCCCACAGGCGCCCCACTTCCTTGGCCAGCCTCCCTCCTCCTCCCTTCTCCTCCCTCCTCCCCAGCTCTTCATCCCAGTATCACCGTTCTGTCTCCTGTAGTTTCGCGAAAACTTTGTATGTATCTTTCTTTCTTATTCTCCGCCACTCGTGCAGACTCCCCACTTTCTTGGCCAGTGTCGTTCCTTCCTCCTCTTCACTCCTCCTCCTCCTTCTCCCCAGCTCCTCAACCGAGTATCACTGTTCCGTCTCCTGCAGTTTCACGAAAACTTGGTATCTATCTTTCCTCCTTATTCTCCTCCACTCGCAAGGATTCCCCACTTCCTTGGCCAGTGACGTTCCTTCTTCCTCCTCCCTCCTTCTCCTCCTACTCCTCCCAGCTCCTCGTCTCAGTATCACTGTTCTGTCTCCTGTAGTTTTACTAAAACATGGTATCTATTTTTCCTTCTTACTCTCCAACACTCCTGCAGACTCCCCACTTCCTCGGCCAGCTTCGTTCCTCCTGCCTGCTCCCTCCTCCCCTGTCTCGACCTCTCGTTCTTCCTCCTGGCCGCCGGCCTCCGCCGTGCTTTTCCTTTTATCTCGAACGTCTTAATAGCCCGCGGCCTCTTCACCATTGCTCTGCGAACCTGGGAGAGTTCCCTCCCTCCCCGCTCGCGGCCTCCTCAACCCCCGCTGGGCCTGCGGGTAAGGCACCACTCCTCGCTTTTGTAACAACCGCGCGCGCCGTTTGCATTCTCATTGTTGGTAATGCGAAACCCGCGAGGCCCGTGGCGAATTTGCCACTTGGATGATACGCGTGTTGGACGCTTGGATGGATTTTTGTCTTGCAGAAGGGAGGAAAAATAAAGAGGGAGTCCAATGTGTTGTCGGTCTGTCGCGATTATCGAGGCGCAGACAGATTGATGGAGAGCGAGGAGGTGAAGGAGGAGGAGGAGGAGGAGGGAGAGCTGGACGACGAATGGGTTGGGGGACGGCGCGCTGCATGTGATTCAACGTCGTCGCCGGGGGATCTCGGGTGGATCATCGTGGGCTAATGACCTCCGTTAGCGGCGCAACCGGCCACGCTGTAGCCGGAGGAAAGGGAGTGTCGCGAGGCTAGAAGCTGTCAACGCGCTCCACGTGTCACGGGCTCCGGCAGCCGTGAAACCGGGCAGCGTACTCGGTGGCTCGACGTCACTCGGCCTTCGCTCCCTTCGGCCGCCGCACGTCCTTCCGTTTCGGGAGCTACTCTCGCACTTAGCCGACAGTACGACACCCATCTTCGCATGTCCTTTCTCGTTTCGATCAAGACTCCAACACTTCGGGTGATGAGAAGGCGTACGACGCACTTGTCGGGCTGCAACGATAAATCCGGGCCTGTGGAGACGGGTTGGACAAACAGTTATGACCCATCAACGACCCTCGGTCGAAAATCTGCGATGTTTGTTGTCAAAGACTTTTCACCAGGAACGGAATGGAAAGTGGATTTTGGTGCGGAGCGGAAGTTAATGTTTTTTTATTCCAGAATCTTTATCGAGGGCCTGGACGAATGATGTTGAAGTTTGCATCGTTGGAATGCAACGAAATTCCGAAATAGAATGATGATTCTGATTAACCCAAATTATGAAATTAGGTATATAAAATTATCACAGCGATTAGTTGCTATGATGATTTTTTATACCTACTTTCATCATTTGGGTTAATTAGAAATAATGTTTTTTTAATGAATTTCGTTGCACTCCAACGATGCAAACTTCAGCATCATCTGGACGACAGGACATTGAGACTCGTGGAATAGTTAATGTGTCGCTGAACAATTTTTGTGGTATAAAAAAGGTGGTGGTCTTGACAACTGATGATTGTAAAGATTTGTGTCTAGTTTTGAGTTGAACTACTGGAATTGAAACAAAAAATAGACTCGTGGTCCAACTGTCAACAGTTGCCAGGAACTCCACAATTTTTCCGCAAGTTTCCAACGCTAGGAAAAAGTGGCTGCAGCTCTGTGTCCCGATTTCGCGACGCCGAATGTTGTTTTTTTTTTTCCCCGAAATCCGTGCCTCAAGTTCGCTTTCAATTTGCCCGATCGAGCGACGAATCTGTCCCGGGCTGGATTACAGCCTCATGGATATGTCACGGTGTATGCAGCGCTCGGTTAGATGCGGCTCCCCGATCGTGTGGGCACATGGGATCGCCTGTGTCACGGTGCAAAAAAAAAAAAAAAACGCTAACACGCCGAGAGCAACGAGGACGCGAAGGGGGGTAAAAAAAGCCTTGGATCTCTGGTGCGCGGAGGGTGCGCTCTGTGTGCTCGGGGTGCGATGACAAAAGCGTGTGTATCGAGCGAAGAGTTTGATTTATCACCGTTTCGGCTTGGGGCCGCTATTTGCACTGGAATCGGGACGAAATGTGACATAATAGGTTACAGTGGATGTTCCCGGGTCCATTGTAGGCTTGTAATAAGTGACAAGACCGCGGCACCGACTCGATGACGAGCGAGAGCGAGACGGGGAAATCGAGGGGGGGAACGAGGAAAGCCAGTGGTGGCGCGCGTACAACACCGAGTAGGTTTACGCGAGGGGAGTTTCGATTTGCCATTAACGCCGTTAACGCCTCGGCCGTGATAGCATCTTCCTAGCTGGCTTTGGCCCGGCCTGCCGCAAACTCCTCGCTACACATGTAGCACTTTGCGGAGTCGCAGTCCTCCAGTCGGACCATTTCGGGACACGAAACGGCCCGACCGCTCGGAATACGGCGCGAACCTTTTTTTATTTGGCATCGTATCACTTCACGTTGGGTGGAGAAAAAATTGACAGAGGGTTGAGGGGTCGGGTGACGATGTGGATATTGGGTAACCGATGTTTGGGCTAATTCTGCGACGTGGCCAATTTTTTAAGTGGAGAGAGCCGACTTGATAGTCAGCTTATTAATTAGCTGAATTCAATTTATCACGAAGACTCAGTTAAATAGTTGACGGAAAAAATTTAATTATTTATCCTCCAGCTGTCCAATCGATGATCCTAATGATTATGAAACGACCAATTTCATAATCATTAGCCGATTAGGTGTTTAATAAGGATCACTGGGAACCATCGGGTTGGCTGTAACTTGTTACAGCAAACTCGTCAGTCGATCTGGTTAAGATGGTTGAGCTGATTCTTGAATCAGCTCAACAATTGGAATCGTCAAAGCCGAGTTACAGAGTTACCGAAAACTAATTTAAGAATTAATCGTCTCGCTGACTAACCAATCGGTGATCCAACAAGCCGATTAATCGCACCATAGGCGCCACTGATTACTCCAACTATCAAGTTGGCTGCGTAACTCCACGATTTTTCGCGAGTCCCTACGTGAAAAAACAACTCCCGATTAATTTATCCGCCCAAATAGAGCGAGAATCTGGTGTGCACACCGAGCCGCCTGTGTGGCCGGCGCACCGGCGTCGTTAGGCATTTACACCGGCGTCCCGCGGGGCATAATGAGAATCTGGAGCCTCCCCCCTTCGCTTCCTCTCTAATTGTCAGGTATTGTATATTTTTTGGATCGTGATTTAACGTGATGAACGGCCGCTCGCGGATTTGCCTGCGTAACACGCGCTGCTCTCTCCCTCGGCCACCGCCGGCCACTCTATCGCGTTCATCCCACGTTGTATCTACATCTCTGTTCGCGTTTATACGCGCACTCGTCCTCCCTCCTCCCTCGCTTTTTCTCTCTGTCTCCCTCGCGAGCCGGCGGCGCTGACGCGCCGACGTTTATTTAGCCGGCTCGGAACTCGCGCTCCGCGCGCACGCACCGCAGATCCCCCCAGCGGGTCCCGCGCGCGATCATATCGATGATGCTGCCGTCCGGGCGGGAGAGAGAAATGAAAATATTGCCGCACTTTCGACGGACCTGGGTATTGACGTCAAAACGTCAAAACTCTCGTTATTGGATCACCCGCAAGGGACGCAATATAGCGACCGCCCCGGACTCGCGTAACTATTGGGATTCTGCGCTTAAGAGGGTCAAGTCAACATGCAAATCGGAAGAAAAACATGTTTTTCCCGGGTGCTCTGTTTACTTTTGGTAGATTCGAAATTACATTCATGAACTAAGTCGACATTTTCGATCAGGATTGTCGAAGCCTGACGTTAACATTTTTTACGAGTGGGTTGCTTGATATTTTTTTGTATGAAATATCGACTTTTGGCATGTTCCATCGTACTCAAGTCAACAGTGATTTTGAAGGAAAAAAATATCGACGTTTTTTGCCCCAGAATAGCCGAAACCGAAACTCGAACTAACTATCTTCTCCAACTATCGACTTTTAATCCACATACTAATCTACCAATCTACAAACCTTTTTACCTGATTTTGAAGGAAAGAAATATCGACGTTTTTTTCCCCAGAATAGCCGAAACCGAACTTGAACTAACTATCTTCTCCAACTATCGACTTTAAATCCACATACTAACCTACCAATACTACAACGATAAATTCTCACACAAATCTTAATCGTCTACAGCGGTCGAAATCATCATCAACAATCTCAAACGAGACAGCAGATCATCATTGCATCGTGCCACAAAATCCTAAGGCTATCGCCTCGGAGCAATTAGTCAGCACACATCGAAGATTAAGAAATGATCGTCGAACGAGGCCGATGATGCGGGCGCGTGTGCGTCGTCACGCGGGTTCCTACACCATAGGTATGCGCGCGCGATTGCGGGCAGATGCGGGAACGGGGTCATGGACAAGGTGAAGTGAGTGGCGCGGCGAGGTGAGACGGGGGCATCAGTCAAGGGATTAGCGGGATTAGCCCTCGAGGGGGACTTGTTAATTGCTCGGTATAGGCGCGCAGCAGCAGCAGCAGCAGCAGCAGCAGCAGCTACGGCGAGCCCGCTCGTTGCCCTCAAGATGGGGATGAGCGTGGCAGCGCGTTCGCGCCTCTCGCCCTCTCGGCGCTGCCCACTGGGTTTGGGTCTGGCACTCGAGGTGAGCGGCAAGAAGGGGGAGAAATGGCGGGGGGTTGGGGGAGGGGGGGGGGGGGGGCTGGGGGTGGAAACGAGCGAGAGACCCACCGAGAGGACACAAATCACGCCAGAGTTACGGACTTAAGCAGGCGGCTTACTATCCGCACGCATACGCCGCAATACGGCGGAGGTGAGCGGCGCCTATATCATTGCCCGCGCTACCGGATACTCCGATGTAACCCGGGATGACCACTTGCCTCATCCTCGCGCGTCCCTCCCGCAGCCGATAGAACAGTCGGGTGGTGTAACTACTCGCGCGCCGGGAGCTTACGGCGCATCCCAACCGACATACCAATTCCAAATCTCACCGGCGTTGACACTCACCCGGGGAGCACGTGACTCCGTAGCGGGAAAGTGTTGACTGGTTGAGGCAATTTTGGACTTGGATTGTTTAAAGTTTGTTCAACTTGTTGAGATTTATTGGGAGCGTAATCGTGGAATTGATTGGAGATCATTGATGTTGTGGTTGGCTGTTAAATTGAGGATCTGTTGACTGTTAGCCAGTTTGGACGTGGTTGTCAATTTTGACGTAGTAGCCAATTTTGACGTGGTAGTCAATTTTTACGAGGTAGCCAATTTTGATGTAATAGCCAATTTTGACGTGGTAGCCAATTTTGATGTGGTAGCCAGTTTTGACGTGGTAACCAATTTTGACGTGGTAGCCAATTTTGATGTGGTAGCCAGTTTTGACGTGGTAACCAATTTTAACGTGGTAGCTAATTCTGACGTTGTAGTCAATTTTGATGTGGTAACCAATGTTGATGTAGTAACTAATTTTCAAGTTCACGACTCATCCAGGCTGAGTCTGACCGTGAAATTGATTACTGATTACAGAATCTGTGGTCGACCGTTAAATCGACGATTGACTATCGAGTTAGTGGCTCTCACCAGGAACTATTAAATCAGTGGCTGACAATCCAATTGGAGCCGAACAATGAGCCAAATTTGAGGCGGACAATTCATCAGCAACCAGCAGTCAAATTGTCAAGCGATCCTCAACATCTGTCCCGCTTCAGAGAATTGTTAGAGGCCAAGAAAACGCCGGCGACTCTGACGAGATCCTAGAGCGAAGGCAGCTGGGCGTCTCAGAGCTCGGGCGATTCTTCTCGCGAGCAGCAACCCGGGCCTCTCTCTCGCCCAGGGTTATTTATGCCTCATATCGTCCCGAGTGACGGGCGTAAACGTCATCTCCGGAATTTACAATGGGTGAACACCGCGCGCAGTGCATATACGGCCGGGGGCCCCCGAGGACTTCTTCGAAAACGTCTGCATTAGCCGCGTGCGATCCGCTGACGTACACGAGAGTCGTATGGCTGCTCCGGGCGATCCTGCGGTCGCCGAGCGCGGCCGCAAATGCGAGAATCGTTCGCGTGCGGTTGAAAAATCCCTCGCTTTGTTAAAATCCTCCGCGAGGAGGTCGACAAGGTCGCCTCACGAATACTCCACACGCTCCACGGGTCCAATCTCGCCAGATGCGAAATCTGTAAAATGTAGAAACGAAATTAGAAAATAAATGTAAAAATACAAAAAGTACGAACAATAAAATCGTTCCAAACCCGGGGTGAATCGACACGTTCGAGCCCATAAATCCGACTTTCCTGTCTCTCTTCAATCTTTTGTGCGGACATGAGACGCAAGTTCCACGGCGTTCCTTGCGATTTTATTGGTGCACACCCTGAGCCTTCTCCATACATCGTTCCGATCGTCTCCTCGCGACGCCTCAGCCTCGGAAGTTTTAACGCTGCGCCGACGACTCTTTAGGAATCCACTTCAGGCATCAGGACACAGGGAATACGTTTCAGTCGGTATGTGTGCCGTGGATTTTTTTTCTTCTCAGTCCGATGCTCCCTGGAATACTCTCGATTGGTGGCATAAATTATCGGGTACGCTCAACGGTGGCTGTTGCTGCTGCCGCTGCTGCTCGACTTTACAACAGGAACTATAAAAGTCTCGGGACGAGACGAGATACCCGGGCGAAACGGAGAGGGACAGCGAGCGAGAACTCGCGGGATATAACCCCGAGAGATCGGCCGACTGATCTCGAAATTTATAACCCTCGCTCTCGTTCAACTGAAACGATTAGCGATTGCAACAACTGGATATAGATGTTTATATTACGCTGTACGTCTATAGCTGTGCAAAAAAATTGCACATAAAATAAATATAAATTTTTTTCGCACTAGATATTTCAGTTTACGGCGTCAGATGAATCGGAAAATTGTCGATCATTATTGGACTTGAGGCCGAGAATTCGCCTCAATAAAAAAATCATCGAAGCCTATTTCAATTTAAAAAATTTAAACTACAAAATTTATTCACCGAAAAAAAATCACTGATTCCGACGCATACAAACAGCAAAAAAAAATGTCAATTATTTTATTTCAATATTTTCCACGCTTACTACCAAAAATCATTTCCCGGAAAAAATGTCACTTAATCTAGTCCATAAAAATTGCCAAAAACTGATTACAGCTGGATTTCTGTTTGCGACCAGCGAAAATCCGTCGACTAAAACGATCAGCGATTCCAATAACCGGGTCCGAATGTCCGCGCAAAAAAATTATAAAATACATTTTTCTCGCACTGTTCCAGTTGAGCCGCGCGCACCGCCCGGCGTGTCGGACGAGTCAGAAAATTGCCGATCGCCCGGCACTCCAGGTCGGTGCGGCTATGACGCTGTAACTAATATCCATCGGGGGAGCAAAATAAAGTCGAGCAGCGGCATTGGCAATTTGATCGAGTGGAGGACACGAGTAGTCGCCGGGTGGAAAGCCCGGAGCCCGTGAGTAGAGTCGATAATGAAATCGAGTCCGTCGACACACGCGGCGAGGAGCGCGCGATGTATCGTCGACATATGGCTCGCACCAACTCTCCGACTCCTACGTAGTGTGCGCATCATATGTATATATATATATATACATATATATTTACACACATACGAATCAGAGTTTGAGCTGCAAACCCCAGGCTCGAGATATCTCGTTCCCTCCGAGTTACCGAGCAAGCAAGGGAAGATTGTAAATTAATGCCGCACATACCGTCCGCTCCTCGACGTCCAGTCGTTATCTCTCCCGCTTGTTATTTTCCTCCCCTGACCGCCCCGCAATCGGCCAAGTTTACCAATATGACACGTGACTGTCCTTCCAATATTTCATCACGAGGTCTCGACTTGTTTTGTGACTTCCTCGCGCTTTTTTTTTCTCCCCCCTCACCCCGGGAGCTGCGGCGAGGGGCAAGGGGAGGGGGGAGAAAAGCGTTTGGACGTATTATGTCCACCGGGTCCAGAGACAACAGGCGCAACGCGACCCGAGACAGCAACGAGGGTGTCCTTACGCGCTGTGCTATTTATTTCGCGCACGAGATTTCGCTTTTTTTTCGTCGTTCCTCTTGGGCAAAGTTATATCGGCGATGTTCATTTGGAAGTTCGGGAAAGTCGGCACAAGTTGCGGCCTCGCGCGGCCGAGACCGTCGTGTCCATTGGGTTGTGATAAATCCAGCGAGTGCCCCCGGGTTTATCGCAGGGGGAGAGGGGGCGCGAATGTGCCAATATGTGGAGCACGAAGGCGTTGTTGTTGATTGTCAAATTATGGTAATTCTTTGGGACGTGTCTGCGGGTGAGATCGTCTTGTAGTTTGGGGAATCGGTTGGCCACGTTTTTTTATGGTTATTTAATAACGAACGTTGGACTTATTACTGATCTTGTGCTACTATTTCAAGACTCATGAAAAAATCCCAAGTCCCCCTTTTTTCAGACCTTCAATTCGCCTCCGCTACAAATTCTCAGAAACGTCATTTATCACCTGCCAATAATCCCAATAATTCCATTTAAAAAACGCCAGTGCAACATGATATCCCTGTAGGTAATCAAATCCCTCCAAAAGCATCATAATTAGCATAAGTCGATTCAGCTTTCCGAACGATACAGAACCGTGGTGGAAAAAGATGTGATCGGCACAAACGATGGACACACGGCCGAGAACGTCGTGTCCACCGGGTTGTGATAAATCTAGCGAGTGCCGGGTTTATCGCAGGGGAAGAGGGTCGCGAATGTGTCAATATGTGGAGCACGAAAAACCCGCCGGGGGCGCTGTTCTTGATTGTCAAATTATTGTAATTCTTTGGGACACGTTTGCAAGCGAGATCGTCTTGTCCTGTGGGCAGTCGTTTAGCCACGTTCTTTTATCGTTATTTAATAACGAACGTTAGACTCGTTATTGATCTTGTGCTACTATTTCACGTCACATGAAAAAACCTCAAGTTCCCCCTTTTTTCAGACCCTCAATTCGCCTCCTCCACAAATTCTCAGAAACGTCATTTATCACCTCCCAATAATCCCAACAATTCCCTCAAAAAAAAAAAAAAAAAAGTGCCAGTGCAACACAATATCCCTATAATAAAATCCCTCTAAAATCATCATAATTAGCATAAGTCGATTCAGCTTTCTAAACGACACAGAACCGAGGTGGAAAAAAACGTGACCGACTCGCGCCGATACGTTCCATATATATATCCGTTACACATAAACGGCAAAACGTCCAGGAGTGCAACGCGTATTTATCTCTCCCCCCCCCCTTCCCCCAGAACGCGGGGGAGGGGGATTTTCGTGGCCCGCAGTGTCGCAATAATATATCGATTACGGGACTGACGGGCAGCGGCGGCGGGATAAGAGAGAGGAAGGGCTCGGCCGTGTCGTCGACGCCGGACTCCGGAGGCCGCGGGGCCGACTGTACGCAACACACGAGGCGCTCGTAGCGAGTGTCGAACATACCGGGCGGCATATGGTCCACGTCCGCGCGAGCGCTCGTCCCCCTCGCGGCCGCCACGGCTGCTGAGTAGTATTCAAGCGTTGGACACTATGTACCCAACCGGGGCGAAGCCGACCAACACTCCGAATCCAGCGGCAGCGATAACCTCACCCCCCCCCCTCCCCCTCCTCCCCCCATTTCTCCTCTCCGCCCCGCGCTGGCCACTGATAACGGTCGCTGCTGGCTCGTGCTCGGGGCACGCAACCCTCTAAATACCATCGATTTAGCCGGCCGGGGCCATCCAATAAAAAGTCATCGACGCGTCGCATATCCGAGAGACGCGGCGGCCGGCGGCAGCCGCGCGATGGTCAATGCGGTCGGCTAGATCGATTCATCAAAATCCGCCGCGGTAGCGTATAAACATTCATACACAGTGCATATACTCTACGGGAAATTAATCACCGCTTGGGACAATTACGTTTTGCCGCGCGATTTTACTCCCGCGGCTCGTCCGGTCGCTCGTTTTCCCTATCGCAATTCGCGAGCGCGAGATGGTTTTTGGTTCGCGCGCGGCGGAAGTTTTGTTAATGTAGTGACAACATACGCTTTTTGGCAGGGAAAAGTTTTGTTTGGCAAAAAGACTTGGTGGTTTGTCGACGGAATTTTTCGGGGTGAGGACAGAGATTTGTTAGGCGGGGAAAAAAATGTTGTGGATGACGAAAAAAAATTAGTAGCTTAGGGAAAAGTTTTGGTCGCCTGACAACAAAAAATTCCGTAACTTGGGAAAAAGATTTGATGGTCTAATAACAGATTTCGGCAGCCTGGCGAAAAGATTTTCTGTCGCAATAAAAAATTGGTAGCCTGGTAAAAAGATTTGCTGGCCTAGAAAAAAATTTGGTAGCTTAGTAAAATGATTTGCTGGCCTAGAACAAAATTTGGTAGCCTGGTAAAAAGATTTTCTGGCCTAAAAAAAATTTGGTGGGCCAGTAAAAAGATTTGCTGTCCTAAAAAAATTTGGTAGGCCAGTAAAAAGATTTGCTGGCCCAAAAAAAATTGGTAGCCCAGGAAAACGATTTGTCGAGCTGGCAAGACGGGTTTGTTGGCCCAGCAGAAAGATTTTTTAGCAAAAAAAAAAACTTTGGTGGCCCAGCAAAAAGATTCGTCAGCCCGACAAAAAAATGTTACTAGTCCAGCAAAACGATTTGCGCCGTGGTATCAACAACTGCTATTCCCACCCCCATGTAGCGCTCGAACCCCCTCCTCCCGCCACGCAGATAAACACAAAATTTCCGCGGACTCGTCGCGTCGATAAACCGACGACGATATTCCTCCATCCGCGCCAGTTTACAAGGGGTTCCGGCTCTCCCATGGGCATATTGCGGTCGCGGGCGGTTCAAGTGGCGGCGGTGAAATGGAGCGAGGAAAAGCGGGGGCCGCCCGCGCTTCGGGGGCGCGCGGGACGTTAAGGTGAATCCCGCGCGTCCACCTCGGGTCGACCCGAGCCGACCCGCCAGGAAAACCGTCTCCCTCTCTCTCTCCCTCTCGAAAAAAGGACCAAGAGAGAGAGAGAGAGAGAGACGAGAGCTCGCCCGGTTCACGGGGTGGAAAGCGCCAAGTGGCCCGAGCGCCGCGTCCTCGCAGATCCCCGAGCGGGATAAAAACGTGAAACAAAAAGCCGATTACGTAACCGAGGGATGAAATACGAGGCGACGGGGCGGCGGGAGGGGGAGAGAGAGAGAGAGAGAGTGAGAAGAGTGAGGAGGCTTTCGCCGGGCGTCTGTGCGAACGCCCCATCCCCGCGGGTTACAGCGGCACAATAGGGTAATTTTCACGCGAGATTTGGGAGGCGATTTTCCGCGAGAAGGAGAGACGCCTCTCCGTCCAACCGGGCTTTTCCTCTCTGCGCTTCGCCTCTCGCTTTGGCCCATTGGCCGCAGCCTCCTCATCCTCCTCCTCCTCCTCCTCCTCGGTCTCTTCTTGTGGCGCAATATTCCGCGGGTCTCGTGCTCGGGTAACTCGACTGTGGTGATGTTCGCGCTTCTCTCTCTCCCTCTCTCTTTGTATTTCTCTTTCGATTTCTCTTTCTCGTTTCCTCTCAGCTGGCCCGAGTCGCGCCTCGCGGCCTCTATGAGATATACGGCCGGCGGGCCGTTTCAATGTAGCCACGCGTTTGTTATTCCCCGCCACTTTGTTATTCGTAACCCGGTGCGCGCGGCTTCCGTTTCGGGACAAATGGCCCCGCGTCGTGTGTGCCGCGGCCCGCCACCTCCGCCGCGCGCGGGGCTCTTTACCGGCTCTCGCACCCCTCGCAGCACGCAACCCGCGCGTTAACGTATGCTCCATTTTTTTCTCCGGCCACTTCCCGACGCTCCATTTCTTATTTTCTTTATCTGCTTCCCTCGTTTTCCCTCCCGTCGCTGTGACTCATCGCCCTGGGTGGAGGTGGCGAGGCTCAAACCGCCGGATGAGGCTTGTGGAATGTTTGTTAATATCTCGCGGATGATGCATTGGGGAAGGTTTTTTTTTCTTTTACCTTGACAACAGCGAGGGCTGTTACGACGGTGGATTAAACTCGTGGACTTACCTGGAACAGAGAATGAAGGGAGAGCGATTATTAATATGCGTTTTGGACACAATGTTTTGGGAAATTATTGCAGAAAAATAATTAGGTTATGTTTGAAGGCAAAGTTGCATTAATTTGACACTATTTTTCGTTGTATTTAATTTATAAATTTACTAAAAAGTTTTGAAAAATGTTCGTCCCTCACACAAAATTTATCCCAAATCCCACCCAAATTCTACCTACTAAATGCAAGTAAAAGTGTTCCTGATGTCATCAAGCATGCCTGACATTTGAAATTAAATTATACAACAAACTAAATTGTTTCAGCTCGGAGTTGAAAATCCCTGAATCTTTTAGAAACAAGTTGAAGTAAAGTTGAAAGGTACGATTGATTTTGTATTTATTTATTAATAATAACAGCATGGCGTAATTGTAATATAATGTGCGAATTTTTCAACGCCCGCAAAAATATTTAACTTATATATTCTTTCGAAAGTTGTTTGTCTGTTTCTCTGTCCCGGCCCTCTCCCAAAATTAGAAATTTGTATTTATGTTAACCTGCCCATGTTAAAGTTAGACCCCAAAAATCGCAAAAAAACGAAAGGAGTACCCCTTCTAAAAATTTGCGATTTTTGAAGGTCTGACTTTAACATCCTGAAAAAATTCAGAAAACAAGGTACCGCGTTCCGCTTTGCGGCATTCTTTTCCTTATAGAGTTTTCTCTCGAACGCAAAAAGAAAATCCAGGTTTGGTCGATCGAAAAAAAGTAACCTCGATTTTTGCGAAGTGACGAAATTTCGAAAAAAGTGAAAAATCATTTTTTGCATTTTTCTCATCGAGTTTTATGTTTTTCGAGCAAACAACTGTGGTTTTCGGAATCAGCGGGAAATTTCCCATCGGATCAGATCTTCAAACTATACGAAATCGAGAATTTTTTTTTTCGATTTCATAAAGTTTGAAGACCGTATCCGATGGGAAATTTCGTTTGAACGTTAATTTCACGTTAATTTTCTTGAAGATCTAGTTTTCGACCCATTTCGAATTTACATTCGACCCACTACAACCTGCTAGTTCTCAATAAAATGTCACGATGAACGGAGGAACGTGCATTTCCATTTGTTTCACCATTGCTCTCGATTGTTTATTGAAAACGAGGTGTCTATGGAGCTATCAGAAAATGCACACATCATTTCATAATCGCCGCCGGTTATTATTACTAAACCACACCTACAAAACAAACCGTAGTGTACCATTTATTTCTTAAACTAACGAGGGTCTACAACTCTGTCGCTTACGTCATCAAGAGTGCCCGACATTCTAATTAAAATGAAATTACACAACAAATTAAATTGATGCACTTCCAACGTAAAATCGCCATTACAATTTCATCCGTTCTGCACTACCAACCGAGGTTCCCATCTGCGGTTATCACAGCCACCAGGCAATCGCATATAAATAATATTCGAATGTACATTGGGAGGCTGCGGCACGAAGACGGCAGGCAGATCGACTGTGTCGCCGGTGGCCGGAGAGGCGCTGACGGAAATCCCTAGCTATGGGGGCGAAGGACGTGTGGAGAGAGAACGAGAGAGAGAGAGAGAGAGAGGGGGAGAGGAAGAGCGAGGGCGTTGCGCAAGGATAGCGGAGATTTAGGCGTGTAATTGGCTCAGCTGGTGTTGACGCGATCCTATCATCAATACCTCATCAGCCGCCGCCGGGAAACCTGTATCCCTGTCTGGCGGTTCTCCCTCCCGCCCTCTCCCCCCCCCCTCTCCCCATCGGTAGCTCGCTCACTCTCCTCCATATCCCTCCTGTTCTCAGGGGGGCGCATCTCTTCCCGCATGTACACCGGATCGCTCGACCCCTTGGGCCGCGAGTGGCAACCCCGTCGCGGTCCTTCTCGCTCGAACCAACGATTCCTCGCTCGTTCCACCTGACCGCGATAACGTCCCGCGAATACCAAGCAGCCGCGATTCCCACTGACAAATCGAAACGACCTGTCGCCCGAGATTTCCGCGTCTTCGCGTTTGTGTATATTTATAGACGTGAGCATTTTCGCAAGGAAAATTAAACAACGAAAATTCGATGACCTATAAATAATTTTCGATCATCAATGACTTATGTGAATTTTTTTTTTTTTTTTTTTTTTTTTTTTTTTTTTTTTTCGTTACAGTGAACAATTTTTGGGCCTCTTTTCGACATTACGTAAAAAAAATATTCTCACGAGTCGCTGACGAGTTCGAGAAATATACACAAAAATAAAAATATACTGCAAACTGTAGAAGAGATTTGTAATCCTTTGTCCATTTTTTGCCCCGAAAATTGTTCTGTATAAAAAAATATTCTCACGAATCGTTGATGGGATCGAAAAATATATACAAAAACACAAAAATGCATTCCAAACTTTAGAAGAGATTTGCAAACCTTCGCCCAAAATCTCCACGACTTACAGGAAAATAAACCGAACGACGTAAAATCGTATCGCCGGACTTTCTTCCGGATCAGAGGGAGAGAAAGAAATCTGAATTAACATCGGCGACGGCGAGTTTAAGCGGCCTCCGGCGCGAAGTGATACTTTATCCTCTCCGCGCGGCTCATCGCGGGGGCAACTCATTCCCCGAGTGTCTCTCTCTCTCTTTCATGTCGTCGTCACCACTCTGCCGTTTGTCTCCGTGCGAGTCTCTCTGCGGTTGCGCCCGGCGGTGAGAGGTCGAAACCGCAGGGAAATAAGTGCTCGCCCTCCGCCCGGGCGTCTCGCGATGGATGCGCTCGTCGAGCCGGCCGCTCCGGAGTGCCGAAGCTTCGCTCACTTAATCCCGAGACTTATGCCGCTGTTAAGTTGCACAGATTTATACGGCTTAGCGACGAGAAGGACCCGAGGAGCCCGGCAACGAGGCTTCTGGCCCCGAAGACGTGGACGGTGCGCGTCCCGCATCCACCGCAGAGCGGGCGCGACGCGTATTTCGGAGCGACCGTGAACGCCGAAGTTGCAGCCATGCGGGCGTCTCCCGGTCGACCCGCAGTGACCACAGCGATATCGACGCCGGTTTAACGCCAATTAATCGTCAATCGGACGCGTCACTCGGGCTCGAAACCCCCGCGACGATTATTTGCCACCTGCTAAGCAAGTGCGCGACGACAGATGGGAGGGAGAAAAACATCCGTAAGCCCCGGGCGTTACAGCGTTTTTTCCCTTTCTTTTTTTTTGAACCACCACTAACGTTGGGGGGTGAAAGTGGCAATGGGCATTTTTTTTTTCGGGGAGGGAGAAATTGGTTGGATGAGATATAAGCGAGATGATGAAGTTGCATCTATTTCGGGCTGTAGTTTTGCGGTTAGGAATTATTATTTTTTTTATCTTAAATATATTTATTTTATTTATTTACGTTTTGCGTATTATAACTGCGGCTGCCAATTATGGTAATGGGAGAAATATTATCATTATTATTATTATTTTTTTTTTTTTTTTTTTTTTTTTTTTTTTTTTTTTTTTTTTTTATCGTGGCAAAATGTAGGGCAAATCTTTTATAGACTGTAAACGCTTTCGCTACGCCCGGTGTTAGGGATTGCCCCTTAACGCCAGGAGGAGCGTCCACGTTCATGTGTCGGACTCTCTTCTCGCGGAAACCGTTCGGAAACGGTTTCCGCGAGAAGCATACCGACTAAACCCCCCTCCCCCAGACAAAAACGGGACCGCTTTCGTCCAGTTGGGAGGAACCACTTCTGTCCGCGTTATCCTCCGCGTCTCCCCCTCAGCCAGGAACTACGTTAGTATTACTTCTAGCTAAGGGGGCCTGTCCGTGTGTCGTTCTGTAAGTCCGTTGTGGTTCTTGTCTCTGTGTCACGTCAGGTCTGTCATTTTAGGCAGCCGTCCGCGTTCTTCCGTCTCAGTATCGTCTCTATGTATGTGGTGACTAGATACCACCAGTCTGTGCCGTGAAGCATCGCCTCCACGATGTTATCGGGAGTGATGGCTCCAACGATCGTCTCTAGTCCTTGTCGCAGATCCGTCCATTGGTCACACACGAAGAACGTGTGTTCAGCGTCGTCTCGTTCGTGTCCGCAGTATGTGCAGTCATCATTATTATTATTATTATTATTATTATTATTATTATTATTATTACTATTCTTACTATCGAGGTCGAAAAATGGATGAAACGTACGACAACAAATTCGCCCTCACGATCGATAAATGATCAGTCGGCCCAACCGAATTATATTTTTTTTTTTTTTCTTTTTTTTTTTTCGTGAGTTTTTCCCACTTACAAACCGCACTGACGTTTATCCCTTCTGGCGTGTTTCCGCGCGCCGAAAACTCATTTTCATAAATGCCAACGGCTTGAGCTCCGCCCGCCATCATCATTTCCAACCGAACGTCTCCCCCCCTCTGCGATTTAGATTTAGATCCTTCGGGGAAATATTCCAACCCAATATATATCCTCGCCCATATAACCCACATACAAATTCCCATATTTCCGTGTCCCTGTGTCTTTCATCCCCGTTGCTTTATTTTTTTCTTTTTCTTCAAACAAAACTCATTTCGAAGGCGAGTCTCGTGCGGTGGGGGATTTGAGGCTGACCGGTGGGGGGGGCCGACCGCTCGCCAAGGTCCGAGCTCTCTGCTCTCCACTCGGAAACCACGGCGGACAAATCCTCGGTTTTTCCGTCCCTCCTCCTCCTCCTGCGCCTCACTTTTTCGCCTCTCCATAACGCAACCCGGACTCTGCCCCGTTGTGCTCGCGGTCGGACACCGAGCGTTCGCACCACGTTCACGATAAACTAAAGTCTCATCATCCGCGGGGATTTAGCCCGATAACGCGGCCCATCAGCAGCCGCTCTCGGACCCCGCGAGACACCCGTAAACCGTCCGGCGGTCGCTGCGGGCGGAGAGGAGAGAGAAAACCGTCCGTCCAGCTGGGGGTCGAGGAGGGGGGGGGAGGGGGAAGGGGGAGACCCAGCATCAGGGGTGGATCACGAGGATGCGGACGAGGCGACGACAAGAGGGGCGGGTGGAGAGGGAGGGACAAGGGGGAAGGGGGGAGGGGGAGATCCTTCTATCGTGGTGGTTTTAGGGCTCCGACTGCGTCGTCCACGCGGGACGACCAGGCGAAAATGGGAACGTGACCGCCGCGCGCGAGCGGATCACACCGAGCGCCTTTTAATTTAGACAAATCGTTCCGATTAGCATAACGGGATAAATTATACCCGGGACCCGGCGGCTGGTGCGCTCGCTCTTTCTCTCTCTCTCTCTCTCTCACTCTCGGGTTGCGTGTGACGGGGGATGACAAGCCCCCCCCCCCCCCCCCCCCCAACCACCCAGCCGGGTTTCACCCCCCGAGGATCCTGCACTCTTGGACCACGCTTGGACTATGTAGGCGGACTACGCAGAGTCCGCAACGTCACCGCAACCGACGCGATAATCTCGGCTGTCGAGTGTGGACGACACCGCGGGAGACGGTGGAAGAGGAAGAGTCAGGCTTTTGTCGTGCGTGGAGAGCAGGCGTAGTTGGCCGGTTGCAGTTGGAGAATAAAATTGGGGTTGCACTGATTTTTGTGGTTTTTTTTTTGGGCATAGGTAAAATGAGATGGAATTTATGACGCTTGTTGGGGGGGAGGGGGGATTTTTTTAATGATTTCTCGGGCAAAGTGGAGTTTTTTTATAAGTAAAAAAATTGGGCTGAGATTTTTTTTATATGTAAAAAAATTGGGCTGAGGTTTTTTTATACGTACAAAAATGGGACTGAGATTTTTTTGATAGGTAAACAAAATTGGACTGAGATTTGTATTTTTTTAATTTTCTTTTCGTTTAAATTTTTTTTTATAGACATGATAGTGGAATTGATACTGGATTTCCGGAAACGGAGTGAAAACAACCTGAGAAACAGGAGCGTCTTTTGCCGCCGTTCAAGTCTCCGACGTCTCGCTCGCTAAGACTCGCTGACCAGGCAACAGACGAGACACGAGACACGAGTCGCGGTATCGCGAACAAACTCGTAAAATTGCACTTTTATTCAGTGCTCATGATGTGTCACACGTTCCTGATCCGCTTCTCAACCAGAAAGACGAAATAATAATAATAACAATAATTATCGAAAAGACTAAAAAAAAAAGAAGAAAATACTCGACTTCAGACCCGGACTCTTAATTGAACGCGCAAGCTGCTCCCGTGTTATGACGCCGCACGCCGATTGGAGGAGGCTCGAAAACTTTATTATTTAGCGCATCAGTTCTTCGTCGTCGTCGTCGTCGTCGTCGTCATCATCCACCTCAGCCGCGATTCGGCCCAAGAAAAAAGCCATACAGCTCGAAACGAGAATCACCACAGGCCGGCAGTACATATAAAACCGAGCGAGGTCCTCGCGTCGATCGTCTCGCAGAAAAGAAACCGCCGCGCAAAATCTTCGGGTGGAAAGGTGATCCAGAGACTCGGCGGCAGCTCGGCTCTCGCGCAGCTCTCACCGTCATCGCGCCCGTTTCGCGAGCTTGACCGTCGCGCGCGCCTCGCTCGCCCCCTCGACGATATTCCCTCGGGAGTGGGAATCTCGCGGGCTCGCCGCGCCGCGAACGACGTGGCCTTGCGCGTTTTACGGCCTTTTGACGGACCACATCTCACGCCGCCGGACGACAACCGCGCGCCGTCGCTCGTACCGCGCAACAAAGTTGCGAATTTGCATGCCCACGCCGCGCGCGCGGAGACTCCGGGCGGCGATACGACGACCCGCTTGATCGCCTCTCCCCGGCCGGATTATACCGGGTGTCTCGACTGCGCTGTATACATGAGGATTATTGTTAGTCATCGAGGGAATTCGTTCGAGAAGCGCCTCGAGATTACCCCGAGTGCGCGGACGCCATCTGACTCGTAACCAAGATATCTGGATATAGGAAATAATGCCTGGGTCATTGCATATCGGTTTGTTTTTTTTTTTTGTTGAAAAAGAAAACGTTTTTCGCCGGGTCTTTTAGAATTTTCTATTTTGTATATCAAACAACGAATAACCAAGATATTTGGGAGATAATTATTGGATTGTTACGCCCCAGCCCGAGTAGAAAATCTGCAGCGTTACATCAGGCTCGAGTCAAGCCCTGATCAGGCCCTGACAAGGCTAATAGGGCCCTGATCAGGGCCTGAACACGACCTGATCGGGGCCGGATGTAACGCTACAGAATTTCTACTCGGGAGGCTGTCTTTCCTCGTTGAAAAAAAAAACCTTTCGCCGGGTCTTTTTAAATTTTCTATTTTGTATCAGCCGCAATGAATAACCAGGATATCTAGGAAATCATTATTGGGTCGTTATGCCCCAGACTGTCTTTTTTATTTAACAAAAAACCTTTCGCCGGGTCTTTTAGAATTTTCAATTTTGTAGTAGACAATGAATAACCAAGATATCTAGGAAATAACTATTGGGTCATTACGTTCCGGGCTGTCTTACTTTGTTGAATAAAATCCTTTCGACGCGTCTTTTAGAATGTTCAATTTTGTATCAACCGCAACGAATAACCAAGATATCTAGGAAATAACTATTGGGTCATTACGCCCCGGGTTATCTTTCTTTCTTGACAAAAAAAAATAAATAAAAAAACCTTCCGGCGATTGTCTTAGAATTTTCAATTTTGTATCAGCCGCAACGAACAACCAAGATATCTAGGTAATAATTATTGGGTCGTTACGCCCCGGGCCGTCTTACTTTGTTGAATAAAATCCTTTCGACGCGTCTTTTAGAATGTTCAATTTTGTATCAACCGCAACGAATAACCAAGATATCTAGGAAATAACTATTGGGTCATTACGCCCCGGGTTATCTTTCTTTCTTGACAAAAAAAAATAAATAAAAAAACCTTCCGGCGATTGTCTTAGAATTTTCAATTTTGTATCAGCCGCAACGAACAACCAAGATATCTAGGTAATAATTATTGGGTCATTACGCCCCGGATTATCTTCCTTTCTTGAAAAAAAAAAAAAAAAAAACCTTTTGACGATTGTCTTAGAATTTTCAATTTGATATCAGCCGCAACGAACAACCAAGATATCTAGGTAATAATTATTGGGTCGTTACGCCCCGGGCTGTCTTACTTTGTTGAATAAAATCCTTTCGACGCGTCTCTTAGAATGTTCAATTTTGTATCATCCGCAACGAATAACCAAGATATCTAGGAAATAATTATTGGGTCATTACGCCCCGGGCTGTTATTTTCTGCAGTCCAACATTTGACCATCGCGACTGCCCTTTGGCATTTTCCATGCGGACGCCCACGACATAAATGTCGAAGGAGTTTTTAAATTAATCTTGGAATATGGTGAAGCGTTATGTACGCACTGGCAGAGTCGCCAAGAACTGTGAGAAGAAACCTCTCGTCGGGTCTTTCAGAATTTTCAATTTCGCACGAGCTAAGAAATAACCAAGATATCCGGAGAATAACGGCTGAGTCATTGCGCCCCGGGCTGCGGTTACCCCGACGAACGGTTGAAGTCTCCGATACGGACGCCCACGATATCTGTCGAAAGGGGTTTTAAAATTAATCTTGGAATATGCGGTGAAGCGTTATGTACGCACTGGTGAAGTCGGAACGAAGGACTGCGAAGAAACCTGTCCTTCGCGGGAAACTTCTCGCGGCTCTTTCAGAAATCTGGTGTTTGTTTTGTATTTTTTTTTCTCCGCTTTTATAGGTATCGACGATTAAACTTTTAAACCTGTCCGTAGGCGGATCAATCTCGGGATCGGGTCGTTGATTTAATTTTATGTCCAATCATTTTTTGTTGTCGTTTGAGTAACGTGTGATTTACACGTCGCGAGGCAATTTGCGATTTTCAATGCAACTTGGATGGCGATTTGACCTGTGACTCCAAACAGATTGAAGTTGGATCGGTCAGATGGAAGAAGATAGAAAGTTGCTTGCAGTGTAAAATAATAAGTAATGAAAAGATTAGGAAAGCGTTTGAAGCGGAGAAAAATAAGAAAATATTATTTCTTATATCGTAAATTTCGCAAAAAAATGAAAGACTTAAATTAGAGAAAAATAATTAAGAAAAAGTGAACTCGCTCCAAGTGGCTTAGCAACGAGCCGCAGCTTCGATCCCTCCACCAAAGCGACAAGGGCGACTCTAACCGAGATTTCGCGGCTCTTGCGAGCCGCCGCGGATTTTAACGACGAGAGATTCCGCCTCGCCCAATTAAAGTGCAATTAATTCGCAGACTAGTTTGTAGCGGATATCGGGTGTAAAATTTATTTATAGACTGAAAATTCTTCGCCCTCGGCCGCTTTGTATTATGTACGAACTGCGGCCGAGTCCGCGAACGACCGAGGAGCTCTCGCGAGTCGCGTAGGAACTGCGGGAACCACGCGAGAAAACCTGTCCCTCGATCGAAAAGTCCTCGCGTCTTCGAATCCTCGACTATTCTCATTCCAACCGTTTCCTTCCTTTTACCGCAAATCCCGACTCTCAACTGCGGCTCGAAGTACTGTTTAAGTCGAATGGTATTGGTATTGGTTTTCGGAGAGTCGATCTCCGCGCTTATCTCGCTCCCCGCGGTGAGAATCTTCCATATCACCGTGACGTTAATTGCGGCGCGATCGATTCCGCGTATCTCCTCGTGTTGCGAGCCCAACGCGAGCCTCACCTCGCGTCGTTCTGACTCGCCCTCGTCTTCTCGCCGGAGTCGGAACCGCGTAAAAATCGAATCACAAACGGTCCACGTCGTGTATCGACACTCGTCGCGGGCGTCGGTCACGCGAACCCCACCGACCCGATCGCGCTGAGTGTTTCTCACGCGTTTTATCGCCCGTTGGGTCGTGGCTCGAGGATGCAGCCTGGACAGGTTGAGAGTCATATTTTTTATAGGGAGAAAGCGGAAAAAGTGCTGCGATTCTTTTAGGGCTTCAATAATTTAAAATAAGAAATATTTCATTTTATGCGGGAGAAATTTTTTAGTAAAAATAACGTTCCTGGTGTAAAGAAATTATGGGTTATAAAAAATTGTAGGCGGGACTCGAATTTTGAAAAATTAGGAGAATGTAAAAAATCAGTTTCATAAAAATTGTAATTCGAATTTTTCTACCGCGGTTAAACAGTATAAAATTGAATTTCGGTTTATTTTTATCACGGTTAAACTGCAATAAAACTGAAATTCGATTTTTTCTACCTCGGTGAAACTGTCATAAAGTGCAACTCGATTTTTTCTACCACGGTGAAACTGTCAAAAAGTGCAACTCGATTTTTTCTACCACGGTGAAACTGTCAAAAAGTGCAACTCGATTTTTTCTACCACGGTTAAACTGTCAAAAATTGCAATTGAAATTCTCGTCTTTTAATCGTCGCAGAAGCGACGGGAAAATTTCGCATCGCGAAACGACCGCCATCACTTTGTCTCCCCCACCCGCGTCACCTGAACGCAAGACGCCCAAGACTCGCAACAAATTTCGCTGCGCAGAATTCCCATCCGGAGCGCGGCGAGTCGCCTCGGGGCGGGTAAAACGCGTCGCGTACCCAAAAAGTTTTTACGATGCCAACAAAGTCGAATCGGACTCGTTGCGCCCGCGGTGCCCGCGCGCGGCAGTTGTAAAAAATCGCCCGTTCCCTCCCCGCGGTTCCCCGATCTTTCACTTATATTTATCATATTCCCCGCGAGTTTTAGAGCGTCTGAAAAAAAATCGCGAGGCGGTTCCGAGTTACACGTGGGACGCGCGCAGCGAGTTGCGTTCCCTCCTCCTCCTCCTCCTCCTCCTCGTGTCTCTCCGCGACTCGGTTAAATCTCCCACTTAATCGCCGTGTCAAACCAGTGTTGTAAAATCGTAACGGCGATCTCTCCGCAACGCGGGATATAATATCGAGGCGAGTCAACCCGCGGCGGAAAAAAATCCCGCCGTTCGACGCCGAACTCGCGGAAATTTCCGACACGTCGCGGAAATTTCTCGGCGTACCGAAGTCTTCATAAAAATGAACAGTACTTTTCGTAATTTTTTTTGTTGATCGTCAGCTGTGTCATCTCAGCTGGTTCCCATTTCCATCTATTCCCATTCCATTTCGTTCAATTCCAGTTTTTTTTTCCCAGAGAAAAATAATCAGGAAATTATGACAAAGCTTTTTCTGTATTAACAAATTTGTTGTCGCCGCAGCAAAATGTTTAGTTACCACAGCAAATTTTTAGCTGCCGTAGCAAATCTTTTCTTGATACTATGTTAATATTTATGACGTTGAAGTTTGCATCGTTGCAATGCAACGAAGTTAAGAAGAAAATATGAATTTCATAAAAATTAAAATAATTACGCCCATTGGGGGGTGAAACATTTTTGGTCTGTCATGCTCTTAGTTGTTATAATAACTTTTTACTGCCGATATAATAATTTGGGTTCATTAATATTTTTTTGGTTTTAATTTCGTTGCATTGCAACGATGCAAACTTCAACGTCGTTGATATTTTTCTCTGTATAACTGAAATTGAATGAAACGGAATGGAATAGATGAAACTCCGCGAACTCGCTGTTATACTCATCGCGGAAATTTCTCGGCGCATCGAAGTCGAAGCCGACGAGGTGGAAAAAAATCAGTCGCATCGCGGGGCCGCGATTTACGTTGCCGGCGCGTAGGCGGCGCGCGTATCGAGCTGGAGAGTCGAGTCCGCGGCTATTTCCGCCTCCGTACGACGCGGGCCGCATATTTCTCCGCGTCCAGCGTCACCGTCGCCGCCCGAAAAGAATGGATTTACAAAACGCAGTCGTAAAGGTGTAAAGTTGTATCTTCCGTCAAGTCCATTAACCATCGGGGCAGTTCGAGATGCGGCAGATATATCGAGGCGGCGCAGCAGCAGCAGCAGCCTTCGACTCTGCCTGCGACTGCGGCTTCTGCTGCAGGCGCGGCGCAGCAGCCGAGCGGACGGAAGTGGACGACGAGGATGTCGGCGATGTCGGAGCGCGTGTTCTGGCCGCGCGCGGAGAAGAATAAGCGCTGCGACTTGTATATACGAACGACGTGCGCGCCCCTCGCGAGCTCCTTCGCCATTAACCGCGTCGGTCTTGCCGCGGCCGCTCGTAAGTTTCATCGATCGTTAAATCCCGCACTTAATCGTCGTGTCCGAGCGCCGCCGCGTTGTAAACTTGTACCTGAACCCCATCCCCCCCTCCCTCCCCGCCACTCTTCGCCCCCCCGTCCTCCATGCCCACCGGTCACTCCTCCTCGCCTCCCCCTCATCGCGATTCCTACAAATTTTTCGGTCAAAGCTCGTGTCGGACACACCGCGAGACCCCCCCTTTGCCCCGGAGGGCGCGCGTGTGGCCCCGGCGACGAATATGTCGTGCGACGAGAATGTAGCGACGAAAAAAAAAAAAAACAAAAAAAATGTTTGAGGCTTCATTTCCCGCGGGGTAAATTGTGAATTAACGTTTTGCAGCTCGTAGTCGTTCGACGTTTGAATTTAAAAAATATGTTTTTGACAATGACCGTTAGGTTTGTGGTAATTGGGCAAGATAATTTATAATGCAAATGATTTATTTGCGGTGACCGAACAGTTCGTCACGCAGACGACGCAGGACATGTGAGATCGAACCTAATAGATGTCTGACGTCCACCATAAGGACGAGGTACAGAGAGATATGTAGCTACCATGAACAACGATTTGATTTATCTTTATTTACAGTGACATTAAAATTTAAGGTGGATGGCCCTGTTTGTGACGCTGCCTTAGTTTGTGACCCCGGTAGTTATTTTTTACTGTCATAAATGTAATTTACGTCGAATTTCTGTTTATTGCCAAATTAAATAGATTTAAAAAAAAAAATTTGAGCAACAGACAAATTTTGTTATGAATTATTTTGTAATACATCGTCAGAAACCCGGTACACGCGGGGCTCAGGATCTACGGCATGAGTGTCAGAAACCCGGGTGGACAATGGGGTGGACAATAAATATTTGAACAATGTTTTTATTAATATTCTAAACATTTTGCCTTTGCAGAATAGTCGAATTTGTTTCAGAAGGCTTTAATGCACGAATCGAAACACTTTTTTTTCTGTTTAACAATATCACGCATCTGTAAATAACAGAAAATCGACATCGCTGGTCTAAAGGTGTCACAAACTGGGCCGTTCACCTTAATTTAAATCAAAATGTTATAAAAAGAAACGAAAAATTTTGCTGAGCATCCTCGTTTGAAAAATGATAAAGTTCCCACGTTTCCACGGTAAAAATGTTTCCGTATTAATGCTTTCCACGTTAAAATAATTCCAAAATCTTCTTAGTTTCGACAGTTGCGGAAAAAAAATCGCCGAGGCTCGCGTGACGCGAGCGCGGAGGCGACGTAATGACGGATCCCTCGGCAGGCTTTATGGATATCGCGGTGCGCGCCGGGCGGGGTGCAAAGCAGCAGCGAGAGCGACGTACAGATCACCGCGAGCGCTTCTTCCGCCGCTCTCAAGCGAGTTCACCCCGCGCGCGGGTTTTCCGCCCTCGGCGACCCTCCGCCGGCGCGGATATTCAAATGTCAGCCGGGATCAGCCGCTTGACACATTTTAGCGTCTCAAAATATTATTTGCACCGAGGGGCAAAGGGTGAGGGAGACGAGATCCGTGGCACCCTCGTCGCGTCTGGACCGACGAGTCTCGCGCGCCCCGCAGCTTTTTCCTCTCCCTGTGTGCGCGCCGCGTGTCTGTATAGCCGATGTCGTGTCGGCCACCGAGAGAAGAAAATACACAAAGCTTTTTTTTTCGCCGACGCAAAGGGTCTGACTCTGTTTACCTCGAGAGCGAAAAAGAGAAGAAGGGAGAAAAAAAATGAGAAGCAAAAGAAAAAAAAAAGAAAAAAAAAGATGCGGGGTGGCTGGTGGCGCGAGGTCGCTTATGCAGATCTTTTTATTCGGGCCGAGGCTTAACGATTCAATAACCGATCGGATCTCAGTAGCGCCGAGTGTCGGATTCAGAGGGCCGACAGCCAACACACTCGCGATGCGTCCTGTACTTTGCATGGAAAGTGTCTTCGACGCGTATTATTGTCGGCTCAGCGGCAGCAACAGCGGCGGCGAATGAAGCGAGGAGAAGAGAAGCGACAACGAGTCTCGAGGAAAATAGTGAGGAAATATCGAGCCGCCTTTGCTTCCCGGCGACCGATAAAGCCCCCCGCGCGCGTTCATCTCGCGCGCGGCGACGACACAATCTGCATTTCTCCTCCTTTCCTTTTGTTCGACGGCCACCGGAGAGCGAGAATATTGTATATATTTTTCTTTCACTTTTCTTTTTATTTTCTGTTTTTCTTTTGTTGCGCTGGAGTTGAGGGGGAGGGGGGAACGAGCGATATGAAAAAGAGAATATCGCGGGAAACTGAATGCGAATGCATATAGAAAGAAAATCTGGTTGACGAAATTAGACCCTGCTTATCGTTCGCTATTAAGCAAAGATATTTACCAGGCCAGACTGTTTATAACAGTCTTAACAGGCAGTCTTCAACAGACAGGCCAAATGTTTTTAAAAATTAGATTTGAATATATTTCCATTCAATAAATGTAATCTCGAATACAAGCAATACATTTATTCAAAGCCAATGAATATGTTTCAATAAAATACGTATTTTGTTTAAATATAGAAAATATGTATTTCAGCCAAGTGAACTTTTCTTCGTATTCAGAAAATGTATATTTGAGTCGAATACAATTTTTCGTCATTCTTAGCAAACAAGTATTTATGTCGAGTAGAATACTTTTTCTTCTTAGAAAATACATATTCTTAATTTGTATTATTCAATTGTTTTTTATTGTTGGCAAAAACACATTTTAGCTGAACAGAATTTTTATTCTGAAATTCTCGTTTATTTTTAGCTAAATGAAAATTTTCATTTGACTTATTTACTTAAAAATCAGCGATATCAGAGACGCTGCGGACGGGTCGGCGATAAAAATCGTGTGTTCTTTTCTATTTACATCAGGGCAGCTCGTCGGCTCGCTTGCCAGAAGCGACCATCGCGCCGGCCATCTATCGGTAGAGTTTTTTTAAATAATTACATAACTCCATTTGAAACAAATGCACGATGCAATTAAATCAAGCAAATATACATTCTACTGAACGACAATTCTAGTTAGTTTCAATACAACCAATGAAATATATTTATTTTGTCAATTAAAATAATTTTTCTTTCGGGAGAACAAATAAAATTGTAGTGGCAACAGATAAAAAAAATGTCATCGGTAATTATTCCATTAAGGTGGATTAAAAAAAATTTGTATATGTGCGAAGCAAATAAATTCTGTAACGGAATGACGTACGTATATATTTCGTAGACAGCAGGTTTTAATTAACTTGATCTTTTTTCTGGGTGTGAAATATATCCCGTTCCGGGTTAACCCCGATTGAATTCATGAACCGACAACGCTGGTCCGGGAGACGCGGACTACTCACTTCCGGATGGTTGCACCTGACGCGTCTCGTTGGAGACATTTGACAGGCCGTGATTTTTCCAATTTTTTTTTTTTTTTAAGTACGTGATCGGGCGACGAGAACTCACGTGGGATTGTGGGAAACAAAGCGGGAATCCGTCTGGACTTCGTTCCGGCGCTCGGCGCTCGTGTCACGAGCAACCGGAACGTCCGCCAGCGGCCACGTCATTTCGCGGATTTTTGTATATTTTGGTTGCACACGGCAAAGGCCGAGAGTCTCGATTACTCGAGCCCCTCGGAAAATAAAAGTACTCGAGGTCCGGGTGGTGTATGTATTGCTAGCTCGCCGAGTGTATCGGGACCCTCGCGAGGACGGTTTACGGCAGGTAATCGCGGGTCTGGGAAACGGGAGGGTGAAATGTTACGCGACAGTCCGCGAATTTCCAGAGACTCGAATTTACCTGACAGCTTGTCGCAGTTTTTTTTTAACTTGTGGGGTGAAGACTAAATTTCGTTGGAAATTTAAATGTGAGTCACTTTTGTGCACAAACTGGTGCATTAATTTTTGTATTTGACTGAGGCAACAAATAGTGTCAATGTAAATTTAGAAGTCTTTCCTCTTTTTTATAAAAAAAAGTTTACGTCTACCTACGGAGGGTGTAAAAGTGTGAGGCCGAGTTCCAAGACACCAAAGAGAGACGCGTCGGGGGCTACGATCGAGCGTTCGCTCGACGAGGCGTGAGAAGACTTTTAAAGAAGTTGGATGGCCCGAAGTTGGCTGGCGCTCGCGGCGGCAGCAGGTGAATCGCTCGCTCGCGCGTGCGTTTCGAATGGGTCTCGGTCGTCGCCGGCGTCGTCGCTACGCCCCGGCCAAATTAAATGATTATGGGTAAACGATATCAAAGGGGAAGATGCCCCCGGTCGCTCCGACACGGTCGACGCTCGGGGAACCGTCGGGTATTTCAATTCTTCAGCCTGACGGCTTCGCGAGATTGCGTATTTTTAAGCCTCGCTCGGGCGGACGACGCGCCCGGCCGGATCCTCGCCGCGCGCGCTCACTCTCGAGTTCCTCGCGAGAACGAACCCGCGGGCGCTTCCGTTTCGTTTAACGTCGAGACGATTCCGCGCGAGAGCCGAGCGCGCTATGTGTGCTTCGTCGTGCACGTCACCGCGACTCTTCCGAACGCTTCCTTCATCCCCCGCCCCCTCCCGAGACTTATCCCACACGTTCACCACGTATTGCATCATTCTTGGAGAAAAAGAAGAAGGAATTGCCGCAGTAAAGTGTCAGTCTCAAACTCTACTCAGCAAAAAACGTGCACATTTTTTTTGTAAAAAAAAAAGAAATCATTTGCTTCGTTAGGTAGGGTTAGGTTAGGTCAGGTTAAGTAAGATTAATTTAGATGGGGCTTCGTTAGATAGGGTTAGGTTAAGTAGGATTAATTTACACAGGATTAAGCTAGATAAGGTTACGTTAAGTAGGATTACTTCGAAAGGAGGATAAGTTAGGTAGGGTTAGGTTAAGTAGGGTTAAGTTAGATAGGGTTAGGTTAAGTAGGGTTAAGATAGATAGGCTTAAGTTAACTACGGTTAAGTTAGATAGGGTTAGGTTGAAGTTGGGTTAAGTTAGATAGGGTTAGGGTGAAGTTGGGTTAAGTTAGATAGGGTTAGGGTGAAGTTGAGTTAAGTTAGGTACGGTTAGGCTGATATCCCTATTATGGAATATGTCCCTATTAATTTGTAATAAAACAAATATTGCTTGCTCTCAAAACAATTGATTTGTGAACTCGAATCAATTGTTTTGATTATTATTAATAAAATAATAATAACACTTCTGATCTAATATTTACAACCTCGAGTAAATTGAAGTACTTTTTTTTATTAAACTAGGCTGTCCAGGTAATAATGTGGACGAATTTTTTTCCCTTTCCCTATTGCAGGAAATTCGCTCTCGCACACATTTGCACCGCTGCGCACACATTGTGCTCGCCATTCCCGGCTGCCCGACGCTCGGGAGGGAGACAATTAGCGGAATAGCTCTGGCTAAAGGCGATCAATTGGATAACCGCGTTACGTTAGCTCGTTTTTGCGACTCTCCGGGACACCCGTAGCTCTTGTTCCCTGTTTCTCTCCCCGCGATGCCCCCCGACAATCGTGTCGCCGGCGCTCGAGCAATAAGGTCAACAGGAAGAAATACAAGAAAATCGAATAACTTTGTCGCGCAGCTGCTTGTTTATCGGTTACACGAACCCGGCAAAAATACACTCGAGTGCCTTGCGGCCAAAGAGCGCGCCGTTCGCGGTCGAGCGAGAGGCGGAGCTCGCGCGTTAATCACCGCGTTAGTCAAGATCTAACCGGAGCCCGAATCGCGCGTCCCCCGACTGCGTTTTTGCCTCGTCATTCATAACTCCTGTTTTTCCCGCGCGTCGCGCGCGCGCTCGACCGACTCGAAGGAAAACGCCAGCCGGCGCTTTCCCGGATTTTCGCGATTCACCCTCGCGTCTCTCACGACCAAGCGAGTCTGATTTCCCAAATAAATTGACAGCTCGGACTTGCGATCACGAAAACTGGATTGTTTTTGTATTTTTCGAGGAACAAATTCAAATTAATCAGGGCTTTTTTTAAATCAAAATTTAATTCAATTTAAAATCAAAATTTCATGCAACTTTAAACCAAAATTTTATTCAATTTTAAACCAAAATTTCATTCAATTTTAAATCAAAATTTCATTCAATTTTAAACCAAAATTTCATTCAATTTAAAATCAAAATTTCATTCAATTTTAAACCAAAATTTCATTCAATTTTAAACCAAAATTTCATTCAATTTAAAATCAAAATTTCATTCAATTTTAAACCAAAATTTCAATATCGATAAAAAAAAAGTTCGATAAAAATGTCAGTCCCTTCTTCTCTGATCATTGAAAATTCTATTGAAGAAAATTGTGAAGATGACGAGAAAGCTCAGAACGTGCAGCTGTGGATGGAAAACGTGTGTTTTGGGATGAGTTGAGAATGCAGCTTAAGGCCGAGAAGCTGATTCCGGTCTCGCGCGACACCCTTCGGCCCTCCAGAGTGATTTAAGCCTTCGCCTTAACGCACCAAGTTGCCGGCGCGTGCACAGATGCGACAAATCGACGCAAGTTCCGCGCGGGAGATCGTGAGCGAACAGCTCGGGCTTATATACGCCAAACTCCCGTCACACTCGAGCCCTCCTTCCGCCTCTCCCGTGTCTCGTTCCTCATCAAGCTGCAACTTTGGTTTAACCATCGGCAGTTAGGGCCCTCCGCGTTGGATTCGCCATAATTTCGCGGCGCCGGATTCACCGGGGAACCCTGGGCGTAATTCGGAAATCGTTTTCGAGGGACCGCGACGCAGACTCACCGCACAATTTCCTCTAAATGTGCAAAATAAATATTTATTATCATTAAATTTAAGTCGAGCTCAATGAAATTTTGCAATTAGCCACCAAATGATTTGACATCTCACTTTGAAAAGTCGAGTCTTATTTTACTTAAGTTAAATTGATTAAATTTGCTTCGGTAATGGCAAAAAAATATTTAATACGGCATATAAGATTTTACAGTTAGTTACCAAATGATTCGACATTTCCCTTGCAACTGTCGAATCTTATTTGACTCAATTTAATTTCATCAAATTTATTTAGCCAATGATAAATAAATATTTCGTCCTATCCCACGCCAAATTTGTCAACAATTAATTAAATTCTTTTCCCAGTCCAGAATAGCGCAATTCGAAAATCTTTTTTCCCCGACTATTCGCTCAGCTCCTGAGCTCCAAATAAGCAGCTGGTCAACAGTATTAATAATGACCCTCGGTGCACCGCGACCCCAAAAATCCTTCGCATCCCTCCGGAGACTCCGGATCCTCGAAAACCGCAGGACTACTCAGCCCCTCCAGCGCTTCCGGTCGAGAAGCCTCTCGTTCCCGCATTTCCCGGAGAATAATCCGCGGCTCGTAATTCCCGAGGCCGCGAAAACGCGCCTGATGGAAAGATCAATGAATTTATTCGATCGACTGGCGATAATAAAATGGAATGGCGCGAGGCGACGGCTTGAAAACGTCCCGCGCGGCACGTCGGGCGGACGCGGTACGTGCGGGTTTCGCGAGGTTCGTCGGTGGAGCTGCAAAACTCGCGTAGCGCGCGGAGGCGGCTAATGTCGGATGAAAAGGGGTTCGCCCGGCGGGCGAAAGCTCGAACCGCGCGCGGGCGAGAGAAAGAGACACCCGGGGGCGGCAGCGAGGAACGTGGCGCGGGCAGCGCGAGCGTTTGACGAGAAGGGAGGCGAGAGCCAGGAGGACGTGAGAGAGCGAAAGCCGCGGAGAGAGCGGAGAGCGCGCAGCGCCATACGGACGAGCCATTTAAACTTCTCATCCCCGGAAACCGCGCGCCTGTCCGCATTCTGACTTATACTCGGGCATCGTTCACCCCGACGGCGGCGAGCAGCCCTGCCTGTGCGGCTACACCCGGCGAGCTATATATATATTATATACCCTACTGCTATGCGGAGTGAGGAGCAGCGCGTTACAACCCTTCGTCGGTTTACCTTGTCAACGAGCTGCTGGATTACGGACATTTCTTTGGATTTTAGTCGATTTTGAGGCTTTCGTCAGCACGGATTTTAGTCGGTTTTTCCCGGTGAATGGGGTGGGGGTCAAAATATCTAAAGGCCAAAATAGCGAATGGTTAAAATAGCAAATTTAAAAATAATGAACGGTCTGAATCCAGAATGTCTATTATTATGAAATTCGCAATTTCAGACGTTCGCTATTTTGATCACTCGCTATTTTGATTTCATTTTAATAAAAATGTGGGTCAAAATAGTGAATGATCAAAATAGCAAATGGCTGAAATAGTGAATTTTATAATGATGACCATTCTAAATTCAGATCATTCATTGTTTTGAAGTTTGCTATTTTAGCAATTCGCTATTTTGTCATTAGTTATTTTCGCCCCCACCCGGTGAATGTGGTGGACGTTTGGATTTTGGAGGAATATTTTTTTTGTGCTTTGGATTTATTAAATTTATACGAATTCATTAGGAGATGAGAGTTAAATCCTCCATCTGTGAGCTTTTGGAAAAAGACATCGTATTTTGGCCTGTATCACGTCGTTCTCGTGTAGTGTATTCTACCTACGAAAAATACTAGTTTCACACGTTGTGTAATTTTGGGGAAAAATAGACTTTTTAAATGTCAGAATCAGGTTTTGTTCTGTGGCGTATGTTTCGTGAGCGCGATCAAAACGTAAAAGCGAATCGTAACGCGAATCGTAAAGCATCGAAAAATCGGTACGTCACCTTCGGCTGTTTACACTCGCTCGCGCATCCGCAAGCCTGGGGCGAAAAATACGTCACAATTTGTATATTGAGTGAGACCGAGGTATATGTACCAAATGTACATTCTTTTCATTACGTCAATTACAAGTAATGCGTTGCCATGGTTCTGGCAAAGCCCAGGAATTTGAGGCATCCGCTTTGAATTGTACTTGGTGTTCTGAGATGAATATCGGTTTTTGGTTATGATTGGTGTTTAATCGAAACTGAAGCAAATCTGCAACCATTTATTATATTTCTCTAATTATATTGCGTGTATACTCTGTAATATGTGAGTGTATGACTAAATTGGTAACATTTGTTTTTGCATTTTTCGGCTCATTTTTATTTAGTCGTTTTTGTCTACTTATTTCTAAATCGTAATTTGACTTCGATGCCACGAGACGATCTTCTTAACATTGGGCCAAAACATTCCCACCAGTGTATCACTGCCTCTTAAAACACATCATTTTTGCAACAAAAAGAAAGTTGCCGCGTGAAACTTTGTTTGGCATAGTAAGCACAACACTCGAGATACGCGACAAAGAAGGTGAGCATTTTTCGACTCATTTTTATTTAGTTGTATTTGTCTACGTATTTCTAAATCGTAATTTGACTTCGATGCCACGAGACGACCTTCTTAACATTGGACGAAGAAATTCCAATCGGCGTATCACTGCCTCTTAAAACACATCATTTTTGCAACAAAAAAAAAGGTGCCGGGCGAAACTTTGTTTGGCATAGTAAGCACAACACTCGAGATACGCGACAAAGAAGGTGAGCAAGCAGACGTGAATCCTCCCTTCCTCCCAGGTTCTCTGTGCTCGTCGAGCCGAAGCGCATCGAGCGCGCAGCACATTGACGCTTGGGGAGCTGACACTCGAAAATTCCCCGTGCCTCGCATAATTTTATTCATTTTTCTTGGCAGCTCGCGGTTCGGGGGAAAAGGCGGCGTCGATCCTTCGCTCTCCACTCCGTTTGCGTATGGTAATACGCGCCAGACACCTCGCCGACGCTCGCTGGAAAATCTCACCCTCCGCCCGCGTTTTTCAAGGCCCCACCAGCTGCACGAACCGAAACCGGCGAGTCTCGTTCTCTCCCCCCCCCCCCCCCCCCTCCCGCCCACTTCCTGGTGCCTCTCGTGTCGGTGTCTGAATATTATTAGTAATTAACGAAAAGAACCGCAGTCTCCGGTTTTCTCGCTTGTAAACCGTAGACGGAAAAGCCAAAAAGAGAGGGAACGAGAGAGAGAGAAGGAGACTCGAGGTTCTCGCTCTCGCCGTCGCTTTGAATTGGTAATGGCCACGAGGCATGAGAGCAGCTTCACTCGAATAATTTCGCGCACTTTAAAATGAATGAAATGCATGCGACACCCGCGACGAGCGAAAACTCGGTCGTTGCTCGTGAAATCGTCGGGTTCGGACGTATTTCGTACGTGTCTCATGTACCTGTTCGACTTTCGTGTAGCGCGTCAGCCCACAGCGCGTCGCTGTACTTTTGGAGACTCGCATCGCGCGCGGGAAATTTCCGACTGCGAAATCTTTCATTCGCAATGAGATCCATTGTTGAATTTTCGGTACGCAGCTATTTGTGGGTGACTTCGTTAATTCGTCATTCGCAGCCCGAACGGCGGACAGAGTGAAATGTGTATTGTCGTATGTCGTCAATTAGCAAATAACGAGAGTTGTATTTTTGGAGATTCGGAACGTGGGCAATTTTCGACACACGAGTGAGCGAAGCTGTTGAGGCTTTTGTCTATTCGTAATAAGATCCATTGTTGCATCTTCGTTACACAAATATTTATGGGCGATTCTGTTATTCTGTCATTCAACCGGTCTGACAGATCGCAGATGAAATGAAAAATGTATCGTCGAGCGATGGAAATTTATTGACATTCGGTCGTGAATTTACAACTAACAAGAGTCCTATTTTCGTTATTCGTAAATGGGGTTCTTGGGTCCCGCGAATTTTTCATGCCTTTACCAACCATTGACAAGTCACTAACTACGTCCCATTCATTTTTGCGTCACCGATCGACCAAGATTTTTCGTCATCTCGGTCTTGGCCGAAAAGTTGCAAACCGACGAAACTCAATACAGTAAAAAGGCCTCGCTGTTATTCCGTACCGTTGATTAGTCCGCGCGAACTGCGCGCAGGACTTAATAACGATCGTCACTCGATATCGGCGGGGGTATCGCTCGGCGAAAATTGGAAAATTGATATGTGTATTCGGGCACGATGCGTCGGGTCGAAAGGTTATGCCAGGGAAACTCCATTGGCGATTGTGCCGAACTGGCGCTGCTCTCCGTCCTACCCGTGGGTTGTATTATCGTCCGCGGGGTCTGGGAGCAAAAAAATCGAGTGGAAAAACGCACGTTGCAAACGTACGACAGAGTCGCGCGCCGCACCATCGGGATTACACATTGACGTACCGGATAAAAAAAAAACGAAGAAAAATAGAAAAACTCTCTATGGTATTAAAAAAGGGACCTGCTATATCGATCGAGTATTATGGCTAAAAAAAATCGGCAATTGTACGTGGTACGTGGGACGTTTTTCTCCCGTTTTTTCACATCTCTCCCTCTTTTTTTTTTGCTTTTCCTTTTTTTTGCGTTCTCTAAATAGAAAATACTCGTGCAACTCATTCACGCTCAGCCGTCTAGCGGTGCCGTGCGTCTCGTTCGGGGTCGGCCACGGGCTTCATATCCGGCGCGATTCGCGGACCAGAGCGAGGTAAATCCGATAGGTCTGTGCGGGCGACGCGGCTGCACTCGCGAGGCTCTCGCCGATTCGTTCGTCGCCACATTTACCGCGTATTTCCCGTGGTTTCTCTGACGCGCCGGCCGCGCGCGGGACTCGCGCTCTGCCGATGCTCGCCGATCCTTTTCCCCTCTCGCGCGGGTATCGGACGTCGCGATCGACTGTGTGCGCTGCTGCCGGCGTTTAGCCAACGTGTTTTATCAATTAATAACAAATGTATCCGGCAATGAGTTCAATGGCAAATAAAATGATATCCCTGTCCGGCGAGTCTCGGTGGACGCGGACACACGCTCCACGTGCTCGCATATCCCGACGGTAAAATTAAACGAGGGTAGCTGAGGAGGGGGATGAATGCTGTCTCGCTGCTCGCCCCCGCAGCTTCATTTGCTATCGCTACTGGTTGCATCACACATTGTAACGAATTTAGTAAGATTGTTTTGGCCTCGTAATCGTCAATGGAAATTATTTTTGTGACGGTAAGTTGGAACGGTTACGACCAATTTTTAGCATAATTTAAAAATTATGGTAAATTGTGGTAAAAAAGATGTTATAACAATTATGTCATTATTTTTAATTGTAATTTTAACAGTTTATAATAGTGTTGGAAAAAATGTTCTGTAAAAAAATGATGAATAAATTCTTTACCGGGAAATAACTGGCCCGATGTTACCGATAGTGAAGAAACAAGCGGCGAGTCGCGTCACGTGGCAAAGTTCCAATGCAACTGACTTGTCACGTGGTTCAATAATAATGCTAATAATTATTATCACCGCGTGGGGAAATCATGACAACCGACTAATAAACTTTTCGGTCAGAACGAACTATCACGGATCCATAAATCTGAATAAAAGTCCCCCATCAAAGCCTTGAAGAATGTTATGAAAATGTTAGACATCGCTTTTTCCGAACTACTCGATGGGATTTAAATTCGAGCGACGTCCCGTGTGTTCCGAATTCACGATCTGTTGTTAAAAATATATATATCGAACCTGCACGTCTGTCCATACATTTTCAGCGAGAGCGACGCCGTCGCACGCAGCGAGAGAAAATAGTGCACAGATTGATCAATTCCGCGAGACAAATGTCCCCATAAACGTTGAACGCATTCTCGCCTCCGCCGAAGTGCCGGGCGTTCTCAAAATAAAAATTCCGTCTTAGCTGTCGCGCACGAATCGAGGAGTTCTATTCTCGAGGCGTCAAGCGAGGCTCTCTCGGGTCCCTCGGGAGTCGGCATCACCAGCGGCAAACGAAGCACAGCAGCCCAGAGTCGCGTCCCACACACGCAAGACCGATCGATTCTCTCTAACCGTGGAAATTTAGTGGCGAAAGGGTCGCTGACGTCCTAAGCCTTTTCCTCGACTATGAGTTATACAGATTTTCCCACCGCGCGTCCCAAACTTTGCCTCGGAAAAATTCGACACCTTCTTCCCCCGGATAATCTTTCGGCGAGTCTCGTCGCCCTTGGTCGTGGTAAAACGAGAAGGGAGAGGGAGACGCGAAGGAAACTGAACTCGCGCCTCTCTCGTGGATTTTTGTTACCTACTCCATTGATTCTAAGTCGCACATTTTGGCTTCAAACCTTTTGAGTTAATTTTTAAAAAAATTATTTGTCTGAAAAATCCATAGATCAATAGATCCGAATTTCGGCTAAAAAGAGCCAAAACCGACTCCTTAATATTTTTCATTTTATAATATCGTCTTTTGACCTACACCGTCGTTTTCAAATCGGATATTCTACCCCCGAAAACACTGGCACCGACCTTTCGATGTAAGTTCTAAAAAAAAAAAACATTTTTATTTTGCCAGGTATCATAAATCCGGCTTCCAGTCAAAATTGACCCCCCGAAATCTTTATTTTCAAAACATCTCCTTGTAACCTACACCATCCTGCCCAAGTCGCATATTCCACCCCAAAAAAACCTCAACCTTTTTCCATCCAACTAAAAAAAAATTCACTCAAACCCGAATATAAAAAAGAGACACGAAGTGAGCCGAGCTCGTGCTCTCTCATGGATAAACGGCTGTTCCCTTCCTAACCAAAAAGAAGAAAAAAGAAGAAAAAAAAAGCGAAAACCCAAGTGAAGGAGGCACGAGAGGAATCCGTATTTGTCGGCTCGCTAGCTTTACGAGATACATCCATTTCGAGGAGAGCCGTCAAACCTCCGCGCCCTCGAGCGTTTCACGGCCTCCTCGCTCCTCTTATCCTCCTCCATCTCCCGCGGTAGCCGCGCACCACCGGGACCAGTGTTACGGGGTCTCCTCCTCCCGTTTACACCCTCCGCGCCCACGCTCCACGCACGGCGGATACATCGCTCGGAAAAGCAACACTTCTCGACGATCTCATTCTCGCGCTGTTATACCGGATGCAGCGCGAGCAGACTCAACCCTCGCTCCTCACCCCACGAGCGTTTACCCCGTGGCCCCTCGAGCGCCTGTGGAGAGAGAGTGAGAGAGAGAGAGAGAGAGGGACGACATCCTCTCACCCTTCTCACCCCCGTTATATCGCGACAGGTTTATTTTTATTAGGACTTGTCGCATCAATCTAATAGTGACAAATTCGTTTATACCCCGATCAATGGGTGCGGTGGGACTGTCGATGGGGTTCGGCGGGATGACCATCGGCAGGTGACGCGTCCGCCGGCGCAGAAATCGACACGTTGGCCGGTGGTGAAAAGGGCGAGCGGGCCAGAGAGAGAGAGAGAGAGAGAGAGAGAGAGAGAGAGAGAGAGAGAGAGAGAGAGAGAGAGAGAGAGAGAGAGAGAGGGAGGGAGGGACAGAGAGGACACGATGTGCCACAGAGGTGGTTACATAATGGCTGTCAGTGCGGGGAACGCGATTAACGAGACCTATCGATTTTTCATCAGACGATATAATCGGCAGCTCGCGTCACCGCTCGACGACGACGACGCGAGTCACGTGCATCGCACCTCCAACGCAGAGAGAGAGAGAGATAAAGAGGGAGAGGGAGAGAGAGGAGCGCGCGAAGCCTCACGGGAAATCGCTGAGAGCGATTGCGATATCACCGCGCGCCACGTGCTTTTTTGCCCACTGACCCGATGCGCCCCCTGATGGTTGGTCGCCTATTATAATTTTCCCTCTCTCGTCCACAGGATAGAAAAAATCCACCCGCGAAGCGCGACTAATGCGCTGCCACTCTCGACGGGCTCTCCACGAATTACAGGAATTTTGGTTTTTTTTTTTTCGTTGCTTTTTTGCCCTCGTATGGAAAGACACGATTTTTAACGCTGGTGGCGGAGGACAAAAAGTGTTGCGGGGGTTTGAGGGCCGAACACGCGGAAATACCCGGGCGATATGGTTGCGAGACTCTCGCCCGTTTTGCCTCCGGGGAATGCGCGTCGGTGTGCTATTGTGCTCTACGCCGGCCGATATTAAAATGCCGGTGATTGATGTGTGTACCGTGCGCCGTTATAGCTGCCGCCGCTGCTGCCGAGCGGCGAGCCCGCTCGCCGGCCGATCCCATTGGCCCCGAACGGCGCGAAGCGGTGTAGCCGCGCTTCGCGAGCGCTTTGTCCCTTTCTCGCCCTACGCGCGGCCGCCGCTCTTACCCGCTAAAATACGAGGCTCTCGTCATAACGCGAACGCATGATATTGCATCTTCCGCGGAATGGCCACTCCCTTAAACAGCCACCGTTAGGGCGCCGTCGGCTCCACCGGGGGCCTCCGACCTCTCTTTATGCGAGGATCCAACACACGCGTTATACTCGGACGGTGGACCGCGATGCGCTCGCGGTTCTCGTAAACACAGGACTTGCGACACGACGCAGCGACGATTTCGAGCTCGGACGATCTTGCGCGACGGTTCGGACTTTGATTGCGGCTAGAGGTTTTTCGGGCGTTTTTGTGTCATATTTTGGATTTTTTTTTCATCAGGTTTTGATTTTTTTGGTCAGCGGAAATGTGGTTGTGAATTGTTGGATTTTCTATTCATAGAAAAGAGAAAAACCCTTGAAAAAAATCGGTTTAATAAACAGGGGAAACAATGACTGAATAAATCGTTTTTTAAGTGAAAATAAATTTCACAGAAAATATTCAGGTTTTTTAATCAGGATTTGTAGAATTCCATTTTCCTTAGGTTTGAATTTTTTTTTTAAGTGAAAATTTGGGTATAAATTGTCGTAATTTTCGTATTCGAGTCCTCATGCAAAAGAGTAAAAAAACCTCAGAAGAAAATCAGTTTTTTAAACCAGAAAAAAAATCTTTTTTGAGTGAAGAAAAATTGGGCAGACATATTCAGGTTGGTTGCGCGAAAAATGAGTTCATAAATCATTTTTCTCGTCGCCAAAAAATGCTTCTATCCGCAGAGTTGACACAGGCGCAACGTTTTTGCCTCCAATCGCCTGAGCTTCGCGACGCGCCGCGCCAGAGAGAGAGAGAAGAGCGAGTGACCAGTGACTAGTTAGCGTTGACATTGAGATGCGCGGCTGCCGGTAGTGATAATGTAATTCAAGGGCCGGCCGCGAACGACATGACGGCCGAGTGCACACGTCGCGAGTGCGTTCGCTCATCGATGAATAAACAGATCGATATCCGAGGTAATAGCGTTAACTTCATCGAGCCAGCAGCGGCAGCAGCGGCAGCAACGAATATTCAATAGGAGGAGAGAAACGTCGATGCGGTGTCCCGATATCGATGCCCTCGAAATGTCGTGTACTCTGCACCTGCGGCTCCAGCCTCGCCAGAGTCACAGAAAACCAGGTAGCGCGCTGGCGGATTGTCCAAATTGACAGTCGTGTCGATTGCCTACGAGCTCCACTGGTATCGCTAATTCTTCTCGTCGCCACTGAATTATCAATCTACAACCTCCCATTAGCCGGATGTGAACTACAAAAAAAGGAGAAATAAAAATTTGTCACAAAAGCGAACGATGAAACCGTACAACTTTGTTCTTTTGGTCCCGGAGTCGAGGTACAAATTAGCCGGACGTGATGTAAAAAAAAAATAAAAATAAAAAATAAATAATAATTTGCCACAAAAGCGAACGACGAAACCGCGAGTTCGTCCCTCTCTCCCTTTTGGTCCTGGATTCGAGGACAGCTGCCTTTTCTTTGTCGATGATAAACGATAAAGACACCGCGGAGAGTGGAAGGGTCGACGCGATCGTCGCGAAAACGTCCTACACGCCGACCAATCGTGCAGAATTATCAGGTTGGAATGCAGCAATAAATCCCGGCCCGGGCAAACGCGCTGCTGCTGCTGCTGCTCCCTTCGTCCCTCGTTCCTCAAACACCCCCAACCCCCTCGAATCACCCTTATATTGTTAGTCGGACAAAGAGTCGCGAGACCACAGCCGACATAGCGCGACCCGCCGACTCTCTGCCTCATTCGTACTAAGCCCCCCACCCCCTGCGCCCATTCTGCTTTCCTGAATAACTGGTACCGGTGTCCTCGCGATTACAGCTTCGTCGACTTTGCCCTCAGCCATTTCTCTTTGCGATTTTGATTTCTTCGCGCAGAAAATGGACCGTTTATTTTTATGAGCCCATACTCGAGCTTCACGCGCTTATCCAGTTGATGCAACAAAAAAAAACATAAAAAAAAAATAATCGAGTTTTTTTTTAGTTTTCATAAAAACTATCGTGTTTAGAAAAAAGCTAATGGCAAATAGTTTGTATACAAACAAAAATACATTGAAAAAAGGTATTAAAAAATGTTTTCGCTTTTTTTTCGAAATGTTATCACTTCACTAAAATCGAGATTATTTTCTTTTTAGATCGATCGAACCTTTACCGATCTTTGTTTTGCATACGAAACTCGCGCGAGAAACTTTTTCTCGACTCGTGCGATTGCAACACTCGCCTTCGGTTCAAACTCTTTGCACTTTCTGCACTTTCTTTGCCTATACGCTCGAACACCCTTCCCGGTGTAACCTTAACAAACCTTGAAACCTCGCACGCCCGAGGATTATCAAAATACAATAACACGACTGAAACTGCTCGTCGGTTAGCAACGAGTTGCAGGCAACCCGACAGCCAATCAGAGAACGGATAACCCGACAAGAATACTCATGTCGCGAACGCGAGATATTTTACCCACTGATTTTTTGAAGAGGGATCGATTTGGATGCTGTTAATTGGCTCCACTGAGTTCGGAAAAAAAGGGGTTTTTATTTATTTTGTATTAGCGGAATAAACGGTAGAAACCGTAAACGAAAAATAAACGGTAAAAACGAGTTTCATTGTTCCCATTATTTTTGTTTTATTAAAAAAAAATCGTACTTCCCCGGCGATATTTCGCTTAACGAACAATCAATTACGCGGGGAATTTTTCCATGCAGTTTTTTTTTATCAGCGAAGAAAATAAAACTCGCTTTCACCACAATCGTCGGAGTCGATGTTAATAAATCGCTTCATGAAAAATTGAGCCAGTTTACTCAACAAAATGTCATAAAAATCAAAACATCTAATCGATTCCTCCCAAGATGTGTAGTCGTTACTTTACAGCCACCACAGAGACCAACCACAAGATTTCCTCCAGACACTTAAACTTTTCCGTTCCCAACCATCAACATTCCCACTTCGTGTCAATTCGGCGATCATTTTTCGTCCCACCACTTTTTGTGCGTCAATATATACGTCAATTAAGTAGCTCCTCGAGGGTTCAGAGGGGCGGGGGGAGAGGGGTGAGGGGGGGAGGGTCAGCGATATTGGCTCGGCGAGCGCTGTGTGCGCATTGCCCGGTGGGGGTTGCGCGCTGGCCGCTGACTGCCGGCTGCAAGTATGAAGTAGTATCGTTGGCTGTCGCGTGGGCAGCCGCTTTATCGCTTTAGCGGCAGATTAATAAGCCGGTCAGAACCGACCAAACACGCGCACACGTTTGTCAAGGCATGCATCACGCTCGGGCAGCGTATAAGCGCGTGTACCCTGCACACACACACACACACACCACATACGGCGCACACAACACTCTCAAACACCGCGACACAGACACCACATTTACTCTACTCGCCAACACAAACGCCCCACGTGCACTCACACTCGGCCCGGCAAGAATCACAACGCGCAAGGCTGCACAGGGGGCGAGCGGCGAGAGCGAGAAGCGCCACCACATTTCTCAACACACACCACAGAGTCCAACACTCGTGGACATTTCCGCGATCCTAGACAGCGGTTCGCGCGTTAATCGAGAGATCTCGCGATCGTCTTGTCTGTCTTCCCTCTCGGCCGTACCCTTGGCTATTTATTTTATTCGGCTTATTCGTTTCCGCCAGCATAAAGAGGGACAGAACGACACAGCGTCCGTTTTGTGTAGGAATTCAATCTGCGCGAGCGAGTCGCGTGTGTGCGAAACTCTCCGCGAATGTTTATGCCGAGCGTGTGTACACGAAAACCGTCCGTCTCGCTTTCTCGCTGTGTGGTTTCTCTGTTCATCTCGCACGTTGCGAATGCCAGTGGAGCCGGTGGAGGCTGCGTCGCTGTGTGGTGCCTGGCCACTGCCCTGTGTGAGCTACGGTAGGGGTGGCGGATGGAGGTTTTGCGGACCCCCTTGCATGACATATGATCTTCTATATTGCCACGGTACACACGCAACACGCTCGATCCTCCACCCTCTCCCCCCTCTCGCTCTCTCTCTCCTCCACCACAGTCAGCACAGTCGTGGAAGGAAGGAGGAAGAGTGTACAGTGTGTGGACACGTTTGCACACAGAGAGGGAGAGAGAGAGAGAGAGAGTGGCAACCACGTAACCCACGGTCTCCTCCGCAGGCTGTACATATGTGTGTTGTATGTATGTATTTATGTATACATATATATAGATATATACTGGGCCAAACTCGAGTCCATGTGTACTCACGACGACGAGTCGTAAGCGGGCGCATAGCGCGTTACTCGCTCACGTGGACGTTTGTCACTGGGTTTACACGTCTACATAATATCTCAGGGTTAGCCCCCCGACCCACCCTCGCCCCGCGTGCGCCCTATATGACCGCGCGGCGCTACCAACAACAAATAGCGCCGGAGCGTTACGACGACGTACGCTGACAACATTGGTTTCATAACTATCGCGACGGGGCCCCCCACCCTTCCTTTTCCGACTCGGGTGTTGCCCACCCCCCCGCGAGCGGTACAAATGAATTTTATCCGGAACGGCCCGGGAAACGCGCGAAAAATAATGTTTTGGCGGATGTGTTAGCGGAAAGAAATTGGGGCGAGGGTATTAGGGATATTTGATGAACGGAAGAGAAAGAGGTTTGGGGTATTCCTTAAGCATGATTAGGGCTGATTTTTTTTTTGCTTTCTTCGAGGCCGACTTTCTTTTACTTGGATTGTTGACGTGGTGTGAATTTCAGATCGGAGCTGGGCAAAGTACTTTCAATACTTCAGGTACTTCCGGGGCTGCGTGCGATCAAGGCAACGTATTGAATATTTTAAGCACTGTATTTAAACGGTTTACTTATCCTAGTTATTATCGAGCAGAACGTTCGATACTGATTTCAAAACACTCTCTAGTATTAAAAGCTCTTAGTGCTTCAAGTGCAATTTCGCCCAGCTCTGTTTCAGATGAATTTCGAGACACTGGATGTTCGGTAAATTACCAAATTTGCAATCTGTAATTTCCAAGTTGTTCGTTCCATAATTAACTTGGGAGGAAAATAAAATAAACGAACCATCAGCCTATCACCCAATTTTTTAAAGACGAAATTCTTCCCCACGGTCGTTGGATGTCTCAAAATCTCAGAAAAAATAACACATCAATGTCTCCACGTTAAAAAGAAGAGGGTGTAAAATAAAAAATGTCAGTTCGCAGCCCGATAAGCGAGATAAGAGGCGGCTTGCCGAGTCCGCGTGACGGACAGCAACGTTAAAAGCCACGGGACGCGCGAATGCGTCTGGCACTACGGTCTGATGGCGTCAATCGCGAGTCCGCTGCGCCTCCCGATAGTGTTAATAAACGGCAGCCCTAATCCCGTCCCCCGTCCCCCCTATTTGTACGCTTACAAAAGACGAGGGACAAACGTGTGTGCGCGCCATTCGCCGAAAACCTGGAGACTACGCGCGTAACACACGTGAAACGCGGGGAAAAGCGGGCGGGAAACTAAATCAGAGAAAATCCTGTCGTCCTATATCCTTTGTGAAAAGCCGTTTGCGGGTTTAAACTCGGTTGAGGGCCGACTCGACGCGCGGCAGTCCCGGTCTCTATCGGGCCAGGAAAATCTCTAAACAGTTGCGAAGGACGCGCCAAAACCACCCGCCCAGCCTATCCGTCAACGCTATCTGCCCAACTTTCGCCGCCGACGGGACAGCCGCACCCGGGAAACGCGTTCGCTGCTGTTGTCGCTGCTGCTGCTGCTGCTTCGCTCCTCGCCGAATTGTCAGGCGGCGCCTCTTTATCCCTCGGGGGGTTTTTCGAGCGTGTGGGAGCAGCAGCCTCGTTGGCTCGACGATTTTAAAGAAAATCGGTGAAAATTTAGAGCCCGGACGCGCGCGTGCCGTGAGGGGCAATCGTGGACGGGAGCCCGGAAGAGGGTGCATCGGAGGGGGCATCGGAGGGGGCGCCAACGTCGACGTTACCCGTGTTATCGGGGCGCTTATCGTGTGTGAGGGGCTTACCCGGATTGCACGCGAGCTTCCGAGCCTCATACGAGAACCCCCCCTCAGACCCCCCCCCCCCCCCCCGCTCCCACCTCCGGGTTATACCCCTTCGACACATGCTCTCTGCTGTCCTACACTTTGGAGCTCGGTATTACTACTACTAGTCGTGATTTCTACAACCACTGTTACTGCTACGAACGCCAATACCTACAACCACTGCTACCAGTGGTAATACCTACAACCGCTACTATTAGTGGTAGGACCTACAACCACTGCTACTAGTGGTAGAACCTACAACCTCTGGTACTAGTGGTCAATACCTGTAATCACTGCTACTGGTGGTGAAACCTACAACCACTGCTACTGGCGGTAGAACCTATACAACCACTGCTGCTAGCGGTAGAACCTACAGCCAGTGCTATTAGTGGTAGGACCTACAATCACTGCTACCAGTGGTAGGACCTACAGCCACTGCTACTACACGAAGAAAAGATGGTAGGAACCACGAAATTGATAGGTGCCAACGAACCGGCATGGTGGATTATGGCATCAGCAAGATATTATGTATCCGGACCAATCGCGGCTAGTTGATTTCACAGTAGCTGTATCACCTAACCAATCGAAATCACCCATCATCTTGGTTGTTTAGTACGACCAATCGATGTTGTGTACTTTTACCAATTGAATGTTTATATTGTTGTATTCGTTGCGTCACATGTTGCGTTAATTTAATTGGTATTACCACAGCTAGTCAGTGCTGCAACTAATCGATTGCATTGCTTTATCATGGTGGCGTGATGAAATAGACAGCATAACCTATCAAATTAGACATGTTGCTAATAAGCGTGGTCGATACACAAAATACACTGACAAAACAGCTTAGTTGGGTTTGGGTTAATGGGGGTTTGGATTAATATAATTAAGTGCTCTGGTACGCAATAACAGGCTTGATTTTCATAACCTAAGATTTTCATTGATCCATACGTATCCCTCTTTCAAAAAGTTCATGAGTAACGGAAAGTATTGTTAGCAAACTATTAGAGCTGTGATTGGTTGCCAGGAAAGTCCGTGATAAACAAAATCAGTTTGGTGTCAAATTTGAAAAATTTCATAAGAGGACGGGCGGGGCAGCACCCGTAACCTTTTAAAGCTTTATAAGAGCGCAGCAGCGCAAAATTGATTAACCGATTATAGGTGATATTTTGAAATAAAAATTTCCGAGGTCGATTTTGGCGATTTTCGGTCCGGAGCCGGATCTACGATTTCTGACAGAAAGATCGTCGAAAAAAATTTATTTTTTTCAAAATCGGTTAAAAAAGGTTAATAACCAGTGTTTTCGGGGGTAGAATATGCGACTTGAGAATGATGGTATACGTTAAAAGTCGATATTTTGAAAAGAAAAAAAAATTGGGGTCGATTTTGGGAATTTTCGGTCGGGAGCCGGATTTATGATTTCTGACAGAAAAAATCTTTTTTTCGTCGCCAAAAAATATTTTTTTCAAAATCGGTTAAAAAAGGTTAATAACCAGTGTTTTCGGGGGTAGAATATGCGACTTAAGAATGATGGTATACGTTAAAAGTCGATATTTTGAAAAGAAAACAAATTGAGGTCGATTTTGGGAATTTTCGGTCGGGAGCCGGATCTACGATTTCTGACAGAAAAAATATTTTTTTCGTCGCCAAAAAAATATTTTTTTCAAAATCGGTTAAAAAAGGTTAATAACCAGTGTTTTCGGGGGTAGAATATACGACTTGAGAATGATGGTATAGGTTAAAAGTCGATATTTTGAAGAGAAAAAAAGTGGGATCGATTTTGGGGATTTTCGGTCGGGAGCCGGATCTACGATTTCTGTTAAAAAGATCGTCGCCAAAAAAATATTTTTTTTTCCAAATCGATAAAAAAAAGGTTAATAACCAGTGTTTTTAGGAGTAGAATATACGACTTAAAAACGATGGTATAGGTTAAAAGTCGATAGTCGACACACAGAACACTGTAAGAAAGATTCACTTCACTCAGAAACATTCGCAAATGTGCAAATTTGGTAGCGCCAACCAACCGTTCTATTTGATTCAACTAACAAAAAATGGTTAAAGGAGCCAATGGGATGTTATTGCCACATTTAATTAATTCTGCAACTAACGGCCTCCAAGCATTTAAAAGATTGTTCTCCCAACTAACCACTTATCTCCGTGTAGTGGTAGGTCGTGCAACCACTGCTATTAGTGGTAGAACCTAGAAATACTGCTACTATTGGTGGGATTTTCAACCACTGCTACTAGTGGTAGAACCTACAACCACTGCTACTAGTGATAGGGCCTACAACCACTGTTAGTAGTGGTAGGACCTGCAGTGGTAGCATCTACCACTACTACTATTACTGCTCTGCCACTGCACCGCATAGACACCAAGTAAAACACGAGTGTTGCCAAAGCAGCGGAGCTCCCTCTCGCACGCGGTCGCACATCGCCCAACACCATTTCCGTTACGACCCGCCGACAAATTGGTGGAGTAACGTGCGGACCGCCCGATTATGCCAGCCATCGCCCATTTCACCAGCCTCCCTCCCTCCCCGCTCTCTGTGTGCGCTTTTCCGTCTCTCTGGGCTCCACACACTTGTCGTCCGTAGTGGGAAAACACTATGCTCCCCTTGCTTGGCTTATTACGCTCTCGTCTCGGCGCTTGTCGTTATATTATTTTTCATAAGAGTGTCTATCGGATCGCGCGAGGAGCCCGAAGATCGTTTTTCGGAGATTGCTCCTGGGAATTTGACTTTGCGAGTGTGGAAGGGCGGAGGGGGGATTCTGGATGACGACGCGAGGGAGATTAGGGGGCTCGTGTCATGAGAACTGATGCTTTGTGAGGAGCAGGAATGGTTTTCCCGAAGCCTCATGAGTGGAAAGATTGAGGCAACTTTCGTGGAAAAAATAGGCTCGATAGGAGGAGATTTAACGCGAGACTACGTCGAGGACTGAGAGAAAAATCTGATGGCGATTGTGTAGTGGCAAAAAATCTGGTATTGCTAACTATAAATTATGGAACTTCTCATCAATACAACAATGTCTAATTATGCAATGCGAGCTGTATTAATCACCAGAATAAAATCGTCATTGTCGTGGCGATCCACCTTAGTCACCGATCTGCTGGAACTGTGAGTTCCACCTCGGCCTGGATAACGAAGCAGCTACAGCAGCCATAAAATAAAAGACGCCAAGAGCATCCAGTTTAGAATGAAGAAAGCGGGGGACGAGGGAAGACATAGTTCGCACCGAATTCGTTTACTTTCTATTACTTTGTTTTATCAGGGGATAAGATCATTACTGCCCTCTCCCTCCGGGCTCCCCCATTTTTCGGCCCCCCCGAGGTATACAACGTCTTGGGCTCGTTACCTTACGCCAGAGGACACAAGTAGCTTCTGGAGCATCAGTTGCCTTCCCACCACCCCCAAAGCGCTATGCTCGCTTCTCGCCTGCTTTGCAGCGACAGTAATTTTACTTAATTAAATTCCGTTCTTTCTGCCTTTGGTGAGTTTTCCTCTTCTTTTTCCTCCTCCCTCTCCTATCCCCCCTCGTCGAGGCTCGCCGCTCAACTCGTCACGCCTCCTTTTCGACGACCAACAGGAAAAACTATTAAACGTCAGTTCCAGCACATTTTCGCTATCAGCCGTCGATAGATCATCAGCCTGGGAAAAGTGAGCTGTACAATAAACGCGCGACGAGACGACCGCGAAAAAGGTGTCCATCCCGGCTGGAGACTCCGGGAGGATAACGCGCGTTCACGGTCGTTCGTTAAGTACCGTGGAAATTAAGAGGGCCGGAATTAAGGCGAATCTTCTTCCCTCCCCCCCCCCCCCGTGAAAGATCCGCTTCTCGGTTCTTTCCGTCCGCGCTTCTACCTCTTCATCTGCAATTAACATTTATGGCCGCTGAAAATCCCTCCGCTCGCGCCTGGAGGACTCGTGGAAAAACTAATTAAATATTCCTCGAAGGCGACAAACCGGGGAAAACGGGGGACGCTCAACCCTCTCCCGATGCTCGCCCGCACTTTGACTCTCATTGCGACTGATAACAAGAAGGAGGAACTCGGATATATATTTTGTGGACCGAGGGGCACTGGGCTAGGATGGGGAACTTTCATCTGTACAAAGTTGGTGTCGATGACGCGAGTCAATTAGTTCGTTAATATAGACGCGGAAAAAAGGTACTCAATTTTTTTTTGTAATAAGATATCTTTGGATATCAGAAATATTCATTAATTCGATGTTAATATGGTATTTTAATAAAATCAAAATATCTTGATGAAATCTCAGTAATTACGAATTTTGCCTTCTACCTATTTTTGTATTTTTTAATTTACTGTGTTCATTTTTCTCTCCTGTAAGCGATGCTCTTGGAGAATCATTCGCTGTCTGTAATAAATTCTAAATTCTAAAATGTTATTAACTGATTGCATTGTATTACATTTTTGATGCTCTGTTTTTGTACGTAAAATGGTTAAAAAAATTAATTACGCTTACTCTAAGATATTTGTAATTGGTATTAAAATAATACCACAAATAATTATCATTAAACAAAAGTAAATAATTGCCATATCTATAGTCACAGTAACGTTGAAAATGGGTAGTTGACACTTTAGTTACCAAGACCACCGCGCAAGAAGCTACAATTCATAATGCTCGAACCAAACATTGAAAGTTAACAGCCAAGGAGTTTATCGCACAAGCGAATTCGCTGAAGAGTCCGCAGGCCGTGGCAACGAGAAGGGTAATTAGTCTGTTAATATATGTTTCAGAGGTCGAAGCGCGGGTTCCCAGGAGTCGAGCTCCCCGGGTCTCTCGCGGCTCGTGGCACCCGAGGGTAGGTAAAACCGCGCGCGCGTCCGTAAATGTATCTCGCGACCCGAACAACGCGCCCGCGGATATTTTAATGACGCCCATACGGCGCTCTTTAATGCCTCGCGCTGACCAGTTTGGACCTCAGGTTAGTGTCTTTCCTAGTAGCGCGATCTTCGGCGAGGCCGTAATGACGCGAGGGAGACGCAGCACGTAACCGGCAGTCGGGATGATAAAAAGAAGGCGAGTTTTGGCCCTAACGGAGCGGAGGCGAAAGATATATACGAAGGAATTTCTCTCGTTGCGGCTTGTAATCAAAATTTTGTTGTTCGCCCCGGAGATTTAACGGCGAAGCCTGCAACGCGCAACGCGGTGCGCGTTCCGCGCTTTCGTTTTGCGCGCGATGCCCTCCCATAATGTCGAGGCTCTTCGCCTCCGTTCGACCGCATTACAGACTACGAAAATTACGAGTCGAGATTTTCGACCTTCGTGTACTTCAAATAGGTAAAATACTCCACGACTAAATATCTCGCGACAAAATATCTCCCGAAATTTGTTTTCTACCGAATATCTATCGGAAGCTGTATTTGCGTAGAATGAAGGTTTTTGACATTCTTAGACCGAACTGATATGTCAGAAACGCTCGAAACTCGATGTTGGTGTAGTTAGAAATTTTGTTGGCTGCGACGAGGCCAAACAACATTTGTCACATGGATCTTGTGTATTTGCGTAGAATGAAGGTTTTTGACACTCTTACACCGAGCTGATGTCAGAAACGCCGTAAAACTGGACAGTCCTCACAGTATATACAGTGGAACTGTCCAGTTTCACGCAGTCCTCACAATATATAAGCAAGGTATTTGAAACCCCGAATTCGCAACTGAGATAACTGCTATTTCGATATTTTTTCGCAGAGCATAATTAATATTTTATTTCGACCGAGATATCCTCACATAATTTTGTAGGGTATTCTGCCACACAACAATTTTTAGGATGTTCTGTCGCGAGATGTTGTGCTGTAGGATATTTTTTCAAGGATATTTGTTCGCGATACTATTTCAAATAGGTAAAATACACGCGAGAATGTTCCCCAAAATTCCCGGCGCTATTTACCCGTTACAAATTTCCGTTTCAACGATTGAACAAATTCCACCGTTGATTTTGACTCTCTTCAAAATTTGTCTCCCGTCAACAGAGAAAATATTTGTTCGCTTGGCGATCGTGTTCGATTCGACCTCCGGTCACCCGGCGAGCAGGACGATTTCGCGAATCCGCCTTCTTCGGGCACGCGGGGGGCGAAACTAATTAAACCAGGGTAATTAAAAGTGAGAAGCCGAAGATCTTCGCAACAACGGCGACGAAGTCGAGGAATCGAGGATGAAACAAGGTCTGAAAAATCTCACGGGCGATCGAGTGGTGCGAGGGAGGAGGAAAAACGAGAGAGACCCCGTCGGGCGGGGTCTGTTAATTTATCGTAATCGCTCGGTGTGACTAAGTAAGTGAGCCGAGCGGCGTTGGGCAATATTCTTTATTAAAATATCGCGAGGATTCCGGGCGAGGATGAGGATCTCTCGCCGCGTTATTGCAGCGCGAAGGAGGGGACCATAACAGCTGCGTCCGTCCCCGTTCTGCTTGGCCGTATAAAAAAAAATAAAAAATAAAATTTAAAGGAAAATATTCGTTCGACCCTCTTTCACGCAATCGACGGAAAAATATGTAGTCGTCGACTTCGGGGGGTCTCTGTGTGTCATTGGTGCCGCGGTTTGCAGTGAGTTGTAGCGCGGACGAAAAACAAGATAGACCGGAAATGGATACAGGTGACCTGTGTATAGTTATAGATTTCGTTGTATATTCGTAACGGGCGGAGAAAAGTATCGGGGACCGTTCGCGGATATTGAAACGCGCGTTTTTTGACAAGCACCGCGCGCGATATCCATACGAGCTCGCGTCGCGCGTGGATTTGCACTCCGTTCCGCGAATCCCCAGCGCATATCCGGCAGAATAAACAAATCGATTATACACAGTATCGTCCGAGCGGGCATCGGCGACCGGGGCCAGGTGGGGCGGCCGCGGGTTTTTGCGATTTTTCGACATTTCCCGGATGCCTGTAATTCGCCGGAATGCATTTGGGTTATTTAATGCGCTCCATTTATTTTAACATTCCCGGGGCGTCGATGTTTTGAGAGATTTTTTTTCTCGATGGATCGGTTAGGTCGAGTCGAAGGAAATTTGGGTTGAATTAGTTGGTCGAATATTTGGGATAATTCTTTAATTCGTTCTGTGGCAAAGTTGGCCTAAAGTTGGTTTTGCCGGTGGAGTCTTTGAGTTGAATTGTGTGGTCAAGACAATACAAAAAAAAGATTTAGCGGAAAGTAGAAAAGAGCATTTTTTACTATTCCGATTTTATTTTATTTTTAATTAATTCCTCCCACGTTTGATTTTATTTCAATTCATCGATTTTTTATAAAAGTAACTGGTAGTAAATAAATCATTTCATAAAAATATTCCGCACTATTTATCCAAAAGGGTCACGATGCGTAAACGTTGATTTTTAAGCTTTATTCCCCATACGACCGAGTCAACGCGCCCCGGTCGCCGTTATAAATCGCGGGACCGATTCGCGGAGCATACGTTTTTGGGTGGGAAGCGGGTGTGGAGCGAGAGAGCGCGGTTAAAAACATGTTCGGATTTCATATGAACGGAGCTCGGGTGCGGGAGGAGAATCAGTTGCCGACGCGGTACTGGTTGGTATCATCGCGAAAAAGTGAGAACTCCATGTCCGTTTGCTTTGCACCTCAAAGACACAATTAATAAAACCCCAACAAAATATTGTGCTGATAAAAAAAAAGATTTCACTGAGCCAACGAAATATTTGACTAACCCAACTAAATATTTCACTGATCCAAAAACGTATTTTACACCAAAAAAATATTTGAATATCCCAGAATCATATTTTACTAACCCAACGAAATATTTTGAAAACTTAACAAAAGCTTCCCTACGTCTTGGACGAATGCGAGTGTTTCTATCTCAATAGTAAGCCGGCCACAGCCGCATCGCCCATAACAATGAGTGCCACCATCTCGCATCAACTCTTCGTACATTTCTATAAAAAAAGAACTGCGCGTGATGGCTAGTATTTGTGGGTGCAACGAAGCAACAAATGGGACACGGCCCGTATATAAGGAACAAAAACATAATATTTTACTAACTCCACAGAACATTCCACTTTCCCAAAAAAAAAAAAAAAAAAAAATTACTAAACCACCAAATAAATTTAACAATTTAACAAAAGCATTTCAACAACCGTCACTCCTCCCTGAGCCCAAGACCCATCTCCGTGTCAATCCACCCCGGTCTCTCTGGCCCAACGCGGGACGAATCCACCGGTCCCACTTTTCCTCCCGAAAACCCTCCTCACAGAACGCGAGAGACTCCTAAAAACCACGTTCATCTGAACCCCCAAACAGGCGCTACAGAAACGAGCCGCCAGAACGCGTCGGCACCGCCACGCGAACAAGTGCGAACGAGTGCGAACAAGTGCGACCACCGCGCGCCGCCCAACGTCCGGAGGCAGCGCGCGTCCGAATATCGCGAGTGATAAGTGCAGCGGGGAAAACGTTCCGGCGCTACCGGCGTCCGCCGCTGTTGCCGCTCTCGCTCGCAACCACGAGGGACATAAATTCTTGCCTATAAACGCGGGAGTACGAGGCAATGCTATCTGATTACACTCGTGTACCGGTGACCGAGGTACCTAACTACGTACACCGCGAAATAAATACGCCCGGCGATGCCGTCAGCTCGTTAACGAGACCGAATAGCGGCCGCGCCGCGCGTATATATAGTGCGCGCGGCGTCGACGACGACCGCGTAACGCCGCATGTGTGTAATCTATACCCAGCGCCCGCGCTGCCGCGCTGCCGGGGCCAGTGTAGCAATAGCCCAGAGAGTTTTCCAGAGTGCTTTCACTCGGTCCGTCCGGTTCGACTGGCGGGCGGCCTGCCTCGCGATTCGTCCTGCCACTCTCGCTATGGGATATTTCGAATAAAGAGACGTAGGTACCGGCTACTCTGCCGGGTGAAGGGGGGCCAACGGGGGAGGGAGGACTGTTTCTCTTTCCACGCCGCTCGGATAACTGATCGATTGGCGCGGATAATAATGATGCGTTTTCATACAATATACCTTGGGTTGCGCGCCCGGCCGATATATCACGTTGCATTATCAGTCCACCGACCGACATTGTTACCGCTCTTTGTTGCGGGGATGGAAAAAAATAAAATAAAACAACACAGTGAGAGAGAGACAGAGAGAGAGAGAGAGAGAGAGAGAGAGAGGAGGACTGTTTGTCGGGTACCAACGCAACAGTCAGTTGCGATGGCCTCCGGGGAGGAATTAACTTGGTTTTACCGGCACTAATTAGTTGTGTAACTAAGTCCAGGTGGTGCTGGAAGTCGGAGCCGGTTGTTTGGGCGATGATCTGGTCGGCAGATTTTCGGGCTGGAGCGGTTTGATTGAATTTGTAGTTGGATGAACGTGGTTTGAAAGTTGGGTGGAATGGACTTGATAGTTTGGGTCGAAACGGCTTAAAAGTTGCTTGGAATCGACTTGATAATTTGGGTCGAAACGGCTTAAAAATTGGTTAGAATCGACTTGATATTTTTTGGGTTGAAACAGCTCAAACGTTGGTCGTAATTATCTTAACAGTTGGAGCCATCCAGTCTAAAAGTTGTGTTAAACGAATTTGTGACAGTTTTACTGCAACCGGCTCGTTATTCGCTTCGAATAAGCAGTTGTGGCATGACAAAAAATAGAAGGCCAAACCAACGAAGATTCTACTGCCACTAATAATTTTTTGTAGCGCTTTCTAAAGCAGTTAGTAAGAATTAATTAGTTAGGATAATGAGATATACAACGTCAGACAAACGTGCGTTAAAGGTTAAGTATGATTATATAAGTATAAGGATATAATGAAGATGGCTGATTGCGGCCTACCTTGGTCGAAAACAAGGCAGCGGGTGGTCTTGGCAGCGAGTCCCGGGGGCAGAGCGAACCTGTAGGCCGGGCCCAGCGACAGCCCCAGCCCCAGACCGAGCGCCTCCGCGCCGCATCTCCCCCCGAACACAGGCCCCACTAGAATCACCCACACAACAATCCATCATCAGTCATCGTCATCAACGTAATCTTGTGAAATACAATCAATTGTCAAATCAATTTACAAATCGCTGAATTTTACATCCAAGATCTCCTAATAGCAATAATAAATGAAAATGAAGCACAATTGTAATTTGATATTCGTGGCTTTCGTGAATTAAAAAAATTCTTCGCTAAAATGTTGCATTAATTTACACTGCAAACAGAAGCCAAAATACATTTCAACTGGTAATAATTCTTTCCATTTTTACACATAAATACCATTTTTTTAAATAAAAACTCCCGAGTAATTTTATATCAGTTTTGATGTTTGAAATAAACGAAAAATTCCAATGCGTGAAATTGGCCCTGATTCCAGTGAGTCTGACGACACCGAAGGCCAATCAAAGCACAAAAAATCGCTAACAATGAATATTGCATTTGTCACTTATGAACGTTTTACGAGGTTTGCCGGATGACAACTGAAAAATATTTTTCGTGAAATAAACATCACATGGAAAAAAGTGTTCTGCGGAGGTAACAAAAAGTGACGACTTATGTTTGCCTGTAATTTGGAATTAATTTTGCATAACGAAACATTTTGGTGGAAAAAAAAATTGCTAATCTAACGAGTAACCTATGTGTCATGTATTCGCTAGCCAGCCAAAACGATTTTTCTCCACGTGACCAACGTTTCGCCCCCCTATGCGCCGTTATATATAATCATTACGCCCCTCCGAGCTATTTCCGACGAAGATCAAGATCCTCGGGCATTTATCTCGTGAAGATATCGTTCGGTAATCGTCGTTTGACCCTCGTTTAGCTTGGAAGCTACCGGCGGCGTGCCGGGTGCCGCCCAGCCACCCGGGGGAGCCCGCGCCGCGCGCTGTGTGTGCTTTATTATGATCCACTTTGGATATCGGACGCCGCTGCGCTGCCTGTCGCTCGCGCTGCACTCTGTCATTATGTGTACCTATAGTATACGTGCTCGCGTACTCCACGGGGTTTATTGCTTTTTAGTATACAGTCGGCACGTGCCAGACACTCTCGCCCTCAGTGGGCCCCGGCGCCGAATATCGTCAGTATCAATATCATCGAGCCCCGACGAGTATGAATATGTCTGACGTTTCTCTCTCTGACTTGAAAAAAATTCATACGACTTTTGTCCATCGCGTACGAATTTTTTCTCTCCGAAAAAAAAAAAAAAAATGCATAAGGTCTGTTTTGTTTCCGTACGATTTTTTTACAGAAAAAATGCATATAGTTTGTTTTGCTTCTGTACGAATTTTTTTTACAGAAAAAAAAATTCATATAGTTTGGTTTGTTTCCGTACGAATTTCTTTTTGCAGAAAAAAAATTCATACCGTCTGTTTTGCTTTCGTACAAATTTTTGCGACTTAAAAAAATTGCATACAATTTTTTTTTCGTTCCCTACGAATTCCTCCGGCTTCAAAAAAATTCGTACGTCGTTTTTTTTCGCTCCGTACGACACACAGACGTCGCCCCGGGTCGTAACGTGCCGTTCGTTCACGCGCGAGACACGCTGAAGTACAGTGAAAAATGAGGGAACGTAGTGATTACCCACGCGTTAGACACGCCGCACCGAGATCTCTCTACAAGGCGAAACGACGTTCCGGAACATCGTGCAGCGGCATAACGCTCGGAGCTTAAGGTATATTTTTTAAATTGCGTCTTTGAGATGCAGAGCAACGGGCGGAAAGGTAGCTGAGAAGGAGGCCGGGGCGAGGGGATGAGGAGGGGGGCGACTGTAGTGGAAGAAGATGCAGAAGGAGAAGGTGGACGAAGGCAAAGTGGGGGAGTCGGAGAGATCTTCTCTCCCGGCTCGCCCTTTGGCTTGGTAGCTTACACGCTGATTAAGACACCCGATACAATTAGGCGGCGAAAAGAACCTCAAACGATGCGCGACCGAGGGGCCGACCCGGCCCTCCTCGAGCCTGCCTCGAATCTACCGGGTGCTCCTCCACCGTTTCGCTTCTATCGCACGTCAATTACCCCTCAAAGGTTATCTCCTTGCGTATTATCGTTTAACGTCGAAGAGCAGGTGGATCAACGAGATGGGAATAAAGCCAGACGGAATTTTCGTTGAGCAAAAATGGGGCGATTACGCGAGTCAAATTTCGCAATTTTCTAACGTTTGAATTTTCGTGAAAAAAATAGGAAAACAACTGCAGCTTGATATTTACTCTTTGCTCGTTGCATCTCTCTTCTTTCGCTACAAAGCAAACTCAGTTCAAACATTTGAAACAAATAAAAAAAATAAATTATCGCGCGCCTCGCTGAATCGTCCAGCGATAAAATCCGGTGAATCGAATTTACAAAACTGACGTTAAGCGAACTCGCCGCGCGATAATGCGTGTTTATTCGACTCGAGTGATGTTTGGCTTCGGAACCATCGGGGAAATCATTTCGCCATTATCGCCGCCCCTGTAATATTCTCCACGTACAATGTGGAGCATTTACAGTTCAAACAACCTCAACGTTTTGCTAATTCCGGAATCACTCGGCAGATGTTAATAAATTATTGCGCAAATAAATGTGTAACGCAATAATAAAACAAGCGAAAAAGAAAAAAAAATGAAAAAACGAAATGATCTTCTTATGACCAGGACACCGAGAATTCTCCACGTACAATGTGGAGCATTTACAGTTCAAACAACCTCAACGTTTTACTAATTCCGGAATCACTCGGCAAACGTTAATAAATTATTAAGCAAATAAATGTGTAACACGATATTAAAATAAGCGAATAAAAAAAAAACTCAAAAAACGAAACGATCTTCTTATGGCCAGGACACCGAGTACATTTCGCGGCCGAACGAGCCGCGAGGCCAGAACGTGCCGCCGAGGTGCCCGGACACGAGGCGGCGAATCGTGCTGTTTGGATAACGACTGCACGCGCTGGCTGTTGCCTTTGGACTCCCCCGATTGGCGTCGCACGGCTTCGGCTTCTTCACCCGACTTTGTCGGGGGCACTAATCCTCCCGGTTGAACCGGTCGCCCGCTCGCCCGTGATTCCCCGGTGCCCGGGTTCGTCAGCGGCCGCGCCAGTCGCCACGCATATTCGCGACTAAAATCTCTGGCGTTGCCAATGTCGATCCGTCCATCGTGCAGCGTGAAACGTGCGCCAGCAGCCGCTCCGGAGGGACCGTTCGACGCGAAGTACTTGACCCAACGAATGGGCGGAGCCGGTCCGGACGGCCGCAGGCTAATTGTGATTTTCGCGATAATCGGAAATTACACGGGGCGAAGCAGCGCGCGGAACTCGGAAGCCCGTGGAGCGATGACGAGAGGATCTAAGTGAATTATCGAGACGGGCTGGGGTCGCGCGCGCACGCGGATGAGCAGCGTCGCCTCGCACGCGTGGACCGAACAACCCACCGGAATAAGCGGAGCGGCGCTTCGTGATCGGAACTGACGCGGTCCGTCGCGGCCCGAACGAGCCTCCCCCCCCCCCCCCCCCCGGCTCCACCGGAACCCGAACACACTGTGCGATCAACGTTTCGGTGTTGTTTACCTCCCTCTCACTGGATTCGACGCCCTCGCGCGTGTTTAGGGGAAGCGAGATTTTGTGGGCTTTTTTTTCTTGGTTCTTTTTAGTACCGGGGGATTTTTAATTTTTTTCGATTTAAGCAGGGGAAAATAATTATTGATCACTCAAAATCGTGAGAGTTACTTCACATTTTTAAAGATTTTCGTCACGCTAATTGCGTTTTTTTAGACAAAATGAAGGGTGAAAACGGCAATTAAAAAAATTACACGACATTTTGGAAAAATTCATACATATTCAGAAAAATTAATCAATAATTTTTGTTAAAAAAAAGTTGGGTTTCCGAATGATTTATTGAACTATTAGTTTGTTCATTGATTTCTCAATAACATTTTGATGTTATTATTATTAATAAGTGTTCGAAATTCTTTTATAATCCAACGTTTAGCTAGACTGTACAGAGACTACTGCCTTAAGCACAGGAAGATCATGTTTAAGAATTTACGAAATTATGGATGTTCCAGTACATTTTTTCAATTAAAAAAGATGGCAGCAGACGTACAATTCTTTGTATTTCCATTCGAGGTTTCCCAGGAATTCTCCCCAGAAAAATGAGATGTTGTCAGGACTTAGAGGTTGAAAAAAGTATCTTTGAGAAGAATCGTCGCGGAGATCGCGCCACCGAAGCGCATAAACCCACGAAGCGCGAATGTACATCATGAGGAAGTGAGGAAAAAGCCGCGAGAGCTTCAGATGGATCTGGCCCGCGCGTCGGTCTGGGCCGCGCACGGAAAGGTTCTCGCGCGTCCCCGCAAAGTACCCTCCAGCCCCGGGAAAGAGAGTCTCTCTTGGAGGAGGCGGACGAGAGAGGTTCGCGACGCCCGTACATGGCACGCGGGACATACGAGCCGCGCGAGACTCGACTGGCAGCTGACAGTCGCGGCTGCGATCTTAATCTGCGACAGTTTTGTTCGCTGGCTGCTTCGCTACCCGACGCGAAAAGACGAAGAGTCGAGGAAAGAAGAGAGAGCGAGAGACGCCAGAAGTCACCGAGCGACGTGCGTCACAAAAGAAAAAAAAAAGTACAAAGAGAAACGAGAAAAGGCCCAGGGGAAAATGCTGCGCACGCGAGAGCAGGAGAAAGAGATTAAAAAAGAACGAGATAAATAAATAAATAAAATGAAAAAGGAGGAAAGAAAGTCGAGTGCAGGCCGATTGAGAGCGGGACTCGAGGATCTCCGGCCGATCCGCGTCCGTCGTTCGCGATTCTCGTCGATCGAGAGCCGCGCGGCCCGCGATCGCGACACCCTGAATTATTCATCGCCGGACGGGGGAGAGACTCGTCGCTCCGACGACTCCGACGACTTCTCGTCGCTCGTCGACGACTGACGACACTGCCGGCAGCAGCGGCTGCAGCATGTGCTTCGCCCGTGTTTGCACTAGCCCCGAGGGCGAGCGCTAGTTCGTCTCTCTCCCTCTCCATCCACTCCGTCTTCTTTTACGTTTTTTTTTTCTTCTTTTTTTTCGTCTTCCTCTCGATGGAACTTTGCGTTATCCCTGATACTTGTGCAGTAGCGACACCCACCCAAATACAAAGTACACAGAATATAGTAATTCTTGCTATGGGTGTGGAATTTTGTTGAGAAATAAATTCGCAATAGTAATTTAATTGCAGGCATAAAAACTTGAATATCTGAACAAATTGGCAGTTAAAGCTAGAAGCAAGATTTTTGCCTGATTAGAATATTTCTTTTAGTTTATATGGCAATAAAAAGCTGACTGACTTTACTCGGAGAACGTTCGTAAAAAAATTAAAAGCCCCTTCTGAATTACCCTGTGTAAGTGTATTATTGCTCGGTGTTGTCATCGTTTGAGAAAATCGCTGACACGATCTGGCTCGGACTGCGGGGTGGGGCGCAAGGAAGCGCGGAGGAGCGACGAAGCGTCGTCCATGCGATCGAGAGACTTGAAACACGAGTGGCTTAGGTTGCAGCGAGTTAACCGGCTCGCTACCCGTCGTGAGATACTGTCATCCAACGCCGCCCGGACGATATACGCGTGTACGCCACCCGGCGTGTCACAATATATCCGCAGGGCCGGCGGGCAGTTGAGAAACTCATCGGGCGCTATTATCTAGGTGTCAAAAGCGACGACTCAACCCAAATCCCCGTAAACTCGCCGTCAGTCCAATCGAAAACGTCACTGACTTTAGCTTGAAAATAGAGTTCAATCGTTTTTTTTTTGGCGAATCTTTAGTCTTCCATTTTGAATAATTTATGCTTTTCTTTTTTTCAGTGGGAAAGTGAGTTTATTTTTTGTTATTTTCATCTGCGGCTTATATTTGTTCCATGGATAGGCTATGATGTTTTGTTATGATATTATATCATATTTTTCGTTATTTTACTGGTATCTGTAAAATTGATTATATAAAATGGTTTATCTCGGCAAATAAATAAATGAATAAATAGGTAAATAAATAAATAGCTCGTCGTTACTTTACTAAAAGAATTAATCGACAACAAGCCATGATTATTTTAGTTAATCATTTCTAGGGGCATCACCTAATTGAACAGTTGGTCGTCCTGACGATTTAAAGTCATCATCTCCAGAAAATCATCATCAACCGGAACTGATTGACAAATCATTCATCAAATTAGTAAATAAGTTTTCAAGTTTCCCCACTTCTCCCGCAAAGATTTAGCCAAAAGTCAAGATTTTTGGCCAATGCCGAGTGTTTTTGCGACGAGAAAATGAGAAACAGAGACCACGTCGAGCCGGAGGAAACCAACCGACGGTCCGGCCCGCCAGCGAGGTTTTCTCAGGACGTTCGAGTTTCACGGTGGTTGATATTTCATACAGAGCGGGCAACGGGGGCCCGTAGCCTCGCCGGCGTGCAACGCGCGTCGGGTTGAGTTGCCCGTTCACCCTCTCACGGTGAACCGTAAGGCGCGTCCGACTAACGTCACCTATATTGTTCCCGCGGGTTGCACCGGGGATCGTGATTCGCCCTTGAACAAACGTGCGGTTTCGCGTCCGGCCTGCCAATATACGCAACGCGTAGACTGCGATCGTGCACGATTGGGGCTTCTTCTTCTCCATCGTCATCCTCCTCCTTCTCCCTCGCTACGATCGTCGCCGATTCCCGTCGATTCGCGCGTCGAGTGCCACGCGTGAGAGCAGCTGAGAGGCAAGTCGGCGACGCTAGGGCAGGGAGAGAAAATAAATTAGAGAAAGAGCCCGAGAGAGAAGTGAAGTAAAAATAAATAAGATAAAGCGGGATAAAAATAAAAATGTCCTGGCATGTTTAAATCCACGGGGAGCTTCTGTTTGTTCGTCCAGCGACACCAAACGGCCAGCTCGTTTGCCCCGCGAGCGCGAGAACATTCCGCACTCCGGCGAACGATTAAGACCTAAGAGGAACGGCTGTCTTCGGACCTGGGGCATGCCTGAGCCTCTCCTCGCGGGCTCTCGGGGCAGCATTTCTGCTCGGCAACGTCCCGAGCGCTCCGGAACGCGAATGAATGTCCCGATTGTTTCTCGCGGGCCGTGAGAAAACCGGGCACGCGCTTCCCACTCGCGGGCCACGCAAATTCGATATAATTAAATGAGTTACGGGCGCGCGGCGAGCCGCAAGCTGGCGATCCGTCCCGATAACTCTTAATCGACGCAACCCAGTCGAGTTGGCTTTTTCCCACGCAAAATCGTCTCGACGCTCCTGTTGGCGCTGGCGAACTTTTTCTCCTCCTCGGTGTCTGTGCTGCTTTTGATAGTTTTGCTCTTTCTCTGTCTCACTCGTTCTATCTCTCTCTCTCTCCTTCTCTCTGTCTCTCTCCGTAGGTGACTCGGGTATCCTGTGAATACAAATCCAGAGATTAATTCCAGAAGCTCGTATCGCCCATCAACCGACCATTGGAATTATTGGGAACAGTCATTGCCGGGAATTACGACGCTTATATGGGATTACAGAGGTTTCGCGCCCAAAGCGAGAGAACGCGTGTCCCGCGCGACCCCACCGCGTTATTCTCGTTTCGGAAGATCCGCGATAAGCCCCGAGTCGAGTCGACTCCTCTCTCGCCGCTCGCCCGAATTCTGCGGGCCTCGCGCGAGGATACGTACACATTTTTCCAGCCTCCGACACGACGGCTCCTCGGCTACCCGTGTTACACGCGGGGCTTAAAGGCGTCGGCGAAATTTCAGATTTTCGGTGCGTATCAGATCTGGCGCTCTCGCACGAGAAATTCTCGTGCACGGGGAGGTCCTGTCGACTCGGGCGGTTCGAGGGTATTGGAAATATGTTGACTAAGATGGGAGAACAAAAATTGATTCACCATTTTTTTTGCCAGATAAATGTGAGTCGTTAAGATAGCTAAAACTTTGCTCCAATAATTTTTACATTATCGGAGCAATCCTCATAACTAGAAGACACTCACAATTTTAGTATTTCCGAAATAATGCAAAATACTGCAATTATTTTTTAGCTTTTTTACAGCCTTTTCGGCCTTTTCCGATGATGTTGAAGTTTGCATCGTTGGAATGCAACGAAATTCAGAAAACAAAATTAATTCTAATTAATCCAAATGATTAAATTAGGTATAAAAAGTCATCGTATCAATTAGTTTCTATGATGATTTTTTATACCTATTTTCATCATTTGAGTTAATTAGAATTACTTTTTTTGTCTGAATCTCGTTGTATTCTAACGATGCAAACTTCAACATCATCTTTTCCGCTGGTTAAGTGCGGCAACAATTTTTGTCTCTGCAGCTCCAAAAAATGGCACACAAAGGCGCAAAAATTTAAAGCGAAAAATACATGAAAGCGCAATATCGGTCGTTGGCGTGAGGTGAGGCAAAATGCTCGAGCAAAGAGGGTGCCCAGTGCGAGCTCCGCGATCAGACTACTTAAATCTCAGGAGGCTTCCTAGACACGCGAAGGAATTTTTCTGGATGAGACTTTTTTTCTTTCTTTTTTTTTCTTCTTCCTCCTTCGACCTCGTCACCGTGTCTCTCTCTCGTCTAACGAGGATTCCCGGCGTCTGTGCCGTGAGGAACGGTCCGCTGAGTACGCGAGGGCAGGTTTCACCCTCTTGTACATCCGAGAGGCTAGGCGAGAGTTGTCGCGTCGTGACGCGGTGTACGCATATATATAGGGTGCTCGAGGCTCCGCTTCTCTCCTGTACAAGCGACTAGAATCTTTCTCTCTCGACGAGTCGGGGCACGAAGATCGGGATACCCGGCAAATCTCTCTTCCCTGTAATTAATTTAAGAGGGCTCGTTCTCTCGGGTAGGTAGGTAGGTAGGCACTCGTGCTCTTCCCAAGTGGCTGTATATCCGCCGATTTTTTTCTCGACCCCTTGACGGCCTTTCCGCATTGCCAGACCTGCACGACCTCTTGGCTTCGATTTCGAGCGTGATGAAATGTCTTTTAGTTAGTCAAAACACGGCTTCGCTAATTTCTATCAGCTTATGGCAATAAAAATCGTTGTGTCATACTTGGCGTCGAGACGCTACCGCGTATCTTGGTATTTATAAAGTCAATTTTTTGTCCAGGCAATTTTTTATTCATAGTTATTTCATTAAAAATGTTTAGTTTTTTAATGCAATTTTTTAAGTAATTTTTCTGTACTTGGTATCAACATTTCTTGGGTGCCAAAATGATACAAAATTGTCGCGTGCCCTGAATACCCATCACTCAGTCACCAGTCCCGCCACAATTTGTCCAAATTAACAAATAAAATTCGGCATATCAATTTTTCACCAATCTCAGTATCTCGTGCCCTCGAATTCGCACCAATTTACCTACACAAGAAACAAGTCGGGTCTGTGCGAACGACACTCCCGGCTCATTGTCCCAGTGAGGGTGTAAGAAGTCCTGTTAAGCCGGTGCCATCCACGAAGGGAGAAGCGGCAGGCAAGTGCAGGAGGACGACGCAGCGAGAGATCGAGGGAGAAGCGGAAAGTGCGAGGAGAAATCGTACGCAGCGGCAGCCTCGCGGCAGAGACAGAGCCGAGGGGGAGGAGGAGGAGGAGGATGAGGAGGAGGGCGCGCGTGGTAATCCGAGATTTATCTCGGCGACGCTCCGACACTCGGATTGTTCGGTTAGCGTCGGCCCGTGAGTTTTTCGGGGCTACCGGGTGATACGAGTTGCCCGTTCTCCCGCTTCGCGAATCACCTTCGAACACTGCCGAAAAAATCGAGGAAAAAAAAAGAGCACAACACCTCCGGTATATCGACCGGAATCTCCGGAATCTCGCGAACAACCGGCCGCCTATAAACCACCCGAGGGACCAGAAGTAAACGATCAGCGCGGTAAACGAGCGCCCGCGAACATCGCCGCCCGCAAAAAGCTGCCCGCGGGTCGCGATCGCTCGATGACAATCGCGTCGCGCTAAGTCGAGAGAGAAATTCGCGCAATTAGTAACCGCCCGGCGATTCGCGAGTACATCGAACGCCACGCATTTGGTATTATAATCCCCCGGAGAGTCGAGCCACCTCTCTCACTTTTTCTCGCGGCGGAGAATCAGCGGCCGCCGCCGCGTGTATAATAAATCGCCGGCTGGCCGATCGCACGGGCCGCCCGATCTTCTCGATTAAAGTGAAATATATGGCGCCTTTAATTGCGAGCGAGATTTCGCGAGCGGGTCCGGGGGCCGAGAGCGCAGAGGCGGACGGGAGGGCGCGCGCGCATTTAATGCCCGCGAATTGCGCCGTGAGGTGAGAAACCGTTTATTAGACTCGCGCGAGCGGCCGGCGGGAATAAAATGAACGAAGAAAAAGGAAAGAAAAAAAAAACGCGAGCTAAAAGAAGTGAAGCAGCCAGCGTATGGCCAATGCGGTGAGCGAGTAAACGCGAGGCAAAAGGAGAGCGAGAGAGAGAAAGAGAGTGAAGCGCGAGGCCGAGGGGAGAGTCAGAATCGGTTTACGAAAGTAGGTACCACGACTACCGCGCGCTGCCTCGCAGACTCCTCGTGGAAGTTGCCGCCGAGGAGGCTGAAGAGGCCCCCGCAGGAGTGGGAGAGATCCGCGAGATGCATTATTCATGGGGTGTGAGGAGATACGATATGATCCAATATGTGGGCTGCTCTCTCGCCGCTGCTGCTGCTCCTCGGAGTAATGCGAGGCTTCCACTTCCACGCGGGGCTTCGGCTGCGTGGCGCGACATCCACCCGCTAAGCTTTTGGAAATTGGTCCTCGAATTTTCGTGTAATTTCGCCACAGCCAGACGATACGCAATTCCTGGTGCAGATCCTGAGGCATGTGGCGCACATTATTCGGAGGGGTCTTCGATGCGAGCTTCGCCGATGCTTTTACTACTTAAGTGCTCCGCGCACGACGAAGGAGACACGTGGAACATCCATGTGTGAGCAGCGTCGACGACGGGAACGCGGTGAGGCTCCCGGTGTGGATGGTGAGTCGAAGAGCAGCGAGGAGGCGGCCCGCGAGGTAGAAGAGGCTGAGGGCAGAGGAGCCGCCGCGGTCCGCGAGAGTCAACCGCGGGGAATTTCTATTAACACACAATGAGATAGTTTTGTTTTGTCCCCGCGGCCCGAGCGAGCCCGTGGAGCGAGCTCGCTTTCTCTCTTTCTCTAAATAAATATCGCGAGCTCTCTTTCTCTCTCGTGCGATCTTCCTCCTCCGGTCGTTCGCTTCTCCTTCGGGCGATGCGCCGATCGCCTGCGGGGATGCATCGCTCGGTACCCGCGAATTTCGCTCTCTGTAACGGGTGTCCCGGGCACAATTCATCGTGGAATCGGCAGCTGCTGCAAGTGTTAGTCTAGTGTTGGTGATTTTGGGCTTAGAGAGTTAACTGGAAAAAAGAAAAGAGAATTTTGTGAGAAATCATAATTTGGCTGAGGTGGTCAAGGCATTTATTTGCGGTGAGGGATACTTTTTGAGGGGGCTTTGAAAGATTTTTTTTTCGAAATATAGGTGGATTATTTAATTGGAGGAAAAATAAAAATAATTCCAACGATGTGTAGTAGTTTTATCACACTTTGTAAGCTTAGAATGGTTTTCTGTAAGTGGTTTGTGGATCATTCAATTTGACGCTAATTAATCAAGGTGTCTTGACGTAATTGGCAGATGCGGTTTTGACGCATCTGGCAAATGCGGTTTTGAAGTAATTGGCTACCTTGGGATGCTCTGCTAAAGTTTTTTCTTCGGGACACTGGATGTGTGGAAGTCGTAGCGCGCGCCGTGGGACAAGGGGCTCTCTCGCGTTGCCCCATTGTTTCACGACGCTTTGATAAATTACCGAATAATTGTCAAATGCGCTCGCGCGAGACTCGAAGGAGGGAAACGCGAAATGAATGCCGAGGAATTGCTAGAAGCCGCCGCGGCGAAACTTTACCGCAGCCACTTCAGAAGTATTCGCGAGCGAATTTTTCTTCACGTGTTTTCTTTTCTCTCCCCCGAGGCAACTGTGATTACGGGAGAAAACGACTCGACGAGAATTACACGTGGTGGGCCGTAAAGTTATTAATTAATTGGCACTACTGTCGGGTGGGAGTGGAAACTTTGTTGTGGAATAATATTGAGCGTTATATTTTACACGGACTTAGCGACGATCCTCGCGCCGAGTGTGGAGTACATTAGTTTGGTAAACGAATTAATTGGCTGTTGCAAATATTTTACGGGCACAATTAGTTGATACAACAAGAACTCGTTAACTCGGCGCACAACGAACTGATCGGTCATCAGAGTCGCCTGACTCTTTGCCCCAATTGTAACTTTTTCTACTGGCGCTGCAAACTCATCGGATACATCCACAGAGCACAAATAAATGTTACATTGATCGACAAACCCTGCAACTTCGTGTAACCCAATTCCAAAAAAATTATCTCTCTTGTCGCTATTATCTGATTCCAACTTCGGAGTTAACCGCAGTTACTGACTGCATCTTGCATAAAGTCACGTTAATAAAACGAGTCAGCAATTATTTCGAAGCACAACTATAACTTTGATCCAGGTCAATTAAAAAACTGTCATGTCCCACAATTTTTTTCGATTCCGCAATTTCCAACTTTGTCGTTAATAGCGGTTATAAACTGTGCCTTACGTAAAGTCATGATAATAAAATCTTCGTTACGAGCCACACAAGTCAGCAATTACTTTAAGATTCCCGTGCGAACGTTACTTTCTCTTCCGCCTTTGATTATCTTCCTCTAATTCGAGGCCCCGGCGCGCGAGTCAATTTTTTCGGTTCATTCGTGCCCCGTAATCAATTAGATGCGAATAAGATAAACGGGAATATTGCCCCCTGCAGCAATTGTATCGCGGTGAGAGCGCGAGGCCAGATGATAAGAAGAAACGTCTTTCGTCGCGTTCCCCGGGAGAAATCAACTGCTCGCGCGGCGGCGGCGGCGGCGGTGCGACGCGACGAGAAACCGCGAGTCGGAGCGCGAGGCGCTCGGGTAATCCTAATTCACGAGCGCGTTTAACTGTCGCGATAAAGTCGCGAGTGTAGAGATCTATAAATTTGTCGAGTGGAGGATAATTCTTCGGATAGCCGAGCCGAGAGGCCGAGTGGCGGCACGAGCGAGAGAGAGAGAGAGAGAGAGAGAGAGAGAGAGAGAGAGAGAGAGGAGGAGAGAAAGAGAGACGGAGTGAAAACGAGGAAGGGTGAGATGGATGTCGCGGGAGCGGGACAAAGTTGCTCGTGAGAAGCGACGCCGCGCGGTAATTTATCGATTCGGACGAGAGCGAAGAGCTCGGGACCAATGCGCACACCGCTTAGGAGCGTCGAAAAAACGAGAAAGAAAAAATACACGAAGACCAAGAGGAAGAGAAAGAGAGAGAGAGAGAGTGAGAGAGAGAGAGAGAAAAAAAGGAAAGAGCTTTAATCAGCGATTTAATCCGGGGCTGAACGGGGTTTCGGTGAATTTATTTTTCCGGTAACTCGTGACCCTGCGACGTCACTCGGAACCACCGGGGACTCTCGACTTGCGAGTCGCACGAGTGAGGCGAGTGTCCGCGGCTGGGCGAGTAAACGCGGCTGCCGAAGCGGAGGAAACACGCCCAGGGCGAGACAAGATTAAAAATCCCCTAACTGCTTAATCGCGTTATTACGGCTGCGATCGTGTCAAAGAGACGCGACGCTGTCTCGCTCTCGTCGCCCGCCGGACGGACGCGAAGGGAAGAAGAACTCGGTGGGTTTTCTGCGGCGATGAAAAAAAAATCTGTCCCGTTCCCGGGATCCGCGAGTCTGCAAGCTGTTTGCTATCGCGGGTCAACGAATACGAGGACAATTTTGCGCATTACGGCTGCAGGTGGCGAGAATGGAAAAAGATCTGACTTAATACGTTTTTTGTCGATCGCAGTCGCAGCCGTCCGGAAATTACCTCTCAACTTTTCTGCAATAATCGACCCCTCGCATTAAAATATATATTTTTTTGATATATAATTTTCAAGTGATAGATTTTCTAACAAAAAAAGACCCAGTTATATCCCTCTTCAAAGTTCCGAATGTGAAAAGACTTGGAGCCGTTTAAACCGAAAAGATAAAAAAAAACCTTCTCCTACAAAATGCAAGACAAAAGACAGCATAAAATTTGTAGTAAAACAGTTCGCAGTCTAATAGATTCCGGGTCGAAAGGGAGAATAGCTGCCAGGAGTGTGAAAGGAGTGAGATATCTCGCTCCGCCAGTATCAGCAGCAACAGAAGCAGCATCGCTGGTCGTGGTATTAGTGAGAGAGCCGTAAAAGTGTGAAGCGTCCGGACGGTCGGTTACAGCGAGACGCGCGTGAGGCAGTGACAAACGCCGGGAGCCTCTGTGATTTCAGTTAATTGTCGACGGAGCCATTTTTCACTCCTCGAGCCCGGCTGGCGTTTCTCCCGTGTAGCGACGTTCGGCGAGGCCGCGAGGCGGGCAGGAACGGCCGTCGTAAATATCCCGTAGGGCGCCAAGACGCTCGAAAGGGCTAAAGGTTGGACGTCTCACTCTCAGCGGCGGCTTAAGGCTCCTCTCGCTGCTTCCACCGCGTAAAACCCGAGTGGAATCGCGGGCGGAGAAAAGCGGCCTCGTGTAGCTGCCGCCGCTGCTTCCACCAGCAGCAGCAGCTTCTTCTTCTTCTTTTGTAAATAGCCTCGTAACGACGTCCGGAGCGCGGCCGAGGCTAAGGGCCGAGCCACCTCGACCCGGAAGGGCGTGTGAAACGATTCAACGGGATTAGGAAAACCTTAACTCTCCCGGCACGCAGCGTCTTCCGCACCACCCTCGACGCGCTCACCGCGACAATAACGAAACGAGGAAGACCTAAAAAAAAGAGAGAAAAGAAACAAAAATGAGTCGTATACACGAGATATGCAATACAGCCTGGATGACTATATGGACCATTGACTATTTCTACGATTTGCTGGGAGAGAATCACACTAGGGAAAAAAAAAATCTTCATTGCAATGGGACAAGTGTTGGGGGACGGAAGAGCTGCGGCCTCGACAGTTGCGAGGGGGAAAAAATAGTGGTGGATGCGGGTTTAACTGGGGTGACCACGACTGGTCAGCCGAATCACCGAGGGACAACGGACGATCGGCCGAGGCGTCCGAGGCAAAAGGTATATACGAATATGGTGCTTCCTCGACAATCTTATTTTGAGCCTCTAATAATACCGAGCGAGCGCGCGCGGCGCGCGAGACGTCGGCGAGGATGTCGATGTACACACAGCGGGCGAGCGGTATTTTTATGGCCGGTGGTCGCGCGGCGAACTCACCGCTCCGGCCGTGTCCCGCCCCATCACGTAGTATACGGCGAACGAGGATATTCGCGAAGGGCGCAGCGCGGCGGCCGCCGATACTTTCGAGGCTGAAATAAAAATGTAACACGTTACCCGGGGACAAATAGCCCGGCACTCCCTGCGGGTAAAGCCGGCTGAATGTCCCCCCCCGACCTCTTTCTCTGTCTCCACCTTTCGCTCTGATGTTTCGACCGTGGTGAATGGTCCACTCGACCGAACACTCGGCATCGTCACTTCTGTCGCGTGTAAAACAGACCGGGGTGTTTGGTCGTGTAAATACGGAGCGCAGATGAGAAGCATTTTTTTTAAATAGAATAATTTGTGTTTAGAAATTTAGGCAAATGATACAAGTAGAGCTTGGAGCCTGTAGATTCGACAGAGGTGCTATTCACCTGATTATAGTAGAATATGGTTTTCCAAAAGAGGAGAAAACAGTGCTGGACTTACATATGAGTATGAATTATTAATTATCATTGATGCCTTTTGGATCACATTGAATATTAAAACATCATGAATATTAATATTCATTCAGTGTTTTTTATGCGACCGCGTTACAACCCTGGAACGCCCGATCGAGCCGCAAACTGGCAATTACTGTAAGCCCAATAATTTTCCTGATACATATCCACCTCTTTCCCCGGCGACAAACGCTCGAAAATCGAGCCCAGGTTTCACCGCATCGACACTCAAAAACCGATTCAAAAGAACGCGTCAGCGCCTGCATGCAGATAATATCTATCTGTGCGACGTTCAATTTCCACGAGGTGCGCCATAAATCAGTGTCATAGGCGTCGGGAAAGCGTCGCGTCTCCCCGGGTCCTTTGATTTACCGTCGTCGTTGCTGTCGGACGTCGCGGCCGCGCGTCTTGCGAATCTCGCGACCGCCGTCGCCGACAGAGCGGACGACGAAGCCTGAGGGATCTTCCCGGGGGTCAAGGGTGAAATGAGCCGCGGCGTTCAAACGCCTCCCGGCGACGTGTCCGCCGGCGCGTTGCCCGCCGGAGGATGAAGTGCAGCAACAAGATTGTGACGCACGCGTTGCCGAGAAATTCCGCAGTGTGGAAGGAGCGTTTAGAAACTTTTCTGACTAGCGACCGCAGTTATTACGAACGAACGAACGAACGAATGAACGAACAAACGTGCGGCCGGGGCACGCGACGACGACGTCGCGCTTCCTACAATCTCGTTGTCCCTCTCTCTCTCTCTCTCTCTCTCTCCTTCTCTTCCCGCAATGCTGATGGTGACAGTTCAATTCGAACTTCGGTGTTCGGCGGTCAGAAATGTTAGCCGCAAAACCGCACGTCCGCGTGATTTCTGTCTCTCTTTCGTGCCACGGACATTTAGCCAGTTGGCCGCGCGCCTCTCTCCCTCGCACTCGGAGGGGCCCCGAGCTCTCGCTACGCTCATAGCTATTTCCACCCGTTTTCTCGCTCTCTCTCTCTCGTGTTCCCGCGACCGCGAGCCGCTGCTGGCAACCGCGCGCCGCGCTATTCCGCTCCCATCCGGCATCACCACCACCGGCAGCGGCGGCGGCAGCAGCAGCAGCAGCAGCAACACCCCCGCCGCCACCGAATCTCCGCGCACGGTCGCCCCCCCCCCCCCCCCTCGTTTACCCCCCAACACTCTGTTGCTCTCTCGCGTCGTGCATCGCGTACACATCGAATCGCGGCGCGCTCGATCCCCGAAATATCCGCGATGATTAAAAGAGCAGCCGGAATGTCGGTCATGAAATTTAATGCAGATAACTATGGAGTACGGCACCGACGCTCTACTCCCGATTCCTGCCTTCGGGTCATACCCCCGCCGGTTGACGAATATTGCGCACATTATGTAGTAGCTTTCCGGGCTCCGAAGGCGAGGAGCGAAATATCGTTTATTCGGATTTTTGGATGCCGCGGTTTGTCACACGTATCGCCCGACGCGTGATTGTAAACATTTATTGAAATCGTGGCTTTATTGTAACTCGAGCGCGGCTGGAAATTCCCGTCATCACTGATTGCGAGGAAAAATTTTCGTGAAAACAATTTCCCGCGCGTTCAGCCCCGAGTGAAAAGTCTACCAATTATTGCGTCGCGAAAGTTGACTATTTTCCTTTAAAAAAAAAAAAAAAAAAAATCCGACCTTATTTCCCACGAAATTCTCTCTCGAAAGACATAAATATTATACGACATCTCACAAAGCTCCAAGCGAAAAAAATCCCACCCCAGGATCCGGCTTGTGCGATTTTCAGCCGCTTTAAATATTCATTCGATCGTAGATCAATTATAGACCCAACTTAACCGCGAATAAAGCGAACCGCGCGACGTGTGTCCCGCGGAATGCGGGGCGGGCGGTGCCGCTCGTTGCGGGGTGTCCGCGAGTCGGGGCTCTTAATCCAAGCACGTTCTCGCGCGTCAATCGCGCGCGAATCCGGTCGCGGATTGCGAGCGTTCCTGGGCTGAATGCGTGCGAGAGACAGAGACCCGAGAGTGGCACAGCGAGCGAGAAAAGCCCGCGCCAGAAGCGAGAGAGAGAGAGAGAGTGAGAGAGTGTGTGCAACGTCGAGCACACGCAGATTTGCCAATTTGCCGCTGGCGTTACGTAGGTGGTTAGCCCGGTTAGCCGGCGGACGCTGGAGTGAGATGAAGTGCGTTACGAACGAGATTCTGGGAGCCGCGGCGATGCTGGAGGCTGATGTGCGGTCGAAGAGATTAATATGCGCGCGAGGCGAGAGAGCAGCCCCGCGTACGCGGAGCGGACTGTGCGGCGGGGCCTACGCGACGCGCGAGAGCAGCCCAACCGGCATCACCAGCATCACCAGCATTCAGCCCGGGTTCCTCGCTCTCTCGTCCCTATTTCCCGGCAACCCTTTCCTCGACGGCTTGCCTCAACGTGTTCGGCCGCTCCTCCGCTCGGGCACATCGCGCGCGCCACCCGCGTTTTCACCCTCGCGATATTCCTCTCTCTCCTGGGCTCCGCCGATTGCCACGAAGCCCCGGAGCGCGCGGCATTCCCATTCCGTGACTGCCTCTCGCTCTCCCCCGGTAGCCGCGACCTCGGGCCGCTGTTGCTGCTGCTGCTGCTGTTGCTGTTGGTGATGCTGGTGGTCCGGCTTCTGCCGCCACCGCCGCCGCCGCCGCCGCCGCTCGCCGTTTAGTAATTTCTGTCACGAGTCGAACGTTCCGCCGCTGGACCGTTACCCAACCCACTGATTCTCCGCTCTCGCTCCGTGCCGACCCCTGTTACGTACCTATAAAACGAAACGTACAGTCAGGTCGCGGGGTCTCGTGTGGGACACAATGCGCAATCGTATATATGGCACAGTTGACGCTGGTGACGCTGCTGGAACGATCTTTGAACTTATCGCTGGAGAATCGATGGATTATGGTGCTGGGATGATGAGCCGAGTCCTTCGGAGTGAAACGGATGCTGGTTAAGTCGCGTTGTTGGTGACGTTCACTTGACGCTGTCTTCGCTCTTTGGAGGATTAAAATGGATTCGGAATTTTTACCTAGAAATGGAGACTGCATGATTTATTTTTTGTTTTGGAGAGAAAGTGCGAGAAACATTTTTCTCGTGTCTCAGATCCAAAAACTTGAAGATCTTGATTCTCATGTTCCTCCGAATTTTTGTAAAATCCTGCGAAAAAAATTGCTACGATTTCGCGTCCTCGCGCAAAATCCTCTTCCCACCCATCGACAATTTCCCATCATTCCCAAGGTCCACGAAAAGCCGGGACGTCCCCTCATATTGATCACACGACATCTCAATCTCCCCGGCAAATTCGTTATCTCCCCAGCGTTTCTTGTGTCTCGCGTCCCACCCCCGAGCGCGTCTTCTCGCTCCGCCAGGATCATGTACATCGTAGACGTAGATGAGGAGGACAGGGAGAATCGCTCGGCCGCGAGGTAGGAGGAACTCCGGCGGGCGAACACCACGCCCAGGGGATCGAGGAGTCGTCGTTTTATCCGCTGCGGGAATCGTGCCAAAGAGGAAGCCGAGGAAGCGCCCCGCGCGCAAAAGAGACGACGGTACGTACCGCGCCTCGGTATATCCATCTTCCGTCTCTATATACCGCGCGCGTCGACGGCTCCAGAAGGCGGAGCCTCCTATTTCTAGCGTCGGGGTTCGCGGCTCCGCGGGTCGTGGGAGGCCAAGTGAGAGAGAGTACGAGGCGCGTAACCTCCACTAGCTCCACCAGCTTCGGCCGGAGCTAGATATATACTGGAAGCGCAAAGTGCAGCGCGAGAGCGAGTTATTCCCGCGAGCGGGAAGTGCAGAAGAGAGATAATAGGAAAGGAGAGGGATGCGGAGGAGCTCGGAGGCTGCAGCCGACTCTCCAGCTATATATATGTTTGTATATATGTGGCTTGGTAAATATGTGTGTGTAGCGAGTTGCAGGGCCAAGTGACTGTACGGGGATGTTCCGCTGGGGATAGAACGAGCTCCCGGTGCCCGGGGAGCGGGAGACCGGAGGAATTGCAGCAGGCACGCGCGCAAACGAGGCTACGGCGAACGCGGGGAGGGAGACGACGAGTGGGGGTGCGCGCCGGCCGTAAGGTGGTGAGAGCGGCGCCGTGGCGATCCTACGCTCTCTCGCCGAGCGTGAAACGAGAAATATACGACGGGAGCTCCGGCGCACCGGCAGCTGCACATTGTACGCCAGACGCGACCGGGGCTGGTTGCGTCACTGGTGGCTGTTTTAATGCGGTTTCTTATTAATTTATAATTTTTTTTTATTTGGTGGTTATAGAAAAATGTAGCTGCAATTCCCTGATGGTTTTTTTGCAGTTATTCATTTGGGCTAGGAAAAAAATTAACAATCATTTTGTGAATTAATTAGGATAGCGAAATCATTTCTACAAAATAATTTGACAGTTTAAAATTATTTTGATAACCTAACGAAATATTTTGCTGCCCTAACGAATTATTTTGGTATCCTAAAAAAATTATTTTATTAACCTAACAAAATTTTTTTGCTACCCTAACGAATCTATTTTGCTACCCTAACGAAATATTTTGCTACCCTAACGAAATTATTTTGCTGCCCTAATGAAAATATTTTGCTACCCTGTCGAAGTATTTTGCTACCCCAACGAAATATTTTGTTACTCTAACAAAATTATTTAGCTACTCTAACAACATTATCTTGCTACCCTAACAAAATATTTTGTTACCCTAACAAAGTTATTTTCTTATTTCATCGTCACTTTTTCGTCCGCCCAGCCAAGGACGATTTTTCTCCACGCCCGAAAACTCTATTCCAAGCTAGTCAAAGACTCGATCCAAAAGGCCCCGGCGACCCGGAGGTAGTTGGTACCGTTGGTCCCGGGTACAGCGCGCGCTCCGCACTATCTTGTCGTCTCGGGGATCATGGCGGTAATGTCGCGGCGCATCTTTATACGTATTTACTCTCGACTTTGCCGCTCGGTGAGTGCAGCGAGTGGCCGCGAGGAGGAGTGGAGAGAATACCGGGAGGGATCGCCGCGGTGCGCCCGGGGAAAAAGCACTTTAGAAAATCCATGTACACGTTATGTACACAAACTATATACGTAAACGGATCTCGGGCTCGCGCTTACGTGTGACACGTTAAAGCCGCCCGCGGTCGTAACCCGTTGGAGGATCGGACGGCCCCGGCGCTCCTCCCAGTTCGCGGGGGGTGGTGGGCCAGAACAACGTCGAAGAGGAGGCGACGCGACGCGAACTTCTCTTTCCACTTGCGCGGAACCTCGATGTACCTATACTTTGCTGCTCCTCCCGGTATATCTATACGTACGACCGTCCGCGGGGCGCGACCCACGACCACTTCTTGCGGGTTGTACTCAACTGCAAGCGAACCAAACCTTGCAGCTCCTGAAGGAAAATTCGCGCAGCGAGAAAATGGCAAATTCAACGTAAATTCAATTGTGTTGCACATTTCCCCCGGGCAAATTTCTGCATTTTTATAGCTTTCGCGCACGGGCAGAATTATCGAACAAATTGCGGTGTCGAAAATACGAAAAAACAGCGAGAACGCTATTTTATTTTTCTTGAAGATAAACTCTAAGTTGTCACGCGAGGAAAATGCGTGAGAAAAAATGCATCTTTGGAGGCGCAGTTTTTAAATGCATTTTTTGAAGCTCAGTTTGTATGCAAAAGTATAAAGTAGGAAATAATAGTAAATCATTTTTATCATAGCGTCGATGACGTATAAAAAGTACAATGAACAAAAATTCGTTTGTCAAAATCTCTTCATACAAAATATCCAATTTTAAATAACGCGAAGAACTGCGACTTTTTGCTTCGTTCACCGATGCTAAAATCAGGCGAAGTTTCGCGGGTTCTCCAGGGGACTCGGTGGAAAATCGCCAGGCGAGAATTTCGGGAACCCGCCCGAAAATTCGATTACCACTCTCCGGCCCCGTCGCGGCGTTTAGCGCGATAGCCGGCGAGAGAGCGATGCGTATTCGTTAATTTCCGTGTGTCCCCCCGGCGCGGTCGGTCGTTTTTAATATCGCAAAACTGCCCGCAACAGGAAAACAGTTTTGGGCGGCCCGGCCGGTGTGGGGTTCACCCTGAACCGACGGAGACAACGTGTGGTCATCGCTCTCGACCACCGCAGGACGACCGCAGGAGGCACAGCGAGCGGCACTCGAACGGGATATTGGCGCACGGGGCGCGTAAGAGTTGCAACTCGCTTTATGCAACTCGCCCCCCTTTTTCGCCTTCCCCCAAAAACAGCGGGGTGTGAATCACAATAACACCGACGAATTTCCGGATGCGGTCCGCACGGTGCGCCAGTCGCCTAAAAAAAAGAGAGTAACAAAAAGAAATAAAAGAGTCGAAAAAAATGGTATAATTGCATTTTTCAATAAACGGCCGCGCGGAGTGGAAACAGAGGGGGTGGAGGAAAAGGATTCTCTGCTCGCTGACTCGTCAACCCCTCGACGCGCGCGCGCCACACGGGGAAACCCGAGTGATGCGCTCGGGGTATATAGAATTATTATTCGCGGACCAGCGAGCCGGCTAATTCCTCTCATGTTTGAATGCAATTATCAATCGTTGGCTATGTATAATATATATATATGCAGTCGCATAACAAGAGGCTGCGGCGCAGATGGAGGCCCCCCCCCTTCCTCCTCCACGTTTTCGCAGCCCGGGACAGCCGATAATATTCATTGAGGGGAAATGATACGATGCACTTTGCTACGGGTGTGAATATAATGAGTTTGTACAACAAAGCGCGGAGGATCCGCGACCGGGAGAACCCGAGGAGCCGAGAAAGCGAGCCTCGTGTGTCCGGGGTAACCGAATAATTTCGGTTTTAACGCGCGCACGCAGATTTTCGCGCCGGTAATTGGAACGCGTCGGGGCTCGTTACCCGGCTCCCGGCGCATCGTAATGAGTTTCGCGTTACTCTTACGCTATTAACGCGGCTGCGAAGCGCGAAAGGCGCCGATGATACGTGCGGGAAAAAAAGCGAACGGTGGGAATGTGGAGAGCGAAGAAAAGCGGAGGAAGGAGGCGGGGAATAATCTACTGCGGTAATGTGGGGAAATTAAAAAAAAGAGGGGGAGAGAAATGGAGTGATTTCTGCCTTTGAGAAGTCGATGGTTTTACCGCTAAATAGGAATCTCATAATTGTAGTAAATATTTTGATATTTTGACCATTTGATGTAAGTTGAAAAATTAGTTTATCGAAAAAACTGATGCCATTTTTTTGTGTATCAACAGATAATTTTTTTTTTTCTTAAAGAAATGAATACGAAAAATCAATACGATAAAATTAGCCCACGAAGTACCCATTATTATTGCGCACGGAAACCCAAAGTTCGTAGTCCAAACCCGGAATTGAATATTTAAAGTCCTTCGACCGTTTCCACCCACCACGTTCATCGATATCGCTACACATAAAAAAAAAACGCGCCAGAGTTTTTCCACTTTTTCTCCCCCGCGAATAATCGTCGATGGAGATGAAAAATTTACCGAGCATTTTTCTCAGGCCAGCGCCAGCGAAAAACGCGTGTGTGTCTGCCCCGCCGCGAATCGAGTGACTGCACACCTTTTTGAGCTCTCCTACATCTGCAATTTTATCTTTTTGTGTATTTTTCGTTCGCATTGTGCGATAAGTGATGAAGGCTTTTTCTATTTTTTCGGGCCATTGTGTGTGTTTATTTTTTTTTGCCCTCAGCGCGTTTCCCCATCGGCGCCCAGACAAATATACAGATTCCGCGGGATACAGATGTATCCATTGTGGCGATAGGTATATTGGCCGTGTGGGAAATGAGGCGCCGGAGGAAAATTAGCGGGCGGCTGCACGTACGGCCCAAGCACGTAGCTCCGCACGCGGGACGCAGGAATTCGCATGCAACGTGGCCGGTGATTCTGGAGCCGAACACAGCCGTACGTTACGCGTTACGTATCTGTCATGCGGTAGAAAAGCAGTTAGCCTCATTTGTATTCTTAGGGGTGCGAAGCGCTCGGCAGCCGCCGCCGCCGCCCGTTGCGCCGGCCAAACGTCTCCTCCCGGTCCTTCCATAACCACCGCGCGATGCGATTCTCCATCGCACGTCGCGCGAATTATTCGGTAATCAAATTTTCTTCGGCCGCCACACGCTCGCCGCCTCGCCGCCGCTGACTTCTCTATTTTACGAGAGCGCCGTGCGCGACAGGAACCACCCGAGACACAAACGTTTCTTCGTCTCGCGCGCGTGTGGAAAATGTTTCGGGAGTCAAATGGCGATTTTATTGACTCGGATTTTTATCTTTTTCACGTGCTGTGAAATGTGGACCGAAATTAATTTGTGGCGATTCTGTTTCGTTTCGGGGCTCCAAATGTTATTAAAAAGCTCTGAAATTTATGGTAATAACTGGCTTTTTTTCTCACGAAATTCAGGATGAAAAATCGAATCCAGGCGGAGATTCGTATTTTTAATGTCCACAAATTTTTACTCCATTTTTTCATTTTTATCTGCATTATGGAGAGGGGAGCCAATCGAAATTAATCCCTCGCAATTCCATCTCGTTTGGAGTCTGAAAATAAAATGAAAAACCTCCCAAATTTATGCTAACCAGTGGAACGAATTTTCCCAGCCAAAATTCCCATTTAAAAATCAACTCATCGAGGAATAATCGAAGAGTAACTCTAATTCCTTAAAACCCAGACCGTCGGGCACCAGAAACCCGAAATCGCGAAATTCCCAAAGACGAATTTTCCAGCCAGCGCCCTTCGCCCTTTAACGTTGAATCCAGAGTGGAGCGATTTTCGGCTACCGTCGAAACAAATATTCACGCGACCGAACTCGGCGCGCAGCGACCGCTCTCCGGCGCGTTCGATGATGTCCTGCACTCACGCCGTAAAAAAAAATGAATACTCCAGAGGGCCGCACAATGTGCGTGAGGGATGCTATTATAGACGCGCGGCGGTGGCTCCGGCCATGTATTTTGTCGTCGTTTTTTTATGGCTTCATAAACACAGTACAGGGATATTACATCGGATGTTGTGGAACGCGTTGGCCTCGCGGTCTCTCGCGTCCCGTCCGTGAATATATCCGCGCCCGGCGATCATGCCTGCGAGCAACAGCAGCAGCAGCAGCAGCATCGAACGTATAAACCGAAAATGCTGGGATTTCGATCCCATATCGCTCATGCCCCATAGTTTCCGGGTACCAAATTTCCTCGTTCTCTCTTCGTTCGTCAATTTTCGCGTGTTTTACCCCGCCGCGCGATATAACCACCCCGGGTATTACATATCCCACGCGCGCGCGTCGAGATTGCACACGCGTTTTCTCCCCCCTCGCGCACGGTAAAACTAAAGGACTAAAGACCCGAAGCTCCCTTAACGATCTAAAATGCGTGGCAGAAATTTTCGACAACACGAGAAAAAAAAAAATAGAAAAAATGCACGACCAGAGTAGAGATTTTTTTTTACCGATAGTTTCGCTCCGTTGAACGTTTGGATATATGAAAAAAAAAAAAAAGAAGAAAAAGCGAAACAAAAATTGCCGGATATCGCGAGCAAACATTTCGACGCGGCAAAACCTTTAACCTTTGCTTTTACAAAGTAGGCGGAGGTGGAGGCGGCAATAGCGCCAAAAACAAATATGTCTCGCGAGCGCCAAACGAGCACTCGGACGTTCGGACCGCGAGCCCGGGTTGTGTTTTATTATTCGCGTTATGAATTCTCTCCGTGGAAATAAAATATCCGGGCTTGTACCGATGCGTGCGCGGTCATCGAGCCTCGCGTTACCAGCCCAATTATCCCGCGCGTGAATGAGAAACCGCCATTTTTTTGGTTTTTTTTTTCATAGGAAATATTCATTTTGCAAGATCGACGATTAATCGGCGGCCGAGGGAAAGCGCTGCAGTTTCCTTCCGACGAGAACTCGAGCGCCGCGTGTATGTTTTTTTTATTTTTATTATGCCTCGTATTGGAGTCGAAACCGAGTGGACACGGTGATCACCCAATAATTCAACGCGCGAATGAGAGACCACAATTTCTATTTTTTTTTCATATGAAATACTAACTTTGCAAAATCGACGATTAATCGCTATGACCGAGGGAAAACGCTGCGGTTTCCTTTCCACGAGGACTCGAGTGTTATGTGTATTTATTATTTTTTTTTATTATGCCTCGTTTCGGAGTCTAAACGGAGTGGACGGTGATCGTTGAAGCTCGGCGCGCCCACTTACGGTCTCAACTCGTATTACGTGCATGAAAACCTTTATAACCTACTAAAGTCTCGAGGCCCGACGCCCTTTTTAAGTCGCCGAGCTTTACGGCACTCGATGGAACGCAAAAAAAAACCGAGAAACACCCGAGGCCAAAATCGTGTGCTGTGATTGTCGGTCGTTGGTGTTTTACACGCGGGGAATTGAATGTGGCGAAATATTCTTATTACCGTTATTACTGCACTCGCGAGTTATTGGAGCTCGCGGGCGTTTGGCACCCTCACAGTGTGTAGCAAATCGTTAAAAATCGACTTAGAAAAATTAGTCTCAAGAGCTCATAGAACTTCAAAAGTACCACAATTTTATTAAATTTTAGCCGGAGAAAAAATGTCTAATTTAATAACATTGTAATAATTTCAATGGTGTGTTTATAAGCTAATTTTTTGCCTACTCAGCTACTGCATTATACATAATGCAATAAGGCACAACTTCACTGTTCCAATTTTACTAATTTGGAACCGAAAAAAATTGTCCGATTTACTAAAATTGTTCGCAGCTCAACAAAATGTTTACCTTTTTTGCCGACTTTACTATTGTATCAATATTTGTTGAAATACTCCCCAGTTCCATTTTAAATGGTAAAAAATGCAGTCAATTATTCTCCCGAGTCCGAAGCAAAAAAAAGACATCCATAAGGTTGCCATTCGGTCAATCAATGGTTCGCGGTTAATGAGAGAAACCATCGGTCGCGGCTCGTGGACCGTTTGTCGAGCGTCGTGACCATCGCGGGCTGCACAATCGCGGGGGGCAATTAGTTGGCCACCGGCGAGCGCGCGCTGATAACGAGAGGCGCGATGCGACGCGTTGAGACCCGCAGGTGCGGAATGTCCGCTGGTCAAAGGACACGTTTCCGCGGTCGGACGCTCGAGCGAGGACGTCAGCGTTGTATCCGTTGGTCGGCAGCGGCAGCGGGACAAAAGAGCGCGCGGCGAAGGTGCCGACGCGACGGCCGAATGCGATGCACTCGGGCTCGCCTTTTTTCCACTCGCGCAATCAAACGAGAATTAGCGTCGTCGCGCACAGCTCGACAAACGCGAGACTCTTACCCTTCGCGCTTTTTTTTTTCTTCTTCTCTCCCTCAACCTTTTTTTTTGGCTTTATTATTTCTCTCTTCTCGCGCTCGCGAGAAGCACGTTTGTTCGTTTGGTGGCTTCCGCGAAATGTCTCAAATGGGATGCGGTGGCGCACAAGAGCGAGAGAAAAAAAAAATTCACCCACGCACACACGCGCGCAGTTTGATAAAAGAGACACGCCATGGCCACGTAATTAGAGACCGGGAGAGGGAGAGAATAACGCGATAAAAATACAGAATGAATGCGCAAAGGCATTTTTTGCCCTCGGCTGGAACAGAAGAAAACGAACAGAAAGAAAAATTAGACGTGGAGGAAACGAGAGGACAACGGGCATCGCGGCAGCGTATCTTTTGGTAATTATAATAGCGTCTGGCCGCGCGAATTCGCTCCGGTCAACGCTGACCGGATAGTGTCTGAAAAGTCATCCTTAAAATTGATTAATTCCTCGAAATGAATTATCTTCGTTCAGTAAAAAATATTAAGTTTCAATAACAAAAATGTAAAATGGTCCCTAAAACTTACACGATTATCTGACAAATAAATGCTAAATAAAACGCATTTATGTCATTCTGTGCCAGATTTATACCCATATTAATATTTAATTTATCTGCAAAATATTAATTGTAAACGTCTGCAAAATATTACATTCATCCGTAAACTTGTCCTGAAAAATCTGCACATTCTTCACGCAAAAAAAATAATACATTTTCCACCTCGTTCGCATTAAACGCCGGCGTTAAATTTCGTCAAACGTTTCCCCCGCGTGGCGGAGCTTGGAGCGAGCGTCGCACGCACAGCGGAGGTTGACACCGTGGTCTCAATTAGCGGCGACCGAGAGGGTCGAGAAAGCTGGTACTCACGTCTGTAGGGTCGTCCCTCCTCGGGCGTGGATCGCTCGGTATTCTCGGAACCGGGGGTGGCGTTTGCGTCCCGATCCTCCTCGTCGGGGGTCGGCCCGCGATTGCTGGCCGAGGTGACCGATCCGGGGGGATTTCCGGGCGGCGATCGGCTGGCCGAGCCGGCCGGACTGTGCGGCGCGATCTCCTGATTCGGGGCGCCGGAGAGTCCCGTCCCGACGCCACCGGACGAAGGCAACGACGGTGAGAACATGTTCGACATGCTCGACAGCGAGCCCAGACTCGGCAGACCCGACGACACGCTCGTGTTTCCGGTCTCGACCTTGAGGCACTTGCTCGGCGGCGCGAACGCCGATGGACCCAGCGGCCTGAACGCGCTGAACGGCAAACGCGGATCCAACGGGTGAAGAAACTGGTGCGGCAGATGCAGCATGTGATGCAACCCGTAGCCGAGAGACGCAGCTGTGCTGAACGGTACCTGAAGATCCTTCGCGTCTGTAACCTGTTTTTTTTTTCATGGAAAACACAAAAAAACAATGTTACCAAAAAGCACATTCTCGCTCGTCGGAATTGGAAATTGTGTGTGTGTGTGTGTGTTTTTAGGCAGTTAATTTTAGGACAATGAATTGAATTTTTGTAATAGGATTTCATTTCTATCTGAGCCACTGGAATACGATTTTGTCTTTTTTATGTACCCAACTGGTAAAATGAAAAAGCTTTTAATTTTTGTTTAATAAATAAATATGTGTCAGTAATTAATAATTTATTACTTCCATCAGCTAATCGGTGGTTAGTGCAAATAATTCTTATCTCTTATCTCGTTGTCATTGGATTATTAATGTTTAACGAAAAGACTTCGTTTTGTGCTCCACATGACACACAATAAATTATCCACGGTACAAAATGACTGAGCATGATTACTCGGCCCAGAACGAGACTAAAACGCAACACATGGTTTTTTTTTCATTTCTACAGACAATTACTTTTCACAGCTCGCGTTCTGCGACTGACTCAGGGATACAACCGGACGCGGCCTCACGTGGAATCAGAGTGGCACTGACGGCCAGAATCGCTATATTACTGTTTTACGACGGGAAATGAGTTTACCGTTTGCCCGGAGGGAGGTGCCTCTGTTTGCTCTACGCGATCCAATCAGTGATTTATTAGATATTCATTATGATTTTCATTGCCCACCGAGCGCCGAGGCGGCGAATTTTTTTTTTTTCCTACCATGCGCGCGGATCAATTTTCTTTTTAATTGGAATAATTACTCCATTTTTCATATTTCGCCGATGGAGAGGTTAAGCCCCGTCGGCCCGCTTGTGAATTATGCCTGGCGCGTTTTTATACACATATTGTTTTTTTTTAAATTTATTTTCATTTTTCGCTTCGGCCATCGTCTGAATAACAATGTATTAATCTGGCCCGGGGCCCGGGGGATTCGGGCAATTGAAAAAAAAAAGAAAAAAAATGCTGTGTAACGAGAGATTGATCATCGGGCGATTCGCCTCCGAAGAGGCGACAAAAGCTTCCGGTGGCTTTTCAAAACGGCTGCGATTGACTTGTTCCGAGTGACTCGCCAACAGCCAAGAGAGAAACTCCAAACCGCCGAACGCCCACGGCGAATTAAGCAACGGAATTGCGCGTTCAAGATTACGTCAGAAGTCGGCGCGAAGCCGACGATTCGAACGCGCGTAGTAATGGAGATATTACGCGATTAAGGCACTCGAGTCTGTCTCGTCCTCGCCACTCTGATACGACGTTTTTACCTGACCATCCTGAGTCTTCCTTTTTGGCCAACGTGCGGCAACTAAATTATTCTATTCATGATCACCCGGCAGATGTTTCGAATAGATTTTTGACAACAATTGACTTAATTTTATTTCTTAACAATTTGCCATCGCAATTATTTTGATTATTTCATTTTTTTAATATTATTAAATCATTTTGTTTAAAATATTATTTCACATTTTTACAGAAAATCCCAGACTTCATTACTTACTTTTTGTATTTTATTTTGTTGAAAAATAAAGTAAATGAAAACATTTAAAAAAATCACTACGGAAAATCCCAGACTTCATTACTTTCTTTTTGTATTTTATTTTATTGAATAACAATATAAAATAAAAACCCGTTTTAAAAAATTACAAAAAAAATCCCGTATATCACTTGAGAGGAAAATCTCTATTTCCGATGCTCAATAATATTCCACGTGGATCCCAATCAGAGTCAACATTATTTCCACCTCTCTACGAGTACAAATTGACTTTAACACCCTGGGGAAGCTTGTCCGCCGTGTACCCTGACCAGTGTGTGGTGATATGTATATACATAAGCATGCAAAGGGTCGTGTCGAGGTGATTAGAGGAGGCGTTTAGCGGACGACATAGTCTAGGCTAATAGGTGGCATGCCAGGAGGATCGTGCCACTAACTTGTGGATTGAAGGGTCTCTGCATTCTCAGGGCGTCGGGGAGGCCCCCGGCCTGCGAGAAAACGACCAGGGACGGTGGCGGGAGATGGTTCGGCACGTACGTAGAATTGTCCATCTATAACAGACCGGCGGTTTCCTCTTTGCAGCTTTCAATGTAACCTTTTGCATCTTAATATCTATTACGTCAAACCTATTTCTCGCGATTAAAATACGCGCGATAAACCGAGCAAACCGATAATACGCACTAGCGATCGAACCTCCGAAATTTCGACAGCGTAAAAAAAAATCTGTGTTAAATTTCACATACGATCGTTGGAAGTTTTATTGCAGATACCGCTCATATAAAATGTACAATACGTAATATGATTTTCAGTAAGTGGTATATCAAAAACCGAAATATCCAATAGGAATTTTGCTACACGAAATTTAATACGCCACTTATGGAAAATCAAATTACATATTATAAATGTCATGAGCGGTTTTCTGCAAAAAAAAAAATGTCTCCTCTTGTATATTAAATCAACACAGACAATATGTAAAAAACCCCTTTAAAAATCCGTAGGGCGAAATCAAATGCAAATCTATTTTTCGCGATTATAACACAATATATTTAAATTCGCGAATCTCCCGATATATCGCTATAAATTGATTCAAAAGAACCCTTAAAAACCGATCGATCGGCACGAATTCTTCGCCCCCTCCGCGAAACGCATCCCGGCCTGTTTATCGCGATTAATACAACGCGGCGACAGAGGCGCAAACCGAGCCGACCGAGCGAGCCGAGAAAATTCGCGCGAACGATCGATATCCCCCCCCCCCCCACGATATATACGCGATCGCGCCCGATACACACATCGGCATACGCGCGGCAGCCGCGCGAAACCGAATTGCGTGGACAAACGCGTAACCGCAATGGACAGAGAGCTTCCGCATATTCGCGAGACGGGGCAACACGGACGGGGGGCGAGAGGGGGGAGGGTGAGGGGGGGGATACCGAACGATCGGTATGCAATATATTATCCCGGAATCAAATTCGAATCGGTTTTATATTACGTCGAGAGTGCCGAGTGGTGCCACAGCGGTCTGGCATAATTGTTCCGCGTTACCGAAATCGTTCCGCTCGTTGGCGCCCACCCCGTCATCAATTATCGCGATTATTAATGGTTCGTTCGACGGCTTTTAGACTTCGGCGCTCTCGCCGCGCGAGCGCGATACTTGATACGGCTCTCTGTATCGCTTCCGCGTTATTTCTGAATTTCCATAAAGCCGCCCGCGCTGAATGCCACGCGTATTAAAATCCTTTTTCCGCGCGCCGCTTTCTCGCGATATCTCGCCCGGTCGTTGGCGTTGGCCGAGGATACGGATAACGCGGGCCCCGCCGCTCTGCCGTTGGAACAAAGAGACTCGCGGCGATTGTGCAACGCGATTACCAGCGACCCGACGATCGCGACGAGAATCGTGAAATAAAAAAAAATAAAAAAATAAATAAAAACCCCACTCAACGAGAGTCCCGAGAAATGTTAAACAATAAAATGGTAAGATTGGTAATTACAGTGGGACCGCTGTCTTTCCACATGGTCGTATCGTGTCTGTCCCTCTTTTGTCTCAAGGTTATTTCCTCCCTCGAGCAAGTGCGACGCCCGTTTCACCGTGCGCGAAAAGCGTTATTTCTATCGAGTTCCATTCGCGGCGATGAATGTTCGACGTTCACCTCGTTCGGATTTGTCAACCGGGGGGGAGACAAAGACGGAACGTGAACGAGAGAAAGAGAGAGCGAGGGAGACGCCGATAACAACAATAATTCAAACTAGAATGTCACAGTCGTAGCACACACGCGGCAGTGTCTCTCCTATATTTCCCAACGGTTTTTTAAACCCGCGCGCAAAACCACCGGGCAGCGACCGACCTAACCTGGGGATCTCGTGGCGGCCACGAGAGACACAAACACGCGCGAAGATCAAAAGCCGCACAACAACAGACGCTATAAGGCGAGCCACGACGGGTCGACGTACACGCGAGCACAGAGTCGACGGTTCGACTGTCAGCCGTGTGGATATCGCGTGAATTCGCACGCGATTGACCGACGTGTCGCGCGTGTTCGAAAATTCAAATCGCGAGCGCGCCGCGCTTCTCGGGCCGACCTAACCTCAACACGGGTACGCGATGGGTAACCTCGGGACCCTTGTCGGCTGTCACCACGTCGGCCCTCGGCTCGAGTCGGACTGAGCGCGGCCAGGTGGTTCTGGCCGAGAGGGTCTTGAGAGCGGCTGCGAGAGGAAGCCGCCAGCCCGATGAGCTACCTCGTGGACATGCGAGTGCAGACTGATTGGAGCGTGGAGCAAGGGTACTTACCCACGTCCCACGATCCGGCGGAGGCGGCGGTGCGGCGGAGGCGGCCCTCACGACCTCCTGGTGATGGCTTGCGCGCGTGTTTCCGCCGCCATAACCGGCGCCACTGTACAGCCATCGCTCGCGGCTCTGCGCAGACGCCGATGCGCGCGGCGCCCACTGCGCATCGTCGCGACGTACGGGCGCCCCGTCAATTCGGCGCTTCAATGCGGCTCCGGCCGCCGAATGGGGAGCACGTTGCTCGAACGGGCCGATCGGCGTGACGGAGACTCTCGCTGGCGAGAGATGCAATCACTAAATTGGCTCGATGTGTCGATGTACGATGCTTTTTCATCCGCAGGTTTTGGCTCGTTGGGCGGAGGGTACGAGGTTTTTTATCGGGGACTCGCGAGAGTTCACTGGTATCCCGTAAATTCGGAGGATCGAGAAATCCCGAGAGCCTCCGAATATCACAACACAACTGCGCTCGTTTGGCGACATTGCCGGAGAGACGTGCACGACGCGCCGTCTGTCGTTTCATCGGGCACTAATTTTGTTCACGCTCGGTCGACGAGTCACCGGCTGTTAGTCGAAAACCGCAGGCAGCGCTGTTACCGACTGAGCTATTTCACTCGCGAGCTCCCGGAGTCTCCGCTGTGTCGCTAGCCTCGCCGCGCGCTATAACCTGGCATGAATGAAAGTGGAGGGGAGAGTTTACGCGTACGCGTCGTTGTCGAACGTTGCGCGTAGTGTTTATCGAAGAGACGAACGTTTTTTTATGGGGACTCTGTGAATCCGTGATCAAAAAAAGGTAAGGCAAGACGCAATCGCCTCGAAGTACAACCGCGTCAGCCGGTTCGCTTTCCCGACGAAAAGATTTGTACGTAATTCGGCGTGTAAACAAAGATATTAGCGGTTAATGCATGCCTAATGCCACTCCCTGTGTCCCCTCCCTAATCCCGCGTCCCGTAATTGCCATTAGCTCACAGTGAGTAATCGCTCAGTTATTTCCCGAGCGAACACGCCGAGGATGCTCGCATGCGTCAGCCACCCAGTCGGCCGCCCCGCGTTATCGCGCGACGATTATTACCCTCGAATTTTCCTACAATTCAACAGGTGGGGCAACAGTGTCCCGAATAATACAGCCAGGCAGCACCATGGCTGCCGCCAGCAGGTGCACGCTGGCCGCGTGCGTGTTTCTCGCCGCGCTCGCCGTCGCCGCAGCCCAGAATCTTCTCTACTACGGTGACCATCAGCTGGAGTGCCCGCGTCATTGGACCAGGAATCAGGAGTCGTGCTACCGATTCGTCAAGAGTCCGCTGAAGAGGCGGGAGGACGCGAGGCGCACATGCCAGGCCTACCAGAGCGAGCTGGTCTCCATAAACACTGTGGAGGAACACACGTTCCTTGTGCACCAACTGCTCTGGCTGGATCCGCAGCACCGCTTGTGGTACACGGGCATCAGGCAGATGAGCGGCCACTGGATGAACGAGCCGGACGGCACGCAGCTGGTGAACATGGAGAACGCTTTCCTGCCGGAGCCCAACGACGGTGTTACGAATCGTGACTACCTGGCCTACGCGTTCAGCGACAATCTCAAGCGCTGGGGACTCGAGAAGATCACGGGGAACGACGAGCTTCTCTACATCTGTGAGGCGCCTGTTGCGGATTTGCACAATTTGGCGCAGGACGATAGGGATTACACGTATGGTATTGAGATTGACGATCCCCTTCGCATACCCAGGGGGCCCTATTTCATCAAGCAGCCACAGAGCAAAGTCTTCGATGTCTCTATGCGGGGACAGCACAACCAGGTCGCGCTGACTTGCCACGCGGGCGGTTATCCCGCGCCGAACTACGAGTGGTTCAAGGAGTTTTACGAGGACTCGCGGCTCGTCGAGACGCCCATTGATCCGCTGTCCGACAGGCGATACACCGTGAGCGGCGGATCGTTGATTATCTTCAATCCCTCGCAGATGGAGGATCGCGGCTCGTATCACTGCAAAGCGTGGAACGAGTACGGGATGATTATATCCGAGAGCGTCGAGCTGTCGTTCGGCTACATCCTCGAGTTCAACTTGAAGCGCTCGGAGGAGCGCGGCGAGCAGAACTGGGGCAAGGCCGTTTACTGCGATCCCCCGCAGCATTATCCCGACGTCAAGTACTACTGGGCGAGGGACTATTTTCCGAACTTCGTCGAGGAGGACAAACGCGTGTTCGTGTCGAACGACGGGGCGCTCTACTTCTCCGCCCTCGAGCCCATAGATCGCGGCAATTACTCGTGCACCGTGCAGAGTTTCGCCTCCGACACCGGACGAAACGGGCCGTTCTTTCCCCTCAGAGTGCAACCGCATTGTAAGTATACGAGAATATGCGAAATCGTCGCAAAAAAAAAAATAAACAAAAACCCTCTTAACACATATTTTTCTCGATTTTCAGCGTCTTTCCAGCAGCTGAAGTTCCCCAATAATTTCCCGAAGGTGTTTCCGGAAGCTCCGGTCGTCGGACAGGAAGTTCGACTCGAGTGTATCGCATTTGGATAGTGAGTATTATTTAGATAATCGCTTGTTAAGATAACGTTGAGCGTAATGTTAACAACGGTGTTTGTGACTTTTTTCTTCAGCCCCGTTCCGTCGTACAATTGGACGAGGCGAGGCTCGCAATTGCCTCGCGGCGCCTACCTGACGAGCTTCAACCGCGTCCTGAACATTCCCAAGGTTCACATAGAGGACCAGGGCGAGTACGTCTGCCGGGCGTACAACAATCGAATGTCGATCGAGAACTCCGTCTGGCTGACCATCCAGGCGGCTCCGAACTTCACCATCCCGCTCGAGGACAAACACATGGACAATCTCGGGAAGCTCGTGTGGATGTGCGAGGCGTTCGGCGTGCCCGACGTCACCTACCACTGGTTCAGAAACGGCCGACTTCTCGACAACACGACGCTGTCCCCGGACGAGCGCGCGCGATACGTCATACGCGACAACGTTTTGCGAATCGAAAACCTCAACCCCGAGAGAGATCCGGGAATGTATCAGTGTCGCGCGAGGAACCAGCTGAAAACCGCGTACTCGTCGGCCCAGCTTCGTGTATTGTGTAAGTCAAGACCCCGCGTCGTGCTCATTAAAATCTCAATAATCCTCTTCTGCTATTGCGAACTTTCTAAAAATCATTTGTAATTTATTCCATAACGAACAGCGTTGAAGCCGTCGTTCAAGAAACGACCGATGGAGTCCGAGAGCTACGCGGCCGAGCGCGGAAACACGACGATAGTCTGCAATCCCGAGGCGGCGCCCAAGCCGAAGTTCCTCTGGAAGAAGGACGGCAACATCATCGGCTCCGGCGGCCGGCGGCGAATTCTCGACAACGGAAACCTCGTGATCAGCCCGGTGTCGCGCGACGACGAGGGAACGTACGTGTGCACAGCGACGAACGACTACGGCAACGACGAGACCCGCGGACGACTCATCGTTTTACGTAAGTGTCGACGATTCGTTCCCCCACCTCCTCTTCTCCCCCCGCAGCCGATGAATCACGAGTATTAATTGTCGTCAACAGGTGGTCCCTCGTTCATCGAGCGGCTGCCGCCGAAAATAATAACCGCGGTGATGAACAACCAGACGCTGCGCTGCCAGGCGGACAGCGAGGCGATGCTCGACACCGCGTACATCTGGACGCACAACGGGATTCGCATCAGGGACAAAGATCTGAAGAACAATCCGCGGCTGAGGATCGACGGAGGCGAGCTCGAGATCACGAACATCACGCTCGCCGAGGCCGGCGAGTACGAGTGCATCGTGGAGAGCGCGGTCGGTAGGGTCATCAGCCAGACCGTGCTGATCGTGGACGGACCGCCGGGTCCGCCGGGCGGCATTCAGGTGACCAACGTGGTGAAGACCGACGTGACGCTTCAGTGGACCGACGGAGCCTTCAATGGGCGGGAGATTCTCATGTACACGATAAGCGCGCGCTCGCGGTACATCAACGACTGGTTCAATCTCACCGAAAGTAAGTGCACTCGGTGACTTCGAAAATTTCGACAAATTTAGTTTTACAAAAACGTTATGAGGCTGACGCTAGCAGATGGCGAAGCGCGCCAATCGGAAGGGCTCTCGAGAATCTTTTTAAGGACAAATTTTTTTGGAGTATTGAAAATTGGTACCCGCGAACATAGTTCCTACAGGATGCAAAATCGGGTGGGAACGAAACATTAAAATAATTTATAATGATTTTTCAAGGTTTTTTTAAGATGTCTTTTGCGGACGATATTTGCGAAAGATATTTTTAAGATGTCATAAGCGGACGAAACTTAAAATACCCTGTGCGATTGCGAGCTACCGTGGCTAGCTTCAGCTTCATAAAACGTTCAATACGAAAATGCGAAAAAAAATTGGGGTCGATTTTCGCAATTTACGATCCGGAGCTGGATCTACGATTTCTGACAGAAAAAATCATTTTTTTGTCGCCATAAAAATATTTTTTTCAAAATCGATTAAAAAAGGTTAGTAACCAGTGTTTTCGGGGGTAGAATATACGACTTGAGAATGATGGTATAGGTTAAAAGTCGATATTTTGAAAAGAAAAAAAATTGAGGTCGATTTTCGGTTGGGAGCAGGGTCTACGATTTCTGACAGAAAAAATATTTTTTTCGTCGCCAAAAGAATATTTTTTTCAAAATCGATTAAAAAAGGTTAGTAACCAGTGTTTTCGGGGGTAGAATATACGACTTGAGAATGATGGTATAGGTTAAAAGTCGATATTTTGAAAAGAAAAAAAATTGAGGTCGACTTTCGGTTGGGAGCAGGGTCTACGATTTCTGACAGAAAAATATTTTTTTCGTCGCCAAAAAAATATTTTTTTCAAAATCGATTAAAAAAGGTTAGTAACCAGTGTTTTCGGGGGTAGAATATACGACTTGAGAATGATGGTATAGGTTAAAAGTCGATATTTTGAAAAGAAAAAAAATTGAGGTCGATTTTCGGTTGGGAGCAGGGTCTACGATTTCTGACAGAAAAAATATTTTTTTCGTCGCCAAAAAAATATTTTTTTCAAAATCGATTAAAAAAGGTTAGTAACCAGTGTTTTCGGGGGTAGAATATAGGACTTGAGAATGATGGTATAGGTTAAAAGTCGATATTTTGAAAAGAAAAAAAATTGAGGTCGATTTTCGGTTGGGAGCCAGATCTACGATTTCTGACAGAAAAAATATTTTTTTCGCCGCCAAAAAAATATTTTTTTCAAAATCGATTAAAAAAGGTTAGTAACCAGTGTTTTCGGGGGTAGAATATACGACTTGAGAATGATGGTATAGGTTAAAAGTCGATATTTTGAAAAGAAAAAAAATTGAGGTCGATTTTCGGTTGGGAGCCAGATCTACGATTTCTGACAGAAAAAATATTTTTTTCGCCGCCAAAAAAATATTTTTTTCAAAATCGATTAAAAAAGGTTAATAACCAGTGTTTTCGGGGGTAGAATATACGACTTGAGAATGATGGTATAGGTTAAAAGTCGATATTTTGAAAAGAAAAAAAATTGAGGTCGATTTTCGGTTGGGAGCAGGGTCTACGATTTCTGACAGAAAAAATATTTTTTTCGTCGCCAAAAAAATATTTTTTTCAAAATCGATTAAAAAAGGTTAGTAACCAGTGTTTTCGGGGGTAGAATATACGACTTGAGAATGATGGTATAGGTTAAAAGTCGATATTTTGAAAAGAAAAAAAATTGAGGTCGATTTTCGGTTGGGAGCAGGGTCTACGATTTCTGACAGAAAAAATATTTTTTTCGTCGCCAAAAAAATATTTTTTTCAAAATCGATTAAAAAAGGTTAGTAACCAGTGTTTTCGGGGGTAGAATATAGGACTTGAGAATGATGGTATAGGTTAAAAGTCGATATTTTGAAAAGAAAAAAAATTGAGGTCGATTTTCGGTTGGGAGCAGGGTCTACGATTTCTGACAGAAAAAATATTTTTTTCGTCGCCAAAAAAATATTTTTTTCAAAATCGATTAAAAAAGGTTAGTAACCAGTGTTTTCGGGGGTAGAATATACGACTTGAGAATGATGGTATAGGTTAAAAGTCGATATTTTGAAAAGAAAAAAAATTGAGGTCGATTTTCGGTTGGGAGCAGGGTCTACGATTTCTGACAGAAAAAATATTTTTTTCGTCGCCAAAAAAATATTTTTTTCAAAATCGATTAAAAAAGGTTAGTAACCAGTGTTTTCGGGGGTAGAATATACGACTTGAGAATGATGGTATAGGTTAAAAGTCGATATTTTGAAAAGAAAAAAAATTGAGGTCGATTTTCGGTTGGGAGCAGGGTCTACGATTTCTGACAGAAAAAATATTTTTTTCGTCGCCAAAAAAATATTTTTTTCAAAATCGATTAAAAAAGGTTAGTAACCAGTGTTTTCGGGGGTAGAATATACGACTTGAGAATGATGGTATAGGTTAAAAGTCGATATTTTGAAAAGAAAAAAAATTGAGGTCGATTTTCGGTTGGGAGCCAGATCTACGATTTCTGACAGAAAAAATATTTTTTTCGCCGCCAAAAAAATATTTTTTTCAAAATCGATTAAAAAAGGTTAATAACCAGTGTTTTCGGGGGTAGAATATACGACTTGAGAATGATGGTATAGGTTAAAAGTCGATATTTTGAAAAGAAAAAAAATTGAGGTCGATTTTCGGTTGGGAGCAGGGTCTACGATTTCTGACAGAAAAAATATTTTTTTCGTCGCCAAAAAAATATTTTTTTCAAAATCGATTAAAAAAGGTTAGTAACCAGTGTTTTCGGGGGTAGAATATACGACTTGAGAATGATGGTATAGGTTAAAAGTCGATATTTTGAAAAGAAAAAAAATTGAGGTCGATTTTCGGTTGGGAGCAGGGTCTACGATTTCTGACAGAAAAAATATTTTTTTCGTCGCCAAAAAAATATTTTTTTCAAAATCGATTAAAAAAGGTTAGTAACCAGTGTTTTCGGGGGTAGAATATACGACTTGAGAATGATGGTATAGGTTAAAAGTCGATATTTTGAAAAGAAAAAAAATTGAGGTCGATTTTCGGTTGGGAGCCAGATCTACGATTTCTGACAGAAAAAATATTTTTTTCGCCGCCAAAAAAATATTTTTTTCAAAATCGATTAAAAAAGGTTAATAACCAGTGTTTTCGGGGGTAGAATATACGACTTGAGAATGATGGTATAGGTTAAAAGTCGATATTTTGAAAAGAAAAAAAATTGAGGTCGATTTTCGGTTGGGAGCAGGGTCTACGATTTCTGACAGAAAAAATATTTTTTTCGTCGCCAAAAAAATATTTTTTTCAAAATCGATTAAAAAAGGTTAGTAACCAGTGTTTTCGGGGGTAGAATATACGACTTGAGAATGATGGTATAGGTTAAAAGTCGATATTTTGAAAAGAAAAAAAATTGAGGTCGATTTTCGGTTGGGAGCAGGGTCTACGATTTCTGACAGAAAAAATATTTTTTTCGTCGCCAAAAAAATATTTTTTTCAAAATCGATTAAAAAAGGTTAGTAACCAGTGTTTTCGGGGGTAGAATATACGACTTGAGAATGATGGTATAGGTTAAAAGTCGATATTTTGATAAAAACATTTCTGTGGTCGATTTTGGCGAAAAGATTTTCAGGCACGCGCGCCAGCGCGTGTGATTAGCCCAGTGTAATAAAATTCTCCCGTCTGTTTAGATATCACCGCGGAGATAATCGACAGATACACGGGCCGCAAGCAGGTGCACCTCGAGCGAATTCTGAATCCCTACACGACCTACGAGTTCCGTGTCTTCGCCGCCAACGAGCTGGGTTACGGCCCGCCGTCGCTGCCCTCGCCGAAGTACAGCACGCCGCCCGACAGGCCGAGCAAGGCGCCGTCCAACGTGGGTGGCGGCGGCGGCAAGATCGGCGATCTCACGATAACCTGGGATCCCCTGAAACCAGAGGACCAGAACGGCCGTGGCATCTACTACAAGGTGTTCTGGCGGCGCAAGAACGGCGACACGGAGTTCCAATCCAAGTCGCTTCAGCAATTCGGCAACGTCGGCTCGTGCGTCGTGCCGACGCAGCAGAATTTCTACTACACGCAGTACGAGGTGAAGGTGCAGGCGATAAACGAGCTCGGGCCGGGGCCGGAGTCGGAGATCGCGACGATCTACAGCGCGGAGGACATGCCGAGGGCGGCGCCGCAGAGGATCGTGGCGATGAGCTTCAACAGCACCAGTCTGAACGTCACTTGGGAGCCGCTGGACGAGACGCGGGAAAACGTTCGCGGAAGGTTGATCGGATACAGGATCAAATACTGGCCGGACGGCGCGAACGAGGACGACGCGATTTACTATCTCTCGCGAACGACTCGCCCGTGGGCTCTGATCGTGGGCCTGCAGCCCGACAGATTCTACCGGGTGAAAGCGATGGCCTACAATTCGGCGGGCGCGGGACCCGAGAGCGAACGATACGTCGAGCGAACGTACCGCAAAGCGCCGCAGATTCCGCCGAGCTCGGTGGAGCTCAGCGTGGTCAATCCGTCGACCGTGTTCCTCAAGTGGCGCTACATCCAGCCGAGTATCGACGAGGAGCCGTTGGACGGCTTCAAGGTGCGAGTCTGGGAATTCGATCAGGACATGAGCACCGCGAACGACACTCTCGTCCCCGGTGGATCGAAGCTCGAGGCCTACGTCTCCAATCTCACGCCCGGAAAGGCGTACAATCTGCGTGTCCTGGCGTTCAGCAAGGGCGGCGACGGTCGCATGTCCAGTCCCGTCACGCAGTTCCAGATGGGCGACGAGGGGGAGTTCCGGGGCGACGCGAGCAAAACCCTCGCCGGCGCTGCTCTCGGGCTCTCGCTGATACTCGTGATTTTCCAGCAGGGCTTCGCGTAGATCTCGCGGCGTACGGATCGTATCTCAGTATTCGTTCATTCGGTCGCGTCGCGGTGGATACAATGGAAATTTCGATTAACCTCGGCTACAAGCGAAACGCCGATATTTTTCATTGTGGCCGCGTGAACCGTAATACAGCCCAAGTGTTCTTACAATTGTTCCCGAGATATATTCGTAGTTTTGTAGCGATTAAGGAATTGGGAGGAATACATTCTCAGGGCCGACTTACTAGACAATAGACGAGCCGCTTAAAGAACGAACGACTACGGCGACGACGACGACGTCTGAGATTCATTGGTCGTTTTTGTCCGTCGCAGATTTTTTTAAACCTTTTTTATCGTAATAATTCTCGTGTTTAATTTGCACCTACTGTACGAAAAAAGAAAATGAAATACTGAATCTCTAATCGTGTTTGCCACACGCATCTGTCGATTCCGCGATGTGCAACACGCGTGTTTCCGTCCATATATGAGCCCAACTAACAAAATGTGCGCATTTTTTTTTTCTTTATAGATATATATATTTATACATGTAAATTGTATATTTAGACTAAAGCTGTTGTACATTGTACCGCGAGGCCGGGTGCATCGGCGATCCGTCGACGACGGATCGCGCCCGACCGCCGCGGTATTTATATCTGGCTATCTGTCCCGATAACCATAGAAACGTAAGGTACAACCCACGATCGTCGATCTACTGCTAAGCGATTTTATCTCCGTAGGAGTGATACATACCATTTGTTTTATACAATTGTACTGCTCGATTGAAAATCAAAAGAGAATACATTTTTTTACATCACAACGCTGCAATCTCGAAGCCTCTCACTCCCGTTCCACGAAAAAAAAAGAAGACAAACCGAGAAATTGCGAATAACTTCGTCTCCGATAATCGATGTTTATTTAACCCATTCGATACAAAGAGCCTAGTCTACGTTTTAAACGATATTACATTGCGGTTACACAGAAATCCTATAAAGTAAAAAGGGGAACGAATACAGCTAACATTTCGAAGCTAATATAAATAGTGGAAAACAGTATTTTCGGAAGTGTCTACACGTGTAATACGGTGGATGCGCTTCGACAACAATTACGTATAACATTATTATTTTTCAACGTGAATAAAAATTTTCTTTTTCTTTCGTTCTACAATTTTCACTCGCTAAAATTTTTCCGTAGACGTTTCCAGAAGCCGACCAAGTGCCATGCGTTTCAAAGTCCCCTCGGATTGTTCTCTACACACGATTAATTGACTACGTAGCGTGCGACTTTTTTTCTTTTAGCCTCGACTCGTAAGTCTTATAACTTATCAAATAAATAGCTTTAAAGCGACGTCGCTTTAAGAAACGTTGCTCTTTCCGACAATCAATGTTTATTCGATAGGGATGAGCCTACTCTGTCCTAAACGATGTTACATTGCGGTCACACACGGACTCCCTATAAATAAAAAAATGCACGAAACGTGAAGGGAGCGAAGAAGAAGACAAGACCGGTAGAATTGCAAAGCCAACGTAAATACAAGAAAACAGTATTCGAGGTCGACTCGTGTAATGAGGAGTTCAATTAATATACATTATGTGTAGTATATGGCGTACAATAGCATAAAGTAGAATTATGCACGATTTTGTTTGCGATAAAATAACGCGCGTGACTTGTACCGGGAGTCGAGGGAGAGGGCTACGTCTAATTGACCAAACGGGCGGTCAACCTTTGAACACTTTTCGAACCTATATTTATAACATATACTAGTCATCTAAGGCTAGTAAGTATTCTTGTAGAGCCTGGGGCGCGTGGCACCTTCTCTCCGGTGTACGATGAAAATCAATTGTTTTTTTTTTATTTAAATTTGTTATACTTTTTTTTTTAATAGAGCAATAATCAGTCTCGCTAGGAGCCTCTCGCCCGTTCGTTCACCGAGATTGCAATTAATTGATTGTGCGAACGAGAGAGGTAACTCGCGCTCCGGCGTGTGAACAACTTTATCGAGAATACTATGTGTAATCGAGTTGGCGAGCCGCGTTTTGTCCGTGGCCAGTCTCGTGGCTTTGTCGATCGGTCGAACTCGTCTAAAGCGGCGAAAGCTCCACCGCGGGTAGACCCATTTTTGCCCGCAAACTCGTCACGTCGTCCTCTATTCTCACGAGCAGCTTGAATTTCTGCAAACGCGAATATTCTCGGTGAGTTATTATTATTTTTTCTTTCATACATTAACTCAACGATTAAGTTGCCTTAATTTTTTTACTAACCGTTTTGTTGTCACCAGGCGTCGTGTACCAGATGTAGATCATGTAGCCGGGTATGCAGAGCATCGAGGAGAGCGCCGTGAACCAACCGAAGACGTGGGACCACCACGGGTACTCGTAGTCCAGGTACTTAACCGGCGTCCATTGCACCAGGTTGAAGAAGAATACTCCCTGATTGAAGAAATTGGATATTAGGAATTATCGCATTGGTCAATGATCCAGGGAAGGTAAAACTTGTCTGTGTTACAAATATGTTATTTCTGATAAAAAAAAGCATCTGGTTCCAAGCACCAATTATCTTTTTAAGCAAACAAGCAAGTCCTAATTTTGATATCCGTTAAAAAAAGTAATACTAACGATGCAGATCATGGGGGTGGTGAAGGTCCAGCAGAATTTCCACCACATGAAGGGATAGTAGCCGATCATGTCGCGTATACCGTCGTAGAATCGATTGACGCCGAACGCCCAGCTGATGGACACGCACTCGAAGAAGATGAGGAAGAGCAGACAGAAACCGGAGACCGCGTAGGAGTCGAGGATCTGAAAGACGTACATTCCGCCCTCGGATATGCAGGAGAGGCCGACGAGATAGGAGATCATGCAGACGATCGCTATGAAGACTTCCTTGCGTCTGCGGAGCAGCTGGGGCCACTCGTCGACCTGCGAGGCGGTGAGAATATAAAATAGTAACTCGAAAAAGAACAAAAAAATGGTACTACATTTTTTTAATTAATCTTTCACCATCGCGGTGATGAATCCCTCCATGGTGCAGAACTGCGAGTCGAGACCGATGAGCAACAGCATGAAGAAAAATAGACAGGACCAAATCGGGGCTCCCGGCAGCTGAAGCACGGCCGACGGATAAGCCAGGAAGGCGAGTCCGGGCCCGGAAGCCGCGACCTCGGCGACCGGCTTCTGCTGCTCGTGGGCCATGAATCCGACGACCGAGAATATCACGAAACCGGCGAACATACTCGTCGACGAGTTCACCGTGCACACTATCAGCGCGTCTTTGTACACGTTGTTGCTAAACTTGTTGTAACTTCCCAGCGCGACGAGGGTGCCGAGACCGAGACCGTAGGAGAAGAATATTTGGGTGACTGCGTCGATCCATACCTGAAGCAAATGAGACATTTTTTTTCCATTTAAAAACATTCATTTTGGTATTTTTCTCTGAAAAGGTCTTTAGTGGAATCGTTTGGCTTTTTATTCTTGCTAACAGATATTCTCACCTCGGATTCCCTGAGCTTCGACAGATTCGGACTGATGTAGAAGCGAATGCCCTCCATGGCACCGGGCAGCGTGATTCCACGAATGAGAAGAATGGTGAGAAGCACGTAGGGGAAGAGGGACGTGAAGTAGACGACTTTGCCGGTCCACTTGACGCCTTTCCAGATGCAGAAGTAGCACATTATCCACACGAGTAGCAGGGTACCGGCGAGCTCCCACCGGATGCTGCCCATGTTCTCGATTCCGTCGCTTATCTGGAGGGCTCGTCGCCTTGAAATTTCGAAGGGAAGAAAACAATGGTAAGTTTGATGCATGGTAAAGTAAAATAAAATACACTAAAGTGATGAAGTAAAATGAAATAAAGTAAAGGTGCGACATCGCGCACTCGGGTATAACAAATCGCAATACTGACTCCCAGAATTCCTTCACCGGATCCGTGAGATCCGTGGCGGACACGTTGAGCTGATTCAGGGAGCACATCTTGACCATCGAGTGGCCGCGCGTCATCACGTCCCAGCAATGAAGCGAACTCCTGTCGTAAGGGTTGACGCAAGTCTTGGTGTTCCAAGGGTTGTTACAGCTGCCCCACGGCAGTACTGCTTGACGAGTAAATAGCGATTGAGGAAATAACGCGAGGCTCCGCCGATGTCAGAGTGGAAAGCGTCGTGTCTTTTCAAAACTTACTATTGCGCATCGAGACGAAGAAGTAGAAGATGGCCCAGGCGAGGATGACGATGTAGTAGACGTTCATCCAGCAGGACATCACCGCCGCCGCGTAGCCGATGCCCTTGAAGAGGGGCGCGATCTTGAAGACGCCCAGACCGCCGATGGTGAGCATCTGCCCGAGCGCGAGTTCCATGAAGAACATGGGAATACCGGCGAGAATTAACGCGAGGAAGTAGGGAATGAGGAACGCGCCGCCTCCATTTTTGTAACAGAGATAGGGGAATCGCCACACGTTTCCAAGACCGATGGCCAATCCGACCTGTCGCGACGAAAACGAAAAATATCATTACACTCAAATATTGGCGATTAAAAAAAAGAAGAAGCTATTTGTCGATGGATGAACCAAAGAAATATCTTTACCACACTGAGAATAAAGTCGAGCTTGGTGCTCCATGATCCTCTCTCGGGAAGTGCCTTCTGTTTAGGCGTCGTGGACGCGCACATGAGATTCAACGCAGCCCTGACCTCCTCGATATTCTCCGCCTCCGCGAGCTCCGGGTCTCTCGTCGTTTCCGTCATCCTGTCGCCGCTTCGCCGCTGGAAATCTCCGCTCAATGCCTGCCGGCCGTTTCTTCCGACTTCGGGAGGCGATTCCTCGCTGCGCCTTCAGTGGACACGATTCGTACCGTCTCAGCCGGGGAGCTGCCCTCGAGGCATAACACCGGACCTGTGCAGACTGCGCGGTTCGTCGTGGGTAACAACACCAAGCGAGGGGAGAGAAGATCCCGCAGCTTTGTTCGTCTCGCGAGGACGACGGGCTGACGCGACTCTCTCTCTCTCTCACTCGCCAATAATTTCAACGGTGCCCCGCAAAGTCATCCCCACCTAGTTTCGGCCTAGTTTGAGTCTGGTGGGTTCGCGAGAAGAAAGAAGAAAAAAAATACTCGAAACGGAGTTTCGCGAGAAAATCTGCGGAAGGCAATTAGCCGATCTTCGTCGCGCGTGGTGTGTATAGGTGGCCGAGACAATGGCCATTTCCTCGAGAGGGTGGAAGAGGGCACGACGAAGCCGCGAATCTCTCTCTCTCTCGTTGCGCCTCACAGACCTCGATGCCCAAAGACTCTCTTGTGATAAGCTAGCGTTAACCGCTCGCCAACTCACCCACTCTCACTCTGGAGCGAGGTATATCTCGAACGCCCAGGACCGAACATCTATATTGGATAATTAGGGCTCAACCGTTTCCGAACGATTAACATTCCAAGTGCCCTCTCCCCCCCGCTCGCTTCACCCTTCGCTGTACCGCGACCCGACCGTCCACGAGTCTTCTCTGTGCCACACGGCAATTATTCGCTCGCTATTATCGTCGCTGATTTCAATGAGATCGACCGTGTCGGGGAACGCGGATTCGCGACCACGATGCTGAAGAAAACTCGCGTTTTATTCGGGTTTTATGTACTTCACCTCGGGAAGGGCCGCGGCTATCTTGAATAATCGACTATTCGATTCGGTTGTAGTTCAGGAAAAATTGATGTTTGCAACAGAATTACCTGGGCAGAATTTGTTGAAACAGCATTTTTGTTTACATCACCGCGGCGCAGAAAGTGAGTTTTTCTATACTTTGTGACGTAAAATAGTATACAATACTCGGTGGAAAAACGGTTTCTCAGGTCGTGTGATTGCCCTGGTTAAAAGATCCGATTAGATCCAATAAGGTGGACAAAAATCCAATTGAAACGACTATGTATTTTGATCATTTGATCGGTTTCTATCAGTGACAATGGGAATTACTAAGCAGGGTGCAGCACTTGTCTTCGGCTCGTGCTGCAACTCACACGACCTGAGAAAACTTTTTCCCTCGTGTCGTAATATACGATTGTTATAGATGAGATTTTAAAAAAGTTGCTTCTATCTTACAGGGTATTTTGACATTTGCGCGTGTCAATTAAATATGAGGTGTAACATTTGTATCGAAGCCTGTAATAACTTTGGTTCCCCGCGCGGAAAATTAGTACCACGAAGGCCGTTCACGTGTTGACGAGTAAAAAAAAACAAAGTCTCAACTAAGCTCGAGTTTCGCGCAAATTCAAAGCCACGCGGTTCGCGAGAATTTGGTTATTTATGTTTTTTCGCGCGCGCGTTGCCCAGTTCCGGGGGATTTGCCGCGGGCGACGGGGGTCGATGGAAGGAACTTCGCAACACCAGAAGCGTTAAATACGTATGTCCGGCGGGGGCTCCACGTAATAAATATCACGATCGTGGTCAAGCGAGAGGCCGGTATAGCCACCCACCCACCGATCGAGCCGCAGTCACCTAGGCCCGCGTACCCTACGACCCGTCTCCCCCCCTTCCACCCCGATTGGCCCCGGCCACCCATCCGTTAGTTCGCTCCCTCTTCCTCTTCCACGCTCATAAAAAACAGCTATATTCTAATTAGCCGAGGAAGTGATGTCTCGCGGCGCTCGTATCGGTATCATCGACGCGTCGATCCTGCGTCCTCGACGCGACGACAATCAAACAAATTCTCTTTTTTTGTTTAACCGCAGCGATAAAAATTTTTAATAATTTTTTCAGCTAATAATTTTTTCTCCGTTCCAGATTCCTCATCAACGTCAACCGAAGAATTTTTCTCATCATACAAACCCTCGTTCAGTGCGTCATCCGGTCGCGTACTCGTCGAATGCGGTGTCCTCAGTTTTCGCGGGCGAAAATTTCCCGGGGACTCAACTCTCACTGGCGGATCTTCCTCACTTCGTCGGAACTCCCGGACGAGATCCGATTGCGTCGCATGAAATACACCCGAAGATACGGAAGAGAAGAGTAAACGAATTTTCAAACAAGGTAAAATACAACGACACCTGAATCGAATTTCTTACACTCGACGATACTAATTCGCGTGTTTTTAAAAATATTTCCAGAGACAGCGACGCTTTTTTTTAGTGTTTCACGCTGGACTCTGAGGCCGCGTGTTCTTCTCTGCGAGGCCGAGGAGACGAAGAGAAGAGCCGCGCGTGCGAGCGCTGGTCCAGCCCGCGAAGAACTGATCTGAGCAGCGGCGCGTTCCCCGGCTGGAGAATCGAAGTAAAAGAAGAAAAATGGGGGGACCCCTTGTGGTCTCTCTCTCTCTCTTCCTGGGTCTACGCTTGACGAGCCTCCCGCGCACACCGCACTCTAATCCTCGCGTGTACAGTGCGCACCCTATGTCACGACTATGTATGACTCCGGGTATCGCATGCGGAAAGCCGAAGCTACCAGCAGCTTCGCTCCTGCTTCTCGACGACTTCGTCGTCGTCATCATCATCATCATCATCATCATCAACACGGGTTCATCGTCAGCGTACGCATAGCAGTAACGTGGCCAACATTCGATGGCTGTGTGATATGTTCACGCTGATGCTGAGCAAAATGCGTCGGGGAAGGGACCCCAAGATCACAACAGTATATCATCATCAAGCTGACAACGTGACTGCCGTTCTCTACACCTATACCGGCAATTATCGACGGCCAACGTTGACCGCCACTATTTCTTCTTCCTCTCATTTTATATATATAGAGCGACAGAGAGAGAGAGAGAGAGAGAGAGAGAGAGTGAGAGAGAAAGATGTGTGTCGAGTGGTGCTTCTTGGTAATTTTATTTTTAGTTCAATGAGCCTGTGATTAGGGAATTTGCGGAGGGTATTTCGAAGCATTTTTATTCTCATTTTGGGACTTTAGCGCACCCCCGATTACCAGTTCAGCGGGCTGCAGTTTAGCAACCCGCGTAACCCCCGGGTGTGGCGCTCTCGAGCATCCGCCGGATAGAGGAAGTCACTGGTCTACGGGGCGACTGCGCTGGCGATTGGCTCGGGATCCAGGTCCCTTGGTGTATTAACGAGCCGTATCGATGATTCTGGCCGAATTTCTGGGATCCGTAGCGGCGAGATTAATTTTATTGGCATAGATTTATCGAGCCTGAGATGATATCAGCTGAAAAAAATTCGAAACACTGACCGAGTTATTTTCGTTGCAGCGAATTATTAGAGTGGCATTAGGACTCATCCTAAAAAAAATATCGTTGTTACCCTGCAGTCGAATATGCAATTTTAATTGATTAATTTGTTTAATTCGACTTCGTTGTTATGAACTCATCAGTTGAAGCTATAAATTTAATGTTTTTTTTTGGAATACAGACTTGAACAATTTTCTTTTTATTATAGTAACATGTCCCATGAGCACCAGATTCAATGTTTACCTTGAAAGATTGAAAAAACACGGAGGCTGCAGTTTATAATTTTATTAACTTATTAAAATAAAAAATGTGTTAATTTGTTAATTTATCAATTAAAACAACTCATATTGTTATTATTATTTTTATTATTATTATTATTTCGACGACTTGTCCGAGGAAGCAACGTCGCAATGGGTCGGCGCGGTGATAATGTAGGTGAGCAAGACTAGGAAGCTGGTATATCCGGAGGGTTCACGTGACACCGATCTGTCCCCGCATCCGTTCTGGGTACCCAGGGCCTATCGTACGGCATAAGCTGGCCAGGGGCTGAGGCTCGCGTGTTCTACTAACACGAACTCGGCTTCGCTCTGTCCTGTGACAGAGCGAAGCCCAGACACACAGAGAGGAGCCTCACGCCCGTCCCAGACTGTCCATTATTTTTCTACTTTCGACGCGCTCGCTATGAGAACCATTTCGGAAAAGTCGCCCGCCCGCCTTCCCCCTGCGCCGCATATTCGGACAATTAAGAATAACGATCACGGCTTCCTTGAGCCGTCCGTCTCCTCCCATTCCCGTGATTGACACACCGGAAAGTGCATTACCCCGTTATCGCAATCGCTCGACGCGTAATTCGGCGCGTGATCCGATTTTGCCCGGCGCGCTTTTCAATTGCCCGCAAATTTCCGTCGGGCTTTCGGCGATATGCGATCCGCGCGTCTGGGCCATCTGAGCCGTGAGCGGTGTGACATATATTCTGTATATCTATATATAGAACACACGCGACTGGGCGTTTGATTGGCGCAGTGTCTAAGTCGCGTGGCGGGGACGCGCTCGAGTGATAAGAGGATGTGCGGGAAGTGGCGCGGGAACCACGCGGTTATCTCCTTAATTTCTTCTCCATACAGGAAAAACGGTATCGTGAAAAATATAAATTGAGAAACCCAAACCGAAGATCATTTTAATGATTTAATTTAATTCAACAGTTGCTAATCTTCGTCGTTGATCGCAGAGATAATCAGAGATAATATCGACGAAGGTGCTGATGCACTTGAGTGACCCGCTGCCGCCGATAAGGGCGTCGCTGATGTTGACTGTTGACCGACCGGCTGCGCTTCGGTCGCCGTGTCTCCTCCCACTATACCCAATATCGCTTTAGTTTGCATTGACTGTCGATGCAACCGCGACACACAAGCGCCGCGATGTTATTTACCACGTCAACATGAGCGAGACGCTCGGGAGACTCTGAATCTCACCTCAGCGTGGGCGGCGAAATCGCGACGTCGGCGTTACGTGCAGCGTCGATGCCACGACGTACTTAGGCTGTTTGATTACTCGTAATTCGTGGAAAATCGTCGCATCTTCGGGAGGTTATGATCAGGCACGAAGACCACGAAGAGCGGCGCACGACGAAACACAAGGTGCAACATGAGGGCCGGCGGGATGTTCGACGGTCACGAGTTCGGGAAACGCGTCAAACGGCTGTTCGACGGGAATTACTCTTATCGTAAGATCCTCATACTGATCATCGTCTGCGGGGGATGTTTGCTCTACTTCGGGCCCTCGCTGGCCCAGTGGATTTTCTCCAGCCACCGGGAACCCATAGACGGTGATTGCCCATAATCGGTTTTTTAATTTTTTCATCTATTTATTTCATTTATTCGTAACCTGAAAGCTGTGCTGTGAGTTAAGATAATTTTACAATTAGAATTTTGTACGCTTGACGATTTTAATTCCTATATTATTAAAATATTCTCAGAGACAGTGACGTTTTTTTTTGTTTGTTTTATGTTGAGCACTTTTTCTTTAAATTTTGTCATTTGTTTATTAATTTATTCATAACCTAAAATCTGTTCTTCGATTCAAGATAATTTTAGATTCGAATAGCAAGTCTAAGTAGCGTAAGGATTATACTTTCTGGCAGACACTAATTTGCATTTTTATTGCATTCGCAGCTTTCGAAGATCACTGCATGAAGGAGAGATTGACGGCATTTTACTTTGACTCTGTGGAGTATAATGCGAATATTCTTCACGATCCTCCCGAGGAGACGGAGCAGAATTACTTGCCCTACATAGGAAATGGCGTTTTTGGCGTTGAGATAACGCCGAAAGGCTGGCTCTACATCAGACACGGCCGAACGTTGTCTCTTTCTGTGCAATGGCAGCCGCTGGTGTCTCACAGCGTGCCGGACGGAAGTCTCCATCGAGAGGCTACGGTGACGCACTTCACGGACGGAATTGTCTACAAATATCAGTGTCTCAGCGACGGATATCACGTGGACTCTCAGTACTACGCCCACAGGTCGTTGGACGGCATTCTGGTGCAAGACATGAGCATCGTCAATCCGTCCACTCTGACGCAGGAGATTAATCTGAAATTGCCGATAAACATGCACTGGAGCGAATTCGAGATAAAGACTGTCAAGTGAGTAGAATATTCGCCGCCTTTGGCTCCGATATTTGTGAGTAAAACGAGCATTCAGAATCGAACGTCCCGTAGAATCCCCGTGGACGGCACGAGCCACGAATACTCGATGGTCTCGGGATTCATTCCGTCCTCGGACTCCAACAAGATGATAACGATAGCGATAGTCTACAAGGAACCGCCGAAGACCGTGCAGGTCAAGGCGCGAGAGTCCACGAAACTCGAGTTTCTCACTAGTATACAGTACAGCGAGCCTCTGCTGTCGAAACGATATCACGTGGAGCGTGACGCGACTGAGAAAAAGGCTGTAGAAGTGAGCAACGACATAGATCAATTTATTGTTTATTGCCCGAGTTACTTTTTCGTACGTTGTATAAATGAAAACGATGCACATATAATTTTTCAACGTACGTATTTTTTTTTTACTCCAATAGGCAATGCGAAAAGCTTTGGTAAAGCAACAAAAAGGTCTGAGAGACGAGCACGTGAGTCTCTGGCACAGCTACTGGCACTCGGGCATAAGAATAAGCGACTCGAAGGCCAAAGACGCGCTCAACGGTCACAAGATTAACTCGACGATATACTACGTGTTGTCGCATATCCCGCGCGGCACGTCGGATGTCGAGAAGAGCGTCGCCAACAACGAGGGATGCTACCGCGGCCACCACACCCTGTGAGTATCCCGGATCGTCGCGAGATCTTCGAGCAAACCGAGCCTGGAATTTTTCCAATCTCTGATAAAAGCGACGACGAGGGACTCATCGGTCTGTCTCCCTCTGTCCGTTAGGGATGCGCCGAAGTTGTGGAAGGACACGAGCGTGATCGACGGCGTGAATAACGTGGCGAAGGCCTGGCTTATCACGCTCGAGAAGCAGGGATGCCACAGGTTGATGACCGGCGGGCCGTGCGCCGTGCAGCAGGCTATAGTCCTGAGCCTCGGTGGTCTGCGCTTCAGCAACCAGCATCTCGAATTTAACATCGATCCGCAGTACTTGCATCGAGATTATTTGTTTAGGTGAGACTGGGCCTCAATTCGTTTAAGGTAGTTATGTCGCTTACAGCTCATGTCGCATAAATTCGTGAAAAGTGAGAGAGAATTGCAAACACTTCTCGATGGTATAAAAATCTGAAATAATTCATGCACATTAAAGATACTGGAAAGATTAATTTTGCATAATAATAATTCTAAAATGTTATTAACAAATTGATGAAAGACAAATTGTTTAACAAATCTCCCGGTGACCAACATTTTTTTTATGAAAATGATTCACTCGTTTTTCTGAATACGTATGAAAATTTTCAGATTTTTAAGTTGACTTTGAAATTTGTGTTTTTGCACACACATTTTCCATATAAAGAAACAAAATTCAAAGTCAACTTAAAAATCTGAAAAATTCCTTACGTATTTAGAAAAATGAACGAATCATTTTCATTAAATACAAAATTTGGGTCACCGCGACATTTGGTAAACAACTTTTTTTTCATTAATTTGCTCATAACATTTAGAATTATTATTATGCAAAAATAATCTTTTCGATACCTTTAATGTGCATGAATTTTTTCAGATTTTTGTACCATTGAGAAGTGTTTGCAATTTTCTCTTATTTTTCTCGTATTTATGCGAAATGAGCGGGAAGCGACATAACTATCTTAACACGAGTATCAGACACGAAACTCGAAACCTCAATTTACCTTTCTAACGGCAAATTTCGCGACGATAATCCGTAGTATTTTTCCTAAAGGCGGATAAGTTACGGAAACGTGACGCATCTGAATATTTCGGTTACGGTGAGAGACGACAATCGCGCTGTATTGGCCGTGGCTCTCGACCGCAGCGACAGCGTCTACTACGGCTGTGACGCCGGCTGCCTGGACGCCCCGGTGCCGCTCAGTCAGTCGTACACAAATTTTCCCGTCAAGCTCACGAAACCCTTGACCGCTATACTATACGTAACTTCCGATCATCAGCACATGCAAGAACTCCGAAGCGCTTTGCACGTTCACGCGGTCGACGATGGTGAGTTGATTTGATCGAATTTTGCTGAGAAAAATTCTGCCTCCGATTTTCGTGAAATTGGAGCGACGTTGATTTCTGTTCGCAGCACCGGCTCACGATCATCACTTGATGGCGCTGCACAAACACGGCCACCAGCTCGGCGGCCTGCCGACCTTCTTCTGGGTCAGCATATGCTTCTTGATAGTAGTATTTCATCTGTTCCTCTGCAAGCTCATAATCACGGAATACTGCGATCATCACGATCGCCAACGGACGAGATACAACAAGGCGTGATACTTGTCTGTACATAGAAACGTTGTTGATTCAATACACGATTATTTTTATAAAATCGCAACGAATTGGAGCGCCTGACGTTATTTTTCTTACCGCGAATTCTTCTTTTCTTCCTCGAGAAAAAAAAAAACACAAAGTGAGTGCGTATTTGAGGTAAGTAAAACTCAACGTTTAATTTGGCTTGAATTAAATATATTAATCTGACAATACCTTAAATGTGTAATTCGATCAGACACGTGACGAGAGTTTCGGTACTAACAGACGAGAACCCGATTACAATATTGAATAACGATTTCGGGTTCCCCCCGCGCGCAGCACCAATCGCGACGTCCGATTCGGCTTACGCTCAGTCTAACACACTTGTATAAATACTATGTACATCGAGCTTTTCAATTGATCGTGCTAATAAACGCCGACGCATTTTCCCATTATCGTGTAATCTGTTATTAACGTGTTCGTCGACCGACCGATGGGAACCCCGGTCGGGTGGTAGCACCAGTTTCGCGTTACAATGACAAATGCGCATCATTCCGTGATATTCGCGTGGTAACGTCCGTTCAACATGGAATATTTCAACGACTTTTGTTTTAGAGTATTTACATCGATATATCTCAAGTACTTTTTTTTTCGTAATAACGGAGAACGTCTACGTGACTCCGACACACTCTAATAATTTAGTGAGTATTTAAAACACTTTTCGACTAGTTTTTACTTCGACTAACAGCTTCTCGGACGTTCTTACGGTATATAGTCATTAGATCAACATCGATTAAACATTAAGTAAACGTCAATAGCTCTCCTACAGCGCCCCTCGATGCACGTAAATTATTTTTCTCGCGGCCGTATTCACACGTTTGTTTTATTTACAATTAACAATCAAGGACATCCATATTTTAATATCAACGTATATCAACTTTTTCTCAGACTTGTACTGTGTCGTGACGTCTTTCTCGCGACTCGCTAATACTGTCAGCGCGGTAAACGGTGAGGAAACGAGTCGGAAACTTTTAGCACACAGGACACGGGGTATCTTCTACGCGTTTAACAAACCCCTTAATAGACACGATAACGCACACATATTCTCGGACGCTAATGTACAAAAAAACCCGTTTCAATTTTCACGGATCTATTTTTCCACGATATTTCCTAGTCCATACGCGACTACGTCCCGCGTTCGCGGGACAAATCTACCGATTTATAATGCGAAGATGGCAATATTGACTCAAACGTACATCGATGTAACAGCCGATAATAACTGTGATTGATACTCTTTTTTGGCTCCTTAGGTCTAATACTTAAATCTGTTATAGATACACACGATACATTTTCACTTTCATAGTGTGAGACTAGGATTACATTTTTTTATCACAATCGACGTCGAAAATACTTTCCTATAGGTAACGGGAAGTTTTTATTTTTGTTGTTGTTGTTGTTGTTGTTGTTTATTCACAGATGTCTTTGCGCGAGGTCACTTGGCGAGCCTCCGTCAATGCGTCTTATGATTTCATTTGATTTCCTTGAGCCCTTTATATCGTCGATGAGCGTACTACATATTCAGCGGCAATAACTACTGTCGAGTACTGTGGTGGGGTAGTTTCGATAGACCTACAAAACGCACGCGTCGGGTCGCCGTGACGCGCGACGCAAGAGAACATCGGAATTGACTTGAGTTCATTCATCGGCCGTCCTGTCTACCCCGCCTGGCACCGAATTGCCTATGATTTCTATATATTTACGCCGCTGGGACGTCTTCTTATCTAGCAATTCGCATCGTGCCGCAACCTTACGTCGGTCCTAAAAACGAGAAATCATAAGCGACGCCTCGGAGCACCGACGAAACGACGTTCGACGAGCCTGCAACGTCCGATCGACGCTATAATAATGAGAATGATAAGGCGTACGTGTACACACACTCGCTACGTTTTCAAGCAGTATTCATCTTTTTTTTTATATATATACTACGATAAATTGTTAACGATTATCATAAAACATCCACCTATTACGACAATAATGCGAGTGTTTTTCGGTTGGAGACTAACAACAACAAAAATCGCTCTTTCGGTTTTGCACCCGCGCGCTCTAACTTTATGTACAAAATTGCAGTCTGTGAATCATTTATTTCTCTCGTGAGAGCAAAGCGCGCCATACGGGGCCACCGGATATGCGGGATTTTCAATTCGAACGAACCCAAGTGAGAGGAGTTCGTTACGCCCACCGCGCGTTAAAACCGATTTAACTCGGGCAGAGAGGAAACCGGCGGCCCCGGAACCGGCGACTCTTAGCTCCAGCCTCCGCTTCCTCCTGTTTGTACTAGCTAGTTTGATTAATTCTTTATTAATTCGTTATTACTATACTAATATAGATGACTTCGAATGAGCGTCGCGCAGTCTTTCTCCGAACATCTTCGGCAACTAGTGTAACGTTTATACTCCGCGATACCTCCGGACACAAACGCGTCGCGGACATCGTTGGGCGTTTTTTTGATTGTACACGAGGGATGAAATGCACCATTTTATTCGATGATAGTCAACGGCGCGCGTTTCGTGGAACGCGCGACCCTCGCCGGTGGCCGAGTTTAACTTTAAAAAACATTGGCAGCCGTAATCGTTGATTGCAGACGCTTTTTTACAACTATATTCGTTCAGACGATCCGGGACACCGGGCACTCAAGCGTGAGAAAGCTCTTGTGTACCGCGCTGGTTCGCGCGACGGACGTGTTTGCCTCGCCCGTGACAGACAGATAGGCCGGCGCGCCCGGCGCGGTTCCGCCGTGGTTTCGGATTTCGATAGACAGCTTTTATAATGGCCCGGGATATCGATAGCGGTGCGTGAATCACGTTACGCTTCGCGTCCAGCCGCCGCCGCGGCCCCCGGCTGTGTTCGCTTTTCCCGGTGGCAACGCCCACGGACGCTCGCCGATTTCCCGCGCTGCTGTTGTAATCGTTAGAACTTTCTCTAGATTTGCTATTTTACTACGACGAAGTGATGGGGCGATGGGTATCGAAGCACTCGGCGGCGCCCTGGAAGACAGTCGTTGCGTTGAAGTACCTTCTCCTTGTCCTCTCGTCGTCGTCGTCGTCGTCGTCGTCGGACGTGCGACTCGCGAGCGAGCGCCTCTTCTCCGTCCCGTCGCGGCTTCACGAGGACATGTCCGAGAACGACAGCGTCGGGCTCGACATGTGCAGAATCCCGTTGTCCCCCGGCGACACGACGACCGCGCGGTTTCGCCTCGTCACCTTCTCCGATATGCTGCGGATCACCTCGTACGGCACGATCTCGTCCGTCTCGGCCGACTCGAGAAGCAAAGTAAAACAATGTTAGGCGAATTTAATACGCAGATGACCCTGGTTAAAAGATCCGTTTGAAACCAATGAAACGGACAAGAATCCGATTGAAACCTACTTAGAAATGATTATTTTTTCAATCGGGATTTTGTCCATTTGATCGGTTTCTATCGGCTTCAAACGGAATTATTCAGCAGGGTAAGCAAAAATTGCTGACACCTAATTATTATTGCTATAGCTATTAGTGTTTATTGTGAAGCTTTGGAACCAGAGTTGTAAATCCTCATTAGTTTAATAAATATACATGTTCCAGTACGGTTAGTTTTGTAGGTGTGAATTAATAATATTAACCTGCGGCGATTGTAAAATCATGTGTGAACTTTTGAATAGCTGCATAGACACCTCATTTTCCATAAAAGATGGTGAGTAGTTGTGAAAAAAAATGAAAGAGCACGGTCCTCGATAACTTTCGTAATGCATCGACCGGGAAAATTACCATGAGATTCCGTTCAGAATAAATATTTTTCGCGGCCATTAATGTACATACACATTAATGTACACATGAACACATAATATACGCGGCCATTAATGTACACATTATATCATAATTACTCCATGTTACCATTGTGAATTAATAATAACAAAATCAATTGCACCATAAAAGATTCAGAGATTTACAACTCCGTTCAGAGCTAAAGTCCCCTGGGACCCAACACTAAGTGCAAACCACTACATACAAGAGACAATCGAAATTTCAATTTAACCAGTTATAAAAGTAATTGAAATTTGATCACCTCGAGCGAGCTGGGATAGGAGAGATCCAGAGGCTCGTCGACGGGCTCCTTGGCGAAGTAGAAGTCGCGCTGCAGCTGACGCTCGGGGACGTCGGACGTCGCCGTGAACTCCGACATCTCCGAGAGTTCGGGTACGGTGGTGAGTTTGCCGTCGGCGCTCGGCTGCTCGTCGGCGTGGAACTGGCTCTCGGTGTGCGCGACCTCGTCCTCCCGGTCCTCGTCGTCGGCGAGACGCTCTGGACAGGGAGCGAGGTGTATGAGAGCGACCTAGCTAACGGACGTTTCGCCGACTGAGGGGCTGTCCAGCTGCGCCGGCTGCTCACCGTTAAGGGGTTTGCTCGAGCCGGCCTGGCTGGACTGCCGGGTCGGGCTGCTCCGCGAGAAGGACGTCACGCTCTGCATCGTCTGACTCCGCGGCGCGGTGAATCGCATGCTGTACGTTCCCGGGCGCTGGATCGACGCTCCGTCGCGGCCGGTTCCACCGCAGACACCGCCGGCGGCCCCCGGGCCTACAGTCTACCGGGTCAATCCAATTTTCAGCCTCTTTCTCCGCCCAACTCTCATCCGGCTCTCTCTCTCTCGCTTTGCCAGAGCCGCGACAAGACTTTTATGAGGACTTGGAGCGACTACTCGGACGACTTACGTTGGGATGATGAGGGGGTCGAACGTTCTTCTCCGGCTGGAAGAGAACCAGGTAGACCTTCGGCGTGAACAGACATCCCAGGGCCACCGTCGCCGAGATGTTGATGCACATGCACATGCTCGCTATCTGGATCTGTTGGTGAAACGTCGTTGTATAATTTGGCATTGCATAATTTCGGAGTCCTGGGTCGGGGGAAAATATGACCGGGGGAAAAAAGTAGCGAATTCGACATTTTCATTGGGGATTCGCGTGGACCTTCGACGATCCAATTAAAGCATCGAGCACAAACTGTGTCGACCAAATCAACCGAGTTTCAACTCTTACGACATCGCACAGAGGGAAAGAAATGATTGATCAACGCAACCAATTTTCGAACTGAAACACGCTCCGAGCGATTAATTTCGTTGGACTAATAAATTGCCCGGAGCGTATTTAATCATGCATTGGGGTTGGGATGGCGAACACACGGAGCGCATTTAACGTCGGCTCGCAGTCGATTTTTCGGTATCAACCTCAATTCCAGCTGCACCTCACGGCTATTTCACGGTTGCTTTAATATTTAATGGATATTCGCTTGTGTTTAACAGAAGCGAGCAGCCCTCGCACCTCTTATTGTGGAACTCGACGTTCGTATTTTATTTTTACCTCCACATGTTTAATCGCCAATGAGAGTTTAATTCGCAAATAGGTGTTTCTTTTTTTCATCGCTCAATGTACCTTGTAATCGTTGTTCGTGCCGAAGTAGATGGGAACAAAAGCCAGCCACACGATGCACGTTGAGTACATAGTGAAGCCAATGTACTTGGCCTCGTTGAAGTTGGCTGGCATCTTGCGGGTCTTGAAGGCGTAGAGAGTGCACATGAGTATGAGAACCATGTTGTAGACGAGGGACATCATGAGGGAAAAAGTGGAGACGCGACAGGTGAGAACGGCCGTCAGGGGGTAGGGATAGATCTCCTTGGTGTCCGGAGGTTCGATGATCAGCCAAACGATCGCACCGACCAGTTGCACCGAGGTGATTCCTGCACAAAATCATGTTGCAATAACTAACCATCCACTAAAAAAATAAATCAATAAATTACACTATTCTACACGAGGCCATAAAAATATTCCACCGAAAGATTAAACGAAGCAATTAAAATGCAATTGACTCGCGGAAGATTTTTGTCGCTTGAAAGAAAAAGCAACGAAGTTGTACGAACGTCTGTCCCATCGTTAAACTCGGCACAGCTTACCAATGGCGATGGCAACTTGGCTCTCGGGCGACGTGTAGGACGGCCTTTTGACACACTTCTTGCCCTGATTGAAGATTCTCGATATTCGATTAGTCTTGGTCAATATCGCGCTGTAGCAGATGCTGAGGCAGAGCCCGAGTCCGATACGGAGGTAAGTGCAGTTCCACGTCGTCGGCTCGCTGAGTATGAGGAAGCTCATGCCGTAGCACGAGAGAATTCCGAACAACAGTACGTAGCACAATTCGCGTCCGGAAGCCATGATCACCGGTGTCCGATTAAAGCTGTCGGGGCGGAAGAAGAAGACGAATTATTGCATATGACACTGCAGGGCCCCCCGCAGTCCAAGGGCTGCATTTGCTTTCCAGTCACGTAGTCGAGGGGTCCGCCGGGCAATAAAGTTCGAGTCTAGGTGAGCCCAGGTGATACGAATGGGTCGAAAAGTGGGTCAAATAGCCGGAGTGACAGGGGGGGAGAGAAGGGCAGAGCGAGGGAGGCGACCCGAGTACTGGAAACTGGAAAGTAGACTGACCGGATGAAGATGGCGAGGGTGAAGAGGGTGCTGAGTATCCCGATGGAAGCGAAGACGAGTGGCACAATGGCCCAGGGACTGTTCCAGGCGATGACCTCCGCGGCCAGTTTCACGCAACGAGTCTTCGTCGAATCCGGGGCCCAACCCGGGTCGCAGCTCTTGCAGGTGTCGTTGAAGACGAATGCGTCCTCGCGACACGCCACGCAGCTCCAGCAACAGGCCTCCTGAAAATACAGAAACGAAAATAAGTGTGAGTGGCAGTCGAATGGAACGTTTTCGTCTACAGTGTTAAACATTTTTTGTCATTGCAGGCGAAGAAAATTCTTTTGCGTAAACTACACGAGAAAAAAATCATTAGTTTAATAAAACCTTCGCTTGCGGGCTGCCAAAAACAATGTTTTAAAATGAACTTTGGTGATTGTTGTCACAATCCGACTTCACATTGAAACAATAAAATATTCCTTTGCCTGTTTTGGAGTTTTCGTTTCAATATCACACGAGATTGTAGGAATTAGAAGTGAAATTGAATTGATAAAACTTGTTTTTGGCAGCCCGCAAGCGAAGGTTTTATTGAATCTACTGTATTAAATTTAATCCGCAAGTGAGATGTAAAATAACAGTGACCTCTACTAAATGCTACGAAAATTAGGAACTTTGGTACAAACATTTGTAATTTTACTACACATGTAGGTTGAAATTAGTATAACAGCTGACGAACGAAATTTCTGGTGATGCAAATTTGCAAACGTTTTTCGCAGCGTAAGTCAAATATTTTTACCCCTCGTTTCCGTGACCGTGCAAAGCACGCGAGAAATATGCTTTATAAATACCACACACGTATCTATCCGCGAGTTCGTGTGCGGGTAAACGGAATAATCTCGACTCGAGGATATGCGCTTCTTATATCTCTCTTGACGTGGATATTCAATCGAATGAAGTATCGAGTCGTTGGGCCCTCCCCCCGGGCGCGTCCGCCCAAAGCCAGGGAGCGACTACTTGCCGCCGCTGAACTTGCTCGAGAGTTTTCCTTCCGGCATTTTCCTCCTCCCTCCTCCCAACTTGTACATATGCCATGTGCCTCTCACCTCTTCGCTTCATCCCCATGTATATCTGTGTTATACACGTGCACGTGTACCAAAAGTACATAAGGCTCGGATGCAAAAGAGGGGAAAAAAAAAACGTGGAATATAAAGTCGAAAGAAGTGATGGAGTGCTATAAGGCCAACTGGAATATTTGCGGAGTGGAGGAGGAAGGGAGAAAGCGCGAGAGCACCAAGAAGGCGGAGAAGAGAGAAGAAGTGAGAAGGAGGATAAGGAAGCGAAAAAAGAACGAGTCGGGTGGTTCGCGGGAAAAGGTAAATCCCGACGTTTCCTACGAGATTTCACCCTCGCAGCCCGCAGGGATACTTTTCCATTATTGGACCGCTCGCCATCCACCGCGGGGCGAGAGCGCGTCAAGTGCGCTACAATACTATTTGCAAAGTGAAAACGTCAAGAATACTAAACTGTAAATTACTCCGAGGCTGCAAACACCGTTAGCGGGGAGGATAAGTTCGATGGTGGCAAAGAGAAACGAGAATTTATCGAACCGACCATTATTTCCTTATTTCACCCACGTCGACGCGGGGTACAACCCCCGCGAATTTTATTACGGGAGATCCCGGGAAAAATATGTTTTCGACGTATTTTTCCTCCCGCCTTCGACGTGTCCCGTCTTTGTCTATCGGTTTATTTGCGCGTATAAACATTCGCCGGGCGCCACGAAGAGACTTTGCCCCGCGTTATTTTCGTCTCACCTGAAAGTTGCGTACGTGGCCGAGGGGGCAATTATCGCTGCACGTACTGCGCGGTATGTTGGTTACGCCCGGCCCGTTGCTCCATCGCGTCATGTTTATGTCGAGGGTCAATCTGCAACGAACAACAAAAGAGCGTCAGGACGATCCACAGACGCGAAGCGTCGACGTCATCGTATTTTTTGTCTCGGTGAATAAGCCGATTTTCACATAATTACACTCGCTGAGAATTCGCAACTGAATTTCCTCCGGGCTCGCGGGGCAAAACGTTATTTAAGTTAGGAGCCCCGTGGAATTTCTTGCGCGGAATCCTTCCTGTCTCGGAGGAAACTCCTAATTACTCGAGGATTCTCCTTGGACTATGTGAGGGTTCATATTTTGAAACTTTGGTGCTTTGTGTATTGTTGTCGAATTATTTGAAATTTAACGTAATTTTAATGGTGAAAAATCGGTTTATATTGTTAGATCGAATAATAAAAATCTTGGATTATTATGACCTTATTGATTTTTATTATGAACTTGAACAGTTAAGCCAATGACTGAACACTTGGTTCCTAATTTTTTCGAAAGCTTTCGAATAGTATAAGTTGAACCAATATAACAGAACGGTGTTTAACGTTAAGGAGAGGCCAAACAAAATTTTGTTCCGATGTATTAGTTTATACATATAAGGAAATATATCATTTTGTTCGTTCGTTCTTAGATGTCCATGCATTGGCCAGTCTACCCAATGACGAAAATATTGGAGCTGTGGAACTATATTTCGACAAAAAAATTTCATCGATGAGTCAATATTTGCTGTTGCCATATTTACCACGGTCGGTATTGGTACATATCTCTTATACTCAAACTCGCATTACATCTACTTGAACATCACTGAAACCGGGTACAGCGAACATTTATCAAAGTTTCCTCGCTCCAAGATGAAACACCCACCAAGGAGATATCAAAAGTTCCGAGTCCGCGCGTTGGACTCGCTCAGCCCCCCAACTCGACGCTCGAATAAACAATTTAAATGTAATATTGCGGAAGTTTTTTCGAAACGTGTACATTCGTAAAAATGGAAAAACTTTCTCGCATCCCCAACGCGCGACCGTCTCGATATATCATTTACGTGGTTTTTTTCCCCCCGCGGCAGAAATCATCAACAACGCAAATTCCAAGATCCCGGAACTTTCGATCAAGCGCCGCAGCACACCGAGGCCTCGCGATTGTTAATGTCGTCGATTGATTGAGTGGCACTCACACTTCCTTCCACGAGCCAATGGGCGTGTAATCGAAGCGGCCGTCTTCGTTTCTCTGATACTGATAAATGTTGTAGAACCCGAAGGCATCGCCGTCGGCGTTGAACCTAATTTCCGTTCCTTGGCGCCCTGCAAAACAGAGAAGAGAAGGGTGGTTAATTTATTCGCCCGTCGCGGACGTGAACCGCAAATAAGTACACGCGAATCCATTATTTCTCGGTATCTATACCTGCCTCGATATTTATTTTATTTTTATTTTCTATTTATTTATAGTGTTATAGACGGCCAAAGCTAATGGGAATGTCGAGCGGAGGTGGAGAAGGCGTCGGAGGCGCGGCTTACAAATTCCCCAAGTGCCGGGGAACGCGGAACAGGGTGTCGGGAAAACGCGAGAGGCAGAGGCGGAGGGAAACTTGCGACAGTGCTCAAAGGGTCTATCGATTGAAATTGCCGCCCGTCGCGCAACGAGCGAAGCCTCTCGACGTACGAGCCAAGTGCAATCGTATTCACTTGACTATTTAATTAAAGCTCGAAACTAAATTGTACCGAGGCAAAAAAAGACGGCGCGGAGTGCGCCTCGAGCCCGGTGTCAATGGACTTCCGCACGTTGTCTGCCGTATACGGCGGCTGCGTATGCGGGTCGAGCGAGCTCCGCGGTGCAACCCGGAGGAGTCTGCCAATCTGTATGCCCCGCCGTTGGCGTTAAAAAAATCAATTAGGAACAGCGTGATGAGGATTCGAGCGGTAATTAAAATTTTCAGGAACAAGGATCCATCGATATGTTCCTCGACTCGGTGGATGTTGGGGAATTAAATTTGAGCAGAGTTGTAAATCCTCATTAGTTTAAGGAAAAAATCTTACAGTAGCATTAGTTTTGTAGGTGTGATTTCAGAATAATAACCTGCAGTGATTATAAAATGATGTGTGAATTTTTAAATAGCTGCATGAATACCCCATTTACAGTTTAAGAAATAAATCATACAGTGCGATTCGTTTTGTAGACGTGATTTAATAATAACAACCTGCGAAGATTATGAAATGATGTGTGAACTTTTAAATAGCTGCGTAGATACCAAATATTTAATTTAAAAAAAGTGGTGAGCGATTGCTAAAATATGGAAGCGGTCCCCTTTCATGATAGAATTATCATGAAACTTTATTGTAAGTAAATATTCTTTGCAGCCATTAAAAAATGTGCAGATTATATCATAATTTTTTATTTTATTATACCGCCACCTTTATTTCTAAAACTGGGGATTTATAATTCTGTTTCAAAGTGTCCACAAAGGGTGAACGAAAATTCATCCACGAAGCGGCCTGAGTAAAAATACAAGGAGACCCTAATTTTTTAACGTTCTCAAGCTCGAGAAAATCGGTGAAGGAATATTGGATTTTTTTTCGCTCCTCCGCCCGTACGAGGAAAGAAAAATCGCGCGGTATTGTTCGTCGTTTCAATGGTGCACAAGCGAGAAATCCAAAGGAGAGCTCGCTCTCTCCACACCCGGGTTATTCTATTGTACAGCGGGGGCCAAAGATGTGATCGATTTATTGTACACGCGCGCGGTAGTCGTGATTACACTGTATCCTGGAGTAGAAATAAGAAGCGCGGCCGCGGCCAGCCTCGAGCAGCTGGATAGGACTCGACCGGATGAAACGACGAGGAGAACCATTCGTCTTGCGAATACGGACCGTTTGTCTCGCTGAATAAGCGGGCAGTTTATTCTGCCGCGGGCGGAAAATCCGGCGACGCTACAAACGGCCGCTCGTACGACATTTCCGAGGTTTATCCCGGCACCGGGAACGACGCGTTATTCCGGCCCTCGAGCTGCACGCGGGGAAAACAAATCGGCGGAAGAGTCAGTCTCATTTTTTTCTCCCTCGCTCGAGCAATCAACTGACCGCCAAAAGCGTTCGCGGCTGGAACTCCATTCACCGGAGCAAGACGCTCGGACGCCGGGAGACCATTTTTTTTTCGCTCACCCTCCGCGCGCACGGGGAAAATCTTCGGGACGGATAAAGCGAAGCCCCTGGCTCACGCAATTTCCTGCGCGCAGCGCAGGCACCCGCGGAGATGCCCCACGCGTTATTATATCCTTGGGAAATTAGCATGTATATAGCGTGCGCGGCGGAGGTCCTCGTTTTTTACGGCGCAATATCGCGGATGAATATTGGCTACGGCTTAGGGGGCGACCGCGGCTTGTTAGGTCGAGCCGCGGATCGAGCGCTATTATAAATCAATGGGTTATTCAAAGCCCGCCGGCAGTGGATCACCCGGGGTTTGACGAAGACGAGTTTCGTCGCGGCGACAAACATTTTTAGTATCTTGCAGAATTTTTGTTCAGCTCACCGAGAGATTGAACAAAAAAAATGCTTACAAATTATTATCCCTCATTAAAAGATCCGATTAGAACCAATAAAACGGACGAAAATCCGATTGTAATCTGTTCAAACCGATTATTTTTCAATCGGAATTTTGTCCATTTGGTCGGTTTCTATATCAGTACTAATCGGAATAACTAAGCAGGGATACTATATTAAATATTAAATTTACAAACATTTTAAACAGCAACGGATTCGTGGCGCGGAAAATTGCTACGCTTCTCTAAATGGTCTACGAGAGGCTGCGGCGATCACGGCGGAAATTGATAAATATTTGCCGCTGAAAAGTGCCTGGAGAGGCGGATAAACTTGCCGACGAAGGTGACGTTGCGTATGTGCTGAAGTAGATTGGGTCCCGGTGGCGCCGGGCTCAGCGACTCGCATAGGTGGTGCGACGAGTTCTGGGCTTTGACGCACTCGTCCTCGATGAGATTGTGAACCCCGTGAGCCATGGCGTACACAGCGTCGACTGTACAGACGAATGTTTCATTAAACAAGCTGTCCCTCTTTTCGCCCGAGCTCGGCGTTCTACTTTCGCGAGAGACAAATCTCGGCGGTTTTAATATACTGTACTAATATAATAAGCTACGATATATAACGTCGCACGTATTACATCGGCACGCGTGACACGAGTAATATTAAAATGTCTCGCTGGTGTACAGTGAGATATCAAAGTTCATAAGGTCTGCAGGGCGAGCGGGCCACGAGTCTCTCGGATGGAGGTTGTCAACTCGGCGAAGCTATGACGCAAGGAAGTGCGAAGTGAGAAGGAAGGGAGTGGAGAAGGGCGGACGAGCACAGCTTGCGGCGTCTTCCTACAGCCCCGAGCACGAAAACTGAGAAACAGACGTGGAGTTAACTCTACAGAGAGCTGGAAGCATTCCAACGAAATGAAAACGTCTTAGTTATATATTTTTTTTCGTCGTCCGTATAGTCATCTTTATTTTTTGCGTTCGGCTGTAACGCATTTAGCGACCGATAGGGGCTGAAAGCTCGGAACTTATCTATCGTCTGGCCGAGGCTACAGGTTAATAAAAGAAATCTCATTTGGCCAAGAGCTCGTACGCTCGCTTTTTTTTCCAGACGTACTCATGAAAGACACTTTAGTGGGGTTTTGTTTCGGAGCAAGACAATTGCGCGGCAGATGAGGAGACCCCGCCCGCTGTGTCTATTCTGTAGGTCGTGATCGAGGACGTCGGAGTCGCGGGAGGAAAGAAAAATAGCAATATGTGGATAGGAGGGAACGAGGGCGAGTCCTCCACGTCCCACCGCGAATTTTCGTTTCTCCGTGGTCTATTTATTTTCGGTATAGCGAGAGAGCGCTTGAGCAAAAAGGGCGAAACGTTGTGGAAAAAAGCGCGCGTTGTATCGCGCTCGTTGCGCGGGTTCGGTGGGGCGGAAGTGGATGTTCTTATGGCCCCGACGTCTCCCGGGAGCGAATTTGTACGCATGGAACGCGACGCGTTTATCGTTGCTCGTGTGACAGTGAAAATGCAAAGTTTGTGTGTACAGCTATAAAACTAACCCGCGGGGCTAAATCGTTCATGGGCCACGAGCGAGTGAACAGACCGCGTTGCGCTTCTTACCAAATTTTTAGCAAACGTTCCCATTTTTCAAAAACCAAAATAGCCCCAAATACGCGGAGCGATTTTCTCATTTCCATACAATCCCACAACCTTTTTCAGTGAATTTCTTTGTAGAACATTTGGTTGTAATTACACGAGAATCGGCTATTATTTTTCGTCTACCATTGTATGTTTGGATATTCCAGAGGATTATTCTTGGAGGGCAATGGGAGAAGCGTCAGCACTCCGCCGAATCCCGGGTTCGGTATTTACAATGGAGCAGAAATTTGTAAAGCAGAGTTTCACGGTTCAAATGCAGTTGATTAACTGGCTAAACCATCCCGGTATTGTTGGCTTTTCCTCCGAGCATAGACGCACCGACAAAGGGCACGAGTCCTTCTTGATCGTACTCGACGAGTTCCTCGTCACCGGTGCAGCGCTTCATTCCCGGCTGGACGCTCGCGCCAAAGCTGCATTTGTGGTGCTGTGCCCAGAATTCTCGGAACCACACGTTTCTGCAGTTGACCATTTTCCCAAGCTGTCGCGGATGAGGTACGTTTCTCTCGGTCTGCCCGTTGCACTCGTCGTCCATTCGCGGCCGAAGGCTCTGGTAGTACGTGTCGAAATCTGCAATGGGAAGACGGAAGGTTGAAATATCGCCGGTGGAGAGCGACGACTCGCCGAAATTTCGACGGAAATCCGCGTCTGCGACTAACGAGATTCGGCGATAATTGAGCACTTCGGCTGCTTAATTACACCCTGGTTACTTAATTATGAATTCGCAGGTACAAAGCGATGGTCCAAGCCGGCTAAATTCTTGGAAGCAGGAGCCGCGCCGGCTTCAAAAATCAATTCTCAAGTTGCGCGTGACGTTACAGCGCAGCTCCAGGTGCGTTTGGCTGCCTACTTAAAGCCTCGTCGGTGATTCCTGTCGAACGTAACACTGACAAATGCGTTGACTATACGGTCCAACTTCTCCCCCCCCCGCTAAAAGCCTCCGCGGCTCCGATAGTCGACTTTTCGCCGTTTTCCCTTCGAATGCCAATTTCAAACTTGCCCATTTAATTATCGGAATCCAGAGTCTCGGCTGGGAATCGAACGGGCCGGGGATATCATTTTCCATTGGGGACAGCATTGAAAATCGTTTTACGGTATTTCCATGGAGCGGAGCGAGACGCCGAGTCGGGAAAGGGGGGCGATTATCGCGCTCCAGACGCGGAGAGAAAACGGTTTCCCAGGGAATCCGCGATTATTTTCCCGGAACTTCTAATAGACGAATTTCGTCGCTGGTTATTGATCCGAGGCCTTAGAAATTGATGATACGCGGACTTCGGGTACGTCGAACCTCGGAGCGGAGAAGCCCAGCTACCTTTCATCCTTCAGAGCTCGGCGTCTCGACGCTCTCCTCAAAAAGTGTTTCTCATAGCTTTCCCAAGATTAATTGACCGGCGTCGATGGAAAAGCTATCGAGCGTGGCCCGAATCTCGAAGGAAGCCCTGAAAAAAAATACGCTTTGAAGAAATTTTCCAGCTGAATGGTATCGTGAAAAATCCTCTGTATATTTTTTACGGTGTTGTGTAATTTTCAGGAGAGAATTTTTCTATGCAGCTTCACGTTCCACTTGACCCGGGCGGCTGGAAAGTGCCTGTTGACTCTAAAAAAAAAAAAAACACGAAGTCATCGAACTACACTTATCTGCTTTAACACACTTTGATCGCTATTATCAGGGGTGAATTATAAACTGGCTTTTTCGCTGCTCCGAAACAGCCGCGATTTTTAACGGCAGATAAAACGGTGAATAACTGTTACGATTCTTCGTATCATCTTGAATTATGTATATTTTCTGTTTATTCGCACGGGAGAAAAGTGCTTGGGCGGAATAACCGAGCGCCTGTTTAAATATGCGCGAACTAAATACTTAGTAAGCTCGGCCGACTAATTGGTACTCGGTGGAGTCGCCCAACGGCTCAGCGCGGTGGATGGAGTGGATTTACAGAGGCCACTTGATTGGCCACTTGTGCACTTATTTTCGTACACACTTGACAATTGATTTATACGTTATTATTCTGCTGAACAGGGAAACGAAAAAAAAATCTCCACCTTCTTCTGGTATGTTTAAAATTTGTTAACCTTTTTTTACTTGAAATGGCGAGATTTTTGTGTTTGTGGCCTCACCATAAAACTTTAACAAGTGCGAAAAAAGTCGGTGATCGTAAATTGTTTAAAAAATTATTCGTTGCAATTAGCAGCAGTTCTGTGAATAAAAAAAGTCATCATTATTAATCCGGATTGAATGAACAATGTGAGTTATCGCGGGATTTTAATCCGCTGTAAAAATGGGAAATTATTGCAATCTAAAAAAAACGATCACACACAATTTGCGATTCGCCGTGGAAAAACGGTATTACAGATTATGCAGATGCCTTTCTACCCGGGTGGATCGGTGATAATAAAAGTTCTCGGGGCGACGCAGATGCGATCGAGGTGTGTCATTCGTATCTGTGACCTCGATTCCGAAAGGTCGTTGAATTAATCGCGAGATATTGTCGCTTACCGCTCCGGGGTTCGAGGCGTTCGGCCTCGGGAGATAGTCCAGGACTCCTGATTTATACTCACCGTCGCGGGGGGTCGCGAAATCATCGTAGCGGAAAGTTAACGTTACAAACACTGAATGGGGAGTTATATCGCGCTCGGAAAAATCGTGGCGGTCCTGGCAACCGTCGAGTAATAGTGATAAATCGTACGAATATTAGTACCGAGGGGTTGGATTTTTTATATTCAATTGATGGAGAAGAAAAATGAGAACGTGCAGGATCGTGATGTGAGATGAATTTGTGGGAGCAACCATCAATAATCGACAGACTTATCACCATTTTTCTTACTAGTCCAACATATAGGATATACTTGTCAATAAAAGGAACAAAAATAAAGTTTGCATTTTTTTATATCATCGGTCCTGCCACCATTTTTCTAAACGATTCAATATAGAGTAACTTATGAAGAAAAAAAAAAAAAACAGTCGAATTTTCGTTAACGAGTGTGATTGTCCTCCACGACTGACGACTATAGCAGCGATGAAAGTTTCCCACGTTAATGACCGATTTCCGGAAGGTGCCAGACCGTCAACGCTCTACCATAGAACTCAGTGATTCTGCGGAGACGCACTGTACAGATATACCATAAACACACAGAGAGAAATGCGAGTATAAAGGGGATGCGCGACGTCGTCGGGGGAGAATATAAATGGCATGCAAGCCGGACCGACGAGCAGACAGGCGAGGACGTTAAAGTCGTCGACGAGTTGGAGCGAATGGCCGCAAGTTATCCATACAGAAGGTGGAAACTGGATGCTCTTACCTTGAAGGGCGTTGCGAAATGGCAAGATAGTGATGGCACCCTCGGCGGCAAATTCCTGGTCTCTCACGGGATGAACCTTGGCGCCCCAGGAGTCGCTTCCCACCCACATGAAGTGGCCGGTCCGGTTGGCCCTCACGGTCGCTTGGAGCAGTTTCCTGAAATACGAGAAGCCTCTATGTAGCCACGCTGTTGACACGACCAACCGAGAAAGACCGGAATACCGTCCCGCGAGACTTTGCTCTCGTTTCTGATACTCGAGCCGGATGCTCCGGGGAAAATGCTCGTTAAGCTCTGGCATTTTTTAACGTCGATTTTGTGGGACGACGTTTGACGTCGTTGGCACAAATTTCTGGAAAACAGGTTCATAGAACTGTCACCAGTTCGCGGTGCAATTAATCTGAATAGTTCATTACTATCGTACCATATACACTGTTGAAAGCATTTTGCATAAGCTTCCAGTACAGGTAAAAGAAACTCTTCACGTAATTAAATTTGATACACAAATGAGATATAAAATTAAAATAATGTCGACTTAATGCCTACGAAAATTAGGAAGTATAATATACAAAATTATAATTTTACTACACTCCTGCATTAAATTAAATATAGTAGGTAACGCATTACATTTTGAGCAATGAAGGTTTTCAAACATTTTTAACAAAGTGTAAATTTTACCGAGGATTTTACTTTTTTGTTCTGACATGTCCCCGAGTTGTTTTAGAGCTCAACTAAAATTTGAATTATACCGGGGTAACCGGGCTGTGTAAACCCGTCGGTCAGGCTTACGCAGAGATTATGGAGACGTACGTTGGGATTAGATATACGCGGGCGAGACCGCAGAGACCAACTCCCTCGCCCTCGCGATTACATCGTGTGTACGTAACACGGCTGAAGTCATAAGTTGTTGCGATTTATGGGATCAAAGGCCGGATGTAAATGCGATGTACGGCAAAGCGTTGGTCGTTCGCTCCCACGAGAATTCCATAAATCATCAATTATATATTTATGCGCGCGGTGCGAAATGGTCGATCGAGCGCGACCTTTGGCACCCCGTCGATGACCCCAGGGCGCGATTTTTCACTCGGCTCAACCGCCAGCTCGGCTATTCCATTGAAGGCACACTCGAAGGGTCCATTTTCGTTCGCCGCACAACGTTTTTCAAAAATAAAATACACTTTCTCTGTTGTTCGCTGTAAACAGACGAGAGTAGATTTTTTTTTATTAAACCCTCAGGTTCGGCTGACGCTCGTCGAGCCCCCGACATCCGAGCCCTGTCAAATCTGGCTCACGCGCTGCGATATTGAAATTCCTGTACCTCGAAAGGTATTCAATTTGATCTAAAATTGAAACATCGCTCCGAGAATGAAAAGAGAACCACTTTCTACCTACGATAGACGATATTATCAATATAATAATAATATATAATAATAATATATGCGAAGAGTTATGTCTTCATCTCATATTATCTATCACTAAACTTTGAACTCGTTTATCGACCGAAATTTCGCCTAATGCACAGAGGAAAATTCGAACGTTGCCTCAGGGCGTCGCTCGCCGAACGTGGCGACGGAAAAATTGGCTTTTGAGCCAAGACATTCTGGCTCGCACATTTTTGTTGGACGTGTTGGAATAAGTACTCGGCCGTGGGGAATCGACATGTACGAAAAAGGAACAAGACGAATCGTCTTATCTTTTCCCCGGTCATTCGTGTCTCGAGCACTTGGGCCAGGGCTGAGCTCTCCGTCTCTCCGTGCGCAAAGGATCGAGAGAGAAAAAGAAACACGAACGCGCGGACGTTGAAGGCAAAAGTTTCGCCCCTCCATTACGCCAGAAGCAAGTTTGTGTAAAAGTGTCGCAAGAGGCTTTTCGAGCTGAAAAGGATAGCGGAGAGCCCGGGAGCGGAGTGCAGGAAAAGAGAGCTCGAGCAGCCACCACCGGGGGTAGCTGGCCGGGCTGCACGAAAGAAGAGACAAAGAGACGCCGAGAACCCGAAAATCCCTTGGTAATAGAGTTTTTCGACTCGTGCTCGCCGCTTGAATATCCCACTACCGACGTGCAACGGCGAACGTTACCGCGGGCGAAGCCCGCAGAAGGCGATATATCAGGGGGTCGATAGCGAAATTTTTCATCAAAACGACGCGCCACCGTCTTTTCTCCACCGGTGTCCGCTCCAGGTCGAGCGAGAACGGTGTATTCAACCGCTCTTGCTCGGGGGTAGAGAATTATTATCCCACATGCATTTTGCGCAACGTTATTTAAGGACACACAGCGTTCGGTCGACTCGGTTCGCTTTGGTTCGATTCGGTTCGGTTTGGTTCCTGGATCTCTATGCGCGACGCGCGACCGGTGTTTACGTATTTTTGTTTGGCCAGTCAACAGATATACCAGAGGGGATACTTGTCGATCGTGCTATTTGCGTTTGCGTTCGGTCTGGGCCTCGCACGTACCGTTTTCGCATATGCAACAACATCACTGATTTACCATCTCTTCGATATTTCGTGGGCTCCAATTTATTTTCAGCCAACAGCACGCAGCTGCTGTTTCGGGGTCTGGCGATGGATCGACACGCGTGTCATCTACGTTTTATCAATTAATTAATAATTAATGGGAAAATTTGAGAGCGGTTAATCATCGCAAGCTGTTTAGCAATTTTAGCACTGGGATAATTTCATCCGTATCGCGATCACCGAATTGTTATTATTGCTGATCGATTGAAATTGAACGCCGGGATTGAGAGCCACAGTTGGAGACTGCACAAGTCGCGAGGATATATAGAACACACCGTTCGACGCGAACAAGCGCGACGCGGCGCCGTCTCGTTTGTCTATCTTGTTACTGATAATTGGTGTATATCCCGGGGATCGACGACGGCGAACCAAGGTTGGTGAGCGTCCGGGGTGACGACCCGGCCCGTCGTTCCTCGGCACTTATCCGATACCTCGCGGAGCGCGGGGCTCTCGCTCGTCCTTATCGGGTACATTCGTTCCCTCTATTTTATGCGTTCCAAAGGTGGCGCACTCAATATGCCCTATCGAGATTTTCCCTCCTGTGCATTTCTACCTAATTCCAGATACCGAAGCTCGCCAACCAATTACTAACTACACAATTCTTACCGCAAAAAATGTAATTATATAACATCTGCATTTTGCTCCATTTCATTGCAACAAAATATCTACCTAATTCCAGACACTGAGGCTCATCAACTAATTTGTTCTACAAAAAGGTTTTACTCCAAAAAAGTGTAATTATGTGACAATTTTTTATCCTCTATTTGTAGTAAAAAGCTCGAGTACAGAATGTCCAATATTTCGGGAAAAACACTCTTGTTTTATCTAGCGGTTTTTCTTAACCCACAGACCTCACAAGTGTTTATCGGTCGCCTCAATTTTCCACAGCCCCAAGAACGCGAAAACCCCCCGGGTTATTTATAAAGAAAAAAAAAGCCATTAACACGCGCGCCAAACAAAGGAGTGGACGCCGTGGGTCGAGGGGGAGCGACGGAATGAGCTGCAGTACGCAGTGATGACGGCACGTTGCGCACACGTTTACACTGCCGACTCATTCACCCTTTCTCCACCTTCCGATTCTCGCGGCGTGTCTGCACAGAAACACCTCCCTTTTCCTTTCGCCGCACGCGAATTGTTCGATTCTCGGTGGCGCCGCGCGGCATTCACGTTCTATTTGCACGAACGATTTGCCGAATGATGGAATCAATCAGGATCTATCCAACGGCAAACACGGGCCACACACGGCCGACGCCACTGACGCACATTTTAATTAAACTCCGCTTAACCTGGCGTCCCGCGGCCGTTGCGTTTTCTCTTTTCATTTGTGCGCCCTACGCCCTTCCGTCGCCGTAGAACGCGAGTCCGACTCGTGTCCGCCCTGTGAAACTGCGGCCGGATCGTTAACGGAGGCCAAAAAAGCGATAATCTGTGCAGTGCAGGGAGAAACCCTGCGGACTCTCGGTCGTCCCTGGACCGGGAACCTTCCAGTTATATTTCTGCCACTTTTTCGCCGGTTCTCCCTCTCTCCTGTTCTCCCGCGCTCTATCGCGCCGTTCGCTCGTTATTTCGCGACGATAAATAACGCCGGCGAGATCCGGCGAGCTTTCGCGAAAACCTCCGTGCCCGTTGAACCGCGAGAACATCCGTGGATATACGCCTCAAGGAGCTTCGGCGAGCTGGCGATTTCGACGATTGTCCGCTGAGTAACGCGTCGTCTGTAATTAGAGGAAGAAAAAAAAAACAATTAAAATCATAAAATCATAAACCTGTGGATTTGTGAGACAGAAGAACGGGTAGAAATAAGGAAGAAATAAAGAATTTGTCCAACGAGTTACGTTGTCTGCAATTAGGCGAGGCAAAAAACAAATGTGAAAGAAGAAGAAGTAAAGTATGAGTCTTGATAGGAAAAGGAAAACAATTTTCGTCAATACCTGAACGTGAAGGTATTTGAATGGAGGAAAACTCACTCCCAAAACTCAATTCAATCTCGCTCCGACTCTATCGTGCGATTTTTCCTGTCTGTATACCTACGGGATATACGCAGACGATTTCGACTGTAATAAAAGAAAGAAAAAATGAATAAAAATCATAAAATTACTAGGGTAATCACACGCGCAGGCGCGCGTGGCTGAAAAACTTTTCGCCAAAATCGACCTCGAAAATCTCCCCCGACAAAATCTCCCCGGATAAAATCTCCCCGGACAAAATCTCCCCGGACAAAATCCCCCCGGACAAAATCTCCCTGGATAAAATCCCCCCGGACAAAATCCCCCCGGACAAAATCCCCCCCGGACAAAATCTCCCCGGACAAAATCCCCCCAGACAAAATCTCCCCGGACAAAATCTGCCCAGATAGTATCCCCACGCATCAAAAATAAACAAAATAAAAAATAAACAAATAAAATAAATAAAGTAAAGTAAAGTACAGTAAAGTAAAATAAATAAAGTAATAACAAATATAGAAATAAAAACAAGTAAAGTAAAGAACTGCAAAGAAGAGTAAAGAAAAGTAAACACATAATTATAACGTATAATTTCTACACTAATGGGGGATTCTGTCCGGGGGGATTTCATTCAGGGGGAATTTCATCCGGGGGGATGTTGTGCAAGGGGATTTTATACAAGGAGGATTCTGTCCGGAGGGATTTTGTCGGGGGGATTTTATACGGGGGAAATTTTGTTCGGGGGATTCTGTCCGCAGGTATTTTGTCCAGGCATTTTTTTTCTTTCCAAAATATCGACCTTTAACCTATACCATCACTCTCAAGTCGCATATTCTACCCCCGAAAACACTGTTTATTAACCTTTTTTAATCGATTTTGAAAAAAAAAAAAAAAAAAATTGTCGACGAAAAAAATATTTTTTCCGTCAGAAATCGTAGATCCGGCTCCGGACCGAAAATCGCCAAAATCGACCTCGGAAATTTTTATTTCAAAATATCCCCTATAATAGGTTAATCAATTTTGCGCTGCTGCGCTCTTATAAAGCCTTAAAAGGTTACGGGTGCTGCCCCGCGTGTCCTCTTATGAAATTTTTCAAATTTGACACCAAACTGATTTTCTTTATCACGGACTTTCCTGGCAACCAATCACAGCTCTAATAGTTTGCTAACAATGCTTTCCGTTACTCATGAACTTTTTAAAAGAGGGATAATTCTGTTGATTTGTGAAAGAAAATAACGTGGAGAAATACGGAGGAAATAAAGAATGTATCCACAGTAATTCGTTGCCTCTAATTGGACGAAGAAAAAAACATAATTAAAATAATAATATTTTAACCCAGTGGATTTATAGAATAATGTGAAAAAAGGAGAAATAAAGGATAAGCCTTGGAAGAAAAAACAACACAGTTTCCGTCGATACCTGAATGTGAAGGCATTTGCAGTCAATGGAGGAAATCTCACTCGCAAAATTCAATGCAATCTCGGACCGATTCCATTGTGCGATTTTTTCCCGTCTGTACACAGGATACATGCAGACGTGGTACGTTCCGAATTCTTCCAGTGTACTAACGATCCTCGGGTATTGTTCGACGCAGCCCGCGAAAGGAGCCGCTGGCACGAAGCCACGTCTAGACGTCTGATCAACAATGACCGCATTCACTAGTTACGTTCCGTAGAGGCTTCGCCGCAGTTCCAAGATCCTCAAGTCGGATCCTGGAAACCGAAGTGTGAGCGGGTTTCGAAGGTATCGGGTAATCCACCCAATGTACTTGCCGATGAAATTGAATCCTCTCGATCGGGTTACCCAGCTCCTTGGAAATCGAAGCCATGCTGATGTGCTGCGTATCTGGAGCCATCTCATGACCATATCCAATATTTGAACAGTCCTTTCTCGACACTTTTTTCTCTCGATATGTCCACGTAACGTCATTGAAATTATCGTAACTCAGCTTTTCGCCACAGTAAAGAGTTTAACGAAGACAAAGTTTGTTTCCATTTTGGTTGAAAATAAAAATAACACTCATCCAGTTCTTGCGTGATTATTGATTACCTGTGTTTGCGCCCAGACTTTGCGTTCTCTTCGATTCAACTGTCGAGTTAAGCGAGTCGAGGCTGCCAGCAGCGAAACAATTAATATCCATCGATTCGATATACCTCGGAACTTGGCTTCAGACGTCGAATTCGGTGGCGTCACGTGAATTATCGACGTATATTCAACAGGTGGCGTTTCTTTTTTCCCTCCTCAACGCTGGGTCATACCGCGGACGTTAATATGACGTAATAAAATTCCAGGAAGTAGCACGTGGAGGGTTAAGAGGATGATCAGTGACTTATGTTAATGGCTTCGGAGAATTGGCTCAGGGTTCGGCAATATACTACACGAGCTCTTGCTCGTTCCAGTGGCGACCGGCGCTGAGCCCTGCGGGCCGAGGGATCGATATGAAGAATGGACTGCAAATTCTGTGGACTCCTCGGCTCTCATGTTGCCAGGCTAAAAAGTCCAGGAGCTGCGGTCAGACGTGATCAGACATCGAGATCGATCCGGTCCCCTCGCCAACGGAGGAATTTCATTATCACAACTCACCGCCGGAGTTATCAAGATTATCGAGCATGTTTCTTCCGCGATTTAGCCCCGGGTCACCGGGGGGGCTTGGAGCGCAGCTTTCTCGGTGAAAGCTGCTCGCCCATATTCTTTGGCGAGCTTCCAATGCTTCTCCCCCGGCCTCGCGTGTATCACTCGAGAGTCATGCTCGGTTCATCAATTTTCCAGACCTTGAGACGCCGTCTGTCCATGTTTTTTTTTATTCTTCATGCTCATAACGCGAATGCGTCGGTGCGTCGAAAGCTAGTTTGATTCATCGAACGCTGCGGCGGAAAGTGAACCAATTTTTAAATCGCACTTTTATCATTACGCGGCAATTTTCAATGCTGTGATCAGAGTTGTAAATCCCTAAAGCTTCTAGAAATAAAGTTGACGGTACAATTGGTTTTGTAATTATTAATAATTACATCAGTAATATTCATTATTAATAATAATTATTAATAATGTGTTACTATAGATAATAATTACATTATTAATAATAGTAAAGATTATTAGTAATAGTGTTACTATTACTAATAATTACATTATTTATAATAGTAACATGGAGAAATCGTAATATAAAGTGTACATTTTTTAATGGCTGCAAAGATTATTTATTCTCAATAAAATTTCATGGTAATTTTCCTGAAAAAATGGTGAAATGCGGTGAAATCATTTCGAAAGTAATGGAGAACCATGCTCTTCCGTTTTTTTTCACATTTTACCATTTTTTCTACTGAAAGTGAGGGATCTTTGCACCTAGTCAAAAGTTCATACATCATTTTATAATCGCCCCAGGTTATTATTGTTAAATCACAATTACAAAACAAACTGTACTGTAACATTTATTTCTTTAACGCGGATTTACAACTCTGGCTGTAATAGGTATCGATGATGGTAATATTGAATTGCACAGAAGGAAATCTGACTAAGTGTCTTGATTAAAAAATGAAATTACTCGGGAGAGAGTCGCGGCAGCCGAGGGTCCACCGTGACGGCGGGAGCGACATTATCGAACGGCGTTAAGAGGCTCGGTAAGCCGAGACGAAGAACCCGTCGCTCTAATTCGACGTTAATAGCGCCGCGACGAGAAGGCGTGTGGAAGGCGAGGGAGAGAGAGAGAGACGACGACGACGCTACCTCGCAGCGCTGCGTCATTATCGGACGATCGCCGCGTTACCATTGATAACGCAGAATTTCCATAGAATTTCGCATCGACAATGGATTATTGGACGCCGACGTGGATAAATGTTGCGCTTTTGCCGGCGAGTATTTGCCTCGCCCGGACTCTATGGGCCACTTCCACCGTGGTAAACAGCCTCGAGCTCCGGGAAGTTTCGTCGTTTCTCGTCCCGGTGGTCGAGTCGCCCTCCAAGTTCGTCGTAGTCTCTAATTAAGCAGATTGTCCGTGAACACTGCGGAAGTAAAAAGAGCAGGAAAAAGAAACGTAAAACGAGCGACTAACTTAAAAATTTGTGTAGTCTGGTAAACTATTCTATTAGCCATTTGTCACGGGCTTAAAGAGGGTAAAAAGTTTGCGATATTGAGTACGTGAAGCAAGTGCGGACGACGTGGAAATTTGCACCGCCAGCAGCATAGCGACGGCGGCAGCACCTGTGGATGGGTTTTTGTGCCCCGACGAAGGGCGGAAGATCGCGGCAGCCGGGAACTTGGCTGGAAAACTGTTGTCGTGGCGCGCGAAGCGGCACAACGGCTGAAAATTGTTTGTTCATTATGTCGGGCTAGTTCGTTAAGTACGAGTCTCGACGTGCCAACAGCGCAGACACGAGGAGGAGGGGGAGGGAGGATTTGGAGAGGAAAATACGAATAACGAGGGGAGCGCGCGAGAGAATTTCCTGGCTGACGGCGGAGCGAAAAATCAAAGGGTCGAGACTCCGTTTGCCGGGCGTTAGTTAGCTGTACACAAATATTTACTAATTCGTTGGTTTGAGCGGGAGCCAAGGAAGACTTAGCGAGATCCACCGACTTCGCGATTCCCGGTGGCGGAGCAAACTGCCGAGTGAACTGAACGCTTTTCTCAGAAATTTCTCAAATCTTTGAAGTCGCGCTTGGCGAATATCGTACCGTATGTTGTCCTCGTCGACGAAGAGAATGACGCCTCGCGCATTGTGCTTTGCTCCGAGTCGCTCGATTATACGGTCGAAATCCTCGGGCTTCGAATTCCTCAGGATCTTCTCGCTGACGGCAACGCAGATGTTGTACTCCGAGGACAGAGCGATGAAGCTCGCGATACCCTGAAATCATTTTTATTTCTGATCAGCAAAACTCTTGGCCACCCTAAGTTATGGTTTTTTTTTACTTATTTTTTTCCTTCAAATTAACAAAACATTATCTGTACTAAATCGCAGAAAATAAATTCCAATCCGATCGATCTAAATCAGTCAATCTTAATTTCCGACAAACCCTGAAAAAATTAAAATTCATTGTAACCATTTTTTCACAACCGACCCACGGACAGAGACGACAGATTCTGATTGATCGAAGCTTCGTCAACTACCACATCGCCCGAATTTCGCGTAACCAATATTTTATTGTCGAGCGACAAAAGCCTATAAAAAATATATATCCTTCACGTTGGACACACTTTGACATTTAACGCCAATATTGCTCAGTGCCGTCAAGCCGACTGTGTCAGAGGGCGAGTTCCGCAACGTCAGTTCTCTCTAATCTCCCGGTCCGAGCCCATCGAACCATCACGTTCCAGGAGTCACACACGACTCTCGAAAGCCCGCAGCCTCTTATATCGCGGGGCTCTCTCGCTCACCGGCGCAGACAACGCCGATACCGGTCACGTAGACAGCTCCACAGGGCTTCAGCAGTAGCTGCGCCGAATGGGACGGTTGGTCTCTCGCTTGGTATGCGAAAAATGCCTCTAGCCGAGCTCGCGAGCATTTTGCAACTTCTCATAGTTGTCAATAACCCCGAGACGTTCAATATTTCTTCGTGGCCGCATCCTCCCTCGTTTCTCTCCAGCGCCGCATATTCGTTCCCGCGAGGTCCCGGTCGTCCCATTGGCAATCCTAAGGTGGGCAACACCGTAGCTTCTTCTCTCTCTCTCATCCTCGTCGGCTCCTCACGTTTGCAGTCTGCACAGGACGAGTGTGGAAGGAGAAATGATCGATCGCTCCACTGTTCGGCCCGCTTGATGTATGAACCTTGGGACTTAAGTTCGCGTGGAGGCGAAAAGAAAGCGCGCCGAGTGACAGACGAGTTCGCGCTTGTTCCAGCCACTTGGTATTTCACGCAAAAGCCGCGTGGATTGTGGACGCCTTTTGGCGAGAGGCGAGAATTCTCGCGTCTCTCAGCGGAATTTTACGGTCGTTCCTTATGACGCTCCTCGTGATTACGCTTTCTCTCGGTTGGTTGGCTCCCGTCTGAGGTGAAAGAGGGATGAAGAGGGATGAGGAGGGGCCGGACGCAAAGATCGATAGCCGATATATGACCGACGGGTGAGCGAACGAGGCCCCGGCTGAATGTCGAATGGCAAACCAGGCGGACCACGTAGTCGTTACGAAATTCTGTACAGGCCGAGAGCCGTAATAAAGCCGCCCGACGGATTTTGCGGCTCGTGGGCGATAATCCCGCGTCGATACTGAGGCATAAATCGCGCGCTACGATGCGCGTAACGGGACGGCGTGCTCGACTTTTCGTTATTTTGATATCGAACAGTGAATAAACCCGATTTCGGCTTAGCCGTTGCAACCTGTTATCGGGGCGAGTTGAAAAAAAAAGAAAAAAAAAGAGTGCTCGTTTGTAACGACTCGGCTTTGATTCACTTGGTTAGCCGGGATTTTTGTCGATGTAGACGCGGATTTTTGGTGAATGGTGGTTGACACAAAAGAGGGGATTTAGTGATTCGCCAGGGATCGCTAGATAGCGAAGAGATTATTTTTCTCGAAAATGATAGTAGAGTTATCGATCGCTCTGTAGCAGAGTTGTAAATCCTCATTAGTTTAAGAAATAAATTATAAAGCACGGTTTGTTTTGGAGGTGTGATGTACGAATAATAACCTGTGGCGATTATCAAATGATGTGTGAACTTTTAAACAGCTCCATTGATCTCATTTTCAAGAACAAATTGAGAGCAATTGCGAAAAAATGGAAGATTATGGTTCTCTATTACTTTCGTAATGCATTAACCGCATCTCTCCGTTTATTGAGAAAAATTACCATGAAATTTTAGCGAGAATAAATCTTCTTTGCAGTCATTAAAAATATGCATATTATAGTACTATTATTAATTAATAATTACACAACCATTTGTACCATGAATTTTATTTCTAGAAGAAGAATTTGCAACGCCTCTCTTTTGTGAGAAGTTAATAAAAAGTGACTTTTACTGAAAAAAATTACAAACGTAATAATTACAGAAGTTAAATGAACATTCGTTAGCTCCCAAGTGAATCATTTGTGCAATCTGATATTTGCAATTTATCAAAGTAAACTGTCAAAGGCAACCGCGACACGTTGGAACGCTTGTAGCAAACTAAAAGTAATCACTGAGCACTGAGCAGCATTCGCGGGGAGCAAACAACGCGAAGCAGTCCGATTCTATGTACTTTTGAGGGACTTCCCGGCGTTGCTGCCAAAACCGCGCGGTTCACCGCTCGGTCTCCGACCCACTATTTGTCAAGTCCGGTTATCCTTTGGCGGTGGCGGTACGTCCGTTACACACGCAGTGATTTCAACTGGTTATACGAGTCGCAACATTGAGATATTCATAAATCACGACTTCCGCAGAGCGCAACGAGACCGCACGCTGGTCGAGCTCGTTGCAAACGACCGGAGTGACCAGTGGACCAGAATTGACCTTCCGAAAATGTCGTCCGATTTCAGTGGCACAAAAAAGCTACTCCCACATCGAATGTCCGTCAGCGAGTTCGGGATAGGAAACGCTCCTAATTTTTCCTCGATACGTTATCGACTTTCGTCGTCGGTGACTTTTCTCTCCTGGTATCTCGACGCCGAGGGGTCCACGACCGAGAGTCGTGTGTCGCCGTCTACAGTCCGTCGTGACTCCGAGGCTCTTAGCCGACTCCGGACTCCTCCGGATGGAAGGAGAAAAGCCGGAAAACTCAATTTGTGATCGAAAGCCTAATTGATTCGGGCGCGGAGTGTCACAAAGATACGCGTTGTACCGTCGCCTTTCTCGGGGTTGGCTGTCATCGGGGATCACTCGTCTGATCTATAGCCAACTTTCACTGTTCCCAGCATTCGGCCGTCCTCGTCTTCCTTGTCGTTGGTAAACTTGACTGGAGCCCATGGCGCCCAAAGTTATCGCAAGACAAACCAGGCGAACTTCCGTTGTGGCACGTGGGAAAATTATCGTCCTCTCTTTCAATCCTACTTAACATGACTCGTCGCTGAAACTCACGGGATAATACAGAGAAGATGAAAAGAACGAGGGTAACATTTGCCGTACATAAGTCAGGCATTACTTGAACACTTTTTATAGATATATTGTATATAAAAAAATATATAGTCATAGAACGGACGTTGGAGACGAATTAAACTCACCTTTTCGCCGTAATCACCCTCGACGGCGACGGTTGAAACGTATTTCCAGCCAAGCTGCCGTATCACCTCGACCATCGCTTGAGCCTGGAAATTATCCGGTGGCACGACTCGGCTGAAATACTCGAAGCGGCTCTTCTCCGAGAGCTCGGTGCTCGTCGATGCGTAACTCAGCTGAGGGATCTGTAATCACCAACGAAAGGAATAAAACTTGACTCCCGCTCTTGCGCCATCCGCCAGCCACTCTGGTCGGAGGTAGCGATGAAACACAAATATAGCTCGAGAGTTTATTAACACGTAAATACTAAACAAATTCTGTGGGCCCAAAAACAAACAAATTGTGGAATCATTTTTTAAAAATCTTTACTATATTAAAAACATTTAAATTTGTTTGACTATCGAAAAACTTGAATTGTTTGCTTATAGAAAAATTTAAATGGTTTGCTTATTGAAAAGAATTAAATGTTATCAAAGTAATTCCTGAATTGCTTGTTACGTCACGCCCTCCGCGTCTCTACAATTTACGTCGCACCCCGCAAATTAAAAAACATTAATTCCACACGTTCGTGGAGGTTTGTAAAAACCTCTTTCGGAGATAAACATTAATGAGTCTGGTCCGTTGTGCGATAAAGTGCGGTCGAGTCGGGTTGTGCAGAAGGAAATTACATCCGCAATAATGAGATTTGTATCTCACATTCAGCACGGTATATATAGAGAAGGATGTGTATATATATACAAGGAGGATGCAGGTAGGATTGGCGTCGTTATAAGGTCTGAGATACGAGGAATATATATGGCTGAAGCAGAACCGGGAGGCTGGCGATATCAAGGCTTGCATCTGACAGGGGAATCATCCCTCAAATCTCGGAGCCGGGTGGTGCTGCAGCCGGGCGCAGCTCGGTCGACGTATCAGGCGCGCGGGTCTCGTCCCGCTACCGCAAATCAACCCGGAAGAAACTCTCTCGCTCCCGGCTCGTCCGTCGCATTCGTGCCACATAACTACAATGTTGGTCCATGATTTTCCCCCGTCTCCGACGCACGTGTATACAACGTGTACCTATTGTTTCTATTGTACAGTAATATTATGTTATACGGGCTGAAGGACCTGGGCGACGACTTACTGGCTTCACACGATTTAAAACGTCTCCCCTACTTATGTACAAACAAATATGTAATAAACATGTAGTCAATTAAAAATGTTGACTACTACGACTATTGTGTTACATTATATAAATAAAATATTTTAGTAATATTTTTGTGTGCTCCATCGTACACATTTTCGGGTTTAATGTATCCCGGCCCTGCCCCTCTTTTGTCGGTTTAAAAGCATGTGAAATCCCTTTCCTCCTGTCCATCGTGCGACGGTTATTTATATTTGACGGGTACAAATATAAATAATACATTTTATTTAAAAATAAATAAAATCCTCATTTAAAAAGTTCATGAGTAACGAAAGCTTTGTTGTCATTCTATTCGAGTTGTGACTGGTTGCCAGGAAAGTCAGTAATAAACAAAATCAGTTTGGTGTCCAATTTGAAAAATTCGATAAGGACAGGCACGGCAGCACCCGTAACCCTTTAAAGCTTTATAAGAGCGTACCAACGCAAAATTGATTACCCTATTATAGATGATATTTCGAAAAGAACAATTTCCCAGGTCGATTTTGGCGATTTTCGGTCCGGAGCTGGATCTAAGATTTCTAACAAAAAAAATCGCCAAACATTTTTTTTTTTTCAAAATCGATCAAAAAAGGTTAATAACCAGTGTTTTCGGGGGTAGAATATGCGACTTGAGAATGATGGTATAGGTTAAAACTCGATATTTTGAAAAGAAAAAAAAATTGGGGTCGATTTTCGTTCGGGAGCCTGATCTACGATTTCTGACAGAAAAAATATTTTTTTCGTCGCCAAATTTTTTTTTTTTTCAAAATCGATTAAAAAAGGTTAATAACCAGTGTTTTCGGGGGTAGAATATGCGACTTGAGAATGATGGTATAGGTTAAAACTCGATATTTTGAAAAGAAAAAAAATTGGGGTCGATTTTCGGTCGGGAGCCTGATCTACGATTTTTGACAGAAAAAATATTTTTTTCGTCGCCAAAAAAATATTTTTTTCAAAATCGATTAAAAAAGGTTAATAACCAGTATTTTCGGGGGTAGAATATGCGACTTGAGAATGATGGTATAGGTTAAAAGTCGATATTTTGAAAAGAAAAAAAATTGGGGTCGATTTTCGGTCGGGACCCTGATCTACGATTTTTGACAGAAAAAATATATTTTTCGTCGCCAAAAAAATATTTTTTTCAAAATCGATTAAAAAAGGTTAATAACCAGTGTTTTCGGGGGTAGAATATGCGACTTGAGAATGATGGTATAGGTTAAAAGTCGATATTTTGAAAAGAAAAAAAATTGGGGTCGATTTTCGGTCGGGAGCCTGATCTACGATTTTTTACAGAAAAAATATTTTTTTCGTCGCCAAAAAAATATTTTTTTCAAAATCGATTAAAAAAGGTTAATAACCAGTGTTTTCGGGGGTAGAATATGCGACTTGAGAATGATGGTGTAGGTTAAAACTCGATATTTTGAAAAGAAAAAAAATTGGGGTCGATTTTCGGTCGGGAGACTGATGTATGATTTTTGACAGAAAAAATATATTTTTCGTCGCCAAAAAAATATTTTTTTCAAAATCGATTAAAAAAGGTTAATAACCAGTATTTTCGGGGGTAGAATATGCGACTTGAGAATGATGGTATAGGTTAAAAGTCGATATTTTGAAAAGAAAAAAAATTGGGGTCGATTTTCGGTCGGGAGCCTGATCTACGATTTTTGACAGAAAAAATATTTTTTTCGTCGCCAAAAAAATATTTTTTTCAAAATCGATTAAAAAATGTTAATAACCAGTGTTTTCGGGGGTAGAATGTGCGACTTGAGAATGATGGTATAGGTTAAAAGTCGATATTTTGAAAAGAAAAAAAATTGGGGTCGATTTTCGGTCGGGAGACTGATGTATGATTTTTGACAGAAAAAATATATTTTTCGTCAAAAAAATATTTTTTTCGTCGCCAAAAAAATATTTTTTTCAAAATCGATTAAAAAAGGTTAATAACCAGTATTTTCGGGGGTAGAATATGCGACTTGAGAATGATGGTATAAGTTAAAAGTCGATATTTTGAAAAGAAAAAAAATTGGGGTCGATTTTCGGTCGGGAGACTGATGTACGATTTTTGACAGAAAAAATATATTTTTCGTCGCCAACAAATTTTTTTTTTCAAAATCGATTAAAAAAGGTTAATAAGCAGTGTTTTCGGGGGTAGAATATGCGACTTAAGAATGATGGTATAGGTTAAAAGTCGATATTTTGAAAAGAACAAATTCCTGAGATCTATTTTTGCAAGTTTTTCAGGCACGCGCGCCAGCGCGTGTGATTAGCCTAGTAAATAAAATATTTTATGCGTATTATATAAAATAAAATAACAATATCGAATAAATAAAAATAAAATTCGTAGATCCGTCTCTGGACCGAAAACGACCAAAATTGACCCCGCGAAAATGTTCTATATTTACTGGTTACAATCCGGCTGTTTCCCCCTGCGCACGTCGCTCTACGTGTAAACCCTGGTTATACTCCGATCTTGTACTTCTATTCACCACGTACAACTTTTTGGTACCAGGACGATTCCCACTGCCGGCCAAGTTTCCTCGCAACGGGAAAATCAAGATTTTTCCACGACCGTTAGCCTCAAGTATCGCCCACCTTCGATATAAAATCGTTTTCGCGTCGAGCACGAACCGAAGTTGGTACCGAGGTTGGTAAGTTACATCCACCCTGCGGGCACATCCATCCATTATACGAATTCGGTGCTGTCGTTCCTCGGTTGAAACGAGGATCTCTATATACAGCTGCTTGAATATTTTCGCATTAATTTAAACTCATTCATGACTAATTTTCGTGATATTCACGGCCATAAAAATATCGGCGCTTCGTGACGACGCTGCGGAAGTATTTCTATTGGAATAATTGGAATCGAGAGGAACGATAACAAGAACTTCCACATGAATCGCTTCTCCGTTAAACTAACTATGAACAAATATTTTTTAAATCAATATAAAACAAATATTGGTATTTCTGTAGATAAAAAAAATTCGTAATAATGTTCACGATGGAAAAATATTAAAAAATGTTATCCAATAAAACGCCTAAATAAAATAAAACATCAATTTTGCTATCCACCTCGGTTCATTCTATTTAATTTAATGTATTTTTTTCACCTGCTCCAAATCTAATTTCCGCCAACAGCGATTTCCCCGAAGAAGGTGATGGCGAAAAAAGATTCATTCGCCCAAATCGACGGGATGTGTAGCAGCGGTGAGAACGTTAACGGGGTGGGATGATGGAGAGGAACGAGGAGCGAAAGGGGTCGTGATGGAGCGGCCGCGACGAGGGTAGTTGGAGATCGGGCGAGTTTGGTGCGCGGCCCGAGTTACCACAGCCAAAAAGCACATCGTTCCCTCCCGCAGTTGCTGTTGTCAGTGCTACACACACGCGGTGCTTTGGTGTATCCGTTCTTTGGAGCGCGGAGCACGAAGCCAGAGCCATCCAGAAGCGAGACAGGAACGACTGTCATGTGTATACGCCGCGCTCGCCTCTGCACAGTTTCTCCCTCGCCAAACTTGTTTACCCCGCGGACTCGACTCTCTCCCGGCGAAATAGAAAACTCACTCGAGAGAGCGCATCGCGTTTTACAATCGTCCTCTTTCCATCCCCTCCAGCATTCACCCCTTATTCTCCTCTTTCTCTCTGTGTAACGCACCTATCCTCAAGTCCCGGCTAATGGGATTTCTCTACTCAAACGTTTAACTATTTACGTGCAGAGCGGTGGAATAAAGTGAAACGGTTCTCCCCACTGGCTCGTTCGGCGATACCAATTTCCGAAGTTCAGCCGTCAGCCGAGTTCGATATTCGTGCAATAACGACTCTTGGCTGCAGCGTGATACAAATATCCGGGAGCATCCAGTGGATATATATTTTTTTTATTTTACGTATTTATATTTTATGTGTATGTTTTCGCTGGCGAATTGCAGACGATTCTACAGATAGTCACTGCTAAGTCGGGATTACCATGGCTGGATGACGCGACCCCCCTCACCCTATATGTAGGGATTTTAGCTGAGATTATACTCACTTTTCCGGGAAATAATTGAAATGGAAAATGTAGCCCGACCATGATTCAAGTGCCGTTTGCTTTAGTCGGGAGATCGCGCGGTATTTTCGAGGTATTTCCCGAGTTCGTGGAATTGCGACGCGCAACGGGACGAATATGTAAAGAAATACAACGGGAGCAGAAGGTGTGTCATCAAAATCAGGATAAAGCTTTTGCTACTTTGAAGAGCGAGCTTTATAGATTAAACTCTTCACATCCCCAGATTTAAAAAAAATGTATTTGTCATGAGAATTTTTTATGTAATATTTTGATGTTATTTGATGTTATGAACAACAAAGTAAATCTAAGCTTCCCTGCAGCATTTAGAATAAACTAATTACTGAGCTAACAAGTGAATTAAAATAAGATGCCCGATAAATAAATAAATATTCTACTTATTTTCGATATTTTTCAATATATCAGACGACGAATGTTCTAATTCGCCATACGAATTCACGAGTCATATATATGAATGGTACGCATACCAAGCGCATCCGCATTGTTCCTTTATTGCCAAATTGATCAGCGAATTTTCCCATAGAAGAGACCGTACGAACGACGGTTCAAATAGACATGAGGACGCAATGTACCAGGTTGGCGTTGTGTTCCACGAATGTTCGACGATCCGTATAAACGTCAGTCATAAATACCCACAATAATCCAAAGCGCGCGGGGAGTGAAGTTCGAGGGAGGAATTTCCATCGGGCTATGGGGGAAGACACTTGCCACGCAAATGCGTGGCGCTACCGGGAGATCTTCGATTCGGAAAAAATATGGGATTTCTTCGTGTCCCTCGTTTAATCAAATTTGGATAGGCTTTTCGAGCGGATTTTACTGCCTTCAGCCTGAGGATAAGGCGCCCTTTCGACTTTACGAGCTTTCAGCGGTATCAAAGCGCGAAACAGGAGGGACAAGTTCGATAAAAAAAAAAACTAAAAAGACTTTTCCGGAACACGGGAAGTTACGGTTTCCAATAAATCCCCAGCGTTAAATAAATGCAATAGATCGCACCGAAAATACGTTTTCCTTCGAATAGCTGCGAGGAAATATGAGTCAAAACAAATCGAGAAACAAATTGTTCATAATTTCTGGAGCGAAGCAAAGTAATTGAAAAAAATTGTTAATCTAAAAAATCCTTTTGTCGGTCTCCCCTAATTACTCGTAGCTATTAAATGCGAAATGTACTTTGAACCCACGAATATGGCTCGTTCCCGTTTGCAACGCGCTGCTCTGTGATGTGCACGTTATATTCAGAGAAAAAGGGTAGAGCTGCATCGTCACGAGGAGGCAGAGAGACGGATGCGCCTACGAGTCAATTCAATATCAAAGAGGATTACCGAAACAATTCGCCCGCGGTCGTCTGTGCGGTACACGAGTGTAACCTACAGGAGGGAACGAACGACTTTGAAATGGAATATCGCAACGCCAGCTCGTTTTTGCTCGTGTGTCTCTCGATGCATCGGCGCGAGAGCTGCAGCTCCGAACGATGTTTCCGTCTGATTTTACGACTGAGACCGCGAACATTGTGCACAGGACACGCGGAGAGAGGATATCGGCTCGACTCCCATAAATCCGCTTGATATTTATTGTACCTCCAGTCTTTATTGCTCGGTAGCGGTGACTCGTCATACATTCGATTGTACTGTACTTAAGGTCAATCGGAATCGCGATCGGAGCAACGAAGCTCTCAAAGGAAAATCGAGAAGAGATGGTGGAACGAAGTTTAGAAGTTCACGAAAGAAAACAAAAAATTTCGTGGTATCAACAAGTATTTTGTTCCCGTAACCAGATTTTTGTCAGTCAATTATTATAACCGAAGCTACAAAATTTAACATAAAATTTGTTGTCTATCAAATTCTGGAGTTTTTCTAACGTGTACCAAATAAGAAAATCCGCGTACCAAATTCTATCGAGAAGTCTGCAATCACTTTTGCAGAATATTCGTTAGCCCGAGACATGACAAATTAACGTTATGCAAATCTGCAAATGAAACGCGTAAAACTCCCACCGGGAGTCGACGCAAATTCCGCGGCGTTGATTTACCGCGACAATTTCATCGGCGCGCATATAAATAAATGTATCGTCGACAGCTGCAGTTCAGCATGATTAATTGCGCTTTAATCGGACCGCTTCGAATTATCATTTGAATTTACTACCTGCGCCCTCTTATTAAACATACGACTCACATTTGCGTTATCAGCGCGCGTTAAGTACTTTCTCCGTGGCAACACTCGTAAACAGAAGTGGCACTCGCCGAGCTTAGCGCCGCTCTGTTTTCGAGTGGATGCTGCACCACGTTCGCGATGGTCCGACTATGTCTATAAACCCACCGACCCTTATGAGAATATATTTGCCCACTTTACGACGGCGCAAAGAATTTTTCGAAGCTCTTTCGTAACGATACCACAGTCGTCGATACAATAACGCGAAGCGATACGCCCGTCGCGGTATGTATAATGCACACTGTGTATACATTTATACGCGTATAACACACGGGATCTCAGTACATCAATATTATGTGAAATGCGATCTCTTATTTTCGTGCTCACAGGGGAAATCCTCGGGCGTGTTCCTCGATACTTGCGGGGGAGTTGACAGGAAATCGCGTCGATAAGAAAAGCCACTACTTGGGTCGCTCAGCGAGGCTCGTGTTACGTGCTGCTTTTACGAAATTTCGACGCCGACCACCCGAAGACGCCACTCGAGATTCCGCCGGGACCGAGGAACGAGGCGTCTCGCGCTTCTCCTGATTGTGGGGCTTTCCTTTCCTCCGACTTCGCCCTGGCCGACCACCGGCGCGGTTAATTGACTGACGGTCGGTGAGCCGTCTCCCCGCGCTTCCTACAAGTTCAATTAAAATTAAACATTTCCGTTTAAAAGTTGGTTAACAAAAAATAAATATACAGACGTGAGAGAAAAAACAAATAAAACGAAATAAATGGTACACAGCGTTGCCCGCGAAAATGTAATATTTTCCTGATATTTGCGCGGACCGGAGTCGCGAGAACGGCGATAAAATTTACGAGCATCCGCAGACAGATCCGAGGAATTCTTAATACTAATTTAATTAATTTGCACAACGCAATCACTGGAATCTAATTGTGTATAATTTTCCGCTTCATCGGGCTTAAACTCTCCAACTCCGCGGCGCGATGCGGTAATTTGATACGGTGCGAACTTTACGCAAAAAAGTTATTCAAATATTCCAACCTCATTTTCCGCTCACAATTAAATTACATAAAAAAAATCACAAGAGAACCTGGATCTGTTTGCCCCGTACAAACGATTTGGCTACAGGAGTCTTATATATTTTTCACTCCATCACCACAAATTCAAGACTCCCTAATTAAATCTATTCAATTCAACGCAATTGCACTTGAATATAAAGATTCCCCAATGCCGAAGTAATCCAAACTGATCCACCCAATCCGCACGGTTCACGTGACGGCGTGTGTTAAGCGCGTCGCAAACTCGTCAGCCGAGAGTGGAAACGGCGACGACGTCTCGGGCAATCGCGGCCAAATTGGTGGGTCTTTGATAGCTCCGAAGTTTCCAGCACATCTAACGCGACCCTAATGAATGTCTAATGACGAAAGCACCAAAAATCGTCGACGCAGCGCGTGTCGCGCTGTTCGGCGGTGACGACGGTTAACGTCGACAGATGAAACACGTATTAGGCGCAGCGACGAGAGACGACGATATGGAAATCGGTTGTTGCCCAAGATACCGTCACACGCGTCGCTCGGTCGTTCGTTCGACCGTTCGCCAATCGATATCCCCTCGGCTAAACCTTGTGAATAGCTCCTGGCATACGAGCCGCACCGCCTGTACCACTGTTACGCTATACCCGAGCCTCTTGGACCCTCCAGTCGCCGTATCCCTCTGGACACCGATATTCGTAGCTTCCGGACACGGTTGGCACATAAATATACCGTGGATATGGAGCCGGGCACCGCCACCCTCTGTGCTCGGTTCACCAACCGGATCCATATAATCCGTGCATACATATTCCGACTCTCTCTACCTCGGAGCTTTCTCCTGAAACGACGTCGTACGTGGCGCGCACATGCGGCCAAAAAACTTTACTCCAGCCCCGGGAAATTCTACTCCACTCGCTCTACAGCCCAACGGACAGATTTCACGAGGCGAAACTTTGCCTCATATTTTGTAATGCATCGATTGAGTGATTGAAATGGAAGTGCATGCACCGGGGGTACCTTGAGAAGGAAACGTACACGTTGCTTGTGAGAATGGCGAGCTGGGAAACTTTGAACGCTCGCGTTATTACGTCGAGCTGGAACGATTCGCGCCATCGAGAAGTTTTTCTTTTACAGTGACGAAGCTTCTTTTTTTTTTAGTCGCTCGTGAAAGACTTGACGATGAAGCGGGAAGTTTTTTTTTCGTGCAGTCAGTTTTGGACAGAGACGGTAGTGACGCGACTTTGGTGTTCGTGCTTGACTCACTTTGAAGAGTCGAAGGATATTAGCGACCATGATGGAGACGACGCTGAACGAGGCTCCGATGACCCCGGTGACTGATTTGTGCGGCACGTACAGCGGTGGTTTGCCGTTTTCGCATCGGTACTCCGACATGTCCTGAAACAAGAGGAAAAAAAATGGTGCATCAGTCAGGGGCAATGAGAAAGTGCGCGCAATTGTCGGTCTAAACTACGTAAATGTGGCCATTAATTTTATTTAACTCTCGATATGCCATAACAACACACACCGAGCGCGTTTGCATAATTGCCGGCCGAGCTAAAGCAATAAACCCGCCGAGCGTGGGAAGCCAACTTGTGCCGACCGTCGCTTTGCATGACGAGCGGTAATTGCGGGCTCACGAGACGGCTGTTGAGGTAATTTCGTTGACAAAACTCTTCGAAAAGTTCCCATCCATAGACGATACATGTATGGCACAAGTTTTATAATGCGTGTTTGTTTCGGGGTGCAGCAGCACTTCATGTTTACCAGTTATCGAATTTTTTCTAACACTACGGCAAATTAAATTGTTTCTCGGTTTATAAATGTGAGGTCGGAATGCTTAATTATTTTAAAACAATTTTCAAGCATAATATGATAAGTTAAATTGATTCTCGGTTTATAAATCTGGGCTCGGAATGCTTAATTATTTTTAAACATTTTCTCAGAAAAACGACGACGTCACTCTAGATTTTTCCGAGAATGTCGGACGCAAAAAAGCAACTTTAAAAGACTGACGCCGGTAATTGAATAGTCAGGAAACGAGATATTTTTAGAGCGGCGCAGAGTACCGGAACGTAGCCTGGGAATACGTATTCCCATCTGGACATTTTTTTTACACATTACAATTTTGTTTAAAGAGAACAGGCAGGTTGGCTCGTTACCGTTTGGAGCGCGTCGCGAGATAACTTTTTGCGCTCTAAACCTCGTAATAAAATTTCAGCCCTTACCCTAGACACCCGTAAACAGTAACGAAGGATAAGAGCCTAATTTTCATATTTTACGTAGTCGTTCCTCAAGCTCGTCGCTTCTTGCTCTCCCTCGACAATAATTTAATTTTTTCTCCGCTTTGTCGGACGTGCGAGCTTCCGCCGGTCGAATATTTACCCGATGTAATTTCCGCGAACGAGCAAAACACCCGAGCTACCGAAACCCCGCGCGTCTTGCGCGCGCGGATATATCGGATAAATTTGCCGTATCGATTAACTGACAATTGAGAAATCTGATTGCTCGTGCTCGCTCTGTCGCTCAACGACTGTACTTATCAACTTTTTTCACGCCCTTTCACAGAGCAATACTTTGGCTTAGCTCGACAAAATGGGACACCGTTTTTCGTCGATGTAACGCGTGACAAGTGGCATAATTTGCATTTTCAACAAAAACGTGCCAAATGGTTGCAGCAATGATTTCATACTTTTTTATCCGGGAATTGGCATATTTCAGGATTTACAGGAACTGGCATATTAAATTGCCACATTTAACATCAAAGTTCTGTAATTTTACACAACACTCGAGCATTGCATTTTGTGTACCAGTGAAAAAATTTAAAAACTCCACTTTCGGTACTTCAATTTTTTAAATATTCAAAACTCGCTATTCTGCGCCATGTTATATGCATTGGTATCCGGGGAAAAAGCACCGTGGCGTCTATGCAATAATAATTCCCCGCCGACAGCTGCGCGTGTGAGTGAACACCGCGCACCATTGGGTGGACTTACGGTCCGTGCTGCGTAGGCGGGGTCCCATGCACATTTCAATCCCTCAGGAGTCTCGTTGGGTGGTTCGAAATGTCCGGATCTCGCTGGCCCGTAGGAGCGATAAACTTAATCCAGTTAATTATCCATGAAATAATTGCCGCTCGTGTTCGACGTCGAAACACCGGAAATTATAGGCGTTTCCCGGGCCATCGGGACAACGCAAAATATCCCGCGTCAGCCACTGCGGACGGGCAATCGTCACCGGGGAATTGGAAATCACGCCGCGAAATTTACAGTTTTCCAGCTAATCAAGCTGCGAACGGAACGTGGATCGAATAACGCATCGATAAAATACTATATAACGTTTGCGTCTATTCGATGGCACCATGTGACGCGCGCGTTCAGAATACCGCGATTACAAAGCCCAGTATTGGCAACGAACACTCGGATATTAATGCTCGCGGCTATTCGACTAATTAGCCACGTGGAGGACGTTCCAGGCGAAGTCGAACCGTCACGGTGGGCGGCCGATTTTACGCCGATGAGTCGAAGATTTTATTCTCGTTCTGACGATCTGCTCTCTAAAAAAATGCAGTCTATCAATTAACCAGCGTGTAAACAGCTACATCAATAAAAGAGAATCCGGCGTAATTAAATTTCGATGGAGAATTTTCCGCCAATGAGTCAAACAAAGTTTCACAGAAAAAAAGAGATCATAAAGATTCCCAGTGAGAAATAAGAAAACGAATGAAAGCGATCGCCAACCGAATCAGCCGGATTTCAAAGCGAAACTAAAAGTGTTTCAGCTGCAAAATCCTCGGGCGAAACCCCCGCGGCGTTATGAAAAATTCAATTTCCGTCCTATCGGAAAACGCGGAAAAAGGGTTCGTGCTCGTTTGCATAGCACCACGCAAAATACCAGTCGGTCGGCGGGGGAAAAAAATACGAGCGTCGAGGGTCAGCGGTGTGGCGAAACGGTTCGTACACGTATATTTTTTCCACCGCGGAGAAACCGGTCCGCGCGAGGGAATAATGAATTTTCGCTTTGGCGAAAGAGTGAGCGGTGGATGAAGGAGATTGAAGGTTCAATTAGATCGGCCGAACGCGGTCATACATCCCCCGAGCGTGTGGCGCACGGCGATCCGCTCGGCCTAATTTTTTTCCCTTCGCTCCCTGGTCGATGGATCTCTGGCGCTGCCTCCATCCGACAAACCTGTCGAGCCGAGGAACAGAGGATATTAGCACAATCCCGGGCACGAGATGGAGCGCCAGAGACACGCGTACGAGGGGTGTAAATATTTTTGATGAAGTGGAAGCATCCAAGTGGCCCCAAAGAAATTCATTATCTTCACTTTCCCTCCTACGAACTCAGCCTCGAGTCTTGGATGGATCAAGGACCAGGTTGACCGGCAGACTTTTCTTCAACTGCCTCTGGCGACGGTGCAAAACTCATCTTGGGACACGCAAGCAACGACCAATTTTTTTCCCACGGATCTCGGTTTCCAGCGTTGCGTTTCATCTGACGAACCTGTCGAGCCGAAAAAGAGAATATTAGCACAATTCCAGTCACGAGGTGGCGCGTCAAGAACATAACAAGGGTCGTACATATTCTTGATGAAGTGGAGGCAGCCAAGACAGCCCCAAAGAATTCATTATCCTCACTTTTCCCCTATAAACGCAGTTCGCGGGTTGAGTTTATAGGGGGGACAGGCAGAAGGAGGAGATCAAGGACCCAGGTGTGTGGCAGACTTTTCCCGTCGTCTCCTTCGTCTCCTCCGTCTCTTCCTGCCTCTCGGCGACGGTACAAAATTCTTATTTTCAGATACAAACAACCGACCAGGGAAAGCGCGACTGCCGTACCGCAAACTCTTCATTGCCGCCGCTGGGATTGAGAGATAAAAGGCAAATGGGATGTAATAATAATTCAGTTTAAGTCGACGACGCTCGATATTCGCAGGCGAACCGCTCGTCAAGATTGATCCATCAATCATCGACGACTCTGTTATTGTTTTCACCGCGCGTCACTTTTAATCCACCCCCCCAGCGATATACTTGGCCTCTCATCCGTCTATTCAGACGATAATTTTCGCAAAACGTCAGCGGCGACGACGCTCGGCTGTCGCTGTTTGATGCCGCTTCGCCCGGCCGTGCGCAAACGCGCCCCGTTGTTTAGAGTTCGCGACGCAGAAGTTCCAACAAATTCATTGTACATTCATGACCACTCACGGCGCGGGGTGGCGCACTGGGGAATAACCCCCGCGGACCGAGCAATTCCTCACTCAGACCCCCCTCTTCCCTCCCATCCTCGTCAGTCTCTTTGCACCTTCTGTCCTGTACCTCACCCCCTAAACCCCTCCGCAGCAGCCATAGTTGTGGAAATGTTATACCAACATTCAACACCATTGCTGTTTCAAACTGCAGCTGTCGGTGTTGACGGTGGATTTGATGCTGAAATCGCCAACGTGACGAAGACATTTAAAGCCTCTGGGGGAATGATTTTTTTTCTCTTCAGGGTAATCGTTTAAAAAATATATATTGTAATCTGCAACTAGAAGAAATTCGTTTTCACCTTTTGATGACGATTTTTAATTGTTTTTTGTGGTTACCGTGAGCATAAGATTGTCGTGAAAATATTATAAAATTTGTTGGATGGACTGAAAGTTGATTTGTCAGGTTTGATTTATTGCTATGATTTTGTTTGCATGTATTCGGGAAATGTTTGCGTTCTGACTGGCGAATGATTTATTAGCCAATTTTGTCCGGAAAAGTCGACCAGGAATATAAATATTGACGGTAGGTGCGACGGTTTTGCTTCACGCTGATTTATTTTACTTTGAGAAATAAAATCTGCGCGAAATTAAACCCCGACTGCAGCAACATCACAAAAATGAAGTTCTGAAGGTCTATATAAACAGCTCTGTTGACTTTAGACCCCTGATTTTTTTAAATTCGTAACGAAGTAACTTATCAATTTGCACATCGGGTGAAGTAAATGGTGATATTTTTGCAGTCTCACAAACATGAACAAAAATAAATATCCAACAGCGATAAAATGAGACCAATTCTTTGCACTGCAAAAATTCGCGTGGTTACACCACGAATTTAAAAAAATGTCCACCCTTTGCAGGTAAAATATTTGATTACAACCCGCTGGATTTACGCCTCGTTATAACCGAAACGGTCCAGAGGACAAGTGGACTTTTGGCGCCGACGTAAAAAAGGCGTATTTTTTTCCTTCGTCGCGGATAGTTATAAAGATATACAACAATACGAGCGTCGAGGCCGTTGGATCGGAATAGACGAATATAAAAGGGGCCGAGGGGTGCGAAAATGGTGAAAGCCGGGTGCGAGAGGCGAAGAGGCGAGCAACGAGAACGCGACGTTTTATCGGGCCGCCCGCTCTTTGCGGCACCCTCAACACCGGCGGAGGGTGCGGAGGGCGCGCGAGCTGTTGAGCATAAAAAAAAGGAGGAGAGAAAAAGAGTCCAATAAGACTACGCGAGGGACACACAGGGAGCTGGGAGAAAAACGAACGAGACGGGAGGGAGGCGGATAGCGCGTGCGGGCGTCCCGTGTCCGGAAGAGTGGACCATTTGATTCCCAACGACCATTCACACGACCTATCGATCGCGGGGGCGGCGGCAGCTGGCAGCTTGCACATTCCTTCGCTACCCGGAAATTCGCCCCGTCTGAGCCCTGCGGCGGGGTCAGAGGTGAGAGAAACACGAAGGGCCCCAATTGAATATAAGCTCAGCCAAATCACGTCCGGCAACTGAGCTTCTCATTTGTTGACGAATTAACAAAAAAAATGCGACTCGGGAAATGTGGTAAAATGGTCACGTCGGGAATTGTCAATATATTGATAATTTTTTTCTGCTGACTTTTGATGACAAATATGATATAAAGATTTTATTCTAAAAAATTAATCCATTTATGTATTTTCTGTGACTCACGAAAAATGATAAGCTAAATGAAAAAGTAGTGATTTTTGTTTGACTGAGATTTTTTTCATTTGTTGACGCATTAACAAAAGAATGCGTCCCGAGAAATGTGGTAAAATGGTCACGTCGGGAATTGTCAATATATTGATCATTTTTTTGCTGTCTTTTGATGAGAAATATGATATAAAGATTTTATTCTAAGAAATTAATCCATTTATGTATTTTCTGTGACTCACAAAAAATGATAAGCTAAATGAAAAAGTAGTGGTTTTTGTTTGACTGACCATTTTTTGACTGAAGTTTCTAATTCGTTGTGGGGAATTTTTTGTTGTAGTTTGATGTCGAGAGCTTCGCGCGAGGATTCGATGAGGTAGGAGCGAGAAATGATTGCATTTGGGGCAGATCAACAGGACAGAAGATGCTGCGAGGAGACAACGCCCAGCGCGAGCCCAGCGTGCCCGGACTGCGATGTAGTGTCGTAACGATAATTCAAATTTCGATACGTGACCGAGTTTTATGAGGGCGCGCGACGCGCGGGACTCGGAGTGCACGCGGGGGACCCCGGGAGACACCGCGATAACGCAGTCGGGACACGTCTGAACAGCAGAGGCAGGACGTGGACAAACTGAAGGAACCGCGACGTGTTAGTCGGCCGCCGCGGCCGCGCTCTACATCAACACGTTTGCCGCCCCGCATTAGTGTTACTATTCTCCGTGCATACACTTTTAGCGAGAATAATTTTTTCTCCCCCCGTTGATCTGACGACCTGCCGCAACTTTTTCATTGTTGGTTCTCTCGCATCGTACCGCGAGGTCAAATTTGCCGCAGAGTGAAATTGGCGAAATTGATTTTAAACGGCTGCCAATTTTTTATTAAAAGAAAATGCGTTTGAGCCAAATCAAATAAAATATGTATTAAAATAAATTGAATGAAAAAATGTTCATGTCAATTTAGAGAAAAAAATGTTACAATAATATTATAAAAAATTATTATATTAAATTATTATATATGTTTTAAATTATTATAGTAATATTTTCTAAAATTATTTTTAAATAAAAAAATGTAATTATAAAAAATTATTATAGTCATTTTTTCTCAAAATGCCTCAATTTTAGAAAAAAACGTCGTACAGATAAAAAAAATAAAAAATGGGTCAGCTTAACCAGAACGGCAGTCGGGAGCTAATAGTTGAGAACGATGAGATGTAGAATGTGGAATATTTAAAAAGACCAGGAATTTGTGATATCTCCTGTCGTGATGCACGGTGGAGTTGGTCGCTAGACGGCATCCGCAATTTCCTTGATGGATCAGACTGCAACGTGGGAACTCTCTGACTACAACCTTTTTGTCCTCGTCACTTCCAGTCACTTTCAATTTGCTCCATCAGCCTGTCCTCTCCGCGCGCCAGCCGCCCATATCCGTGCACATCAGACGGGCTGTGCCACGGCATACCTGGCATTACCTCGTCCGGCGTGCCCGCAACACGTGGCGGGATTACATTCAGTAGCTGCGACTCAGTCTGCAACGATATTCATACACAACTGATGTTTATCGATTGACGCACGGCAGACGCAAAGCGGGAAATGCGGTCTACGTTACTTGCGGTTTTTCCTCGAACGGCAACCACGACAGCCTCAGCTCAGCATCGAGATATATGGAGGATTTATCGACAGGAGACTCGCATCCGGCGTACAGGAAATTTAATTTTTAATTAAATGCTTCAAAATATAATGTTGAATTTTGCATCGATGGAATGCAACGAAATTCAGAAAAAAAAATTGATTCTAATGTACCCAAATTATGAAATTAAGTGTAAAAAGTAATCACAGCGATTAATTGCTATGATGATTTTTTATACCTATTTTCATCATTTCGGTTAATTAGAATTAAATTTTTTTTCTTTATTTCGTTGCATTCCAACGATACAAACTTCAGCATCATTCAAAATCCTGAACAGCTCGATCTTGGCGAAAAAAACGTGTCCGCGATCATCGAAATAAATTCGTACGACGAGTTCCATGTTGTTTCGGAAATAGCCGAGTTACTAAAATTACGATTAGTGCTCGACGGAGCACCATTCACGGGACAATACACCCCTACCGCCGTTGCGCTTGGGTTACCCGCCACCCATTCCCATCTTCGCTAATTCCCCGCTTATAATCGAGAATTCGGGAGTTAGTAACCGTCAGAGAGCCAAGTCGGACGGTTCTCTCACCGACTCGGCCGATCGCGAGCAAATTCAATTTGTATCAAATTTGCTGCAGTTCATCAAGCTCCGGCTGTTTTTGTTTAAACCGGCTTAATTCATTTCTCGCTCCCCCACCTGAACACTCGGTCCTTCAATTAAATCCGTAATTCAGCTACATTACTAAACACAAGCAAAAAAAACCAGTAATAAATAAAAAATGGTTCGCTCCAGATAGCCGAACAAACATTTTTCACCGTCCAGGCATTTTTATCGCGTTACGAAAACATCGTTAGGTGTAATCGAATCCAGGGGATTCTGGGTACAATTTTATTTTACAGCGAAAAAACATGACTCTGCTACAACCCCGAATGGCCGGCAGTATTTTACTTGCTTTTCCGTGATTAAAAATTTAACAACAAAAATAACGTCAACGTGTATCTCGAGCGCTGTCGATATTCACTCGATGGTTAACAATTACGAGCCTGGAGCACGTAGATGGATTTCGCTCGGAAATGCGCTGCATATCCGCGGCACCGAGTCCCCCGCCAACCCCCGAGAGCGCGGAGGACGCGGATGCAGTTATAGATTCATATCTCGGCTCCGCATCTGGAGTGCTCGAAACTCATGTAAGCGTAACTCCGAAACGCGTGCATCGTGTAGCTGCGCTATTGCCTCTCGAGTGCGGATGCCAGACAACGAGGTTACACGTGTCACTCGCGTATCCTCCTTCCCTCTATCTTCAAATCGCACTTGTTATACCGCACTCGAATCGCACGTCCCAACGTCATCTCACCCAGATGTCAGAGATCAAGAAAACAAAAAATGCGAAAAAAGTGACAAATGTCACACCGACGACATCTGCAATCGGTTTACATCCGAAAATAATCCCGCGCCCTGGAAACGCGACATTCTCAATCCCCGGAAGATCCTGCATATCCCCGACGTGCCGCGCGGCGTCGAGCTTCCTCTCTCCCCCTCGGCCGTTAAATTATTCCCCTTTTTGTCGTCGCATTTCCATCGACTGTGTGTATCCGTTAAATAAACAAGAAGCCGCGACGAGCGAGATCCCGGATGAAATTCGATTGGGGAAGGTTCGCGAGTAACGCGCGAAAAATATACAACAGAACGTCGCTGAATATTCATCGACTATTTTTCGATGAATAGTTTTTTTTTTCGTTATTCCATTTTTTTTTCTTTTTTTGCTCCCACGGAGAAAACTCCGTGGAAGTGACAAGATACGCGGCAAAGGTCGCCGGGCATTTGGCAAGCTTTTCAATTTCGGCTATTCCCGTGTCGAGATAACACACGCGGTTGTTTTGAACAGCAGCTGTTTCGACAAATTCAGGGTTTACCTGTCAATTGCTCGGGCGGCGACCGCGCGCACGAGCTTCCCGTTCCGCTCGCGTATATCCTCGCGCACCCCGCGACTACTATGCACACCGTTTCCAGTGCTGTTACCACTGGCTCTTGGCTGTTTGCCCGATATCCGCTGTACTCACTGGTCGCGCGGAGCTGCGACTCGCGCGCGTAACACGAGCTGCAATTGCGCGCCGCAAATTATAACCGTGATTTCGGGTAATTGAAAGTTGCAAGTAATTCACGAGGCGCTCGCGTCTCACTCCCGGCGATGGCTTCAACGTCGGCGGCAATTTCGTTGCGTGAAATTGTGTCGGGTTACACTGAAAACGAAATCAGAAGAATTAAAAAATAAGAACTGGTAATTAAATACGAAGTAACTATAATTTTTGTATAAATGTAGCACTTATAAAATAATTATTTAACAGGGATGCTAATTACAAAATCGTGTTGAAAATTTAAAAAAATTTAAATGCTACTTTACAGTTCAAAATAACGACCAGGTCGTTTCGCTAGTTTCATAAAATTCATTTACAAATAAAACAAAAACTTCTCCCATCCTGGAAAAATAATTCAATCATCCACTTCACTTGACGGGATTCAGCACAATTCCTGGAACGAGGCGGAACGAGGCGGAACGACGAAGTCGTGCACGAGGTGATGCGGCAATCAGCTGATTCAATTATATAACCACCGCGCGTTTGATTATTTAGCCGGCACGTGTCGATACTCGCGATCCGGCCGAAGGATTCAGCTAGCGAGCTACGTGGCCGGGAGTTGGCAAGTAACAGCGACTTATCGTGCCGCGGGCTGTCGACGTAACGAATTCCGAGCCAACCGAGCTGTGGACGAGAACGATACAGGAATGGAGACCACGGAACCGAGGCGAAAATCCTTCTTATCTGGAATACAACAAACACAGGGCATAAATTCGTGGATAAATTTATATGTACTCGACATCACGAGGCAGTTAATGGAAAGAGAATAGCCGAGGGAATACGAATGGGCTCGAGCCGTTGGCATCAAAAACCGAGTATCCACGCGGGTCCCGAGCGCCACCTAAATACATCAACGAGAGCTTTCCCGGTCGGATATATCCGGCTCGTATTTCCCGATGAAAATGGCAAATCGCGGTGGGTTCACCGGGGGCTGTTATCATGCGGAGCCCGAGGAGGGATTTATTTACTCCGCATTTCAGACGTGAAAATCTTGTTGACTATCCGGGTACTGCAAAATATATATATATATATGGACAGCTGCCAGTCAGAGTGGAACCGATATATATACATATATTTATGGACCGTGTGTTTCTGTGTGTTTGTACGGTTACAGTGTATTAAATATGCATACAGGAGCGACGCGAGCCGCATCCAAAACAGCCAGGCAATCTCCCCGAGGAATATGGCAAAGCCGTGGCTACGGGGCGATGAAATGGCGTGAAAGTGGAGAAAAGGGGTTCGCCGACCTTCCAGAACCGGGCGGGATAGCCTTTTCGGCGACTCCGACTCCCTCGCGGCAGGTCGAACCAATCTCTGTGAGTCTCTCGCTGCAATAACACCGGCTGTTATTCACCCCCGATGAGATACGCATCTGCGGAAGCGAATTTTCAACGAGGATTTTTTTTTTACTCAATATCCTGATTAACAAATGCGACACAATTACTTTTTAATCAGGCGAGGTGGATCTAAAACTTATGGCAATTAAATATTATTGTACATAAAATGTAATTTTATGTTCTGTTGAATAGTTGGAAAAAATTCGTTTGCTCGTTTGGTTGTCAAAACTCAGCAGACAGAAATTGTTTAATAAGGCGCTGAGCAGTTTGTAAAAAAAAAAAATGTTTATCGTTTCTTTGGCACCTAACGGTTGTGATTTGTGAAGAAGCTATTTTTGATCTGCCCATCAAAGGGTCAACTTATGCGACAGCCGTTTAGAATTTATTCGAGGGAGAGCAGAGAAGAAAGAGGCAAAGTTACCGAGCAGTCTCGTCGCGTGAAGACGAGTCTCGTCCAGAGTTCTTAGCTCAAATAATTACTAATAATTTTCCGCGACAGGCGTTACGCGGAGTTTCCAACGGAGTTTCCAAAGGGCAATTTGCCCGCCGACGTTGAGCCGTTACGTTCTCTATGCTCGTACTTGGAAGACTTCGAGCGTCTTGCTCCGAGAATAGAGCGAAGGATAGACCGAGACGGGCCGAAGCGCAGCGTCGTATCTTCCTGTTCGAAAACTTAAGTATAATACGGCGATGCCACTGCGGAAATTGCGCCGCTGCGGATGGAAGCCATCGCGCAACGGGCGTTCCTCGTAGCTGCCGGTACGGCCGCAACAGCGGCGGCTAAATAGTCCGGCGTATATAATGCAGAACCCAATCCCTCGCCGTGGAAAAGGCGGCTGTCGAACGGCAGACACGAAACTTTCGGCGGGAAGCGAACTGCAGTTCGCTCCAATTATTAAATTAAATACAGACAAAACTGTCCACGAACAACTATTTTCATCATTTCTCATTTCTTCCCAGACAAATGGCACAAAGTGCGCACTGCAAATATCTGACATTTCGACGCCACAAAAGATGAAATATTAACGCGGTGTTGAGGGAAAGAAAGAAAAAAAAAAAAATTCCATATTCGTCTAGACTCGAGGCAAATAATCAGACGATGATGCCCGGATTTCTCGGTCACGAGCCAAGAGCCAGCGAGAGTTTCGTGTTTACTCTCATATATCACGACACCACCGCGATCGCTACTCGCGTCGTTGGATACTGTAGTGGCGCTGAGAAGCATCGGATGCGAGAAAATTCGGTGGCTCGTGCAGCACTCCGGAGATATTGAGTTGGGAAAGTGGACGAGCGAGTCAGTCAGCCAGCTGGAGAGTCTAGTGGAGTCCGGATGATGCGGAAAGGGTCCGTGTGTGCCCTTTCGAAGGGAAAAAGCCGGCAGCTCCGATTGTAAAGACTGGTCGGCCTCGAGTTGGACCTGAAATAGTAGGTACTTCGGTTTAGCATCGCCGGGCCGTAAATTACACTGCGAAAACTATTCACAGTTTCACGGCAACTCGAAGTGTCTGCCAATAAAGCCATAAACTTCTGCCCTCGTGCAATTTAGTTTACGAGCTTATTGACGGACAGCCCAAACTGCCATATTCGATGGAAACGTGGATGGATATGACATTGCCAAATGTGATGGCTATATTGTCGTGGTTACTCCGGGTCGAATGGAATGGCTATGTAGCCGTCCTGTTCGACCCAGTAATACCAATGTCAGACCCGCACGGATTTCACTGCCAGTGGGTCCGATCGATTGCCATTTTGGCGTAATGGTCAATTAGATTAATCGCTGGTCTTGGATCGAAAGCCGGTGGTGTGTGTATATATCGACATGGAGAATTTCGTACTTAAGACGATGGATTGCCTGCCGATCGAGAGACGAAGGGGCGGAGAGGCACGAGAAGATTGAGCCACCTTAAGACGGTTCGCGGTCAGGCAAGAATGTCAGGTATCTCGTGATTCCGCGGAGCGAGGAGCCAGGTTAACCGGTATCGTTCTCCTGACACAGAGGAAACTATTATTATCGGAAGGAACTCGGCCGTCCGCTTATTATCGAATATGTTTGCTGCGGAGTCGACAAACCCAAAGTTTCCCCATAAGTTTAACCGGCTAACTGGAGGGTCATTAAAACTCGCGCGAGATTCCGAGCAATGCGGTGCAACGGGCTACGGTTTCCGAGGACTCAGCGAAGTTTCGCAAAGTCGCGAGCGGCATTGTGTCACGCGATTAAGGCTAATCGCTCCGTGTAGTAACAACACAGTTTTACAATGTGTAGCAACAACGACAACTTTTTCCGAGGTAAATAAAATGCTGCTCGGAGTGGTAGCTTGAAAAAAGAGCGAACACAATCGTGAGATAAAATAACGTATTGACTTTTCGTTGTCGATCGACAGTCGTGAAGTGGAATTCATTGCTGATGGAAAATACGTTTTGAAGAGCAACATTTTATTTACGATGTTTCGCCGAAGAAATGTCGCGTGATTGGGAGAAAAATTGGCCCCGTTGTGGCGAAACAGAATTTTCTTCTCTTCTTCTCTTCCCGACATATTGAAAATCCGACTTGTATTTGTGTGTACGCGGTAAACTCGAGAGCGTCCCAATCGGTTTACATACGGTTTTCGTCGACAGAATCCTCGACAATATTTTAGAATAGAAAAATTCAGAATCGTGTGGCTTAACGTTATCGATTAGTCGTCAAAATTCTGAGAAAAAAAAAAGTTGTAACGATTATTCATTTTTTTATGTCGGAAAAGAAATTGTTATCTCAAAAACCAACAACGACCTAAGAGAGAAAGTTGACGCAAGAGATTTGAAAAGTCACGGAAACTGTATTCATGACTGAAACAGCTAAGAGATCCGATGAGCAGTTATTTGCGCAAAGCCTACGGAATCCATCCTAATTAGTTATAACGAGTCCGCCAACGCACCGTGTACCATTCAAACCTCGGCTTGAATGGTATCGACCGAGCGGCTTCTCTATTATGTACCCGGTACGACGATGAGCCGCCAATCTGCTCGTAAATGGACAGTCTACGTGGGCGATTAGTAAGATGATCGATTTGATCAATACGCGTCCGTAGCCCAACCGAACGCGGCTCTGATTTCGCCGTCACCCAATTTTCACCGTGACGACACTTCGTTCGTATATCTCGGTGCGACACACAACAAATTACACGAAGCGCAATTAAATGCTTTTCAACGCTGGTATTAAATAATACGAGCGGCCGCGATGCAGTCTGAAAATCGATGATTTAATTACGATACCGGACGGGCGAATCGTGTCCGTTACTTTTTCAATATCCCGCGGGTACGGACGCGACTCGTATTACGCCGAGACATTGATAAGTGCCGTTTCGTGTTTCTCGGGGAGAATAATTTATTTCTTCGACGCGAAATTCGACGCTGAACTAAAAAAAAGCGCTCGGAGATGGCTGCACGAGTCTCGGAGGATCCCGAGACGAGCCGGAAGAACGATGAATAATGAGATCGTGATTGATTTCCTTAAAGCGACGCGAGACATATTCCCAGTATCGTCGTCCTTAAAACCAACGCAGTCAATCCCATTTCTCTTCCGCTCGCGCGCATTTCTCATCGTCCAAGAGTCCAACGCCCGAAACCAAAGATCCCGGAATTTCTGACCGGATTGATACCCGCCGGTCGATGGATTCAGAGAAACGCGCGATGCACACGCGCCGAGAAAACTCAATATCGCTGGCGAACAGAGAATCCGAACGTGTGTTATTTTTTATTTTTTTGCTCATCCCTCTCTGAAATATCAAATGAAATTTCTGGTCGTATTGCGAGTTTATACATCGGTGGAGGTGCGCCGGAAATGCCGAGTGCAGTGTGCGCCGTCGCAGCCGCCGGCGGCGGTGCCGCTGGCGTCACGCATCCTGCTTTAACAGGAGGAAACAGAATAACAGATAACAAGCTTCTGAGAGTGAGAGGAGAGAGAGAGAGACAGAGGAGCGAAAGGGAGGGAGCCACGAGCCAGTGGAGTCAGACGAACGTGTCCTGCATACGGAAAATCGTAGAACGGCCAATAGGCAACTGAATTTACTCTGTACATTGAGGCGGAAACAGGAGCAGAGAGTTAGCGGGCGCGAGACAAAGTAGAGCACCGGGGATTCGGTGCCGGGGAAGTGGGAGAAAGCGCGGGGCGCGCGCCCGCCGAGTAACAGGCAGGGGGAGGGTTAGCGGCGCGGCTGTATAAAGCGAAGGGTGTGAGCTTCCATTGAAAAGTATTTCTCAGCCCCGACGTCGCTCGGCGTGTGATGCATCAAAAGAGCGATCGGGGAACAAAAGGCGTCGCGGGCCCCAGCGCCAAAAGGTGTATACACGTTTGGCCTCCCTCGGAAAAGAAGGCGAAAAGCAACGAACGTCGTTGCCCGGGAATACGGAAGTGGATGGATGGTAGCGCGGGGGGCGCCGCCACCACTTTCCATGCTCCGGTTTTCGCCCGGCGACCCACGCGCCCACCGTCGGCTACAGCGCCGAGGAACCTTTGGCCCTGGTGAACGTGGAAACCGCTCGTGGCGAAACAACTCGATGCTCTTCACCTTCGGCCCGCGAATTGCTGCTGGCTCTCTCTCGCTGTCTCGCTTTCTCTCTGGCTTCTCGGTGAGGCGGAATTTACCCATCACTTTCCGCGTCTGTTAACACCGACCCTCGGTGTAATGAAAGCTAATGAACCTGGAGCTTCGTGGAAACGAGAAACGGAGCGCTGGCCTCTTTCTCTCTGTTTCTCTTCCTCTCTATCTTGCGCTGTCTCTCGCTCTCTCTCCTTTTTCCAATTAACGTGTAACTGCGGACAGAGGAAAATGATGTACATATCTTTGAAGATGTAATCCTCGCTATTATTGTGGCTCTAAACAGACGGCGGGCATTATGCTCGTCGTCGCTCGCGACACTCGGAAGGGGACTTCAGCTTTAAACATTACATGATTCTCGCGTGGTGCAATCGACGTGTCCACATTTTAACTGGTCGCCATGGATACCAATTTGCGCGCATTAACTGGCCTCGCAAGCGAGCTTTATCCCCTTCGTTTTGGGGCTGGACAGTAAAAATGTGGAACGACGTCCGGTTGCTAAGGGGGTTGAAATTTGGGGACGCCGGTTAGCGGAATACAAACGTTCAATATCGCAAAAATGTTGTGATAACTCTGAAAGAACATTTTGGATTACACTTCACGATTCGCTGGATGCCTTAGGAATCGTGTTTCCCTTTAATTACAAAAATAATGTAGACGTATAGCTTGAAATATTAAAAAAATGGTTCGAGGCTCGCACAGCAACGACCAGAAACACAACCAACCTGATTCATGTACGAGCGAACGAATTCCATGCACTGGTCGAGGGCGTAAGTGTCGCTGCTGCAGGAATCGAGAATCAGCGCACCGAGACTCGTATTCGGCAGCAGCTGATCGTCGTTGTTGATCTCGTCGATGGCGAACAGCATCGCCTCGAGACGCTGGACGCCCTTTTCCTCCTTGACCGCGCCGCATGGCGATTCACCTCGAAATCCAGCAACCTGAAAATAACATTTTTCAATTAGTACCATCGCAATTTAAAAAAAAACTACAATTTAGTTTTCACAACCCTAAAAGACTGTACAAATGCTAGCTTTATTATCTGTTTATTACTTCCCTAAATTTAAATATTACATTTAACAATTTATTCTTCTTATAAAAATTCCGCGAGTGATAAATGCAAAATTCATTGTTAGCGATCTATTCGTGACCTGAATGGTCGTCGGGTTCAATAGGCACACTCAGAACAAGACCAACTTATGCATTGACATTTTTTGTTTATGCCAAATGTTAAAATTGATATAAAGATCCTCAGGCGCAAAAACGTCCGTGATCAGGTACCATTCACATTCGTCATTGTCTCTAGTCCCTCTTTTAAAAAGTTCACGAGTAACGGAAAGCATTATTGGCATTATTGTCACAAATTCAGTTTTATGTCAAATTTGTAATTTTCAGTTTGATGTAACCTTTTTTAAAAGCGCAGCAGCATAAAAGTTTTTATCACACACGCTGGCGCGTGTGATTAGCCTAGTAGATCTTAAAATTCACATCGTTAACTCAATAAAAATGTAAAGAAAAAAGAAAATCTCATAAGAGAAATTATTTCCGTACATTTAAATATATCACATTTTATAACCTGTAGCTCTGAAAATTCCCATCAGTGTATTAGGCTCAATAAAATCACAAAGAAAAAAAAACAAAAAAATCTGTTCACGTTCTCCGGATGCCAGACGACCCGGGAGGGGGAGGGAGGGGGGGAGGGAGGGCAGCGGTATCACGAACTTCCGGTCGTGCACTCGGCTCGCGCGTTGCCCGATGACCTATGGGGTGCAGGAAACGGCATTATACAACTCCGAGATATCGAATTGCGAGAAGTTGGCGCGTTTGTTCTGCGCCCGGGGTTTATAGTTAACGTGCCGGTGGAGATATCGGCGCCGGTTGCGGGAGTTGTGGGTTCGTTGCCGCTGGTGTAGTGCACACAGCACGCACAGGTTGGCGAAATCGGCGCGGGGATCGGACGGCGGGGACGGAAACTCGAGCGGGAGCCAAAACCTCGGGGAGAGAGAATGGGGTGAAGTTTCGACAAGGACCGCGGGATCCGGCCGTCCACAACTTTTATCGCGCGCGGCCCGTGAAGAATGGCGATGCCAAGTATAGCCACCGCGGTGTCTATGCGGTACATATAAACATATATCTCTCTATCTATCCTACATACCCTGCTGCACACACCAGACACGCCCGGTGTATATGGGCCATTCCACTGAATTTCGACCTGGGTCTGACCCTTCACCCTTCCGATTGGATGCGCAGTTTTCTACATGATTGGCATAATTCTAAAAAACACTAATTTTTTTTACACATTACTTATTACCAACGATCTTGTAAAACAAATTTTCGAACGCCACATTTTTTAAATCTGATCAAATTCCGAGACACCTCTTGTGGAAAATAAAAATTGTTGGTTACCGAGCCGAAGAGAACCGGCGATTTCTTATATTTTTTCGGCCTGTTTTCAACAACAAAAGGTGGGAAAAATAGTAAGTTTACGATGGGCAGCAGCTGGAAAATGTTTGTATGTAACACATGATTTTTTCAAATTTGTTCAGATTTTTGTCAATGTATATATTCATTGGCCGGACGAACTTTTCCAGATTTTAAAAATATGTCGTTCGAACATTTGTTTTAAGAGATCGTAGGTAATAAATAATGTGTGAAAAAATAGTGGTTTTTAGAGTTATGTCTACCATATAAAAAATTGTGGACCCAACTGGAAGGGTCAAGAGTCAGAGCCAGCTCGAAACTAGGTGGAATGCCCCATACATGGCACGCGTATAGCGCTGCGGTATAACGACTGAGCGTTAGGCAAACAGGCTCGTAAATTCCGGAACAAAGCGCGCTCGAAGCTCTCGCGTTGATGTTCGCCCATCGCGTCGGCGACGACCGATGCTCGCCTCGCTCTGTCAATGTTTCTCGATAATATTTAAACGCTTCCCGGAGCGCCCGAAGGACGGAAAAAATATTACGCAAAACGACAACAAGAATGTTTGCGCTCGATTTATGACCGCCTCCCGGTTGATCGAGGGGTCTAACACCTCAATTTTCAGATCGGTCAAGCCAATCAACAAACATTTTAATTCTTCTCATGACCGACGACTTTTTCTTACGCCACCAATTTTATAGGTTAAATCAGTTTTTCGTCGTTTGATGTGATGAAATAAAAATGTTGATCGCTTGGAAATATTTTCAATCGCTTCAAAATAAATGAAACGATAAATCGAGCGAGCTTAAATTGCGTGCCGTGAATTTTTGCACTATCACGTGCGAATGTTTTTGTGGCTTTAAAGAGAAAGCGCGAGTCGCGCAGGTACAACGGGAATGCAAATAACAACTTTTAAGCTGCTGGTATCATCATTCTTATTTTTTTGTTGAAACATTTTGCGCATTACGACGTACAGATTTAAACATTTTACGAGGGCGTAACGCGGAAAATATTTCGAGAGACTCATAACATTAATGCAAAAGTCAAATGTATAAACACCCCCCCCCCCCCCCCTTTCTTCCTCTCCCCCGTAAAGCTCTTTTCATACGAGCTTTAACGTGAACACTTCTTTTTATCGGGCGGTTTAAAGAGAAATTAATAGTAGATTACGACACGAGGAAGGGAAAACGTTTTTACATCACTTTCCACACCTTGTGACGTAATAGTACATTACGCTACAAGGGAGAAAAGTTGCACTTTTCCCATGTAGCGTACTATACTTTTCTCCTGATTTCGCTAAGAAATAACCACATTTCATTTGTGCAACGAGGGCGGAAAAGTAGCTAATTTTTAACAAATGACGAGACGAATGCGTAGTGCAGATTTCATTACTCCCGCAGGGCAGGAATGAGCCGATTACCTTCCTAGGGAGGTAATGAAAGCGGACTGCGCATGCGTAAGTCATTTGTCAAAAATGAGCGATTTTCCGACCACGTTGTGGACCCGAAATGGAGTTATTTTAGCGAAGTTGGGAGAAAAAGCATATTTTTCCTATTCATTAGCAGCCGCACCAGATCGATAAATAATTTCACAAATCCGGTGCGCGTATTATATTTCGGTATGAATATTTCCCTGCTGTTTAATATTCAGCCCATCTCCATTCAGCTTCGCGCGATATTGACCCTGCACAGAAAAATAAAATACACCCAAAAACATATAAAAAAAACTATATTCGACTCTTATTTTAAACGTAGAAATGTAGAAAAAATTGAATGTAGAAACAAATCTGATTTATCTCGTCGTTTTCGCTTTACCTTATGACTTTCGCTTTGAAGTTTGTATCGTTGTAATGCAACAAAATAAAAAGCAACCAAACATTAATTCCACAAAAATTGAAGTATTTCATCATTAGGGGGTGAAATCATTTTTTTCTCATGCTCTTAGTCGTCATAATAACTTTTTATGTATAATCATTGGGGTTCATTAATATCTTGTTGTTTTTAATTTCGTTGCATTGCAACGATGCAAACTTCAACGTCATTTTACCTGCTCGTGCATCGGAAAGATTCCCCCGAAGATGGCATCGCCGTCTATGCGAATGAGCCGCGAGCCGTCCTCCTCGTAGTCCTCGCCGAGTGGATCCTCGTAGGCGTCGATCAGGACGAGAAACAAACCCATCAATGGGTAGACGTTCCTCGCTCTCATCGCGACCGGTGGAGATTGGACGAAGACGCCCAGCTGAAACAAGAAAAAAAAAACAAAAATTAGAGAACGATCGACAAAAGGCTGCTGTTATTATTCTGTCGCAAGTTGAACCACATGAAACGCGATGCAGGACAAGTACAGAGCGGGACAGTTGGTCGTGAGTTGACGGGGAAACCTCGCGCGCAATACGAGAAGACTCTCGTTAGGCAGGCTTCTAATTATTTTCGTAGCTGCACATTCGTGTTTGTTTTTAGAGTGAGATAGATAGATAAATAGATAGATGGAAATAGAGCGCCGGGTCCTCCCGGGGCTCACGAAGTTTCTCGCCTAACGACGAATTAACGAGATGAGCCGTTAAACGAGCCTCCCCGTAACGCATTATCCCGTGTTTGCCTCTGATAACGCGATATGCGAGGACCCGATTGGCCGATCAACCGCTCGTCGATGCAACGAGAGTCGCTTGCTCTGTCGACGTCGACGCTCTCCGGGCGCCAGTTTCCCCTGTTCCCGAAGCTATGTACATACAGTGTATATATATAAATATATGTACCAGCAAAACGTGCTCGCTTCGTTCGCACTCCTTGCTTTTCATTTATCTTTTCTTGTGGTTAATACAGCCATTCAAAACGCGCGCGAAACGTGACTCTGTAGTGGCCATGACAGTCCGTAATCGACTTTATATCGAAGCCGCTGCTGACGAATTAGAACGTTTGAAAAGTGGCTTCTGTTTTCGATATTTCGACTTTCGATGTGCCATGTCCTTTTTAAGATAATAAAGAGGGGGAGATAGAGGGACTAGAGGGTTACACGGCTTGCACGCTTCGCGCGTTCGCACTCAGAGTCCCTTGGGGATTTAGAGTAATTCAGGCTTGAGTGTGGCATTTGCCCTCGGACAGCTTGTGTCTGTAGGTCTCATATTAGGATTTAGAAAAATTCAGCCCCAGTAGTAATCCCTCTTTTAAAAAGTTCATGAGTAACGGAAAGCGTTGTTAGATGAGAACAAAATCAGTTTGGTGTCAAATTTGAAAAATGTCATAAGAGGACAGGCGGAGCAGCACCCGTAACCTTTTAAAGCTTTATAAGAGCGCAGCAGCGCAAAATTGATTAACCTATTATAGGTGATATCTTGAATTAAGAATTTCGGAGGTCGATTTTGGCGATTTTCGGTCCGGAGCCGGATCGGACCGAAAGATCGTCGCCAAAAAAATATTTTTTTCAAAATCGATTAAAAAAGGTTAATAACCAGTGTTTTCGGGGGTAGAATATGCGACTTGAGAATGACGGTATAGGTTAAAAGTCGATATTTTCAAAAGACAAAAAATTGGGGTCGATTTTCGGTCCGAAGCCGTATCTACGATTTCTGACAGAAAAAATATTTTTTTCGTCGCCAAAAAAATATTTTTTTCAAAATCGATTAAAAAAGGTTAATAACCAGTGTTTTCGGGGGTAGAATATGCGACTTGAGAATGATGGTATAGGTTAAAAGTCGATATTTTGAAAAAGAAAAAAAATTGGGGTCGATTTTCGGTCCGGAGCAGGATCTACGATTTCTGACAGAAAAAATATTTTTTTCGTCGCCAAAAAAATATTTTTTTCAAAATCGATTAAAAAAGGTTAATAACCAGTGTTTTCAGGGATAGAATATGCGACTTGAGAATGAGAATGACAACAATGTTTTGGTTGCTCATGAACTTTTTAAAACAGGATTCTAAAAAATGTATACCGCTCCTAACTATATCCTTAACTTACTAGTATTTTTACGGTTGATCCGGCTTTTTGTTGAATTCAAGTATATTTATTTTGGCTCAAAGATTTTACGGACTTGATAAAAAAATCAAAACCATTATCTTTTTTTTACAAAAAATAAAACAAAAATCGCGATGCTCGAGCAAAACAACGACAAGAGCAATCATCGTTATTTCGCAAAGGAGCCTTCGATAAAATAGCGTTTAACAAGCGCGAGCGTTTCCGTGAAAAATATACTCCCGGAAAGCGACGCGAAGTCGGTTCCGCCCGGTCGCCGCGCGACTCTTTATCGCTCCCCGCGCGCGACGAACTTTTCACCCGACGATTTGCAAGCGCGTTAGCAAACAAGAGATATCAAGCTCGGTCGGTGTACACCCGCTTTTCAAAAGTGCAAACTTCTCCCCGAGTTTTCCGGTCCCCCTTGTCTATTTATCTTTCTGCTTTGGCGAGCTCGTCGCCTCGCAGTCAACACGCCTCCGCGTCGTCGTCGCGCTGTACGACGGGGGGGACATTCCGCCCCCGCCCCCGGATCTTTGCGGCACGAGAGACAAGATTCTCTCGTATCTCGCGCACGACAAATTCGCAAGGAAAAAAAAATATCTCGCTGTGTGTTTATAATATAGGAATTGAAATGACGGACGAGCTGCCGCAGGCCAGGACTCGCCGAGGGGCGGGGTGAGTATTAGGGGATGCGGAGACTCGACCTCGACTTTCTCGCATATTTTTTCCTCGCTCGTCGCGTCATACTAAAGTAGGACAAGCCGACAGCGACGCACACACACACAGCGATTACCCAATTTCTGTTATACACATTTCAATTCTACACACCCCAATCCTACACATCCCAACCCTATGCATCACAATCCTACAAATCTTAAACCTGCATTTCTGTTATACACACTTCAATTCTACACACCCCAATCCTACACATCCCAACCCTATGCATCACAATCCTACAAATCACAAACCTGCACATTTCAATCCTACACAATTCGGTTCAACACATTTCGATCCTACGCATTTCAATCCTACACATTTCAATCCTACACGTCCCAATCCTACATATTTGAATCCTACACATTTCAATGCCACACATAATTTTTTTATGGCATCTCTAAATAGTTCGCTCTCCACGAACTCGCAACACCCACCTGGCGAAACAAAAAAAAACCAATCCTACAAACGCCGGGAAACAACGTATAATCAAATTCCAATTATACAATTCCGCGAGGGCGAAAAAAAGAACGCCTCTCGTATCGCGCGCAACGGGGAAATGCACGAGATTCAATTAGAAAGTAAAGGATAATTGCAGCGGGAGTTCCGACATCGGCGTCAAGATCCTCGCCGCGACGAGAGCGGGTTGTTTTCCGTCTCGATGCCTGATGCTCGTCCGCAGCGCGCGCGTGGCCCTTTTTCCTCCCAGCGGACGGCCGCCATCGCTGCAAGCCGCGCTGTGGAATTTTCCCCACATCAAAGAGCACTCGGCCTGCATTTTCCCTCGGCGTCAAGAGAATTCTCGGTCCCCGTGTTTTTGACTATTGTACGGCGGTGAGAGATTCCGACGCGGCGAGCTATCAGCGCTCGCCGCGTTCACAGTTCATGTGCATCGCAGAAAACGAGACTTGACTTTTTGCCGTGTTACCCGGCATAACGTTCGGTCTGTACTTCCATTCTGCGTGTCTTACACACGGAGTGTAGACCGCTGCACACCACGAGGGCGCGTGTTACAGACTCGACCAATTTCTCCGCGCCACTTCCGGACTTCCACGAGATTTCTCGCTCACCCTCCAGTCGAGCTCCGGGCTTTGCGTCACATATATATATGAGAATAGCAATTTTTGCCCCGCTCGTCCGTTTGCCACACGCCACACGTGTCACGCTATATATATATATTTTTTATATATAGTCACTCACACGGTTTCTCTTTTTTTTCCTGCGAGATTTTTCGGGAAAAAAAAATTGTCCGCGTTCGCGGCGAAATTCGCCAGTGCCGCGCGCCTTTTATGTACCCCGATTACAGCGCGTCTTTCTTGCGGCAGTAAAAACTGATTGGTTATTTATCGCATGAACGGGTTTGCGATACCGACGGGATTGCGCGTACCGAGGGGTGGAAATGGAGAGATCTCCGTGCTGCGGCTCGTCTTCGAGCGAACCCTCGCGGGCCAAATTCGTTCGAGTACTTTTGAGCTCTCGCGCCTAATCCCCGAACGTTTTTGGGCTTTTGGGCAGTTGCGCGTGGGGCGTGGATTGTAATTTGGGAAATTAAGCTTAACGGCCAAACATTGAATATTCATGAGACCGTTTGCGGGCATAAAGCGATCTCGGTGTAATTAAGATTAATTCGAGAATCGATCTAAAAAACTAATTTCATTAATTAAATGGTGTCGTTTTTTTCCATAGTTTAAGCGATAAAAAATCGTTTGTTGTAAGCTAAACGCTAAAGTCCTTTTTTATAACTTAGACTGTAAAAGAGCGTTCATTATTTGATCGTTAGGAAAACATTTTTATACAAATGAAACGTTAATTTTTTTTTTTTTCATATAACTGAGGTTCCACTGTAAGGTAAAGGTACCGATTTCGGTCACTGTACCAGTTTCGGACATTTTCACTATATATTTATTTCAAATGATCGTTTTCCGTATTTTTATGTTGATACTTCGAAAGTATCCATATAAATGAACAAGTTTATCGATGCAATTTTATTTCATTGTAACAATACAAATAATTCTGTGCTTTCGAACTTGGTGGCCGAAACAGGGCCAAAGGTGTCCGAAACCGGTACCTTTACCTTATGTATAATTTTTTCCAAGAATTCCAGAATTAAAGTGGTTATTTGAAAAAACAATTTTCTCCGCATATTCTTTGTATCAAGTACTACAAATACGAAACTTTCCTGCACCTTCGCGACGGAGTAAAAAAGATAACTGAAGCTCGAGCTGTTTTTTCACTCTTCGCGTCGCACTCCTCGGTCCTTCTTACATCCCCGGATGTGCATTTCCGTGATATTCCGTCTATGGTCTCGCCGCGCGATTTAACACGACCCTCGGGGCGACGAGCTGTTGTTGCCGATTCCTTCACAAACGCGGGTCTGCTCGCGCCACGACGAGATTTGCATAATGGATTAATTTGTACTCTCCCCAACAGGGCAATCTACATATCAGTCACCGAGGCGGCTCCGGTTCTCCCGCGGCGAATCCCGCGCGCGTTGTGTTATTTCCAAAGTGGCTTTATATAAGCTCAAGTTTGCGCTGAAATATCCGGCGCGCCAACGCCGCTCATTGTAATTTCCATTCCGGGAACGTCGCGCCGTATTTTCTTCGGCCACTTCGGCCCGCGCGCGTAGTTTAAATTGTCTCGAGTTCCCTCCAACAATTAGCGCGGCATTCGGTCGCTAACTGATACGAGCAGAGCCAGTATAGAACGAGGCATAAGTGGTGCGCGTAACCCCGCAGCGGCTTCGGGACGAGTCCAATAAGACGAGACGAAATCTAAAAGTTCGCCAAAGTCTCTCGGCGCTGCTGTAATTAGGCAAATGCCGTCGAGATCTCGCCGGTGGTTTGATTCAATAATAAAACACTACTAAGTGACGATTAATCATTCGCCTCACGCCGCCCCCGGCAGCTGCAGTTGGTGTCGCCCCCCTCGGGAAAAAAGTCTACGAAAGAAGTATGAAAGATTCTTTTATAATATAGAGAGAAATATATACGTGAAAAATAAGTCTGCAAATAAAGTCATGCAAGAAAGAAGATCTTGATATGTAATATAGAGAGATAAATATATATTATTAGCAGGTTGTAGTAGCTCGCACGCTTCGCGCGCTCGCAAAATGCTCGAAAGAAAATTAGATTGTTAATGAAATTAACGCAGAGTTAAAATACATTTTTTTAGAATTTTGGAACAGACTTGAATTAAGAGGATTTTAAAATGAATGTGCCTGGGACAGACAAAGAGACAAACAACTTTCCAAAATATATAGAAGATTACGACCCTGGGTAAATAATAATTTTATGGTTTCTAAAATGGCAACGTTTATCTGGAAACGTAATCTGGTCGCAGCACGTCAGATCGGTAAACCCCTGCTGGGTTCGCGGTGTCAACCGAGACTCTTTGTTTAGTATGTCATCATCGCTACGTTGGTCCGTCGCAAGCCTACCCGTGCAGAAATGTTCATTCCAATCCAGCTGGTTACCCGCTGGATTCCCCATGGTCGGGTTCCCATCCGACGTCTGTTCTGTTTCCCAAAGTGAAATGTAATGCTCACAAATTGTATTCCGATCGGGTTAACCGACTGGATTCAGAAGTGGATTATAAGCGATCTCAAGCAAGTTGTTATAAAAATCAAGAAGAATAATAAAATGCCACAAAACACACGCGATAACCATACCATGATGATGATTTACCATCGTAGTTCGTTCAGGTAATACAATCGCGCAGTCGTAACGACATTTGCTTCGAACGTTATCCTCAATTTATCGACACTAGCAGCACATCACCACATTGAGTTGGATTTCTGAGAGAAGTCCCGTTTTTAGGAATCCCTGCAACGTCCCTAGCTTCAATCATTCATTGATCCCATATCTGCATCCATCTTAATTCCTGAGAGAAATCCCACATTGGGGAACCCACATCAGAACCTCTCTGGATCACGCAAAAAAGAAGAATTAGGTGACACAACCAAGAAATTAGTCGGCACACCCAACGGATTAATCTAATTCCCTTAGAACTCGGATTAATTATGACAGGTTTTTTCGTTGCTATATGCCCTGGTAGTTCCAGCAACCAAACGAACGATTGATACAACTATTCGATTAGTCAGGTGCACATGTATCCAATTACTTGTCCATACCAACCGCGTCATTGCTTTTCGAAATCGAATTGAACTACTTGTACTATCCTTATGACAAATGAACGCAAATGGTACATCGAACCACACAATTAAAGCTTTTAGCTTTAAGGGGAGGCTAAATACCGACACTTACACCTGAGAATTTAGATCCAATCGTACGCGAAAATGGTTGAATCAATTTGAATGAAATTTTGATAATCACTCCAGCATGACTGCACGAAGAGGGCCCCACTTTATTTTTCGCAAAACGACAAAATAAAAATTGCAGAACATTTACCACGCGAAATCTGCCATAATAAAGTAATTTATAATTACTTTTCTGCTTCATAGTCTTCAAAAACACGAGCAGGGCCCTCTTCCTAGTAAATCAAAGAGTATTTTGGCGCATGTCTGACAACATTCTGAAAAACAACAGCGAAGAACGATTGGATCTAAAATTTTGATAAATTTGCCGATGCAAATTTATCAAAAATACTTGTCAAAGTATGACAAGCATGCCACCACATTTTGTTTTGTAGCCTTTAGCCTCCCCTTAAGAGGCAGTGATACACCGGTGGGAACTTCGACGACGTCGGTAATGTAGGGTTCTGTAATCCTAGTTAAAATGAATTTTTTTTTTTTTAATTTCGAAACGCCAAAAGCTTATGCCCTTTTTGCCATCATTGTCTATTTGTGTTTCAAATTTCATCGCGATCCGTCGCACCATTTCGGAGAAAACACGTTTCAAAGTTCTGAAGCGATGAGGGGGGCGCGGGCGCGGGGGTCGCGGGGGGGAGGGGAGTATCACTGCCTCTTAACAATACACTCAGAGAAAAATATAGTAAAATAGTTGGTCGAACTATACCGATATAATTCGCAGGAGGAACGATCATGTTGATTGGTACTGGATACTATGTATTTGATTAGTTCAGCTATTATTACGTTTGCGGCTATTATTTTTTCTCATTGTCGTAATTATAAAACATAAACGTCCCCCCTGGAAATTACACTGTATAGTAAAAATATAGTATTGTTGTTTCAACCATCTGTTTTTCTCTCAGTGTATCATCTTTAAGTTATGTACGAACACGAATCTCGCCACGAACGGCACAATCGTAGCTTCAATAGTATCGTTTTTAGATAATGTAGAACAAATTGAGAATAGTTACCATAACTATTCGAAGTGGTTTCGGCAACAAATGCGTGAATTGTTGCAACTAATCGCAAAAGACTGTGGTACAGCAATGTGAATGATTAGCTGGCACAACCAAACTTTTCTTAAAGTGATTCGTACAGGGAGTCCGGATTTGGAGAACCCGTATGACATCCCGATGGGAATCAGATCGTATATTAGGACTCCGCAATAGGTTTGCTGCCGTCGTCAGGTGCATTGTCAAGTGTCGCGCTCGGTCCAAAACCACGCAATACGTAAACAAAGCATGATGTTGAGGTTTGCATCGTTGGAATGCAACGAAATTCAGAAGAAAAAAGAAATCTAATTAACCCAAATGATGAAATTAGGTATAAAAAGTCGACATAACGATTAGTTCATATGATGATTTTTTTATACTTGATTTCATCATTTGGGTTAATTAGAATTCATTTTTCTTCTGAATTTCGTTGCATTCCAACGATACAAACTTCAGCATCATAACAAAACACTGACTCTTACTATGCGCTACATTCGTTACAATACATAAAAAATAAGCCTGAAAAAGATATATAAAAAGAGGTCTCTATATAAAATACAGCAATATATATATGGTTAAAAAAATGTATAAACCTCAGAGGATACTAAACTTATTTCGTCAAACTTTCCCAACTCTTTTTTTTTTGTTCAAGCTAAACCGAACTTGTAGTTCGAAGTCTCCCCCGCGCGTTGAAACCCCCAGAGATTCGAGTCGCGCGGTCCGCGGAGACACCGGGCAATAAAGCCTCGGCAATTGGCGATTAAGCGACCACCCCCGGGTCTATTATTCCCGGCGTTCCAGATAGAAAAAAAAAGGAAAACAAAAAAAAAATATTAACAGCTTCGCGTTTACGGCCGCCAGGATCGTTTCCCGTCGCCGCGCGCGGGGTCCATCGCGCGGCGCTTTACGAGCGGCGGCCGGATTAAGAGCGCAGCGGTAACAGTAACCAGCGAGCAGAAGCTTAATGGACCAGACTGCGGGGATCTCTTTCGTCGGCGAGCGGCCGTTACCGCGTATCGTGGAGACCAGAAGCCGCCGCGGTGGGGGGACGACGAAAAACTCGCAAAAAGTCGTCGCTGATCGGCGAGTTAAGTGCGCGGTCCTCGCGGCTTCGTATCGCTTGGCCATTGTTGCCTGAAGTCAGACAGTCGAGACTGGGGAAAAAAGAAGCGAGCGAGAAGACGGTGGAAAAGCTGAACAGACGTTTTGGAGATATAGAACTTTTTTTTTGCCCTCCAAGAACTTTTTTGCTTCCCCGTGGGCGACGGACCCAGTTTAAGGCTACAACCGAATAATCTTATCACCTGCTGTGCACACTTTTATTATCTCTCGGCCTAATGTCGCGGCACGCTCCACCCTCTTGAGCCGCAAATCCTTCTGACCCCTGTTTCGGCCCTTCGCGCTGTAATCTCGCGGAGATGACAGCGTCTTTAACCCCTTCGCAGCGAGCTGAGTAGTTGTACGTTGTACCTGTAGCGGCGGTGGATTGACGGACGGATTAGGCGTGAAGTGTATATTGGATTATTGTGCGGGCGTGACCGGGGCCAGTTGGTTCAGGGGTGGGTGATGTTAATGCTGATTAAAAATCGTCGAACGAGGCAGCGAAAAAGTATAGAATTTCTGTGTCATTCATTTATTTATTTAATTAAATGTGTTTAATTATTTATTTATTTCATTTAATTAAATGCGCTTAATTATTTATTTAATTTAATTTAATTACACGTATTTAATTGTTTATCTATTTCATTTAATATCATGTATTTAATTACTTGTTTATTTAATAGTATTAAATTTATTTATGTAAAAGAAAAATGGGGGAATGATGTTTTATTAGCCCGATGTTCTCGGGCAAATAAAAAAATGAAAATAAATGGGGTGAGCCAACTACCCCGGGCAACGACTCGAGATGTGTAGGTGCGATGTGAGAGACAATAAGAGGCCGGTGTGTTTTGTGTGTAACCGTGGACGGCGCAGTCGGTGGAGGACAAACAGTCGCCCTTCGACCCTCGACGCTGTCTCTCCCTGACCTCAAAGAACCCTCGAGCGGATCGTTCCATTAACGGTAGCACGCACGAGCGGACTGGAGGAGAAGAAACGAGTCTTGGAGAGGACCGAGGAGGAGGAGGAAGCCGTGGGCCGAGGGCTGAGGGTGATGGGCGACGAGAATTTCGTCGTGGGAAGAGGGTATATTTCTCGTGGTGGCCACCACAGGGCACCACCGGTACACCAGTTCACGAAACAAATGAACGCGGTAATACCGCGTTCTCCCTTTTCGCAACACAATGCGGGAGGGGTGGGAGAGGGGGGCACAGCGCAGAAGTTGTAATTAGAATTGTTTCGAGAATTCTGATTAATGGTGGCTGCGTGACGACCCAACGCGCGCCCGCCCTACGCGCGGGGGTCAACTCCGCCAAGCGCCACACGATAGCAACACACTGACGGGGCCGAAATTACCTTTGCATGCACAAGGCGTTATTTTCTCCCGCTGAGACGGGACGCGATGCAACGGATCTCGTGTGTACGTAACGTGGCTGTTTGTTACTGTCCATGGGTAGCCATGGGGTGGTTCAGGGTGCACGATATCGGCTTTTTGCCTGTACCATCGCTCTCAAGTCGCAATTCCACCCCCGAAAACGAAAAAACTGGTGTCAAAGCTTTTTTCGTTGGTTTGGGAAGATACATTTCTTTCGACTTTTCGTTTTGGCAGAATTCGTAGATTCGGCCAGCGGCCAAAATTCTCATATTTCATATTACTTATTGGATTCTAGGATAAATTCGCTGAGGTGCAAAGCGCAAAGAAAAATACAGCGTAACAAACAAAAACAAGCGAGTACAGAGAAGGAGTTGATTAAGATTAAATATGAGCAGAAATCGACTCCTCAATTTTTTTTTTTTTTTTTTTTTTTTTTTTCTTAGAAATATCGACATTTAACCTACACCATCATTCTCAAGTCGCGTGATTCTCCCCCGAAAACAGTGGTGTCAAACCTTTTTTTGTTGAGTTTGAAAAAAAAAATGGAGCGACTCGCCGTCCGGCAAGCGGACGAATAATTGTGTGTTATTCGTCTGAGAAGTTTCCTTGTAAGGAAATTACTCTGAAGCGGATGCGTCTATTGTTCTTCTAATGCCATTGTGGCCCGCATACTTTGTTTCGCGGTCTAGAACGCGATTATGTGTTGTGTGCACAATTTACTAGTTTTGAAGAGTTTCCACGTCTGAAATTGGATGGAGCACAGGGGCAAAGGCCCGGGTGGGGTCCGAGCCGAAGCCCCGGTGGGGGTTGGAGGGGGGGGGGGGGGATCAAGGCCCCCCAACACACAAAAATATATTTTTAAGCTCACTGAAGCATCATTAATTGGGATGTTTTTTCATATTTTTAACTCTTCCCGGTCGATTAATCGCACGTTATTCGTCCGGATATGTTTTTTAACAGATTTTCACCTCTTCTCGGATGATTAATCACACGTTATTCGTCCGGATAAAAACCATGAATTTTGCATATGCTGCCCGTATAACGCACAATTATTCGTCCGATTGCCGGACGAGGAGTCGCAGCCAAAAAAAATTATTTTCACAGAATTAATTCTGAGTTCCAGTCAAAAAGCGCCAAAATCAACCTCTCGATATTTTTCTTTTCAAGATATCTACTTTCCACCTATACAATCGTTCTCAACCCACGCATTCTACCCTCCAAAATAATTTTTTCGGCTTTTTTGTAATTCGCAGATCCGACTTCCGGCCAAAAACGACCCCTCAACATTTTTCTTTAAAAAATATCGATTTTCGGCTACCATGCCAAAACATCGTGCACTCAGAGAAAAATATAGTAAAATAGTTGGTCGAACTATACCGATATAATTCGCAGGAGGAACGATCATGTTGATTGGTACTGGATACTATGTATTTGATTAGTTCAGCTATTATTACGTTTGCAGCTATTATTTTTTCTCATTGCCCATACGGAAATAAAGTATACGCCAGATATATAAAAGATCTATTCCAGATATAAAATATCTATTTTTCCGAAAAATTGTATATTTCGGATCTATTTTAGGATGTATACGAAATCTATGCGAGCAAAAAATAGATCTAAGATACATTCAAAATGTATTTATATCTTATTATCGTCCGGAAAGTTGTATATTTCAGATACATTTTCGCATATACTTCTTTTCCGTGGGGGTGTCGTAATTATAAAACATAAACGTTCCCCCTGGGAATTATACTGTATAGTAAAAATATAGTATTGTGGTTTCAACCATCTGTTTTTCTCTCAGTGTGTATGCCCTCGCAGTAGTCCCTGGGCTTCGAACCGACATAGTTTACCGCCGCGTTACGACGGTGGACAATGCTGATATTATACTGGATAAACCGCGGGCGCCGGACGCGCGAATATTGCTGCGAGCGATCACTCGTGTAAATCAATCGATTCCCGGAGAGCTCCGGCGAGTGAGGCATTCGCCGCGAGCGCCCGTGCTTCAATTATCATTGTTAAACCTAAACGCGAATCGACGCGACTACGCAATAGCGTTACCAAACGCCGTGGCTGTCGGGCGGCGGCGCGCGAGCCCCGGGAGTCAGCGGAGCCGAATATATCCTTGCGGGATTGGAAACGCCGGCCCGCTGGAAATTGGTATATACGCCGATCGGTGCGGCTCCCAAGTCCCGGGCCGCGCACGAGGAAATCGAGATTTCCAGTCGAGTTTGGTCCGGCCTCCGAGGAGCGGAGCGGAGTAGAGTAGAGTAGATGCGGCGAGTGGAGCGAATGGTAAACGATCATCGATCAGTCGCCGCGCGGGCGTCACGTTGGTCCTCGCTTATCGAGCGATTCGTGTGTGCTCACTATGCAAATTTCGACCAGGCCGTTTCATACCCTCATCCCCAGCTCTCTCTCTCTCTCTCTCTCTCTCTGTACCCTCAACCCCTCGCCCCCCTCCGCTTCTTCACTCCTCCCACTCCCTGTCACATTGGACAGGGAGAGGAACGAAAAACGGTCTCGCGAAAATTCGTCCCCTACTCACGAGGTACGAATAAGCCAACGCGGGACCCGCCGTGGAAAATGTTCACCTCGCCTTTGCGAACTCGGCGAAAAAAAAAAATACGGGAATAATAAATTTCGACTCGCGGCGAGAATAAATTATCATCCTATTATTTAACGATAACGCGTTGTCAGGGTTTTTTTTTTTGCATTTTGAGATTGAGATATGAAGTTAGGACATATGAGACAGACTCCTATTACGTCCTGAATTCTCATAAAGATCTCACTTTTTTGTAATTTTGTTTTAATGTTTTTCGATGAATTGATTTATTTGAGGAATAATTCATTTCGGCTCGCGGCGAGAATAAATTATCATCCTATTATTTTAAGATAACGCGCTATCAGGGTTTTTTATTTTGTGATTGAAAGATGAATTTAGGATATAACATGGGACGCTCGCATTATGTCTTGAACTCATAAAATGATCTCATTTTTTCATTTTGTTTTTACTTAATCGATCAATTAATGAATTTATTTGTAGTAATCAATGATTTTTTATTTTTTATTTATTTCGTTTATTATAATGTTTTTGGTGCAATATAGAGGAATTAATCAAGAGCAATTTTGCAATTTAGCTAATGTTTCCCATATATCTGGAATGAACAGTGATTCCCCCAGTACCTTATTTTTTCGTTATTTAATTTTTATCTTTTCGTTCAATTGATTAATTTATTTGTACCAATTAATTATTTTTTATTTACTCGGTTTGTTACGATGTTTTTGTCGCCCGCAATAAAAAGACGAATTATTCAGGAGCCTCGCGAGGGTTGAGCCACGCAATTTCGCTAATGTTTCCCATAGATCTGGAGTCGAAAGTGACGCGATGGTTTATGCGAGGACGGGTGTCATAGAACCAAGTGGAATCGTCGACGAAACCGACGGAGGCTCCTGCCAGTGCTGCGCCTGACTATTAGCTCGACTGTCGGGCGCGCTTCGCTACGTCACTATGTGTACATTCTAATTGGTTTTCGCTGTAGTACTCGCAACACGACTGAAGCGCCGCACGGCTGCGAGACACAAACCGACGTCGAATCATCCAGCGGCAGCGAGCCCGGTGCGTATCGCATCTGGAGGGCGGACGCCTCAGTTCGCCTCGTCGCGGGCTCCTCGCGCAATATCGCAGTTTACTCACCTCTCAGTTCACAGCTACAGAGGTATTTTATATATATATTTTTTTTGTTGCGAATTATCTACCGCGAAAAATTCCACTAATTTTTTGCTCACGGAGCTTTGTGCTGGTTGGAACTGGCTTTGCGTTATCGACGGTAATAACGTACCCATTAAAATCCCAGTGGGATTTTACGTGTACCGAGAATTTTATCATCGTAAACAGAAACGTTCGCGTCGACAAATAAATTTTTGCGGAATTATTAATGACACAACGATGATCTGGACAATAACATTTTTGAATTTCGCAAACTCGTGACTTTTGATGGTTTCATTAACAAATTCGCAATTTATATTTTTTTAATCGGTATGTTTTTTCCGAATTTGTAAATCATTTTATTAAGCCAACGAAATATTTAACTAGCATAAAAAATATTTAAAAAACATAGGAAAATTATTAGTATGTAGTTCATCGGCTTTTCACATTTTTTGCCCCGTATTCCTGAAGGAGAAAGTAACGTCGAAGGGAAATTTCCCAGTGTCGACACGAGAGAATCCGCCAGAGGCGGTGCAGCCGTCGCGTTGGGGTTTTGCCGACTCGTTCGCCGGCATAATTATGAGTTGAGCGAAAGCCGAGTGAATGCGCTTCGGATTACGAGCAACCACGTAATTTATCAATAACAAGAGAAGCATTCGCAACGAAATCACCGCGGCAAATCCCGTACAGGGGGGGCATCGCATCTGCCTCGCAGCGTCACGAGCAAAAACGTAAATTGGATAAAACACTGAAATTTTCTACACAAGAGAACGGAAAAAATAAAATACAAATTTTCCATCACAATAGGCGCAAAAAACGTATCGCGGAATTTAAGTTTACGAGAATTTACGCACAAAAAAATTACTAAACTTTAAAAAAATGCCAGCACGTACAAATCGTGTATAAAATATACAGCGCTTAAACGAAGCTACAAAGTGAAATCTTACGCGTTCCTTCCTCATTATAATTTACCTTTCATAAACCGCGCCCTGCACGAGGAAGCCAAAGTCGATCAACATGCACTTCCTTACTGAGGTGAATCTGAAGGGTGGAAAATAATGAGGAAGCAATGTGCAAGTTCCCACGTTTCTTTTTTTCCCGCTGATTTGCATAAAGAATCTCGTAAAAATAAATGTAACGGATGAAAACGTAGCTCGCTGCTTCCTTCGTACATGCTTTCTCGTTATAACCGGCGCGTTTATTTTTACGAGGTTTTGTTACGCAGGTCGGTATTTTTTTCCCCACTTCGTGCCTCTCCATAAATCCGAATATAGCAGTTATAAAAATCATCGTGCGTTTGCCTCTGACAGACAAATAGCTTATTGTCATTCACTCTTAAACCCGCAGCCCATTTTATTTCTTTCGCGCGTTTAATTCAATAAAAAAAATTTCCTCATAAAATTTTCCCAGTTATCGATAAAAAAAAATAAGGGTACGGTTTGTAATTAGTAGGAAATTTCCAATCGAATAGCGCCTTAAGGGGTGTCTTAGCACCGGAAATTGCGCGAGTGCAAGAGAGCCATAGAGCGGGTCCGTCGGCGCCGCCACCGCGAGCTGCTCTGTCAGTAATGAACCCTCAACACTATATGGCGAAAATCTCGGCCCTACGCAATCGATAATTTTCCGCTAAATTTGTCGTCGGTTAGTTTCCCAAGGGGTCCGGGAGTTCGACAGAGACAGAAGTGACAAACCCTGCGAGAAGACATCGCAGTCACTTGGGTGTTTGAGAATTTAACAAGTTCCAGAAATAAGCGAATTCCCGACCCCCCCGAACCCCTTTGGGGGGCGCGAGCTGGAAGAGCCATGAGAGTTATAGCCGGTCGTCTATTTCTGCGTCAATGGCGCGGGTTACAAGGCGATAGGAAGCGAACAAAAAAAAAGATGAAAAAAAGAGGAAAAAAGGGGAAACACTTTCATGAATATGAAATTTCGTTTGGCCTGCCACACCTCATCGGGTCTCTCGCGCGAGGGCAAGTTTTTCGAGGCGTCACAAAGGCAACGTGAATTTAATTATCCCATACCCAGGCCACTTTTCTCTATGTGGCCTTTATACTTAAGCCTTGTAATACCAGCCGGCCGGGTGCGCAGCCCCCGCGGCATCTCGCAGCGACAACGGTGTCAAAGGTCGCAAGGGAAACGACTCGGAGTTCCGGTGACCCATTAAATCGTTTAAGTACGTTTTTATTTTTATTTTTTGTTTTTTTTTTCATCCCCCTCCCGGTGGCGAGTAAGCCGAAAGCGAGACCGTTCTTCGGTTAGCCGAATTAGTGTACGTTATACTCGAGCCGCGCGCGCGACTTCTCGTGAATTAAACGAGACGCGGTCAAAAGATGTTTTAATGCACAATTTTTCCAGGCTCGTGGATCGAGTTTCACTATTCGCGGGAGGGAACCGCGGGAAACCGTAGGATAGCGCCGGTTACAACGCCGAGAAAATAACCGGCCCACAAATGTCAGGCCGACCCCCGCGAGTGCACTTCATCTTTTCCGTCTCGAGGATGCTCCTTACGCAAGCACGTCTTAAGATTCCGTGCGCATCGCTCGCTCGCCCCCACCACATGCACACCGGACGTTCTGGGCCAAATCGACGGGTTCGACGCCCTGGTATTCTTCTTTCTGCTGTTTGTGATTTGTAGGAAAAAAACTATATGAATTTCTAGATTTCTGACAATTAGCAACAGCCAAAAATATAATTGTTACAAAAAAATCAGCTTGAACGATATTACGGTTTATTCATTTCTTTTTTTTTTTTTTATCAAGAAACAACAATTAAGCCTACGAAATCTCAGTAGTTAACTTTTTTCCCCCTCAAGAATTCAATCTAAGTTTTTTCTTATCATCAATATAGTAAACTAGACTAAAAAAAATGTAACCATTGTAAAAAAAATCTCCAATAAAAGTTACTTGTCTTCCAATCTCGTCGATTTGGCCCAAGACGCCCGGCGCACATGCTCAGCGTGAGCCACACGTTACAAGTACAGATTGGCGTATATCTTAGTTCAATTTCTCCCCGCGTTCCTCCCCGCCTCCTCCTCGCTCCGTTGCATCCGTCGATGTCTCGCCCGCCGCGATTCCGATTGGTAAGTGCTCCGCTCGTCTCGTCCCGGGTGGAAGAGAGTGGAATCCATCTCGAGCGTATAAACACGACGGTGGTTTTGGTTCCAGGTTCTGCTGGCTCCTGGCGCGCTGCGTTGGCGCACGAACCAAAGAGAGAGAGAGAGCGAGAGAGGGCGAGGAACCTTAAGCGGATCCATTAATCCTCTCGAAACGATGAGTCGGGTTGCTCGCTCGGTGTTCGCCTCACTTCTCGATATACCAAAGCCCCAACGCTTATGGGAAACTTTGCTGGCTGAAGATGCAGGTTGGTCTTCTCTCTCTGCACGAGATCGATAATCGGTGGAGCGCGTCACATCCGCCCGGCAGCAATTCCTATCCATTGAAATCGTTCCTCTCGCCGAGCCTGCAAAAGTCTCGGATAAATTATTGTAATTTATTCGCGGTGATTGGAAGCCCCGACTACACGAATCGTCTCTCCGTCTCGCGGCCTCCTCGGCCCCGCGACTTCACCCTCCAACTTTTCGCCAAAACCGTTTGAGCGGACTTTCAGCGAGACTCGCAAAACGCGACGGGAAATCCGCGTCAATTATACTTTCGCCGCATTCCGACGGGCAGCTTGATCAATCGCTCGTTCATTTTCGACCGCCGAGTGTGGAAACTTGCCAAACGAACTTCCGGCCGCACTTGGTGTACCTCGCGGTGGATGGATTTTTTTCGTGGCTAATTCGGAACTCTCCGACGAGGCCGGGGTCACTTGGAACGCGATGTCGTATTTTTTTCTGGGACAAGAGTCGAGACACTCGAGTTTTTTGGGTAATAAATAAAAAGGGACATTTATGGCTCTATCATTGATCTCGATAATTGGAAAGAAATTTGCAGGATCGATCGAGGGATTCGGGATTCAAGGAAAGATTACCTAATTTTTTAAATATATGTAAACCCGCATTTCCACCGCTAATACTACAAAAAATCTCGCCTCGAATCCCCCGTTTCGGACGATTCCTGGCCCGAAACATCTGCCAAAACCGCGCATCCCCGCAAAACCGCAGCGCCCAGAGCGAGCTCCACATCCCCGTGACGATTAGGAACCGAAACCCTCGGGTGGAGAATTTAATGCTAATTCAAAGCTCTCGGATAAGATTAGAATAGCGGATTCCGCGAAGCTCTCACCGTGATACCGAGCGGCTCGAATATACCAGACACGCCGGGAGGTGGAGGAGGCCGAGAGAATCGCCCGAGCGGCGGTCAGGCAATTCGGTGAAACGTCTGCCAGAGCGAAAATTGTTATTTCAGTGACCTTCGAGAGTCTGTGCGATTAAAAGGAAATTCCATATCGAATCCCACGGCGAGCGGTCCCGAAGGACTTGCCGACGGCTTGGCGGCGAGGAGTTTCCTACGGTTCCAACATTGATTTTCCCTCGGGACGTAAACGCAGGTTGGCTTTGCTGCGGGAAGAAACACCACCGGTTGCCATTGGTGAATTCCGAGCGCGACCGGATCCCGATGTACAACAGCCGAAGCGTCCGGCGCAAAGAGGAAGAAGAGAGAAAAGGACAAATATCTACGCTTGACCGGCGTTGCGAAACTTTGATTGGCCCGTGCAACTTCTTGGATTGTTCCGGCTGCACTGCACAAGCTCAGGAGAAGCTCTCGACCCTCTCGGTCTCCGTCCGTTCGTGGTGCACGGCAGCTCGATTTTTAGGACGTATTGCACCTGGCATTCCAAAACAAAAATTCAATAAAATTAGAATTCGAATAGAATAAAGTAAATAAAATAAATAAAATAAATATAATAAATAAAATTAATAAAATATATAAAATATATAAAATAAATAAAAATCCCGTTAATCTTCTTCAGTTTTTATTATTGTTATTAATTGATATGTTTGTTCTTTTGAGTACTGAGTTATTAATTAATAACAATAGTAATGTCGCAAAAAATTAATGGTAGAATATTTTTTTCACTTTCACAGAAACTCATTTTGCCATCCGCGGAAATGAATTCCCTAAGGAAGAAAAAAATCGACGTGATTCTTAAGCAATCCCGCAACATTGATTTTCTCCCAGGACGTTGACGCTTGACGACGAGCAGGTTGGCTTTGAGAAACACAGAAACGCAGCAGCCGCTCGTAGCGCGTGGCCAGGTTGCTGTCGGTGAGTCTCAAGCGCGACCGGATCCCGCTGTACAACAGTGAAAGCTTCCGGTGAAAGAAGCTTCGCCCGGCGAAGAAGAAGAAGAAGAAGAAGAAGACGAATAAGACGAGGAAATAAAAGAAAAAAGCTACCTATGGTTGGCCGGTGTTGCTCAGCCTTGATTGGCCCGTGGAACTTCTGGATCGTTCCTGCTGCTGCTGCTGCACTGTCCAAGCTCACAAGTACCAGGCTCTCGACCTTCTCGGTCTCCGTCCGTGCATCATCCCTTTCACTCTCGCTCTTCGTCCTCTCTCGCTTTCAACCTTTCTCTCTCTCCCTCTCTTTCACTCTCTCTCGCTCTGCAACATAAACAAACAAAATAAACATCTTTCTTTCTCTCTGCAAACGTACGAAATAAATGTCTCCCTCTCCCTCTCCCTACAAATGTACGAAATAAAGGCTTCTCCCTCATCCTCCTCTCTCCCTCTTTCCACAAACGCAGGAAATAAAAATCTCTCTCGGCTCCATCTTCACCAGGCTTCTTCTTTTTGTTTCGAAAACTCCACCGGGTAAACTACGTCGGGTAAACCCAGTAAGGCTAGTTAGTCGTCGCTGAGAGAGACACAGAGAGGAAGGAGAGCAAGAAAAAAAACACATTGGGCTTCTGCACAGCGTTGAAACTCGCGGAAGTGGGCAGAGCACGCGGACAGGACGGACCCCCAGACTCTCGAGCCAAAGTTGAATAAACTCCGCGCCAGAGTCCTGTGTGTATCTTAGCTAATATGCATTACGTTCCATTTGCGAACTTCCGGTTATAACTGTCGGTTGTTCTTGGCGTTGACAAATGTGCTACGGGGCTCTCTCTGTGTGGATAAGCATTTCCAGTCCGCTAATCGAATTGAGGGATTCCCAGGCTGTCGCGGGTATTTGTACAGAGGTCACCGGGGCCCGATGGGGCGAGCTGAGAATTAGATACTCTTAACGACGAATTGGGTGTCAATGGGTTACGCGTGTCGTGAGTCGAGTAAGTAAATATAAAAATAATCAGAGAAGTCGATAAAATAATCCAATAAATAAATTAATTAATATAAAAATAATCAGAGACGTCGATAAAAGAATCCAATAAATAAATAAATAAATAAATATAAAAAAATATCAGACAAGTCGATTGCAGTTTGATGAATTTTATTGATGACGTAGAAAAATGTTTATCTACCACGGTGAATTTTTATATAAATTTCAATGAATATTGAATATTTGACCATTTTGTAGAATTATTTTTATACAAAAACATTTACATATATAAAATAAAAACGTGCTAACTGGTATTTGATTTTTTTTTTTTTTCGAGAATTTAATTTTGCTTCCGTAGCGTCGAATGCAATCAAGAAGTCGAGAACGGAACGCGCGTTCCTGATATTAACAGAGCCGACTGGTCGGACGTTCGGGCTCACAAATCGAATCGAGAGTTACATGGCCGGTGCGGCTTTGCGCTAGCGAGGAGAATAGCGGGGAGGCCTCGCCCATTAGCCCTGCCACAGGGTAATTAGTGTCGTAACTATGGTCACTGCAGGAGGCTAGAAATTCCGGCTGTTTTACCCGGGTCCAACTGTTAAATAACAGGAAAAAATAAATACACGTTCCGTTCGATTAATTAATTCCGTCGTAATTACTTCATCGATGATCGCTGACGTTTGAAATATCGCTCAAACGTCAGCGATAGGCGCGCTCTGTCTCTCTCTATCTGTTTCTCCCTGTGATCAACGAAACGCGATTATGACGCAATTCCAACGATTGTCGCGTGCGTAAAAGTCCCACCCGCTTGGCAAATATTTGCCATCGACGTCAATATACATTAGTGATATACTAATGAATTTATGTGCCTATATTTTATCGTCATGGATTTTGTTGTTTGTCTTTGGTGGGATGACAATGTGAAAAAAAAATTGCTATGATTATTGTATGCAGCTTATATTTTTTACTATGAATAAAAAGAAATTATCCTTTTTATTAATAGTTTGTTAAATATCAATTAAAGTAAATTCTTTTTAATTATGATGTTGAAGTTTGCATCGTTGGAATGCAACAAAATTCAGAAAAAAGTGTTAATTCTAATTAACCCAAATGATGAAATTAGGTATAAAAAGTCATCATATCAATCAGTTCCTATCATGATTTTTTGTACGTAATTTCATCATTTGGGTTAATTAGAATTAATTTTTTTTCGGAGTTTCGTTGCATTCCAACGATGCAAACTTCAACATCATTTTTAATTCAAGTTAATTAATATATTTTATCTGTTAATTAAACGAAATGAAGCCACGAAAATTCTGCAGCTGAATTATAATTATGATTCGACCTATTTCGCGAATATTTTTCGAGTTTTTTTTTTTTGTCAACAAACGAATTTGCTGTTTATATAACAACCTTATTTTCCCGACGCGTTGCACACAGACCCGACAGAGTTATTTTTTTATCCGCGCGTTACTATTTACGCGAGGACGCTGAAGGACCCTCGAGGGTCTCGCGTCAGAGACCACACGACTCTCAAAGGCCAAGAGGGGTCGGAATTCCTGGCTGACACACCACACACGGGGAATCCCGAGTGGACACCCAGAGGCGACGACTTCCCCCTCGTGTTTTATCAATTGTATCACCACGCACGTGTGTTTGTCATCGTATAAACATCAATTCTTAATCCCCACAATCTTCGGGGGAGACAAAATATTTGACTCTTGTCGTTCCGGCTAAATCTTCGACAACACTGATATTTTTCTTCCCGCAGGAACAGAAAAAAAGGAGAAAAAAATGAAACATCTGTATTTTCCACCGCGATTTAGCCCCCAACATTTTCGAGAGCAAAAACGTTTTTGACATTCATGTTTCCAGCAAATCTTCGATGATGTTGAAGTTTGCATCGTTGAAATGCAACGAAATTCAGAAAAAAAATTAATTCTAATTAACCCAAATAATGAAATTACGTATAAGAAATCATTATATGAACTAATCGATATGATGACTTTTCATACTTAATTTCATCGTTTAGGTTAATTATAATTAATTTATTTTTTCAGAATTTCGTTGCATTTCAACGATGCAAACTTCAACAAAATAATCTTCGATAATATACAGATATTTTTGAGTGCAAGAAAAAATATAGATAAAATTAATTTGTAAGCGACAAATGCGAGAGCGACACAACACCAAGCGATTTACGCGGTTCCGGCCGAAGAAAAATGCGATACGACTCGCGCGGCTCCGGAGCCGCATATTAAATTCAGTAAACACCTTCTGGTATATCCAATAAGCGACTGAACCCCGGGTTGAACACTACAAATGGCGGTTATTAAATCTCGCGAATCCAGCTCCGCGCGAGAAGAGCGGGAAAAAGAGAGCGAATTAAGCTCCCCACTGGAAAGCACGTAACGTGTCCCTGCCGCATATACATATATAGAGTTCTTGAGGTATAATAGCGTCGGGGAGAGCCTCGCGCCGTAGCTACAGCTATACATGACCACCGAGCAGCGGCAGCGGCAGCGAGAATTTACATCCACCGGTTGGTTGAGAAGGTGGCTGTTGGTTGGTTTAAACGACAGCGTGTCACGAATATATCGGGCGACAGTTGGTACACCTGTTGCGAGTTTGCGAGAGCGTCACTCTCACGCCGTGCGCCTACCGATAGTTCACTCGCCATGGAGGTCGTTAGGGACACGACGCCCGAGTCTCTTAACGTAGCCATGTATGACGTTGAAGTTTGCATCGTTGCAATGCAGCGAAGTTAAAAAGAAAATATGAATTACATGAAAATAAAAATAATTAACGCCCATTAGGACGTGAAACATTTTTGGTCTGTCATGCTCTTAGTTGTTATAATAACTTTTTTGACATACGTGCGTACGAAGTTCGTCTTTTCGTGCCTACTTCGCGCCTGCTACGCAGGCACTCGAGGACGAACTTGCACGCACGTATTTAAAAAAATAGTATGTGTGACACGTGCGCGTAGGCGATTCACGACTCGAGTGATAGCCGCCCTCGCTTCGCTCGGGCGGCAAACTTCACACTCGTCGTGAATCGCCTACTTCGCGCACTAGTCACACAATGTACTATTTACTGCCGATATAATAATTTGGGTTCATTAATATTTTTATGGTTTTAATTTCGTTGCATTGCAACGATGCGAACTTCAACGTCGTACCTATGTTGGTACGCCGGGGTCATAGACGTCAGAGTCTATATTACATAAAAAATAAATTATGTGTGGTATTTTGACCTCAACAGGAATCGGTTTTGTATGGTATTTTGACCTCAGCAGTAATCAATTATGTGTGGGTATTTTGAGCAGTAATTACGCCAAAAATATTCGAGAATTAATTTTCTAAAATCGTAATAATATCGTGACGATTTTTTGTCAGTAGAATATTTTTATACGGATTTGACTTTACTTTTCGGACGACACCTTGGAAATCATTGGAAATGTTAGGTAACGTCATATAACCTCGGATCGCCCACTTTGATGCGAGTTCTTTGTTGTTGTCAATGGATTCCTAATAAACTTGCGAATACGTAGTACTTAATTTTTTTACTCTATCTTAAATCCAAGAGTCTTTGTTTTTATCTGAAGATCCAGTTCTGATTCTCCCGTAAGTCCTACGTCAAAAACCCGAATTTCATGAGCCGATTACTCGTTGATGTGTCCGGCAATTCCCTTTGAAATTTCGCAGATGTGAAATTTAATAATTAAATTGTAAGCAGTCAAAAACCCGAGCAGCTGAGTTTGAATTTGCCTTCGCAACATAATTACCTTAAAAGAGGTGGTGATGCAAGAATGCCTAATTAGAACATTTGGTGGTTCTTAAGAGGCTGTGGTACTCCCCTCCACCCCACAAAAAATTTGAAATCTAGAATTCAGATATTAAGAGAATGTGCGGAAGTATTGCAAAAATGGGCTAAGCTTCTGGCTCCTCGATCCTTGAAGCCGGTTGTTTAGGAGAATTGAACCCCAAAAAAGTGCGAGAGAGACAGCCATATAGGCGTTTAACATGGGGCGACGAAGTTCCGGTCGAAGTATCACCTCCTCTTAAATAGCGTACGAGTTGTCCTGACTTGTACCTGCGAGTTATACCGATTTTGCCCCACCGATTTTGCCCTACAAGGTCGGGCAGAAGAGGCTGATAACAATTGGTACCCTAATTAAAACATTTTGTGGTGATTAATACATGGACAAAATATCCTTTTAGCGTACCTGTGAGTTACGACTATAGCATTGAACGCGGTGTCGACTACAGCATTGAACGCTGTGTCCGATCGATATACCTACACGGTCTATTTAATAAAACCCATATTTCTGAACTGGTTCCCATCAACGAAGTCTTAATCGAAGCAGAAACGTCCACATATGTTTGGTAGTCGAGTTAGATCATTTGATGGTGATTATTTAATGTCTCTAATACGACACTCTTATCCGACAAGATCGGATAAGAGTAATCCGTTTGATCAGACGTAACGTGCGCGTAATAATGCTGTAACGATGTTCAGCCAATCCCAACCTCCGACGCTGATATTAATTCGCGAGTACGATTATGGACATCTCGTACGCTAATTAAGGACCCCCAAATGTTCTGATTAGTGAGCAAATTACAAATGATCAAGGAACATTTCGGCATCGATTAAGACCTCATAGAGCCAAATCAGTTCAGAATGTTCTGTTTTGCCGAATATAAACATTTCTCCATATCCTTGCAACCGCTTTTGATGAAGAGAACTTAATTTTTTTTTACTTTTCACGAAAACTAGTGACCACCAAATGTCCTAATTATACTTATTCTTGACGACCAAACTATTTCGCATCGATTCGCCGAAATTGGTTAAAAAAAAAAGCGACTGAATTGGAGGGTAAATTTTTATTTATTGGTTAAATAAAAAACGGTTGGCCATCAAATTTTCTTAAGTAGGCTACCATTGACCACCGACTAGCCACCAACCTATCGGCTATAATCAAAAGGTTAAAAGTCAAAGTTGTCCGTCTAAGTTTATATAGGTGATCGAACGGCTTCGAGTATCTAGGAACCAAAAGCTTAACCCAATTCTGCAATAGTTCTCCACATTCTTTCAAAATCTGAGCTCAACCTAGCTAGTGTCTCGGGAAAAAAGCAGGTTTCCAATATTTCAGTTGAGAGGGGGAGGGGGTTAGTAGCGCTGCGTCTTAACGCGCCGACAAATCGGTCAGACGCTTCGGGTTATGGTGCGGAGACTCACTGGACTATTCCAAGTCCGGAAAGTCTGCTGCGCCGCACGCGTCGTTTCACACGGGTACCAACCGCCCTGGACGGATAATCTTCTCTGCGAAATACACCGGAAGTGCCGCTCGCGCCATTCTCACTCCGCTCTCGACGTCTCCCGGCCGAGCGCGTAAATCCCGTACGCGAGCTTTGCGCCCTAAAACAACTGTAAAGTTGAACCATCCCGCGAGCCGAGAGACCCGGCGGCTGCTGGGTTAACGACGACACAAGGCACAAACGGGCCGTCGTCCCTGCCGCGCAGGCAGCGGGATCGAGGACGTGTTGCAATTCGCACCTACATTCACATGTGAACGTAGGTGCGAACGTTTTGTCTGCAGATAAAACGTTTGATCAGACTGGAATCGGGTACATAACGACAGGAGGAACCAAAAAAAAAAAATCAATAAAAAAAATAATTACATTTACTCACTTTTAAAGAAAATGATTGTGCACTATTTTGCGCAATCTGCCAACATTAATTTCGCAAAGGAAGAAAAATTCGTAAAGGTTCCCAAACTATTTTCTCGATAACGCATTATTATTATTATTATTATCTCTATATAATGATGGTATAGGTTAAAAGTCGATATTTTGAAAAGAAAAAAAATTGGGGTCGATTTTCGGTCAGGAGCCTGATCTACGATTTTTGACAGAATTTTTTTTTTTTTTCCCCGACTACGCTAAAAAGACCACATTCCATGCCTGCAACTCGGGTGGAAAGTGATCGATTCTTGACCAGTGGGAAAAAAGTTGTGCAGCGGGAAGAAAAGTTGCGCAGCGGGAAGAAAAGTTGTGCAGCGGACAGAAAAGTACTTGTCTGCCCTCTGCGCAGCTTCTTTTCTTCCCTCTGCGCAACTTTTCTTCCCGCTACGGCTACTTTTCTGCCCGCTGCAAATTGTGCCGTTCTACCGTTGCAGGCATAACAATGTGGCCATTTTAGCACAGTCGGGGAAAAAATAGCGTATGCCCCTCGGGAGGACGTGCATACCTTTTCACCTCGTGTGAATTTCTGCCCTCGCTTCGCTCGGGCATCAAACTTCACACTCGGTGAAAAGATGCACTTTCCTCCCTTGTAGCATAATATAGTATTTTTTCGTCGCCAAAAAAATATCTTTTTCAAAAACGATAAAAAAAAGGTTAATAGCCAGTGTTTTCGGGGGTAGAATATGCGACTTGAGAATGATGGTATAGGTTAAAAGTCGATATTTTGAAAAGAACAAATTTCTGAGGTCGATTTATGTAAGTATTTCAGGCACGCGCGCCAGCGCGTGTGATTAGCCTAGTAAAAGATATAAAAATGGTTGGTCGTGAACGAGCGACTGCTCTCATCGACGTATCGGCTTGGAATGCCCGTGGATCGGTGGATCGGTGGAGAGCCAGTGGCCCTTTGGCGACAAGCTCCCTTGTCTTAGCTGGCCACCCTGGTTGAGTCATCCAGTAACTCACACCGTTTATTTATTCGGCAAAAAACAAATGTGCTCGATAGGAGTTCGCCTCGGTTCGCTTTGTGGCGTATTATTATTATTATCATTATTATTATTATTATTATTATTATTATTATTTGCGGCAAATTCACGGTATCTTCCGCAGCGTCGATTTCATCTCGTCGGGAGTCACCCAGATTTTCTAATCGACTCTCGGTTGCGAATGTATGCGCGATAAATTCCCAACGACTGCAGTACGCCGTGCAAACGGGTCGTCCCCAGCGGGAAGCGGAGGAGGTAGCGGAGTTTGGAATTAAATGGCTCGAGAGGACGTTGGCACGTAGCGCGAGAGCGCACCCCGCCAGTAGCGGAGCCCGGTTTTCCGCCTCTAAAACTAAAACCGCACGTATAGCGCGAGCTCCGCGCTTCTCGGCGGCCGAGTCCGCGGCAGCACATGACGCGATATCTCCTGCTTTCGGGTAAATTAAGTCGTCAGCGCGCGCGGCGAATCCCGGGGCGCCGGCCGCACACGCGACGCGAGGGAAGCGCAGCGGCGGCGGTTTATGCCGCCGTTGAGCTCTCGAGAGTTGCCCATTATCGCGGGGACTAACGAACCGAGAGCCTCGACGTTTATCAAGTGTCTCGGGCGTCTGATAAATTGACACTTCAACGCGGCGCGCCCGACGCTGTGTATCCATCAGCCCGTCGCATATCTCGCTGTCTTTCCGCGTCCACAGCCGGCTCGGTGTCGCATTTCCATGTCACTCGCTCGCTCGCCCGGCGCGAGAGACACACGGCGAGCGGGAATAAATAAAAATCAACATCTGTTCCTATCCGCCTCGGGCGGACGCGAAACTCACACGCCAATTCCATCGATCGACGAGAGAAACGCGCGGAACGCGCGACACACGACAAAGGACACTCGCGAATCCATCCGGGACGTGTGCCGAGTGATTTCGTCAATTTGCGCGTCGCTGTCGCGATGCGATCGCTCGGCGCGACGCGACACTGAAGGTGAGTTTACACAAAAGACGTAGCCGAGGGCTGAATCACTCGTCGCAGTCGCAGCGCGGGGAGTCTATATCGGCTATATGAGTCCCTGCGAAGCGGTCGAATGCTCTCTCTCCGCGATAGTCATCCTTTTATCCACATTTGGCAAGAGAATCTCGCTCACCCGGCGATAACTTTTCAGACGGCATTCCGACCGTTTAAGCTCTCCTTTCTTCCGCGCGCTCCTCCCGCCGTTCCCAAGAACGCGAGAGACGCCCGACTCGAAAAATCTCATTCATATGCACTGCAAACGCGTCTTCAATTCTCGCCCGGGCGACTCGCGCCAGTCGAGTCTCTTATTTGCATTGTATAACGGGCGCATTACGCGCTCGAGTGAAAAATAACGGCCGCCCGATTCGACGAAGGAAACGCAGTCGCGCGTACTCGATCGATGTTTGTCTCGATATCGTCGCGATCCTCGAATAATCGAATCGATGGGATAAACGCGACGACGACAAGAGCGAGATCCGTGAATACCTAAAAAAAAAAAAGAACATGCAGAGGACATGCAGAAGCAGAAACGATTACGTCGTTGTGCAGCCCGGACTAGCGACGCTATTGCTCTTCAAACCCTAACGGTTAAGCAGAATTGGTGTAAAAAAAAAATACTCGGATTTACCCAATAGCGAACCAAGTCGGTCGTCCCCGCGCGGTGCAGGTCGAGCTCTCATTTAGCGGGACGACGGTCGTCGTGTTGATCCGGCGACAACTTCACAGCCGTCCTGACGAGCGCGTATAACATTCGCGGTCTTCTCGGCTTCCGCACTCCGTGAAACTTGACGCCCGACGATTCGCGGTGTATCATCGAAAAACGCGTCCCCGATCGTCGCTACCGCGTCTCTCGTTCGCATCGTGCGACCGCCATATTCACGCACTCGAGGAAAAATTAGCCGAGAACCTCGGCGGCCGGTTCGGCGATGCACTCGTAGCGTCGTTCGATCTCGAGTTGCAGAGAGCCGTGAGGACGCGGCCAATGAGCGGCGGGTCGGCTACGAGAGCCGCCGGCATAACCGGGACTTATTGCCGGGTTCTCGACGCGCACGAATGACCGGCGAGCGATCGACACACCCGCGACCTCTTCGCGGCGATAACAGACGCAAGGTCGTCGCCTCGAGTGTTCGGCAGAGGCCCCAGCACCTTCGAGCCATGATAATACGCGGCGCGCATTGTTTCTGTGCACACACGAAGCGCGTGCTGAACGGGACAGGGCTTTGCAGCTTTTTCTTCCTCTCCCACTCTTGTTTTGTTTTGCTTTGTATTTGTCTTTTAGTTTTTTTTTAATTTTGCTTTGTATTTGTCTTTTAGTTTTTTTTTTATTTTGCTTCGTATTTGTCTTTTAGTTCGCTTCTTTTTTCTCATACGCTGAACACGTCGACCGGCACAAACGACGACTCTTCCCGTCGCGTTTCATCGTTTCGTTATTTTTCTTTCCCCCGTTAAATAACTCGTTCCCATAACCTCGATCCCGGCGGCGCATCCCCGCGGACGACGTTAATTATTCTTTTCCCATTGTCCTCGGTGAGCGAGCTTCTTTTTTTGCACTCGGTCACAGCGCGCAACCGGCCGTCTTTGTGCGTGTCCGTGTTTCGCCTGTGTGCGCGAGCATCGTCGCCGAGTTCGGGGGGTTTCGTCGGTGTGTGAACGAGAGGCAAGAGGACGACGAACGACGATAGTCGACGGGTGTGGAAAATAGATGTCGCGCTTTCGGGCGCCGCGGGTGGACTGAAGTCGCGCGAACCCCGCCGCCTCCTCTTATAGAGACGAGCGCGAGCTTGCGCCCTTATCGCCTTCCCCCCTCCTCCCGGGCGAACGGAACGCGAACCACGGGCGCTACGGCCTTACACCCTCATGGAATTTTCGCGGGGATGCTGCCGCGGGGTACGTAACACACGGTGCATACGAGCACGCACCTGTTCGCCTGGATACTCGCCGCTGTAGTAATCCATTAAACAACCAGCGCCCCGCGCGCTCCGCAGTCGTCGGAAGTTCGGGACTTCCGGGAGTTGAGTAAATAACTGATGGACTTTTCTTTATCAATTTTCAATTGTCGACTGTGAAGTTTGCTCTGGCTTAGCGCGAGCCGGAAGCCGGCGCGAAACTTACTTGTAGTCGGTTTTTTTTTGCACTTTTTGCAACCTTTTTTGGGGGAGCTTTGCTGGATTTAATTAAGTAGTTGATATCGAGGGATCGGTACCAATCGGATAATTGTTGTTTATGCGTTACTTTCGATTATTTACATTGAATAATAATACATAAGATTTATTATCGTTATCAATAATAATTATATGCATTCAGGATTGACCGTACTTGCTTTTGTTACTTACCTAAAATTTATTATCAGTCACTTTTTATTTTTGTATCACTCGACCACGATGTTATATAATTGCAAAGCAAGTGAATCGTCCCCGTGACTTCCAAATCGAATTGAATATAGTTTTAATAGCGCACTGTTGAAAAGGTACAATGACATTCTTAATTGTAAAAGAGAACATTATTCCGCGGTGTTGTTTGAGGGAAAAATGAAATAAACTATATTAAAAAGAAAAACAATTCTATGGATTTACGGTGTATTTTGTCGAACTGAACGTAATTTTTATTTTTTAATGGCTAGACGATTCCGCGGATAGGAAAAGCTAATGAAGAGAAAGAAAAACTTCCAAATCGAATTCATCGGCTGACGGGAACGTCGACTCGGTCGATAACCGTTTTCTCTCACTCCCACGAATTGTCAGATTGAGGTGGTAAACATCGCGCCCCGCGGGTTCAGTCGCCGTCGGATCACCGTGAACTGGTCAGTGCTGATCAATTCGGCCGAGAGCGCATCTCGGGCTGTCGGATGATGCACTTTTTCGATCGTCTCGCAAGGACCCCGCGGATCCGTGAACGATGAACAGCGAAATAGGATGCTCGATCATGTGCCGGGCGTGCATGAAAGTCGACGGCGTCCTGCTGCCGATGTACGGCGATGACATGATAAGCAAGAAAAATTTACCCGACAAACTCGCAAATCTCGCCTCGATCCAGGTAGACTACACGCATTAAATTCCACGTATTTTAATTTTTTTATTAACCGCCCGACGATTCCCTCCCGGCGATTCTCGTCCAGTGGATTCGCACCTTAACCTATAAATTCGCCCGATCAAAACACGACAATCGGGTTAACCACGAATAAATCGTCGTTGCTCGTCTGTCACGCGAAGAAAATTAATATTAAGGGAATGTGAAACATGTACCACGTGACACGTGAGTGCGAGAGAGATAGCTGCAATTTTAGAAACAACGGCATTCGATTGTTTTTTCGAAAATCAAAATTCTGACTAATTCATTCCCTCGGTGCACATTACTCGCGTCTGTATTTCAATTTTCACGTCGATCCGTTCATAATTCGCGTCAGAATCTACTCCCGAAATTTTGAGGTGCGCGACCGAGTGTTTCACATGCCCTTAACGCGATGTTGCAGATTGACAAGTACGATGGTCTTCCCACCGTCTTGTGCGCCAAATGCGCTTACAGAACTGACTCGTTCTACGACTTTAAGCTTCAAGTGCAGGCGACAGAGAGGAAGCTTCGCAAGATGTTCCAGACTTGTAGCGCTCAGGTTTCTCCGAAGGTAACAACAGTGTTTTATGGATATCTTGATACTTTCCAATAATTTGACTGTCTGAAGATTTTTCTAATTTCAGCGCGAAGCAAAGAGCAGCAATTTTGAAAGCCTCGGTCAAACCACAGTCGACACATCTTCGCACGTTAAATCACACTCTCCAAAATCAGCAAAATCGCCTACGGAAAATGAGAGAATCAAGAGCGAAGAAAGAGTTGATTTTGACATAAAAACCAATCCAGAGATCAAACAGTGCGACGAGGAAATCCAGATTGACTCCATGGTGCAATACGAGGAGCCAGAGTCAATAGACTTTGCCGAAGACCAGATGGAGGGAAACGTCGGTCTGTCCGCTCTGCACAATCTCGATCAAATATTCATATCCGACATCAACGACATGATCGGCGAGCGACAGAGCGAGTTGCAGGGCGTGAAGCACGAGGTACCCGACGAGATCAAGGAGATCCTCGAGTCCGAGAGTCTCGGCTACACTCTGCTCTACATCCCCGACGAGGATCTCGAGGCGCAGGATCCGCGGCAGGTGATTCGCCTCGAAAATCGAGACAGCGAGAACGGGGTGTTCGATTCAGCGGAAAACGAGGACGTCGGCGTGGACGAAAACTCCGAGGAGAAGGAACGTTCGAGCGAGCCGCTGTCGTGGAGCGCCGAGGATTCGCGAAACGGCGGGGAAATCGAGAGGACCAAGTGGACTCCAGGTTTACCGAGCGAAATCACCGAGAACGACGACATCTCGCCAACGGAGCCAAAGTGCAGCAACGGAAGGTCAAACCCGAGCAAATCCACGACCAACGACGACTCCGACTCGGACTACTTCGTCGATCCGCAGGACAATCTCCTCGGCAGTCTGAACGACACGATAATGCGGATAAAAGAGGTAAAGGTCGAGGGCGACGAGATAAATTACCAGTGCACGCTCTGCATGCAAAACTACGACAAACTCACGGGCGTTCTGATACACACGGTCGACAATCACGTGCCGAGCAGCGGGCCCTTCTTCTGCGTCGTCTGCGAGAAGGACTGCGAGAGCCACCGCGACCTCCGCGCCCACGTGAAGACCCACAGCGGCCGATTTCCCTACACCTGCTTCATCTGCAACAAGGCCTACTCGATGAAGCGATACCTCAAGCGGCACATGTCCTGCCACACGGACTTTCCGCGGCATCGGTGCCCCAAGTGCGGCACGCGATTCGGCTTAAAGAGCGAACTGGAAACGCACGTGAGGACTCACGTTCACGGCGGCGCGCCGTTCGCCTGCAGCCAGTGTCCCCGGGTCTTCAATCACAAGGGAAACTACAAGCGGCATCTCATCAGTCACCTGGATCCGCGCGGAATTCACCTTCCCAAGTATCCCTGCGAGGTTTGCGGCAAGCGTTTCCTCAACAATCGCACCCTGGAGACTCACATGCGCGTCCACACGGGCGAGAAGCCCTTCCAGTGCGACATCTGCAGCCGCTCGTTCTCGCAGCAGGGAAATCTCCTGAATCACCTGCGCATTCACTCGAATCCCCGGAGCTACACGTGCGAGGTGTGCGGCAAGCGTTTCAATCAGCGCGCGACGCTCCGCGACCACGGACTCCTGCACACCGGCGAGAAGCCCTACGTGTGCAACGTCTGCGGCGTCGCGTTCACCTTCAGCGCGGCGCTGCGGCGCCACATGTGGACCCACGCGAGCGACAAGCCCTTCGGCTGCGAGATCTGCAACGCCCGGTTCGTCGGCAAGTACGACATCAAGAGGCACATGAAGATCCACACGGATCGGCCGAAAACGAAGCGGCGACGGAATCAGCGGGGCGACGAGGCGCCCGCGGAGACGCCCGCGGAGGTGGTAAACTCGCCGGAGACGCAGACGATCTTCGTCGAGCATCAGGTTCTCCTCGCGGAGAGTCCCGCGCAGGTCGGGCCGCAGGAGGAGGCGGAGAAGGAGAACGTCGACGCGCTCTTCAATCTCATACAGTACGGCTGACTCTCCGCACGCCGTCCACCGGTTTCCTCGTCGTTGTCGGTCGGGAGCTTTATTATCGATTGTATTATAGACTTCTTAAAGTCCGGGAGACGATGGAACTGCGTCTCCCGGCGTCTTGTGTATGAAAACTCTTTCATAAAAAAGTATTTATGTATGAAAAAGAAAAATGACTCCGGACGTTTTGATTATTAGCGGCGAGCGATTCGTTTTCCTTGGCTGAATCCCGCGATGGGCTTTTCAGGTACGAATAATTGTGGCAACGTGGCCGGACTTTTCTGCGGGTGAAGGGGGAAAGCTTAGTTTAATAGGCTTAGAGTTTATTGTCGGACGGTATCAGTTTGATATTTGCACAATATATTAACAATTATTATTTTGTCAACTCGATAAAAAAATACACAAAATACTGATATATAATATATATAGTAATATTAGGACACTGGAGCCCTGCCCAGATCGAAGTCAATTGCAACAAAATATATATATGTATATATGTATATATATATACTAATATATGTACTATATATTTATTAATTTCTTTATTTATATGTCTTTATGTATAATTATTTGTGCAATAAGGCCCATCAGCGTCCCCGCGTCGCGTTCCCGTTAGTTGCGAGACTCCGTTGCGCGCCGCCCGCCGCAGACTCCGCCGGACCTCGATGTCTGACTCGACAAATAGACAGTAAAATCCGTCGTCTTTAATTTTTTTTCCTCTTTTTTTGTACGATAAAAAGACTGAATTGAGCTGTCGGAAGCAGCGAAACTTTATCGCGATCGTATAGCCGACACGGTTTTCGCGCTTCGTTCGCTCGACGTCGCGTGGTATTTTTTTTTTATTCATCAAAATCCGAATCGCAATCACAGTCAAGATGGAACACGAGAACGGTACGCTGAATGGTGTCCCGTATTATAGTCTAGACAGAAAAAATGTACAACGTCGACGAGAATCGACCAAACATTCTGAGCGGTGACACTTACGATTAGGATACGTTTATTTATAATATAATATAATCAATCGGTCGTATGTGTTTTTTTTTGTTCTTTTTTCTCGATAACAGCTATATTAATTAATAAGACTTAACGGAGCTTAGAGAGATACGCGCGCCGTCTCGTTCTGAGTCTGCGCGAGTCCATTCACCATAAAAACCAACGTGCTTGTGTATCACGCTTTTGCGTTTGGCCGCTGTTTTCGTTTTTCGTGTTTTCTTTTTTAAATATAATTATAATCGATTTTGTCGTTTCGGCTCGTTTACCATCGGGGGAATGATCGTTTTAACGATAATACGCGTGCACACACATGCGGTACACGTGTCGACACAGACGCAAACACACACGCGCGCAATATATTACATTAGAGACTAATAGTAAGGATATATTGCGCTATCACTATGCTTCGAGCAGCCTTGAGACAAAAAAAAACAAAAATAGAGAATGGAATGTGTTGCGTTTTTATGGTACACGGATAACATGAAAGAGAGAGAGAGAAGAGAGACAGGAAACAAAAAATTATTAATTCGTATTCGTTATATTTACAAGACTTACAAATCACACCTAAGAAAAGCGACCAAATCGGCGCCTATTGTAGTTTGAGCTCGAACGTGTTTTCAATCATTAGTCTCGCATTCATTCGCCATCGCAACAATTACAACATCGTGTGAGCGCGAGGGCTCGACGCGCACAGCTTCCCGAATTGTCTCTCTGTCTCTCTCGTCGTGCAGCACAATCGTTTCGTCGCTCTGCTCGAGATCAAAGTACAACAGGCGTCTCGAACGCGTCTCTACGTACTGAAAAAACGTCGGCTCGAACGACCCTAGCATTCGGATTTGTCCTCCTCCACGAGGTGCTGAGTGTCCTTGCCCGAGTCCACGGGCGTCGGATCCAGCTCCCGTCGCTTAAGGTGAATCTGCGGCGGCTCCTTGTGCTGCACGCTCGACGGCTTCATCTCCGCCGGCACCTCGTAGATCGAGCTTCCGCTCGTGCCGTTCGTCGTGCCCGTCTCCAGGTTCACCGCGTCGTACATCGGATTGCTGAAGTCGCGATTCTTGTCGCTCACGTCGCCGAGATTGTACTCCACATCCAGTGGTTCCTGCAGGTGCGAAGAAAGTCGCGTAAGTCGAAATTCAGAGTAAAAAATAACTACCTCCATGAATTTCCAAAAATACGAACCACGTTAAATTTAATTTCATTGTTGGAAAAACATTTTTCGGTTTTTTCCAAAAACGAATTTAAACATTTTATTTAATTTTTTCAGTATCCAATTTCGCGTCAATTGTACCGCAAAAAAAAAAGAAAAATCACACATCCAGCTTACCATTCGTTCGTGAGCCGGTCCGCCGAATTCAACGTTGCTGCCCTGCCTGAAGGAGACGCTCTGAGCACCGGTCAATCCTCCCAGACCTCCGGGTTTACCGCTGAAACAACAAAAGCAAACAAACAAAACAGTCAGCACAAATTGTCACTTCAACGGATGCGATCGAGAATTGAGCGAAATACTCACAAGGGTCGTTTCTTCAGCACCAAGAAGATAGCGGCCGCCGCGAGAAGCAAAATAACCGCGACGACGATCGGCACGACAATAGCCGCGGTGCTGCTTCCGGCGTGGGCAGCCACGAGGCTGACTTCGCAATATTTGCTGTCGAAGTTCTCCGGGCAGACGCACGTAAGCTCGCCCTGCGCGTTCGTCTGGCACTGGCCGCCGTTCTGGCACGGGCAGATCCTCGGCGCGGGCCTCGCGCGCTCGTCCGGCGCGTCGCAGACTCTCTCGCTCGCCTGGGGCATGTGCGAGCCCACGCTGTCCGGGCAGAGACACCGATAGCCCTCGGGCACCGCGACGCAGAGATGAGTGCAGCGATCGCTGTGGCAGGGATCCCGCAGTGTCGTGTTGTACCTCAGCGGATGGTAGACCTTGACGTTGCCTCTCGACAGAATGTCCTTCACGAGAACCTGCGGCACGCCGCGCCCGAATTTGTCCTGCTTTATCAGCTCGCCCGTGAACTTGGTCGTCCAGTACAAATTGTTCTCGAAAACGTCGAGGGACTCCGGATGCTGGAGCGCCTGGCCGCGGAGATGGACCTTCCGGTGGGTGCCGTCCATGGCGACGGACTCGATGGTGTTGAGCTTGCTGTCCGTCCAGTATATCGTGTGGTCCATCGAGTAGTCGATCGCTATCGACGAGGGCTTGCCCAGCGCCTCGGTCACCAGGGGCTTCCGGTTGCTGCCGTCCATCCAGGCGATCTCGATCTTCGGCTGGCCGCCCGCGTCCGCCCACACCAGGCGACCCATCTGAGGATCGACCGCGATTGCCGTGGGATTCTCCAGGCCCAGCGTCACCAGGCTGCGGCGGTAACGACCGTCCGATTTGGAGACCATTATGCGGCCGTTCGGCCGGAGACCGGTGGTCGGGTCGACCTCGCTCCAGTAGAGATTGTCGGATATCCAGTCGACCGCCAGGCTCGAGAGCATGGAATCACCTGTTGATGAGGAAAAATAATGTTAGTGTTATTTAGAAATATTAGTCAGCATAATATTCGTGTTATTTCGAAGTATTAGTCGGCATAATATTCGTGTTATTTAGAAATATTTGTCACCTTCATATTAATATTATTTTTAATATTACAATATTTGCATTGTTCATATACTAATATTATAATATTTTAAAATAACATTACTTTTTTTTAATATCAGTTTCGCGAGGGACAACTATTTTTATTTTTTTGTGGTAAGAAAAATGAGCGCTTACTCCTTATGTCGAGATCTTGAGCGTAGCCGATCTTCGCCTCGCCCTCGTGAGCGTGAATCATGTACGAGCGTTTAATCGTGTTCTCGTAGGCGTCGATCCAGAAGACGTACTCCATCTTCGGGTCGAAGTCCACGGATCGCACTCGTTTCTCGTTGGCGATCACGCCGATCTGCTCCGCGTAGTTCGGCGAGTAGGCGCGAATCTCCGGCCCGCTCGAGAAGACGATGAGGGCCTTGTCGTCGGTGACGCGACAGACGCCGCTGTGGCTGTCGACGAGCTGGAAGCCGTCGCGGCAGCCGCACGAGAACGAGCCCTTCATGTTGGTGCAGAGCTGCGAGCAGTGGTGGCTCCTCGTCGCGCACTCGTCTATGTCGTCGCAGTGTTTCTTGTTGTCGCGCGATATTATGTAGCCCGGGTAACAGGCGCAGATGTAGCCGCCGTCCGTCACGTTCTGGCAGTAATGCGCGCATCCGCCCTTGTGATGATCCGTGCAGTGCTTGAATGGATCTACGATTGGAAGGAGAGCGATCGATTAAAAATCAGCAGCGCACGATAAGATTGATTTCGAAATATCTGTGCAATTTTGTCACACGTGAAAATATTCCGATGGGGCATGGAAAAAAAAAGTTGCGATCAACTTACGACAACCAAGCTCGTCAGACTCGTCGCCGCAGTCGTCTGAGAAGTCGCAGATCTTCGTGCGCTCGACGCACTTCTTGTTGGCGCATTGATACTCCATGATGGGATCGCACAGGCTGATTCGCTTGGCGCACATCGTCAGATTATTCTCGTCCGAGCCGTCGCCGCAGTTGTCGATGCCGTCGCACAGCTGGTAACGCGGTATGCAGCGGTGATTCGCGCACTGGAATCTTCGCAGCGTGTCGCACGTGAAATTGGCTGAAATAATTTTTTTAAGTCTCGTGTTAATCGCTGGCTTTCGAGTGTGTTTTTTAAAACAAATTTGCAAATAAAAATGCGCGTACCACACATGACGGGATTCTCGTCGGAGCCGTCGCTGCAGTCGTCGCTACCGTCACAGCGATCGGACAACAGGACGCAGAGATTGTTGTCGCACTGGAAGCGTGACTGGGGACAATAACGACCGTCGGGGAATCTCGGCGGGCAACCGATCTCGTCGCTGGCGTCTTTGCAGTCGCGGGCTCCGTCGCATCGCAGGTAGGAGGCGATGCAGTGACCGGTGGCGCATTGATATGTATCATTCTGAAAAGGAAACAAATTAATTAAATAATTAATTAATTCCATAATAACCAGGCTAAAAATCCCAATTACACAGGCCTATCGATACTTATAAACCTAATGATACTTATAAACTACGCAATCAGTAATTACAGTTTATATATTATTGAAAGCAAAGGCGACATGAAAAATGAAATAATATCCAATTTTTTCTCTAAATATATCACAATAATTTGCCTTCGATTTCTTCTACGCGCTTTTAATAAATGAAATATATTTTACACAAAAATGTTACCTTGCAGACATAAGAGTGACAGCCGATCTCGTCGCTGTTGTTGCCGCAGTCGTCCTCGTTGTCGCACCGCCACCTCGAGGCGATGCACTTGCCGTTGGTGCACCGGAACTCCGACTCGGAGCACTCGCGGTACTTGCCCTTGCACACGGCGTCGGCCTCGTCGCTGCCGTCGCCGCAGTCATCGGCGAAGTCGCACAGCCATTGCTTCGGCACGCACCGATTGTTCGTGCACTTGAACTCCGTCTCGCTGTCGCACTTGGGGCAGCTCTCCGGCAGCTCGTCCGAGCGATCGCGACAGTCGTCCTTGCCGTCACAGAACAGCCACTTCGGGATGCAGCGGTAGTTCGCGTGGCCCGGGCAGCGTTGCCAGCCGTTCGTGCAGTTGCGCTGGCGGCAGATGTAGGCCGGCTCGTCGCTGTCGTCGCCGCAGTCGTTGTCGAAGTCGCACATCCACAGCTTCGGAATGCACTTGCCGTTCTTGCAGGGAAACTCGGTGTTGGGGTCGCACGTTCTGTTGTCTGCAGAAGAAAAATGCCAAAAAAGTTTTTAACTTGGAGAATAAAAATCAATATCAATTGAACAGAATTAGTCGCGTAAAAATATTTTTTTGACAATCCTGTATAGTAATTCCGATTGAAACCGATAGAAACTGATACAAGGGACGAAATTCCGATTGAAAAATAATCGTTTCGAATAGATTTCAACCGGATTTTCGTCCGTTTCACTGGTTCTTATCCGATCTATTTAACCAGAGAACCCGTCGCATTTTTACTTACGGCAAATCGCTGGATCCTCGTCGCTTCCGTCCTTGCAATCGGCGTCGCCGTCGCACTTCCACGACGCGTGAATGCATCGCCCGGTGGACTTGCACTTGAACTCGAGCTCCGGACACTCGAGCGAGCAGTTCATCTCGTCGCTGTTGTCGCCGCAGTCATCGCTACCGTCGCAGACGGTCACGCTGGGGGTGCAGTTGCCGTTGGCGCACTGGAAGGAGCCGGGCCGGCAGACTCGGGCCGGGCATACGTTGGTCTCGTCCGATCCGTCCTTGCAGTCCTTCTCTCCGTCGCACCTAAGTAAAAAGGTGAGAAACATCGCGCGTTAATTTACCCAAATGATCATTTCACGTGTGCCCTTCTCTTTTTCTTCCGCAGATCCGACACTCACTTCCAGAACCAGGGAATGCATTTCTCCTCCGGCGGACCGCAGCGATGTTGTCCACCGGTGCAATTCGATATGCAGGTCTTTTTGTCCTTGTCGAGAACGAATTGATTCGGGCACATGCACTTGAAGGACGTGACGCCCGGCTGGCCGAAGCCCTCGAGGAGATACGAGCTCGCGGGCGGCGCGATCAGACAGAGATGCGAACACCCGCCGTTGTTCTTCGCGCACGGATTCGTGTAGTTGATCTGGCGCAGCGGGTGATACGCGTGAATGTCGTACGGCCGGTGGGTCGTGTTACGCAGGACCTGCAGATTCTCGCCGGAGAACTTGTCGGCCTTGCTTATGGCCTTCAGATTCCAGTCGGTCCAGTAGATCGAGTCGTCGAACACGGTTATCGCGAACACGTGCGGCACCGAGGCGCCCGACAGGACGATTCGCCGGTTGTGGCCCTCGAAATCGGCAAACGCGATGTAGTCGAGATGAGCGTCGGCCCAGAATATCCGGTCGGTGAAGTAGTCGATGGTGAGTGCGTTCGGCCAGGCGATGTCGTCCTCCCAGGTGAGAATCTGCGTGAAGTTGCTGCCGTCCATTCCCATTTTTCCGATGTAAGCCTGAAAAAATCAAATAAAAAATGTTACTCTCGAAATTCTCCCACGATTTTGTCGAATACTCTTCACTCGTGTGTTCGCGTTTTACCTGCAGGTGCCACGAGGTGAAGAACAGATGCCCCGTGCCCGGATGAACGACTATGGCTCGGGGATCGGCTATTCCACTCTGAAGGGTCTTCCTGTTGGAGCCATTCAGCTCGGATACATCGAGATGCTTGGCGTGCCTGTCGAGCCAGTACAGCTTGCGGGCCACCCAGTCGATAGCGATGCCCTCCAGGCCGAGACTGTCGTGCCGAATTATCGCCTCTCTCTCGCCGCCGGCCAGCGGAGCTCTGCAAGGACAAAAATAAACGGCGTTGAACCAGGATTCGTTTGCCAACCGTTCGCTGTGGTATCTTCGCGCCGGAGCACGCTCATTGATGCCGCGTCAAAAGATCCCGTGCAAAAATATCCCCGAAAAAAGCCCATATCATAAAAATCCTGCCTAAATATTTGCACAGAAAAATCCCATTCAATAGAATCCCGCGTAAATATTTTGTGCAGTATTTTTTGTGAGCATTTCTTTGGACTGGAATTTCTATGGTCAGGGATTTTTCGTGTATGGGATATTTATGGGGAATTTTTCAGTTTGGAATAGAATGTCGCAGACGCCGATTCCAGCAGCGATTGTTACCTGTAGATGGTCTTCGCGGTGACGTCGCAGAAGTACAACATCTGCGTGGCGTAGTCGGCGTCGAGGGCCACCACGTTGATGAGATCCTGATGCATGAGATTGTAGCGCTTGGCGTCGATCGACATGTTGCGCACGTAATACTTGTTGGTGAATATTATCCAGGGCTCGATGTTGTCGCGACGCTTGCACGTGTGCTCGTCGGCCGCGCGCTCATACCAGAGCTCGTTGCACTTGCAGTAGTGACCGCCCGGCGTGTTCTCGCACTGCTGGCTGCAGACCTGCGGTGTCTCGATGCACTCGTCCACGTCCGCGCAGGCTTTTCCGTCCTCGAGGAGCTTGTAGCCCGGGTCGCACTCGCAGTAGTAACTCGTCGGCGTGTTCACGCAACGGTGGCCGCACTGGTTGAGCTCGACGCGCAGACACTCGTCAACGTTGCAGTGGGCCGGCTCGTCGCTCTCGTCCGGACAGTCCGGCTCCTTGTTGCACACCAATTGTTGATCGATGCACATTCCGTTCGTGCACTGGAACTCGTTGGGATTTGGACACGTGTTGTTCTTTCCTTTGCCGGCTGCGAGAGGGAAAAAAAGTTAGCGTTCGATTGTCTGTAGAGTAAGAAATTCTATCTATGGAGATATAGAAATTCTATCTACAGAAATATAGAAATTCTATCTATAAAAATATAGAAACTCTATCTACAGAAATATAGAAATTGTATCTATAGAAATATAGAAATTCTATTCTATATTTTTCGCTTGTTTTTGTTTGTTATGCTGTATTATTTTTATCTCCTTGGGTCCTAAGGGTCCTAAGGGTTCCAGGAACCAATAAATATATATTTATGAGATATTAGTTGAAATACTTACGACATCCAACTTCGTCCGAGCGATCGCCGCAGTCGTCCTGGCCGTCGCAATGGAACTGCTTCCTGATGCACTTGAAGTTCTGACACGTGAACTCCTGGGCCGTGCACGTTTTGTACTGGGTGTTGCAGAACTTGCCCTCGTCGCTGCCGTCGCCGCAGTCGTTGTCGTGGTCGCAAAGCCAGTTGCGGTTGAGGCAGCGGCCGTTGTTGCAGGTGAACTGGTTGTCGGCGCAGGGAATCGCCGGCGGGCAGTGATGAAGCGTGACGTTCTCGTCGGCGCCGTCGACGCAGTCGGGGTCGCCGTCGCACAGCCACTTCTTCGGGATGCACTGCGCTCGGCTCCAGACTTTGTTCGCTGTGCAGGTGAATTCGGTTTCTTCGTCACACTTGCGGTCATCTGTAAATAAGTAAAAAACATTGTTTCAGTTAGTTTTCACAAACTACACAAAAATATATGGACTTCCATTACAGGCAAAGGAAGATCTTTTACGTAAACTGGTATTTGAAATTTAATACAAAAGCGGGATATAATTAAAGTAATTTCGAGTAAATCCTATTAAAATAACGAAGTTTAATACAAAAATTTGTAATGTTACTACACTCCTGTATTGAATTTAATATATTAGCTGACGAATTAAATTTCGGGCAATGTAAATATAAATATGCAAAAATGTTTTACAGTGAAACTATAAAATGCTTCCCAAAAAAAAGAAAACTCACTGCACTGATGTCGCTCGTCCTCGTCCGAATTATCCAGACAATCGTTATCGCCGTCGCATATATAAATCCTCGGTATGCAATTTCCATTGTCGCAGGTGAACAGATCGCCGAAGCAGGTCCTTCCCTCGGACTGACAGTAGCCCGGAGGTTCGTCACTGCCATCAAGACAATCGTCGTCGCCGTCGCAGTACCAAGTCGCGGGGATGCACCGATGATTGGGACACCTGAAGCTGGTCTGCGGGCACGTGCGTTCGGCGCAGTGCAGCGGATCCTCGTCGCTGTTGTCCCCGCAGTCGTTGTCGCCGTCGCACAGCCAGTAGGGCTCGACGCAGATGTTCGTCGTCTTGCACTGAAGATGATTAGGCGGGCAGGTGTTGTTCCTCGGGCACCGCTCATGGGTCTCGTCGGACGTGACGTTGTCCTTGCAGTCGTTAACGCCGTTGCACACCTGAACCTGTGGGATGCATCGATAGTTCGCGCAGGTGAATTCGCCGGCGGCGCAGGGCGGATAGACGCAGCCCTCCTCGTCGCTGCCGTCTTTACAGTCGTTCTCGTGGTCGCATTTCCACGTCTTGAAGATGCATCGCCCGTTGTTACAGCGGAATTCGTTGGGACTGCATGAATGATAAGCACAATAGTGCGAATCTTCGTCCGAGCCGTCGCCGCAGTCGTCGTCGCCGTCGCACGCCCACATTCTCGATATGCACCTTCCGTTCCTGCAGGCGAATCGGCTGGAGTCGCAGGTGACGTTCTTCGGCACGCACATTCGGTCCTCGTTGACGAGACGACTCGCGTCGTCGCATTTGCACTCCGCGACGGATTTCGGGCCCGGATGGCACGACTGATCGCAGCCGCCGTTGCTTATGTTGCAGGGATTCACGCGGCAGAGCTGACGATCCGCGGAGAAAACGTGGAGGTCCCTCGGCGAGTCCTCGAGGCGCTTCACCAGCTCGACCTTGTCCGCCCCGGTGTACTTCTCGGCGCGATAGACGCCGCGCAGCTGAAGATCCGTCCAGTAGATGTGCTGCCTGAATACCGTGATGGCGAAGGGGTAGATCGTCGCGCTCACGAGGACCTCGCGATTTTTGCCCTCGAGATCCGAGCGCTCGATCTTCTCCCTCACCGCGTCCGTCCAGTAGAGCATCCGGTCGTCGTAGTCGATCGCCAGGCCGCTCGGCTGCGAGAGATTCTTGTCGATTATCGCCTTCTTCAGGGAGCCCGCCATGGTGGTGCGGAAGATCTTGCCGGAGGTGCCGAAGCGGCCCCAGTCGGTGAAGTAAAGATAGCCGAAGCACGGATCGACGACGATGGCGCGGGGACGATCGACACGGGCGATCATCACGAGGGACGAGCCGTCTATGTTCATCGCGTAGATGCTGTTGTTCGACGAGTCCGTCCAGTAGACCTTCTTCTGCGTCCAGTCGTACGATATGCCTTCAGGATTTATTCCCTTGTTGAGCAGCGTGTGCATGTCCGTCGTCGACGGATGATCCGCCTGCATCCAGGCGATCTTCGCCCAGGGTCGGATCTGCGTGAAGAGAAGCATCTTGTCCTCGTAGTCGAAATCCACGCCGACGACGTTGGTGAGATTTCCCACGGGGCTGAAGGGCACGTTCGTCGACTGAGGATCCAAGTTGATAGCGCGGATTTCCGTTCGCGTGGCGAACACGAGATACTCGGCGACCGTCTCGCACTTGCGACGATCGGCCGACAATTTTCCGGTTGCGCAGTCGCACTTCGGGTCCGACTCCGCGGGATAGGCGAAGCAGAGCTGCTCGCAGCCGCCGTTGGGAGTGCGCGAGCAGGGATTCGTGTCGTCGGTGGGCTGGCTGGCCTTGTCGTAGATCGCGATGTCGCGGAGCTTCGCGAGATTCGTGCGGACCTGCGTGGGAAGGCTTATGTTGCTGGGGAGCTTGCTGGACTTGAAGATGGTCATGAGGTTGCGGTCGACCCAGTAGACGTCGGCGCCGTGAATCGCGACGCCCATGGGGTTGGGCAGGTTGCGGCGGATCACCTGCTGATTCGCACCCGACCAGGAGACCTTCTGGATCATGTCGAGCTTCGAGTCCACCCAGTAGACGTCGTGGGTCAGCGGATCGATCGTGATGTCCCTCGGTGTGCTGACGCCCGACGTTACCATCGGCGTCCAGTTGCTGCCGTCCAAATTGGCTTTTCCTATCCTCGGATACTGACCGTAGTCGATCCAGTAGAGCATTCGCTTTATCGGGTTTACCGCGAGCTCCCTCGGCGTGTCCGCCGTCGTCTTCACGAGGACCTTGCGGTTGCTGCCGTCGAGGCGCGACACCTCGACGTAATTGTCGTGCGGAAAGACGTTGCTGAAGTAGAGATTGCCGGCTATCCAGTCTATCGTGAGACCGCGGATGCCGTTCGAGCCGATGCCCTGCTTGATTATCGGCTGAAGCTCCGTGCCGTTCGGTCGAATGCGGTAGATTCCGTTCCACACGCCGCGGTTGAACTCCACCCAGTAGATCCAGTTGGCCGCGTAGTGAACGTCCACGTGAAGGATGTGATGTCCCGCACCGGTGATCGGCACCATCGCCTCTTTCGCGTCCTCGAGGCTGAAGCCGCGGGCGATGTCGAGCTGAGAGACGACCGCGAAGGTCTTGAAGGGCTCGCACTTGGTCTCGCTGATCTTTCTGTACTCCATGCCGCAGGCGCAGACTCGGGTGCCGCCCGCGGACGGCAGGCAGATCTGCTCGCAACGTCCGTTGTCGACGAGGCAGGGATGAAGACCCGTGACGCGTTTCTTGTAGATCACCATGGTTTTTAATGAGGAGTCGTTGTCGACTATCGTCATGGGATTCTTGCCGTCGGGCAAATCGACCCGCTCGATTTTATCGTACTTGGGGTCCAGATAGTAGAGCTTCGACTCGTGAACCGCCAGAGCTTTGGGTAACGAGATGCTGTTCACCGCCGAGAGAATCGTGCGAATGTTGTGCCCGTCGGTCGTCATGCCCTTGACGAAACTCGGGAACTGCGAGCTGAAGTAGATCATCTTGTTGGGTATGTCGATCGTGATGGCCTCGGGCATGTTCACGTCGTTCACCAGCACGACCGGGTTGCTGCCGTCCATGTTAACCCGACCGATCTTCACGGGAACGCCGAATCCGCCCTCGTCCACCCAGAATATGTGGCCCTCGAGAGGATCGACGCACATCGACTTGGGCCTCGCCACCGACGATGCCAAGCCGTCGTTCGCCAACACGATCGATCTAAAACGATCGGGGCCGTCGACCTTGATCGCCTCGATGTTCGACGCGTACTTGTTGCCGATGAAGAGATTTCTGCCGAGCCAGTCGAAGGCCATCGTCGAGGGCGCACCGACGATTCCCGTGTCGTCGGCCGCGTTCGGGAATTCCGTGCGATTTCCACCCTGGTAGAGAATCGTGAAGATCGTACCGTTCTCGTCGTCGCCTTCCTTCTGCTGCAGCCAGTAGATTGTGCGATTGCGACGATCGTAGTCGACCACGGCGCCGCCTTCGATGCCGACGACGGGCCAGATGTAGCCGGCCCGGGTGTCGCTGGGACTGAGCGAGACGTCGACTATCTGCGAGCCGCGAAGGACCATCAGATAGGGCGTTTCCTCCTCGACGCAGCGACCGTTCGACAGCAGCTTGAAGCCCGCGAAGCACTTGCAGCTGAAGCCCCGACGATTGCTCGGCGAGAGGAGGCAGACGTGCTCGCAGGACGCGTTCTCGCAGGGATTCACGGTTATCTGCTGGAGCACCGGATGGTGAACGTGAATCGACAGCGGTTGGGAGATGAGATGAGAGACGACCGTCTGATTGTCACCGCGGAACTTGTGAGCCGATAAAACGCGATTGAGCTGCCTGTCGGTCCAGTACATCGTGTCCTCGAAGAGCGTCAAGGAATGCGGATGCAGGAGATAATGGGAGCTCGCGAGCACCTGAATCCTTCCTGTACCGTCGTACAAACACGTGTCGATGAAGTCCAGCTTGCTGTCGGCGAAATAGACCCTCTTGTTCGCGATATCGAGCGCCAGTCCGTTGGGCCAGTAGATTTTCGTGCTGATGATCGTCGAGCGATTCGTGCCGTCCATTCCGATGCGCTCGATACGCGGATTCTCGCCCCAGTCGGTCCAGAAGAGCCAGCGAGCGTCCGGCGCGGGATCGAGACACATTCCGCGGGGCTGCGTGATGTTCTCCTTCACCAGTACCATCCGATTCTGTCCAGTTTCCTCGGCCACCTCGATGGTGTTCAGTTTCGAGTCGAGCCAATACAATTTCTTGTTGATCCAGTCGTAAGCCAGGCCCTCGACGAGATCCAGCCCGGTCGAAAGAACGTCCTGCGGATCGCCGCCTCGCTCGAGCCGCGAGATCTTCTTCAGCTTCATGTCCGACCAGAATATCGTGCCCGTGTGCATGTTACTCGCCGTCGCCACGACGTTCTCCACGTTTATCGGCACTCGCTCCAACGCCTGTTCCTGCAGATCGGTCACCAAAATCGAGTGTCTGTTGCTGATTATCAGGAAGGCCGCGCTGTGATTAACCGCCTTGCACGTGTGAACGTCCGTCTCGAGGACGTAACCGGCGACGCAGCTGCAGGCGTAGCTTCCCTTGGTGTTGGTGCACGTCTGCGAGCATCGCCCGGGCGGCTCGCACTCGTTGAGATCCTGGCAGCTGTAGCGATCGCTCGAGAGCTCCTCGCCCTCGGGGCAGATGCACTGAGCGCCTATCGGCGTCTTGATGCACTTGTTGCTGCACAGACCGGCCTGATGCGTGCACTCGGCGAGATCGCAGCCGAGACCCTCGTCGGACTCGTTCGGACAGTCGGGTTTGCCGTCGCAGACGCTCGTAATGTTGACGCATTTGTCGGTGACGTTCGGGCATTTCCACTGATGCGCGTCGCACTTGAAGGGCGGCGGGCCGCAGGCGTGAAGCAGAGGATCCTCGTCGGAGCCGTCGCCGCAGTCGTCTTTGCCGTCGCAGATGTAGGTCTTGAAGACGCACGTCTTGGTCGTCGCGTACTGACAACGGAAGTAGCCGGCGTCGCACTCGTCCTCGCGGCGCGAGCAGCTCTCCGGCTCGTCGGATTTGTCCTGACAGTCGGGCATCCGGTCGCAGTACCAACCCTTGGGTATGCAGACGCCGGAGCTGACGCACTGGAACTGCGTGTCGGGGTTGCACTCGTCGGGCGCGAGAGACGGGCAGCCGACCTCGTCGCTACCGTCGTTGCAGTCGGAGAGACCGTCGCACTTGTAGGCCGCGGCGACGCAGGTCTTGCGATCGAGGCAGGTGAACTGGGTGCTGAGGCACGTGACGGGCGGGCAATCCTTCTCGTCCTGGAGATCGAAGCAGTCGTTGTCGCCGTCGCAGACCCACGACTGTGGGATGCAGTGGCCGGACTTGGGGCAGGTGAACTGAAAGTAGGAGCAGGTCTTGGCGGCGCACATGTCGCCCTCGTCGCTGCTGTCGCCGCAGTCGTTCTCGCTGTCGCACATCCAGGAGACGGGGATGCAGCGGTTGTTGGCGCAGGCGAACTGGCTGTCGCTGCAGGTGACATTAGGGCAGCCGGCCTCGTCGCTGTAGTCGCCGCAGTCGTTCTCGCTGTCGCAGCGGAAGTTGGCGGGGATGCAGCGCCAGGATTTGCACTGGAACTCGTCGGGGCCGCAGGTGGGTTTCGTGCAGTTCTGCATCTCGTCGCTGTTGTCGAGACAGTCGTCGTCGCCGTCGCAGACCCAGGATTGTGGAACGCAGCGCTGATTCGCGCAGGTGAAGTCGTAGACGTTGGGGCAGGCTTGAACGGGCGGCTCGGACACCGGGTCGAGGGTGCAGGTGCGCCCGTTATCGGTCAGTCGCTCGCCGTAGGGACAGCCGCAGACGCGGGATAGACGCTGCCCGCTGTGGCCGATCATCGAGTCGTCCCTGGTGACGTTCTGCGGGATGGCGAAGCAGAGCTTCTCGCAGCCGCCGTTGTTGATCGAGCACGGATGATCCGACGTCGGGGCCTGAATGTCGCGGCTGAAGACCTTCACGCCGTAGAGACGATTAGTCGCGGGTTCGCGAACGAGAATCGATTCCTGGACCCCGGTCTCCTTGTGAAGGCGAATTATCGCGTCCAGTCGCCAGTCCGTGATGTACATCCACTGCTCGTGAATCGCTATGGAGAAGGGATGCCTGATGAGCCGCGAGTTGACGGTTCGCACGTCGCTGCCGTCGAGATTCGCGTGCTGCACGTGATCGAGGAGAGCGTCGCACCAGTAGAGTCGGTCTTTCGTGAAGTCGATGGCCAGGCCGTTCGGCCAGCCGAGGGTGAGATTGCGGAAGACCATGAGATTCGAGCCGTCAGCGCTCGCGCGGCTGATGTTCGCCGGGCGGTCCCACTCGGAGAAGAATATGTAACCGTGGTTCGGGTGAATCACTATCGCTCGGGGTCTCTTCAAGTTCTTCAGGAGGGTCCGACGGTAGGTGACGTTTCGCGTGCTGAGAACGTTGAGGGTTCCCTTGCGCGAGTCGATGTAGTAGAGATTCTTCGCCGCCCAGTCGACCGCGAGGCCTTCGACGCCCTCGTTCTGGCTCGCCAGGACGATTTCGCGGCCGGTTCCGTTCTGATGAACCCGGTAGATGACGTCTTGAAGAACGTCGCTGTAATAAATATACTGATCGTGGGCGTCGTAGTCGAGACCGACGAACCTCGCGCGTCTCGAGACCACCGGGAGAATCGCGTCGCTGAATCCCTCGACCACGGGATCGAGGATTCTACCCTTGATGAATCGCTGCTGCGAGTACATGAGGAACTCCTGAACGAGGTTGCAGTTTCGCAGGTCCGTCGACAGTCGCCAGCCGATGTTGCAGGCGCAGCGATAGCCCAAGCCGCTTTCGCGTCCTCCGGCGGCGGTGAGGATGCACATGTGCTGGCAGCCGCCGTTGTTGTTGCCGCACGGATTCTTCACGTTGCCCGCGAGCTGAACGAGAGGATGGAGGACCTTGACGGCCTTGGTGTCGCGCACCTTGAAGAGCGTCTGGATGGAATACTCGCCCTGGGTCTTGTCCATGCTGAGCAGCGCCTGCTTCGTGATGTCCGTCCAGTAGACGCGATTCTCGAAGACGGCGAGTCGCACCGGCGCCGGGAGCTGAAGACCCCGGAGCACCATGTTCCGGCGGCCGCCCGTGTAGTCCGCGGTCTCGATGTAGTCGAGGAGCGAGTCGCACCAGTAGATCCGCTTGGCCGCTATGTCGACCGTCACGCCGACCACGTTGTAGGCCGCCTCGGAGACGACGGGATACGAGTTCGTTCCGTCCATGTTGGCGCGTAGAATCTGCTTGCTGTCGGCGATGAACATGAGGCCGACGGTGGGATCGAGGGCGATGTCCGTGGGATTCGTGAGGTTCGAGTCGAGGGCGATACCGTGGTAACGACCGTCCAGCGTGAAAACGTCGATTTTCTGGACCATCGAGTCGACGACGTAGAGCTTGAGGCCGATGAAGTCGATGGCTATCGAGACGGGGGACCAGGAGCCCGGCAGAGAGATGTCGACGTCGACGCTACCGCGCGACGGACCCTCGGGAGGATTTTTGTTCAGCGATTGGGAGTGAATCTTTCGCGTCTTGATGTCGCTCCAGTAGAGCGTACCCTCGGCGTAGAGATAGTCGATGCCGCTGGCGCCGGTCGTGTTCGCGATCACGCCGCGGTTCTCGCCCGTCGCGTCCATCTGCCAGATCGCGCCACCCTGGGCGAGGAGCAGCTCCATCGGAGGCTGGATTCCAGCCAGGCATTTCGTGTTCGCGTACGACACGTAGCCGAGGGCGCAGGAACACTTGTAGGAGCCGTCGGTGTTCTCGCAGAGCTGCTCGCAGAAACCCCACTCGGCGCACTCGTCCCTGTCTGTGGGAAGAATGAGGGGCGGGGTCAGTTGCGCGTTTCTCGTGGGAATTGGTGGCGGAAAAATGGGCAATTGTTTTTTTTAGGAAGGTTTGACTACTCACCTACGCAGGTTCGGGAGTCGTTGGCCAGTACTCGGCCCTCGGGACAAAAGCACATTCCACCGGTCAGCGAGGGCTGACACTTGTACTGGCAGGCGAGGCTTTCGCAGAGACTCATCGCTGTGGCAAAAAGGGATTATTGTTTGAATTGTTTTTACTAATATTGCACTTTGCTTGGCTACAATTGAGTCGTAATTAAAGTATTTAAAAAAATAGGGTTTATTGAATTTGTCGTTAGATGTACAGATGGGGCCTTGAAATGTACTAAAAGCTTCCAATTTATTTTTGTGCTGTTTTGAGCTTTTTGAAGCAAACAAAATGTTGGGGGCGGTGTGACCCGGTCACTCAGTTCGGAGTGCAGATATTTTTTTTTGGGATTTCGCGCGAAAAAAAAATCCTGCTGATTCACTTACAACAGGCGGAACTCTCGTCGTGACCGCCCGCGCAATCTGCCTTCCCGTCGCAGACCTTTGATCTGGGTATGCACGAGGGTTTTCCATCGGCGACCTTTGGGCACGTAAACTTGTTACCGCTGCACACGGTGGTGACGCAGCCGTTCTCGTCGGATCCGTCCTCGCAGTCGTTGTAGCCGTCGCATCGATAGGTGGACGGCATGCAGATGGCGTTCGAGCAACGAAACTGGTCGATCGTGCAGAGTGGAAAACCTGATTTGCGTCGGATAAATCATACGTTAGCTCGCTCAGCCCTGGCCATGGACAAATTAAAAGCGTTGAAGATAATCCGGTGCACTCACTACAATACTCCTCGTCGCTGTTGTCGCCGCAGTCGTCCTTGTGATTGCAACGAGCCGAGGGCTCGATGCAGCGCTGAGTTGTGTTGCACCTGAATTGGTCGAGTCTGCACGGCGTTCCCATCGGCGTCGGGCAGCCCTCCTCGTCCTTTCCGTTTCTGCAGTCCAGATAGCCGTCGCATCTCTTTTGCTTCGGTATGCAGTGCTCCGGACTGGTTCCGCTGCATTTGAAGTCGTCCGACTGGCATTTTCTGTAAACTGATTCGGCGGTTTTATTGTCAGTTATATTTTGATTACAGACCATCTACTATATTAAAGGAAGTTGTTTGTTTGTGATAGACCGGGGCGAAGTGGCGCAGTCTGGGGAAAACCCAGAGTCCCTGTGGAATTCCCAGGACAAACACCTGTCGCCAGAGCACATTAGTCATCACTGTTATTACTACGGGAAAAGCATATATATATTGAAGAAAGTTGTTTGTTTATTTGTCGCAGACCGGTGTTAAGTTGCACACACCGGGAAAAACCCTGGATTCCCGTGGAATTCTCAGGACGTCGCTATAAAAAAGATGATAAAAATAATAATGACGACTAATTTGATAACTATTCATCATTATTATTTTCACAATTATTTTGGGGAAAGCATTTTTTGTTCTATAATTTCTTCCTTCGAATTTTTGGTCCGGAAACCATTATATTAAATTGCAACGTCTAATACTAATTTGTTTACTAGTCATCATAATTATTTTCACAATTATTTTTGGAGAAAGCCATTTTTTTCTATTCTTTTTTCCTGTAATCTTTTGGTCCGAAAACCATTATATTAAATTACAATGTCACTAATAACAGTTATTTCCATCGAATCACACGAATTTACGCGGTCCGTACAATTGTTTGTCGCTGCACAATTGTATTTCTCTTTTCCCTCCTAAATTATCAGTTGTCCTTGAGCGAGGAGAAAACACGCGCGGCAGACACTCGAGACTATTATCTCCGCTGCGCGCGCGGTGCCCAAGTGCGATGAGACATTACGTACCAATTAAAGCGCCGCGAGTCGCGAGGCGTCGAGAAATTGAATTGGCCGGACGCGTGTGACCGGGGATTCGCTAGGAGCCACCGCGGGCCGGACTCCTTGACAAAGGTCGCGATGAGCGAATCGCGTATATGACGCGCGTACCCTGGTATTATTGAGGCGTGCAATAAATTGCCGGCCGACGACTGACGACCACTTGCTCGAATTTCCAGGGAAATTCGTCTCGTCTTTTCAGTCCAGCTGTTTGCGTCACGGTCTCGCGGTGACTGTAAGGATGCACCTGGCACAAGTGCGAAACTGCGACCACAACGACGCCAACGTGAATCGCAATGGGAGGAAAGTCAACGCTGTACTAACTAATTCTGCGTACTTAAGACGTGTATATTTTAAGCGCGGAAAAAATCATGTTTATTTTACGACACTCGACGGCAACCTTGACGACAGCGGACAGGTATTTAGCCTGACATTTCTATGAATGGAATGAGCCTGGAAGACAACGAACGCGAGGGCCCCACCTATACTTGCGCTTATGCACCCCACTCTTGGGGCGTACATTTTTCAACGTACAATCTATATCGAGGCCGGTCGATGGAACGGAACGATCGCTCGATTATCGGGTATATCTATATAGGGGAATACGGGGCACAATGTGACGCTGGGGCAGAATGGGACAGTCATCTTTTTTATCTCGGATGATTTTACGGGGCAAAATGGGGCACTCCGATATTTTTGGAAAACCGCATTTCTTGAACACAATTCAATGGAAGAATTGAAAATATATGGAAAAGTGACTACCCAATGTTTTTGTTTTATTTCCATGTCTACTATCAGGCGTCCACTGAACGCAAATGCACTTAATAGGGGAACATGGGGCAAAATGGGATAGTCATTATTTTCACTTCGGATGAATTTACGTGGCAAAATGGCACCAACATTTTTGGAAAATCGAATCTTTAGAACACAATTCAACGAAACCATCAAAAATATATGGGGTAAACCATACCAACCATATCAACGGAAATGCCTCACCTTCCTCAATTTACTATTTTTTTATAGCATATTTAAATATTTATAGTATATTTAAAGCTAAACAAGAAACGTCTTTTTTAAATCTGAAGAAATTCTGAAGAATACCATAACAAAAAACGAAATTTTTAGTCGTCAAGCGAAAGTGGACCAAAATTTGGTTTTACCTTTTTTGTATTTTATAATGTCTTTTTATAGACCTATCAAATAACGTCCAGTAGTACTCGGTGCACCAAACCGTACATTGTCGAATTCGGGAAGCGTCCCATTTTGCCCCAAATTTTTCTTTTTATTTTACCAACGCTCAAAATCGTTGGAATCGAGATATTGGGTGAAAAGCAGCAAAAATACACTTTGAGTATCGTCGTAAAGCCATTTTTCGTTTATGCGTCCCATTTTGCCCCGTGTTGCTCTATATCTCTATCTATCTGTGGATATAAATTGTGTAAATTGTATATATAGTGCTTCTGGTTATAGGCTTCCGTTAGGCGACCCTGCAGCTTGAAAAAAAATAAAAAAAAAAAGAAAATCAGGACTCGTGCACTCGCGAAGGTTGATCGCCCACGCGACGAGAGAGATCGGAGCCAATACAGAAGTCGATATGGAAAATAAAATCGGCAGAAAGTGTAACAGGAAGAAGATATCGAGTTCGTTGGACGCGGCGCGCTTGCGCGTTTAATTTATACGAGCGCGAATACAGCGATGGCGCGGAAAAGAGTAGGGAAAGCACCACAAAGTTTAACGGTTAGAAAACCGGTTTTCCCGCCGGCCACAGAGGAGCCTCAAGGTTCTCCCGGGCTAATTGCCGCCTCGTCCCCGCGTGCAGCTTCGTAACACGTAATCTCGACGCCGCTGAGGTTACGCGTTAGGCGTGCTGCACGAAAATACTTGCACCGCTCTCATCTGCCTCGGAGATTTATTATTCTCCTTGGACAACGCGTGTGAAATGTGGCTGAGGCTTCTCGCGCGCTGAATCGCGTATGACGCGACGCAATCGAGCGCGTTTGTCCTCGATCGAGGAATTCACGATTACGTGAGGGAGAATCGGAGATTTGCGACTCTCGCTACTTTCAAATTGACGTCGGTTGATTGTCTGTGATGCGAGTTGCTTTTTTGTCGGATTCGTGGATGTTCGAGAGGACCCCACATTTTTTTTCCAGAATACCGACTTTTGGGCTTTATCATCGGTCTTGAGACGCATATTCTACTCCTGAAAACACTGGTTAAAACTTTTTTTAGTTGGTTTTGAAAAAAAAAAAAAAATTTCTTCTTGTTTTTTCGCCAGAATTCGTCTATCCGGCTTCCGGCCAAAAAGGACCAAAATCGAACCCTCGAAATGTTTATTTCCGAAATATCGACATTTGGCCTGTACTATCGTCTCAAGTCGCTTATCGTACCCTCGAGAACACTACTTTCAACCCTTTTTCTGGATTTGAAAAAAAAAAAAAAAAAAAAAATCGACTTTTCTTTGGTCAGAATTCGTATGAATCCGCATTCCGGCAAAAAAGGGCCAAAATCGATCACTTGAATTTTTTATTTTCATAATATCAACTTTTTTCAGACTAAAAAAAATGTTTACTTGTTTTGCCAGATTTTACAAAATAAATTTGTGTCACACTTACTACAATGGGCTTCATCCGAGCCGTCCACGCAATCCACGGTCATGTCGCATCTCTGATACGCCGGTATGCAGTAAGTTTTGTTGAAGATGTACTGCTGGCAAGACAGCTGACCATTTTCGCAGTCCGGCGGTGCTGTAAACACACAAAACCTATGATTATCACGCACTACCGCCCTAATTAATTTTTCTCCCGCGGCAATGTCTCATTAAAACCATAACTCGATTTTCCTTCTTCAAACCTCTAAAACTATAATAAATTCTCCCACCGGTATTTCACCCCGTGTAACAATTACGCAACAAACGCGACAATTCACGAACAATGTGTATCGCATGCGGGAAGTGGACGATCTCCATAAACCCGGAATTTCCTGCATTCTTTTATCTCTCACATAACGCCGAGTGTTCTATATACGATCAGCGAACACGACATTTCCTAATAGGCCCAACGATAGTATCCGATATTCAGATACCGATCAGCGAATCCACTTCGCTTCCCATGGATGCCACACACGACCGAACGAGCACACGAATCTCCACTCTGCATATATATCGATTACCGACGGTCGGTTCGGTCGCGTGTGTCTCGAAAATTATTTATCGTCGCGTGAACGAGCCCCGAGAGTCGCCGTGACTGGACGTGCGAGATTTCAACGGCGAAGGCCATACGTGATCGAATTTCCGGCCGACACACGTTCGGATCGACGTATTTACGGTCGTATAATGGTATACGCCAACAGTGTTACGATGACCGATATCGCCGGGCATGATCTTCGCGAGTGATGCGCGCGCGCCGGGCGGCGGAATTGTGTAAGCGGCGAGTGGAAGAATCGCTGGAATCTTGGGAAAATAGGGAGCGGTGGATGAGGCGCCGCGAGCGCCGTGAGGTTCACTCGATAATAGGCAGTCTGTAAGGTCTGCAACTGTGTTTATGTGTGTTTGTGTATCTATGCACGTGTTTATGTGGATAGAAGCGACGGAAGATAGAGAATCCCCGCTCGTTGTACTTACGACACGACTGCATCTCGTCCTCGCCATTATCGCAGTCCTTCTGATAGTTGCAGACCTGTAGCACCGGGATGCACTTTCCTTCGGGACACCTGAACATTCCCGCGTGACAGCCGACCCCCGACGTGCTCGACTGCTGGCCTGAAACAGTAGACGGCGGAGAGCCCAGATGAGCACAATATTCCTGGCGTGATAGGTGAAAGGTTCAGTGCTCGGCGCTCGGCGTTTATTGCCGAGTGTTATTCGTCGCTGTTTGCGGCCGAACGTGAATGCGCGATGAATGAGAAACTTCGGTCTGGGGTTGGCAGTAACGAAACGAATGCAAAGTTCATTGACGCTGATATTTAGTCGACGGTTATTTTTTTTTTTTAACCCTTCGTGGTCACGCTGGGTAAAATTTATCTTAGTTTAACGTGCAATTCTACGATAGTGTGATCAGGAAGGGTTAACCCCCATGGAAAAAAAGTATACTTGAAAGTATAGTTTTTAAATATCCATTATATATCTCGGATATATAAAAAATTCATATTATATATTGTTTATATATGTTATTATATATCCGAGATATAAAACTTTCTGCCGATTTATATATTACGTATTTATATGAAAAATATATACACAATATATACCGCATATCTTTTTTGAATACCAAATATATAATAAAAATATGTTGAGCACATATTTTATATATAACCATATACATGATTTATACTCAGTATAAATATGAGATACATATTAGGTACTTAATTCATGTCTAATTCATGTCATGTGTGTTCATGTGTGTTCATGTGTGAATATATTCTCTATGTACTTCTTGTCTATAGAAATTGTATTTTTCATACATCTGTTATATACAGGGCTTCTTTGATTCATAGACGCGGAATATATCGAGAATATATTCTTCACAAATTCGCTACATATATTAAATACATGTATGTTACATCCATTATATATCCGTCGGATATATATCAGATATATAGAGGATATACAACTTTTTGCCGCTATATATAGTGGCCAAAAATTATATATCCGTTATATATCTGAAGTATACTTTATTTCCATGGGGGAAATACGAAATCATGTATTTCGAAATTTTGTATTTTCTCACGATTAAACTGAACAAAGTAGTTTTCTCCGTGATATATATATAGCAGCCAACTCCCGTACGCCACGGGAGTTGGCTCATAACAAGTGTCGATGCGATGCCAGAGCCCCGAGAGCCAAGACAAGAGAGCCGGCCCGGACGTGTTGGAAACGCGAAGACAAACCGGTCGGCGGTAGGTAAGTTCGCTCGGACCACGAATCGTGTCAATTAGCGTCGACGGCTAAGCGACGCTGTGGCCTATCCACGTGTATATAACGTCCGTGGTATGAAATAAAAGTGCCGCTACTTCGTGTTCCATCGGCGGCTATGGTCAGCGGTGCGCAAATGCTTTTTGTCGTTAACTTATCTGACGGTGCTTCCTACCTCCCCCCCTCCTCCCCTAGTCCGGCAAATTGTCCCGCCGAATTTACGATCATGGTTGATGGACAACCATCTACGGAATATTTTTAAGTACAATTTTTGCACACGTTGAGTAATCAATTGTCACTCACTTCGAGACGATAGACAATAGGCGATTTTTTTGTTCTGTGCGATGATTTTGTTCTTTGTTTTTTTAAAGTAAATTGCATGACGCACGGTGCGCTTGGGGAACCCAGCGTACGAAATAAACAACTCTTTCTCAACCGACAGCAGTGGGCGTGCGGTCGGTGCATGGCTTCGGCGATCTCCCATGTTAAGCAGCTCGACTCACGGTCGCTACTTGGATGGGTGACCGCTTAGCCGTGCACTAATTTGCACGTCAACTGTTGAGCGGGAGGCAGTTTTTCTAAGTTTCTGATGTAACCTCATGCAACAGACACTCAGAAAAATATAGCCGCCTGTATCGGCACAGGTTTTCCGCAGTTTCCCTGTGCCCTCGTGTAAATGCGATACAGTAGTGCATTAGGAAAGAGTGGCTGCGGGTAACACTCTGGGGGGAACTCAATAAATGACACGGAGGGGAATACAAGGAATGAAAGGGGATTGAGGGGAGTGGGGAGAAAAAACGTAAAAACCTGAAGAAGGTATACGTAGGAATCAAATTTAAAAAAACAACTCTTTCTCTTTCTCACTTCAATCAGATGTGATTTATTAATGAGTGAACAAATCGTAGCACGATAATAGGATAATAATTCCAGTCTCGCAATCGTCAATCTAACTAACCTCAAAATTGAAAACTGGAAAAAAATTGCAATTACGATGGCTGCGAATAAGTTCGCAATTATTTCGCTACAAGCAATCGGTGCATTTAGTGAATAATAACGGCCGTCGTTGCGTCGCACTCGGGGCCCCGAGTGACCCATTAGATTCGCTTCCTCCGTCGTTCCAGGAAAATCTCCCGCGGCGCGGGAGGATTTCCTCGTCGGGCTTTCCAGGAGATGCGAATTGAGCGAGGAGACGACTATCATCGGTTCATCGACGCTACTCAAGCTCGTTCCAAGCGGCGCAGTCAAAGCTCGTCGTATCAGCGGCGGATCCACTAGAGCAGAACCCACCGCGCTCGCTCTCGCCTCTTATTCGCGATCCTACGCGATTATTGGCCGCGATTGCGTCATCGCTCGACCGGCAGCCAACCCTCGTGAATTAGGCGAAAAAATGCCGGTACTGCATTCTGCGTAAAACCTAACCAACGCGGCACATCCATCTACAGAGACTCGGTGGACGTTCGAATCTTCAGGAGCAGAGCTGCTGCACGGGTGCACCCGGCTCGTATTTTATTTGTGCGACAATTCTCGAATATCTTACCCGTCCGTTGCATCGCGTCGTTAAGGTAGTCCAATATGGGACCAATATTAATTTCGCATAAATTCGAGGGATATGAGAAAGAAATGCAAACACTTCTCGGTGATACAAAAATTTGAAAAAAATGCATGCACATTAAAGGTACTGAAAAGATTAATTTTGCATAATAATAATTCGAAAATGTTGTTAATAAATTGATGAAAAAAAAATTGTTTAACAAATATTTTGATGAACCGAGATTTTTTTCTCATGAAAATGATTCCTTCCTTCCAAACACGTATGAATTTTTTCAGATTTTATAGTTCACATTGAATTTTCACATATTTTCCCTATTAAAAACGCACAAAATTCAATGTGAACTCTAATATCTGAACAAATTCATACGTATTCGGAAAAACGAAGGAATCATTTTTATGAAAAAAAATCTTCGGGCCATCGAAATATTTGTTACCAATTTTTTTTCATCAATTTGTTCATAACATTTTCGAATTATTATTATGCAAAATGAATCTTTTCAGTACCTTTAATGTGCATGGATTTTTCCAGATTTTTACACCACCGAGAGGTGTTTGCAATTCTCTCTCATATTCCTCGAATTTATGCGAAATGAATATTGGTCCCAAGGACTACCTTAAGAAGCAGCGGTACTCCACTCTCCCCCCGCACAAAATATTGAAACCTGCTTTGTCCCAAAATACTCGGCAAAAAGTGCTTAAGGAGGCATCGTCGGTACAGTCACGTCAATTGCGCACTAAGATTTGAAACATTATTTAAATATACTTTCGGAAGGAAACAAGTGTCCAAAAAGGTGGATATGAATTAAAGAGATCCTGTTTAGTATAGAAAAAAATATATGCAATAAAAATTTACAGAAAAATAGCTCAGTTTATGCTAATAACCAATGGGACATATTATAAGCAGTTTTTTGGAAGTCAAATTGGTAATTTCAGGTCGATCTTGTCGGGCGACAGCTCGTTTTGTTCGTTGAAGAACGTTTTACGAATTCACCGAGTTATTTTCTTCAGTTTATTTGTCGATTAGGAATAAAATGAGATAAACTCGTCGTTTAGTTTTCTTCTCTTATAAACAAATGGCTGTAATTTGTGACCTATGAATACAATCGCAAATGTTCAACGGTAAATTTGTGCATTGTCCGTCGATAAACAAAATGAACCGTCGCTCGAGAAGATCGAACTAAAATTACGAATTTGACTTCCAAAAAACTGCGTATAATATGTCCCATTAGTTATTAGCATAAACTGAGCTATTTTTGTGTGAATTTTTATTGCACATATTTTTTTCTACACTATACAGGAACTCTTTAATTCATATCCACCTTTTTGGACACTTGTTTCCTTTCGAAAGTATATTTAAATAATGTTTCAAATCTTAATGCGCAATTGACGGACTGTACCGACGATGCCTCCTTAAGTTTTGGTAGAATGTGCTGAAATATTGCAGAATTGGGCTAAGCTTTTTGGCTCCTCGATACTCCAAGCCGTTTGTTCAGGAGAATCGAAAAACAAAAATGTGCGAGAGAAAGAGAGAGAGAGACCGCGCTAGATGCGAGAGAGACAGCGCTATAGGCTTTGACATTGGGCGACGAAGTTCCGAGTAAAGCATCACTGCCTCTTGATTAATGCTCTAATATGCCCTTTAAAAAATATTTAATAAAATGAATATGCAAGTGAGATGTAAAAATAGCGTAATTTTCGATGACCCTAAAATTCACTAAAAATGCTCAGCGTGTCGAGCTATCAGATTGCCGGGCTAGGTGCACTCGAGGGGTGAGACGGGATTATCGATTCGGAAAGTGAGAGGAGTCCCGGTGGCAATCCGCGCGCGGTTGACCCGCGAGGCGTAAAATCTCCGCGCGGCTAGAGTGGCCAACGGAGTCGTCTCCCGCCTATCGCGCGGGTGCCGGCAGCATAGGGCATGAAAAATGAGATCTGGCTTTTACGGTGCAAGGTGCAGCCGGGAGAGGACGAGACCAGAGGTGAGAGTCCCTCGGTTGCACGGGCTGTGTGTGCTCGAGTAACACTAATGCCGGGCGCGAGAGTCTGGAAGCGAATGCCAGAGAGCTCCGAGTATGATATACGAGGTGGGGAGTGGCGAAGCCTTTCGCTCCCTCTCTCTCTGTTTCTCGCGCTCTTGGCTCCGGCGATCACGGGGAAAAAGAGCGTGAAAGACAGCATCGCGACAGACGCAAAGGACAAAACGAGAGAGGAAAATAGCGTGAGAGACGCGCGAAGCCACCGGAGACAAAGCGAGAGGGAAAGAGCGCGACGGACGCGCGCGAGGCAAACGCGTCGAAACGAGTCGGAAAAGAGCGCGCGAGAGAGAGGGAGACGACGATAGATGCGAGCGGCGGCGGAGGCGAAGCGAGAGGGAGAGAGCGCGACTGCGACCGATGCGAGCCGAGTCGGAACGAGAGGAAAACAGCGCGATTGGCGAGAGTCGGAGCGAGAGGAAAACAGCGCGATTGGCGAGAGTCGGAGCGAGATGGAAGATTATTTAGCGGTGGGGGATGCGGCGGCGACTCCGTCTTCCGAAGTGCAGCGCGCGGCGGCGGCGGCCGCAGAGCCACAGCGTAGCCACGGCGTTCGTGCCAGGCTGTGCGGCCTGGTACCGCGGGCGAGCGAGAGCCACGCGGAACGCGCGCGCATAGAATCGCGCGATACGCTCGGTGCCTTTACCTACTTCGCAAACCCGACGCCGCGCGCGCGGCCCGTGTACGCGTAGAGAGAGAGAGAGAGAGAGAGAGAGACCCCGGCCGCGCGGTCTATACACACTCAGGGACCCTTTCAGCCCGGGCTCCTCTCCTTCTTTCTTCACTTCGCCTCGCGCGCCCGCGGAGAAGTCGGAGGCAGCGGCGCGCACCGCTCGCACCATCTCCGACCGCGACGCCGCTGCCCGCTGCTCCATACGTATACCGACACCGTACGACATTCTACCGCAACCCAGTTATACATTGCTTTATCGTGAGTCGATGTGTCCTGGAGTTTCGCCCGGAGGAGTGCACGAGATTCTGCCGTCCGGGAAAATGGAGATGTTTTCTAGGTTTTTGTCTGTTTTTTTTTTTTATTGAGACGGGATGACGACTTTGGGGCGTGAAGCAGTTGGTATTGGGTATTACGATGCTGGGATATTTATGTGAAGTACTTTTTCTTATATGTGTGAATAATTATTAACGTTACGTAAGCGTCTTTGGTTTCCAGGATTTAATATGATATTCATTGGAATGCACGCGTCACGGGCAACAAATTACCGAAGCACCTAACTGCCGGGAAAATTACGAGCTACGTACCGCTAAATCAAGTTGTTACGAGCGACAGGAGTTACCAAAGCAACAGGTTAACTATACGTTGCGCGGTGTGCAGAGCACAATAGGCCACGGGGCATCTGGGGTCACGTTAATTTTATTCCACGCGTTTTGTCTATAATGTTGCGAACCTTTTTGTTGAAAACTGTTACGAATTATGAAATTTGTCGTGATAAATGTTATAATAAATATTAAAACATGTCAAAAATAAAAAAATTGTGTTATCCTTCCTGGTCACGCTAACGTAGAATTGTATGTTAAATTACTATGGTCAATTTCTGCGCAGAGTGACGACGAAGGGTTAATAAAAACAGACGTAAGGCCAACAATCATCTACAGAAAAAAATTGCTACCGCACAAAGTATATCCAAAGCCGTAAGAATCACAATACCGACAATTATCAAATCGAAGGCACATCTCGTCGCTACGAGCATAATCGACCTAACCAGTCACAATGCGCAGCTTAAAAGCAAATCAATCATTCCCACTCGGCGTGCCGAACGCGAGATGTCCTCAAGTGTGACTGACGTCCTTCGGTCATCGTCAGCCGCCGCTAATTCGCATCGAAAGGATTCGTGTGACTCGAGTAATTGATATTGACGATTGAAAACACGTTTGACGGAGGCTGTGAAAATATTTGTCGAGAAGGTTATGTCGTCGCGGTGTCAGGGTTCACGGCGATTCGCTGGTAATTTACGGCCAGGAAGCGAACGCGTGGGCGACGCGAGTAAACGGCGGAAAAATGAAAAGGCGAGGGACACGTCGGTCGCTGCACGTGTGCATAACTGTTCGTCCGTCCGTCCGTCCGTTGCGACTCGCCGAGTGCAGCGATCTCTCGGTTTGCGTCTTGCAAAGGACATTATCTCGTTTACACGGGACTGCGAATAGGAATGGGCGATGTTGAGAAAAAAGATCGATGTTAAAAGAATCGATTGTTTAAAAAATTGATTATGAAGAGTCGATGTTTCTCAAAAAACATCGGAACATCGATTATTTTACATCGGTAAAGTAGAAAACGTTAAACTAAAAAAACAGTGAAGTAGAAAACGATCAAAATAATATCAGCAAAATTATTTTATTCGTGTAATAAAGATGCCCAAGGTCTCAAGGCACATTTCATACATGGTGATGCTTAAATCAGCACAGAATGATCATGATTCATGAAATGATGAGTTGGCGGTGAAATTTGCTCGTATACCTATTCGATTTTTTTTTTTCCGATGTTTCATAAATAAACATCGAACATCGATTAATCGGTTTTGAGAAACATCGGAAAAAAATCGATTGTTTGAAGAAAAAAACATCGGTGCTCGATTAATCGGTTTTGAGAAACATCGGCAAAAATCGATTATTTGAAGAAAAAAACATCGGTGCTCGATTAATCGGTTTTGAAAAACATCGGGAAAAAAATTGATTATTTGAAGAAAAAAACATCGGTGCTCGATTAATCGGCAAACATCGCCCATCCCTAACTGCGAACCGGCGAGCGAGGGTGCGAGTGAGGTTAGGTTGCCCTCTCGTGTGTGCGCAGCCCAGTCACCGGTAATCGCGGGGCCCTGTGCCGATTTCGACGGCCGTTCCGTTGAAACGAGACCATTAGTCGGAGATCTATAGCCGAGATTGCGCGTTGCCGAGAGACGCCGGAGCGCGCGAGTTCTTCAGTCCGCAATGTGGTCGCCATTGCGGATTGCGCGTGCGCGCGCGCGCCTTTAGTTATACTTCCACGAAAACCCATAGCGATTCCTCGGCGTCAAGAGCGAAACAACGGACGAGATTTCTAAACCGGCACTGTTAACCGGGGCGAAAGGACCCACGTAATCTGCCGATCGCCGCGGCTTGTGAATGAAATTTCTTCGCGAAAGAGGTATTCTCGTCATTCGGTGAAAGTGCTACAGTTCGCGGACATTTTTTACGCCCGGTGAGGACGAGAGATATTTTGTAAATTAATGTGATTAACTGTGATTAACTGTAGGTCGACTAAAAATGCTAAAACGTGAGCTGCGTTCTTCGTATAAAAGAAGAAAAAAAAATGAAAATATTCACTTATAAATAACAACGTCGACAGGGGTGATTTATTCCTTTTGCATAAAAAATAACTAATCACACCTTAAGGTCACTGCGTTAGGAATGTTAACGCGAACATTCGAATTCAATATCGTGACCGCGACAAAAGCAGCGGTATCTATTTTCGCGTTGCCCGCGGTCGAGACTGCGCAAAATCCGTGAACATTTGCATTTCCGACTGTATCGTTCCTCTTCAGTAGGAAAATAACGCAAGTTCGGAATCTCCGGCGGGGGGGCGGAGTTTGCAACCCATTAATCGAGAATAAGTCGGTTGTCTCGCCGCCGAACCCGATTGCAGAAACGAGAGTATAATTAAGACGCATTAGGATTGCACGGAAGTGCGACGAACGCCGGGCCCCGCGATGCTAATGCCTGCGAGACTCGAGTGCGCACAACAGCCGGTGCTCAACGCCGGCCGCGCCGCGCCGCGCCGGCCGCTCGAACTATGCTTCCTTCATGGGTGTACTGGCTGAGAACGTGAAATTTGCTCGTTTCATAGAAAGTGGCGCGAGTCCGTACATGGTAGACGACTGTGGAACTCGTTCATCACTCGCGTACGCGGAATACACGAGCCGTAGAAATTTCGGTGCTTCCTATTTACCGCGATCGCCGCGCCGTAACCGCGACAAAATTGTACTGCATACATGTCAATCAGATCGAATTTTTTCCCCTCTTTCGCAAAAAAATATTTCATACACGTCAATCCGATCGATTTTTTTTTCCTTTTTACAAAAAATATTTCATACACGTCAATCCGATCGATTTTTTTTCCTTTTTACAAAAAGTATCTCATACACGTCAGTCCGATCGATTTTTTTCTTTTTCACAAAAAGTATCTCATACACGTCAGTCCGATCGATTTTTTTCCTTTTCACAAAAAGTATCTCATACACGTCAGATCGATCGATTTTTTTCCTTTTCACAAGTATCTCATACACGTCAGTTCGATCGATTTTTTTTCCTTTTCACAAAAAGTATCTCGAATTTTGATTTTCCCTCACAAAATATTTTCAGCACTTGTTTCCCTCGACGAATGCGAGACGGGAAACACGACGACAGTTGTCACCGTTTCACTTTGTCTCTCTGTTTATTTTTCGTTCTCGCCGAGTCTCATCACGACCTTGCGGTCTCATCGAATCCGCGGCTCGCGCGCCGATCGTCAATAGGACCTCGGGTGGCTGCGGGCGACGAGTCACGTTTCGCCGATGTCAAATTGCATAAGCAAAGCGGGGTAGCGAGATCTCTCGCATGTTGGCATCGAGGAGACGAACGTTTTATCTGACTGATCCAATTATAATGTCGTATCGGTTACATCGGCCTGAATTCGTTCAGCGTCCTTCGACGCCGACGAACAATTTTCGCCTGCCCACGAACACCGTCCGTCCGTCCGTCCAGACGTCCTTGACGCGAGACACACTGCGACTTTTCCACCTCGTTGTGCGTTCACGTTGGCCGCTTTCCGGACGCAGCGTCGGGACAAAGAGAGAGAGAGAGAAAGAGAAAGAAACGGAGACGAGGACGGAGAGAGAAAGAATAACAGACCGGGACAGGGTGGAAAGCACGAAAGCTCGACGAGGCGACGCGCGCGCCTCCATCGTTCTCTCTTCTTCCTCCTTCTCGCTCGGCGATCTCGCTCCGTGGAACAGCGTAACGAGCCGGTAGCCCGCCAAGACTTCTCTACACCGACCGCCCCGCAGGGGGGGGGGGGGGTCTTTGTGAATCAGCACGCCTGAAGCTAATTAATTTAAGTCCGAGCATATCGTGGGGTCTGCAACCTTATAAAATCGTTCGAGTGCGACTGCATCGAGACTGCAATACACCGGGAACTCGTTTGCCATTCATTCTACTCGTGTTTCAACGAAAAAAAAAAATAATAATAATAATATCGTGTGTAGATTCGACGTGGTAATTACGGTTTTTTTTTTTATTAATGAATGGTTTAGATACAAAGTTGTCACGAATGCGTAATTTGAGGTTATTTGGCTCGTGATTTCTTTTCAATTCTAACGAGTGATCGTTATTTTTTTGTGAATAATTTACACCGTATTTTGCCACGAATGTGTGGTATACATTTTAGCTCGACCGGTTTGTAGATTTGTAATTCTTTAATTCTGGTGCGATCGTTACTTTTTTTAAATTAAATTATTTTTTTTTGCTGCTGAACATCTGGCACGCTCGATAACTGTCAAAATACATTAACACGACTGAAACTGCTGGGTGGCTAGCAACGAGTTGCAGGTAACCCGACAGCCAATCAGAGAACGAATATCCCGACATCAATATTTATATCGAAAATGCGAGATGTTTACTCACTGATTTTTTCATGAGGAAATTCATACAACAGAGTTGTAAATCCTCATTAATTTAAGAAATAAAAAATGTCAAATAAAAAATTGGTGAGCAATTGCGAAAAAATGGAAGAGTATGGTCCGCCATTACCCGCGTAATGCATTAACCGCCTTTCTTCATTTTTCTCGAAAAATTACCATAAAATTTTATCAAGAATAAGTCTTCCTTAGAGGCTTTAAAAATGTACACATGTACACATAAAAAATGTACACATGTACACATACAAAAAATAAAAAATAATGAAGCCTTGCCCCCTTAATTCAAGTCTATTTCCCAAAATTCGATTTTTTTTACATTTATCTTAATACCACGGTAATTTCATTAACAGCCTAAATATTATTCGAGCATTTTGCGAGCGCGCGAAGCGTGCGAGCCACTACAACCTGCTAGTTAATTAATAATTACCAACCCAAATGTACTATCAACTTTATTTCTAATAGATTTAGGGATTAACAACTACGTTGCAGACGAATTTTCCGCGAATGTGTAACACGAGATCGGTCGGAAAAAAGGAATCACGGCCGGAAAATGTTTTAATTCGAACGCGCAAGCAAGTAATATATGCTCGCTTCGCCCGAGATGGAAAGTGCTCGGTGCTCGGCGCGCAGACGTCGCTGCACGCTCGAAGAAGCATCGTCAACGAGAGGAAGTGGCCGAGTGAGCATTCTGTGGCTGCTGGAATTGGAGTAACCTTATAATAAGTCTCGTAACCTCTGGACAATGCGAGCCACGACGACGACGACGACGTCGACGACGGCAGAAGCGGCGCGCGGGTTGTATGGTAGCAGGAAGGACGTCGCGACGCGCCACGAGGCGAAGCAGCGAGCGCTCGGCTGCCGCCGCTGCTGCCGCTGCTCTCTCGACCGGCGGAATCACCGCCGGCCACTCGCCATCCTCGCGATAACAGGTATTACCGCGTTATACTATACGCACGCAGGATATACAAACAGGAATCAAAGGGAGGTCAATGACTTTACGGAGACACGCGAAATTCGTTCGAACGCGCGCGCGCGACACTCACGATCACAGTCGCGACCCGTGTCGACGACGATCACTCATGACGCAAGGCAAATGTAATATCGCGCATCGAGGCGGAATTTTGTGACCAATGCGACCTGCTGCGACGACCGAAATTTCATAACCGTGCATATCGGCCAAAAATTCGCGCGACCAGAAATGCGAAAATGTACTACGGGTAATATAGGATAATTATAATAAATAATTATTAATAGTTAATAAGATATAATAATAATAATAATAATAATAATAATAATAATAATAATAATAATAATCTTTATTACGCATACATATCGAATACATAGGGCATTCATAGTAAGGGAAATAATAAATAATTGTTATTATTATTATAAGATGGGTAATAATAAATAATAATAATAAGTATTATTATTATATTATTATATTATAATTATTATTATATGTATTTGACTAATATATTTATTAAATTCGAAAACAACTTGGATATTTTTTATTTATTTATTTAAAATCGTGAGCGTCAACGAGAAGTTGCTTTTTGAGATTAAAAAAATGCACGGAGCGAGGATAATTATGCAAAAAATATACGAGAAGCCCCAAGGAAGCTTGAAAATGTTACGAGCAAACTTGGCTCGTGCACCGAGCGCAGAGGATTCGCTTCCTAGGTGCGCGCGCTGCAATTTTCACAATTTGCTTTAACGACTCGCGGTCCATTGGTAATGAAAACCGTAACAAAAAAACGCAGGACCTTCGCCCGGAGGCGCTAAATTAGCTGCTGGCTCTAATATCCCGGCGGCTATTTTTATCTCGCGCTCTCCGTCCGACGAAATAAAATATCGAACGCACCCGCGCAGCTCGGGCGACTTCGACGAAATAATAAAACATCGAATAATTGTGTTAAAGAAAAAACAAACAAAAAATGCGCGTTGCACAACGCGGTCGTTAATTGCTCGGAGTCCGACCGAGAATCTCGTTTTTTAAATCTTCCGCGACTCGTCGTCGCTTCTGCATTTGTATGTGAAATAAATGCGGCGAGTCGACTTGTGACGAATGACGAATCCGATAGATCCGTCAATAATCCTCGTGTAAAAAATTCATCCTCGAAAATGAATAATGGACGACGCGAACGTTATTATTTTGCATAACGCGTAACGCGGACACCTCGGATATACCACTTGCGGTAAAAAATTAAAATTTGCTTGCAGAAAAAATGTTCAGTGGCAAGTAGAAAAACAGAATTCAGCACGCGGAGAAAATACAACACGCAGAAATAAATTCATCTCGCAGAATTTATTTTTCTTATGAACAAAAAAAAATCCAAGACGCAGAAAAAATGCAACGCGTAGAAAAAAATGTTTACTTGCGAACAGACGAAAAATTCAAGGCGCAGAAAAAAAATGTTTACTTGCGATCAGACGAAAAATTCAAGGCGCAGAAAAAAAATGCAACCAGGAGAAAAAAAATCGAGTTCGCGTCAGCACGCAGAAATAAATTCATCTCGTAGAATTTTTTTTTTTCTTACAAATAGAAAAAAAAATCCAAGACGCACAAAAAATGCAACGCGCAAAAAAAAAGTTTACTTGCGAACAGACGAAAAATGCAAAGCGCAGAAAAAAATGTTTACTTGCGATCAGACGAAAAATTCAAGGCGCAAAAAAATGCAACTAAGGAGAAAAAAAAATCGAGTTCGCGTCAGGCTTGTATGGGAATTTGGATCGCTGTATCGAATCGCCACGGAGCCCCAGTTGCACGTGCATGGAAATCGCGTTGCGATTGCACGAGAAGCGAGCGGCTCTCGACGCACGAGGACGAGGACGTCGTTGGCTATATGGACGTCGTATGCGCAACAACGGATCCTACGATCGTGGAGCGCCCGCGTTTGAAGGAGAACACCCTATATACGGCAGGCCAGCCGTGACCACAATGTGGTCTACGGGGATCGTTGGAGCCCGGAGGCGAGGTGAACGCACGATATTTTCCTTACTCGACACACAGACCGAGCGAGCGTCGATCGCCTCCGCGAATAATACGGATTCAACGCCGAAGTCATCGAATTTGGTTTTTCGCCGTCGTCGAGTGTCGTAAGAACCGCGATGCGAAACATCATCGCCTCGGGGATTTCGCTTCGGGCCTGACGAGGCGAAAAATCCACGCGGCGACTCAGCAAATCCATCACGCAACGTCCGATTTATATCCGATTACCGATATTTGCCGAGCTAATTATTATTCGCGAAAAAATGTTGAGCAATTGTGAAAAAAAAAGTATTTTACGGGGCTCGAGCAGCCCACAATGCGGAAGCGGATCGAGAGACGGGAAAATGAAGGCTCGAAGCGTCCGGCGAATATTTTTTTATTTTTCTTGGCTACGTTATTATACACTTATTTAGATTTATTATTCTTATGTCAGACGCGACGAGTCCGGCTATAAGAGCTGCGGGCGATCGTCGAAGGACGCGTGATTGAGACGAATAACGCGAGATGTAACGCGTCCTTCGGCCGCGAATCACCAATATTTAATTATCCGGACGAGCCGCGTGCGAGCGTCTCTCGCGATGCTCTGACGTAGGGAGAGAAAATAAAATTCCACGCGTCTTTGGCTGTGTACCGAAGTTTTTATCGTGGGCAGTCGCGGACGTGGACGCGTATTATTGGCTTGAAATAGAGTGAGGAATTTAATTTTCTTGTGAATGATTTTGTCGCTTATTTGCTTTGCATAATGTTGGATATGATTATAGTAGTTGCTGGGAGTTTTCAAGATCCAATTTTACATTCATTTATTATCAATTCATTTTTTTAAAATCTTGCATTCTATTAATTTTTGTTTTTTATTTTGTTAAATTTAGTATTTTGCTAAAAATGAATAGCGACTAATTTTTCCGTCTCCCGGTTAGGTTAATTAAAAACATTTATATACAAAAAAAAAAAAAAAAAAAAAATTGAAAGCCGAGCCAAAACTCTGCGCTAATCGACAATTACCAAACAACAAGTTGATCTGAAAATAATGAGCAGCTCCAACAATACCGTCATTTTACTGCTACAAGTGCGTCTGGGGGTCCTCGGACGTCGTAATTATCCCCAATATTATTGTGTACAAAATGCAATCGAAAAAGTCCCGGCGCGTGCAAAAGTCTCGAGGCGAAACAGCCGCTCGTGCGTATTCACAAGTGGAAACGCCGAGCGGTGTCCTGAATAATAGAGCGATACAATGGGGCCCCTTTTTCCGGGATTGTAGAATCCGTGGTTAATGAGCCGCCTCAAAGAGGTCCCGCTCGACAATTAACCCGACCCTCATTAATGGCCGGAGGGGAGGGCAGCGACAGCCGCTTCCGAGGGAGACCAGGTATATAGAGCTGTCTCTGCTGTATTTTAAAACTGTCGTTCGAGGCCTCGAACGCGCGGTTTTCCAGCCGTTCGGGGACGACGTCGAGACGGCACATCGACCATTGCAACCAGAGAACAAGACTGGTGCATTTTAAATATATGTTTTATTTTATTTTATTTTATTATTATTTTTCTACTTTATTGTACATCCATTTTTTTTAATCTTAAATACCGCGACTGAAACGCAAATCCAATTTTCTGCCGAAACATTAAAAACCCAAAAAATTGTTGCTGCCGATTTTTTCAGTCGATAATTTTCGAGTGAAAATAAATAAGAAAAATGAAATAAATAAGGAAAGTAAAATAAATAAGAAAAGTGAAATAAATAAGTAAAGTAAAATAAATAAGAAAAATAAAATAAATACCGAAAGTAAAATAAATAAGAAAAATAAAATAAATAAGGAAAGTAAAATGAATAAGAAAAATAAAATAAATAAGGAAAGTAAAATAAATAAGAAAAATAAAATAATTTAAAAAATTAAATGAGGTAAATAAAATTAATGGATTGTCTCTGCTTATTTCCAGACTGTCCCTCGAGGCCTCGGAGGGCCCGATTTTTCAGACGTCCAGACGTTCCTCGAGCGACGGCCGGGACGTCAACCGTCCCAACGAGAGAACAATACCCACCGAGCGCTATATGTATTTGAAATATTTATTTCGAAACGACAGCAACGGAGACGGAGATTGAGGCTGCGTCTAATTGAGTTTGTTTGTCGTAAGATAACGAGTTACGAGAGAGAGAAAGAGAGACACAGAAGAAGACGAAGAAGAGTCGTCGTCGTCGTAGTCTCGCGCGTTTATGCGCCGTGCAGTATGTCCGGCACGTAAGGCACGAGTCGCGCGGCATTTGTAAACGAGCCGCGCGGAGGAGTCGCGCGGCAACCGAGAAAATTGCGCGCGACGAGCGCGGCTGCGGAGTCGTGAGGCGCTCGGGCACCGAGGAGATCTATGACCATTCCGCGGCGCAACGCGAGTGTATTATAAGGATGGGCGGCTCATCATAGTCGTGGGAAACTCCAGCTTTCACCCACGAGATCATCTCGCCCGCGAGAGCCCGACGAGGGGAATACACCACGACGACTTTAGCATTTCAACAAACTTACTCGGCGCTTCTTCGTTGCTTATATATATATAGGTATATATTTTTTTATAATATGAAGTTTCGCTTTCTGCACGGGAGATCGTGGTGTGCGTATCGACATGCGTGTAGGTTGACTGCGGTACTTTGCCATTTTCTCACGAGATTACGTCGTCCGCGCCGATTAGGAATTAACAGATTAATGGGGGTGTGGAAACGTCAGTCGATGTTCAACGAGGAATACTTGGGACTTGCGGTTGGACACCTTTCGTTACTTTGTTTTTTTTTTTTTTTTTTTTTTTCGTTGGTGGATCTCGCAAAGGTGATAAATAAATGGTATAAAATCGTACCGATCACAAAGAAAAAATGATAATAATTAAGGTGATAAATAAATGTCGTAAAATGTATTTATTACCCGCCTATGTAGGCACAAAATTGTTTTTTTTTTCTTTGGTGAATCTCGCAAAGGTGATAAATAAATGGTACAAAATCGTACTGATCAAAAAGAAAAAATGATAATAATTAAGGTTATAAATAAATGTCGTAAAATGTATTTATTACCCGCCTATGTAGGCACAAAGTTACAGCATTGTCTGTGCATTGTAATGACAATAATAGAATAAATTCCTATTTAATACTATCAGAGTTGCAAACCCTAAATCATTTAGAAATAAAGTTGATGGCACAATTGGTCTTGCAATTAGTAACTAACAATGCTAACATGGAGCAATTATAATGTAATTTGTATATTTTTTTAATGGTTGCAAAGAATATTTGTTTTCTATAAAATGTCATGGTAATTTTCCTGAAAAAATAGAGAGATGCGGTTGATGCATTACTAAGGTAATGGCGGATCGTGTTCTTCCATTTTTCTCACAATTGCCTACAATTTTTCATTGATAATGAGGTATTTATGCAGCTATTGAAAAGTTCACACATCATTTTATAGTCGTTGCCGATTATTATTATTAAATCACACCTACAAAACAAACAGTACCGTGACATTTATTTCTTAAAATAAAAGGACTCACAGCTCTGCTACTATTATTGTCTGAACGAACCGTCCCACGAATATTTTTTTTTCGTCTCAAGAGTATCCCATCTGCGTCTACTAATCCCGAAATCTCCGCAAAGTTCTTGAACTTTGGAATTAATGACCATCTCTTTCCTGCCACTCACAGTCGGCATTTGAGTCCGCGGGAGGCGAAGTCAAGTCGAAATTATGCGGTAGATTAAAGACAACAAAAAAATAACAGTAATAGTCCGATGACTTGCAGCTGTCATTTCAAATAGGAAGAATCAACAAAGCACAAAGCGAGATACAGAGAGAGAGAAATAGATACAGAAAATATTACATAAGTCGTAGCTTGGACATGCGACTTCCATTGAGCAAAAAAATAAGGCCTTATACAAACCACGTTGAACAGACCTGGGTCGACGATAATCAATTAGTCATCGAACAACCGCGGCGCAGAGCAGGTAAAAAAAAATCTCGCTCACGTCTGTCGAATTGTATGGAAATTGTCGAGATGGCCTCTCCCGATGTGGGACGCGTCAAAGAGCTGGCAACGCCACCGACCACCGAGTCCTCTCGCGTATATAGTGCGCTCATTATATCCGATTTATTCTGGCGTGGACGCGCCGGTTCAATACGCACACGCGAATAGCTTCGCAAGTGCATGAATGGAGCAGAACCGGCGTGCTTCTTCCTCGGTCTATGACTGCGCGAGGCGACCGGGGCTCGATGCATCGCTCTGTGACGTCACGTTTTTTGGTTACAGCGAATAATACAATTTTTATAACAAATCCAATAATTAGTTGCATTTCTAATATTGGAATTACAAATATTTTTTGTGATTTTTCATCAAATGTTTAAAATTTATTTTGCAATTAAATATCAAGTATTAAAATTTTTTAAATATTCTTTTATGTATTAACATTTTTTTATTGAAAATTAACAGATAAATTGAAAAAAATATCTTTTGTGGCTTAAGAAATTGTACGGAAATTTTTGGGTGTTTGAAAAATATTTTCTACGATGATTTGTCTTTTTTCAGCTGTTTTGGTGCGACCCGCCCCGGTTACCCGTGGGTCGGTTCGTACAGGTCGTCAGAGGGCTTCAAACGCGAGACTGCGCCGGCTGCGCGCCGCCCAACACGGAGGCTCCACATAAAGCGAGCAACGAGTCGTGTAGTTTGACACACACGGCGCGCGCTGCGGGTCACGTTGCCGAGGAGAAGAAGGCAGTGGCCGGCCGAGTTGTCAGCGCGAGCATCAACAGGCGTACCACTAAATTGTCGTACGTCCCACCAGCAGAGAGCGGTGAGAGAGAGAAAGGGATAGAGAGAGACTTGCGAGATGCTCGTCTCTCGACTCAATTAGCCGATTCTTCGCTGCGTTGAGCGCAGAGCTGAAGATATAAAATGGACCCAATTTTTTATTTATTTTTCAAATATTAAAAATGTTCGTAATTGTTTTTTGTTACCTAACTAAATAACTTGATAGTAAAAAATATTAAGTTCAATTTTTTTTTGCAAAAGTTTTTAATTAAACAAAAATGTACGTTTTTTTTGCAAAAGTTTCTAATTAAACAAAAATGTACGTATTTTTTTTGCAAAAGTTTTTAATTAAACAAAAATGTACGTATTTTTTTTTGCTAAATTTTTTGTTTCGAAAAAATGTTAAGTTTAATTTAATTTCTTTGCTAAATTACTTAACAAAAAAAAATAATTAAAAAAATGCTTTTATTTTATAATTTTTATATCAGTTTTTTTATTACTTGATTTACGTAATTAAAATGAAATCTGCGATTTTTATTCTCATTTTTCATTGCTAAAATAGACAAACGTCGGGCGACGTTGAAAATGCATGTACGTATTTTTTTTTTGCTACATTTTTTTATTTCGAAAAAATGTTAAGTATAATTTAATTTTATTGCTAAATTACTAAACAAAAAAAAATCATTTAAAAAATGCTTTTATTTTATAATTTTTATATCAGTTTTTTTATTAGTTGATTTACGTAATTAAAATGAAATCTGCGATTTTTATTCTCTTATTCTTGCTAAAATAGACAAACGTCGGGCGACGTTGAAAATGCGTCCACCGGTATTGGCACGAATTAGGGAGTTATGCGTGGGTGAATCACAGTGGCTCCCCAGTTGTACGTACCGAGAATGCGTACGGGTTACATGCACCGTCACGACGAAAGAGAGACGGGAGATGTCATTTAACGTGACACACGAGTCATCTCGCGCAGCGTGGAATTACTCGCCGCCCAGATATATACACGTCGCGCATGGGGCGCGCACGTCGGGCCGTGAACAAGCCCGGTGACCTGTGGGAGCTCGAAAACCGTAGCGAAAATATTTTCGCACACGCGTTTTGGCCCTCGGGACCACCGCGCGTAATCTCGGGTCGCCACTCGCCGTACTCGCTAGTACTTCACGATAACCGCGCGCTATTATCATCAATTGAGTCGTGAAGCATTTAATGGCGTAATTAGCGATTAGATAAATGGGACGGTAAATCGGCAATTATCATTTTTCTGCTGGATTACGGGCCGAGCGGTGCGACGAGATGATTGACCATTTCTTCCGGAACAATAACACAGTCCGTTGGAAGATTGTCGAAGTCGATATTTCGCGGCCGTGAAGCTTTTGTGATTTCTAATAAAACGATCACGATCAACGATTAACGATTCGATAAACGATTTGTTTTATTTACGACTTCGGTTTAAGGTTGTCGCTTCGGTACAATGGGGCTCAACTTGGGAGCCTATGAAAATTTCAAACACTTCTCAATGACATAAAAATCGAACAAAATTGGGCATACGGAGGGTGCTGCAAAGACTGATTTTGCATAGTAATAATATCAACATGGTATTAAAAAATAATTAATGAATTAATTATTCAACAAATTACCCGGCAATCCAACTTAAAAAAAAAGAAATTGATTTATTAAACTTTCTGAATACGTAGATTTTTTTCAGAATTATTCTAATTTTTTTAAATTGCGTTTTTCGCACTTTATTTACTAAAAAAAGCAATTTAAAAAGAATAGAGAAAATTCTGAAAACATTCAAAGGTGTTCGGAAAAACAATTGAACCATTTTCATAAGAAAGAAAAGTTGGTTCTCCGGGTAATTTGTTGAACAATGAATTCATTCATTAATATGTTAATAACATTTTGATATTGTCATGCAAAATCAATCTTTGCAGCTCCTTCCATACGCCTAATCTTTTCCGAATTTTACGTAATTGAAAAGCTCTCGAAATTCCCTCAAAAACCCACGTGTAGCCATACCGTACCGAAATTACTACTTTAACGAGCAATACTGATGAAAACAGAAATTTTTAATACTCACAAACTTTATTTCTATCTATGAAAAGTAAAATCTGTCAAAAACAACGATCAAAGGGCGATTACAAAAGACCGAAACAAGAAAAAAAGAAATCCACTAAACTCACACACCAGCAAAAAGAATTCCCAAACGATAAAAAAGAAAGACAATTCAATTTGCCATAACGTGATTCGTCCCAAAAGTTCAGACCCCTCGTGTCTCAGTGTTACAACAGCGTTTAAAATTTCGTGCCTTCCCCGCCGAGAGTTCTCGCGCTGATCGTACAATTACCAACACAATACCCATAATTTTCCAGGCTTTCAAAGCGTGTTTTTGGGTGAACCGTTTTTCCGTAATAAAATCCAACGTTAAAATACGTTGGACACGAGCGCCACGTATGTACTACGTACAGTGTAAAGGGTACAAGGTGCAGCGAACGCGGGTATTCCACGAGAAATATCTACGAGGCGAGTGCACAGAGAGGGACGTAGAGAGTCTCGGGCTGTGTAGAGAGCCAGGGAGGCGCGCGCGATCGGACGGGACCATTGGAGCCAGGGTCCCGCTATACGGTCGCCCGCTAGTCCGAGGTGAATGAACCTCGGCCCGCCTACTGACTTTACCTGCGCCCGGCGAACCTTGCTATCTCTCCGCCGCCGCTGCCGCCGCGGCAGAGGAGCCCAGGCCATGGGACTGACTCTCTCTCCCTTCTCACAATTTCTCGCGCTCTCCTCTATCTCTCGCCTCTCTGCCTCGCGGCTGACTGCAGCTCTCGCCCTCCGGTCGCCTCTCCGTCTCGCTTCCTCCACGTCACCGTCTCAGCTCTCGATCGTTCGTCCCGCTCTGCGCGCCACCGAAATACCGATTACGTGTCCCGATCCTATTCCGACGCGGTCTATAGCCGACTTCGGGTGGGATCCACAACCGTCTGACTGCGCTGGTTTTTTTTTTAGGGCAGTAGAGAAAATGAGAAAAATTGTTTTTCTGTATTTCGCTCCGAAGCTGCGAGGGGAAAGTATTATTTTTTTAGAGCGGGGTTTTTTTCGCTCCAATTGCGAAGGGCAATTATTATTTTTTTAGAGTTGATAAGGCTGGGAGAATTTTTTTATTTTCGTTTGTAATAAATGCGGTGATGTCTAATTGCGATGAGATAATAGCTAAAAAAATCTTGATTTCGAAAATTCGAAAAATAGTTTTTCTGTATTTCACTCCAAAGCTGCGAGGGGAAAGTATTATTTTTTTGAAGCGGGTTTTTTTTTCGCTCCAATTGCTAATGGCAATTATTATTTTTTTAGAGCAGATACGACTGGGAGAATTTTTTTATTTTTATTTTTATATAAATGCGGTGATGTCTAATTGCGATGAGAAAACAGCTAAAAAATCTTGATTTCGCGTCTCGATCCGTGACATCAATGTTTCAGCAATATAACTGTCTACGGGGGATTATTATTTTCCTGCCAACCGGACTTCGCCCGTAGTCCACAGGATCCTCTGTGGGTCAACCGGAAGACGGTTCTACGTCAGTACCGAGCGCGGCGAGTTACCAAGAACATTTATTGTTCGTCGGACAAACGCCGAACGCCTCGTGCGCTGCTCCGTCCGCAGTTTGAGCGCAGCGATCGAAGCGGCTTCGAGCGCGTTTGGTTTTCAGCTCGGGTTCCACGCGGTCACGTATCGAGGGACCACGGCCTCTGAATAGAAAATCGCGCTGCTCCCGCTCGCCACTCGTGAGGGCATCTGACATTTTTTTTTGTCCTCGGTGAATAAAAAGAAAGAGGAGAAAAAAATCGCTCGCTGGAAAACGTGGAGCATCGTGGAATGTTTTTTTTACGTAGGAACGCGAGATTCGGCACACGTCGCCGATAAGATAAAACACGTTTTTTTTTTCGCGAACCTGCGGAGATTTAGAAGACGAAAAATCGGCACGTGCTTTGTGTGTCCCTGGTAAAAAATCGGTGGCGTTACATCTGGCCCTGGTGAGGCCCTGATCAGGGCCACGTTTGGCCCTGCTTTCGTGATTTTTCATAAAATGATCACGATTAACGATTAACGATTCGATAAACGATTTGTTTTATTTACGACTTCGGTTTAAGGTAGTCGTTTCGGTACAATGCGGCTCAACTTGGGAGTCTAAGAAAATTCCAAACACTTCTCAATGACATAAAAATCAGAAAAAATTGGGCATACGGAGGATGCTTCAAAGACTGATTTTGCATAGTAATAATATCAACATGGTATTAAAAAATATTCAATGAATTAATTATTATAATTATTATAATTATTATAATTATTATAATTATTATAATTATTATAATTATTATAATTATTATTAATTATTCAACAAATTACCCGGCAATCCAACTTAAATTGCCGGGGCCCGAGCTGGGCCTGACCTGGGCCGGATTTAACGTCACGGATTTGAGTTGCTAGCGAAATTGTATGAATAGCGTGAAGCACGAAGCGACTGAGACGCTGGAGCGGTGCGCGAGAGTCGCTCGTGCTACGTGGCGTTAAAATCAGGACGCATATCGCGCAAAGCCGGACGCGTGCAATACGTTTATAGACCGATTGTGTGTGTGCGGTACGTGCGGCTAATTGTGAGTCCCGGCTCGGCCTGAGGTGCGTTAAATATGCCAAATATTCGTGCCGAATAATCTTTTATTGACGATACGGCGAGAGAGGGAGAGAGTCACGAGCGTGGAACGGGCGTCGGGCGATAAGACGCGACTCGTTGCCAGCGGCGGGAAAGAGCGCCGGGGCAATTATGTCGGTGTAACGCGTCGAGCGCGCAATTATAACGCCTCATACGTTGTCCTCCCCGAGCCGAGCGAAGTGCGAAGATGCAGCTGAAAGTAAGATCGGCGTATGGGCGTCGCTTGAGTCGTTCATCGCAGTTTGCGGTTAACAACAATTTGTGCGGAATATTTGTATTGACGAAAAAAAAAAAAAATTGGTATGTCCGAAAAAAATAGTATGTTGAAAAAAATGTATAAACGAAAAAATTGGTATTATGACCGAAAAAGAATTGTGTGACGAAAAAAAAGATATGAACGAAAAAAATGAAGGAACGAAAAAAATGTACATAATTGAAAAAAGTACATAATTGAAAAAAATGTACATAATTGAAAAAAAATGTACATAATTGAAAAAAATGTACATAATTGAAAAAAAATGTACATAATTGAAAAAAATGTACATAATTGAAAAAAATGTACATAATTGAAAAAAAATGTACATAATTGAAAAAAATGTACATAATTGAAAAAAATGTACATAATTGAATGAAAATGTACCTATGATCGAAAAAAAGTTGATGCATCGACGAGTAACTCAATGATTTAACGTCGCCCTAAACAAATATTTCCGACCGAGATTTCCAGGTTTATGTATCACTCGAATAATTATTTTCTCGCCTGCGTCGACTGAAAAATCGATGACCGCAACCGAACCGATTTATTTATTACACATGATAAAAAAAATGATTAACACTCCTGCTGATTATTAATCGCGACATTTGTATATCATTGTGATAATGATTCTTATCGACTCGCAGCGCGGATCAAGGACGACTCAAGTAGACCGCGTTCCACACTTTTTATTATTATTATTATTTAGATTAGTTCATCGACTGATAAATCGATGCCTCTTAGATCATCGATTTATTATCCAACGCGGAGAGAGATAGAAGAAGAAGAAAAAACGTATCGCTGCATATGACGAGGATTTCGTAATCGACAAGCGGGAAAGTACTGCATCGTTAGACTCGAAAGAGGCGGAGAGGAGGGGGAAGGATGCATGTAGGTCAGTGTGACTCGGAATGAGCTTTTTGTTCCAAGTGGCGTTGCCTCGAGATGAGGCGAGGGTTCCGAGTAGCGCGAGAGGGGAATCGCGCTCGAGTCCCGCAGCCGCCGTCGCCGCACACACGACGAGAGTCGCCGAGTGCTATGCGACGACGGCAGCGCACACGAGACCCGCTCTCGTAGTTCCCGGGAAAACTCAGTGTCCTTCCCGGTGCGCGCACCGCGAGCATCGCGTGGCTCCCTTCAATCGCTTTCTTGAGCTAATCCTAGACAATTTCTTGTCTCTCCGAGCTAATGAAGCCTCTTGTCGATGAGTCCTCGGTGCGCGGTGAAGAAGAAAAAAAATGTCGTTACCTCGACTGCCGCGTTCGCGAGCGTTGTAAAAACAATGTCGATTTGGCAGTAAAATGTTGATTGCCGGGAATTGGGATCAGTTGAACAAACTAATTTGTTTGGAATTGTTAAACTAATTTGCTTAAAGTCGTTGAAATAATTCGTTTGAAATTGTTGATCTCATTTTTTTATTGATAAACTAATTTGCTGAAAGTCGTTGAAATAATTCGTTTGAAATTGTTGATCTCATTTTTTTATTGATAAACTAATTTGCTGAAAGTCGTTGAAATAATTCGTTTGAAATTGTTGATCTCGTTTTTTTTTATTGATAAACTAATTTGTTTAACATTTTTTAAATAAATTTTCGAACATTGTTCGGCAAACTAGTTTTCTAGCATTGTTGAACAAACTCATTTTCTAACATTGTTCAAAAAAGTAATTTGTTAAAAATGGATGAAATAATTAATTTGTTAAACATTGTTAAAGAAACAATTTTTTAAAACATTTTTGATGAACGTAATTTGTTAAACATTGTTGAATAAACTGATTTGTTGAAAATCGTTGAAAATTGTTGAACATTTTTACACATCATTGAGAATTGCTATGTTGACAATTCTTGAACATTTTTAAACACTGTTAAAAATTATCGAGAAAATTAGTATCTCAGTTGTAATTAACTCGATGTTCGTCCGAACCTCGATTCAATCAATATCATCGATTAAATTTTCTTCCTCTCGCCATATACAATCTTCGAGTCGCAGCAAAAGCGTAGTCACAACATCGAACGCAGGAGCGCGTTTCAAATCGAACAAACATTCTGACAACGGCGCAACGCGATGCCATCGGCAATTCGATGCAGGACAACACTTTCATCGACGACGACGACACCGTCGGATATATAAATATTCGAATAGCCGTTTGCTGCGCGCGATGAAAGGCGCGTCGCGCGGGCTCCGCGTTTGTTCAATGTCAAGGTCCGGCTACCAAGAAGAATGCAGCCTGCGCAGCGGGCTATGCACACACCTGATACGCGCGTTACGCACACCGTGAATTTTCGTCGCTACACCCGGCGACATCTCGACGCCTCGAAACTTCTTGTTTACATATATAAAACTCGTGACTCTCCGCGCTGCTTTCATAAAGACTTGTATTTACAGTTTTCCTCCCCTCCATTGTGGATCTTGTTGTGTGGATCAAAATACAAAAAAAGATATATCCGCCGAAAAAAAATCTCATCTACCATTAAAAGTTATCGACTGAGCGCAACATATTTTTTCTTCTCTTTTTCAGATCTTCTCGCCTCGATCGTTCCCCTCATTTCACGAGGCGAATTTCATCGTGAACTCTCCAAGTCGCCTTGTTTACGAATATCAAAGCGACATCTCTCGACGCCTCGAAACTTCTTGTTTACATATGTAAAACTCGTGACTCTCCGCGCTGCTTTCATAAAGCCATGAATTTACAGTTTTCCTCCCTTTGTTGTGGATTTTGTTGTGTGGATCAAAGTACAAAAAAAGATATATCCGCCGAAAACAAAATCTCATCTACCATTAAAAGTTATCGACTAAGCACAACATATTTTTTCTTCTCTTTTTCAGATCTTCTCGCCTCGATCGTTCCCCTCATTTCACGAAGCGAAATTCATCGTGAACTCTCCAAGTCGCCTTGTTTACGGATATCAAAGCGACATCTCTCGACGCCTCGAAACTTCTTGTTTACATATATCAAACTCGTGACTCTCCGCGCTGCTTTCATAAAGACATGAATTTACAGTTTTCCTTCCTTTGTTGTGGATTTTGTTGTGTGGATCAAAGTACAAAAAAAGATATATCCGCCGAAAACAAAATCTCATCTACCATTAAAAGTTATCGACTGAGCGCAACATATTTTTTCTTCTCTTTTTCAGATCTTCTCGCCTCGATCGTTTCCCTCATTTCACGATGCGAATTTCATCGTGAACTCTCCAAGTCGCCTTGTTTACGAATATCAAAGCGACATCTCTCGACGCCTCGGAACTTCTTGTTTACATATATCAAACTCGTGACTCACCGCGTTGCTTTCATAAAGAGTTTAATTCACAGTTTACATTCCCTATGTTGTGAATTTTGCTGTGTGGATCAAAGTACGAAAAAAATATTTATCGTCCGAAAAAGAATCTCATCTACCATTAAAAGTTATCGACCGAGGGCAACATTTTTTTTCTCTCTTTACCCGATCTTCTCGTCTCGATCGGCCCCCTCATTTCACGAAGCGAATTTCGAACCCTCCACCTCGCCCCGTTCACGAATATCAAATTCAATGCTTTTCACGGGCAAAAATCACGAGAAACATCGCAGACTTTCTTTTTCCCTCAATTCCACCGATCGCCCGGATCGGCTTCCACGAAGTGGACATCGCGGCCGGTAGCAGCAACGTGCGAGTTTCCCCCTCCCCCCACACACACATCGGGTATACCCGGCGGCCTGCGAGCTTCGCGGCGGCGCGTAATGGCTCTTCAGACATTCTGAGTTTTCTTCGTCTCTCTATGTTTCTCCTCCTGACGCGATATGCGCGCGTCGGTGAGATAACCGGTTTGCCGGGGCTTCCTCAGCCCGGAGAAACGGGGCGAGGGCAAGGGGAAGGAGAGACTCGCACGCACACGGGATAAACCAGATTGAGGGGTGGGGGGCGGGGAGGGTTGGGCAGGACTTTGGGATTTTCATGCGTAGAGCGTTCCCTCGGGTCTCTTTCTCTCTCTTGGATTCGAGGCTGTCATCTTTTTTTTCTCCTCTTATTTCCTTCTTCTTTTTTTTTTCTTAATACCAGGAATATCGTTGAAAATAATTGTCGACGCTCCGCACTGTAACCGTGGAGATTGCCCGCCCCCTAACGGACGATGGACGAGTGGAGCATGCGCACCGCGCGCTCTGCGATATAAGTATCGCGTACCACAGATTCACAGAGTCGGAGACGTTGGGAGAGGCCGGGAGACTCGTGTAGTCTCGTATCGCGCCGCCAGAAGTCGGAGAGGTTAGAACGATCGAGCTGGCTCGAGCTGGACGATCGGGTTCGGCTCGCGAGCCACAAGGTGTGTGCATATCGTCGGATATACTCGGGATGTATCCCTGTGGCCTCCTACCTAATGGGTGCGTGCGCACGATTATAGAGGATCCACCGTGAAAAACCGGTTCCATAACTCGCAGCGCCACACGGAGCGAATAGGCGCGCGTGTGGATGGGGGGAGGGAGATCGGTGTGTCCGACGATTACGATCTTAGGGGACTCCCAGGGCCACCCCGGGAACCAACGACGCATTTGCCCTCGTCATATCTCGTTCCTGCCGAGTTGCCGAGGAGCCGAGAAAGACTCTTCGGGTCGATGTAACACGATTCGACAACGTCGACTTTTCGATGTAATTACGCAGAAGTTCGACGCTGTCTGCGGTCGCATCGACGTGATTAACGAGCGCCCTAATGAATCACTGGGACGCGAGGCTAGGGACGAGCTTAAGGTCAACGAGGAAACGGCGCTTGAAGGTCTCATTGGGAAACCAGATTTCGTTGCCCGAGTCGCCGGATATTAAAGAGCGATCGAGATCAACGAGCTGTGCTAATATCTAAAGCCTGGAGCTTAAAGTCATTATACTGATATTTTAGTCTCAAGTGATTTCAGTCTTTTCAATTCTCAAAACCACAAAACAAAAATTAATAATCACTTTTGCTTCCTCATAGAGGAAGCCTTGTTTTCGTGAAAAATGTTTTTTTCGAGATTTTCATGTCAGTACACTCAGCATGGTCCAAAACGTCGAGAAAAGTGGTTTGTGCGAAATGTCTGTATGTGTGTGTGTGTGTGTGTGTGTGTGTGTGTATGTGTGTGTGTGTGTATGTATGTGCACGTTTTTTTGTTTACACGATAACTGCTGTAATTTTTTAAGAATGTTCTTCAAATTTGGCACGCACGTTCGCTATCATAAAATACTGTATGGGATTGTATTTGGCGCGAATCGGTTAGCAAATTCAGATTTTACAGCATTTTGAAAATTTGGCAAAAATCGTTTTCGCGATATAACTTCCGCAAATTGAGAGATATCGGGATGAAATTCTGTACGACAATAGACCACCTTAAAACCATGACTTGTATCAAATTTGGCGAAAATCGGTAAAGCAGTTCTCATGTTATTGCAAATTCATTATTTTTTCAAATGTCTGTAAGTACTATAGCTCCTGTAAATTATGAGACATCCGATTGCAATTTCAAACATGTCATTACGTTCATTGATTATTATCGATGAGTTTCGTCGAGAAAACTGCCATTGTGTCGGTAAATTTGGATTTTGCTGCATGAAAAACAAAAAAAAGCCGGCACCCAAAAAAAAATCGGAAAAAAATTTTTGCAGAATTTTCTCAAATTTGATTCACGTATGGACAAGCATGGACCACGTTTCGAGTACAAATTTGACGCGGATCTGAAAAGCCGTTCAAATTTTATGGCATTTAGAACATTTTGAAAAATCTCGTTATCACGCTGGATCATGCAAATTACAAGGTACCGGCTTCTAATTTGGTCCACACATTCACTATCATGAACCAAGGGTTGAGTACAAATTTGAGGGAAATCGGTTCGGTGGTTAAAATCTTATATTTTTATTTATTAAAAAAAAACAGCCGAAAAAACCTGCAAAGTAGAACCTTGCAAATTGCTTCCTCAGTATTCTACACTTTTGACGATGCTTCCTCTATGAGGAAGCCAAAATTGATCAACATACTTCCTCATAGAGGTAGCATCGTCAAAAGTGTAGAATACTGAGGAAGCAATTTGCAAGGTTCTACTTTGCAGGTTTTTTCGGCTGTTTTTTTATAACGTGAATAACGATTTTTTATTAACATCAATTTAATTTTATATTTTTAGTTTCAATCAAAATTTAAAAAAATAAAAATATTCGCTTTTTCATAACGTGAATAACGATTTTTTATTAACATCAATTTCATTTTATATTTTTAGTTTCAATAAAAATTAAAAAAAATAAAAATATTCGCTTTTTGATAACGTGAATAACGATTTTTTATTAACATCAATTTCATTTTATATTTTTAGTTTCAATAAAAAATAAATAAAAATAAAAAAATCGTACAGCGTTTCCGGTATGCAAACTGTGACAAAAAGGTCGACGCGGCGCACGATCGCGTTCAATATAACGCGGGGTGACCGTGAGCGTCGGACACAACGACGAGGAGATCGATTGTTCGAACGAGGTCACACGGCGCTCATCCATTCGAGCCGCGACGCCCACGTACGGTTGACGTCCCTCCTAAGCGCGACAACGAGGATCCTTCTATAGTTTTTCAATCGCAATCGCCGGCGCTCGATGCGTCGATCCACGTTTTACAATGTCGAGCGAGACGTCGCGTGTACAGCGATAACAACCGGCTCACGCAGAAGGATCGGAAAAAAAATATGACTCAGTCGCTCCCGACTGATGTTTCAATTATTTCTCGCGCGGCCTCCGGGTCGACCGGAGGAGATCGAGCGGTGATCTTAATCGGTAATGAAAGTCAATGGGTCAGGCGCGAAGAGCGAGCCCTCCCGACACTTTGACCGTTCCGCCCTGGTTTAACGTCCAACGGCGGCCCGATCGAAAACCATAAACATTGCGCCCGTTTCGCCGCGCACAATGAAACCATTCACGCCGAAATAGCGCCCCGGGTCCTCGGCGACCCCGGAGGTGTTTAGCGCGACTCCGGGAATCGGCGGCGAGCACCGAGGGCCACGACTGTGTAAACAACCCGCCTGCCTTTTCACTTTCCGCCGCGTCAGAACCGTCGGATTTCGTGGAAATCCGCGCACCGCCGAGAGAAATTCGTTCGAACGAGATCTGGAGAAATCTTTGCGCACTTTGGAGCTCGAGTTATCGACCTACAAAGCGTTTTGCGCGATTCAACGTCCGTGCAACTTGATATCCAATTGTCGGAATGCAAGTGGGTCATTTTTTATTGTCGAATATTTTTTCAATGTTACCTCACATTTTGTATATAGATTTTGAAGAATATTAATTTAAAAATATGACGTATAGAAAAGTAGAACGCGCTGCAATTCAATTTTAATATATTTGTTATACACGAGATGTGTAAATAAATTTACTAAAATGTACAGCAACACTTTTTGCAAATCTTTTCAGTCCATAAATCAATCAGCCTATTTTCCACTTCACACGTGGCGCGAGAAAATCGGACACCTTGTAAAGGCCTCTCAAAACGGACGTAAAAAAAAAGTAAATAAAAAAATCTACAACTCTGATGCATTCCACAGAATCACATTATCCCCTCACAATTTGCCATCAGACGGTCGTTAAATACAAATCGACCGATTAAAAAAAAAAGATCCCGCTGGAAAAGCCAACAGGTGTAACGGGAATTCGCCGGTAGAATTGTCAGGCATACCGAGACTCTTGACGCCAGCGGTAACGTCGACCCGCGCGAGAACGGCGAGTCCGGTGGCGAGGAGCAGTAGTCCGAGGGTCCTGTAACTCCCATGATTCGCGGTGGTCCTGGCTGGTGAGCGTTCGGCTCGCGGCTCCTCGCGAGGATCTCGGTGCTCGGGACCGGAAGCGGCGCTGGTGCCCGGCAGGGGCGGCGCAGCCACCGCCATCGCGCACCCCCCGTGCCTCTCACACACTCCGAGCACTCACTGTTAACACCACCTTTTGCCCAGTACAGTCGCAAGTACCGTTTACAATAATTAATCCAAAAAAAAAAACGAACCAACGAAAAACAAAAAAAAAGAAACGTTTCCCAAAAAAAAAGGTCGCTACTCAAAACACGTCTTTCCTCAACTCGTCGGTCTCGAAAAAATCTTTCCGCGTCGCGAGAGTCTCTCTATCCTCGAGGAAGCTCCGCGCACTCACTGACTTAGACGGCGGCCGCCAGCCGCAGCAGGTAAAAGGCGTCGAGCGCCAGTCGCGCGCTCCGATTCAACCGCGGCGGAGGGAGACGGAGTAGGGGAACCGTGTATTTTACAGGATCTACACCCGAGAATCGAATTCTCCTCACCAGTTCCAATGAAAACAAACAAAAAAAAAAAACGAACTACGCGATTTAGAATTACTTAACAAAAATAGATATATGTGATATATATATATTTATATATTTAACAACCAAAAATATATATATATTAAAAAAATACTCGTTTTAACGCGAGGTTTGGGGTGGCACGAGCGGCGGGGGCGGCGAGTGTTTTTCAGTCCATGGCTCGTGCCTGACGCGACATAAACGCGGTCGCGGTTAGCAGGCGACTGCCGGAGAAGCGGCAGTGGGTCCGTACAGTCGACGACATGGCGATCGAGCTGCGGCTGCTGCTGCTGCTGCTGTTGCCTGTGGATGCCTCGGTGCAGACCTGTCGAGCTCGGGGGCCCCGAGAGCCGGCGCGACGGCCAATCGGAAATTCACGCGCCCCACTCGCGCGGCTCGCCTGGCTGCTGCTGGGCCCCGACGTTGCGACTCTGGGCCTTCCTCGATCCTGCTCGATCCTCGGGACTCGTCGCACCGACGACCGCAGATCCCCCGGGTGTCCTGCGAATTTCGGAGAATTTTAATTTATGGACGGATATTTGTTTTGTATTTATGTTTAAATTTGTGTATATGCGGTGGATTCGACCGGGTCTGACGAGGATTTTTTTTTTTTAGGAGGAAACATGTTTTGGCTCTCACGTGGGTCGCGGGCTGTTTTTGTTTGTGTGGCGAGTGGCTAATGGAGAACGGGAACGAATGGTTACACCGAGATCCGGGTCGTCGTAACGTCGAGAAGGATTTTTTTTTTCGCTCGCCCTGCGATTCACTCTCGACTGTTTGCCTCGACGCTTCCTTTCGTTTTTCTGGGATTTTGGTTTTTCCACTTTTTGGAATTATGTCGATATATTTTTTTATATCTTTATTCTCTTCACCGGTGCGATTTACATAATACTGATATTTTTTATTTACCTTTTCATAAATTAATATAACAATATATAAATTATAAATCATACATAAGATTACATTATTAAATTAAAATGTATAATATCATAAATCAATATTTGTCAAAAATTTTATTAACTAAAAAATGAACAAAAAAAATGAATACTGCATTATTCCACCATCATCCGATTCGCAGTCGCGATCGACACGACCCAAACGTTTTCCAAGAACTCCCCGAGTTTCCACCGCCCAACGAAATTACATCAACCTTCCCAGCCCTCGATGTCGTCAAGCCGGTCAGCGAGGAAGCCTCCACCTTCCTGTCGGAGGTCGAGAGTTGAAACGGCGCAGGCAGGTGTTTTTCCCGCTACCTGATGACCCTCCACAATCGCATCCCCCTCGGCCGCTCGGCGCACCGAGTCCGTAAACATGCGTTTCCCGCTTCGCCCGCCACCTCGTGGGTATCGTTGATTGGTCGGGCGCGACTGTAAAAGAAAGGAAAGAAAAAAAAACGAAACACACGAACACGAAACAAAGAGAGAAAAGTACCTGTGGATACGGACGCGCGACGCACTCAACATGCGCGGTGCGTTGATCCAGGGCTCGGAATGCAATGGCACAGAGAGACTGCGTGTATATCCGCAGCGCACGCATATAATTGTCCATCAGCGGTAGCCGCGTCTATCTGTACACACGTATCCACCCGTATATGTATATATATCTATATATATATCCGTCTATATATGCATAAACGTACGGGCGAGGGGCGAACCGAGGGTGAAGGGAGGGGGAGGGCGCGCGTACTTACCGTTAACACGATGACGTGCTTCCGCTCGTAAGTCGCAGCCACGCGGCGGTTAACGAAATCAAGCCACGCGGGTTTTCGTTGTACATAGTACGTACGCTACGCGTTCCTCGCGCCCCGTCAGCAATCGCGATCGGTGTCGCGCGAGCCTCTTGCATACCCGGAACGCGCGCACACGGCGGCCGCCGATCCTCGTCGCACTTGCGCGTGCAAGCGACATAACCTCTCTTTTCGCCTTTCCGCCGCCGCTGCCTAACCGACCTAACCTCCGTCTCTGTCTCTCCGCGCTCGCTGTGTAGCGTCGTACCTACCCGGCTCTCGCGAATGCGCTCAATGCGTGTAATGCAACGCTCCGTGTGTACGTGCAGAAACGGCGGTGCTCGTCGCACTTGCAAGCGCGACATAACCTCTCGTTTCGCCTTTCCGTCGCTGCCTAACCGACCCGACATCCGTCTCTGTCGCTCCTAGAGATGCGAAATGACGGTCATTTTTTAAATTGGTCAAAAGACAAAAAAATGACCGTCAGTTGATAGTCTTTTGACGTCATTCTTTTTTGCTCATTTTGTCGAAGTAAAAATGACGGTCATTTTGACAAGCGTCTTGTGACGGTCCAAAGTGGACCAAAACACCTGTTTAGTTGCGAAATGACGGTCTTTTATTTTTTGGTCACTAATTTGATCACAATTTTTTTACGTTGAAATCAAATATGTAAGACAATATTGAAGCTAAAAATAAAAAATCGTGACTTTTAACGCGGATCAGCTGATATACAACATTTACCGAGCATTTACACAAATTTTTGATGATTTCCGAAATTGTTATGCAGGTGTCAATCATTCGGGCTCAAACTAAAAACTCGCGCAAATGGCGGCAGTTTCAAATAATCGGTCACAAATAAATTGGTCATTTTTTACGCGTCATTTGACGATCATTTGACGGTCAAATGACCGTCACAAAATGGACCTCGCATCTCTAGACTCGCTCCGCTCGCTGTGTGTCGCACCTACCCGGCTCTTCGCGAATACGCACGCACGATACGCTCACGTGTGATGCCTACGTACCGTGTGTAACACGTACACGGCGGCGCTCGTCGCACTTACGCGACATAACCTCTCTTTTCGCCTTTCCGCCGCTGCTGCCTAACCGACCCAACCGCTGTCTCTGTCTCTCCGCTCTCCGCGCCGTGTTGTACCTACCCGGCTCTCGCGAAATACGCACTTAATGCAACGTACCCCGCGTGTGTATGTACACACGGCGTATGTACATCGCGTTTGCCCACCACCGTTCCCGTTTGTTCTGAGATCAGCCGAGCGCTCGCGTGACGACGGCGCTGCTGATTACTTGACGAGCTCCCCGATTTATGGCCCTAATTGAGTTCCTTCTCTCTCGCTGCGGTAAAGGCCCGGGAGGCGCGCGCGAGCGAGCGAGCGAGCGACGCTCGCAGGCGAACACTTCGATAAACAAGTTGGGTCTCGCAGCCGAAGTGACGCGCGAATTGTATCGACGGCCCGCGATGTCGACGTCGCGATCGCTTTGTGCTCGGGTCGACGACGGACGACGTCGATCGAAGCTGAGCCGCGAGGTTGATTTATGATTCATCGGGGTTTCGACGGGCCTCGTTTATGGGCATCCTACGTGCGGAATTTCGTAGGAGTTTTCTGGGTGTATTTTTAGCTTTTTTTGGGAATTTATTTAGTTATACTTTCTTTGAGTAATTATTATTATTATTATTATTGATGCTGAGCAATGCAGAAACGTAGGTTCGTGAAGTCATTGCTTTAGTTTCGAATGACAATGCAAATGGTTGGCGAAAATATTCGACAGCGCCCGGGACTAGAATGGCCGCCGCACGGCCGAGGTCTTACTGTAAACGCGCAACAGGTGAACTCGACGCGTCAGCGCGAGCGGCGCGCGACGAGCGCCCGATGTAATTGTATATCGAGAGGTGGCGATTGTTCGTTGATTGATCGACCACTGCGGCGGGGAAAAGGCGCGAGGAAGATACTCATCTCTGCGACCCGCGAGGATCCGTGATGTTTCTTTTTTTTTTGTTTTGTTTTGTCGTTACGCTCGTGTTTCGTCGACAATTGCATACCGACAATCTCGATGGAATTATAATGACCTAGCGCAATAGCGCGCAGATGTCGGAGGCGCAATTTTCATGCGCGCGGCAAACGTGGAATTTTCCGAAACGCGACACACAAAGCGAACGCGAGGATCCTCCGCGTTGTGTTTCGTGCCACGTGACAACAACGCGGACAGCCGATGAACGCCGCGACGCGGAGGCGATTGTTCCGCGTCTGGAGTCTCCGCGGCGGCTCGCGGAGAGGCAAAACCTGTTTTCAGCCCCGAGCGATGTCGCAACCGCCTTCACGTAAAACAATTAATTGGGAATCTCCGTGACGATTCACGCAAACACCGGAATCTCGCTGAGGAACTCGGACGATCGCTCGGCGGCAGAGACGTATCATCGTGTTTCGAAAATGTCTACTTTTTGTCGCACTCGTTGAGTCGAGGCTCGATAAATCGTTGGTTTATGCACGATGATTTACCGATGCGCAGTGGAATACGCGAGTACTTTCTAACTGCGCATGGACGTCGAAGGTTGGTCGCTAATTTATTGTTTACATTAAATTGGGACCTTCGATAAATGTCCCATGTCTTCGATGATTATTTCATGTCAACTGTTCGTACCCTAATAAATCTCAATCTATTCGAACAGGATCATCAATATTAACGAAGTGGAAATGGTCCGCAGTACAGAATATTACAGTCCATCTAAGCCTCCAATCCCCTCGTAAATCCACCTGTAAATCATTAGCCACAGCTACCTTCAAACCAAAATCAAATTAGCCTCAAAATCCCAAATAATCGAAACAAATAAATTTAAAAAAATCCGCCAAATCGTCGAATCTCCCCCACCAATTCCCGTATCTCTCTCGAGACCCTCGCCGAGTATTACCGAATACTCGAACCGACTTCCGCATCCGGTCGGGCGGGAGAGACACGCGCGCGCGCCTCGCGCGCCCAACGTCGTTCGGTGTGCTGCGACACGATCGAACCTACTCGACGCGACGAGCGACGAAACTCGCGTCGTGTGTGTACATACAATGGTGTCGCATCGGCGTTACGTGTGCAGCGACGGGCACAATGGGTAAAGGTCGGCGGGCATCGAGGTACTGGCATTTGCGGGGATCGCTAATAATCGCGTTCGCGAGCGAGGGAAGAGCGCGGAGAGAGAAGAACCCGTGTGTCCCGTGTGATGTTCACTATCGGTGGAATCGGCGTGGCGCGAGCGAGCGAGCGGTAACCGGTGCGCAGTGGTACGAGGAGAGGAACGTGCGCGCGCGCGCGCACACACAGTCGGTAAAGAGGGAGGGGAGACGGGGGGCGCGGCGGCGGGGGTGGGGGGAGCGTCCTGGAGCACCGTCGCCCAGAGGCCAACGGCGCGTCGGCGGCGCATGTTCCCCGATCCCCCGAGCGCGAGCTGCAGCAGCCTCTGCCTCTCCTGCCAACCGGCGGCGAGCAACAGGAGGTATAGAACTAGCGCCGAGCGACCGAGATGGTACTTTACTTTGTTATTTCGCGCTCGTGTGCCTCGTGAGATCGGAGACGGCGCAGGAGGCAGGAGTGGTGGCGGCGGCGGCGGAGCGCCGAGTCGACTGGCACTGCCAGGTACCAAATGCCACAAGGTCACGAGTTGCGCGGCAGGGAGCGCTACATGATGGACCGAGAGCCGACTTGCTTTTCAACCGCAGTTCGAAGACCCGTCGACGACCGCCGCAACCGCTCGGGACACGGCGACTTTTCACGCCGGATTCCCGAGAGCAAACGCGTCGAGATTGTTGTATCATTTTTGTCGAAGATTATACATTTTTTTATAATTTCGTGACCTTTTTTATATTTTGTATACCCGTTTTTCAGTTCGTGCGACTTATTTTTTTTTATTTCGGGCACGGCTGAGATGTGACGGCAGCCGAGAAGGATGAAAAAAATTACAGGGAAAACTGAGTTAACTTTTTTTTTAATAATGTTTTTATTAAGTTGTCTTAAGAATGTTTAGCAAATATATATTCTTAATCGTCATGTTGCGCGAGGAATGACCACAATTTTAAAAAATCATGCATTTACCGCTTTATTTAAATACATATATTTTTTTAAATGAAGACTCGTATAATCCGAATCTATTTGCTCTCGCGGGAGGCGAACGCGAATTTCAATCTACGCGCAATTTTCGCCGGTACTTGTAAGTATCTCCTCCTCGCGGTGTTACGTTTCGAAACATACATTATTTACCCGGAATGAGGCACACCGCGGCGATACACACGATTTAATTCGCGATCGATGATGGCGAGTCTCGTGCGGCTGGATGCCGGGAGCCGGTGTAACGCCATTCCTGGAACCCGCGAGCGATTCTAAGGAGCGCACGGCCAGTCGCGGCGGAATTAATTAGTTTTAATTGCGGCGCTAGCGCGGTTTACCATCTTCGAGCCGGGGGGGACCAGATCTCGCGAAAGCCGCTGAGCCGCTCGCTGCAATTTCAGCGTTACCAACCGTACGATTCTTTCTTTTATTAAATCAAATATTTCCAAACATTATTCATTCCCAGAAGCCGCTTGATAAAAAAAAAATTGCATTGCACTGACGTCACCGTGAATGGCACTGGATGGTACCTTTCCATTCACGCCACGGCTGATGCTCGACTCCTTTTTTCACTCTCTCGTCTCTCTCTCGTCCCGCGCGAGGCTCTCAATGCCGATTGCCGACCGCGTCCCAGTTCAATGAAACACACAGGGGGAGCTTCGCGCTGATGTTGCCGGTAAAACAGCTTCCTGCCACCCCGAGCGAGTCAGTAGCGCCCGCGCGCTCTCGCCAGTCGAACTAGCGCGCGCTACACCGGCGAACCTGGGGCTGGGGCTCATAACCTCGTCGCTCCCGTAGAAGATAACAATGATAACACGAATTTATGACACCTTTCTAGCCAGATGCAGGAGGACAGCCTAATCTCGTCCGTCGACGATTCGATTCCAGAAACCTCAACTTCCATGGCGTAGAAAAAGTAAGCATTTTTATTTTTTATTTTAATTTTTGTAATCATATTTCTTTACGATTAACATAGATAATAATTTTTCACTCGCAGTGACCAGCACAAAAAGAGATCTCGTCGTATTCGCCTACGCGACAATCGGCGCCCTCGCGACGCTTCTGATTTTCCTGTACGGTTTTTTCCCCGTCAAGTACGACGACGACGCCGTGGCTACCGACGGGGATATTCCCGAACACGTGGAGCACGTGAGGTGAGCTCGATGGCTGAAATACAGTGGCCACGTAATAATAATAAAATGCTCGGGGTTGACTCGCTTTTTTTCCCCGCAGGGTAAAGACCGACCAATTGTACGGGCCGCTGGTGAAGAAAGTCGTGGTGTTGGTGATTGATGCACTGAGATGGGACTTTATCAGCGGTCCCATTGGCCTCGCGGCGATGCCCGTTACTAATCATTTAATAAAGAGCAGTTCGTCATGTCTGATGCAAGCCAGGGCCAACCCGCCGACCGTCACGATGCCGAGATTAAAGGTAAACAGGGATAATTGCCGCGCGGCTAATTCGAAGTCAGCGTGACGTGATTCTGTTTTTTTTTTTTTTCTCAGGCCATGATGACCGGTGCGGTTCCGAGCTTCGTCGACGTGGCCCTGAATTTCGGGGATCTACCGGTATCGGGAGACAGTCTAATTCTCCAGGCGAGGAATCGAGGCCACAAGCTGCACTTTTTCGGCGATGACACGTGGCTCAAGATATTTCCCGATATGTTCGAACGCTACGACGGCACGACGTCGTTTTTCGTCAGCGATTTTACGGAAGTGAGAATTCCGCACGGTTGCGTTGATATTAATTAGTGGGTGCAGCTGGGAAACTGGAAACCATTACGTTGATTGCGAATAATCGAGGATTGTTGCGCGAATGCAGGTGGACAACAACGTGACGCGTCACGTTGCCGACGAGCTGCAGAAAAAAGACGACTGGTCGATGCTGATTTTGCATTACTTGGGCCTCGATCACATCGGCCACGTGGCTGGTCCTTTCAGTCCGCTGATAAAGCCGAAGCTCATGGAGATGGACAAAATAATTGGCGATATTCATAGATCCGTGCAGAGTTGGGTAAGCGAGAGAAATTAGAATGAAAACAGAGAAGAAAGTTGGCTCAAAGACGGGATCGTCGAGTTGACGGAGTGAAGCCTTGGATTTTAGAACGAAAATGGTTTGCCAGCACTTTTGGTCGTCTGCGGCGATCACGGGATGAAAGATTCGGGCGGTCACGGCGGTTCGACGCCCGAAGAAACGCTCGTGCCGTTTTTGGCATTCGGGACGAAATGTTCGTCGAAAACGAGGGAACCAAATCGCATGAGTCAGGTCGACATAGCGCCCACGTTGGCCGTGATGCTGGGCCTTCCTATACCATCCTCTAACGTAGGCAGCGTTCCACTCGATATGCTAAACGGCCTCTCCGACTCCCGGAAACTTTTCGTAATTTACTACAATTCGCGTCAAGTTTTCAAACACTTTGGCAAACTTCCCGATTACGAGACCAGCCGTGAGTAGCCGCATAAAAATCTCACATGTGGGTCGGAAGTTTGGGACTCTTGAAAAAATGTAATAATTATTTCTAGGGGCTTACGAATATTACAAGGAAGCGATAAGACTGCACGTTAATTGGCTGACTAATCAGAAAGAGAGCGTCGACGTCGGAGCTGTTCTGGTCTTGTACAATAAAGCTCTTCAGGACATGAAAGAAACATTGATTCGCAGTATGATCGAATACGATCTGCACGCTATGACTATCGCTGTGGTGCTCATGGCTCATGTAAGATTATTTGCATGTAGATAAGATGATCAACCCAATTAATTATACTTTTCTGCGCTCATAAGATTTAACATGCGCTACTTCATATTAAACGCCCAGTAATACGCGAAATCTCGTGTACTGAAAATAACTTAATATTTTTCAGTGTCCATTTGCATATTATATTTAATGTACCGTTAACATTTTTAATTGGGCATAACAATGACTCCATTGTCTTTTTTCAGATTATTTACATTATGGCGAACAAATGTACTAATAGAGCAGCGACGCTGAAGAAAAAATTCGGCTGGTTCGTCGGAAGTATTACGATTTACGTACTCCTGAGATTTATATGGGAACCTCAGCTGGATTTCCTGGCAATCGTGAATTTAAAAAACGTTATTCCAACGACAATTGTACTAGGATTCACCGCGTTAAACAGTCACTTGTGTTCGCAATTGACTCTGCCGACGAAAATTACGTATCGACTCCTAAACCTAAGTCCGCTAGAATTAATGATGTCGGTGGGCATGATAGCCCACATAGCAAGTCTGACTAGCAGCAGCTTCGTCGAGGAGGAGCACCAGACGTGGTACTTCTTTTGGGCCACTTTTTTGATCCTCCTGTTTTGCGGCAGCGCGAGAAAGTTCGCCAATCTCGAGCTATGCGTCAAAATCTCGCTGGCGCTGTTGGGACACCGCGTGCTGAGAAAGTTGAACAGCACGGGCAACAAGTACGCTCACTTGCCCGATATCGCCAACTGGCTCAGAGACCAAGAAAACAATGCAGCCATGACCGCGTTTCTTCTCGCTGGTACGACGCGACTCGACGCGCGTCCCTCCCGAACTCTAAATATTCTTTGTGATAACTCGATTTATTGTATTTAAATTCAGCGCTCGGTCTGTTGGTTTGGATTGGCTACCGTTGCGAGGAAAAGAAACGCAGAAACGAGACGTTAATTTTTCACACTGCCGCAGCGATTTTTGTGTACCTTCGGCACATGGCGAACGGAACTGTCGCGAAATTCTACGATAGTTCCAGGTAATTAAACAAGAATCATTCGTGAAACTCTCGCAACAATTATCGTAATATCGCTGCAATTTTTTTTAGCAAAGGCATCGCAGAAGTTCGTTTCTTTTGGATTTTAATCCTGCTCTATACTCTTTACTGGGTGTGTCGGCTGTGTCTGATGCGCCCAGAGAGAAAAGTGTTTGTCAATTCGTTGCTGCGTTTTGTCATTCAACTGTGGGTTTTAATATCGGCCATTCTGCACAGACCTCACAACGTTATTTTGTTACCGATGCAACTGTTATGCAGCTCCATAATTCATGACGCTTTGAGGGTACATAAAAGCGCGGAGAATGTCAGTGTGTACGCTCACATTTGGATGGGAAACGTTTTTTACTTCTACCAGGTAATTAAAAAATACCGTAGTTGACTCTAATAGTCGTCAATACTTATTCCATGGACTTTTTGTAGGGAAATTCCAACAGTCTGGCTACCATCGACGTCGCAGCGGGCTACGTCGGTTTGGAGACCTACAGACCAGTAGTCACGGGAATATTTATGGCTATTAATACGTATTGCGCGCCAGTATTAGCCTACTTCAGCCTGCTAGCACACGGCATGAAATGCGAAGAATCGTATTCGTGAGTCGATTATATTTGCAAGGCGATTCGCTTTTAAACAGGAAATTCATCGATTGTTCTTTGTTTCTAGCCATTCCGACAAAATATTGTCCATCAACAGAAGCTACGCGTTGTGGAGATTTCTTCCTGCGGCTGTGTACACAGTTATCGTCACCCTCCAGAGATTTCACTTATTCGTGTGGACAGTATTTTCACCCAAACTATTGTACGAGGCGATGCACTGTCTGGTCTCGTTTTCTCTAATGTTGTTGCTGCAGCTCATGTACATTATTGTATAATAAACTATTATTTTTGTATAACACAGAGTTTTTAGTATGACGATGATCCTTCGCATATCGTAAAAAAACATCGAAGACAACGATAACGCTCGAAATACTTTATTCACTGATACAGAATTAAAGTTAAATTGATCGAACGCGTCTACGACTTACGTTGAATTGTACTTTCCGAATCGACATCGATATCGAAAATAAACTTTGATCGTTCAAATGTAATGACACAGCTATCCATCATAGTCGACAAAAATTGAATTAGTATTGCACGAAAACAAAAGTACTACGGGCGAAAAACATCGTCGACGAACGTTCCACCGCGAACGTAATAATTATGCTAGAATTTTCAGCCGAAAAAACCTTTGCTATCGCGACATTCACGCGCACTAGTTACACTGGAAATCTAATTAAGGTACTCGTTTAAACGCAAACGCTGCGCGATCACATCGCGGACAAGTGAATGTCTAGCTACGCTGTTAGTATGAATCGAATTTTTTTTTGCTATAGATTTCCTCTATAGCGAACGATGTATAATATCAATAAAATGAACTGTGAATCGAAGCTCGTCATCTATTTACACGCTATAGTCAATAGCAATACGTCACACATCGAGAGGTGACATACGGGGACATAGAAAAATATGAATATTTCTTTGTGACATTTTCTTCTCTTTTTTTTCTTTTCTTTGCGTTCACCAGAATCTTCGAGCTACGCAATTTACTCGACCGACAAAGAATTAAATGCTTGTTCCTCTAGACCTAAACCAGCGGGTGTTCGAATTCAGTCGCACCGTTAAAAAAGAAACACTAACACAACTGAGACCTTGATAAATAAAAAACAAACTAAAATGCGAGATGTCGTTAAACTGATGAGTTATCATAAACGTAAAATGAGAGCTTTGTGCGCATTGTATAAGTCATATCCCCCGTCTTCGAAACTCTGGTAAAAATTGCCGTAACTCCTCACTTATCGCTAGTACTCTGGAGACATTGAAAAAATGTTCACCGTCAATGGGTAACACGGCTTAGACCTTATATCCATAAAAAATACATCACGGGTGGGCAAAATTTGGCATTAATTTGTTCGCGCTTCGCGAAACCACTTGGCGCATTCGAGTAAAACTTATTAGAACGGTGAGTTCATACCGAGTTTAGTGCCGAATTCGAGACGCGCACGTTTTTGGTACCTCACGTTGATTCTGGAATAAATAATTTCATGAAAATGTGCTTGAAAAATTGTTCCTTCGAGTCATTGATCAATGATGGGACACTCACTTAATTTCCTGCCACTTGATCAGCTCGTTGATGGCGAATATGAGCGGGAGCGACAGTAAAAAGAAGAGTGGCAGGTGAAGAGGAAATTTGTCGATTTTCTGACCCTCCTCTCTCCAAAAGTCGGTCAGCAGAGCTCCCGAAAATGCAGCCTGAACGCCCAGCCTGCAAATTAGAGACTTCCAAGAATACCGGATCGCGGCAAAAAAATGATTTTACGAAGATTCTCGGGGCTTACACAATAAATGCACTCAGGAACCATCCCCAATTGTTAAAAGGCATCTTTCTCCAAATCGAGTATTCTCTGTGAACGAAGCTCACAGATATCGTTACTGAAAAACAAAATATATTCGCGTTATCGCAAATCCCTCGAGAAACGAACTCGTCGCTGCGCAACGATGTTGCAATTACCAAAATGTAAAACTATTATCGTCAGAGCGAAATGTTGCACCGCGAGAATGACGTTGGGCTTGTCGCCCCAACCGCCCCAGGACGCTTCGCCGTTCACGTCCGGATAAATGTAAAAACACTGGGTATCCGTTTTCGCGTACATCGGGCATAAAGTTATGAACGATACGCACTGCGACACGACAATCGTCACGACGGTAGGCAAAAATTTCGTCCCGTAGCACCACATAACGAACAGTGCAACCTACAAAATAATTTACATCGTTACGATATTGTCTCACCGTGCGAACAATTGTTAATTAATTACGCGCAAACCTTTACCTGACCACTGACGACGCACTGGTTCTTCCCAGTGGCTCGTTGCATTATCGTCGAGTCCGTGGGCGCCGCTATCATGGATATCGACAAGAGTGGAATGATTAGACAGCACAACCACATCACTTGACCGACTGAAAACAATGGGGGTAGCAGGAGAAATCCGGACATCGCCTGGGCAAACGAGACCGTAACGAGGCAACACAACCAGAATTGAACACAGTTCCATAGGCACTTCATATAGTCCCGAGCCTGTCGAACAAAATTTTGAGTTAATACACAATTGGTCGTGTTTAATGGCGACAATCGATACTCACCTCCATCACCAGATAATATATCGCTATGGGATCTTCCCGTTTCACGCTCAAGGAACAGGCGATAGAATTTAGGGCTCGGCTGAGATCCACCGGCGACGGTCCCTGATCCTCCTTAATCTGCGACATCACCGGTACTTTTTGACACACTTGGGGGTACAACGGTTCGACACCGACCCTGCGTAAAAAGGACAAATAGGACAAGTTTATTTATTCAGTTCTGAATGCATCCGTGTGTTTCGCTGCGTTCAGGATGCAGTCAACTATGCTATAATAAACTATGATCGTCAACGCGCAACTGCAAATCCTTAAATGCGTATTTTTTTTTACCGTGACTTGAAATTCTAGTAAATTGTAGATGTATCTTTTGTGGTTAAAGAAACTCTAGGTGAAATTGAACATATATATCTTTGCAGTAAAAAAATGGGATTAGAGGAAATGCAAGTATCCCTCTTTTAAAAAGTTCATGAGTAACGGAAAGCATTGTTAGCAAACTATTCGAGCTGTGACTGGTTGCCAGAAAAGTTGGTTGTAAACAAACTTAGTTTGATGTAAAAAAAACGCCGCCAAAAATTATTTTTTTCAGAATCGATTAAAAAAGGTTAATAACCAGTGTTTTCGGGGGTAGAATATGCGACTTGAGAATGATGGTAAAGTTAAAAGCCGATATTTTGAAAAGAAAAAAAATTGGGGTCGATTTTCGGTCCGGAGCCGAATCTACGATTTTCGACAGAAAAAATATCTTTTTCGTCGCCAAAAAAATATTTTTTTCAAAATCGATTAAAAAAGGTTAATAACCAGTGTTTTCGGGGGTAGAATATGCGACTTGAGAATGATGGTATAAGTTAAAAGTCGATATTTTGGAAAGAAAAAAAATTGGGTTCGATTTCCGGTCCGGAGCCGAATCTACGATTTCTGACAAAAACAACGTCAAGATTTTCAGGCACGTGCGCCAGCGCGTGTGATTACCCTAGTCCACTGAATGAAAGAACTCAGCCTTAATCATTACATCTTCAGTTCCTACCCAAAATAATTCACAACTTAATTGTTTTGTTCGACTACGTTCACAGCGTGCTTCAATCTTTTTTTCACTTTACTTCACGTCAAGTCTTCGCGAGATCAATGTAACCTTCCCCGCAAAATTGAAGATGCATATCGTGTGTTTGCCCGCGAAGAGCCGCAGTCTCGAATGCGCGAAGTCGCTGTACCGTCCGGACGACAATGTCGTTTACGTGCAGCCGCCGAGGGCCGCGCCCCGAGTTCTTCGCGAGCCTTACAAACCTCGAACCATTCGCGTGGAAAAGGACACAACGTACACGGCGTCTTATTTCCGTCCCGACAGCCCGAGGAAATCAAGAATTCATTTGTATCCTCAAGGTACGCCGAAGGTGTACGGGAAATTTGACATGAAAACAAGCCACAAGTTGTCGTATCAGTGGCCGAAGGCGGAAAGATCGAAGATCTGTTACCCCGAACCTCGTCTGGGCTGCGGCACAAGCCCGATGGAAACCATCACCGTGCACTCGAGTTCGTACGTGAATCCCGGCGTCGTGAGGACGAAAACGGCTAAACCGCCTTTGGTCAGAAGACCGATAAGCGCGCCGATGGAATCGACGACGATCGTTCGAGAATCTTATCAGAATCCAGGCCCGACGATCAAACGTTTCAGCGTCCGCGATTCGTCGAAGGATCAGCGCAGATGGAAATTAACCGTGAAGCCCGACTACGAAACGATTCATCGGTCCTCCTATCAGACGAACATCGTCAAACGGCGAAAACCGATTCGCCCGGCTTACGGCAAAGCCGCTGTGTCCGCGAAAATCGGCGCCGAGACGACGTACAACATGAGCTACATGATTCCCGGTTATTTCATGCGAATCCAAAGTTAACTCACGCCGCGTCGGCCTGCATGAAGATCGGCATGTTCTCCGCGTTCGCCGACGATCCGAGGACGCACACGACCTCCCCGTAGTCCTGCATTATGTGGAGCATCTCGCGGGTCACGGCGGTGTTGCAGTCCGTGAAGAGGGAAACGAGCAACGGCACGTTGTCTATCAGCTCTATGTGAGGCCGTATTTTGTCTATTCCTCGAGGCAGTTTCGCCTGAAACAGAATTTGTAAAGATTCGTTTATGCACGAATAAATTTGCTGTTGTTATAAAAAAAAAAAAAAAATACAAAATAATTACCCTGTTTGACAGGTCGAAATTAACTGGAGCGCTCTGCTCGGTGCTGTCGGTGAGGCAGCTCAGCGATCTCCAAGCCTCCTGGCCGGATCCCAGATCGACGCTCTGAACGAGAACGCTGTCCTCGCTTCGCATCGTGTCGTGTTCCCTAAATTGCCAAAATCTACCATCAACACATCGTCGAATCAAAGCAAATTAGGAGACTTTGCAATGCTCAAATGTAAATATGTAGAAAAGTAAATCAGCAGTGAGACCTGCGAGAGTGACTAAAGTCTGAAGGACGAACAAAACGACAAATAATTACGATAGTGCCGACGATCTAGACTCCTCAATCCCGCTCCCGAGCAAATCATAACTGGCATGCATGAAAACAAAAAGACGATAACACTTGATGATTCAATTTCGCACGAGTCGGTTTTGTCTTTGCGGACCTGTGGCTCATTGCGCTCTTCGCTTGCGACGGCTCGGCGTTGTGCCACTCCGTTGCCTCGTCGTCGAATTTCACCGTCGAGTAGTCCGTGTTTATCGCGCTCGGCGCCGACATGCTCATCGCTCTGCTGGTGTCCAGATTCGAGCTGCAAAGTCACGTAAAATTCGTTGTACAAACCTCGGCGAACGACGAAGAATAGAACAATCTTCAACTCTCACTACTCGAGAATATCACATCGTCGATGCATTAGTTACACAGCTCGAAGTCAACAGAGTCATGCGTTTTATTGAACGTGTACGTAGTAAGATTGTTAACGATCTTTTATTGACTGATATCGATAGTAACATACCGGGGGCAGACGCGGTTAAGCAAGTGGCTGGCCTCGTCCATGCAGGAGGATTGCTTACGTTGGTGAGATTGGGCAGAAGGTGTCGGTGAGGACATGGCTGCTGCCTGGCTCACCCACCAGCCCACCGGACTTTCTGACCTAATATCGCCGTGTTAGTTACACTCAACATTTATTTGGAAAAGAAGGAGGAACGACATTCTCGCTAGACAGAACGAAAGTTATGTCGTTTGCGGACTGAGAAGAAGAAAATCAATAGAGCCGATAATTCGTTTCGATTCAAGTGAATTCAAGTGACAGAATGTTCGCTGGTTTTTCTACTATCGCAATTTCATTTTCCTCCGTTCAATCGAAACGCCGGACGTTAGTGAGCGCAATGAATGACACTTTTGACTCCCGATGTACCGTGACTCGTTTTTTGTTAGTACAGAGCACATTTAAAAGAAAGCGTGCAGATTAGTCATAGATGAGTAACATAACGATATAGACAAACATATACAGTATGGGCATGTGTGGATATCTCTCGAGCCATTGCTGTCTCCTGTAACGTACATGCACACTTTTTTTAGATATGAATTTTCGAGGCTCGCGTTTCGCGCGAGACGAGGGAACGCGTTTTAATTAATCCCGATATATATATTTCTCCCATAGCCTTCGTGTGATTTTTTCGCCCGTCGATTATACATCGTCGATTACGAAGCCAAACAGCGAAAGCGAGAAGTTTTGTTTTGTTTGAAGGAAAGAGCAGAGAGGTGTACATTGACGACGATAAAAAATGAGAGGAGATGTAATACCTAGCCCGTTCGCTGAGCAATGAAATGTGACAATTCCAACCGCTCTCTAGACCCATCTTCTCCGAGAACACGCGTGATCTCAACTCATTCTCCTTGCTGAAGTGAACGAATCTTATGCATGCCCTCTCTAATTGTTCGATCAGTTGTACCTAACATTCACCAATGAGTTTTACTTCAGTGTACACGAGATTGATTAATCAATACCGAGGGAAGACTTGGGTAAATCTTTGGCAGCATCTCCACAAAATATCGACGAAATTTCATAACATTTATTTAGATTAGCAGTTAATCGAATCAAAGGCTTCACCGTCCACGGATTAGTGATTACAGATTTACCTGAATCTTCCCGCAGTGAGAACAATGTACGAAATTGCGATAAAAAAAAAAAAATTACCATGTCTGTTTGAGCCTGATACTGCATGGTGACCATTCCGATAAACACTTGATTGCATTGCAACTCGAAGCAACTCTCGATGTCGTTAATCTCATCGTCTTTGCTGTCGTTGCACAGGAGCGAGTCTGGAATTAATAATACATCAAGTTTACTGTTCGTCGAAGTTCATCAACGGCAGATTTTAGATGCCGCACCTGTTGAATGAAATTGCCCGAGGATTCCCTTGACCCTCGGATCCAAAACGTTTCGAAAATCCCACGGCAACGGGGTCGGACTCCTGTGCGGCATGTACAAATGTTTGCTGTCGGCCGGAAGCTCCAGATAAATGTTCGACAGTTTGTTTCCGATGCTCCGTATGAGCGGCCGATAAGCGAACGCGGTGCAATAGGACGTGAGACTGGTGCGTTGATAAAAGTCCTGGACCTTCTTGCGGTCGGACGGTGACAGCGGGCAGAGATCGTGACCGTCCCAGAATTCGATGCACGAGTCGAGAATGATATCCGCGGTGCCCTGAGTGAGCAACTGCAGCCCGCCGCCGCTGCGCTCCTTCACCACCACGGCCACCATGTGGGGAAACGGAAATTTCAGCTTCGTCGAGATGCTCAGAGATCGCGCGAATTTTATGTCACGTCTGACCATCTCCGGTTGCTGCAAGGGGAAACGTTAGTCAGCTTCTGAAAAAAATAGTTCTTCGTTCGAGGAACTTCGCAATTTTTCTCACGAGTCCCGAAGCGACTACTCACGACGTGCCGGAAGGTCGAGAGTTGTTGCTCCAACTGGAATATCTCCTGCGCCTGATCTTGGAAGCCAATTTGCTTGGCGAGCTCGCACAAACACCTGCGGTTAAAAGACCGGGATTGTAGATCAAGAGTTCCGGAGGTTTTCGCGGGAGAATTTAGGACAGAGATGCAATCAAAGGCAGCGCCACTCGGTGCGATCGAGCTGTAGACAAGTCCAAAATTCTACAGCTCGCGACTCAGAGACACACACGAGCGGTAAATCATAATTGAAATGGAGAAATTAATATGTGTGTAAAGTGAATGATGATTCGACTGACCACATCTGTCCGAGGCATCCTGACTCTTCGACTAAATAGACCTGTCTCGAACTTTGCACTGTGTCTTTCGCTTGATACCCACGCTTATCGTCTAAGGTGTTGCTCTGGCGTCTGACAGATTCAGATTGTTTCGGCGAACCATTAGTTAAAGCGGTCACAACGCATCTTTCGGTGTGTTCGATTCGTTCGAGCGTCGTTATCGCTAATCTCTCGGTCTCTTTCGGTTATGGCAATGACACTCGGTTACGACAGCGAACACAAACAAGCTGTTATGTTTTTGGCGACAAAGGAGGAACTCGACTCAGCGAACGAATTAGCAAGCGGATGATGGGCGAACCTACCGTCTGTTTGTCACGGGCACGAGATTCTCGTTATAGAGCGCCTCGCACGTTACGTGACAACAAAATTGCGTGTAATGCTCCTGGGTCTCCATGTTGCAGGTGTTCAACAGAATCGCCAGCCCGAGCGGCTTGAGGGAGTTCAGGTGTTGCCGCCACGAGTGGTCGTCGAATTGCAGGCGAAATGGCAGTGCGTGATCGTGCGTCAGGTCCAATACCTCGGCCACCGAGTGCGACATGTCTGTCGTTACGAAAAAAAAAAACAGGATTACAGGACGTTTCTACGGGTCTTTTCGGAGCGTTCTTAGCGAATCGTTTTACCATGTTGCGTGTAAATTTTGTTGGCCTCGTTCTTGTTCGTCTCGCTCTGTCGAGACGCGTCCGCGGGTTTGTCCAGACTGACTGTGCTCGACGTGCGGGAAACTGTGTTCGAATTTCGCAGGAAAAATACCTTTTCCGCCGTCGGATTTGGCCAAGAGAGTATGCCTTTTTTGTCGATGCAGCAAAGTGCCTGAATAACGAGGAAAAGAAAACCATAAATAATATTTTTAATCAGATGAGTAAATGTTGAGATAATTCAAGACAAACGCAATGATCAGTTTCGTCCTTACCGTAACCGATCCCAAAACGTGAACGATGCTCGCGGACCTCGACATCATGTTCTCGCGGCCGAAGAGTATGTCGAGAAAATATTCCGTGAGCTCCGACCAATTGTAAACCACCTCGGGGCTAATGGGTCCTGAAATGTCGGCATCCTCAAAGGGATCTACGAACTGAATGTATTATTTGTAGCTCATCAACGGATTATCGGCGGATCTTACGGTGCGCGGGCGCGCGATTCCGGTTAACGCGCGAATTCGTTTCACATCGCGACGATCGGATGAGCTCGCATACGAACCTGAATTTTCTTCGACGACTGATAGAGCTTGAACAGCGCCTTGAAGCGCGCCATGCCGAAGCAATTGAGCATTATCCAGAAGGTCGGGAATATTATCGGCAGGAGGGGAAGCGTCACGGCGATCGGCTGCAGCAGGAAGACCTCGGTCCAGTGGCCGATTCCCACGTGCTCCGAGAGGTAGAGGTAACGCAGGAGATTCACCAGCACGACGACGATCAGGAGTATCGGATAGGCCAACTGCTCGATGCAGCAGATCATCACGAGGTGACGCTCGCGATTGTGATAAGTCACCGGCCTGTCCAGCGCCTGGTCCAGCGCCAGTCGCAGATTCACCACGTACGGCGTCTCTTGGAGTTTGTAAACTTTGTTCTTGAGTGGCGTGCGCGCCTGCGGCGTTGAGAATATCTCGTTCGCGCCGTGAACCGGGGGGCTGTAGACTTCTTTGGCATGCAGAACCGGATCGTCGGGATTCTGAAAAATATTCGGGTGTTCCGTGTGAGGTGCCGAAGATGCAACCGAGACGATAGATGAATCCAAAGAGAAAAGAACATGCACGGAAATAAATGTTAATGATTCAATAAAATCTTCGTTTGCGGGCTGCCAAAAACAAGTGTTGTCAATTCAATTTGACTTCGAATTCCTACAATTTCGTGTGATATTGTAATGATAACTCCAAGGCAGGCAAAAGAAGATTTTATTGTTTCAATGTGAAATCAGATTGTGGCAACATTAACCAGAATTAATTTAAAAACATTATTGTTGACAGCCGCAAATGAAGGTTTTATTAAATCAATGATATTTTTTTTTCTCGTGTAAAAAATGTTGGGCCTGATACATTTTTCATCCGTGACGTGTGGACAGAGATTATTCAGTTAGATTTGAAAATAATCGAAAAAGGTCCAACTTCGGGGAAATAAGAGTAGTGGTAGCGCCTTGTCTCGAGAGGCCATATGTGCTCATTTCATTTTACACCTGGCGTCGAGACGCTATTGCGTCTCTTGATAGACGAATATGATTTATTGCGCTGGGACCCGGCAAACCCGGTTACGGGGAACATCCCAGAGATACCGAACGCCCGTCGATAACAAAAAATAAAAGAAATGTGAATAAAAACGAGACGAAGGGAAACTCACCTCGTAGGGCGTGCAGTAGCCGGGGATCTGTTGGCCGGGCTTGACGACGATGATGTCCCCGGCGACAAGAAGCGCCCACGGCAAATTGACGATCGTGCCGTCGCGATACGTCCACTGCAGCGTGAGACACGGCGACAGCGGGCTGCACAGATGAGGATAATTTCCCGGCTCCCACTGGCACAGCGTTCGGGCGCCTGCAACGGTATTAATAATTAATAAACGTTCCAAATTTCTCTCAACTCCTGCGAAAAGAGATTCGTACCTTCCAACTTTTTAAGCAGATTTCTGACCCTGTGAGGAATCTCATTGTGACGCAACACGTTGTCCGATACAACCAGCGTGAAATTTAACACTACAAGGCAACAAACAATCAGTCCTTCGTATGGCAGTGCAGAATATCTGTGGCGGAGAAGAAAAATTGTTAGTCCACACATTTATGTAATTATTTGACAGCAAACTTGGCGATTGAGCCTCACAGTGTTTCTGTGGTAGTGAAGGACGCAACAATGAGAGTGATAGCGTTGATGATCAACGCTATGGCGGAGGTCCAGCACAGGGTGGTGTATTGGCTACGGTGATGCAGGGCATCCTTCAGCCAGGCTCTGTACCTCCTGAAAGCAGTGGAAAAATTTAGAAAAAAAAATCAAAATATCTCTCTAAAATCAAATCTTCAAAAATCATACTTGTTCTTCCTGCATTCATCCTCGTACTCGTCCAGCACTCGCCCGATGTCCCTGTGCAGAATCTCCAGCGCGGCCCCGGTCGTGAGGCCCCGACTCTCCCTGGGGTTGGCCTTCGGCTCGCCCTCCGCCCTGGGCACGTCGCCTTCGGCTTGATTCCCTCCCATCGCCTTGGCGTAAACATCAATTAGCGAGCTATTTCCGCGCTTCCGCGAGACACATCGACGCGTGGTGAGGAAAAAAAATCGCGTATCAAAATAACTCGAAGAGCTTCGGGTCTTATTTTAGCGCCCGCATCACGTGGGTTAAGAAGCGCAAACGTGTGGAGAGCGAGAAACATCGGGAAATCGTCGACGCGAGACGCGCGTCAGCTCGCTCGTTGTTGATGTTAGGCGCGAACGAAAACAAATGGGCTTGAGGTTACGGGGCCGATCGTGCGTGACAATTACATAATATTGTCAGTGCGAATTCGCGTTTACCTTGGCGATTCACGGCTCCGTCGCAGCGCGATCGCAGGGCGAACACGAGGAACGCAGCGGCCGAGCGCTCAGCGGGACGAGCATAGCGCGATTGTTGTCATAATCGCGAGAAGCCTTGACACTAGTTGACTTGTGCGCGAACGGGGCTCTCGCGGTGTCTGCGAGGCTCCTGCGGGTCGAGCGATCTCTCCCTCCGCGGCGCCTCGCGGCTTCTGCTAAATCCCCGTCGCGCAGCTACCTCCCCCACACACACACACACTCCGACGCGGTTCCTGTCGGATTTTCAAGTTTCCCGGACTCGATCGCGGCGCGGTGCGCGGAGACGAGCGACCGCGGTCTAGTATACAGGTCCTGCAGCTAAGCCAAATTTCAATGGTGGGGGTAGTCCCTCTTATTGCACGATGTTGTAGGTTTTGCAACCGGCACCGTGCGGCGCCATTGTCGGTATAGAAAACCTACACAGCGCTTTGCGAAGTGTTCAGGTATTCACAAATTCTCATCTATGAGAAGTCTCACGCACATCCGCTTGTTCATAATTAGTAGGCTGTGGCTAGCCGTCCGGATACCGGACGAAAATGTGTACCTTATTCGTCCGGAAAGTGGCCAAATTATCGTCAATACGGGTTTTCATCGAGTTAAACTGCTAAAACCGTTGCAAATGTATCTGGATGAATAATATATGATTATGCATCCATGAAAACTTGAAAATTAATTTAAAAAAAAGAAAATTACCGACTTAAAACCATTTTTAAATTAATTTTTAAATTACCGAAGTGAAGAATTAATTTTGAAAATTAATTTTTAAAAATTTCCGCTTACTAAAGTGGAAATTTTTCGCTTTAGCAAGGAATTTTAACGGATTTTCACTTTAAAACACTATATACAGTAGTAAAGCAGACATTTTTCACTTTAGTAAGAAATTTTAACGGGTTTTCCATTTTTAAACATTGTACGTATACATATAATACTAAAGCGGAAACGTTCAGCTTCTACTTCACGAAACATACGAAGCGTTTAGTCGAGATCGCAACGTGAAGTTTTTCGACTTTCCGGACGAATAATATAACAAAATTCGTACTATACTATAATATAACAATTATATAACAATATAATATAATATAACAGTAATATAACAATTCGTCTATAGCAAAACGATGCACAGTTCGGTAAATTTAAGATTGTTCCTCCGTTTGCACATCTTTCGATCCATTGCGTACTGATTTTATTCGTATCATTGCACTGTTTACGGTAAAATACGAAAATATTGTAGAAAGCGACGGCGCATGCGCCACGGTCAGGAGAAAGATACACGAAAAGTTCTTCCATCCCTGTCTCACAGGACCTGTGAGAACGTATCGCGCCTCTTGTGGCGTAAATCGGAAATGAAAGCGAAGTCGCTAAGCGGGACTACCCCCACCACGATAGTTGCAAGACCCGTATACTAGACCGTGGTCGCCTCTCGTATTTCGGTGGCCCGTGGAACGAGACTCTTCCGCAGCACCGCTGTGCTCTCGTTCAGTGAGTGAGATTCGGGCAGGGACCGCAGAAAAATGGCTTGCTCCGCGATACGATCACCGATTTTGCGCAACCAAACGGTAAGAGATTGACTCCTCGGCTCTCGGCTCCTCGTCCGCCGACTCCGGGCTGCGGTACGACGGGATCCGACGATTCCGCGGGTTGTATCGCGCATCAGTTGCTCGATGAGTGTTATGTAAAAGCTACGATTATCCGTATCGACTCGGCTGCTGGGATGAATTTAGCACTTGGGTTTGTCCAATTTTGGGCTGCGCGGTCGAATTTTTCACGAGTTTCGTCGGATTCCGTCTGTCAAGCCGGAGTAGGGAAGTCACTTGTGTTCGTTTGAACAATTTTTTTTTTCAATCTCCGCTACCCGATCGACGGCTGTCATGGATTCTCGCGGAGAGCACGGCGGATGCGCCGCGGGGTTATATATACGTCGGGGGTTTTCATGTGCAAAGTTGTCAACTTCAGGTGCGCCACTATGCGCTCGCAGCCGCGGCTCAGTCGGCCCCGGCCGCCGTCTCCGACGTTCAGGTGCTGAGCAACAAGGTGACCGTCGCTGCCATAGAGAATAACAGCCCGATTGCTCAGGTCGCCATCGTCGTCCGGTAGGTTCGGACAAAACTTGGATTTGTCACAGAATACGGTTTTTTTTTCTTGGATTTTTCAATCTGGAATCTTGTCTGCAGTGCCGGCTCCCGCAATGAAACCTACGATACCCAGGGTCTCGCCCACCTGCTTCGCCTGTCCGCCGGTCTGACCACAACCCGCTCCACCACGTTCGGCATCACCCGCAACATCCAGCAGCTGGGTGGAAACATCACGGCTGTGGCTGACCGTGAGACCATCTCTTACACCCTGCAAGTCACTAAGGACAAAGTGTAAGGTTTCACTTATTTTTCTCTTGTGAGTCACAAATTCCCAGACATAATTCCCAGACAAATTCACAAATTTTTCATTTAAATTAATTTTCTTTGTGTTCGTAAACACAAAGAAAAAAGCAGATGGAATTATCAAAAGTGAATGTGAGCAAATGTGTATCACGTGAATTGTCATTATCATTATTATGTGTTGTGAACAATCCAACAAAAATAATTACTGAAAAACAATAAACAAAAAAAAAACAGCGTCGACGCTCTGAAGTACCTGGAGGACGTCGCGACCGCGAACGCGTTCAAGCCATGGGAGTTGTCGGACCAATCCCCGCGATTGCGCTACGAGCTCTCGACCCTCCCCGAGACGGTCCGCATCATCGAGCTCCTGCACAAGGCGGCGTTCCGCACCGGCCTGGGCTACTCGCTGTACTCGCCGAAAAGGCATATCGGCAAGATTTCGTCTGAAACGGTACGTTAAATCCCCCCCCCGTTTTTCCGTCTTCCAGCGGAAATCAATAAGCTCAATAATACGTCTACAGCTCCAACACTTCGTGAACACCTGGCACACCGGCTCGAGAACAGCCGTGGTGGCCACCGGCGTCCCGTTGGGCGAGGTCAAGGCGTTCGCCTCGAACCTCAACCTCCCGAGCGGCAGCGCGTCGAGCGACGCCTCCAAGTACTGCGGCGGCGAGATCCGCAAGGAGCGCAACTCGCCGCTGGCCAGCGTGGCCGTGGCGGTCGAGGGCGCCGGCCTCGACAAGGAGAAGGACGCCCTGGCGTTCGCGATCCTTCAGCAGGTCGCCGGCACCGGACCCCGCGCCAAGTGGGGAAGCAGCACGACTCCGCTGCACAAGACGGTCGCGTCGGCCGCCGGAAGCGATCCCTTCGCCGTCACGGCCTTCAACGCCAGCTACTCCGACGCTGGACTCTTCGGATTCGTCCTCTCCGCCCCTGGAAACGTCGCAGGATCGGTAAGATCGATCACAGGATTAAACATTTTTTTTTATTAAAAAAAAATTATTTTTAATTTTTTTGATTTATTTTTAATTTTTTTGATTTATTTTTAATTTTTTTGATTTATTTTTAATTTTTTTGATTTATTTTTAATTTTTTTGATTTATTTTTAATTTTTTTGATTTATTTTTAATTTTTTTGATTTATTTTTAATTTTTTTGATTTATTTTTAATTTTTTTGTTTTTTTGTTTTTTTATTTTTTTTTCCGATACTTCGGATGCGTCGAATTTATACGATTCGGTCTTGATTTCTTTTTGTAGCTAACTAAGGCTGCCTACAAGTGGCTGCGCTCGCCGAACCTCACCGACGCCGACATTAACCGTGGTAAAACCGACCTGAAGGCCGCGATTCTCTTCGGCAACGACAACAACGCCGCGCAACTCGAGAGCCTCGGCCAGCAGGCCATCCACAAGGGTCGCGTCGCCTCCCCGCTGGCCATCGCCAACGAGGTCGACAAGATTAACGCCAACGACGTCAAGAGTGTGAGTGGAACAACTGCATTGGGATAATTTATTGTTTAACGCGTGATAAATATGGAATTTGTTTTTTTTCCCCTTCGATTATCAGGTCGCCAGCAGACTCAGCGGGAAGGTCTCGATGGCCGCGATCGGCGATCTCTCCACCGTCCCACACGTAGATCAACTGAGTTAGATCGTTGAATCTAACATTCCGACGCACTAGTATCGAACTTTTTCCTCATATTTATCGAAAACCGAGAACGCGCCGCCCGGCCGCCGGTTCATCGCCACAACGGCGCGAGGCGTTCTGTTACAATTCATGTAATTGTGTACATACTAAATAAAGTTTTCAATAGCCGAGAGGTGAGTTGCATCTGCGTTTTATTCGTGGAAAAAAATCCGTACGTTGGTTGTAGAAAAAATAAACGTCTCACTCGACTCACCGATGAGTTTTAAATATTTACCTTTATTTAATACAATTGTACCTCTTCTATAGAATAAAATTTGTTAAAGTCCTTGGGCGACGTTTTCAATGATTTTCCGTTGATTATTCTCGTCAACATTGGTCTGAGATCCTCGAATTCTCGGAGCAACTGGAACTACGAAATCAATATTCAATTAGTAAATTGAAAATCTATAAACAATGGCACGGATGAGAGAAATTGTGAAACGCTGAAATACGATTGACTCACGTGATCGTCGAGAAGCGAGCTCAATTTGTTGAGCACATCGAGCACTCCGGGATCCTGCGAGAGCAGATAGTTCTGATAGTGCGAGTCGAGCAGAAGGCAAGCCCACTCGTAGATCTTTCGGTCGTCCGGTTCGCTCGAGCTATCCGCAATCTCGTCCGCGGCGTCGAGCTTCTCGATGACGTAGTTTATCAGCCTCAGTATTTCGTTGAAATTCAGCTCCGACTTGAGATACGAGAGAAGCGAGATGTCGGAGAAGCTGGAGCTGAATATCCTGTCCAGGAATTTGTTCCTCGTCGCGGGAATGGAGCTCTTGGGTTTGCCCTCGGCGGTTCCGTTCTGAAGAGGCACGAAGGTCTTGTCGGAGGTTCTCAGGCAAAACGACAGCAGATCTATCAGCAATTTTTCCGGCAGATCGCTGAAGTGATCGAGACACCAGAGAATCGTCGCGACGTCTCGGGACTCGATGAGCTGAGGAATCAGAGCCCTGTGAATCGCCGCGTCGCTCGCTCCCTCGTTAAGCAACGAGTTTATCTGTTTCGCGATGTTTCGCGGAATTCCCTTCGTGGGAAGTTTCACTGGCGCCGCGACCTCGTCCTGCCACTGGGCCACCGTCGACTCCTGGATGACGACGACCTCGTTGTCCTCGCTCGCGGCGTCGCTCGCCTTGAAGCGCAGCGAGGAGCCCAGCATCGCCTCGATCCTCTGCGACGAGAGACGATAAGGCGCGATCGCCAGGTGCCGATTTGCCGCCAACAGCAGTTTGTCCTCGACTCGCCAGAGTTTCGCGTCGCCCGTGTACAACTTGAGCTTCTGTAGGGCCTGAACCAGTTTGAATTGCACATTGTAGATCACCAGCACGGCGCCCTCCTCCATCACGTCGGCTCCGTAGGCCGCGATCGTCGACTCGTTCAGCGGAACCATCACCACCGGGTGCTTCGTGTTTATCGCCGTTACTACGCTGACCAGCATCCCCGGGACGGGCGCCGAACACGTTCCTATCAGCGGGTAGCTGTACAATCGCCCGTGAGACCCTGAGGAACAATTCAAATATTGGAACTGAATTATAAAGCCCCGTTTTCAAACTCATCAAAAATCAAGTCTCAAGAGACACCTTAAAAACATCTTAAAAAATCGTTAGAATTAATTAAAACGTCTTGTCAACTCTTAATTTTGCATCTCGTACATTCACGACACTATGAACTCTCATTCTAGTATTTGCAAAAAGATCTAGCACAATGCCTCGTTTCACTGTCGCGAGAAACATCTCGAAATGTTACAAAAATCGATAAAAATTATTTAAACGTCTCGTCCCCTTCTAATATTGTATCCAGTACATTCGGGACACTGTGAACTCTCATTGTGGCATCGGCAAAAAACGTCTAGCAAAATGTCTCGATTTACCGTGGCAAGAAACATCTCAAACATATCTTAAAAGATCGTTAAAAGTATTTAAACGACCCTGGGAAAAATACTCTAATTTGTCGGTAAGCCCGAAAATACAAAAAAAATTGCATACATAATGTGAGCAGATAGGCGTTGTTTTTGTCCTGCAGAATAACATGGCCCACAAGGCATTCCGAAGTCCGTTTCAGCTCTATTCTCGTCGAGTGTTCAGGATCCTCCAGGCAGCTGTCTTCCTGCAATCCAACTACAATGTAGCTGTGATTCTGTTCCGTTTTCGTCAAGGCGCACAGATAAGTCCTGCCGTTGACATTGACCAACTGGCAGTGCAACAACTTCTCGTCCGGCTTGAGGATTCCTCGTGTCGACCATGTTTTTCTGTTTTCCAGCGCCCAGTCCAGGGAGGCGGTGGCTCCGTCCTGTCGCACCAGCACCGGAGCCAGATTGTCCAGCGAGAGGATTGTGTGGAATGGAAAGTTGAATTTGTATCTCTTGACCTTGTCGAGGTCCGTTTCGTCTCGGTTCCAGACTCTGATGTATTTCTCGTTGAAGACTGCGGTGTAGCGACGAGTCGTCTTGTCGTACGTCACCTGGGTGGTCAGACGCTCCTTGGTGGACCAACTGCTCACTTGCTTCAGGTCCTGAAGCTGAGAATCAGAGAATTGCGTTAGGTGGCTGGTTGAAATCAATTGTTTCAATTGTTGTTACACCCGAGAAAAATTTCCTAACAGCCAGATTTCCTCATTTCCGGAGTAGTTGGCGGAGCCAGAATATTCGAATTGTAAATTGGCGATGAAAAGTATATTTTCTTCGACGTTTTTTTTTTCGTCGGAATCGATTGTTTATACTCAGATGAAGATTTCCTAACCTTGTAACGAATGACAATGTTTCTGCCGAGGGTGACGATTGCACAGCCCGAGTCCGCGTCCTTCTCGACGCCGAGCAAGTTTTGCTGGTCTATAAGCGGGCACAGCGTGTAGTACGAACTGAGTTTGGCCATTTTTCCGGCGTTTGTTTTGTAATAATAAATGATTGTCGAAACGCGCGAGCAGTCACGGCAACGTGCTGCTTGAAAACACATGTTTCCCGGTCGTCGAGTCTCCTCGCGGCGCTGTTTTATCGACCGCGAGAGATGGTAAGGAGCTCCGGGAAATATATGCAGGAATTGTAAGTTGACAATGAAAATAATATTTTTTTCAACGTTTTTTTTTGCCTGTACTATCAACAATGTGCTCGCCTCGGTCGCACTCCTTGCTTTTCATTTATTTTTGCTTGTTGCCAATAAAGCCATTCAAAATGCGCGCGATATGTGACTTTGCAACGGCCATGGGGTGGCGGGCTAACATATAGGTGCCGGAAAAGCGACTACATCTTGCATTGAAACTCTTCATACAGAGTCGCGTTTTCAAGCGTTTCTCTCCCATAAAACTCGCGCCGGCCAATCACGCTCCAGATCTATCGGAATGCTGATTTCGTGATTGGCTGATGCAAGTTTCATGTGAGAGAGAAATGATAAAAATGAGTCTCCGTATGGAGAGCTTCATCAAGACGTCTTTTTTGGGGAAAAAAGATGTCTTAAAGACGTCTTTTTTCGGAAAAAAAGATGTCTGAAAGACGTCTTTTTTCGGAAAAAAAGATGTCTGAAAGACGTCTTTTTTCGGAAAAAAAGATGTCTGAAAGACGTCTTTTTTCGGGAAAAAAGATGTCTGAAAGACGTCTTTTTTGGGAAAAAAGATGTCTCAAAGACGTCTTTTTTTTGGGAAAAAAGATGTCTTAAAGACGTCTTTTTTGGGGAAAAAAGATGTCTTAAAGACGTCTTTTTTGGGGAAAAAGATGTCTTAAAGACGTCTTTTTTCCCAAAAAAAGACGTCTTTAAGACATCTTTTTTTCCAAAAAAGACGTCTTTAAGACATCTTTTTTTCCGAAAAAAAGACGTCTTTAAGACATCTTTTTTCCTAAAAAAAGACGTCTTGATGAAGCTCTCCATACGGAGACTCATTTTGATCGTTTCTCTGAAGACGTCTTTAAGACATATTTTTTCCCCAACAAAGACGTTTTGGGACGTCTTTTTTTGGGAAAAAGATGTCTTAAAGACGTTTTTTTTGGGACTAGGAGAGAGAGAGAGAGAGAGTGAGAGAGAGAGAGAGAAAGTGAGTAGCAGAGATGTACATAAACACCAATGCCAAATTATGCATTTTTGTTCTCCATTAAATAACATTACAAACAAATATTTTATTTCGTTGAGCACCACTCGTCTCGGCCTTTCTCTACCACTGCCCTCTTGTGGCGCAACACCAAACAACTGAATCTCATGGGGTAAAACAGTTTTCGAGTTTTTGCGCGTTTTCGGGACATTGCTAGTCAACCAGTACGAATTGGCTGTTGGTATAATAGAGATTTTTGGCGCTGATCGTTGGTAAGTAAGAAATGTCTTATGAACAGTTAGTATGTTAGCGAGATTTTTTTTTCTCGAAAAAGAGATTGGTGATCCTCGGGATTCAGTAGAGAAGCATAAATCATCAAATGACGAATATGACTTTCAACATCTCGATAAAAATAGTCAATCAATCTACCTGTTTACTAGAAGGAAAAAAAATGTATGGAATATATATGACTGTTTGAAAAGAGACAAAAAAAGTGAAAGGGATGACCAATCGCTAAGAATGTATTTTATGCTCTCGCATCGTCCGTGCCATTCGGATTTTCGGAGTACCTGAAAATTCGCTAGTCTGACGAATGACTCAACCAAAAGCAGATCAACGCGTCAGACTGAGAAGAAAAACTCATATCGTGACGTTGTTTTCGATGTTACGTTTACGCGGCAAAAAAATGGCAAATTAATTTTCACAACGCTGCAGAAAAAAACCCGTGGCCTCTTGGACCACAAACTTGTTGTACCCACCAACTCACTCTTTCATAATACCAGCAACAGCAGCCACGTGTGCAAGTCACTGCGGTAATGTTGGTGTTATTATTGGTATTATTGCTATAGCTGCGCTGTAATCTCACATCCCTGATTTCTCTAGATCATTGTAATCAATTTGTATTTACGAGTAATTTGCTCTTTTTTGTATGATAATTTTTAACGAACCCACGTTTATTAATGTAAAAACAAGGATTACGTAAAAATATAAAACGTGTGTTTTGAACTGCAATCGACGACCGCTCCGCCCCCTTGGGTGTTTACTAAGTCATTTTGGGTCACCTTCGCGCATTTTTTGTATTCGATCTCAAATTTTCGGGACTCGACGAGTTTTGCGAGTGACTCGGCGTTTCGAGTATTTCCCATCGACACGTGCGAACACATTTTACGATGTCACATGCACCGTTCGCCCCTCTCGATCCGTCATACGGTGTGGGATCTGTATACATAAGTTGCGAGCTGCCGCGCGATTCCAGTCGATCCTCGGCTGTACTCGATGTTGCCGCAATCTCGTGGAAATTGTCGGTGGAGATAACGACGCGAGATTAATTGGAATTGCGAGTTGTGCTCGAAGGACTCGACGAGGATGGCGGTTGTTTCCGGGTGGCTGTTGACCGAGCTGCTCGGCGCTGTGTTTGTCGTCCTCGCCGGTGTTTACATCTACTTCCGGTACTTTCTTTACAACTACTGGAAAACGAAGGGCGTTGATTATGTCGAGCCGTCGATACCCGCGGGAAATCTCGCGAGCGTCGTGAGAGGGAAGACATCGATAGGTACGAATTTAAATAATTTAACATTGTGTTCGTTCTATTTGTTGAAATTTCCAAAAATATATGTAACGAAATTTACAAAAAAAATATATACATTTTTTTATACAATATAAAAAATATATATGGTTTCAATAAAAATAAAAATACGAAGAGGACGATGAAATACAGTAATTATAGTTTTGCTGATCACATTTCGCTTCCTCGTAGAGGAAGCTTTGTTTTCATGAAAACTTTTTTTTTTCGATATTTTCATGCCACTATGCTTTGAATCACTTAAAACGTCGAGAAAATTGGTCGAGAAAAAATGTCCGTACGTATGTGTGTGTTTATGTGCAGGACTTCGAAAATTCAATCGCCTTTCACTCAGTAACCGTTTGAGTTATCTGGCTCAAATTTGGCAATCAAGTAGAGTAGTCATCTCCCTTTAAATGTTGCTATTTTTGAATAAATATATACAGTAATTAAAGTTTTATGTCATTTTTAATTTGTTGAAAAAAGGGCGTGGTCGCTCTAACTTTCGTAAAAGTTCGTAGATTGAGCTAAATAGTTCTTTATAACTGGAGATACGTTTAATGTCGTATGGTATTGAATTTCGACGAAGTCGGTAAAACGGTTCAGATTTTATAGAATTTTTAATTTTTCGAAAAACAATTATTTTGCTTTAAATCGCGTCGAATTTGAACAAATAAACCGAAATGTTGTATAATCGAAAACCAACTTCAAGGCTGCCACGTATCAAATATGGTGATGATCGGTAAGATCGATCGGATTTTACACCGTTTTTAATTTTTCAAAAAATGTAGATTTTCGCTATACCTTCCGCAAAAGTTACTTAAGTAAGACAAAATTTTGTATCTAATCAAAATTAGATGTAACGGTATTTGTAACGGAGTTTTTTTTTGTTCAAATTTTAAAAAAGTTGCAAAGTAGAACTTTGCACATTGCTTCCTCATTAATTTCCCTTTTTCACAAAGCTTCCTCTATGAGGAAGCCAAAGTGAATAAATAAGCTTCTTCATAGAGGCGGCTTTCATAAAGGCTTCGTAAAGACGGCCTTCATAAAGCCGCCTCTATGAAGAAGCTTATTTATTCACTTTGGCTTCCTCATAGACGAAGCTTTGTGAAAAAGGGAAATTAATGAGGAAGCCAAGTTCTACTTTGCAACTTTTTTTAACAATAAAAAAGTTGTTAACAATATATTTATATTTATATTTGTTGCTAAAAAAGTTTTTAACAATAAATAAACTTTTTGGAATTTTTGTGATTTTCGTATAAACATTTTTATTTTTATGTTATGAATTCATTTTTTTATGATGTTATGAATTAAAAAGTAATATTAACGTTAGAGTATATTTATTTATTTGACGGAATTATTTTTTCACAAATGAATAATGTAACAAAGAAATAGTTAGAAATAACTAAAAAAAAAAGAAAAAGTTACAGTTGTAATTACGAAGTGAACACTCGATTTTCAATTTCAGGCGAACTGTACGCCGATGCCTACGCCGAGCGGAAGAACAATCGTTACTTCGGAATGTACGCGTTCTACAAGCCGAGTCTCGTGCTGGCCGAGCCGGAGCTGATAAAATTCGTTCTCACCAAGGAGTTCGGCCACTTTCACGATCGCGGGATGTACTGCAACGAGGAGATCGACCCGCTGTCCGGACATCTCTTCCTCCTTCCGGGCTCCAAGTGGCGAAATCTGCGGGTCAAACTCACGCCGACTTTTACCTCGGGAAAGATGAAGCAAATGTTCAGCACCGTCGTCGATTGTGGCGACAAATTGACTCAGTACCTCAAGCCGGTGGCTGACAAACGCGAGGTCATCGAGGTGAAAGATCTTTTCGCAAGGTATTTTTTTCAGTTCACAAAAAATTCATTAGCTTCACAATTAACTCCATATTAATTTTGCCCATTTACATGTTTTATTCGCTGCCTCATCATTATTTATATCTGTTCGTGAATAAATCGATCGACAAAACCTGCTTGCCTGGAATCCGGAAAAATATTCTAAGACACGATAATCCATAATGTGATATCTCTTCTCGCAGATTCGGCACTGACATCATAATGTCCACAGCGTTCGGCATAAACTGCAACAGTCTGCAGAATCCGAAGAGCGAGTTTCGACACTGGGGAAAAAAGGTGTTCGAGTCGATGCCCGTCCGTAACACGATATCCATGTTCGCGCCGAAAATCATGGATTTCTTCTCGATTCCGTTCACCGATCCGGGGGTCACGAAATTTTTCTCCAACGCTTTCAAAGAGACCATGGAATACAGGGAGGCGAACAACATCACGAGACCGGACTTCATGAATCTCCTGATGCAACTGATCAAGCGGGGCTACGTGGACGGCGACAAAGACGGCGACATGCCGAGTATTTCCGGTAAAAGAAAATTCGGATCATTCCGCATCAGAGCCAACAATTTTGTGTCACGTAGTTGATTTATTATCATTTTTTTCTTCACATTATTTCAGAGGGGGTGGACGGAAAAATCACCCCGATGGAGGGAGCAGCTCAAGCCTTCGTTTTCTTCTTGGCCGGTTTCGAGACGACCTCCTCCACCATTACCTACTGTCTCTACGAATTGGCCTGCAATCAGGATATACAGGAAAAGGTGGCGAAGGAAATTGACGTTATTCTCAAGAAACACGGAGGCTTGACATACGATAGCCTTCAGGAAATGACCTATCTGCAGAAAGTAGTGGCAGGTGGGTGCGAAAAATATCTCGGGATGTCCGTTTGGGATTTTATTTTCCAGAACTGAATTTGGTAAATAATTCTGACCCCACTGAGCTCGAGTTTGTTGACCTCAGTGGCATTAAAAATTCTGGACTTCCTTCAGAACGGACTGGGTGGATTATGTCGAAAAACACGCCTGAAATTTGTTATTTTCACTTGCAGAGACTCTCAGAAAGTACCCAGCGTTGCCCATGCTGAATCGCGTGTGCACGAAGGACATCGACTTGCCGACGACGAATCTCCACGTGAAAAAGGGCCTCGACGTCGTAGTTCCGGTCTTGGGTATCCACAGAGATCCGGACATCTATCCCAATCCGGACAAATTCGATCCCGAGCGCTTCAGCGAGGCGAATATCGCCTCTCGACATCCCTACACGTATCTGCCCTTCGGCGAGGGACCGAGAGTCTGCATCGGCATGAGATTCGGCTACGCGCAGACCAAAGTCGGACTTATCAGTATGCTGTCAAAATACCGAGTCAGATTGGGACCGAACACGCCGGTGCCGTTGGAGTTGGACCCTGGAAATCTCGTCCTCACCGCCAAAGGTGGAATCGAACTTCTCGTTGAGAACCGTTGAGACCAGCGGACGTACAAAATGTCGTCGATTTTTTTTCGAAAAATCAACGGGAAAATTAGCCGAAAAAGAACCAAAATTTCGTGTCTCGCGATCGAGATACAAGTCGAAAGTTTACACAAATATTTAATTTCGCTTTTTTGTACCGAATGTTTTTTTTATTTAGAAAATGTACGTAAAGTTTTATTTGTAAAATTGTACGGTTATGACAACCGTTATAATAGCTAAATAATAATAATTGCGTAATAATAACTAAATAATAATAATTGCGTAATAATAGCTAAATAATAATAATTGCGTAATAATAGCTAAACAATAATAATTGCGTAATAATAACTAAATCATAATAATTGCGTAATAATTGTTAAAATGTATATATTTTGTACATATTGTTTACGTCATAACACTTACGATTAATAAAAGTTCAACGTTGCTTGAAAAGAGCGAAGCCAAGCAACAGGATTTCCAGATTCTTCGTCGTTGATAGTTGGGAGAAATGACTGTGCGTGCTGTCTGACGACGCAAACAGCGAGGATATTGTCAACGTTCAAAGGGGACCCGACGTAACGTATCATCATCTTCTTCGCCGCGGGCAAACCGGCTCCGACGTTTTTTTTCCTCATTACACAGACAGCAGATTTCGTTCCATATACTTAAAAACGACGGTAATACAAATCGGTAGTCAACACGTGACTTGCTAACAACGCTTTCCTCATCGACTATTCGCTGCAGCAATTAAAAAAAAAAATTAGGCAAAAAATGAAAAGCGATTATTAGAATTTTCAGCTGCATATATTTTCGCAGATCTCCTGGACTCAGAAAAATCGTGTTGGCTCTGCTAAATCAGGAAAGATTAAAATGTAAGTTTGTGTAACTAAATATATGTACAGATATAACACAGGTGTAGAAAAGTCAGGATTTAGCGTTACGTAACTCTCATCGCGGCTCGACGATGAGGTCGATTCCGTCTTTGACGATCATCAGAAAGTGTCCCAGATTCCGTTCCACCGGAACTGGCGCGTTAGGTCCCATTGTGACTCGTTATCTCGAGAACAACGTGACAAGATCGTCTTTCGTCTGGGCGTAAAAAAAATCGTTAACACGTTAATAAAAATAACGCTGACGGATCCATTTAAGGCAAGGTAGTCCTTGCGTCCTTGCGTTCCTTGTGAGTATTAATTTCGCATAAATTCGAGAAAAATGAGAGAGAATTGCAAACACTTCTCGATGGTCTAAAAATCTGAAAAAATCCATGCACATCAAACGTAATGAAAATATTTATTTTGCATAATAATCATTCTAAAATGTTATTAACAAATTGATGAAAAAAAAAGTTTAACAAATATTTCGATGAAACAATTTTTTTTTATTAAAATGATTCTTTCCTTTTTGTGAATACGTTAGAGTTTTTTCAGATTTTTAAGTTCTCTTTGAAATTTGTACATATTTTCCATATAAAAAAACACAAACTTCAAAGAGCACTTAAAAATCTGAAAAAAATGCATACGTATTCAGAAAAACGAAGGAATCATTTTCATAAAAAAAACAGGTCATCGAAATATTTGTTAAACAATTATTTTTGTCGTCAATTCGTTAATAACATTTTAGAATTATTATTATGCAGAATTAATTTTTTCACTACCTTTAATGTGCATGCATTTTTTCTGATTTTTAGACCATCGAGATGTGTTTGCAATTCTCTCTTATTTCTATCGAATTTATGCGAAATTAATACTAGGCATAAGGATTGTCTTAATTCGTTCGAATGTGACAGAATAGTGCGAGATTTCCGAAGTCAACGAAGTTATTTTTATTTTTATTTCCTCACTCGTGAGCCAGCAAGACTTTTCGGTACCTTTCGATATGGTCAACGAAGTTCTATCCCCAATTGTATTCAGCGGGTTTGTTGATATAGGGAGCTTCGGTGTATCGACCGGATCCGAAGAAGGAGAAAGCACCGGCGAAGATGACGAGGCCCGCGAAGGCGGCGATGAGCAACAGTCCCACGATAACCGGCATCCTCGTATTCGCAAATTCAGCGACTTGTTTCCCTAATTTTTTTTTACCGCTGTAAAAATCTGCACAATATTCCGAGAACGTCGCATCGAAAAAATCGACAACCAGTGACCGTCGTATAATTGACTTCAGCTTTTTATACGAATCTCTCGTGTTTGGGTCCGACGAGGACGGTACAAACAATTATATTGACGTGTTTTCGAGATGCACCCGACTGCATTTACAAGTCCACGACGGAAATGAGCGGAACGCATCTGTCATTATTCGATGCACCAATCAGTCATCGGAATGACAGGGAACGAGACAACCAAAATAGTAAAATGCAATGTTTGCTGTATATTTCGTAATGACGGATACTTTACGCTCATTTCCGTCGTGCAGTTTGTGTTACTCAAGCGCAAATTTGACAGTCGCATCTCAATAAAAACAATAGCGTATCAATAAATAGTACATTACGTTACAAGGGAGGAAAGTGCAGCTTTTCACCGAGTGTGAAGTTTGATGCCCGAGCGAAGCGAGGGCAGAAATTCACACGAGGTGAAAAGTTGCACTCCTCCCATGTAACGCACTATACTTTTCTCCCGATTTCGCTAAAAAATAACCACATTTCGTGTGTGCAACGAGGACGGAAAATAAGCTCATTTTTGACAAATGACGACACGCATGCGTAGTACGGTTTCCATTACTCCCGCGCGGGCAGAAATGAGCTGATTTCCTCCCTAGGGAGGTAATGAAACCGGACTGCGCATGCGTGAGTCAGTTGTCAAAAAATGAGCGATTTTCCGCCTGCGTTGCGGACACGAAATGGGGTTATTTTAGCGGAGTCGGGAGAAAAACATTTTTTTTTATGGTAAAAAAAACAATACGGAACATTTTTGTAACTAGTGTTCCAAAAAAAAAAAAAAATTAGTCTGACTCTATTGACGTTGAGCCCCATGAATATTTATCACAGACCACCGTGGTTATTAATTATTAATGCACCGGCGATAACGCGTGACCAAAAGATTACTTTAATTTATTTCGACGTTATTTAGCCCGCTATCGATGAGTCACTTTGCGCCCGTCGAAATTTGACTCACTATCGAACCGCCACTTCGAGCCCGATGTCGCGACAAAATGTCTTTCGGGCTTCAAAACTTTCTTCAAAAACGCGCGAAAATAATAACAACTATCGCGATGATCCTATAAGACGTGGGACTTATCGTAAGCGCGGTTTAGTCGTCGACCCGTAATTTCGATCGAGCCAGCTGCAACTTTGTTCCTCTCGAGAAATGGCGATAATCTCGGCCTGCCTCTTGACCGAGTTTCTCGTCGCGAGTATCGCCATAGTCGTCGCTGTCTATTTTTTCTTCAAGCAATTTGTGTACAATTATTGGAGGGAGAGGGGCGTCGTGTACGTGGAGCCAACGGTGCCGTTTGGAAATATCGGGGGTCTCGTGACGGGAAAAACGCACGTTGGTGAGTTGACTTTGAATCGGCCTTCATTGATTTACTAAATTATTGACTCGCTGTTTTACCGATTTACGGATTGATCGATTTACCCATTTATCGATTTACCGATTTATCGATTTACTAATTTATAGATTTACCGATTTACCGATTTATCGATTTACTAATTGGTCGATTTACCGGTTTACCGATTTATCGATTTACTAATTTATCGATTTACCGATTTATCGATTCACTGATTTATCGATTTACTGATTTATCGATTTACTGATTTATCAATTTACTGATTTATTGATTTACTAATTTATCGATTTACTGATTTATCGATTTACTGATTTATCGATTTACTGATTTATCGATTTACTGATTTATCGATTTACTGATTTATCGATTTACTGATTTATCGATTCACTGATTTATCGATTCACTGATTTATCGATTTACTGATTTGTCAATTTATTGATTTATTGATTCATAATCAAATTTTAGGTGACATGTACTGCAAGGCTTATGCTGCACACAAAAAAGATCGTTACTTCGGCATGTACGCCTTTTACAAGCCAAATCTCGTGATAACCGATCCGGACATTATTAAACTCGTTCTCACCAAAGAGTTCGGACATTTTCACGATCGAGGAATTTACAACAACGAGAAGCTCGACCCCCTGTCGGGTCATCTGTTCCTGCTCGACGGATCGAAGTGGCGAAATTTGCGAGGCAAGCTCACCCCGGCTTACACATTGGGAAAGTTGAAACAAATGTTTGTGACTATGGTGGACTGCGGCGACAAACTGACGGTCTACTTGAAGCCAAAAGCTGAGAATCGAGAGGTGATCGAGATGAAGGATCTTGTCGCGAGGTATATTTTTGTGTCTTCAGCAAAGAGACGAGGGATTTATTTGAAATCCTACCTCTCTTGAAAATATAAAAAACCATTTTTATTTCACTCGTAAATATTATTACATCTTTTTGTTTTTTAAATATTTTAATTTTTTCTTTTTTTCTTTTCTTTTGTATTTAAATTTCGTTAATACATATTATGAAAAAATGGTTATGAATCAAGAGAAACTTCCGAAAATATTTAAAAAAAATGAATTTTGTTTAGTCGAATGATTTTTTTTGGGGTTCAAACTTTTTTTATTACATCCAAGTGCCGAAAAATCATCAGACGTTTTTTCCTCGCAGATACACAACCGATATTATAATGTCCACGGCGTTCGGGATCGACTGCGACTCATTAAACAACCCGAACAACGAATTTCGATACTGGGGTCAAAGGATCTTCGAGGCGAAGCCACTGTGGAACACGCTTTTCTTGCTTTGCCCGAGCCTCCTAGAGTTCTTCTCGATACGATACACGGAGCGTGCAATCACGGAATTCTTCACCAACGCGTTCAGAAAAAACGTCGAGTACAGAGAGGCGAACAACGTCACGCGAGCTGACTTTTTGAATCTGGTGATGCAACTGATGAGACGAGGCTACGTCGACAACGACGCCGGCGAAAAAACGCCCAGCATTGCCGGTTAAGTATATATTTTTTTCACCCAATGTCAATCTACTTCCATAACGACCAGTGAATCGAGTTTGAAATAGAACAGACGATAGTAATAGGTTTTATTTTATTTTTTAGAAAATAATTTGATTAATTTATTAGAAAACAATTATATTTATTCATTAGGAAATAACATTATTCATTTATTAGAAAATAATTTTATTCATTTATTAGAAAATAATTTTATTAATTTGTTAGAAAATACTTTTATTTACGTATTTCAAAATAATTTTTCTTCATTTATCAGAAATGACTGGCGGAAAAATCACGATGCTGGAGGGAGCGGCTCAGTCCTTCATATTTTTCTTCGCCGGATTCGAGACGAGCTCGTCCACCATTTGCTACTGTCTGTACGAGTTGGCACTAAAACAGGACCTTCAGGACAAAGTGGCCAGGGACATTAATGCTGGGCTCAAGAAATTCGGGGGTTTGACTTACGAGAGTCTTCAGGAAATGAGTTATCTGCAAAAATGTGTCGCAGGTGCGTGGAAGAAAAAAAAACATTTGAAATTTTGGTGAACGAGAACCGAGTTTTATTTATTTATTTTTTTCATCTGCAGAGACTCTGAGAAAATATCCAATTTTGCCTCTGTTGAATCGGATCTGCACGAAGGAAACTAACTTACCGACCACGGATCTCCGCCTGACCAAAGGTCTCGGCGTCGTTATTCCGGTCTTCAGTATCCACAGGGACCCGGAGATCTATCCGGATCCCGACAGATTCGACCCCGAGCGATTCAACGAGGCGAATATTGCCGCCCGACATCCCTTCACGTATATGCCCTTCGGCGAGGGTCCCAGAATCTGCATCGGCAAGAGATTCGCCGAGGCCCAGACCAAGGTCGGGCTCGTCAGTATACTGTCCAAGTATCGCGTCAGAATGGGACCCAAGACGCCGGTACCGCTGAGAACGGACCCGGGAAATATTCTATTGATCTCTCTCGACGGTATCGATCTCATTGTGGAGCCACGATGAGAGTGTAGATCATAACTATCGATATATTATACAGTGTAAATTTCTGTTCTTGTGATTTCGACGTTTTTCTATTTCTTAAGAATTGAGACTGGACAAAAAAAAATGAAATATGATTTGCATATTCGCATCTTCGTTGATCCTCTGTAATTTTATATTGACAAATAAAAAGTAATGATATTAATTTTTATTTATCAATAACCTTTTGCATTAGAAATATAATTTCTTTAATAATTGAATGGTTTGGTTTATATAACTTTTTCAGATAATTAATTAGCGATACAAAAAACAGAGTCGCGATGCTGCATCACTGATATATTTTCTCAGCGCATCAGAAATACTATTACTACTAGGCTAATCACACGCGCTAGCGCGCGTGTCTGAAAAGCTTGCCAAAATCGACCTCAGAAATTTGTTCTTTTCAAAATATCGACTTTTAACCTATACCATCATTCTCAAGTCGCATATTCTACCCCCGAAAACACTGGTTATTACCCTTTTTTAATCGATTTTGAAAAAAATATTTTTTTGGCGACGAAAAACATATTTTTTCTGTCAGAAATCGTAGATCCCGCTCCCGACCGAAAATCGACCCTAATTTTTTTTCTTTTCAAAATATCGACTTTTAACCTATACCATCATTCTCAAGTCGCATATTCTACCCCCGAAAACACTGGTTATTACCCTTTTTTAATCGATTTTGAAAAAAATATTTTTTTGGCGACGAAGAAAATATTTTTTCTGTCAGAAATCGTAGATCCCGCTCCCGACCGAAAATCGACCCTAATTTTTTTTCTTTTCAAAATATCGACTTTTAACCTATACCATCATTCTCAAGTCGCATATTCTACCCCCGAAAACACTGGTTATTACCCTTTTTTAATCGATTTTGAAAAAAATATTTTTTTGGCGACGAAGAAAATATTTTTTCTGTCAGAAATCGTAAATCCGGCTCCGGACCGAAAATCGACCCTAATTTTTTTTCTTTTCAAAATATCGACTTTTAACCTATACCATCATTCTCAAGTCGCATATTCTACCCCCGAAAACACTGGTTATTAACCTTTTTTAATCGATTTTGAAAAAAATATTTTTTTGGCGACGAAAAAAATATTTTTTCTGTCAGAAATCGTAGATCCCGCTCCCGGCCGAAAATCGACCCTAATTTTTTTTCTTTTCAAAATATCGACTTTTAACCTATACCATCATTCTCAAGTCGCATATTCTACCCCCGAAAACACTGGTTATTAACCTTTTTTAATCGATTTTGAAAAAAATATTTTTTTGGCGGCGAAAAAAATATTTTTTCTGTCAGAAATCGTAGATCCCGCTCTCGACCGAAAATCGACCCTAATTTTTTTTCTTTTCAAAATATCGACTTTTAACCTATACCATCATTCTCAAGTCGCATATTCTACCCCCGAAAACACTGGTTATTAACCTTTTTTAATCGATTTTGAAAAAAATATTTTTTTGGCGGCGAAAAAAATATTTTTTCTGTCAGAAATCGTAGATCCCGCTCTCGACCGAAAATCGACCCTAATTTTTTTTCTTTTCAAAATATCGACTTTTAACCTATACCATCATTCTCAAGTCGCATATTCTACCCCCGAAAACACTGGTTATTACCCTTTTTTAATCGATTTTGAAAAAAATATTTTTTTGGCGACGAAGAAAATATTTTTTCTGTCAGAAATCGTAGATCCCGCTCCCGACCGAAAATCGACCCTAATTTTTTTTCTTTTCAAAATATCGACTTTTAACCTATACCATCATTCTCAAGTCGCATATTCTACCCCCGAAAACACTGGTTATTACCCTTTTTTAATCGATTTTGAAAAAAATATTTTTTTGGCGACGAAGAAAATATTTTTTCTGTCAGAAATCGTAAATCCGGCTCCGGACCGAAAATCGACCCTAATTTTTTTTCTTTTCAAAATATCGACTTTTAACCTATACCATCATTCTCAAGTCGCATATTCTACCCCCGAAAACACTGGTTATTAACCTTTTTTAATCGATTTTGAAAAAAATATTTTTTTGGCGACGAAAAAAATATTTTTTCTGTCAGAAATCGTAGATCCCGCTCCCGGCCGAAAATCGACCCTAATTTTTTTTCTTTTCAAAATATCGACTTTTAACCTATACCATCATTCTCAAGTCGCATATTCTACCCCCGAAAACACTGGTTATTAACCTTTTTTAATCGATTTTGAAAAAAATATTTTTTTGGCGGCGAAAAAAATATTTTTTCTGTCAGAAATCGTAGATCCCGCTCTCGACCGAAAATCGACCCTAATTTTTTTTCTTTTCAAAATATCGACTTTTAACCTATACCATCATTCTCAAGTCGCATATTCTACCCCCGAAAACACTGGTTATTAACCTTTTTTAATCGATTTTGAAAAAAATATTTTTTTGGCGGCGAAAAAAATATTTTTTCTGTCAGAAATCGTAGATCCCGCTCTCGACCGAAAATCGACCCTAATTTTTTTTCTTTTCAAAATATCGACTTTTAACCTATACCATCATTCTCAAGTCGCATATTCTACCCCCGAAAACACTGGTTATTACCCTTTTTTAATCGATTTTGAAAAAAATATTTTTTTGGCGACGAAGAAAATATTTTTTTGGCGACGAAGAAAATATTTTTTCTGTCAGAAATCGTAGATCCCGCTCCCGACCGAAAATCGACCCTAATTTTTTTTCTTTTCAAAATATCGACTTTTAACCTATACCATCATTCTCAAGTCGCATATTCTACCCCCGAAAACACTGGTTATTACCCTTTTTTAATCGATTTTGAAAAAAATATTTTTTTGGCGACGAAGAAAATATTTTTTCTGTCAGAAATCGTAAATCCGGCTCCGGACCGAAAATCGACCCTAATTTTTTTTCTTTTCAAAATATCGACTTTTAACCTATACCATCATTCTCAAGTCGCATATTCTACCCCCGAAAACACTGGTTATTAACCTTTTTTAATCGATTTTGAAAAAAATATTTTTTTGGCGACGAAAAAAATATTTTTTCTGTCAGAAATCGTAGATCCCGCTCCCGGCCGAAAATCGACCCTAATTTTTTTTCTTTTCAAAATATCGACTTTTAACCTATACCATCATTCTCAAGTCGCATATTCTACCCCCGAAAACACTGGTTATTAACCTTTTTTAATCGATTTTGAAAAAAATATTTTTTTGGCGGCGAAAAAAATATTTTTTCTGTCAGAAATCGTAGATCCCGCTCTCGACCGAAAATCGACCCTAATTTTTTTTCTTTTCAAAATATCGACTTTTAACCTATACCATCATTCTCAAGTCGCATATTCTACCCCCGAAAACACTGGTTATTAACCTTTTTTAATCGATTTTGAAAAAAATATTTTTTTGGCGGCGAAAAAAATATTTTTTCTGTCAGAAATCGTAGATCCCGCTCTCGACCGAAAATCGTCAAAATCGACCTCGGAAGTTGTTATTTCAAAATATCACCTATAATAGGTTAATCAATTTTGCGCTGCTGCGCCCTTATAAAGCTTTAAAAGGTTACGGGTGCTGCCCCGCCTGTCCTCTTATGACATTTTTCAAATTTGACAGCAAACTGATTTTGTTTATCACGGACTTTCCTGGCAACCAATCACAGCTCTAATAGTTTGCTAATAATGGTTTCCGTTACACATGAACCTTTTAAAAGAGGGATTCGTACTGTGTATCCGATTACACATAGACAAAATATCAACGCAGTGATAATAAATATCAATGGAATGATAATAATTTGTTTGCTGTGGTATCTGAAATGTATGTTGCGCTAACTGAAATTTTTGCTGCGGTAGCTGAAAATTTTACTGCGACAACAAAAAATTCGTTAACACAACAATCACAAATCAGGGAGTGATAACAATTTGTTATCACTCCCTGATTATTTTTCTCCGTGCTGCGAAGATGATTCACTATTGCACTGTAGACTCACATATACTACACGTCGTAATTGTGTGAGTTCAGCGCCACGCGCGAGCAACTCGGCTAGATTAGATACACGACGCTGATTCTGTGGGGGGGAGTGTCTAAAAGTGTGTGGGAATTATCCGGACGAGTTGAGCATACAACGGAGCTTCAGACTGTTGCCGGTTTATGCGCAGTTGAGACGTTGCAATTCGTGCGGTTAAACTGAAGGATAAAAATATATCTTTTTATTATATTTTTCTAAATAAAAACTTTAAGTAATTTAATTTAATTGTGAGTTAAGTGGATAACAAACTATTTAAAAAATGGCGATATTGTCCGCATCGTTGCTGACCGAATTCCTGGGCGTGATCTTCGTGATTCTCGCGGGTTTCTACATATACATGCGGTACTTCGTTTTCGACTATTGGAAGAAACGAGGCGTCCCTTACGTGGAGCCGACATTCCCTACCGGCAATTTCGGGAGGATCATAAGGGTCAAAGCGACCATGGGTACCGACACATAAAATATTCATATAAAATAAACAAAATAAATAACATAGTTTTTTTTTAATTCCCAACTATGAATTTAATTTACAGGTGAACAGATTTGGAAGTTCTACGCTGAAAAAAAGGCCAACCGATACTTTGGGATTTTTATGATGCAGAAGCCGCATCTCGTTATAGTCGATCCGGACATACTGAAACAAGTTCTTACTAAGGATTTTGAGCATTTTCACGATCGTGGATTTCACAGCAACGAGCGCGTTGATCCGCTGTCCGGTCAGCTGTTTCTGCTCTCTGGATCCAAGTGGCGAAACATAAGAGCCAAGTTGACGCCGACCTACACGTCGGGAAAGTTGAAGAAGATGTTCAGCATGATAACCGACTGCGGGGATAAATTGACCGAGCACTTGAGGCCAATTGCCGAGAAGCGTGGGACCATCGATGCCAAAGATCTCTTCGCGAGGTAGAAAAATAGCAACTAATCTTTTTTCAACACAAATTATTTTTTTAAATTGATTTAGTTTTTTAAATTTGATATATTAGCGATAATTTAATTTGAAATTTAATGTCTGAGTTGGATTGAATTTTGATGAAGTACATAAAGACGAAAAATAGGTTTTTAGTAAGTTAATTTGAAATTCGCAATTTTTTTTAGATTCGGCACCGACGTCATAATGTCCACGGCGTTCGGCATCGACTGCAATAGCATCGACAACCCGAAAAGCGAATTTATCTATTGGGGCCGTCGAGCTCTAACCCCGATAATGTGGCGCGGATTGTTGTTGATGTTCGCCCCCGAGATCTTGGATTTCTTCTCCATACCGTTCAACGATATCGAGGTGACGAAATTTTTTACCAAGATCTTCAAGGACACCATGGAACACAGGGAGGCCAACGGCATAACGAGGCCGGACTTTCTGCATCTATTGATGCAGCTGATCAATAAGGGATACGTGGAGGGCGAGAACGACGAGGACAAACCCAGCATCGCCGGTTCGTATGTGATTAATTTGACGGGCGCGAGAATCGCAAAATGTCCGAAGGCGACAGAATGTAAACAAATTTTTAAAAATTAATTTACATTCCATCGATTGGCAATTTTGTGACTCTTGGTAAACCAGAGTAATCAGGTTACATCTCACTTGTTATATCAAATTAATTATATTCGTATATAATTAATTTCACACGAATTGTAAATTAATTTTTCCAAAATTATTTCCTAGACACGAGCAGCGGAAAAATCACCATGATGGAGGCGGTCGCACAGTCCTTCGTCTTCTTCGGCGCCGGTTTTGACACCACCTCATCGGCCATCACTTTCTGCCTGTACGAGTTGTCGCTGAATCAGGAGATCCAGGACAAAGTGGTGAAGGACATCAACGCCTCAATCGAGAAATTCGGAGGTCTCACCTATGAGAGTCTCAAGGAAATGCCTTATCTGACTAAAGTCGTTTCCGGTGAGTGCGAGTTGATTTAAACAAGAAGTCCTTAAACGAATATTTCACATTAAGGGATAGAATTATTATTGGTGTTACTGAGCAAAATGTTGTTTTCGGTATTTTCAGAAACTCTGAGAAAGTATCCACCGTTGCCGATCCTCAATCGTCAGTGCAACAAGGACATGGATTTGCCGATGACGGATCTGCGTCTCAGTAAAGGGACCAACGTGGTCATTCCCGTCCTGGGGATGCACAGAGATCCGGATATCTATCCGGATCCTGACACCTTTGATCCCGAACGTTTCAGCGAGGAGAACATCGCTACGAGACATCCTTACTCCTACCTGCCCTTCGGCGAGGGTCCCAGAGCCTGTATTGGGATGAGGTTCGCCTGGGCCCAGACCAAAGTCGGTCTGATCAGTATTCTGTCGAAATACCGAGTCTCGTTGGCGCCCAACACCCGAGTGCCATTGGAATTGGAGCCCACGAGCTTCATACTTTACGTCAAAGGTGGCCTCAAGCTCGTCATCGAGAATCGATGATTCAACGAGAGATCAAGCATCGACAAATTCTGCTCACGAAAAAAGCCTTGATGGTTTATGGAGACGCAGACGCCTTTGGAATATATTACAATTACAGATGAAGAATCAGTACTGACATAAACAAAAGATGACATGAGCAAAAAGGGGTGCGTCGAACTTGTCGCCGAGCCATGATGATCAGAGTTAAGATGGTCAAGGAAACAGGAAAATCAGTGCCTGCAAATTCTAGTACCAGTTTCTCATTCTTACAAATCAAAGAATCAGGCGGACTGACTTAAACGAAACTAGTTTAAGAAAAGGTGTAATTGAACTTGGCGTCGACCCACGATGAGACTTAGGGTGGTCAAAGAAACAGGAAAATCCGTGTCTGCAAATCCTAATACCAGTTTCCCATATCTGCAAATCATAGAGTCAGACGGACTGACATGAACTAAGCCAAGTAAAAAAAGCTGTTGTTGAACTTGACGCCGAGCCACGATGAGTGTCAGGATGGTCTAGAAAACAGGAAAATCGGTGTCCGCCATACCTAATACTCACCACTTCCCCATATCTGCGAAACAAGAAACAAGCCTACAACTGACCCAATCAGAGTCAAATAAAACAAAACCCCAAGACTTCTGAGTGAGAATGTTCGCAACTTCTTCGCGCTTTATTCCATACACCCTCGTCACATTCCACCTCGATACATCATCCTCCCATCATTCTCACGAGTCGCTCCCTCCGTCCCCCGGGCCGTCGCAAAATCAATCAACGAGCATCGCCTCTCGCTGTACAAAAACCTTCGAAAGCGAGGACGATCGCCCAAAAAACAAACGATAAACACGACGCCGTGGCGTGGTTCATATCCTAGTTACAAAAATATATCCCTCGCGGATTCCATCAACCTCCAACACGGCCCCAAAAATCTTTCGCAGTAAAAAAAAGCTCTTCTCTCCCCCCGCAAATCGCAATCTTACAAACAAACGTCTGACGTTAATCAGTAGTACTCCTTGTAGTCGTAAGAGTCAGCGATGAGCGGAGCCGCGGGCACGGCGGACACGAGGGAGTTGTGCTGCTGATGAAGGGCGTACTCGTGTCCGGCGGAGCTGACGGGATGGCTGACCGTCTCGTGACCATGACCATCGGCCACGTGAGTCGGGAGGCTGGAGACCTGGTTGGCGGACGCGTGGGCGGCGGCCTCGGCGGCGTGCGCGGCGGCGGCGGCCGCGTTGTTCTGCGCCTGCTGGGCGGAAGCCGCGGCCTTCTGGGACGCGGCCTGGGTGGCTTCGAAGTCGACACGGGCGGCGGCGAGCTGCTCGTCGATGGTCTGCGCCCTGGCCTTGGCCTGACCGACCATGGTCGTCTGGGCGGCGAGCTCGGCTGCCGCCTCGGCCGCCGCCTGCGCCGCGTGATCCGACGTTGCCTGCGCGGCGTTCATCGCCGCAGTGACGACTTGGAGCTGGTGCGCAGCCTGCTGCGCAGCGTTCTGCGCGGCGGTGGCTGCGCGCTGGGCCTGCTGCAGCTGCATCTTCTCGCCGTCCACGGCCACGTGAGCGTCACGGGACTGCTGCTCGAGTCCCGAGAGGATGACCTGCTTGCCGGCGAGCGCGGCCGCCGCGGTAGCCGCCGACTGCGCGGCCGACTGCGCGAGCTGGTTCTTCGCCACGTAGGCCGCTTGACCGGCGGCCGAGTGCTGATTCGCCACCGAGTTGTGGGCCTGATCGGCGGCGCCACGGGCGATGTTCACCAGACCGCCGCCCGCGCTGAAGCCCACGTGAGCCGCGTGGTGCTGATGCGCGCCGTAAGACGCCTGCGGCGCCGCGTCGACGTAGTGGCCCTGCAGCACCGGCACCTCCGCGAGGGCGCCGTAGTCCGCGTACGCGCCGTAGTCCGCGTAGCCGCCCGAGAAGTGCTCGCGCGGCTTCCGGGTCTCCTGCTTGGCGGACTTGCGGCCCGGCGCGGCCAGCGCGAGACTCGCGCAGGCGAGGATTATGAAGATCTTCATGGTGACGGAGGTGCTCGGGATTGGTGGATGATTTGGTGACGATCTGAAAGCAGAAGTTTTTTTTTTAGTTGGTTACTATTGACTCGGTTGGATGTAGAGAAAAAAATGGTTTGGTTAGTGTTGATTCATTTGGAAGAAGAAAATAAATTTTTTGGTTGCTATTGACTCATTTGGCAGTAGAAAAAATATTCTTTAGTTAGTGTTGATTCATGTGGAAGTAGCAAACAATTCTTTAGTTACTGTTGATTCATGTGGAAGTAGAAAAAAAATTCTTGGGTACTATCAGTGTTGTAAGTCCCCATTACTTTAAGAAATAAAGTTAACACAACAGTTTATTTTCCAGTTACGATTTTACAATGATGACCTGTGGCGATTATAAAATCATATGTATATTTTTTAATAGGCGTAAGAAAAACCGAATTGTCAATTAAATTTTCGGAGAAATTTTGAGAAAAATGGACAAGCACAATCCTCCATTATTTTCGCAATGCATTAATAGTAAGTTTTATCGGAAATTAATATTTCTTGCATCTATTTAAAAGTTGGCTCACCATATTATAATTATTACGAGTTATTAGTATAAAAATCTGATTACAAAGCCAATTGTACCATCAATGTTGAAAGTGAAAAAAAACTTTGGTTTCTGTTAGTTCATTCGGAAGTTCAAAAAATCCATGATTCCTATTGATTAATTCGGAAATAAAAAATACCTTGTTTACTATTAATTAATTTGGACACATTTTTTATTATAGATAAATTATTAGAACAATTCACTGGGGCAAACATGTTAAAATAAATTAGCGGTGGATGAATATGACGTAATGAGGCTTGTCGAGTACTCCTCGTTAGCCATAGCTCGCTGGCTCCGGCGTCGTGAACATTTTTGCTCTTTTTCAATTTCTTTCCAACGATTATTCGCACGACTGTTACAGGAATAACGGTTAGCAAAATTCGTCCTTCGATTTTACGCGCTCGGCAGCTCGTGTTACCGGTCACCTTCACTCGCCGCGCGGGAGTATCCGGAAGGATTTAATGAATTCACCGATGAAATGCGCGAGAGTCGCGAAGCAGCTGCGCTCGGGTTTGGAAAAAAGTTCGCTAATGAGCCCCGCGGGTCCGACGGCTCGTTAGTGCCTTAGAGGGAAATCGACGCCCGACGGAACCCGGCGACATTTATTTATACACGTTGTACAAAGCCGAATGAATTCCTGTGTGTTGCCAAGCTGGACAACACAGATTCGCATCTACATCACTTGTATGATCGCGCTTGCTGTCCGCGTTGCGCAACGGCTTCTTGTCCCCTCGGAAGCTTTTCTTCATTATCTCACCCGCGGGAGCCCGTCGAGAATTTCACCGCGCGGCAAGCGCGACGTTTCGCATGACCGATCACCTGGAAATCGTGCCGAATCCGTTCGACTGGACCGATCGAGAGAGAATAAACGCGAAACGGCGTGAAAAAAATCCACGATCCGCCGTCAGGCATTGAAAGTGGAGGTAGCGATGCGTTCACGCTTTTCAGACGATCGTTACAGTCCATTTAAAAAATACATAATAATAATAATAATAATTACGGAAAACGCTTCAACGTTACGTAAATAAATTAAGCGGTTTGAACGTCGGAGGCAAAAAAAAACAGGATTTCGCAATCGACGAGGGTGACCGCGAATTCCAATTTGCGGAAATCGAAACAGCGAAAAAGATCCACAAACCATCATCAGGCAAAAAAAGTAAGTAATAGTAACAATAATCACGGAAAACGCTTCAACGTTCAAGCCGCAATGAAAAACAAATACATTAAGCAGCCTCAAAGCTGAAAAAAACAAATTCAGTATTTCGTGATCGATGGGGGTGACTGCGATTTTTGATTTGTGAAAATCAAAGCAGTGAAAAAAATCAACAAACCATCATAAGGCAAAAAAAAAAATCAATGATATGCAGTAACAATAATCGCAGAAAACGCTTCAATATCCAAGTCTCAATGATATGTAAATGAATTAACCCGCCTCGACGCTGAAAAGAAAAAAAAAAAAAAAACGAATCCAGTATTTCACAATCGACGGGAGTGACCGCGACTTTTAATTCGCGAAAATCGTCACGAGCACCTAAAATCGTGCACGGTTCATCGATCGGCTAACAACGTCCGAATACCCCGAGGGCGTTCGCGGCGCGCCGATATACATTTTTTTTCAAACGTCAAAACGCCTAAACTAAAAGGGGCCCGATTATCGGTTTTATGCGCTGGCGCGTGGGGCCCGTTAACAGGCGGTCGTGCCGAGACGTCGTGACTCAAGCGTCGAGCCGACCCGCCCCGAGTCGCGTTGCATACGCAGATTGGCAATTGCTCAAATTCACAAATCCAGTTTGGTCGCGGTCTGTAAACTCTTGCGGCGCAAACCGACGGCTGCGCCTATTGGCTGTTCGCGTCTTGTTATGTGCCACACCATTCACTGATCCCGTCGCTGGTCGAGCTTATCTGCACGTATTACCGCAGCACCCACGAATCATGACAAACCCCTCCCCCCCTTCCCTCTGCCCCCTTTAGGAAGGATATTTAGACGTATATTTATATACATGTATGTTTGAATCTAGTTGGAGAGCAGAATCATGACCCCCTCCCCTCCCTTCCCCCTTTAGGAAGGATATATATATTATGTGTATATAAATATACATATGTGTTTGAAGCTAGCTGGAGCGCAGAGAAATAGGATACACACGAGTCGAGTGGGAAAATGCAACGTTCACGGCTGCGCATTTTTCCGAGCTACGCCCTTTCGAATCGTGAACGCTAAACACGACGACGTGGTGTACGAGATCTTGTACACCGCGAACGGAACGGAACGATAGTTGTCCGTGGAGCAGGCCGCAAACGTGCATTTCGCGAGAGTGCGAGCGCTCTCGCGTTGCGCGGGCTGACGTCATTCGCGGGACAATCTGCATAATAGATCTCGTCGAACGGTACCCTGCGTGCAATGCATATGGTCGTGTTCCAGAGATCGATGCGAATAAAAATGATCGGTACCTTTCTCTTGCGGCAACAAGATTTAGTACCTACAGGTACGGGCGCGAGGCGGTCAGCGCGTTTTTCACCCTTTCGAACCGGTCCGAAGCGGTTCGAGACCGTTTTCGCCAAAATGATGATAATAGAGTTCATGGAAAAATTATGATAGTCGATGGAAGAATTTAGTTTGTCATTTTTCAGTTGTATTTTGACGATTTTATTCAGGGCCTTTTGGTACGAACAGTCGGAAGGCGTAAATTATAACTTTGTACCAACTGAAACTAGTTTGAGTTAACTGATATCATTGGCTTTGGTTTGCTGGGTGTTGCGCCACTTTCAGCCTCGCGTAAATTCGAAATAACTGTAATTAGTTGACTCTATTATGTCTACTTGCCGATAAGTGAGTACAAAAATGTTCTTTGTTCAGTACAAATTAATTTTAGTATCTTCAAACATGGCCCGAGAATCACTGGCTGTTTTTTTTGTTTCAGTATTAAAAAAAAGATTGATTGAATGATGACATTTTAAAAATGGGTTTCCGATTTTCAAATAAAAACTTCAAATAATATTTTTCAAACAAATGCAACTCAAACACTTTAGTCTTTGTTTAATTTTTAATGATACCGGAATGTCGAAAACAATTACGAACCATATTTCACGTATTAATTGTAAAAAAAAATCCGCATTCCCAAAATGTCAAAGTTCGTAAAAAAAATTGTCAAAGCCGTCAAATCAAGCGAACGCAAAATATCGTCGACTTTGACGTGTCCAGCTCGATGCGTACGCGAGATTAGCACAAACCTGACGAACAACTTTATCGATTCGGCGCGGATTTCCGTCGGACGTTAAACTTGAAAAACGTTTGACTAATCGCTCAGTGCTGAACGCGAATATCGTTAGATCACTGAATCGAGACAGCCGGCCGGAAATGTCGGTTTTCCCCGGGTCACTGTCACTGCCGCCGTTAATTCCAGTTTTCGGTGAGACGTGTGAGACTTACGTGCGAAAATTAATCGGTTAGCAAACGTACCGAGGGGATTTTGATTTATATATTATTAAAACAGACAGGCGGGAGAAATCGAGAGACAATGTAACGACGGTCGAGTGGGTTACTCACTGAGTATAGCGGCTGCCGATCGCTTGTGAATTAGAGCTGTCCTTGCTCTGGGAGGGAGCTAAGCAACTGTTACCACTTACTCGATCATCGGAGCTCTTATAGCTCCTGCTGGTCCAGCTGGTCCACACCCGCGGAAGGGGTTGTCCCTCCCGAACGAAAAAACCACCTGTGGGAACACGAAACTTCGCCGCCGATCGCCGCTTTATTATTAGTTGACGCCTCGACAATGTCAAAACCGATCGTGTACCGTCTTCGGTGGATTTAATCGTGTTTCGCACTTTTCGCTCGTCGTCGCGGCTTGACACGCGCGAAAGGCCGCAGAACGTTCGCGTACCGCGTGGAAACGATTTAAAATAAATGAGAAAAAAGTGGAGCAGCCGGCTGCTTGTCGTGTGAGATCCTGCTTTGAATTACGCCCGATGCATTCCGCGGGCAAATTACGGGAGATCGTTAAAAGTGGGTTTGCTATTTGCAATGACAGTGAATGAAAGTCAGACTGAGGGAATAGTTGGGGTAATTGGTTATCAGTGCTGTATGTGTATCCTGCGCCGAAGCGGAACGCCTTGAAAAACTCGTGGTGGAATTTTCATAAAATCAGGGATGGGCCTTTGAAAAAAAAAAAAAAAAACGAAAAAAAGTACAAACGCTATTATTATCAATAAGTAGTGATTATTCTATTATATCCGCTTAGACTTTATCGGTAACAAAGAAAATATTAATTGAAAAATCATAGCGATTAAAAAAAGCTGTCATTTCTATTAACTGATAGAACAAACAGTTAATTGAAATGACAGCTTGTTTAATACGTAATCGGGTAACCTAACGATTACTCGATTATATGTTGCAATAAATCAAATATTTTGACATTTTCACATGACCTTAATATAGTTTTATTAACCGATTTTATTTAATTTCTTTACAGAAAAAAATTCTCAATAAAACAAAATAAAAATAATGAATTGTAAAATGAAATAAAAAAAACAAGAAATTGAAAAACAGCACAAAAAGATAAGAAACTGAAAAATTGAATAAAAGAATAAGAGATTGGAAAATAAAATAAAAAATTAAAAAGTCTAAAAAAATATGAGTTTGACATTTATTTTTTTACTGAAAAAAAAAAAAAAAAAATCGTCAACCGAATGACAATTTTCTCCATTAAAAAAAGTGCTTCTCAATTCCCATCCTACCCCATCCCAGTATCCCCGAGCTCAGATTAATTCGCCGCTCATCCACCACGTTTCTAATTGTCATCGAGGCAGCCGACAGAAAGTTGTGTATTTCACACGGCGTCGCGACGGAGGCGTAGAGCCGAGACCCGAGCGCGCGCGCTCGTGTAGCCGGTGTCGGAAGAAGAAGAGATGAAGAAACGCGAGCCGCGACGAATGGAGGTTCGTGGGGCTCGCGCGCGCGCGCGCGCGGGCCCGCGAACGCGGTAATTTCCAGGCTGGCCCCTCGAGATCATTGTGCTCTCGATAAAACGAGAGAAAGAGACATAAGCGATTGAGGAATCGATTTCTCTTTCATCCGTAACGCCCGCTGCCGCCGTTGCCGCTGCGTCTCGCTGCGGCCGCCGTTTTGTCGTGCGACGATTCCGCTTTTGCCACGTTTAATCGCTGGTAAATCCGATGATTGTGCATATATAATACCCGGACGTTATTTTGTCCGGTCTCGCCGAGTGTCCTCGGGACTCGGGCGTCGCTTACCTACCGTTACTATTCGCCGCGTGGTGGCAAAATTTAAAAAATTCCGCCATTCACAGATCCGTTGCTCAATTCGAGAGATAATAGACAAACCTTGCGTATCCTGTCAGTCGTTGTGTATATAATGTGCGTGATTTTTTTTTTATCTTTTTTTTTCTGGATATACACGAGCCACGTGCTCCGGGCGAGCGGTTGCTGGGTCAATCGCAACGCGAGCTCCGAGCGCTCGGCGGGGTCTATTGTGTCGGTCGCCGAGGTTCAACACTCGGTTCGCGAGTTACGTGGACCGACGCAATTACTTTCTCTATGGAATTTTCAATGTAAGGTTACACGGTCTCACGATACGATAGGCGCGTAATCGTTACGATCGCGGATTAATTCGAGAATCGAGGCAAGCGGCCGCGGGGCTCCCGCTTTGCATCCTATTTCTCTTTTTTTTTCTTTTCTTCTTTTTTTTTCGCTGGCAATGACACAGTTTGCGGCTGCACTTTGTGGCGGATAGTAAAGATCGTCCTGGCGGGTGTCGAGTGGCTGATATTAATTATCAGTTTATGCAGCAATTTTCATGATTTTATTCAATGTTCCAGGATCTTCGATATTTTTCTTAACGCAAGGATCGACACTTTTTCTTTATTCAAAAGAGTTTCGAATTTCGTGAATATGGATTAAATTGGTGAAATAAGAATAATAAAAAACCAACTTTTGATACTCAATGAAATATAATATAAAATATAAAATGTGGCGAACACTTATTAATTGCCTTACCACGATGACTCTAAGTAATGAAAAAAAAAAAAAAAAAACGTTGCAGACGAAGCCAAATAATATTTTTCTCCCATTAAGGGCTTCAATTTTGTTTAAAGAATTTTCGTCAACAATGGGCATCAACAATCCATGCCTTATTTATCTTGTTCAATAAATGAGCGTAGTGGTCGGTGTCGATAGACACTATTAATTAATTCGTATTGGTGAGTCACTTGTGGCTAACTATAAAATAACTGGTCTTATAATTCTTGTTTAATAAATGTATTTTATATTATAGTTATAGATTTGTATCACACCTTCTACTGGTTTTTGTATTTGAAATTATAGATGTCGAAAATATATTTCTGAAGTGGGCTCGGATGAGATTCGAAACGAAGTTTCTTGGATTTCTTTCCTGCGTTCCATCCCATTCCGAAACCCTTACAGCAAATAATCAACAGCGGTCGAAATCATCATCAACAATGAAGCCAAATAAGTGCCGCTGCCCCAAAAAAAAATTCCGTCAACTTCTAAAATAATTTTTCCCATTCCATTCGCAATCCGTCCACCCGCCGATTTTTCATTGTCGATTGTCCAATATCTCCGGGCTTGGGAAATTTTTATCCCAGACACATTCGGCCTACGTCCGCGGATCACCGGCCGGGCAGCGCGAGGTGCAATAATCGACCGACATTATGCAAGTGGCACAGGAGAGGAATTCAACGATGCAACGATCTCCGCGCGAGTTTATCCAAGTCTCTCGCGCATTTGCGTCGCAATCTCGATCTCTCTCTCTCTCGCGATCGGTGGACGCGGACACGCCTCGTCGCCCCGTGTCCTTCGCGTTTATCTCACGAGGAGGAAGGACGTCGATCCGCGCGCGGCTTCGCGATCGAGGATCCCCGGCTCCCGCGCGTCCGATAGATCCCTGCGCGGATCCGGCGCGCTCGATCGCGATCGATCGGCTTCGCGCGCAGGGAGCAACGGGCTCGGTGTCGCCGCGCGCGCGCGGGTTCCGAGTGGGCGTCCTGGATCGGCTCGACTCTCATGGGCATTACACGGATCTTGGAATTAAGATCGCGTGCATTCGCGTCAGTCGGCGCGTTCGCGCGGCCAACGCACACCGCGATCGCGCGGGCATTATACTTTCACGTGTAATTATTTCATCGCTCGTGGGCTTTTCTGTGAGTCAACCTCAACGTCGATCGATACAGGTTCCGTTGCATATACGCGCGTCGTGCGGTAAATGGCATTATGTTTCTCGGACGTGTAGACACCGAGCGCGGGGGCTATTCATGCATGGAGCTGCTGTGGACGTTGAGCGAACATAAGAGTCTTCGAGCGGTCGCTAAATGAAGCGAAGAAAAAAATGTGTTGCTTAAACTGTGAATTAATTAGTCAAACTGTTCAATAAAAGTCGTTGTCGTTATTATTATTAGCGTTATTGTTATTTTTATTAATTATTTTGTTATAAGTTATCATTACTGTTGTAATTCTTGTAAATTGTACGACAATTCAATTTAGATTACTTCGTTGCGATCCTAAAAGAATATAGAATTAGGTATTTCGAATTTTTTTTAAATACATTTTTTGAAATTGAATCCTTCGCTGCGATCCTAAAAGAATAGAATTATTTCAATTTTTTGTCAATAAGGTCGCTAAATAAGTCGAAGAAAAAAATGTGTTGCTTAAACTGTGAATTAATTAATCAAACTGTACAATAAAAGTCGTTGCCGTTATTATTATTAGAGTTATTGTTATTTTTATTAAGTTATTGTTATTTTTATTAATTATTTTGTTATAAGTTATCATCACTATTATAATTCTTGTAAATTGTAAGACAATTCATTTTACATTCCTTTGCTGCAATCCTAAAAGAATATAGGATTATTCCAAATTTCTTTGAAATAATTTTTTTGAAATTGAATCCTTCGCTGCGATCCTAAAAGAATAGAATAGTTTCAAATTTTTTTTGTCAGTGAGGAGTAAAGTAGCCCTCATCATAAAAAAAATGTATGGCCTCGGCCCCCGTTACTAATCCAACTATTCAATAAAAGTTATTGCCGTTATTATAATTATTACAATTTTTTTTTATTATTATCAGTTATCATAGCTACAATAATTCTTGTTAATAGCATAATAATTAAGGTATTCAATTAACAAATCTCTGAAAAATTCTTTTCGAGAAATTTTTTCCTTCACGGCTTCTATCGCCTTTTACTAACCTTCCCGTATTCCACTTCCAACTCCCATCTATCAATCCGACCCGCGCTTCGCTGAGCCATCTATAACTGCTCCCGATGCGCGACCGCAGCCCACTTAGTCACAGTGTACCGCGTTCGTTGGCTCGTGGACAGCTGGGGAAACTGCGGAAAACCCGAGCCCGGTATCTTTCCGATTGTCCGGTGCACGAATACACGAAAGAAACACAATGTTACTTACCGAAGTGTGGAGCGCCAAAGTCTCCGAAAAAAAGATGCCACCCGCTCACCGGACGTCGCGCCAGGCGGTCACCCATCCGAGTTGCGGCCGCGAACGAGGCTGCTTGACTCGCTGGATCGCCGAAGCCGCGCACCGACCGCACGCTCATCTGTGTCGGTAGCTTCGAGAATTTATTTTTGCGATGAAAAACGAAAAAAAATAATAAAAAAAATTATCGAGAGCAACAAGTGACGCTCGCAAAATCTTCCGGCGTGAAAACGCTAATTCTACGCCAAGTTTCGTCTGACAGCTCTGGGTTTGACAGCTCGACTGTCATTCATGACTTCATGGTTGTCCCGTTCGGCGAGTCAGCGACAGCGAGATTTTCGTAAAGTCGCGCGGGGTGCGACGCGAGGATGACGATCCTCGTTGCGCTGTACGCAGGTGAGAATAATTATCCGCGCTCCGCGACGATTGGCAAATCGTCCTAGATCTCCGACTTTAACGACGACCTTTTTTTTCGTCGTGTAACCGCAATATTCTCTCGTTTGAACCTTCGCAGTGACGTTGCTCGGGCTCGGAGCAACCGGGAGCGCGGGGCTTCGCTGCGACGACGCGCGCAGTCACACGAAGAGCAGCGAGAAGGCGAGCAACATAGCGCAGAAGGCGGCGCAGGAGGCGAAGGCTGCGTCGGAGGCGCAGAATATTGCCGGTCAGCAAGCGGCTCGTCAAGTACTCTCATTCATGACTATCACGCAACGCATCGAAAGATATCGCCTAGAAACGTGTATACGAAGTGCTGGAAATGACACACGGCAATTGCTGGAAATGAATATCATCAGCGACGCAAATTACAGCTCGCAGATCGATAGTTCAGATGTAGCCTCGCGTTTCCAGTATTTCAACACTGTTTCGAGTCTGCTTTTGCGTCTTACAATTTCAATACGGGAGAGCGGAGAAAAGAAAGAAAAAGAAAGAAATGGTGAAGAGAATATGTTATATTGTTTCAAACCCGTGAAATTACGGGACTTGTAGCGTAGTTGAAATTTAACAACGTCGATTTGCGGCAACTGGTGATAGGAATAGATACAGACGGACTCGGTCACACGGTAAAAGGCAACAGTCTGAGACTCTTGGGTCTCGGAATATCGTATTTCCGGGTGGTTTGCCTCGCGGTTTGTCGCGCTGTCTAGAGTGAAGGGGGAAGGGTGTAGGGGGGAGGGGATGGGGTGGGGGCTGAACAGACACACTGAATATAGACGAAAAAAAAACGCCGAAAGCATTTTTTTAAAATTCCAACAAATATCACTATAAATGAGATGTCGACTTTTGGTCTTCACTTTGGTAAAGGACAAGGCTAAAGGATTAAAGGCAGGGGGGGGGGGGGCTGGTTTTGTAGACGCGATTCCTTTGTAAAGGCTCGAAATAAATAGGTGAAGTCCCAGTTGGCGGAGAAAGCGGCTCAGGCGGCCAAATCCGCGGAGGCGGCGCTGTCCGGTAAGGAGGCGATAGTCGAGCAACTGCAGGAGGAAGTGAAGGAAGCCGAGTCGGTGGTGCACGAGGAGAGCTCGTCGTTGCAGGATGCGCACGCGAATGTAAAGGCGGCGGTCCAGGCTGCCAGGGATTCGCAGCAGCAGGTCAGCTGGTCAGATTTGTCAGATTGATGTAAAAAAATCTAAAAATAAAAAAAATAAAAAATAAAACATCGAGAAAAAATGGCAAAAATCAGTAACATATTTTTTTAACAGTTCCAACTTTTTTGTCATACTGTTTATTAGAATAAATTTTATTTTACTGATCAAAGAATTTAAACCAAATTTATCAATATTTATCAGAGCTAAAAAAATGTGTTATTGATTGCAGATTTTTTTCTCGTAAAAAGAAAATTAATTGGCAGTCGATAAATCTTCTTATTTTAATTCTTTGCAGCTCAAAACATTGTCGCACGCGTTGCAGACCGCAAAGTCGAACCTGGCGAACGCCCAGGCGGCGTCGCAAGGCGCCCAGAGGTCGTTGACCGAGAAGCGGGAGCTCCTCGAGGCCGCGCGGAGACGAGTCGAGGAATTGGGCGCGCAGTTGCGGGCCGCGAAAACTGACCTGGCCAACACGAATCGCGCGGTGGCGAAGGCGAGCTCGGCCGCTCGGGAGGCGCGGCTGAACGCCAATAGGAACAAGCGGCGGCTGGAGGGCGAGCGCGGTGGGGCGCAGACGGACCCGAGGGGACACAGGAAGTCGCGCGAGGCGCCGTGCAACGAGTCTCGCGTGCCGAAGAAGCAGATTAAGGCGACGAATCTCGCGCAGAAAGCGGCTCAGGAGGCCAAGGCTGCCTCGGACGCGCAGAACGTGGCTGGCGCGCAGGCTGCTCATCAGGTAAAAATCAGCTCGATTCGCGGCTTCGATGACCTTTTCGATAGCGAAGATGAAGATGTTCTTATCTTATCGTGAATTATCGACTCGTTGCTTTACGACCAGCTTGGGTGCATCTTTTATTTTATCGCATTTCAACAGGTGTTGCGAATGCAGAGAAAAAAAACGAAAGTTTTTTTTTCACAAACCGGTGTATTCAATTTAACGTACAAAATTGCCTGTTCATTCTATTAAATTCGAAAATTAGTTAGTTTAATTAGTAATATGAGAAATAATTAATACAGGAAATTATGCAATCTGTTCGTGACATCGGCTGATAAATAATGTTTCCGGTAATGTGAATTTGCAAATATTTTTAACAGCGCGAATTTAGTTGCAATATTTTCTCTTTCGCGTGTTTCGCAGGTGATTGGCACACGATGAAAAATGTCGCAACAGTGAGTAGAATGTGATTGTAATTCCGCAGGTAAAATCCCAGCTGGCGGAAAAGGCGGTGCAGGCGGCGAAGGCCGCGGAGGCAGCGCTCGCTGGCAAAGAGTCGATAGTGGAGCAGCTGCAGCAGGAGGTCAAAGAGGCCGAGGCTGTAGTTCAGGAGGAGAGTTCGTCGCTCCGGCAGACGCAGTCGAACGTGAACTCTGCGGTTTTGTCGGCCCAGCAGGCCCAGCAGGAGGTAAATTACACTCAGAGAAGAATCCACTCAAAATTGTTCAAGTGTTTTATATAATCTTCTTTGTAGGATGCAATGAAATAAAAATTTACTTATTACAAATTTCCCGTTGAGTCAAACAAAATCTGAACATTATTGTTTACCAAATGACATTAAAAAAAAAAATTAAATGTTTTATTCATGCCAATTAAATCTTATTTGTCTGGACTCAAATTTGAAAATAATAAACAAACATATATTTCGAAATATTCCGATACAAACAATTTGTTAACAGTTAACAAAAAGCAGGACTGTCATTATTTTTCTTGTCAATCGATCACCGACGAACGTTCAACCGCTGATTATTCATTGAAAGCCTTTTTCTCCCTCACAAAGCTGAAGACCCTGACTCAGGCGGTACAGACGGCTGGCGCCAATCTCGGTAACGCCCAGGCGACCGCCGAGGGGGCGCAGCACGAGTTCACGGAGAAGCAACAGCTGGTCGAGGCGGCGAAGCATCGGGTCGAGGAACTGCTGAAGGAGACGCAGTGCGCGAAGAACGACCTCGCCAATACCAAACAAGCGGCAATCAAGGCCGATGCGGCGGCGCGCGAGGCCAAGGTCAACGCGAATCGCAACAAGCGAGGTCAGCTCGTGGCTCGTCAAGCGACGAGAATCGAAGCGGACTACGAGGACAATTGACGACAATTATATGTATTTTTTATTTTTATTATTGCACAAAACAAAAATGACGCCTCAATTGTGTCGTTTCCTCTTCACGTTGTCTTCTCGGCCACGTGGCGAATGATGAGCTCGTGGACCTGCAGTCGTGGCGGGGAGCCGATAACGTAGAGAATCGCGTTAACGACGTCCTCGGGTAAAAGTCCCGGCATCGCCATTATACTCGGTGGGAAATCATTGATGGCTGCCATTTCCGAGCTCACGTATCCTGGACTTATGCTCTGGGGACATAAGGATAACTTTTGGCATTCGAGATTTTACTCCCCGCACATTAAACGCCTCTTGGAACACTTTTAAAGCCTTTTTAGAGTCGTTTTCTGATTACATTGTGACCACAGCGCCATCTAGCGCTTTAGGGACATTGTGTTCGAAAATGATTCAAAGAACGACACGCAAGACGAGTTTTATGAGGCATTTTAGATTTACGCTTTGCGAATTGAAGATAGGACGAAGAAAAATAAAAAAATGGATTATGTTAAAAGTGTTTACCGTGAATCGTATCTTATCGCCGTGACCCTCTTTCTGAAGAGCCTCCGTGATCGCGGTAACCGCGTGTTTGGTAGCGGGATAGACGTTCACGTTTAACTCGGCATACAAATGAACCCTGTGACCTTCGACACTGTTCATATTCACAATGAGGCCTTCCACTTGGGTCTCCTTCATCAGCTTCAGCGCCTCCCTCGTGCAGTACAAGAGCCCCATCACGTTGACGTCGAAGATTGCTCGCCAGTCTGAGCTTTTTGTTTCTGTGAGTCAGGACGAATTTGACTATTAGTTTTAGTCGTTTTAGGCCTTCGATGCTGGTTGCAGGTTCGACGCTCTCACCGAGAAACCTGCCGGGTGTCGCTATACCCGCGTTGTTTATCAAAACGTGAACGGTGCCGAACTGTTTCTTGATGGTCTGGAAAGCCTCGATGACGCTTTGCTCAATTGTGATGTCGCATCCCTGGCTGATGAATTTGCCCCTTGCACCTTTGATCTCAGGTGTCACTCTTTCCTGCGCTCAAAAAAGGAGAATTATATTCTACATGACGGTTTTGGGTCTTACCGATTTTTATTATCGGTAACATTTGATACGCGGTCAAGACACGGTTGACTGAGAAAAAATAGTTGATTTAAAAAATTAAATTCTGCGGTTTCAATTGAAAGGCAATTTTTACCTCCATTACTGCTTTTCTCCTGGCCATGCCGACGACGATCATGCCCTCCTTAACGAGCGCTATCGCGGTGGCCAATCCGATCCCGCTCGAGGATCCAGTGACAACGGCAACTTTGCCAATCCAACGGTCCATGATTCAGTAACAAAAATAATCTGATCCGCGTTGTGTATTCTCGCGACTCCTTCGATCAACTGACTTCAACAACCCAAGGAGGATTCTTTTATACGTCGCTTTTTCTGGACATCCAATTATGTAATCGCATTGTGATTGACTCTTCTCTGCGACGCGAAATAAAAACTCGAACCATTTATTTTATCTTTGGAAATGCAAATCAAATATAAGGATATTTCGGCATGTTTATTCATGAACCAACGCTGAACCTACAGTTTTTAAAGAAATTATTCAATACTTCATTTAGCTCAAATGCATCTTATTTGGTGCAACTTACATTTGAAAATAGGAAATAAGTATTTATTTTGCCAAGTCCTACAAAAGATTTGTTAGATGTTAAAAAACAGTAGGACTAATGATCACAATCAGGACATGTGTATTTATATTTATTATTGCACACATTAAAAACTGACTCCTCGATGCTCTGTCTTATTTTCTCTTTACGTTGTCTTCTCGGAAACGTGTCGAATGATGAGCTCGTGGACTTGCAATCGAGGCGGGGTGTCGATAACATAGAGAACCGCATTAACGACGTCCTCGACGAAGAGTGCCGGCAGCGCCAATAGAATCGACGGAACATTATTGTCGGTTGTGGTGTTTGTGTTCACGTATCCTGGACTTATGCTCTGGGGACATTGGAATGACATTTAGGTTTTGAGAAATTACTTTCCACGCAGTAAAAACCTTAAACGCCTGTTAGAAGACTTTGGAAGTCGTTTTAGAGTCGTTTTTAGAGTGCATCTCTAAAACCCTACGTCCCTAAGGATATATTGCAGTCCTAAGTTATGTAGTCCAATAACAGGCCTTTCAGATTTTTGTTTCGTGGATTGAAAGTTTTTATTTATTTAAATAATTTTACAATTTTTACCGTGAATCGTATCTTATCACCATGACCCTCTTTTTGAAGAGCCTCCGTGATCGCGGTAACCGCGTGTTTGCTGGCGGGATAAACGTTCTGATTTATGTTCTCGAAGATGTGGACCCTGTGACCATCGATGCTGTTTATATTCACTATGAGGCCATCTACCTGGGTCTCCTTCATCAGCTTCAGCGCTTCCCTCGTGCAGTACAAGAGTCCCATCACGTTGACGTCGAAGGTTGTGCGCCAGTCTGAGCTTTTTGTTTCTGCAAAGTAGGAACAATTTGATTGCTACACAACAGTTTTAAGCCTCGAAGCAGATTGTAGATTCGACGTTCCAACCGAGAAAACTGCCGGTTACCGCATAACCCGCGTTGTTCACCAGAACGTGAACGGTGCCGAAGTTTTTCTTTATCTTCTGGAAAGCCTCGATGACGTTTTGCTCAATCGTGATGTCGCATTCTTGGCTGATGAATTTCCCCTTTGCACCTTTGATCTCAGGTGTCACTCTTTCCTGCGTTTAAAAGAGGGAAATGATGACGAAATGAGGGAAATGATGACGGTTTTGTTTCTCAATCATTGTTTCTATCACGAAATTTGGTACACGATTAGGATCTGTTTGATTGAGAACAAATGATTGATCATTTTTTCACCAACTATAAATTAAGACATTTAAATTATCATTAAAATGCATTTTTTACCTCCATCAATGCTTTTCTCCTGGCGATGCCGACGACGATCATACCCTTCTTAACGAGTGCTATCGCGATAGCCAAACCGATCCCGCGCGAGGGACCAGTGACAACGGCAACTTTGCCAACCCAACGGTCCATGATTCAGTAACAAAAAGAATCGAACCTACGATCTGTATTCTCGTGACTCCTTCAACTGACTTCATCATCCTATAGGGGAGTCTTTTATGTGTCACCGTCTCTGCGTATCCAACTTGGCATCGCATAGTGATTGACTCTTCTCTACGATGTCAAACGACAACTCGAACTATGTATTTAATGTATGGAAATGCAAGTAAAATATATGTCAGGATATCTCTGGATGTTTATACATGAAGCAACGATATATCTACAATGTTTCAATATTTCATTTAGGTCAAGTAAATCTTATTTGGCTCAACTTAAACTTGAAAATGACACATAAATATTTATTTCGCAAAATCCTACAAAAAACTTTTGTTAACAGTTAAAAAAAAACAGTAGGACTATCATGTGTATGTTGCTTCCTAATAGAGGAAAATTTGTTTTCGTGAAAACATTCTTTTTCGGGATTTTTGTATTTATTATTGCACAAAGTAAAAAACGACGTCTCGGTGCTTCGTCTTATCTCCTATTTACGTTGTCCTCTCGGAAACGTGTTTTATCATGAGCTCGTGGACTTGCAATCTCGGCGGGGTGCCGATAACGTAGAGAACCGCGTTAACGACGTCCTCGACTAAGAGCGCTGGCTGCTCGAACATACTAGGCGGAAAATTGTTGGTGGTCGCGATATCGCTGTTCACGTATCCTGGACTTATGCTCTGGGGACATAGAAATTACATTGCCTTTTAGAAGACTCTTAAAGTTATTTTTCGACTATTTTTTACCACAGCGCCATATAAGGCGTTATTGGGAAACTTGTAGTCGAAAATTATTCAAAGAACGAGGGATTTCAATACTTTTAAGAGGCATTTTAGATGTTTGCTTTATGAATTAAATTTCTTTTTTATTTAATAATTTTAGTGTTATTACCGTGAACCGTATCTTATCACCATGATTCTCCTTCTGCAGAGCCTCCGTGATCGCGGTAACCGCGTGTTTGGTGGCGGGGTAGACGTTCAGATTTATATCGGCGTATATGTGGACTCTATGACCCTCGACGCTGTTTATATTTATAATGAGGCCCTCCACCTGGGTCTCCTTCATCAGCTTTAGCGCCTCCCTCGTACAGTACAAGAGTCCCATCACGTTGACGTCGAAAATTGCTCGCCAGTCTGAGCTCTTTGTTTCTGCGAATTGGGCAAAATGGACTGTTAGGTAACAGTTTTAGATCTCGAAGAAGATTGCAGGTTCGACGTTCTCACCGAGAAAACCTCCGGGTATCGCCATACCCGCGTTGTTCACCAGAACGTGAACGGTGCCGAAATTCTTCTTTATCGTCCGAAAAGCCTCGTCGACGCTTTCCTCGTTCGTGATGTCGCATTTCTGGCCGAAGAATTTACCCTTTGCACCTTTGATCTCAGCCGTCACTTTTTCCTGCGTTTTAAAAAGGGATCAATTTATATACAAGTAAACACGATGGCTTTGTATATCCTACCGATTTTTTAAATCAGTGCTCAATACACCGATAATTAATAACGATTAATTGATTTATTTTGCACGGACAATAAACAATTTCAAAATACAATTTTTTCGTATTTCATTTTGATGATATCAATTATCATCAAAAGGCAATTTTACCTCCATCATCGCTTTTCTCCTAGCGATGCCGACGACGATCATACCCTCCTTAACGAGTCCTATCGCGGTGGCTAATCCGATCCCGCCCGAGGCTCCCGTGACAACAGCGACTTTGCCAACCCACCGGTCCATGTTCGCCATCAATAAAGATGAGCTAAACCGTGTTGTGTATTCTCGCGACTCCTCGGAGTCAACTGACTTCATCAACCCAAGGTGGATCCTTTTATGCGGCGCTGTTCGCTGGCTACCCAATTGGGTAATCGCTTGATAAATGATTCTTCTTTACGACGCAAAACGTTAACTTAGTGCTTGTTACCATATGCGTTACATTGTATGTACATACACGAAGGTTACAAGTAGCTGAAAAATAAAATGCCGAGTGTTATCAAAAGATATCATCGTCATTGAACTATTCAGTTAATGTATGAAAATGCAAGCAAAATATATTTTTCAACGTGAAATTGACGACTGTCTTAAGTTATCTTTGAATGTTTATACATGAACCAAGACTGAAATATACGAACTTTTTGATTGATTGTGAATTTTGCAGTTGGCATAAAATCTTCATAATTTCGTGGTCACGAATCTCAAAAGCAAATATTACATTTTTGCATTACACGTTGATCGATCGACGACTTAAATGGTTCCCATGTTTGAACTCTTTTTTACTTTCCGTTTACCTTTCGCTTGGTATTCGGAGCTCCGGCCAGGGAACCCAAAATCCATTGCGCCGAATAAGCCACTCGCCGCGAGCGCCGTCATAAATATTCACGCAAGACCCAAATACAAAGTGGACGGTAAGGAGCAAGGATTTGAATGGGAAAATAAAGCGCGACTCAGATCCCGGAGGTCAGAGATCAAGGCGTATAGAGCGTTGGCTCTTTGAATTATATGTATAGAATAATAATACTGTGCCGCGACGGTGGGTCAGTGCACCCCGGATACGACGGGAGCCAGAGAACGTTTTGCGGAAGAGAAAACAGCGATGTTTTGCAGCGATTCAAAACGGCCGTGTTTCGCGATTGTTCGCTCGTCTCTTTAGACCATCGGCCGGATGCGCAAAGTAACAGCTACACGCGACGTTAAGATAAATAAAAATATAAGGCAGTAAAAATGTTGACTGTTCTAAAAAATGGGCCAATTAAAAGAATTCGCTAATTTAAAAAAGTAGGCGAATTTTTAAATTTGTTAATTAAGAAAGGTTGGTAACTTCCAAAATTACCTATGTTACAAAAGTTTGATAATATCTCAAATTTGCTAGTAGACATTTTTTTGGAAATATCTAAAATTTGCTAGTTGAAAAAATGTTAGTAATATCTCAAATTTGCTAGGTGAAAAAAATTTAGTAATATCTCAAATTTGCTAGTTGAAAAAAGTTTGGTAATGTTTTGAATTTGCTAGTTTAATAAAGTTTGGTAATGTTTTGAATTTGCTAGTTTAATAAAGTTTGGTAATGTTTTGAATTTGCTAGTTTAATAAAGTTTGGTAATGTTTTGAATTTGCTAGATTAATAAAGATTGCCAGTTTTTAAGATTCGCCAATGAAACAAATTGACATATTTTTGTAACTCGGGAGATCGAAAAAAAAACGTGTTAGTGGATTTACGGATAATTGCAGGTTAATTCATTTTGCAATCGACCGCGAATAGCGGCGGCGGCTATAGACGCGTGTTACGCTACACTCTCATCGCGCACCTTCGCCTGTGTAATTGGAAGGCAGAGAGGCGCTCGGCCGTGTGTGTGTGTTGCGTAGGCACGGCCGTCACTTAAAAGGATGCCGAGCTGGCTTATTTAAATCGTAACGCCGCGCGAGCGGCACATTACTTACACCATCCTGGAGGCTGGAGCGCGGCTACTACACAATGAAGAGGAGACGAGAGAGAATGGCAGGAATTTTGCAATCGATCGAGATTCTCGTGCGAGCAGCAGGAAAGTTTTGGACACGCTTTTGCATTTGAAATGTGTCAAAATGTTTTTCCTTGTTTTTTTATTTTCGAATATATTGATAATCGAAATATTAAGCAGAATTTTTTTCACTCAATTTTTAATTTCTACTTTCTTAGATAAACAACATAAATTCTAACAAAAATTTTACAACATTTTTATTGGAATCCCCGTTAATGTATATTTTACTACAAATATTTTTTTTTAGGTACGATATAAAAACTATTTATGACGTGAGGCAAACGTATTTCCATAATATACGAAGGATTTTTTTCTCCTCGTGTTTATACGAACTTTGCCCTCACTTCGTGATCCCTATAATTATAAAAAATCTGATACATTCGTACGCAGCTGGACAATTATAATTTTTCGCTTTGGTGCGAACAGATCGTCTGCCCTGAAATCGCTATTCTCGTTCTCAAGCGATAAATAACAACGAGAGCCGGATCTATTTTTTCTCTCCTCCCTCCCCCCGAGGCAGAGTCTCATTCTCGGTCGGATTTTTTTTTCAGCTCGACGAATTTCGTAACCCTTATTATCAGGCACTCCCCGCGATCATAACGCCTGTGGGAAAAAAACGCCTCGAGCTCCTGATGCATTCGTAAGTTCTAATTGCCGCTTCTCATTAATTACGTCTCGGTACATCTTTCCCGCTCGTCGCTCATAGTGTTCCCTCGATTTTGCGGATGGCGGTGTAATAGCCGCGATACGTACTACGTCTTATCGAGATAATTAATTGGTTCGTTCGATTGGACCGCAGCCATGGAATACTTTATTATTACCTCAGTCAGCCGGGTCGACGCCATCGTCGAAGGCCCTCGAGTCCGGTACATCGAGTAGATCGAGTAGATCGATACCAGAGTTGTAAATCTTCATTGCTTTAAGACATACATTTTACAGTATAATTTCTTCCGTAGCTGTGAATTAATAACAATAACCTGCAGCGATTATAAAATGACATGTGAACTTTTGAATAGTTGCATAAATACCTCATTTTCAAGAAACAATTGGGAGCAATTAAAAAAAATTTAATAATTTTTTTTATTCTTATCTTTTATTGTTTAAAAATTCTTATTTAAATTTTTTTAAATTTTTATTTACATTTTTTTTTATTTTTGTTTTTTAATTTTTCTATCCTCCATCACTTTCGTAATGCATCAACCGCATTTCTCCATTTTTTCTGAAGAATCACCATTAAATTTTTTTATAAATACATATCCTTTGCAGCTATTAAAAATGTACATATTAAATTATAATTACTCCATGTTATTGTTAGTTTAATAATATTAATTTTTTATTAACAAAATAAAATAATAATTACTTACTACAATATTAAGAGATTTACAACTCTCGGGACATCGAGTTGACCTCCCGGTGGGCGGGAAAAAAACGATCGAGTGACGGCGAGACAGCGCGAAAGGATCGTAAAATCTCCAGGATCCTTCGATACCGATCGCGAAGGGGATGAGCACGAGCCATCTCTCTCTCTTCTCTCCTCCCGCGGCGGACTAAACCGGCAGCAGAGGCAGCAACAGCAGAAGCGGCAGAAAACAGCGCGTCGCAAACATAGTGAAAGTATTTTCTAGTCCACTCACGTGCCTCGACCGCCCAGAGTATATCACGAGGTTCGTACCTGCCGCAAGGCTCAGTATCATCTTCACCGCTCATCTTGACTTTGTTCTCCCGTCCGAAAAAATCCCATCACCTTACAAAAAAATAAAAAGCCAAAATAAAACAAACAAAGCGACGAATCGTTGGAAAATTCGTGGTGCAGTTTTTTTTTTTCGATTCTCGATCGCAGCGAATCTCCACGTGACGCGTCATTGGAGTCAATCGAAGTGGCTCGCGGAATTCGTCGAGCACGGTGAGTGATCGATGGGGATGATAATTGGCTCGCGCTTCGTGCATAAATTACTCAGCCCTGGCTGGCAGTGCAGCCCTCGAGTGCTACCGCACCACTCGACGATGATTAATGGATCTGCTCGATTCGGTTATCGGGACCAGAGTATCCCGTCTGTGGTGAACGAGTTTCCAAGTTGGATTTTTTTTTTAATTCGCCGGTTCGTGCGATTATTAATTCAATTTTTCTGCGGTCGTATCGGGCGCTGAGAATTCGGGCCACGACTGCGTCGAGCCTCGGGGTGCGCGCGACTGTGAAGTAACCTGTTCTCGGAGCGAGTGCGCTGAAGGAATTTTTCGAATCGCTGAGAAATCCGAGAAGCTGCCCCGAGGGCCGCGAACGACGTCTGACTATCGAGCGACCGTCGCTACTGGATGGGATGACGAATGTGAGAATTAAATTTCGCCCCGAGCATTCGAATGATTTCTCGCTTAATTGTAATCCTTGATTCAATTGAACTCGGGTATTTCGTGAGTCGTCAGTGATTGGTTGATTGAAAGCAGACGATCTGGTGAATGTTTTTTTTTTTGGGGATTTTTGAAAGTGTTGCTGTCGTACAAAGGACCCCGATGACCGACGAGTGAGGAAAGAACTGGTCGGCATCGAAAGTGGCCGCCGAGCAATTATTATTATTAAATTGTCACCCGATCCGGGAAAGGCGATACGGGCTACCCGAAGAATCGCTGGATTCCGCGGTCAACCTACGCCTTCCCCTTAATCGGCGACCGTTTCCACTTTGGCTCGTTCGTCGTTTGAGCGCGGTTTTTTTTATGGCTCCCGCGCGATCGTCGACCAAAGATAGATCAAAGCTGGGCAAAGACATCACCTTTTTTGGCTCGGGCGAACCAAATTCGGGGAAGTTCGACTGCGTTTCCGTTGAAAAATTCATACGGCGAGAATTGCGCTCGATTCCATTTTTTGCAATTGTTGGAATTCTTTTTTTTTTTTCAAAGCGAAGGAATCAGCTGTCAGATCCTAAGACCAGACAGACAACCGAGTCTTTGATTGAAAGTAAATTAACTGGGGGGCACATGGAACATTGGATAATACAGGATTTGTGTAACACCGAGAAAACTGAATTTCGTAATTGAGACTTCCACCGGTTCACTTGGTTAATGAGATTTTTTTTTCATTCAGCCCGCAATTGACTGAGTCGAGTCTGTTTCTCTTCCCACAAATGTTTCACGACTTGAGTTATTTCATGGAAAACAGTGGTGCGTGTAGAACGAAAAAATTATTTGTTGAAGTACATTTATGGTGTTTGGATATCGGTCGAAACAGATATATTTTATTCCACGGGGATACGTTTTTTCTCAGTATTTAGATTCAAGTCTTTTCGTTTTTGCGTAAAATCAATTTTCTGATTTCACCAACATATTAAACAAAATAAAAAATGAAAATCTCCGGTGTTCAATTTAATGACGGCAAAAAAAATATTCCATCGTCAAGTTACCCAGAAGATCACTAGAAAACCTGCAATTACAACGTAATTACAATTCATTAATACTCCCGCCACAGCTGTAATTTTACATTCGCCTATACCACGTTACGTTGTCTTTAATTAACGTTCAAATCGACCTGCTTAACGCGGATGATACAGCGCGGAGATGTAACCGCAGCCGCAGTCATAAATCCGTAATCTCGCGGTCGGTTAATTAAAAATTAAGTGACTTTTGCGCGTTTCCGCGTGACGACATCAATAGCGAGATATAATGCGTAACGACGACTCTCGTGTTCCCGCAATAAATCGAGAAAAAAGTTTGCGGAGGGGGGTAGGAAGCGTCGGAGAATGTATAACGATCACGTGCGTTGCCGGTTGTAAAACTATCGTCCCTCGTCCTCCGGCTCAGCCGCACCGGGAGGCGGGCAACAATGAAGCGCGGAAAGAAAGGAGGTGAGAGTGGCTGACGGCGCGCTGGACGAGAGCGCGAGTGGCAGGCGTCTCGCGGGGAGCAGACGAGACGCGGATCACGAGACGCTCGCCAGTCTCGGGAGTCTCTCTACCTGCTTCGAGTACGATTTACCAGCGAGATATTGTATACTGTACACGAGGATAGGCCTAACAGGCACAGCGTACTCCGGCCTCCCGCCGTCACAACGACATAACCGTTACAGGACCGAGCCCACACCGCGTGCACGTGGACGAAATTAAGTAATAGCAGCACGAAACAGATGTACAGAAGTCGCTCGAGATTTGTGCAATTAGGATATAGGCATTCACGAATTTGTTACACTGGAATTTCATGACTTGGGCGTTAGGACACTTTACGTTGTTGGTTTGTTTTTTTTTTTCATTTTTTAATTTTGAATTTTTAAACAACAGTTTTGAAATTTTTTCATACCAGCTTAAAAATTTTCCAATACGAGTTTTGAAATTTTCCCATACGAGTCTAAAAATTGTTCAACACCAGTTATGAAATTTTGCCATACGAGATTGAAAATTTTCACGGAGAGAAATTTCTGTGTTGTGACAACAAAAAAAAGTGACAACAAAAATTGTTTTGTTAGGCTGACCAATCTTTTGCTCGGCTGTCAAATCAGTGTTGCTAGGCTGACAAATCTTTTGTTCGGCTGAACATTTTTTTTGCTGGGCTGATCAATATTTTTATTAGCCTAACAAATGATTTTTGTTGTCACTTTTCTTTGCTATCGCAACACAGAAATTTCTCTCCGTGTTCCAATACCCATTTTTTAATTTTCTTACACGAGTTTTGAAAATTCCTTATACCGGTTTTGAAATGTTCCCATTCCAGTTACAAATTTCCCGATAAGTTTTGAAAATTTTCAACACCCATTTTGAGATATATGTATATGAGAATACAGACCTAATAACAGGTAGAGATGCTACGGCCTTCAGCCCGTGCAATGGTAGAACCGTTAAAGTACGAGCCACACCGCATGCACGCAGATGTACTTAAGTAATAGTAGCGCATAATAATTGTACAGAAGTTACGCTAGATGTATGCAATTAAGATACAGGAATTCCTAAATTTACGTTGGAGTTTCCATGTCTAGGACATTTCACTTTATTTTATATTTTCCGTTTTTTGTTTTTTTTAGCTTTTAAATTCATTTTCATTTACGCATTGCACGCCTCAGGATTGCAACAACAAAAATTTCGCAATAAAAAAATTTCCTTTAAAAATAATAAAACGATGCAAGTAGCCAAGTAAAATTTATTATCAGTAGATCATCAGAAGATGATTCGCTATAAACCACTTGGTATGCCAGTGACTTGGTGTGTCATTAAAAACTTGACATGTCTGTGGCTTGCCATAGACATAGGCATCTGTTTTATATATATTGCATCTGTTTTATTATTTTAAAAGGACATTTTTTATCGTGACATTTTTTTTTAAAGGTATGGCTACTCTTTTAATGCTTGACGTGCCATTTTTATTTCGAAGAAACATTTACTTTTACGCATTGCGCGTCTCAGACTGTCGAAGGCGATGTCCATATTTCTTCAGAGATTGTGATCTGTATTAACACACATCACTGAGAGGGAGTGTAATATACGGCCGTAGCCCACTTTTCAGGTAGCTTCTGCGCTTCGCACGGTAGACGAGTCAGGGATAAATGTTGAACTCCATTGTTTTTAATTATACTCATCATTACGCCGACCGCGAATATGTAATAACCGTGATATAGCTATTTATTTGGACACAGGTCAAATCCCAAAATTGCAAAATCCAGATGGACTTTGCCACATTAATGGTCAACCGGTTAATGACACGACGACGTAGAGCAAAGACGACGAAGAACGAGAAATGTGTGGGAGGAGAGACGAATGGAAAAATCGCGTTGTCCTCTCTCGTTTGTCTCTCGATGCTGTCACAAATTACGCTTTACCGTAAATACAACTTCAGTGCCTTTCGATGTGACTAATACATAGTAAAATTGGTATTCTGATATTGGGCAAATGAAATAATTGGATGATTTTCGAGCAGGTTGTAGGAACCGGCGCCGCGAAGGCCGATCGACATCCTTAGAGCCCAATTTATCTAACAAATTTCATAAGCCAATTGCGGTAACGTGACCAATCTGTGGCGATGATAATTCACCGACCGATTTCAGCGCACGGATCACTGTTTACGTTGTTAATGCAGAGGAAAAGGGATCGCCCGGGACTGACGCGAGTTTGCACATATGTAGAGCGATTATGCGATTGCGAATCGCGGATCTCGAGGCTGCTTCGGCGTGCGAACTTTGTTCGCCTCGCCGCGTGTATACAGAATGCTCTGTGCATGTCGCCACTCCTCAGCTGCACGCGTTCTCCACTCGCTGCACGTCTAGCTACTCCACAGCGAGTGGGTACTCTGCTACTCGCGAATTTTTTTTCAACAACAATCCGCTCCCTGTACAAAATTTCGACACTATGTGCAGTGTATTATGTGCTACTTTGGCGAGAAGTTTGTACGGCTCAGGCGCCATGCGTCCTCGGAACGAAGCAAAAAAACGTGTTATTTTTTTTTTTTCTTATTAATGGTTTTCTCGTTTTACAGCAATAATCCATTTTTGGCATGTAGTGGAGTTTGAAAATTCCAGATTTTACAACTTAAAAAGTATAATTAATAATAAAAATTAATATTTGTATACTGAAATTTCGATTTATAGCCTACACCATCATTTTCAAGTCTTATATTCTACCTTCAAAAACGTTGGTATCGAAACTTTTCGAATTGATTTTGAAAAAAAAAAAAAAAAAAAAAAAAAAAAAAAAAAAAAAAATCGACGTTTTTATTATCAGAATGCAAGTCGTAAATTGTCCCACAATAGTGTTTATCATATTGCGATATACAGCGGGGCAATATATATTGCCTGTCCGCACGTTTGACAGGATCACATATTGCGTTTTATCGATTGTACATTTATTAGTAAATACTTCGTCATTTTTTTCAGTACTGTAGCGCGTAGTTCGAAAGTAGAATTCGCTTCGCTGTACACGCATTAAGGTTTCGACTTCGCAGCGCCTTAATATATTCCATTAAATTTCCTGCAAAGCGTCTGGGACGGAAATTTAATTTAGTCCATTATTGCTCGTTTCGTCGCAGGCAAGTGCGTTACGTGACAGTCCGGATTGGCGGGATTCCGTGTGTACACGTTATAAATGTTCAATGGAGCAGGTTTTCCGCGTTCTTAAATACACTTCTAACACCATATGAATATTATTGTCACTAATTTGACGATGGAAGCGAAAAATGTCTTGGAAAGTTAAACCGAGCATCCAATACCGCCCGGAGGGAAAAATCAGGTGTCCGCGACAATAAAGAAACAACCAGGAACTGACAAATATTATTTTTCAATACCAGTACCTATTTATCTGTCTTACGGTAACTTTAAGATGCAACATTAAATAATTACCAATAAAAATAATCGCACGAACCAAAAAACCCCACGGAAAATAAATATATACGAAAATATATCTGACATACAGAACTTTTCGGACTATAATAAAATAAAATAAAACATTTTGAATATATTTTGGATATATCTTAGATATATTTTTCGCTCCCGTAAGAATTTTATTACTTGGACGTTAGGACACTTTACGTTGTTGGTTTTGTTTTTTTTTCATTTTTTCATTTTGAGTTTTTAAACAACAGTTTTGAAATTTTTTCATACCAGCTTGAAAAATTTCTAATATGAGTTTTGAACTTTTCCCATACGAGTCTAAAAATGTCCAATACCAGTTTTGAAATTTTCCCATAAGAGATTAAAAATTGTCCAATACCTATTTTTTAATTTTCTTATACCAGTTTTGAAAATTCCTTATACCGATTTTGAAATGTTCCCATCCTAGTTAGAAATTTCCCGATAACAGTTTTGAAATTTTTCCACACCCATTTTGAGATAAATGTACACGAAAATATATCTGACATACAGAACTTTTCGGACTATAATAAAATAAAATAAAACATTTTGAATATATTTTGGATATATATTAGATATATTTTTCGCTCCCGTATACCTCGTATATATCCCAAAATATATCCCACATATAAAAGTATTCGGACAAAATATATCTCGTATATCTAGAATACATCTTTTATATATCTTGCATATACTTTATTTCCATATGGGAACGAATAGAAGTCACTTTACAGTCACCAGGTGACACGAATTCTTTGAGCGCGTCCGGCTCTAATAATATAAATCAGTGACGACAGAAAACGGGCCAGTCGTAATGCGACGACGCCGAGAGAGCAAAACGGAAGTGCACGATCATTGATCGTCCCAGACGCAGCTCGGTGATGCATTGTGGACCGCTGGACGTTGGCACACAGCTGGGTTTGGCCGGCTCGGGGAGCCCATGGCAGGGAGAGAAGAGAACGTATCTCCTGAACTCGCGAGTCGGCCGTATCGTCTTCCGCGGTGCAGCCACTTCTAATCCGTCGATCTTTAGAGCCGCCGCGTGGTTCGTGCTGATATCCCGCGCCGCGCGTCTCACAAGCGCACCTGTTGCGCAACGCGGAGATATACCAGCCGCATACCTTGGTCCATAACGTCGCCCCCATAAAAAAAATATATTAGCGGCAAAATGTTCCAAGCATTTTTTATTTTTTTATTTTTTGCACGTGGGCGGGAATTGCGTCACTTTTGCGCATATATTTCGAATAAAACGATAAGAATGAAGGCTGAACACGATGAGGCGCTCGATGCCGTGTGAGTCACGAGTGCGGCCGAGGAAATTCATCACGGTGAAAGGGTTCTCGGCGATTTGAACTCCATGGGAAATTCGAGACTGTATTTACATGCTTTCACCTGCGGTAGCTCATTGCAACAGGCTCGCGGGATATTTTATTGGGCTCTGTCATCGAGGATTTTTCTTTTGAGAAGATCGTTAAAAAATGATTTATTTTTTGCAGGATGGACGGAGCTTCGAGGAGTAGTATGGTCGTTCGATATTGAGGAGAAAGAAGAAACGGAGAGATACGACGGAATTTGTGAGGAAATTTCACTGGCAGGATGAATTTTCTCGATGATAAAAACGGGATTTTTCTGGTCCTGTTGGTTCTGGGAATTTCCTGCCTGGCCAGTAGCGAAAAGGTTTGATGACTTACCGAATATTCAATTACAGGTGCAATTTAGAGAAAATAGGAATTGTTTTAGATTTTTTAATAAAAACTAGGATAATCACACGCGCTGGCGCGCGTGCCTGAAAAACATTTCGCCAAAATCGACCTTAAAAATATTTTCTTTCAAAACATCGACTTGTAACCTATGCGCTTGTTCTCAAGTCGTATATTCTACCCCCGAAAACACTGGTTACCGATACTTTTTACTCGATTTTGAAAAAAATATTTTTTTGACGAGATTTTTATTGTCAGAAGTCATAGAATCGGCTCCCGACCGAAAACCGCCAAAATCGACCTCAAATGTTTTTCTTTTGAAAATATCGACTTGTAACCTATACCATTGTTCTCAAGTCGTATATTCTACCCCCGAAAACACTGGTTACCGATACTTTTTACTCGATTTTGAAAAAAATATTTTTTTGGCGAGATTTTTATTGTCAGAAGTCATAGAATCGGCTCCCGACCGAAAACCGCCAAAATCGACCTCAAATGTTTTTCTTTTGAAAATATCAACTTGTAACCTATACCATTGTTCTCAAGTCGTATATTCTACCCCCGAAAACACTGGTTACCAATACTTTTTACTCGATTTTGAAAAAAATCATTTTTGGCGACGATTTTTTTGTCAGAAATCATAGATCCGTCTCCGGACCGAAAACCGCAAAAATTGGCCTCAAATTTTGTTCTCTTGAAAATATCCACTTGTAACCTATACCATTGTTCTCAAGTCGTATATTCTACCCCCGAAAACACTGGTTAACAATACTTTTTACTCGATTTTGAAAAAAATCATTTTTGGCGACGATTTTTTTGTCAGAAATCATAGATCCGTCTCCGGACCAAAAATCGTCAAAATGGGTCTCTTATAAAGCTTTAAAAGGTTACGGGCACTGCCGCACCCGTTGTCTTATGTCAAATTTGACATAAAACTGATTTTGTTTAAAACGCACTTTCGTGGCAACCAATCACGGCTCGAATAGTTTGCTAACAATGTTTTCTGTTACTCATGAACTTTATAAAAGAATGAATAAATACATCCAATTAGTGAATAATTGCTGAAATAAGTAATTTATCGTGGAATAACCTTGTGACTTGAAAGTCGATAACCTAAAAAAAAAATGGTAAAGCAAAAAAAAAAAAAGAAAGAGTCGTAAAAAATTGGAGAGTGGCAAATTTGCGAATTGGAATACGGTTGGCAATATTTTCTGAGAATCGGTGATCAACTACACTTTTTTTGGTAAACAAAATTAAGAGTTACGAATGTGCAAAAAAAACGAGAGAAAAAAAGTTAAAGTCCACTTTCAGTCTCCACGTGCGAGTCGAGGTCTGTATTTACCGACTGTCAGTTTCTCCTTCGTTCTCGACCGTTCACTCGTGTTACGAGGTATTTCAGTAATTAATTGAATCCTGAGCGGGCCCGAAGTTGTGCACGAGCGAAAATCACCGAGATCCGAGTATAATAACGACAGAACCGAGTCGAATGCGCGGAATTGAGTGAAGGCCGCCGCCTCTGTGTTGGCGTTGCTCAACCCCGGAGCCCCGCGCGGGGTTCATTATATCCTCGGTCTCGTCCTCAGAAAATGCGGAGCACTCGGCGGTTCCGCCAGATATACTGTAAAATCTATCACTACACGGCCCGAGTGTTGCAAACGACGGACTCCGCCGGGGAGACGATAAATCCGAACAAAACACGCGATCATGTGGCACAAGAGGCGCGATATACAAAAGCCTCAACGAGTCCTCGCGCCTCGTCGAACCGTGAAAGCTGAAACGGTTTATTTAAAAACCGGACACGGAAAGATTTATCGCCTCCACTTCGGTAATGAGAGCTACAATGTGTCAGTGGGATATTATTCCGAGAGTCACGAGCTTGACGTGGCCTTTTACAGATAATTTGTTTAAGTAAATTTATTGAGTTTGGTTATTGTTCAACACAGATGTGTTTTATTCCATGGAAATACATTTTTTTCTTTGTGTATAAGTGCGTTTTTTGTTTTTACATAAAGTTAATTTTCTAGGCCTGCTAATTTGTCAAATTTACATTTTCTATAAAACAAATTCCCTTCAATTTAATGCTAATAAAAAAATATTACAATTTGAACCGGTTTATTCTAAAACCCGACTCAGGAATATTTGTTCAAGTGAATTTTTTGAGATTGGTTATTGGTCAATACAAATATTTTTTACTCCATCGAGATACATTTTTCTCAGTACACAAATCCAAGTCTTTTTTTGTTGTTGTTGCATAAAATTAATTTTCTATTCCTACAAATTTGTCCTCTCTAATTCAAATTGAAACGGTTTATTCTAAAGCCGACTCAGAAAGATTTATCGCCTGTACTTTGTTAATGAGAACCACCTACAAGGTGTCAGCAGAACATTAGCCCGAGAGCCGCACGAGCCTCAAGTGGTCGCGTCCGTCCGCCACACTTCACAAAGTAGATACAGTCGTTAGAGTCAGACGCCACAAAAACCCCTCAACTTTTTCCACTCATTGTTTCAAACGATTTTACTCCGGTTCCTCGGGCGCTGAAAATCTCTCGGCGCGCTAAGCCATAATAGGAGTCGCCGTAACCGGCGAAACGCCGTAACACGCTGAAAATTCTTGGGCAATTTACGAGCGTGAATTACGCAGCAAATTGTTTCGAGCTCCGAATCGCCGTGGCGTGTGCGTAACGCATGACTTCCCCCATGGCTCGGGCGCTAATTTTCGATAAGTGATGACGTGACGAACGTTACACATTTTTTCACCGTAACTCTCCGCTGTTTCTCGGTGGCGAAGCAAAAGCGGCAGATCTACAGGGAGCAGGTGCTGCCGGCGCTGGGTGGAAAGATCCCCGAGGAGGCTTTCAGGACTGATCGACTGGCGCTGAATCGTCTGAACAAGGACGGAATCGCGGTTATCGACGGAGTGCTTCTCGAGGCGCGGGATCACGACAAAAATCCGGACAGCGTGCGATCGAAGCCGGAGGTGATTAAGGTAAGATCACGATCTCGTGGATCGTCCTCGCGGCTGTCGATGTAATAATGAGGTCGTAAGCCGTGAGCCGTGTAGTCGCATCATCAGGTAGGCATAACCAGCGGTGGTCTCAATTATTTTCGATCCCCGCGATAATCTCGCTCGATCGACTCGTGATCGGCAGTCGAAGCGTCACAAGGACGTCGATAATTTCTCCCGCGATTTCCTAACGATCCGCGAGCCGTATCCTCCCTCGTGGCGAGAGATCTTTATTGCGACTTCGGCGATTCGGCCGTTGCGGTGAGTGTCGTTAATGAAGATTTAACGTCCCGGGTCGTCTCGGCAAAAGTATAATGAGAGGTTGAGCGAGAGAGCACTCCCCGCGCCGGTTCGACATGTAGCGGGGCAATTTCTCCGCAGTCAAAATAACCCGCAATTACGAACGAACGCCTATGGCGAGGATATTGCGGGCGATCCGAGCGAGGCACGAGCCACCGATACGTGTAACTATGACGCATTTCTTTTTTCAGCTTCGCGTGGTCTCCATTCGGTGGCAGGGAAATTTTGTCAGTATTTAGCTTGCGTAAGATCGAACTTTTGTGAGATCCGACAGAAGCTAATTTATTCACTTTCATTTTATCCCCCACGTCGAGACGTCTCGGCTGAGAGTTAATTATTTTCGCGTCTATCCGGAAAAAAAATGTAAAAATGTTCCAAGTTGATCTGATCCGCGGTATTCCTGATTAAATTGATCTGTAAACCTGGTGGAGAAAGTCCGTTGCGCTAAATACGGCTCGAGTCAGGACCTGGCCAGGACTTGATCAGGACCTGGTCAGGACTTGATCAGGACCTGGTCAGGACTTGATCAGGACCTGGTCAGGACCTGGCCAGGACTTGATCAGGACGTAGTCAGGACCTGGACAGGACCTGGTCAGGACTTGATCAGGACGTGGTCAGGACCTGGTCAGGACCTGGTCAGGACCTGGTGTGGCCCTGACTAGCGCCGAATGTAACGCGGCTGAATTTCGACCAGGATTTTTCTGTAAGTCTTGCAAAGAATAATTTTTTATTCTTCTGTATCAGGTCTACGTGACGCAGGATCCCCGCTACGTTCCACCCGAGGGACGGTATCACAACGAGCACCCCAAATCCGTAGACACAACTTACGTGTTGCGCAAACCCGTGGGCCACGATGGAAACGAGCCGCAGAGACTGAACGGGATTGGAAATGCTCCGGTTCACCGTCATCATCATCACCACCAACAAAACAATAATAATAATAATAATAATAACAATAATAATATCCACCACAACAACGCACATCGAGGTTATGGAAAATCGGCGGAAGTTCCTCACCAGGAATTGAGTCCCCCTAAGGCTCATGGATTCGCCAACTTTCACAGATTCGCGACGTACGGCCAACCCTCGAATCATCATCTGAACAATCAGCAGCAGCAGCAGCACCAGCAGCAGCAGCAACACCGTCCAACTATCTACAAACCCATCATCACGCCACTCGTTCTACCAGCCCGTGGCACTTACTTCAGGAAATCCTTTCAGCCAAATTTGCAGCATCACAGTTACAATCAGCCCTCGTGGGACGCGACCTACGATTGGGGCTCGATTTACCGTCCGCGAGAGCCACTTTTCCTCGAGGACAACGGCGATTTCTTCGACTCTCATCAGGTTTGTCACTCGGCGAAGAGATTCGATTTTTTGTAGCCCAACTTTGACTGGTCAGGCTCTGATGAGGATCATCTTGGTTCTGCCTGAACCCGACCAATGTCCAACTTGCGACGGATGTAACGCCACAGATTTGCAAATCATTCGAAATATCCTTGGTAGAAAATCCGTGGCGTTAGATCCGGCCCAAGTTAGGAACTGGTCAGGCCCTGATCAGGGCAATGTTGACCTTGCGAGGGCCCGACCAGTTTTCAACTTGGGCCGCATGTAACGCTGCAGATTTTCCACTCGGGATATTTTTCACGGTTTCAAGCATTTTGCGAGTGATATTTTGTCGATGTCCTGAATTTAAGAGGCAGTGATACTTCGTTCGAAACTTCTTCGCCCAATGCTAAACGCCTATAGGGCTGTCTCTCTCGCAGCTTTTTGTTTATCGAGTCTCCTGACCAAACGGCTTGATCTATCGAGGATCCCGAAGCTTAGCCCAATTCTGCAATACTTCCGCACATTTTATCAAAATCTGAGCTCTATCAGTCGAATAGTTTAGGAAAAAATAGCTTTCAAAAATTCGAGCTGGAGTGGGTTAAGTGCCACTACCTTTTAATTGATGTCAAAACAGGACGTAAAATACGCTATCAACGCTGGTCATTCTATCATACCCGCGACTTACCACGAAATATTTCTGTATCTATCGATTTACCAAGTAGGATGTGTTGTTTCGTACGGTGTTACATATCCAGCGTGTCACACAATTGCCGGAAACACTTGCGCATGCAAAGGACTCCGAGGAAACATCGACTTATTCTCGTTACGTCTTGTGTGTCGTGGGAAGCCGGGAACCCGGATGTGGTTCGAGCGTTCTGTATACGACGTGCGTGTCTCGATATTGCAGATCATCACGGATTACGAGGGCTTTTTGAACACCTTTCACGGCCGCTCCTACCGCCACGTGGGGTCGGCCAAGAGGGCGGAGAACGACGAAAAGTTCGCCAAGGACAGCAGAGAACAATCGAGACCCAACACCTTCGGCGATCAAGGGCGCGCGGCGAGTGTCGCTGGCGATAAATCCGAGAGGGCCAATTTGACGGCGGGGTCGAGAAACGCGTCACCGATGTACACGGGTCTCACCAGCATCCCGACCACCGACTTCTCGTGCGACGGACGGAAAGGGACGTTCGCTGACGTTCAGACGAAGTGCCAGGTATACTCGCGATGTCACATTTGGAGTAGAGATAATCTTCTGGTTAATAATAGTAACAATGAAAAAAAGTTATTTTAAAGTTAACTTTTTTTCCTGGAAAAAGTTAACCTACCTAACTTAATCCTACCTAACTTAACCTCACCTAACTTAACCTTACCTAACTTAACCTCACCTAACTTAACCGCACCTAACTAAACCGCACCTAACTAAACCTCGCTTAACTAAACCTCACTTGATTTAACCTCACTTGACTTAACCATATCTAACTAAACCCTACCTACCTTAATGCTACCTAACTTAATCCTACTTAACTAAACGTCACCTAACTTAAGACTACTTCACTAAACCTCAGCTAACTTAAGGTAGGTAGGGTTAAGTTATGTAGGGTTAAGATAGGTAGGGTTAAGTTATGTAGGGTTAAGATAGGTAGGGTTAAGTTATGTAGGGTTAAGTTAGGTAGAGTAGAGTAGAGTAGAGAGCATAATAATTGCGACGTGCCTTAAAACTATCAATACAATAACTGCCGATTTCTGCAAGGTAATAGGTAAATGTTCAAATTCCATTTTTTCGGATGTCAAATGTGCGAATTAATAAATCCCGAGAGTCCGGCACTCGCGTTCGATTGTCGACAGGCTGGTGTTCACCGAAGAGCGCGCTGAGCGCGCAGCCAGTGCGCTCTCTCGACTCGGTGTGCACGGCCAACAGAGCGGGAGAGATTACCCAATCGCGAAATGGTTATTCGCGTAACGCGTCGAAACGATTACATTCTCACACGCGTCGGGCTCCCAGCTCACGTGACCCAAGCGAATCGAGCGTTATTTTTGTTTAACGTATGCACACATCGCGCATCGAACGCGCGCGGACCGCGTGCACACATCGGGCCGGACGACGCGCGCGCGCTGCAAAAGGATGACACGACAGAACCGGTCGTCCGAGCTCTCGCGTGCGCGCGTGGATCGAGCCGTCCAGTCACGCTGAATGTTTTACAATATAAAAGCAGCGAATCGGCGGGAGGGGGGGGGGGGGGGGGCGGCGAATCGTTTGAGTCTCGATATGCAAAGCGGCATCATCGAGCGATCGATAGAATTATAATTCGTTTTGATCCACCGATATCACCTTTGATCGTTAATGAGTATATCGATTATCAGTTTTTATTTTACGATATTTTAGTTTAATTATCGAAAATCGATATTGCTGTTATTTAAGTGAGCTAAATGTACTTTATTTGCAGGTCTTTCACGAGTGCTCGGGATGGTCGAAGACGAGCTCGCTGTGTCCAGCCGGGACAGCTTACAGCGCGACGAAGAAACGCTGCGAGTGGTGGAACACGGTGACTTGTGGTTCTCATTAGAAAAATACAAAAAAAGAAAAAAAATAGAATATAAATGAAAATTGATGAAAGAGAAGCCTGAGCGAAGCAGACGCTGAATTGCGACTTGACGTAGATGAGAAATGTTTGGTGCGTAGAAAAATCATTCGTCATCGCCAGGACAAGACTTTGAGGTCGCCACCTACACGGATCTCCGACAATAGTACGTGATTTCCATGGAAATGTTTGAGTTAGAAAATAAAAAAGAAATAGTGTCTCGAGGGGCGCCAAGAATCAACGAGGCCGCGATTGATGAGAGAGGAGAAAAAAGAAGATTTGCGTGCAATGTTCGACCCGATGGCGGAAGACGAACGCGACTGGTGTGCAATTATCCCCACGGTGAACGCTCGGCTGATCGAGAACCACGCAACCATCGCGGAAGTTCAGCGCAAAGTCAAGACACTTGAGGACGATGTGATACACGCCGTTCTGTCGTTCTCTATCGTTTCGCTTCGTTCGCCGAGATTGCGATGGTTCTCACGCACCAATCGAGGCTCAGCTGGCGAATCGCGGCACCTTAAGGACGTAGAACGTAGAACGGCGCCTTAAGGACGTAGAAGAACATTTTCTGCCGAAAGTGCGATTCGATTGGAATTTTTTAGCTTAACAGATTTTTATCGAAAAGCTTGACTAAATTTAGCATTTTTTTAGCTTTATCAAACCTGTTGATTGATTCGCACAAGTTATACAATGAATATGTAGTACGATGTCAACGAATTTTCATTCGCGGCCGTCGGTCATTTTCAGGAATGACAAGTCCGCATCAGCCACTACGCAATCAAACAATATGCCTCGTATACTTAGTAACCATGTCGTGAAAAGACGATCATTGTCATTGTCATTGTCTCCGCGTGTTTGAGAATTTTTCTCTATGACTCCGGAATCCACATTGATTTGTTGGAAATCACTGCGCAGTATTCAAACGACGCTAAGCCATATATAATTTTTTTATTACATTATTATTATTAATATCTAGTTTTAAGCGCGTTTTTTATCACTAGCTTTTAATTTTGTATGATGTACCGTGAAAATGATATTAAACACAGTCGAATTAGACGAAAAAATGATGTCATATAACGTCGGCAACAACGAAACTGCGTCAGCTGGAAAAATCTTCTTCTCCCTGCGCGACTGACGATTGGCGGACAATTTGATTCCTGCTTTACCTTCCGTCCATTCCATAGTCGGTAGAGTAGGAATCGCGGAAATTATCTTCCGTCGCACCATCAATTAATTTTTGTTACCGACTGTTGGTAATACAGGAATCAAGAGGTAACTTACCGACACTCGATAAGTCAAAACCGCCGGTAAACAGGTGAATCTTTGAAACCTTCCATTCTTTGTCCCATTAATCATTCATCCGACGGTTAGAAAAAAAAGGCACGTCAGATGAATGGCTGTTGTCCATCGGTGAAAAATGCAAGGATCCCTTTCCGCAAGCCGAGCGAAAGATAAACGTCCGGCGAAACTTGATGATTTACCGCGGGCACATCCGCGAACTTTTTCCAGCGCTCGACCGCGCATCTCCCTACAATTTACGGTCTTGTTTTCACCGGCGTCCTCTCCCCGGGGTGAAATTATCCGTAAACACGGGTTCCAGAAAAATATTATTGCGCTGTCCGCGCGAGCGAACGCATTAGCCGAGCAATTCACAAATCCTTGAATTCGCGGTGCTCGAGCGCGTTCTTTTTCTCGGAATGCGCAAATCCAGGCGAGCAACAACCGCGCCGCTCGCGCGGCGCGTGCATTCTCGCGGCTGCCATCATTTTCAACCTGCAGCGCACGAAAAAATTCCCCTTCTAATGTAATAAAATATAAATCAAACAAAAATACCGCGCCGAGAGCCGATGAACAAAAATGTTAATCCGATATGGGATATAGAAGGCACGTTTGCGTTTTCGTTGCTGTGGTTTCATTGCCGTAGGTGTTTTCCGGTGTTGCGCCGAATGGAATCGAAGGAGAAGGGATCTACAGGTCGTTACAAAAGCAACAAAACTCCATTTATTACCTCAGTCCCCATATTTCTCCCACTTTAAACCAAACCGTGACCATCATCAATTCTACCTTAAAAATATCCCAAACAACCAAACCCAAAACCATCAAAACACTTCACCCCTACGCATCGCACAGCCAAACCCCTTCAAATGAATTTCGCTCAACCGGTACAACCAGTCGGATTCCCCAGCAACAAAATAACACATTCGACTCGTGAACGAGTGTGTAGAATCCGCGTTGAAAAACCCGAGCGTAACGCCCGAGTAACTTTCTCCGTGACATAATTATTTCTCATGCCGCCTCTCGGGGGCCCCGCGCGCCCGGTGTGCGAGGCCCCTGCGGGAGGCTGGTGCACGCGCAACGCAGCGCGAGACCATGGAAGTCGTGGACCGCGAGAACAGTTTACCTCAACGTCAAACTCGGTGCGGTCATGGCAGCGGCAACAGCGACTACGAGGAGCCGGGGCTCCCTCTTCTCTACCCTCGGTGCGATCGTCCTCATCGTTGGACTCGACCTGACCCTCGGCCAGCAGGTGAGTCCCAGTGTCCGCTTAGCGGGCCCGCAAAGTCCTTGACGTCCGACTCATGGCGTCAAAGTCTTCGTAACCAATCGCGCTGAGCCGGGGCTCGGGTGTCTTCGAATCGCCTGCGACCCAGCTGAGCGCGACAGCCGTGGCAATGAACGACCGAGACAATGATCGAGAGCAAAAAAACACCGTCGAGGCGCTCGATGAACCTGTCAACGAGACAGATTTGCCTTTCTTGTCGGCCGCGCCGTATTTAATCTGCCGCTCGATCGTTGGTCGCGGCCGTTCTTGCCGGGGCGCTGGTGATCGTCGAAGCGTTGAGCCACGCGCCTTTGTTGTCCGCTTAGACCGCCAGTGACAAAAGAAAACGATCGCTGCGGTCGCCTGGTCGGTGGCCCGTGACACTTGCTCCCCTCGCGGTTGGCGACCTGTCTGTGTTTACACGGCCTAATCCCGGTATATGGTGTTTGCTTCGCGTTGATCGTAGGATCATCGGTTCAGGATCAATGTCTACGATGACTATCAGCAGCAACAGACGGACTATCAGGACTATCAGGCTGATCCGGGTCAGAGCTATCAGGGAGATCAGCGCCAGGTTCAGAACTATCAGGGAGGTCAGCGACAGATCCAGGACTATCAGGCTGATCAGGGCCAGATTCGGGATTATCAAGCGGACCAGGGACAGAACCAGAGATATCGGGTCGATCAGCACCCGGTTCAGGATTATCAGGTCGATCAGCACCCGGTTCAGAACTATCAGGCCGATCAGCGTCAGGTTCAGAACTACCAGGCCGATCAGCGTCAGGTTCAGAACTACCAGGCCGATCAGGGCCAGGCTCAGAACTACCGGTCCGATCGGTACCAGAAGCAGTACCAGCAGCAGTTCGAGGCCACGTACAAGTCTCAGTACGTGAAGCCGACCGCGCCGCCCAAGAAGAAGCCGAAGAAGGAGGGTCAGGACTTCTCGAAGATCCCGGGCGTTCCGGGCGTCGACTTCCCGATCTACCACGCGATCCCGAAGACGAGCTTCTCGTGCGCCCAGGTTCCGTACTTGCCGGGCATGTACGCCAATGTCGAGACTGGCTGTCAGGTGAGTTAATTTTATTATGAGTAATAATCATTGATCGGTTAAATAATTAATTAAATTGCAAACAATTCATAATTACAATACCTCACTAAATGAAAAAAAAAAATTGTACCATATTCTTGTCTTTTGTTCATCAATTCAATAATCCAATAAAAAATGAATTCATTTAACAGACAATCAGTCACTATGCGTCATTTAACAGGCTATAATAATAATTACGTACAACTATTTGTCACTAACGTTGCGTCATTTTTCAAAACGTTTCTCACCCAACAACAGATTAAGATCGTGAGCCGAAAAACTTTCGACAAGTCGCACGATCGGCGCGTTAAAGCCGACAGGTCATTCGGGAGGCACTAACCGAAATAGATTTCGTCTATCCGCGCCCCGGCCGCGTGTAATCGCGGGGCGATTCAACGAAACGTGATATTATCGGCACGTAATTCCGCCATTGAAGTCGGCGGGTATGAAAAGGGTGGCGAGAACGTACGTTCGGAATGCAAATTGAGTAATCGGGTGTGCAAGGTCTCCCGACGCGTTCTCGAGCCGATGAAAGTAAATACACTCAAAGGAACGGACAATCGCGACTCGGTGCACGGGCGCCGCGCGATATCGATCGTGTAGGTGGAAATATAGCGTGTGTACGCGGACAAAACGAGCCTCGAATGGCTGAGCGCGAGCGATCCCCATGGAAAAACGCGAAAGAAACGAAGGAGGGGGAGACCAAGAAAAAAGCGCGGCGACTTGAAGCGCGAAGAAGTGGAGCGCTCGAATCTGAAAGGAAGTGAGACGACGACGACGACGACGTCGTCAACGTCGTTATGGGTTGCGGCTCTCTCATTGTGCAACACGGAAGACCGCGATCCACCGACGCTCCGAGCGACTATTCCATTCTGCTACGCGTTTGAGAATAGAATAATGGCAGAGCCGTCTAATAATTGCCTGCGAATTGCCATTACGCCTCTCGGCGTTGCCTAATACCGCGAGCAGCGCCGACGACGCCGGGCGTGGAATTGAGGTGGTCGCGGGAAAAAAAGGGGTTCGACGTGGCGAGAGAAGTTTGGGGCTTGGACGGAAACGACGGGCAGGGTGACTCGGAAAGAAGAGAAAAACGGAAGATGGATCGAAAGATAGAAAGAGTAGATAGAGTAGATATTTTTTTTATTCTGGGATATTAAGTCCCCTAAGGACGATAGTGTCACAATCATTGCGGTGGATAGTTTTTAAAGCTGGTAGGTAGATAAATAGATAGATAGATAGATAGACAGATAGGTAGATAAATAGATAGATATAGGCACATAGATAAATTGATATAATAGATAGATAGATATAGGTACATAGATAAATTGATATAATAGATAGATAGATATAGGTACATAGATAAATTGATATAATAGATAGATAGAAAAATAGATAGATAGATAGATAGGTAGATAGATAGATAACGTTTATTGCACTAAGACCAGAATGTCCTGTCACAGGCGAAGAAGACAGAGAGGGAGGGAGGTTGAATAACGAGGGAGGGGAGAAAATACACTGAATACCTAGGCGACACTCGGACCTCTTTGTTAAAATACGGGAAGACTTTGTAAACCGCAAGACCGAAGTTTATAACATACGCATACTTTCGAATGTACCGCCCGTGGATTTCGCGCGACACTGTAGCAGCGTTACACCGGTTCGTTGACACCTCGCGTAAGGCAAATTGCTCGCAGTTAAGTTTTAAACCGTCGCGCCGTTGCAGTTGCCAAATTTGTCGCGTTAAGGCAACACCGGTTATTGCGTTACTCGATGAATCCTATTTGTAGTGACAACTTTTTGTCGCTGTTCTTGTCTAGTCGAACTAATAGCTCCGAATTTGTGACGTATTTCTTTCCTCTCGTGAAACCACATTTTTCGTCCGAAACAATTTTTACAATTTGATCATTTTTATTGAAATAAAAAAATTATGAAATAAAAAAAATGTCAAAAACGTTTTGATGTTAAAAAAACTAGTCGAACTAAAAAAAATCAGTTTCAAGCAAAAGTAAAACAGTTATCACTGTCACAAAGCCCTCGACGCAAAGTTCAGTGAAATAAATTATTATTTTGCTACGTCATTCAACCGTCAAATTAAACCCCGCAGACCTCTCAATTAATCTTTATCCTCAGCCCACGGATCCGCGATTGCCTCACCACCAAATTGATTTCTGGCTTCCTCCCGTCACTCCAGCCCAGAACCTAACAAAAAATAAATCTAATAACAGAATCGCGATAATCGCTTCTAACTCGTGACGTACCATATTTTTCGATCGACGTCTCTCACTCCTGACCTCTCTCAAAGTTCAATGAAACAATTTCCTATTTCGCCCTATCATTTTCAACCTTCAATCTAAATCCCACAGACCCCCCACAATTAATCTTTTTTCACATCCCACGAATCCACACTCACGAATTGCCTCACTAACAAATTGTTCTCCAACTTCCTCCTGTCACTCAGCAAGGACCAAAAAAAAAAAAAAATAATCCACCCACCATTTAATAATAGAATCGTCAGGTCGTCGTTGTCGTCATTGTCGTCGGAGAAGGACAACGAGACGCTCGAATTGGAGCGTTATTCTCGTTATGTAAGAAGCAGCCACGTCTGGTATAAATCGGTGGAAAGGCCTCAAGGCGAGTGAGAAGCCGCGCGCACACGGGGGGCACGTCGATCGGGCACGGGCGTCACGCGGGTGAAAGACACCCGCGCGAGGGGGGCGACGCGGGGGTGAGGGGGGGGGGGCACGGCCGTTATATCACGGTGCATATTACACTGTTGCCCGGCTCCGTGATATCTGAATCCGGCGACTCGCGGATCTATCGAGGAGCCCTGCAAACGCGCGGCGCACAAATGGGGCACGTGGAGAACACGTCGATGTGCACGAAATCGGTCGGCTCGGTTAGCCCGCCGCCCCGAGGATCGATTAGAAAATCGCTGGTCCCGAGTCGCGGCTCGAGGAAATCGGAGTGATTTTGCGCCGAGTCTCCTACGTTATACACAGCAGCCTAAATACCGGCGCTATATATCGGCGAGCCGGGGTTTTTAACCGCCTTCCGAGATATGCACGAGGCGCATTCACGAGTTGGGCAATTTTCCGGGGCAGCTCGCGTTCGTTTCGTAAACGCTCGGGGTGGCCGAGCCACATCGGAGCTCGCAACGCGGGTTGATTATCGCGAGCTCGATGAGTCTGGACCACGCGATATGCGCGAGAGGGGAAAAAAGCGAGATGGATGCCCACGGGTTTTTCATGGATTTCCACAGAATCGATCGGTGATGCACGGTAATTGACGTTGACGGGTTAATCGTTGTATCAGTACCGACTTCCGTTGCATTCGATTTTATGCAGATGCACCGATGTATTGCACGATTTTATGGCGAGCAGGTTTCGAAGCGACCTATAAACTGTGTTTGCAAATACGTGCTTCGGCTTTTTTTATTTTCAATTTTTAATTTGTTTTCTCTCTGTGGCTTCTCGATTTTTTTTTGCACGCATGAGTCACTTTTTTATGGCATTTTAATGCTAGGCTTGTTTGATGTGTTTCTTGAGGTTAATTGTCGTGTGCTTTGTGTGTTGCTACTCAGGTGTACCACGTCTGTCACGACGGACGAGAGGGAGAGCAGGGAGCGTCTTTCCTGTGCAGCAATGGAACGCTGTTTAATCAGCACGAATTCGCCTGCGACTGGTGGTACAATGTCAAGTGTCACGATTCGTTTAGATTGTACAGGTGAGTTGGAACTAGAATTAAAATTAAAAAAATTAAACACAAAACGAGATATTGATGTGTGGATAACGACATGATCTTTTTTTTTAGCTTGAACGGCGACGCAACGACGAATCCGTTTGTACCCAAGGCCAAGCAGGAGGAGATTCTGAAGGGACGGGAGGACGAGGACAGATTTAAAATCGCCGTCTTCTGAGACGACGTCGTGGGAATTTTAAGACGAAGAGGCTTATTACCAATTTTGTCCGACAGGATGTGCCGAACTGTGTTGTATAGGCCAGATTGTAAAGTATTATACGAATAAAGCGAAGTGTGTTTATTATTTTGCTCCACTCTGCTTTTTTCGCGTTGCGGTGGAATTAAGTGGGTCGGTAGGTTAATTAATGCGATGGGTGGAAAAGAAAGGTTGTCTTACGCAAAACTCGTTACTCGAAATGTCTAGTTTGTTTTACGCAAAACTCGTTATTATGTTATTTAAAAAAAATGCAGAATGAACAGGGTGACGAAAATTTGACTGCAGTCATTTTCGCATTTGAAGATGTCAAGAGGTCGGTCTTAGTCGCAGGCTAATTATTTTTCTGAACGATTGTAATCATTTTTTTTTGCTGAAGAATCCAAATCGAAATGTAGGAAGTTTTAAGAGAAGCGAATGGACCCAAAAAATCTACAAAACATACAAGGTTAAGGTGTTTTTTTCACACATCAATCTGCAACAAATTTCCATTGTAATTTGTGCTAATATCCACGTTGAAATATTGTTGTGTACGAGAGAACACCCAATATCTACACAATACCTCAATGTCTCAATCAACGTCAATAACCGGTCTGCCATTTTTTGAATGCTATCTCTTCAAAACAAGCTTCAAATCTCACGCAAAGAATATCGAAAAAAAAACCCATTGATCACACAGCTATAAAAACATCCCCATCGATTACCTTAAAAAAATGAAATACATAAAAAACCAGCACAATCTCTGAAATTTTTATATTCCATTCGTCAATCCTCCTCCTCACAAAAACTAAAAAAAAAATCTGCATTCCCTCCGTTACTCTAGACAATCGCAAAAAAAGTCCTCGTCCCCATTTCCCGTCCCCGAGTCTCGAGTGTCCCGAGGTAGCCCACAATAACCCCTGACCTATATATCGATAGTCGAACGGTATCCGGCGAACGCAAAAAAGATCCCGGGGTGCGTGAAATTACAGCCTTCGCGGCATAGCGTCCCGGCTCGTCTGCGGCGCGACGCGCGGCGTCTGTTCCAATACCGGCCGTAACTACTTCGCCGTCGCCGCGGTCTCGTGGCGCGCGAGTCTCGCAAGGGCGTTTCTAGCGACCGGGCGAGCGAGCGAGCGAGGAGGAAAAGGCAGCGGGCGAGTAGGAGGAAAGTCGAGGACGTTGTTGTTGTCGGTGGTGGCGGCCGCCGTTCGCGAAAGCCGGAGATCGGGACACAACCCGAGAGGCACAGCGATCGAGCGTTGGACACGCTTCGCCTGGATCGTTTCGTCGACGTCCTGGTCACCACGGGCGACCCGGCCGCGTGTCGCGTGGTATAGAAAAACTCGGCTCTCTCTGTGCGTCTCACTCGCATTTGTCTCGATCCCGCTTGGCCGATCCGCGAGTCGCCTGGTGGGACCCAATAATAATACCACCACCACTACTACTACGGCTGTTACTACTGGGACTCGGCGGGCGTTTTGCACAAGGCTCGAACGTGATCGCCCCGACCGCCCTCGACTCCGTCTGCTCTGTCCGGCTCCGCGATCTCGTTGCAACGCCTCGCGGCTCGCGGTAAGGGATAGGTCAGTCTCAGTAGTCTCAGTCACTCAGTCACTCAGCCACTCTCACTTGGACACGCGGACCGCGCGATACGTGTGCGGTGCATTCACGCGTTATCGTCGCGCTACGCCGACCCTTCGAGTCCGCGAACAGCTGGCGCGAAATTCTCCAGCGAGAGAAAATTCTCATTTGGCTCTCGATGGATTTTTGTACGCGCTGATAAAAACGGTTTCGATCATGACACCATTATTAAATTGGATTGATTCGTGAAAATGATGTATGTTAATTTAAGAAGGAACGTAAGAAAAAGAATTGTAAAGACGATAAATAAATTAAATGAATCAAATAAATGGGAAATGAATATGTAAAATGTAATTACAATGAAGTGTCGTAATATTATTTTTTGTCGTGTCTCAACTTAGGCATCTGGTTGGGTTTTTGCAGAAAAAGTAGCACTAATTACTACTAGTACTAGATAAAACAATTAGACAACCTTTTAGTCATCAGATTGTAATTTAAAAAATGCTATTTACCATTTCCGCAGAAATTATTTTCTGATATAACTGATCGATAATTAATTTAAAAAAATTACTACTCGGTGCATTTAACTCGGTTCATTCAGCCTCAGGCGTATAAAAACTGAAGGCCTATTAGCATAATTACGACCACAAAAAATGGATTAATATTTTCCATATAAATTCTTCACGGTCGTTACAATTCCTCTCACACATCACATCCTGGTCCACTCTACGCGCTAACGAGACTAATCTAAAGAGAATGCTCACACATTACGATACCTCGAGCAATGAGAGAAATTGAAGACTGTACATAGGAGTCCACCTAACGATGTCCGCAACAATAAAACTTTCGCGTATTAGACTCCGCGCCTCGATGATCTTATCGCGCGGTATCTGGCTATGCAGCTGCGGCGATAGTGGGACAAAAGCACCAGCTGCTAGCGACTCGAAGGGTCGATGTGGCGCGACGATAACGCGCGAATGCGCTGTGATATCGAGCAGACGTATCGCGCCTTCCACGTGTCCGAATAGGAGTGACCTGTCCCTTACTGCAGGCCGCGAGGCGTTGCAACCAGGGTTGAATCCTCATTCGCTGTAATTTAATAATAAAAACCTGCGACGATTATGAAATAATGTTTGAACTTTTGAATAACTGCATCAATACCTCATTTTCAATAAAAAATTGTGAGCAATTGTGAAAGAAATGTAATAAATAAAGAAATGTATGTAATGCATTAACCGAATTTCTCCATTTTTTCTGAAAAATTACTATGAACTTTGATTGAGGACAAATATTGATTGCTGCCATTAAAAAAATGTACACATTAATTGTATTATAATTATTTTATTATTATATTATATTACTATTAATAATTAATAATAACAAAACCAACTGTACCATCAACTTTCTTTCTGAAAGATTTGAGGGTTTACAAGACAGGGTATAACGACATCGCGGTGCCGGACGGAGCAGTCGAGGGTGCGGTCGAGGCGATCATGCTTTTAAGGAGGCATCGTCGGTACAGTCACGTCAATTGCGCACTAAGATTTGAAACATTATTTAAATATACTTTCGGAAGGAAACAAGTGTCCAAAAAGGTGGATATGAATTAAAGAGATCCTGTTTAGTATAGAAAAAAATATATGCAATAAAAATTTACAGAAAAATAGCTCAGTTTATGCTAATAACCAATGGGACATATTATAAGCAGTTTTTTGGAAGTCAAATTGGTAATTTCAGGTCGATCTTGTCGGGCGACAGCTCGTTTTGTTCGTTGAAGAACGTTTTACGAATTCACCGAGTTATTTTCTTCAGTTTATTTGTCGATTAGGAATAAAATGAGATAAACTCGTCGTTTAATTTTCTTCTCTTATAAACAAATGGCTGTAATTTGTGACCTATGAATATAATCGCAAATGTTCAACGGTAAATTTGTGCATTGTCCGTCGATAAACAAAATGAACCGTCGCTCGACAAGATCGAACTAAAATTATGAATTTGACTTCCAAAAAACTGCGTATAATATGTCCCATTAGTTATTAGCATAAACTGAGCTATTTTTCTGTGAATTTTTATTGCACATATTTTTTTCTACACTATACAGGATCTCTTTAATTCATATCCACCTTTTTGGACACTTGTTTCCGTTCGAAAGTATATTTAAATAATGTTTCAAATCTTAATGCGCAATTGACGGACTGTACCGACGATGCCTCCTTAAGTCTTGTGCAAAACGTTCGCTCTGTCCCAGTGGATATTTTTATCGGACCCTACCGGCTCGTGAAAAAATAATCATAAGATGTTTACCACATTTTCCAGTGGCCTGAAACGAATCGGATGGGAAAGATCATCGGCGTACATTTTTTTTCTCGCAACATTCTCGCTCCTCTGTTTCTGCGGTATTTGCGTAAAAACAGATCTCGTTAACGCGGGTCTCGGTTATTTTGCGGTAACGAGAGATACCACCGGGTCTAACAAGCCTAATAAACAGCGGCTTTGTGATTTGCGTAAGACGCGCGCGGGCTAGGCCGCGGCAACGAGCGAGAGCGAATATAAGTAGGAACCAACCGGGCAGATACGTTGGGCGTAACTCACCCGCTTTGCACAACTTTGCGAGCAAAATCTCCCACGACTGTGGCGCTCCATACGTACCGCACGCGGCCTACACGACAACAATATATCGCTCCCACAATTTTCTTTCCCTCGCGCGGGGCCGGAGATAGAGAGACGATCGCGCGGATCAGACGCCGGGAGACGCGCGGGACACACGTAACGAGAAAGCAGTAAACAGACCTCCCGTTTGGGTATAACTTAACGTGTAACATTTTTCGTGTCTTGAGAAAAAATTAAAATAATAAATAGAACAAAGTGGGAGAATAAAAATAAGGGGGAAACAGAAAGAGAACAAAATTAGGGGGATAAAGAGAGACGAAAAATAGAGGGGAAAATAAAGACAAAATATTGGTTAGATATGGGAAAGAGAGATAGAGAAAATTAAAGGGAAAAAATAAAAGTAAAATATGTGTTAAATATGGGAAAGAGAGAAAGGGGAAAAAATTAGAGGGAAAGAGAAAGAGAAAAAATGAGGGAAAAAGAGAGAGAGAAAAAAAGTTAGAGGACAAAAGAGAGAGAGAGAGAGAGAGAGAAAATAGTGACTGTTTTTGCGACTGCGAGTTCCGGTCTATCCGTCATACAGCGAAATAACGCGGCGCGCACACCGCGTCATAACCGATCTCTCGCCACACATTCCCCGGGGTTGGGACATTTGTTTGTACTGTCTCGGGTGGCGAGAGTTTGCGACACCGGAAGGTGGCCACTATTTACCAGCCCAACTCTCCACCTTTTCCTTCCCCTCCGCCGACCCCCGCACCCTTTGCCGTTGTGTTTCAATTCCGTTTCACAAAGAAACAATTATATTCGGTGAAATTAAATTTTCCTCCACGCAATTGCGCGATAGCCGTAAGCGACGGTTCTTTTTTTTGCCGGAACCCGTCCGCTATTTACCGGCCCTCGCGCACGTTTGCCTTCCTCTCTTCCGGCCACGCGCGCATTTTAATTCTCTTGCACGAAGATATAATCATTTGGGAAATTGAATAAAGAATGGTAATAATAATTTTAATAGTCGCGAATCGGGTTTTCAATCACTTCTCGCGAACAGATTTTGCAATTTTTTCCAAAATAGAATGATTTATGCGTTCTGACGTAAAAAATCTAAAGAAAGGATTTTCGGGGGTAGAATACACGGATTTGGCGGTCTAATTGAAATTTTGAAAAGAACATTACGGTACGTTCGTTTTTGATCGTCTTCGGTCCGGATCTATGATTTTTGGCGAAAGAAACGTCGAAAAAACGATTCTTGTCAAAATCAAGTAAGAAAAAAGATTTGAAACCAGTGTTTTCGAGGGTAGAATATGCGACACACCCGCTGGCGCGCGTGCCTGAAAAACTTGCCAAAATCGACCTCAGAAATTTGTTCCTTTCAAAATATCGACTTTCAACCTATACCATCATTCTCAAGTCGCATATTCTACCCCCGAATACACTGGTTATTAACCTGTTTTAATCGATTTTGAAAAAAATATTTTTTTGGCGACGAAAAAAATATTTTTTCTGTAAAAAATCGTCGATCCGGCTCCGGACCGAAAATCGCCAAAATTGACCTCGGAAATTTTTATTTCAAAATATCACCTATAATAGGTTAATAAATTTTGCGCTGCTGCGCTCTTATAAAGCTTTAAAAGGTTACGGGTGCTGCCCCGCCTGTGCTTTTATACAATTTTTCAAATTTGACACCGAACTGATTTTGTTTATCACGGACTTTTCTGGCAACCAATCACAGCTCTAATAGTTTGCTAACAATGCTTTCCGTTACTCATGAACTTTTTAAACCAGGGATTTCTAGTGGACTCGTAGTCCCCTCGGGGCGAACAAGACATGGATATAAATATTTCCCCGGCAGTCGTTAATCACGGCGCGCCCTCGCGATTCCCACATGGAAATATTTATATGTAAAACATATAACGCCAAAAAGTTCTATAGGGTAAAAGTATCGTTCGTGGCCATTTTCACTGTAACTCGTTTCAAATAATTGTTTTTCAGTATTCCAATGCTGATACTTTGAAAGTATTCATACAAATTGATGAGATTATCCAGCTCATTTTTTTCTTAATTAACAACATTAATGATTAAGTCCTTTTGAACTTGGTGGCCACAATCCGACCAAAGGTGACCAAAAACGGTACTTATACCCTATACAACATATATGGTGAATATAAAGATATATGAAACATATATGCGACATAACTTTTCGGCGACATACACATATAAATATTTCCATGTGGGTTTGACCGTTCCTATATTTAGACAAATTTGCGTGTTGCCATTTGGGGAGGGAAATTTACGAAGACAAGACAAGCGCGCTGCAGGCAACGACTTTCAGGTTCGCTTTATGGACCAGCGAAGCCACTTCAGCACGGTTTTCCGTGAGCGACTTGAAAATTTAATGCCGCGTAGTGCATTTACTTGCCCGGCTGATGCTGCATTGTCGAGATTACAGCAGCCACTGGCCGAGACCCGCCGGTAAATCTCTCTGGACCTCCTCGCACACTTATCCATACATTCCACGTATATAATACATAACACACACACACACAAACCTCTCTTTTTCATTATTTCGCTTCAAAGCTTCCCGGTTCAGCCGGAGATTTTGCTCCGCGCGTTTTCACGCGGGATCGCACGCGCAGCGCCGTCGCCATTGTCTCATCTCGCGGCGCCCAATCCGCGCTAATGTTTTTTGATCCGCAAAAGGAGAACATTTTCCCGGCGGCGGATTTCTCGGGAAATATATTATATAAAACGCATTTTCATTCCTGAAAGCGCTAAGTAAATCCAAGAGAGCTGCGCAAGTCGGAATGAAGTTTGCATATACAGCGCGTGATATGTGCTGCATTAAATTAATTGGTAACACGGTGAGACCGTGAGAGAGATCGTGATTTTAATGGCGCAAAAATGCGGGGTAAAAACGCCGAGAGTACCGTCTATCACTGAGATTGTCGGACAGATCGAGAGTCACTTCGGCGATATTGTATTTATGTCTACTAATATAACTCGCGAATCGCGTTGGTCCCACCGAGCAAATTGATATCTCGTGCGGATTATTAGATCGCGATCGTTAGGCGGCCCAAGTGAAACATATAAAATTATTACACGGACAGCCGGGACGAGAGTAAAAGTGCATGATTGCCAGGCGTTAAGTACCCCGAACCTTGCACCGCCGCCGCGCGGGGGGCATTATTCAATTACACGTCGTGCGCGCGGTCATGCACTTTATGCCAGTGGAGAAAGATCCGTGCGGCTCCTAGCTCCACCAATTTCTCACTCTCCCGGGAGGCCGTGATTCACTCGGTACGACCTTACCGGATCTCTGGGCGCTGCGAGCGGCTTTTGCAAAATGAAAGTACATCAGCACATTGTTGCGATCGCACGGGAATGCCAAACGCATTTTTTTCGAGTAATGGAGCGTTTTGCATTGCGATAAAAAGGGATTTGCCTTTTAGCGATTTCGAGGTCGAATTTTATTTCTCTTTCTCTCAAACGTTTGTCTTGAGTTATCATGAGGTCGGAAATATTTGACTGATTGCAGCGTAAACATTTTTTTTGCATAAAAAAGATAATAAGAAAATGAAGAAATAAAATACAAAGTCACTATTTTTTAATAATATCAAACTTATTATGACCTTGTATGAAGAAATAAAAATATTCAAATTACAAAAATGTACAATGATGTTAATTTAGGTATTATTAATGTATATTAATATTAGTATTACTTAGATGGGAATTTGATTTCTCATTGTCATTCATCAATTTTATTTCACTCCAGTTATCACGAGTCCGGAAATATTTGACTGATTGGAGCGTCAAACAATTTTTTTGCATAAAAAAGATAATAAGAAAATAAAGAAATAAAATTCAAAGTCACTATTTTTTAATAATATCAAACTCATTATGACCTTGTATGAAGAAGCGAAAATATTCAAATTACAGAAATGTACAAAGATGTTAATTTAGATATTATTAATGTATATTAATATTAGTATTACTTAGATAGGAATTTGATTTTTCATTGTCATTCATCAGTTTAATTTCACTCCAGCTGTTTGGCCTAGACTTTCAGTCTGTCGCTATCACTGCTACATATCAATCATTGCACGATTGTTCAGCTGCCAATCAGTCGTGCCAGCAGCCGCCCAGCATTATGTTCCATGTAACCATGTCAACACCATTCGTAACACAATATCTCGATATTTCCATATCACCGATGTATTCATTTCCCCCCGAGTGAGATAGATCTCGTTCTCGGTGAAACACCAGGACGCTGAATATTAGCAGTTAAAAGAGAATAATCCTGCATCGTTCTCAAGGCCGTACGGCAATAGTTTCGTTCGGTCTCGCCGCTCGCGAAGTGACTTAACCGGGACGCGCGCGCGCGCTCACGGAGCCAGTAGGTAAATGCACGTATAACGGGACGTGGGTAAAAGTGGCCAAAGGTTCCGGGGTGTGGAACTTCGGCGCACAGCGTGTAACACACTCTCTCCCTGTTTCTGCTCGACTCCTGACACGCGCCCACATCTGTCCTTTACGACTCGGCAGACAAAGTAATGACGGGAAAATGTTTTTTTACCAGAGAAAAAAATGTAATGCATTAAATAAAAATAATTTTATAAATATTTTTCGTATCGTACTTAATTTATAAAGAGCATTGAATTATGAATAAAGAATATTTAATGCAATTTCTCAATGTGTAGACTTAATTATATTTTCCCTCGAATAAAATTTGCTTTAATGCAAAACTAGCTAGACAAATACCATGAAAATAGATTTTTACGCACATTTTTTTTTAATATAATGCATCAAATTTATCCGAAATTTTAGTCTCCTTATGATACATAATTCACAAAGAGGTCCCAAAATGGTACATTTTTTTTCAAGCCCTTTCCCAATACCCAAAAAAATTGTTCCCATATCAAAATTCGCCCTAATACAAAAACAATTTCTCAACTATTTTTTTCGCCTGACCTATTTACATTTCGTCCTTGACATCTGCCCCAACAGCCCGAAAGAAAGCTAACATCATTTTCGTTTCCTCCCACCACAAAAACAATTTCCCACCCCCACATTCATCATCCCCTCGATCCAACACGTCCTCATCCGTCAGACAAAACCCGCCTCAATCACCCGTCATCGAAATTACACAATCGCATTTGCAAATCAGTCCTGCCGCGGTGCATTTTAAACACGTGCAACACAGACGCACACCATCCACACCACAGACATACAAGATTTTTCGCACTGGTTAAGTCTGCTCGCTCCCGGTGGCTGAGCCGGCAAGCCGCCCGCATTTCCTTTGACCGATTACCTTTCCCACGGCGGCTCGTGTTGAAGCATGGACGCCCATTTATATCACGGTCTCTCCGCCGTTGCCCGCCGCTCTCTGCACTCGCGTGCACACCACAAAACGGCTCCGGCACAATGCCCGGACCCCGCGTATGTACACCGACGCGCGCCGCTGATGTATATTATGCGGTGGATGACTGTAAACGTGCGCGGGTACTAAATAGTGGTGCACCCAAGGAGAGACTGCAGCACAACGCGACTGTGGTGTCTCGGTTTGTGGTGGTGGTGGAGCGCGCCACGGCACAAGGCGCCATGAGAAATCCTTGTCGTGGGCGTGTGTGCCTCCGCGATATGACGCAAGCGCCTTCCAAGCCCCCACTGTGCCGGCCGAGTGTGGAGCACACGACGTCGATATCGCTATATCGCTCGCTCTCGTCTCCGCGAAGGTATCGATGATCTACTTCGAGATCTCGCGAACGCATTGCAAACCGCGCGCCGACGCTGGGAATTGCCGGGTATGTGACTCGAATTCAGCGGATGAATCACGGATTGACGAATGGAATTTGCGCGCACTTTTTTGTAGAAATGGGCGTCCATGGGGAATTATGTGATGTCCTTCGGGGAAACACCTGGTTCGAATGAGACGTCTGGTTCGCCCTATCACGGACCCTGTGAACGCTGGGAAAATAATCAGGGGGTAGGGGATAGGGATTTTTAAGTTGAAGTGAGTAATGAGCCTGATGCGAGAGAGGGGTTTTTTTTATAGGGATATGATTCAATAGAGTTTGTTGCATGGGGCTGATCGAATTCCAGGAACGATAAGACCGTTGCACGCCACTCGTGCTCGATGTATCGCACCCGCGAATCGCGCTCCGTGGGTGATGCAGGACCGCTGGTTGCGCTGGGGGTTTATGGTTTGAGAAAAAAAAATAGAAAAAAAATCTGAGTACCGGGAGATTGAAAAATAAAAAATTTGTTGTATCGGGGATTTTTTGCTGGGAAGCGTGAGGAAGAATTTCGGTCTTTTCTAATGAGAAAACCAATTTTTTAATTCTGATTTAAAAAAGCGTAAATCGGTGATAAAAAATTCTGAAAGATGTGGCTAGAGAATTTTTCTTTTTTTTTTGAAGCAGCATTTTTGTCATTAATGGGGACACCGATGAATAAGTTTTTCGTATACGTTTGGCTTAAAAATCCTTATGTATTTTTTGGATATAAGATATAAAAATTTCTTCAAAACAAAATATAAAAAATTCTTTAAATCGAAATATAAAAATTTCTTTAAACCAAAATATAAAAATTTCTTTAAATCAAAACATAAAAATTTCTTCAAAACAAAATATAAAAATTTCTTGGATATAAAAAAGCATTCTAAATAGAGTTTATTTGTCCGGGAAGTAATTTCCGGCTACAAAAAAACATCAGCTGACCCGCGCTGACCCCGGCAACCGTGGAAAAAAAAACGGTTCGACTCCCGCTTAACTGCCGCTTCGTTGCCAAAGAAAATAGTGAAACCGTTTGAGTGCACTTCGACGACGGGCTTCGCTGCTTCACGGGCCGCGCGCGAGGACGACCGGAAGTGCCGGACGACGAGCGCGCAGCGCGAGCCCGGATATAAAATCGGCACGACGGAGAATCGTCGGGTTCTCTTGAACGCCGAGGGTAGGCACATCGGGGGCCCCGCGAAAAACGCGAGTCGCGCGCGACTCGGACCGAGAGCGAGCGAGCGAGCGCGCACCCCACCTGGGCCGGATCAGGCGCGGCCTTTCCCCTGGGTCTATAAAGCCACGGGGCGACTACTTCCATCGTACATTCTCCCGGCGATCTCCGTCACCCAATATTTGTTCACCATGTGGCTACTCATACTCGCAGGTGAGTGCACAAATTATTTTTTTCGTCCCGTCGCCGTCGCCGTCGTCGATGTTATCATCGTTGTCATCGATCATCATCGCTTATCATCCACCCCCCCCCCCCCCCCCCCCGAATATCGCGTCCGGAAAAAAATGGGCCCCTCTGATAATTGGAAACCAAAAATTTGCCATAAATTTATTCGTCCCGAGTGTACATAAAAAATCGTGAAAACAAAAAATAATTATTTTTTTGATCGTCATTAAAAATCGTGAAATTAAAAAATTATCATTTTTTTCATCGTCATTAAAAATCGTGAAAACAAAAAATAATTATTTTTTTATCGTCAATAAAAATCGTGAAAACAAAAAATAATTCTTTTTTTATCGTCATTAAAAATCGTGAAATTAAAAGATTTTTGTTTTTTTTATTGTCATTAAATATCGTGAAATTACTTTTTTTATCGTCATTAAAAATCGTGAAATTAAAAGATTTTTGTTTTTTTTATTGTCATTAAAAATCGTGAAATTACTTTTTTTTATCGTCATTAAAAATCGTGAAATAACTTTTTTTATCGTCATTAAAAATCGTGAAATAAAAAAATGATTATGTTTTTGGTCGTCATTAAAAATCGTGAAATTAAAAAACAATTCTACTTTCGTCGTCATTAAAAATCGGGACAAATAATGTAAACAAAATTACGAGTGTCGAGGACGAGAAACAAAAAAAGTGATAATCCCGCGTGCAGCCGGACGGTCAATGAGAGTGCAGCGCGAGAGTGTTTCACGAGGCACAAAGCGATATTGGCCGCGCGTTGCCACGGTGGTTCATTATGTCCCGCGGATGATCCGCGGCTCGGACGCAATAAACCCGGCTTACGCGCTATGTACTTTACACCCGCGTGCATGGTACATAAATTTTCGCGAAGCGCGGTCGCTCCGCGCAACCGGCGATATTTCCCGCGATAGACCAGCCCCAAGTGCACACGGGGAGTTTGTAAATAATACACGGTGAAAGAAAAATGGATGTCGGAGATCGAAATCGCTATACGCGAGTCGCTCGGGCTCGCATAAATTCGCTCGATGCGAAAATTCGTATCTATTATTTATAAGCCCCGCGCGCGGTTTTCTTACGCCGATTCCCCCGGCGAGCGCGGCCGCGGCAACGGCCGAGCTGAAAACGCGTATATCACGCGTCTATCTTGCTCGAACGATCTCTCGATCTGTATACGTAAGTCTCGGCCGTTCGACGATTACGATTCAGGCACGAGCCGCGCGCGCCGCGCGCGGCGACGACAACTTTCCTGGAACGCGGAGAGACCGAATAAAATCGGTAACGCGCGTGTGTTCGGCGCGATATGTGCGCTGAATTGGCAAGAGAGACGAGAGAGGAGAATAATCGAAACGCGCGGGGTGGGCGAGGGGAAGGTAGGGGGGGGGGGGGGGGTGAGCGATATTATACCCGCTCGACCGGAAACTGTCCCGCGGTGGACACTCTCACTTTTACTTGTTACACATTCGCGCGCGCGCGCGGGGAAAATAGCTAAAAATAAACCGACGGACCAGTTGTCCACTTGCGGTGTATATACGTGTTTGCATTGCGGCTTTGCTGGGTCTGAGCGTTGGTTTTGATGCTGGTTGGGTGCATCGGCTTTGCTGATGTCTCAGCGTCGGCTTGTTGATGTGTCAGTATCGGTTTTGGTTGTCTCAGCATCGGTTTGTGGATGTCTCAGCATCGGTCTTGTTGATGTTTCCGCATTGACTTTGTTGATGTCTTAAATCTCACTTCGTTGGCAGTGAAGATATTGAAACCTTTTTATTTGGTACATTTTTTTTTATTTGGTAAGGATCGTAAGTTTTAGCTTTTGATAAATTGTTAGGAGGGTCGCTAAAAAAATGTTACGTGTATTATAAGTAATTTTTTCCTTATGAATGAACAGAATTAAAATAATGATATTCTTTTAGGATCGCAGCGAAGGATTTTTTTGCCACTGGACCCACCGATTGGGTTAATGGTTGCTCCGAAGCCAGAAATATGGGTTTTTCATTCTGCGCGTAGTCCAGAGAAAACCAATCATAGGATTGGCCTCCACTAGGGCTCAATCTCTTCGCAATTCCATTTCCTATACATTCTTTGTAGAGATCTTTTTTTAAGTTAATACTTTAAAAAATGCATGACTCTGACGCTAACTTCACTGCAATCCTAAAAGAATATAATTATTTCAAATATTTTTATCGGTGAGGAAAAACGTACCCCTTATAAGAAAAATCAACTTCTTTTGTTGACCCGGTCCTCTTAAATATTTATTGAATATGAAAAAAAAAAATGTATTTTCGTTCGAGAAATAATAGTCGGGCTCTCAATTTTACTTGTTTAAAAAAAAGACTAGAGGACCGGTGTTGCCCACTCGTACTAAGTTTACATCGTCTTTGCTGATGTTCGGGCATCCGTCTTACTGATGTCTGTGCATCAACGTTGATGATGTCTGGGCATCGGTTTTGCTAATGTCTGGGCATCGGTTTTGCTGATGTCTGACCATCGGTCTTGCTGATGACTGGACATCGCTTTTGTTCATGTCTGGGCATTCGTTTTACTGATGTCTGTGCATCGACGTCGCTGGGTCCGCACAGAGTTGATGGACGCTCGGCACGCACTCCTTAAGTTCTTAACTCGGCTCGCGTGGGTAAACCGCGTTGATTTCCGCGGCTACTGCTCGTTGTCGCAATTCGACTCCGCGCGGACTCGCCGAGAGACAAACTTCAATGCAACGCGTATAGCCGCGCGCGGCTGACTTCTGTCTGCCCGGCGCAGAGTCGTGAGCTCAAAACTAGAGAACTTTCTCTCGAACGAGCGCGTAAATCGTCGTTAGCCGTGTTTCTCTTGTGTCGAGCGACCGCGAGAGGATCGTAAAATCTCGTGGTGGCTTGACGCGACTTTGAGACGCGGCGCGACGCTCGATCTCACAACTCGAGGGCGACCATAAAATGCTGCCGTGCTGAGTATTATTCTTGTCTCTTCTGGCGACAGAACGAGGAGGAGGAATTTTTTAATCGCAGACGTAAAGACTGACGAATGGATTCTTAGCGCTAGTTTGGACCACAGATTTACGTCAGACCAAAAAACTATACTGCGTATTATTATATGAAAGGGGGATGTTTTTTTTTTAAGTAATTCATCTCGCGTGTATCAGATTCAGTTTTCACTCTACAATATGAAAAAATACATAAATAAGAATCTTCATTCTAAGTAAAATTTTCCAAAAAAAAATGTTTACCACTTTTAATCCTAATTGTCTTGCTATTTTTATGCAAACATTTTCTAAAAAGTCTAAATATTCTAAAATATTCTACAATATTCTAAAATATTCTAAAATATTCTAAAAATATTCTAAAAATATTCTAAAATATTCTAAAATATTCTAAAATATTCTAAAAATATTCTAAAATATGCTAAAAATGTTCAAAAATATTCTAAAAATATTCTAAAAATATGCTAAAATATTCTAAAATAATCTAAAAATGTTCAAAAATATTCTAAAAATATTCTCAACGGCTAATTCCAATTAATATTTCGTTGATTGTAACCAGTTGTTCACACGGTATCACTTAGATAATTGAAACTCAAAAAAAAGGAAAAAAAATTCCCTCCAAAGACAAAAAGAGTGACTAAAATAACCTAGGAATTTGGCGAGAGAAATAAAAAGGTGTTTGGAGCGTGTGGTGCATGTAACAAGCGGGCGCAGCGAGGGTGAGAGCGATAGGAGTGAAACGAGGGCGGTCGCGAAATGTATCCCGCACACAGACACCGACACCGCGCCCGGTGTGCCGGGTGTGTATCGCCGATTGGGCAAGCGTGCGCTCTCCGTGCATATAGACATGGTCGCCCTGGACTCGCGTCGTGTGCACATTCGTGCATATTGTACATAGGATATACCAGAAGTGTACGGTCTACCTGTGTGCTCAAGATTGTTGGGTCGACGATCGCCTTTCTAACCGGCGGCTGCGCCAGGAACTTCTCGGCTTGGGCCCCGCACATGTATACACACTCCACTTATTCGCCGTTTTCTTTGCCGTCCGTATCGCGAGGCTTAGACACACATTTATACATATATGTGTATACACCTTTCTGAACCGCATACCGAACTATCTATTCTCAAAGTTCGCGATACTCGCGGTCCACGTCGTGAAGCTGGTTCGGTTAGTGCAATATTTGTCAGGTGAAAATATGGTCCCGCGATGCTGAACACGTGTGGCCGAAAGTTCGGCATCACTGGGAGGTTCCAATGATTTTGGGCGGGGGACGAATAAATGATTGTGTGTCATTTTTCGAAAAATTGTTAGGGCATTTTTTGTATAATTTTGTCATAATGGAAATGTGTAGAAAACGTAATTAAAAAAAAAAGAAAAAAATGTGTAGAAGAAAATGTGGAAGATCTTTTTTGCCAAAATTTGTAGTGAACTTTTTTGAGATAGTAAAAATATTCGACTTTTTTAAGTCGTTTTTCCGTGTAATGCAAAGTGAAATATATTGTGATTACTGATTGAAGGCTGTAAAATTATTTTTATGAAATAAATTAGCATAAAGTCATCCATAAAATTTCCGAGTCATTCATCCCGCCTGGTCATAAAAGTTATTAGCATCCGTGTGACTCACTGAACTTTAATTTCATGAAATTGCTCTCTCTGCATTATCAGCAACGATAAAAAAAAAGTTCATTCATCGTTGTCCGTCAGTTGCGCTGCACCCACCGCGCATTAACCGGTGAATATACGAGCGTTTTGCGCGCTCTGCCCCGGGATCTCGACCGAGCTGACGTGATTGCAGGACTATTCGCATTGTACGGGGCCATTATATTCTCGCGTGCGGAAGACATAGAAACAGGCGCGAGGGAGTCAGGTGTGGGTGACTTGATGGCGTTCGGCATCTGTTGGTGCAATACGAAGGGGGGGGGGGGGAGAGGTGATTGTTTTTTAGTACATCGTCTCATACCTATCACACTGAGAAAAAAAAATTGGTTGAGCCAACTAAACGAGGGTTTGCGGGCCGCGAAGTAAATATTTCGTACCGTGAACGAAATAATAGATATTGTGAATTAAGGAAAATTTGATTCAACTAGGCGTTGGTTCGTTTCAACCAAATATACAGTCCAATTCACCATATATTTACTTCGCGGCCCGCAAACCCTCGTTTAGTTGGCTCAACCAATTTTTTTTCTCAGTGCAGATATAATTTTCAGCTCCGAATATTCAAAAATACGCAAATTAAAATAAAAATAATCACAGTTTCTCAAAACACGATTTTTGTACATTTTTCAATATTCTTTTTCTTCAAAAAACTATTTTACAAAACGTGGTGTTTCCACAATTTTTAAATTAAATTCTTCTCTCAAAAAAAAAAAATTCCAAAATACGATTTTCCCTGCATTTATTAATTAAAATTTTTTTCGCTGCAACCAAATTTTCGAAATTCCTAAGAAACTTTATTATTTTTTAATTCACTGAAGGGCTAATTTTAATAAAAGAAAATCATTAATACTAATTAGTTCTTCGAACTTGAATCAACGAGGTGATTAATCATCGAAGAAGAAAATTCGAGCGCCTCCTCCCATGCGAAAGACACAGAAATAGACGCGTGCCGGTCAGGTGTGGGTGACTCGATGGTCCGTTGCATCTGTTGGCGCAATGGAAAACGGTGGGCGCTGCACCGGCCGCCCGTGATGGGCCTCGGGGCATGTGCGATGTGCACACATTGTGGACGTTCGCCTCCCGCGAGCAGCGCGCGAATAGTAGAGACGGAAGTGGCCGAAGGACGTCGACGCCCGCGAGCGGAAAGTGAAAAGGATACGAGAGAGCCGCACACGGCGCGCGGTTACGGCGCAGACCGAGACCGCCGTCCGTTCGTCCGTTCGAGGTAACGAGAGCACCGGTGCGCTCGCCTGACCACCCGGTGGCTGCTCCCCTTGTTATGCGGGATTAAATTCGCCGCCGCTCTCCGCAAACCGTGCGCATTCTTATCCGCAAGAAATAACAATAAACCCCGCTGCGCTCTATGATACGTTCAACCGCGATGGACGTCATTACCTTGCCGACCAAATTTACGGGCAACTTTTTTTTTTTACTTCCCAACCGCCGCATTCCCCAACGAGGAAAATAAAAACATTGCCATGAGCTCAATTGGTATTTACACTTTTTCATCTGGCCGACAATTATCCGTTGCATAAATCTCTCGGCAGGGTATTTCACATTTTGCAACACTTTTTGGGAAAATATTTTTGCGAGGATAAATCCCGAATTGATGGTCAATTCGCTCGCGGTGAAGAGTTGAATAATCTCTGGATGGGTGTGAAACGCCGCGGGGAGGGAAAAAATGGAGGCAAAAAGGGCGAAAAAGAGATCGGTAAAATTCTGTATAGGCGGGTTATTAACTGGTTATTTATGAAAAGTAAAAATAATCCGCTGCATAAATCACTCGGTCTGGTTTTTCGTATTTTGCAACATTTTTTTGGGAATATATTTTTGCGAGGATAAATCCCGAATTGATGGTCAATTCGCTCGCAGTGAAGAGTTGAATAATCTCTGGATGGGTGTGAAAAACCGCGGGGAGGGAAAGAAATTGCGGTAAAAAGGGCGAAAAAGAGTTCGGTAAAATTCTGTATAAGCGGGTTATTAACTGGTTATTTACGAAAAGCAAAAATAATCCGCGGCATAAATCACTTGGTCAGGTATTTCATATTTTGCAACCTTTTTTTTGGGGAAATATTTTCCCGAAGATAAATCCCGGATTGGTGGCCAATTCGCTCGCAGTGAAGAGTTGAATAATCTCTGGATGGGTGTGAAACGTTGTGGAGGGAAAGAAATTGCGGCAAAAACGGCGAAACAAGCTCGGCAATATTTTCCACAGCTGGGTTATTAACCGGTTATTTATGCATTCATAACAAGTCCGTTTTTTTAATTCGCGTTTTAGTGTCGAATAAAAGCAATATTATTCACTGTTGCATCATATTCATCGAATGTATATAATTGGGGCACGCGAGACTGTCTCGTATTTTCTTACGGTTTAATATTTATCGCCCGGCAAACATCGCGGAACGACGCATCAAACTCCGCGGGAAGTGAGTAATTAAATAATTCCTGGGTGTGGAATTTCACAGGGAGAAAAGCGAGAGGAGAGCGAGAGTTTTATTGTTCGAGATGGCAGAGCGCGTGAGGCGCGTGGATCTTTTGTCTGCGCGGCAGAACTCTCGCTCTCCGGCATCCTCGATGGGACACTCGATATGACCGCTTAATAATACGCGACCGAGTGAGAGCGGCCGACACTGAGATTTCTGATGCATGAGCCGAGGGACCGGAACACGGGGAATTTTTTTTAAATTTTTTTCAACGCTCGGAAACCGCCGCAACGTGCGAATCAATGGGGCCAGTAGATATGGTCTGTCTTTGTCAGACGCGCTCGGGGTATCGGCGGAAGCGGCTGGCACCGCGGGATCCGCTGCGCCTCCTTTCCGCTTCATTAATTTCTCGCGGTGAAAATTCGCGGCCAATGGACTTTCCCGGGCTGCCTTATAAATCATATAATATATATTACAAAGGCCATGAATAGCGTCGATAGCGTCTATAACGTCTCGCGAGAATTACGTGTCTGTCTCGTTCGTGGAATATATATCGAGTTCTTGCCTCTTCTGCACACGAAACCGCCGGTCAACGCGATCGTTCCGCGCTGGGATCTCACGAAGCTTCCTATAATCACGCTGCCCGCCGTTACCACTGTCGGACTTTCCCATTTCCTTGACGCCGCGCGGGCACTTTCTTCACTCGCGCGCGAGAGACGCGTCTGACGCTGACGACCGACGCCGCTGTTACTACTTTTCGAATGTCTCGCTCTCACTCTCGTCGGCCCGACTCGGCAATCAAATGTCCATAAATTTACGTGACTCGCGTATATAGACGTGGAATATGCGGGTTTATTTCTCGCTGCTCGAGTGATCGATACCGATTTTCCCGCGCTTCGCGACGATCGCGGAAACTCACGTGACTCGTGAAGGGAAAATTGTTTGGGGTAAATAGTTTGGAATAATTTGTTGCAATTTGACATTTTTTTAGTCCCTTAAAAATTAATATTAAAAAAAATCCTCTGACGAATTAACTCAAAAAAATTCTTTGACGGAAATTAATTTTAGAAAACTTCTCTGACAGAAATTTGAAAAAATTCTCCGACAGAAATTAATTTTTTTTAAATTCTTTTACGGTTTGGTAAAAAGAATGTTACAAATAATGTTGTAAGAACGGTGGGAAAAATAAATTAGAATATACTTCAATAGTTCCATTCTCTGAGATGTAGATTTTGTTTTCTTTATTCATTCCCACCTCGATAATTTACCAAACAATGTTAACACAAAAGTGACGAAGTTTCGAATTGAATATAATGCAGTTCAATTTGTTTACGAGATGGGAAAAAATTACGCTATCGTATCCACTTGATTGAACGATACGCGTGAGATTTCACGACGGCGCAGAAGTGCGTGAATTGTCCCGAGGGAAAAATGAGAAAGGCGGAGAGACACAGAGCGTCACCTTCTCGCTGCTCACACGGGGGGTTAATTAGCCAGGGATTAGTAACAATGCGAGAGGAGGATATTACTCAACGTGATGATCGCGCACCCGCGTACAGACTCGACAACAAGTCGGTACGCACCACGCTGAACCCACAAATCGCGCACGCGTTGCCCAACCGGACGAATTGCGTGGTCACGTGGAATCCATGCGTATTGAGCGTGGAAGAAACGTGAGACTCTATTCCCTTCGGCCTCTTTCTCCCGTTGCACACGACACCACCTGTATCCACCTTCACATCGCGGATACACGTGAGGGGGATTATTGTTATTATTGTCATTATGGACGAGAGATTTGTCGGTTTTTGTTGCGACTCGTCGACGTCTCGGAGTTGACATTTCGCCGCGTCGAGGCCGCCTTACCCTTTGACAGTTCGTGAGAAAAGATCCATTAATTTCAATTTTTACACAAAATTTTCGAGAAACGTTTTCGTGTATTTTCTCACTCGTTTATTCACTCAGCGTGACGATCGATAAGTAGATTTTTATGTTATTTGGATATTTTATTATTTTTTTTATTTTATGTTAGTTGGAAAAATTAGTGTACAATTCTGTGGTTAAAATAAAATGTCATAAATTCAGAAATGATTGACACGAGAAGGTAGGATACTTTTTAAATTTCTTTCGAGCGGTGTGTTAATAAATCATTCGCTAATTAAAAAATGAATAATAATTGATATAATAATAAAAAAACAGAATTGTGAATCGAGATCGAATATCGAAGTAAAACAAATTATGGAATCAAATTAATTTACTTCTCTCGCCTTTCTCTCATTAATAACGTCAAATAAATTCGATTATAAATCCCTGAATCAATTTTTTTTTGCCGCAAATCCGACGTCGATTCGTGATTCGTCGGGTCTCGTCGTTTCCGCAAATATTCCCGTGTTGCACCTGTGGCAATCCGCGCGCCGCGTTGCACGATCGCGATGACGTATCAGGCAAGTGTACAACGCGCACGCAGGTTGAGTAAAAGTCCCGAGTCCCTCGTTGCGCGTCTCGCTCGCTTTTCTATCCTCGACCGGCCGTTAATTACGTGTCTCCTCGGGCAGCCCTGCGAGCAGCTCACATGTTACGTTGTCCGAGTGATCCAATACCGGAACGGGACTCGTCGGGCATAGAGCTATCTATACATCTCTCTCCTGGTGTACTCGGTCATTACGCTCGACTCGTGTCGCTGAAGACTCCTCGAGCCATCGTAATTACGTTTTCCTTTTAATTCCAGTCGTGACACTGAAAGAGGCAGCGATAAAAAGGTTAAGCCCAACAAAAATTCATTCTCTTTTCAGCAGTTTCTACCGATTTTTTTATGTTTTTAATAAATTGACGTTCATTCCTAAAATTTTCAAACAGATTTTTATTTTTATTTTTTATTATGCAACTAAATTCTGCAGAAAAACGACTGTAATTAATGAACTATTGACACCATCAAATATCCAAAAGTCAAATTCGTAGAGCATGTTCTAAGGAACGTAAGGAGCAGCGAAAAACTAAAATAGCTTAAAAATTACGGATTATTAATAAAAAAAAATCTACCTAAAAATTTCAAAATGTAGAAATTCCAATCTTTTTTGTGTCCCTCACCCGGAAAATTTCTCAAAATCTAAAAAACCCGCTGCTGCCTAAATCTCAGCAAAAACGTAGAGAAAAAAATATATATCGCTTACGAAACCCGCGAGCCTCCTCAGCCGGACCCAGAGGCGAGAAAACTGGGTATCGCGTTGCGCGGTAACCGAGGCTCGCGGATACCTCTCTTTCTCCGTGTGTCTCGAGTGCAGAACAGCGGAAAAGTCGCGAGCGCTTCGGGCCGCTCGAGTCGCAGGTCCGGGCCGACCTATTTCCTCTCTACGGTTGCGTAAGTCGTGGCCTATCGCCGCTCGCTGCAGAGACAAAAAGGATCTCTCGAGACAGCGAGAGAGAGTGAGAAACAGACTGCATCACGACGCGTCTCGCGGTCGTCGTCGTCCTCGGTGTCCCTGGGCAAAATAGGCAGCCAGAAGTGACTTCAATTTCAACGTCCACGAGAAAAAGACTCACACAACGATCTAACCTTTGCCTGTGCGACTCCGCTGTACTTTTGCGCTTAATACAAACCCACAACGGCAGAATTGAAATACTGCGCTATATATAGATATACAATAAAAAATAAATAAAAATGACAGTCACGATTATCGCAACAGCGATCGTCGGTCGGGCGTTCTCCGTACCTACCGATCACTGACTCTATTGGCTCCTCCTTTTTCCCTCTCATCGTCTGTGTGGACCGTCCGAGAGGCGAAACTTCTTCGTGCGTTAAATTGCCGCGTTTGTAGGCAGCGAGAGCGAGTCGCGCCTTCTCCCTCGCTCGCCAGACGTGGATATCCCGTTCCACGCCGAGAATAGACTCGATCCGCCGCGGTGTAATAATAACGTGTTGGCCTGATATATATTTTTCCGACGGGAGTTGCGAGGTTTTCGCACGAACGTCGAACACACAGCGCGCGCGACGAGGCTTCCGGTTCGCACGGGGTCGACGAGCACTCGATGCGGTTGCTGGTGTTTTTTTTTTCTTCTTCTTTTCCTTTCCTTTTCTTTCTATGTAACGAGAGGTCGACCGAGTGATGGTCGATTTCATTGATTCGCGATTTATTGCAATTACATTAATTACAACCCTCGGGACTCGAGAGCTCGAGCGATGAGATTTCTCGGCATTGGGTCAACGCGCATTTTCGATCTCTGACTTATCGACCGAGGGATCTTGGAAGAGAGAAACTTTCGAAATTTTTCGAAAATTTTCAGCGGATTTAGAGCTGAAGAGAAATGGGTTTTTAAGAATGGGTTTTTAATCAATTCGCGATCTTGGAAAATTAAATTAATTAACGTGGTTAATTTAATTTTTAATTAATAAAAAATTAATGTTACTCGTGTTACCCGTTGAACTTCTTTTTTTTACCGTTCTCGAATTTTACTTTTCAATGTGTTGAATGGATTTTTAATTAATTCGCGATCTTGGACAATTAAATTAATCAACGCCGTTATTTCACTAACTTTACGACAACAAAAATTAACGTTATTCGTATTGAAATATTTTTTACCGTTCTCGAATTTCAGTTTTCATAGTGTGTTGAACGGAATCCCAGAAAACAATATAAACTTTTGAAAAACCTCAATAGGTTCGAAAGTAAAACGTCACGAAAGCAAGAAATAAATCGACGCGTGATTTGTGACGGTTCAACAAACCCACGAAACTCTACGGTCGATCCTGGTGACACGTATTTTCGCTTCTAACCCACACGCGACGCATATTTTTCCGTGCATCGATCCGGGCTCCGATAATGCAGTTTATTTTACACGTCGTCGTGTGGTCAGATATCTCCGCTTGCAGGAAACGCAGCGTCGGTTGGCGACTGCGTGAAAGTCTTCCGGTTCACGGGCGAGAAGCGTGCCACACAGTTGGCATGCAATATATACGTGTGCCTACATATATATACATATATATATATACGTAGACGTCCCTCCGCTTCACTTACAATAGCCTCGATGCGCCAAGTGCGCTATTTATTTATTATACGTACGTGAGCCCGGAATTGGCTCCCCGCGTGATTCTTATCGAAGCCACGATTTATCGTGGAAGTCGCGCGGGCGTCGCCTGCACCGCTCGAACAATTAGTCCCGCTTCAGTGTGTTACCGAGTGCAGCGTTCTATATATCGGCGAAGTAAAAGCTTCCTCTCTTCCTTCCGGTTGCACTGGGCGTATAGAATCCCCTCCCCCCCCCCCCCCCCCCGCCGCCTTCTCCCTCGTGTCACGGTCCTCGAGGCAGCCGCATCGAGAGACCCCGAGGAAAGAAAAAGCATCTGTACCGGGCAGTGTACTCTGTCTTGAGAAATAATTTACTTGAGTTCTCTGCGACCCGTATTTTCCATTAACTCGAAAGTCCTCGTGGTCTTTGCCGTCAGTAACTGGTGGGAATTTTCTTTTATATTTACTTAGAAGCCAAATTAGCTAAAGTCAAATTATTTAAGCTAATTTAAATGATAAATTTGATGGGTTTGAAAAATTGCGGGACGGTGGAATTTTATTTGTCGCCGCCGGCAGGGAATCTATTCATGACATTTTTAATTTATTTTTATTTTCTGAATAATTTTGAACTGGTTTCTTAAAATGATTTTTCCACGTTTACTGCGATTAAAGAGGTGTCAATTTAATTGTGATAAATCAATTTAATTGGGCGTCTTGAGAATTAATTGACTCGAGTTCTCTGCGTCTCGTATTTTCAATTAACTCGAAACTCCTCGTAGTCTTTAGCATTAGCAGCAGCAGCAGCCTGAATTTTTAAAAATGAAATTACGAGTCAAATTAGACGAAATTAAATCATTAAAGGCCGTTTAAATGATACATTCGACAGACTTGAGTAATTGCTGATCAATTGAATTTTATTTTTACCGACACAGAATAAATTTTTTACATTTTTAAATACATTTTTCTCTTTCCGAATAATTCTGTACTGCTTTAAAAAATATTTTCCACGTTTACTGTGATTAAAGTGGCGTCAGTTTAATTGTGACAGGCAACAAACTTTCGCTCGTTGAAAGAAGCAGCATCTGTCCCAGGCATCTCGAGAAATTGACTTGAATTCCTGCGTCTCGTATTCCATTAACTCGAAACTCTCATGCGGTATTCGCCTTCAGCTGCCGCTGATGTCTTCGTGCGAAGTCTCTATTAGTCGTCGGGAAATATACACACGACGAGTGAGAAAGAGAGCGACGAAAAAAAAAAAAAAAAAAAACAAAGACGTAGAAGAGGAGAAGAAAACGTAATCAAGAGAGCCGGAAGTTATTTCGTCGATTGGCGGGAAGTGGTTGGTTACGACATTAATTGAATTATTTATACCGTGTGGATTTAAACGAGCCCCTTTTGATTTTAATCTTCGCCTGTTTGTTATCTCCGACATTGGCCGGACGATTAATGGAAAGTCCGTTTGTGTCGGTGCTGCAGTCTTAATAAGTGGACGGAATTAAAGCGCGGAATAATTGTTCGAGCGCTCCGGGTGGCGCACCGCAAGCGCACTTATTGTGCATGCACGCATCGTGCGCTGCTCGGACATGCGGCGGACACACGTGGAACGTTAACGGCCGAGACACTTTACGGTTTTGTGTGCACGATTTTCAGACGCCGCGTTTAAACGCGAACGAAGAGTTGATTCACCGCGCGAGATTTGTAACACACGTCCCGCACTGTGTCGAGCATTTTGCGGCACGCGCGGTTTTGTCTCTGGTAATTAATTGCTGCGGAGTTGCGGAAGAGGCAGGTCATTTTTTTTTTGCTACATGTGAGGATCAAAGGACTAACTATAATTTGAATACGCTAATTGTGGCATTTAACTACGCTCTCCCTGATTATTAGACTGCACAGAGCTCGGTACATTTTTCGAGGCTTCGTACGTGGAGACGAGAGATTAGATTCGCCCGCCAATTATTTCAGCTTTGGCAACCGACGGTTTAAGTCGGTGCAGCTAATTAATTGGTGGGCAGAGCTGATTTTATTTGCACTGTTAGATGTATCAATTAATTGGCAGTTCAGTCAACGGATCAGATATGAGAGACATTTTTTTCAAATTGCTCGTTCGACTAATCGAAAACATCACATTTAGCTTATTATAGCGAAAACATTGAACAAAATAATAATACCAGAAAATAAAAAAATCGTTTCCACTTTCAGCGATTAAATTAAATTCTACCTTTCAACAGCCACGAACCCCGTGTGCCCCTAATTATTAATTAATTCCCGTATCAGCGCACACGCTAGATAATTTTTTTTTTTTTTTTTTTCAAATTGCTTGTTTGCCTAATCGCAAATATCACATTTAGCTTATTATGATGAAAACGTTGAAAAAAATGAGAATAAAAAAATACAAAAAAATGCTTTAAGTGTCAGAGTAAATTCTGCCTTTCAACAGCCACGAACCTCAATCGGAGCCCCCTAATTATTAACAAATCCCCATATCGTAGCGCACGTCAGATCGTTTTGAATACGTCCGATAACTCTTGCTCTTACTCGTCTCGTGTCTGTTCGAGCGAAGAGACAAAAAAAATTCCTCGGGGTTACATCAATTACGTCGAGTCGCTCCGGTGCACTGCACCTTCTTCCTCTCGTTTTCGTTCGCTCGTTGCACGTGCATCATAGTCGCGCGCGGAGATTCAGTCCCCGGCGAGTGTATATCGTCCTCGACGATCATACACAGAGCCGCTCGCTGGAGCGCGGGGCACTCGAGCATCGCGAGACCGCTCGCATAATTGAACGCAAAAGTCCGCGCGTGGGAAAAGTTTTGCGAGTAGCGCGCGCGCGCGCGCGCTGTACATGCGCTCGCCGCTCGTTCGAGCGAACTCCGAGCAAAGAGACGCACAAACTTTCCCTGCGCGCTCGCCGCGCCGCGACGCGATAGGAAGCGCCGCGCGCGCGCTCGCCGTACGGCAACTTTCCCGCGACGCCTCCGCATCCCCGTCGTCGCAGTCGTCTCGTCTCGTGCAGTTGCAGCTGCATCGCCCCCCGACTGCTCTCACGATTGGGCGCGGCTGCCGCCGCCCCCCTGGAATATGGAAAATCTCCGAATAAATCCGGCCGGACGAGACGCGGAATTACGGGGAAAAAGGGGATGCGAAATTCGGTCTCTCGTGGTTTGGAGGGTCTGTGTTGCTCAGTGCTCATGGGGAATTTCATGGGGAATTAGTCGCAGTACGTCCTGAAAATTATTACGTCCGTTGGCAGACGATAAATGGCAGGTTTTGATGGTTTTCGAGCGACAGTTCGGATCTATGGGTTTTGACATTTAAAAAATCGATTTTTTTACAAAATGTTTTCAGAAAGGGTTGAAACTAGTATTTTCGGAGGCAGAATATGGCATTTAAAAATGATGGTATAGGCCATAAGTCGCTATCTTGTAGAAAAAAGAATACAGGATTACAAAATATTACATCACGAATTAATGATAAATTTCTAGAACGTAACAGATATTACAAATATTACAAAATAATACAAAATATTACATCACGAGTAAATTATAAATTCGTCAGTATAAAAGTTTACAAACTTCTACGATGACGACATTTTATTTGTCGCCAATTACTGGCAGGAAATTAATTTTTAATAACACTTATTACACTTTTTTCTCTCCCTTAATGCATTCAATAATTTAGTACTGCGCTTTTATCGTCATCATCATATCCACGTCCGCTATTATTGCAGCCGATCATCAATGTTATTGCGACGAAACTAATGAATTTTCCGTTTCACCAGGTTTGCTAGCGACCTCGGTCGGGAAGGAGACCGGATCGACTGCCGCGGAGAAGCCGGCGGCGAGCGCGGACGACGTGATGCTCCTGGAGATCGACGTCAAGGAGCCGTCCAAGAGGTCGCCAGTCAGCGCGACCGGCGTCTACGGAGCTTCGCCCAGTCAGTACATAATTCGTCACGGCGACGATGCGCAAGAGGTGAGAAAGCGGAAAATCCACGGGCGCGTTTTTCCCCCGCCTGCGTCATGTTGGGCTCATCCGGCGTGAGTTATGAGCGCAACATTGTAGCGTAAATAGCGTGACCAAAACGCGCGAAGGACGCATCGCTCGAACCCCAACGATTATTACGTCCTTCTGGCTTCGACCACGCGATCTATCCCGATTGGTGTGCCGAGCATTAAACACCCACAATGTGTGCAACCTGACGGAAAATGAGATTATTCCACTTGATTATTACGATACGCGTCAGCAAAGGAGGAGATTAGGTACCAAAAGCGAACTCCACCCAACTCCTACCTGTAAACACTTAACAGCCATTTATTTCACCTTTTCCTTTGCCATTACGACGCGGTGGATACATTTCCCACGATCTCTGGCGCAAATCAGAGATCGCAGCTCCCGTTCAATGTCACACAAACATTATGCAAACCGCACTTCGCCGTTATGGTTTTTCTTTGTGCCCCCTATATGGATTTTCTTGCAAACGTTTTTGCCGCGTAATAAAAGTAGTTCATTTTTTCGTCGCATTCGCGCATTTTCTCTCGCAATTTGCCGTTGCTAATCTGTAGCTTAACGCATTTTTTTAATCCTAAGAGCAATAAAAATGTTCTGACGTCACCGAACTTTTTTTTGTACTGAACGAAACACAGAATCGCGATCGAGCAACCCGAGGAATAAAAAAAAAAAATCCGTAAAGACTGATAAGAAAATTGAAAAAATAATTGTGCACGACTTAAGAAAAAAATAAGTGTGAAAATGCACAATTTAAGTCAAGATGTGTAACTACCAGTCGTACGTTGAGTATCACTCAAACGTCCCACAATTCGCGCGTATCTGTTTTTCACGACTTTCCAGTGTGCCGCCCATAAGAATTCCCTAATGACCCTAAAGCCTAATAAGAAAATTAAAAAAGTAATTGTGCAGGATTCAAGAAAAAGTTAAGTGCAATTTGAGTAAAAATGTGTAACCGCCAGTCGCACGTTGAGTGTCACACAAACGTCCCACAATTCGCGCGTACCTTTTTTTCACGACTCTCCATTGTCCCGCCCATATGGATTTTCCTGCGAACGCCTCAGTCGCGTAATAATACTAATTCCTGGTCGAGTTCCCACAAACGGCGAAGTGAGAAACGGAGGCGCGCTGGCCGTAAATGCCGGGCGTGTATGCATCACAGAAGTCGCCGTATGCTTGGCCGAGATCGAGTGTGAGTCCGGCAGGACGTCGGTCAACCGTGACCATTGGCCGCCTATCACCGGCGCGCACCGTCCCGGCCGACTAGTCATGAAGTTTGTCCAGCTTGATTTTTCCTTCCCTCCCTTTCCTTCCTTCCTTCGCTATGACCGTCCATGCGAGGCGAAGATTGACGGAATGCGCACACGAGTCGCGTCCGTCGGGTCCGCGAATATATTCGCGGTATGCAAATATCGTGCACTTCTCCGTGTCGCAACGAATCGCCCGAATCGGTTGCACCGTGGCAGCAGCGGACGATGTATGAATTTTCTAGAATAATGATTGCCACATTTGGCACAGTAAACTCGGTTTATTCCGCCAGTCTGGCGATTTTTCCGACACTTCTAGAAAAATTCGGCCAAGTGGCAACTAATGACATGAATAGGAGTGAAAAACATCGTCGGAATGATGAAATAAATCAGGTTTACTGTACTCATTTTTCTAGTTATGTTTGACAAATTCCGTACGGTACACTCGGTATTTATTCCGCCAGTCTCGCGATTTTTCGAATACTCCTGGAAAAATTCATCCGGGTCGCAACCAATGGGACAGATGTGGGCGAGAAAAATCGTCAGTATGGTAGAATAAACCAGGTTTACTGTACCAATTTTCGAGTGACGATTACCACATTCGGTGCAGTGAACTCGGTTTATCTCGCCAGTCTTTCCGATTTATCCGATACTTGTAGAAAAATTCCACCGAGTAGGAACTAAATACGGGTGAAAAAAATCGTCAGAATGGTGAAATAAATCAGGTTTACTGTACTAATTTTCTAGTTACGGTTACCACATTTGGTACGGTAAACTCGGTATTTATTCCGCCTGTCCCCGATTTTCCCAATACTTCAGGAAAAATGTATCCATGTCGCACCTAATGACACCGATGTGGGTGAAAAAAATCGTCAGTATGGAAGAATGAACCAAGTTTACTATACCAATTTTCGAGTGACGATTACCACATTTGCTGCAGTGAACTCGGTTTATCTCCCCAGTCTTTCCGACTTTTCCGATACTTCCAGAAAAAATCGTCCAGCGCGCAACTAATAACACAGACGTGGGTGAAAAAAATGGTCAGATCTCTTTCTCTCTCTCCACGTACATTTTTTTTTACCGATAAAGCCCTGAAGTATTCGCGCGGTTAGCCGGAAAATTCCTGGCGCGATTGTTGAGTCGTCGAGGGCGTTTCGCGCGCGAGTCGACACAAAGAGTTAAATAACAAATACACCAGAGAGGAGATCGTAAATAATTTACTGCGTTGCGGTAGGCTCGCGCGGCGGGTTACAACAATTCGAGCCTCCCCCTCGCGCGTCAATTACGCAAGGACGACGATAATTGCCGGGAGCCTTCGTCCGCTTTTTTTTTTCTTTCTTTTCTTCGTCGCTCTGTTGTACGTTCACTCGGTCACGGTGCGGTCTTTGGAAACACATAAGTGGCGCAGGGTCCCAGCGCGAAACGGCGGTTAGCGACGGTGCCCGGGGATATGCAAGGGGAATGTGGTCATATTAGGTCGTATCAGGTCGTATCCCGAGTCGAAATGTTAGCCTCCGTTTGCCCTTCGTGCACTTCAAACGGCCAGACCGCATTCACCGCCACTTCAGGCGGCTCCATCGAGGGTATCGAAGCCCTCGTTTCACTCTGCGGACACTTCACGTTGGTCGAAGCTTTCTGGCTTCACCCCAATTTATTCCTCGTTGACCTATGACGCCAGTTACGGCCTCGACGGAAGCGGAGCGAACGAAAGTAAACGGAGGGCCTGCGAAATACTGCATCGCTTTGACTTGGAATGGGCAAAATCTGTCTGTATGAATTGAGAGTCAACGCGAGGCACAAATTGTACGAATTATGGATTCATAGGACATTGGAAATTCTGGCTAGCGAACAGCTCAGGTCGTAGACGCTTTTTGAAGCTACTGGAAAATTATGTCCCGGATGGACAGCGACCGACTCGATGACTTTTATTTCTAAGGAAACTGTGCACTTTTTTCAGGCCCAACTTTGGGCTGGGCGAGAGACTTTCAACTCTCCCCTGCACGTCAGCTGAGCCTCAGTCTCTTTTTTCCTCTCTCTCTGCAAGTTCTTACGTTCACCTCGTTCGCGCCATATTCTTAGCCTCGCCAAGTGGCGCACGTATCGCACCCCGCGAAAGAACCCACCGAGAGTGGAGCGCAGCTAAGCCGAGGTCCACCTCGGGTCACGTAATTTCATTTCCACGCTGTTCATAAATTGCACACCACTTTTCCGCCAGCAACAACATCAACAATCTCGCCTCATTGCTATGCCTAAAAAATCCGCAACTAATGAACAGCAGCTGCTCTCGGAAAAAAGAAAAAAAGAATGTGAACGTGATCCAAATCAGCCCATTGTCCAGAGTTGCCTTATCTATCCCCAAGAGGTCGAAGAGATCGAACCCTCGGTTCCCCATAACCCCTCAATCATTCGCCTCCCTCAACTATACCGTGCTGCGCGAAACATTTATCACGCGCGTGCCGCGGTTGAATTGTCGTTAATGAATTCGCGCCGGTTGCGAAAAAGGCAGCGTTATATACGTGTATCGCGTTATATTCAGCGCCAGGAGAACCGGGATCTCGAGGTCCCAGGACCCACACGAACGCGGACAACACATAGACACGTAAAAAAAAAAAAAATAATATATATATATATATCTGCACTTCTCGTACAGATCGCGTTTCGATCGCTCACACCGCGCTCTCGCTCCGGTTAATGCCACGCAGGCCGCATGCATTGCATAATCGCGAGCTCGGGCGGTGCATTGGCCACGCTATACCTGTACATCGCTATAGGTTCGCGCGCTCGCCTTCTAATCGGCAAAATGCTCGCCCGCGACCCGCGAGAACCGGTAAAACCACACCCAGAGCGGCCGCCGTACAATTCAGCGCCCGGCAAAGAGTCCTGCGCCGTTCTGAGCCGCGGCAAAAGTTGCACTAAACGCGCGGATCCGCCCCCCGTGCACGCGTCTATCACGATACGAAACGAGAGTCCGAGACACTCGAGCCGCCCGTGCGGTCGACGATTATTATCGCGCCTCGAGCAGATTGTCTTTCTGACCCCCTCCATAGCTCCTGAGCAGCGCGGCGCGGCGATCTCGCTGACTAAAAGTCACCGACGGCCTTGCCGGGCTCGCGCGCCGCCCTCCCCGTCACGGCTGAGTCACCATTAGAGCGGATTAGCGCTCCACTTCCATATGTAACTCGCTCCTGAGCTCCTGCGCTCCCCTGCGCAGCGCGGTGTATACTTTGCGCGGCGCAATTATATGGACATTAGCGCGGCGCTGGGTGTATCAGAAGCTCGGCGAGTCGTCCGATATTCGTGGGCGTGACCGGGTCTCGGGCGCCGCTATATCCGTTTGCTGAGTCTTTTCGCTTTTTTCATTTTTTTTCCCTCGCTCTTCCGGTCGGCAGGACGGTTGTGTTTATGTTACGATCATTGCGTAAAGTCCAAGTTCGATGGGGACGTCGAGATTGTAGAAAGTGGAATAGCCCAAGAGCGCAGAGGCGAAAGCGGATTTCTAATAAACCGCGCGGGGCCAATGTTATTGCATATTGTGCGCGCTAGGCGCACATATGCGCGGCTTTCGCGTGAATAATTTCCACGGCGAGTAATAAGCCACGTTCGATCAATCAGCGCGCAGGGAGATTTTATTTGCGCAGGATGGCAACGAGGACGCGTGCCGCGCGAGTGCTGAGCGCCGACCGGCGGGGGGAGAGAAGACTCTCGATCGACGGCCCCGATGCTCATGCATAGAAAGCGAGTTCTGCGCGCCTCGCCGGGCGCTTGATCGATAATTGCAATCGGAAATACAAATAGCCGCGCAGTGAAAATAACCCGGCTGGTTGCACGTGGAGGAGTCTCTGAATTTTCGCGAGTACCTTCACCGCGTTCCCCGTTCGCGTTATGCGGGGTCGCTTAGCATGCACCGCTTGGAAGGATAATTTCTCGAATAATTAGCTCCTGCGCGCAGAGAGGCAACGTTTAGCGATTCACATAATTAGAGCATGCGCGCGTTTACTGTACCCAGGCACACTTAATTCTACACACACGCGGCGCATTCCGCTCGCTTTGCCACGGGCGCTACGTGAGCATTTTATGCGACAGTTCTACATCCCCCCACCTGACATTTTCGAAACCTATTTTTTCCTGAGCTACTAGGCAGATTGAGCTCAGATTTAGTGAGAATGCGCAGAAGTATTGCAGAAACGGGCTACGCTTCTGGCTTCTTGATAGTCGTAGCCGTTTGTCCGGGAGAATCGAAAAACCAAAAAGTGAGGTTAGGTGCGAGAGAGAAACAGCCCTATAGGCGCTAAGAATTCCCCGACAAAATTCCCACAGGTGTATAATTGCAGCTCCTAATTAACAAACTAATGTCTGCTTTCAGTTGGCCCCGGAATACCTGAGCTTCTTGGAGGGCTACACCAACGCGCAGCCCCAGGCTTACGCGCCGCCGCCCCAGCAGCCGCGAACGGGACCGCCGCCGCGCCGTCCGCTTCCGGCCTACGCTAGACAGCAGCAGCAGCTTCAGCAGGCCTACCAGAACCAACGAGTGCCCGCAGTGGCGCCACCTCGGCCCCGTCTGGCGCTCCACGCGCAGGCGCAGGCGCAGGCGGACGCGCACGCTGACTACCAGGCGCGTCTGGATGCGCAGAGCCGCCACGAGACCAGGCCCAGCTACCAGCTGGCCTCTGCGGCCTCGTACAACGACCAGAAACTCGGCACCTTCGAGCAGGAGCTCCTGCAGCTCGTGTCGGCCAATCAGGCGCAGGAGTTCAAGCTCGGCGGTGGCGCCCCCAAGCGGCTCCTCAAGCAGCAGCAGGCCTATCCCCAGTACTCGCAAGAGGTGCTGGCCTATCAGAATCAGTACGCGAAGCCCACGGTGGAGCCGGCGCAGGAGGAGCAGTACCACGTGGAGACGACCGGACCCCGTTACCAGCATCAGCAACACGTGCCTGAGGCTTACGTTCCTGCGCAGCCCGTCCAGGTTCAGTACCAGGCGGTCCAGCAGCCGCAGTACGCGAAACCCGCGGCCAAGCCGTTCAGACCTTCGGCGCAGTACTACGAGGAGCCCCAGCAGGCGGCTCACGCCCAGCCCGCCGCTCATTCCCAGCTGAACGCGCAGGGCTACACGTCGCAGAACATCGCGAACGCCCAGGCGAACGCGCAGGCGCAGGCGCTCGCCTTCCAGAAGATCTCCGCGGCCTCCCACACGAACCACCAGCAGGCAGCGCTCGAGCAGATCCGCATCGTGAACGAGCGTCACAGGCAGCAGAGCGCGCTGGAGCAGATCAGCCAAGGCTCGGGCGTTAGTGAGGCCGGACAGTCGCAGATCGAGGAAGAGATCAAAGATCCCGAGGCTGCTTACAGGTAGAGAGCGAGAGAAAGCGAGAGAAAGAGAAATATGAGAGAGACGCGAACCGGTCATTGTCAATTGTCATGCGAACGCGTGTCCTGATCGGTAATGACGGTTGACACGAGGTGAAACACCGTCTGCCATTTTGATACTAGAACAATTCTGCATAACCATCCCTGGCTCAAATAGTTGTTAAGGAACTTCAAATAAATGAATATATCACTCGAATTCGTCCTGCGTCTACGCAAATTGTCCGTCATTTGTCTTATTTCAAGCCGACCCTTGTAGGAAAATTAGAGGTACGAAAAAGAAAGAAAAAGCACGCGCGCCCGGTTGGTGACCGAGCGAGAAATCACGGTGTCTCTGCATCTTGAATTCCAGGTCGAAATTGAAGGCGCAGGCCCGCGTCGAGGAGGCCGAGGCCCGCCGGGTGCAGGAAGCCTCTGAGTACAAGGCCCACGCGGACGCCATTCTCGCGCTCCAGGCCCAGCAACAGGCCCACCTCAAGGCCCAGGAGGACGCGCACAACTACGCCCTGAACTTCGAGAAGAACCAGCTGCGCGCCCAGGCCCAGGCCCAGGCCATAGCCAACGCCCAGGCGCTGGCCCTCTACAAGTCCCACCAGCAGGCACGCGCCAAGGCCAACAAGGAGGCGGTTGCCTCGGCCAAGGCCCAGCACGAGGCGCGTCAGCGCGACCCCGAACACACCCCGGTGATCCAGTACCTCCTGCCCAACAACCCGTCGACCCCGCTGCCGCCGCCCAACAGCTACTTCACCAGCTCCGACGTCCAGAAGTACCAGACCTCGGGCTCGTCCTACGTTCCCCGCTCGGCGCCCAGGCCGCCCACCGACTCGTCCGAGGAGATCCAGTCAGCTCACCAGGTGAACCAGCCGCGTCAGGCCCACAAGCACAAGATCCCCCAGGGCTCCCAGGCCTCGACCTACGTCTCCCAGCAGGGCCTCCTGAAAAAGGCACCGGTCAAGTCACTCACCATCGAGGAGATCATCGAGCAGGATCAGGTCAACTCGCCCCAGATCATCCGGCTGCCCGCGGCCAAATCCCAGACCCCTCTCACCCGCGCTGATATTGATGCCCTCGTCAACGCCGGCTACACCGTCACCCCGGTTCCTGAGGTCTCCCGCGCCACTCAGCAGCCCAACTACCAGCTCGAGAACAGCTCCACCGGCTACTACGTCAAGAAGCACAGCTCGGCCACTCCGAGGCCCGAATACGCTTACTCCGACGTACCTGCAGCGGGGCATCATCGACGACCCGTCAGGAAGCAGGGACCGATCCTCCAGCAGCACCAGGAGGACAACGAGAAAGTCACCTACCTCGTGCCCGTTGAGCCTGCGGCGTATGGCACCCGACGACCGCCCCAGAGACGCAGCCTCCTTGCCGAGGAATAAGGAAACGTGGCACCACACGTGTCCTCATGTCTTCTACGTCGTTAGCTCGTTCCCCCCCACGTGTAACTATCGTTTTGCGCGATACACCGCTGTTTTCCCGGGGCGCCCGACGGTGGAGAACGCAGGGAGAAAAATATTGACGGGGTGGTCGCTGCGGTAGCTCAAAATTTACCGTCATAGCTGAACGTTTTGCTGCGATAGCTAAAATTTTGCTGTGATTGCTAAACGTTTTGCTGTGACAAGAAAAAAATTCGCTAATACAGCAATCGATCAGTTATCGGTTCCTGATTATTTTTCTCCGTTTGCGCTCCCCGCCCGCTGGCGTCGGACCACTTTGTCACTCTGTCAGGACGACGACTCGATTATCCACCCCGCCCCCCTACGTTCAGCCGGGACCGCGTACCCTATGCCTATTATTGCGAATTATCCTCGACTCAACGCTGTACCCTATTGTATTCTACTCGCGTCAACGGTACAGAACACGCAACACACACAAACTCGTAAACACACAAACACACTGATGCTGTCCTATGTAGAATGATTATTATTACTACTGTTTGTATTATTTTGCGTTCTCGTTCGACGCTTCGTGCCGATTCTGATTGTCTTCTCTTCCTCTTTTTTCGACGTTCTTCCGCGTCGATAATGGGACGCGAGTTCATTCGTAAAAATGCGCACCACGAATCTGTTTTTTTTTTCGTCACTCTTTCTGTCGCTGTCTGTGTCTCTCTGTCTCTCTCTCTCTCTCTCTTTCCGTTCGTCTGTCTGTCTGTCTGTCTGTCTGTCTTGTCGCTCCTCTCTGCTCTTCCTATTTTTCCAATCACTCCACAAGTATTCATACGTTTTTATTTTTTTATTGAATTTTTTTTTTATTATTATTATTATTACTTGAATTATTCGTTGAACATCGCGATTCGGGGCCACGAGAATTTGATGTAAACGGGCCGAGGCACGCGAGAGAATTCTCGAGAGCGCGCGCTGTCAACGTTCGGTCGTTGATGAGGCGACGAATGGACAGCCCGACGGTGCTGATGAGTGGGATGTTCATTAATTTATACTCGTTTGTAAATAATAGAATTTTAACTAATAAAATTGTTGAAAATCCTTTTTGCGTCAGGACGAGTGTTTTTGTTATTATTGTTATTGTTGTTGTTGTTCATCGAATCCTCAGTAATTCAGGCGATCGGTGGACCTTCACCTTCGTTGTCTGGAAACGCCCGATTCTTCATCTTGAAGTCGCCGATGAGAATTTAATTTTTTGCGAACGATTTTAATTGGACAAGAAAACGGCTGCTCGCGAAATCTTAATTAATCCGAATTCCGGATCGTTAAGAATTCGTGATGATATTCGAGTGTCTCAGAGTATTCGAGCAGGAGGGTTGATGGGGGAACGCGATATAAACGTAATTAGCCCGGCGGAAAGCAGGACGCGGCGATGAGGGAAATTGGAGAGTGGCGTAATTTCGGCGATAGGTATTGTATACATCGGACGTCGGGACCTCGCGGTTCCCTCGCAGGCTGAGATCCGGTTGTGGTCGAGGCCAACCCCGAAAGTACCGCAGCCGCGGGTTGCGAAAGCTCTTCGGTTTCTGATATTCCAGGCGACCGCAAGACTCGCGAGGTATACACGGTGGGTGTCGACATCGAGTGGATCGACGGCGAATGCTGCTGCAGTTTGAGGACCGGACTCTTTAAGATCTGTTTTGATGGACACCAACAGCAGCGGACCCTGACAACTTTGGAGGTTAAATGTGGTGGACGAATGAATAAAAAATAAAAATAAAAAGTCTCCAATGCCCTACGAAAGTATTTTGAATTAAAAATAAATAATGTGTATTCTGTTCAGGATAAAATGACGTCAGCAATTTAATACCAAGACAGTTTCGGGAGATGAAAAACCAGAGCTCGGAGGGGACTGAGTGAGAAATATTGGATTTCTGATACTCTAAAGGGATCGCGAGACTCACTAAGTAAACATTGGTTGTTACAATCGAGTGAATGGACGGCAAATATTGGAGCTCGATGATCGACTTTTTAAGATCCACTTTGCTGGAGTAAAAGCAGTTACTGACCCTAGCACAGTGGAGGTTAAATACGATACTCAAAGAAATAAAAAATATGCACTGCACTGTGCAAAGTACCAAAAAAAAGATCGTATCTGCTGTTCAGGATAAAATAACGCCGGGAGCGGTAATAACCGGATATTTTCGAGAGATCAAAAGCCAAATGAGGTTAAAAGCGAGACAGAGAGAAACATCCGGATAGAGGATTTCGATCGTTGCAAAACGTTCTTTGCAACCGCAAATAATATGCAACTCAGCGAACGCGATCGCTTCGATGAGAGCTTGATTGCAGTCGCAAACGGAAGCGATTTTGCAATCGAAGCTCGCCGCAATCAGCGTGAGAGCTTTTCGGGTGGAAATTATGTTGGATCGGGGGAAACGAGGTTTCTGTTGCGAACGCAACGTCTCGTTGCCATGGCGAATGTATCTCGTGGCGTGAGACAGAAAACGATTCTCACGTATCTGTTATCGTGTTCGAGATGTCGTTAAAAATAATACCACGACAAGAGGGGAATTAGCGCTTGTTATTTCCAAACCGATGGAAAAATTTCTTGTATCCTCTATTAATCTGCAATAAAATCTAGTACTTTGTTTCGTATTGACGGATTTTTTTCCTCACAAATATGACAACAAGATTTGTATATATACTAGGCTAATCCCACGCGCTGGCGCGCGTGCCTGAAAAACTTTTAGCGAAAATCGTCCACAAATATTTTTCTTTTCAAAATGTCGACTTTTAACCTATACCATCATTCTCAAGTCGCATATTCTACCCCTGAAAACACTGGTTATTAACCTTTTTTAATCGATTTTGAAAAAAACATTTTTTTGGCAACGAAATTTTTTTTTTTTGTCAGAAATCGTAGATCCGGCTCCGGACCGAAAATCGACCCCAATTTTTTTTTTCTTTTTAAAATATCGACTTTTAACCTATACTATCATTCTCAAGTCGCATATTCTACCCCCGAAAACACTGGTTATTAGCCTTTTTTAATCGATTTTGAAAAAAACATTTTTTTGGCGACGAAATTTTTTTTTTTGGTCAGAAATCGTAGATCCGGCTCCGGACCGAAAATCGACCCCAATTTTTTTTCTTTTTAAAATATCGACTTTTAACCTATACTATCATTCTCAAGTCGCATATTCTACCCCCGAAAACACTGGTTATTAGCCTTTTTTAATCGATTTTGAAAAAAATATTTTTTTGGCGACATTTTTTTTTTTTTGTCAGAAATCGTAGATCCAGCTCCGGACCGAAAATCGACCCCAATTTTTTTTCTTTTCAAAATATCGACTTTTAACGTATACCATTGTTCTCAAGTCGCATATTCTACCCCGAAAATACTGGTTACAAAACATTATAAATTGATTTTGAAAAAAAAAAAAAAATTTGCGACTTTTTTTTGTCAGAAAATCCCCCCCGGACGAAATCCCTCCGGACAAAATCCCTCCGGACAAAATCTCCCCGGACAAAATCTCCCCGGACAAACTCTCCCCGGACAAAATCGGCCCGGACAAAATCTCCCCGGACAAAATCCCCCCGGACGAAATCTCCCCGGACCATCTGGACAGTATCAAGATTCCCAGTAAGTATATTTTCTAATAAAATATAATGTTTAATATAGCCTTAATAATCTTATAATCTGATTATGATCTGATGATTATGATTATGATCTTATGATTATGATGGTATCGATTCTGCAGAAAGTAGACACAAAATGAAGATACGATTTGGCTTACATTTTCGATTGTACTTCAGGCCATCAACCGCCAATAAATTTCCTGCCCAATAACGCGTTGCATATTAAAATCATTATTTTTCCCTGTGAAAAATGGATTTTCGACTCACCAAGTTCATTTGTTGTAATATCTCGCATCCAACAAAAACAATAAAAGTACGACTGTCCACTGGTTCTCCAGCAAGGCTTCAACGTCCAAACATTAGGGCTCCCTTTTTTCACGGTTGATGAAAAATAAGGTCCGCCAGCCGCGCGTTTCGCGCGCTCGGCTGCCTAGCATCAAAGAACTCGCGCGCGAAATTGCGTTCGTACTCGGCATATTGCGTTGTAAATAATCAACAAAACCCGGGGGCTCGAGGTCCGAGAGGCGAATCTACGCATCCATCACGTCTATAACGAATTATCGACGTGTGGAATTTAAATTAAAAACTAAAATGAGAATTCCTCCCTCGCCCTCTGATCGTGTTTCAGTCGCGGATTGATAAACCGCGCGTATCGAGTGCAAAACCGAGAATATCGCGCGTGCGTTGGAACGAATTTTCATCAGTCCGATAATTTACAATATCCCCACCCCCCCTCGATGTATCGATACCCAGGATTATCGCGGAATGTTGTATGATGAGTATACGATAATTCCGCTTCCGGCGTAACGAATTCGCGGCGAATCGTCAGGGCGAATAATTTCGCACGAATTATGCCGACTCGTCGTCGTGCGCCCCCCGGGATGTGTTGGTTATTAACCTTTTTTAATCGATTTTGAAAAAAATATTTTTTTGGCGACGAATTTTTTTTTTTTTTTTTTTTCAGAAATCGTAGATCCGGCTCCGGACGGAAAATCGAACCCAATTTTTTTCTTTTTAAAATATCGACTTTTAACCTATACCATCATTCTCAAGTCGCAAATTCCACCCCCGAATTTTCATCAGTCCGATAATTTACAATATCCCCACCCCCTCGATGTATCGATACCCAGGATTATCGCGGAATGTTGTATGATGAGTATACGATAATTCCGCTTCCGGCGTAACGAATTCGCGGCGAATCGTCAGGGCGAATAATTTCGCACGAATTATGCCGACTCGTCGTCGCGCGTCCCTCGGGATGTGTTGGTACTACGTGCAACGTGCGCAGCGTCGGGCGTGACAAATTCAACAGACAAGGTCAGCGAGCGTGAGGCGACTGCCGTGCGGGATCCGTCGAGGAATATCCGAGCGGCAAAGCGACGTCTCATGGTGAGATACGCCACAACTGACGTTCGCCGTGGCTGATTGTAGAAAGCACCGACTCCGCGGCGTCTCTCGCTTTGTACATTTTGCACCGAGGAAATATTCGCCGCTCGAGTCGCCCGTGAGCGACGTCTTCGTAATTGAGATAACGTCCTGCGCGCCACCTCGCGCGCTCCACCTGTATTTCCACCACACACTCCGCCTTCCGGGGACGCTGACAATCAATTTAAACCTATTTTAATTAAAGCGGGCGTTTCGCGGGCGTGGCTCACGCTTCCTCTCTCGCACTTCCGCCTGTGGCTCGCGATGAAAAATGCCGAAACACATTTCTCCTTCGGCCGCAATTGAACCTCGTGCGCCTTGTCGTCGACTACGGAGCGACTGATCGTGGTTGAGGATCGTGCGTATCATCGCGATAAAAAAATTTGTCTTATGATTTCAGTACTTTGCAAGAGAAAAATCGAAAAGCTTAATTAAAGATATACTCATGAAATAATTTATTTACGCTTTTGAAATCAGTAATATTTAATTTTTGCGATTCTAACAGTTCAACTATTTTCGTAATTAATTAGTGGAATTGATATTACTAAAAATTAATATTATCTTAATTTTAAGGTAGTCGCCCTGCTTGCGTTCAATTTCGCATAAATTCGAGAAAATTGAGAGAGAATTGCAAGCACTTCTCGATGGTCTAAAAATCTGAAAAAATTCATGCACATTAAAGGTACTGAAAATATTAATTTGACATAATAATTCTAAAGTGTTATTAACAAATTGATGAAAAAAAAATAGTTTAACAAATATTTCGGTGACCCAAGTTTTTTTTTCGATGAAATTGATTCTTTCGTTTTTCTGAATACGCACGAATTTTTTCAGATTTTTAAGTAATCTTTGAATTTTTGAGTTTTTTTATATGGAAAATTCCAAAATTCAAAGATTACTTAAAAATCGGAAAAAATTCATACGTATTCAGAAACATGAAAGACACACGAGTATCACCATCTCGCATCAATCTCTTCGTACAGTTCTGGTAAAAATCTCGCGCGTGATGGCTGGTATTTGTGGGTGCAACGAAGCAACAAATGGGATACGGCCCGTATAATGAATATAAATAAATATAAATAAATATTTTCAGTGTCATCAACAAGGTTGCGTTTTTCGAGAAATTCTTTTTCCTGCTGGATGTGAAATGCACAATAAATCAAATTTTGGCTGGGAATGTACGAGCGACATATTCTTAATCCCGGGGATAATTTCTATATGAAAGCAATTCGCACTTCGCGCTGCGGCTCCTGGGTGTAAAAGTGACTAATGGCAGAGTCGACTGGTGTTTCGTTATACGCTGCGTACGGTGCTCGCTGTGAGCACCGACGACAACGAATTTATGACGGCGGTGCGAGACGATATTATAACAAGAGCGTGTGGAATGACTAGCGTCCGCCTCGAGCTCCTGTTCAACCGTGGCTTTGTCGATGTTCCCCCGTCCTGAAATCATACGCGCTTCGGCGCAATTATCATATGACATTTCATAATTATTCGCAGCATTGGAAAACGAAATTCACTTAACGCGCGGATCGTGCACGCAGTGGCAAAAAAAAAACGAGCACAAATAAAACACTGAAAAAAAGTAAAAAGAAACAAACAAAATCGTTGCGCAACGTTGTTTATCGTGGCGATCGCGAAGGCCCGCCCGACCCTCGAGACCCACGGGCTTCGTTTAACGACCGTAATCGCACAAAAGTGGCCACGATAATGGACCATTGGGTGGCCCAAATTACGCCCGATACTTAATTTTTGGCAGCTGAGGCAACGAATTTCTGCCAAACAATTTATTTTCCTTTTATCACCAGTCACAGCTCAATACGAGAAAAAACGGCCACTCAATGAGACTCCGCAGACTTTTACTTATCGCGTTCCCTCCGTGGTCGATTTTGCCAATCGTCCGTAATCGATGGATACATTTGTGGGCTCCCGTTGCCCATAAATCGTCATAAATATATGGCTCAATCTTCCTCGCTGTCGTCCTCCCACGATCGGGCAATTTGTATGAAGAAAAAAAGACGGAAAAAAATCGATTATAGATTATGCATGCGAAAGGTTTTTTTTTCAGACGTGAACGGGGTGGTTGGTCGGTTTGGCCGACGGTGCTGCAGCTCAGCGTTGGGCCCGGGGCGTCTCGACGTCCGTCCGCTCGCGATCGAACGATCGCTATCTTGTTCTCCGTCTGCGCCGGCCGGCGCGAAACGTCCGAATACACCGACACCACGCAAGGCGGGCGCGCGCGCTGTGCACTTACCGAGTTTCGGAGCGCGCGTGACGTGACGGACTAAACGAGAGACGCGCGTGAAAGTGACGATGCGTGCGAGCTGCACGTACCCTGTTGTGTGTGCGATGCTGTAAGGGCTTCGCGTTGTTAACAATTTTACGGCCTTTTTTTCGTCGCCGCTTAACGAGTTACTTCGAGGCGCCCAGTCATCGTGGGTTGTGTTGCCTGTCGTCGTTAGTTATCTATTTCGGAGCAATTAGTAGAAAAAAAGACTTTGTGAGACCAATGACGTTTTTTCCAATACCTTTCATGTTTTTTCACAGTATATTTTTTAGTCAGGAAAGGTAATTTGGTTAAATAAAATTGATTAAAAAAAAGTTGCCCATCGATTTTATTTTATTTCAATCAATTACATAAGCAATGAATCTATAATGATGATGATGATAATAATAGCATTAATAATGACAACATTAATTATAACAACAATAATAATAACAAAAATAATAATAATAATAATTTTTAGTCACTGTATTGACGACATATAAATATGATATGCATCTCGCGTTCACTTTATTTCCATTGAGGAAGGTTTCGTGTTGTTAAAATTGCGTAGCTTTTTTTTTGTCACTGAAAACGAGTTTCATTTGGGTGCCAATCGCTGGGTGGGTTATACGCACTCTGCCTGCGACTCGCGTGTCTTGTTTTGCGAAGAGATTTTGGCACTCCGGGCTGACACGTATATAGCGGTCGATAATCATGGCTGTCGAGGCGCGTTGCAACGCAGGACGAGCGCGCCTTAAACGCCGCGTCGAACAACAGGAAACACGCGTAATCCATGCGAGAGATCGCGCGAAGAATCGTGTAAGCCCTCCGCGTTGCCCCGAGCAGCGAGAGGATCCGGCCCAGGCAAATCTGGCTACGACACTGGCAAAATATTTTTTTTCATCCCGTATCTCGGGCTGACGTTTAAAATCGATTATCGGATTACGCGAGCGATGGGCCCGAACGTCACTTGGCCGGACTTAATATTTTTCTCCGACGCTTCCTCGTTCTCGACGAGGCAGAAAGCGACGCGTTGCGATGAAAGGGAAACGCAGATGCATTTATCATAATCCGGTTGGTGCGTAGGTGCTGCCAATGAATATTTTTTTATCGTCTTTCTTTTTTTGCTTCGACGGGAGTAATAATAATTGGAGTGACGTTGAAGAAGAGAAATGGTTTAAAAAATTGGAAAAAATGGTCAGCTTAAATAATCGATTATTTGGATGTGTCAAACTGTCGATTGCCGCAACCAAATCAATTTCCAAGCGCCCAACTACAGTTACCGATTGCGGCTGCTAATATATTTTTTCGGATCTCATTTCGAGATTTAATCAAGCTTTCTGGCGCTTCTAACGTATCTAATTAACAGCTCTAACAGCAATACGCAATAATAGAAATGATGGTGAGATGAAAAAATGGTAAAAAAAACAAGATAAAAGAAATTGGAAAAAAGTGGTCAATCCAAACAACCGATTATTTGGGTCAGCCAAATTATGGGTTGCCATAACTGGGTCAATTTTCAGCACGAACGTAGCATCTGTTTCTCGAGATAATTTTTCTCCATAATTATAAACTGTCTCATCTCATGGCTAAGTCGAGTCTTCTGGCGCTTCCAGCGAAATTTAACATTTCGATAATAATTCAATACCCAATAGTAGGAGTGACATTGAAAGACAAAAATTCTTTGTCAAAAAAGACAAAGAAAAAAAATGTAATAAACAATTTGCAGCCCAAGCGACGGATTATTTGGGTCAGCCTAATTGCCGGTTGCCGTAACCCGGTACATTTTTAGCATAACCATAGCTCCTGTTTCTCGCGGCTAATTATTCTCCGTAAGTGTAAACCGTCTCATCACGCGGTTAAGTCGCGTCCCGTGGCGCTTCTAACGAATTTAACAGTTCGATGAACGCTCAATACCCGCCATTACCATTAGCCGCTTTTTCGGAAGAGCAAATGGCTCTAATATGCCCCGCACGTACTCGCGAGTAGATGGCAGGCAGAGCGCGCGAGTCTTTGTTCATCATGAAGGGAACCCGAGACCCGTGACTGACGACTACGAGCGCGCCGGTTCCTTTCCTTTCACCGAAAGTGCCGGGGATGGTGACGACCGAGGAGCGAGGAAGAAAAAAAAAGACGAAAAAAGGCGCGGTCGCTCGGATCCATTAGACGCTCTGCTCCCGCTTCTCGGCTCGTATTATGTTAAAAACCCCGATGTATCTTGATCTCCGAATGTCCGCCCGCGACTTCCGAGGCCACGGATGATTTCTCGATGCTCCTTCTCTTTATTAGGAAATTATATAAATTACATAAATCGAGCCTAACGTTTTATTGCATCATAAGCGGATTTGATCTATTGAGCATGTCGGATTTAAAAAGTGGACTCACCACGACTAAAAAAAAGTCCATCACAAAGTCAACCCAGTGTAATAATATGATAACCATCTGGATTTTGTTTATTCCTCGACGTCCAATCACGGATGTGCGGCAAAAAATCATTTCTTTTTCTTATTCAATACCTTCCCGCGAAAAAGCGAAGCAAAAAAGTGAGGCAACTTTTATTTTCAGTCATCAGGGTCGCTCTTCGTGTATACCTTTTTTAAGCTTCAGGTGCTCCAGATGGTAAAATGTTGCACCGATTACGATGAATTAAATTAATGATATAAATCAAAGTTAACGATATTTCATTACAGCATAAGCTGTTTTATAACCTATTGAATTGAATATGTCCGGATTAAAAAGTTGACTCAACGCAACCCAAAAAAATCCTATCACAAAGTCAACCCGGTTCAATACAAAAAATAAATTTCTTATTAGTCTCTTTCCCTCGAAAGAGTGAAGCAAAAAATAAAAGCAACTTTTATTTTTAGTCATCAGGGTCACGCTTCGTGCATTTCTTTTTAAGCTTCAGGTGCGCTCCAGATCGTAAAGTGTTGCACCGATTACGACCCTGTCAGTTTTTTTTTATGACATCAACGAGTTCCAACAAAAACATTTTTTTAAGAACACCTTTTGAGCTACCATTAGCGTCCCTGGTCAGTCTTTTCGGTGACTTTTTACTCGACGAAAAGACATGTTTTGCAATTCCTGTAACCAGACGAATAAGTCGCAAGAAATCGAAAACAACAACAAATTTCTGTTTCTTTAATAAACGAGTCCCAACAAAGAATTAAGAAAGAAGAACAACGCCCGAAACCGCAGGATAAGCGACGAGAAATCGAAAATTTCGAGAGCCACCTGTACAGAATTTACGGCTCGCCGCTGATACGCCGCGCGTCGCGCATAACAACGATCTTCACTCAGCGCAACACAGAATTCGACACTGTCCAAGTCATCGTCCGCATTGTCGCGCCCGAGTGATGACCGATCACCGCGCTCATTGTGCCTCCGACATATCGCAATGCTCGAAATACGATTTTTTTTTTCCTGCTGTCCCCTCGATTGTTCCCCACTAGTTGCATATGCAGCGCGAGTGGCTACGGCAATCGCGTTACACTCGAATCGCCGGCCGGTCATTGGATTGTTTCTTCGATTTTTTTTTTTTTTTTTTACGTCGACAAAAGCTTCGACTGGCTAACAGAGTCGACGCGTCATTCCATGGAAATCGGCGAAAGCATTATTGACCGCCGCGCGCGAACGAGCGCGGAGCCCATTCGAGAGCCAGTGACACGAGTCAAACTCGGTGCCCGAGTGGCGCACTTGGTGTTTGTGCCTCGCGCCCGTTTACAATGCGCGCGAGTTTGGCGAGAGAGTGAAAACCGTTCGAAAACAAAATATTCGATCGGGTTCCCCACGAGCAGCCCTGCCCGAAGCTCGTAACGCGCGTGCACGGCTCACGTGCGCCTATATCGATTGCGTAACGCGACCGCCCGGCCGGAATAATACACGCGAGTGTGTCTGCGTGTGTTTCGCCCGCGCGACGAGTTTGCGCTCCGCACTTGCACTTTGGGTGGAGTCGGACCGCGACCTTCGTTGGGCTGTAATAATTAATAATACTCGTAATATGCGACCCGCTGTGTGGCTACTGAACGCACAAATGTCGGGGACGATAATAATCAATAAATAAACGAGAATGAAAATTTACGGTTGGCGAAAAGTGCAGCGGGGGACGAGTCACAAGGACGTTTAGGTAAAATCATATAACGATCAGGCCGAAGATTACAGATCGACAAATTATTTTCAGTAGCGTCCGGTAATAATTAATAACGATAATAGTTAGTAGCGTATGGCCTGCGCTACTGTATGGCTACTTGACGCACAAATAAAGAAATAAATAATTTATTGTTATGGACGAAAAATAAATTTAGTTTACATTTCAGAAATAAGGGGAGGAAAAATGAATTTATTTTGTATTTATTTAATAAATAAGAAGACAAAAAATGAATTTATTTTGCAATTATTTAATAAATAAGGGGACGATAAATTTATTAATAAATAAACGAGAATGAAAATTTACAGTTGACAAAAAGTGCTGCGAGAGACGAATCACAAGGACGTCTAGGTAAAACCGTAACAACGATCGGACCGGCGATTACCGATCCGAAGTTTTTTATTTTTTATTTTTTAACGTGTCCTGTGCAGGATCGATGTGGACGGTTTTACGGGGACCTCGGGTAGGTGGCGGAGGGGGTAGGGGGGAGATTGATGTGTATCGACAAACGCGCAACGTTTGTCGAAGCTCGCGCGAGCAGACGAATTAATTGGTGCGATATTCCATCGGTTGTGCGCGGTGCTCCCAATATCGGCGACGCGCGAAAAATTTCCCAGCGAGCGGCGGGATTAACGAGTCGCGCCTCGAACGCAGAGAATGCTCTACAAGCGAGGTCGAGTACCCAGCGACCCGCCTTCTTACCTCTCGACAATCCCCTCTGCCTCTTTGAAACTGCTGTTCTCGCGATGCTACGTGGCTCGGTTGACAAAAATATGCTGACCGAACGGCTATGTAATAGGGTAATCGAAAATTCGAGATAAGCGAGCACCGTTGCCACTTTTGGCGTGGAAAAAAAAACTCGCAAATTGGGTTTCACTTTTTTGAAACTTTTTTCTTTGGGTGAAACATTTATTTTTTTTATTAATTACGCAACTGGAATGGAACAATTTAAAGTATGTTTGCAACACTGATAACAAATTTTGCACGTGGAGTTTTTTATAATAAAAAAGATCATCAAAATAATTATAATTACTACTGCAAATTAATTGTGTATTTTCTACAAGAGTTACAGTAGAATAAGAAAAAAAATCTTGAATTATGTTACTATGAATTAAACGATTTAAAAAAATAAACATAACACAATTATTGTGACAGATATTTACAACAATTGACATTGCCATTGCGGAAAGGAACATTGAAGAAATAAAATTGTGTATCAATTTCAGAACCCAAAATGTGATTTAAAGCATTCGAATAGAACTGACCAATTACCATAATTGATTATGCAATAAAATCATGTGTTCCGGCTTAGTGCAACCATAAGTGAGGCGATTTACTCAGCAGAGCAAAATAATTATTTACGAAATTCGTATATTTACATATTTACATACGCGATTGCGAAAGATTTTTGATAGACGAGACCGTCGCGTTTTAATCATTCACATAACACGCGGGTGGTCCGGGTGGTCGAGCAAAGTCCTGCGCTCCGAATAGTCGAGAGGATTTGGCTCCGGCAGCTCCGTCCAGTCGACCCAGTTTCGGCCGGACCGGCCCGTCCGGCTCGCGTCGAGACAGCGCGGGGATATTCGATTGCGCCCCCGAAAAAGCGGGAGGGGCCACTGGGCGCCTGGTGTTTGGTCCCCCTGGTACGTTACAGGGACCATAGGAAGCGAAAGACTGGGGAGGGGCCGCGTTCGCATGCATATAAGCAAGCATCGGTACTCCTCGAGCTACAGTCTCACAATTCCTTCATTCTACGTATTGGCAATTCTCGTCAGAAGAGAAATAAAAAGTAATTCATTCTACGTTCAATTTAGCATTTAAAAAAGCATTCTACGCGTTTAAAAAAATAAAGACAGCATTTTGTGCAGTTTTAAAAATTAGAGAAAGCATTTTATGCATTAAAAAAGTAGAGCATTTTGTGGTGTTTTTAAAATTATAGAAAGCATTTTATACATTAAAAAAGTAGAGCATTTCGTGCCTTAAAAAATTATCATTTATTTTAATTATAAAAGAATTTCCCGCATATTTAAAATTACAAAAAGCTTTTTATGCATTTTATAAAAAATAAAAAAGCATTTTATAAATTTCATCCTTTTCACAAAAAAAAAAACACTAAGCATTTCTCTATTTTCGAATCTACTATCATGTCTTAAATATCAAAAAGTCGAAAAATCGTTAGAGTCTTCCGGCGAAAGTCGCGACAGATACCCATCGCGAAAATCCGCGCAAAGAGCCGCCGTCGCATCGACGCGGGAACTTTTCGTTCCGAGCCGCCGTCGTCGTCGTCCCGCGTCGCGTCGAACTTTTCCCGGATCTCGAGCCAATACCGTCTCGACTCGAGTTGAAACTCAAAGAAAAGCGAGAGAGAGAGAAAGAAAAAAAAAATAACCCGAGGGTCCCAACCGCCGAAACTTCGACGCGGTGACTGACGAAACGTGGGTAAAGTGGAATTTTCGCCACGCTAGCCGGGCGAACAGCATTACGAGGAATAATGGAAGTGCGGGCGAGGGGACGTCCGCCCCGTGCCGTGCGGTCCACGGTATTTAGCCCCCTCGGTCCCGCAGGAGCAAAGTTTTCCCTCGGCCAGCAAAGCTCAAAGCGCCTTCCGCCTCGGTCCACCGAGCTCCGAGTAATTTCGAATTATCGTCGCGACCGTCCGGTCATCGCGCTCTCGTCGACTCGATATTTCTCGCCGCGCGTCCGGCTGTCCTCGCGAGCCGCCCCTATCACCGACTCCCAGTGTGTGCTCTTCGTTTCGGTGAATCCGAATTGTTCTCGGACTCCGCGGTTCTCCACGTTCGCGTAATCGTCCGCCCGCAGTGTCAACAGCTTTGGACCTGGAACGACTTCCGTTCGACCAGCAAAAAAAAAAAAAAAAAAAAAAAAAAAAGCGGAAACTCTCATGAGAATACATAGAGCACTAAAACAGCCATAAATATCCAACTGACTTCAACGTCAATACGCGACAATAATTAAAAAAATTATTGTCACGTATTCGCGAGAATAATTTCTAAGACCGAGCAAATAATTATTTCACGCAGCTGTCGTTAAGCCGTAAAAAAAAAACAAGAATGAGAGACAAAGGAACTCGAGTGTCTCGAGCACAGGAATTTATTTTTTCCCTCCTTTCAGAACCCCAAGGATGAAGGTCTTCGTGGCAATCGCGGCGCTGCTGCAGCTCGCCGCTTGCAGCAGTCACGTGTCGGTGAGGCTGCCCTTTCTGAATCCAGCTGGCGTCACCTACGTCAACGGTTACCAGGGCGCTGACGGCTACGCGTACGGCACCTCGGACAGCGGTGCTTCGTTCTCGCAGGCCCAGCCGCTTCAGTACCAGTCCGCGGGACTCCATCAGTATCAGGCCCCGCTCCAGCATCAGGCGGCCCTTCGCTACGCCGCCCCTGCCGCTGCCGTCTACCCCGCCAAGGTCGAGGCCCATCACGTGGGTTACGCGACCGCCCAGGTGCCCGCGGTGGCCGCCGTCCCCTTCGTCAAGCACGTGCCCACCGTGTCCAACATCCCGGTCACCCGTTACGAGGCTCATCACGGCGTCATCGAGAAGCAGGTCGACGTCGCCAAGCCCGCGGTGTCCACACGCAAATTCGAGGTAAATCACTTTGTTGCATCAGCCTCACAGTGTTGGGAAGTGGTCGGTGACGCAATTTCGAAAAGGCGCATTTGCGAATAATTTTCCCCCTCGACTATCGCCGAATTCTCGGGTCGAGAGCCAAACTCTTGTTACCGAAGTCAATCACTTTCTGGACGGCGAGAAGCCACATTGTTTCAGGGTAAATAGAATGTTTCGGATTAATTATTGAACTTGGGGCGGGGCCAGAAATTAATAATGGTTGGGGGTTCGCTGCGGCTGATGATTTAGTGGAGCAAACAGCGTTCACCATTTTCGTCCAGATCATATGACTAATTAGAATTTTACTTAATATCTGCGCGTAGAATATTCCAAACGCAGAATATACACAAAAAAACTCCCGCGACATCAATTTTATAAATATTTTCAACTGACTGCGTTCTCATATTGACGTCAATTGTCTTCGATCAAAAGGTCATCATAAACATTCTCTCCGGTTTGAATTTGACATTAACATCTTTACGTTTACCTAAAACAAAAACACGACACCTGCAAAACAAACTTCCCGCCACATCCATTTTGCAAATATGTTCACCAGTCTGCATTTTCTTATCGACGTCAGTTGTCTTGCATCAAAACGTCATCATAAACGTTCTCTCCCGTATGTCGCAACAGGTTCGCCGTCCAGCGATCCAGAAGCAATTCTACGACATCGAGGAGCGCGTCATAATCCGCCCAGCTGGTTCGGCCCTGGTTGAGTTGGACGAGCCGACCTCGAAGCTCCAACGCGGCCCAGCCGTGCTGTCCGAGGCCTCTCCGATCTCCGTGACACCGACGCCCTTCAACCATCACATTGTCGCTCACTCGTCCGCCTTCGCCAACGCTCCCTCAGCCCCCACCTCCATTCCCCTCGTCGCTCACGCCCCGGTCCACGTGACGGTGGCTCCCGTCATCTCCCACGCCCCGGTCTCCCACATCCACAATCCGTCCTCGGCCGCGTCGGCCTCAACCTTCGGCGACCTCGGCGGCAGACCCGACGAGGAGTCCGTGGTCGTCGACAACGCCGACTTCCGCGGCGCCCAGTTCCGCGGCAGCCAATCGTCGAGCTCCAACCAGCTGACCAGCGCCCAGTTCCGTGGAACCCTTTTCAGGAGCTCCCAGCAGCTGAACGACAATCAGGTAGCGTCCAGGAACCAGGACAGACAGTTCCAGGACTACCTTCGCCAGCAGGAGGACGCCCAGTACCAGCAGCAGCAGCAACAGCAACAGGATCAGCAACAACTGCAATTGCAGCAGGATCAGCAACAGCAGCGACAGTATCTGCAGGAGCAGCAGCATCAGCAGCGTCAGCAGCTGCAACAACAGCAGCAGCAGCAACAGCAGCAGCAGCAGGATCAACAGAACTTGAGATTCCGATCGGGACCCAACGTGATCACCAGGTCCCACGGTGCCCCCTTGGAAACGATCGCCCGTTTCGCTTCCCAAAACTCAGCTCCCACCGTCCTCCCCAGCACGAGATCCAGCCCCGACGAGAGCAGGTCCAATCAGCAGCGCCTGATCGATCTTCTCACCGCTCGCGGTGGAGTCGCTGAGGTACGATGAGCAGATTCGACGGGCCATGTTGGCCGCGGTTTGCGGTTTTCTTTAGCGGGGAAAAAATGAACTAATCATTCGCGCTTTCCAGGTTGGCTTCGGCCGTGACGGAAGCGCCTCGCCCCTTGGCGATGCCGGTAACGTGAGAGCCCGAGTCCTGTCCGCGACCCCGGCGCCCGAGTACGCGGAACCCGCGGGTGAACGAGTCTCCACGAGGCGCGTGGTCGTTAGCAAACCCGTGGAGACACTCCAGGAGATAGACGTCCTCGAGCCCGCGACAAAGTTCGAGAGGGTCTCCGTGCAGCAGCCGACCCTCATCAAGACGGCTCATCTCGATCACGTTCAGGTTCACGGCTCGGTGCCCGTGATCGGAAAGGCTCTGACCCCCGCGGTCGCCCACGCCTCGGTGCCCGTCTACCAGAAGACCATCACCCCCGCCGCCTACCAGTACTACTGAGCTTCGCCCGTGGATCTCCCGAGCCAACCCCGTCCGGTCGATTCCCTTTGATTATGCGCGCGATGTCCCGTTTTTGAGAGCCTGAGGTGTCTTGTTGAATAGCTTTTTTTGAAGTGCTGGGAAATCGTATGACTGCTGGAAGACCAAATGAGGCAGTCGCATCAATGGATGTTTTTAGAAGCCCGAAGGGTCTTGTAAAATTGCTTTTTGCTGCTGCACGGAAATCGTATGACTATTGGAAAACTTAACGTGTTAGTGGCGTCAATGGCCATTTTTAGGAGCCCGATAAGAGTCTTCTGAAGCAGCTTTTTGCTGCTGCCTGAAAATCGTATGACTATTGAAAGACCAAACGTGTTAGTGGCTTCAATGACCTTTTTGGAGCCTAAAAGTGCCTTGTAAAATAGTTTTTTTTTCTACCGGCACGAAAATCGTATGACTATTGGAAGACCAAATGTGTCAGTGACATCAAACGACAGTGGCGGAGGATCAGACTGACCAAACGCCTCGCCCGTTATCAGTAATCCAGATCTGCCATAAGGATTACTCGATAGAACGTTTTGTCATTGGCGCTTTTTGTCTTCAATACCTAGCTGAATGTGGATTTCTGTAGCAACTTTCAGCAGCTGCAAACACACCGTTTGGATCCTATAAGGGATAATCGCAACCTGTACATCACTGTGAAAAGAAAAATACACACCTCCCGTACATACAACCTGGGCCTTTTATTTTCACAACTTGTTACGTATATCTCGTGGCTTATTTATACGGCTCTCGATCGGCGTCGCCGAAAAAAAAAGTGAGTGTGCGCGCAGCGTACGTGCCCACACCGAGACGTTTGCCCGGGAATGATCGGCCGCGCGCAGTCTCGCGGAATCGAGTGGTCACGACGCGGCTCTTTATATATAGAAAGTGAGTGAACACGCGACTCACGGGCGCGACGGTCACGTACACCGAGAGCGATTCCCACTCGGCGAATGACGTCTGGGAATTGCGAGCAAGGTCACGTTCGACTCTCTCGCTTCTCCTCTTCCTTTCCGAAACCATCGCGGTGGGCGTTTCGAGGATTGTGCGATATTGCCCGGCAGCGACGATATCTTGCCAACAATGAAGTATCAGCTTTCGCAAGCAATCGAACCTCTTGTTTAGGAGAAAAGCAATCCACTTTGTGTCCTACAATTAGACCCCAAGTTGATCGGGAGGTCATCAAGCCAATCCGGATAACGTCCAGCCTGGGATTATTGATTTCACGTCCATTGATTTAGGAGATAAAACCCGTCCACACTTTCCCTCACGCGTCTCGTAATTTACAGCCGCGTGGCTGGATATCAACACGCCTCAATGACCAATAACTCCGGAAACACATCGAGCCGTGGAAGATCGATTCCGGCAAGGATAACCGGTGCTCCACTCGACTCGTTCCCCTCTTCCCTCGCAACCTTCTAAGGCCGCAACATTGACCCGAATACTTTCTCGACGTGTGACTCGCTGAGTCTGCGTTGCTCGCGCAACAATCCTCATTGCGGACCAGCGGGTGCCAAAGTGTGAGGCTTGATCGACAATCGGTGTCCGTGATGCTCCCAATAAAAAGCCAAACAAGAATTACACCCGCGGCAAAAATGCAATAACAACTATTGTGGCAAGCGACACAGCAGAACTCGGATGCAGGACAAGCGGCGGTTATCGATGGTCGATGCCCCCGACTGAAGGGGCCACCCGAATCAGATATCACAAAAGTTGGAAGCAGAGCCGATCGCGAGATTGGTAAGAAAGTATAAAGCAAAGAAAAGTTTGTCGAAGGAGTCTTTGGCTCGAGAGTTGGCACAGAGAGCACAACGCACCTGTAATACTCTTTGCGTCGAGTGGAGGCTCCGCGGCTATCGCGACCGAGGACTCCACTCCGATGTCACCCGCTTTTGTCCAACAAGAAGAACCCTTTGCGGGTTCTCCGGGCCGGGGTATCTGGCTTCCATTCCATAAGATGTCTGCTCGGATAGCGGGGTATGAGAGCCGCCGGTCCGCCATCAAATCTCGCCTCGCCCGAACGAGCCGACAAGAATCTCTTCCGCCCGAGGCGCCTCGAGGAGCGGAAGGACATAAGAGGCTTTTCAATAAAATTTTAAGAAGACAGTGGAAGTTCCGCTTCCACCGATAAAGCTCGAGCTTCCGGGCGACCGAGGCAAAGGGCCTGGTATCTCGATAGCTCCCGTTATTAAAAGTCATTTGGCTTTGATCTTGCAGGCCTGCAAGATCGAAGTCTTCGTTCCAGGTTTGCAACCTGGTCCACCCTTGAATGACGCTGACCTCGGCCGAATGACGGTGAGGTCGGCGTCCTATCGACGACTCCAAGGACTCCGGTTGCCCCGCTTGACGATCGCCGTCAAGGAAGTCGATTCCCCCCGGAGCTTGTGTTGGATTATTGCAGGCCATTATTATTATACACCTACAGGCTATACTTAGAGGAACTGGAGGCGCCCGAACAAGGCTGCCTGGTGAGCTGGACTCGTGTAACCTCAGTCGCGGTCACCGGTCTCACCTTCCTTTCAGTAACCCCCGCGTCTCGGGCGAAACCTCGGGTTGCCGGGCTCCTGGTATATAAGGAAACCGGCTATCCGGACGCGCATTCAGTTAGACGCACTTTGAGAAACTCGATGCCTTCCTGCGATATTGCAAGTGGTTGTCATTGTTTTTTTCTCGGGTTCACCGCCATTGAAGGAAGATGAAGACACTCGTTTTGATTGTTGTGGGGATGCTCGGAGTGTGCGCGGCGCTTCCCATATTCATTGTGCAGCAGCCGGTGGCTCAGGCGCCTTACGCACATCCCGGTGTCCTCGCCAACGACGCACTGGAGGACACTCTGCCTAGCGAGCTGAAGAACAACTTTTACAAGAATCCTAGGATAGTCGAGGGCCTCGCCAAGGAGTCCTGGTTCGGTTACAAGGAAATGCAGGTAACACTCGTTTCGTATTGTTCGATGAAACTTTGATTGTTTCGCGAAGGGCTTTGAGTACCTGAAGAAAAACCACGACAAATCTGTGACAGGTCATCGATCGCGAGGCCGACAAAATTCCGCGCGAGAAGATCTACGACGTTCTCCACAACGCCGGACTCGCCAGGAGATAAAAACGGGAAAAATGTCGTCTTCTCGACTCATCACACGACATTGATGTCATCGAATCACCGAACTTCATGAACACCGCGCACTTATTTATTGTCGAGGAGGAGCAGTGAGAATTCGCCTTTAAGTTGTACATAACGCCGTCCGAAAATACAGAACGACACGTAGACGTGTGAAATTTGAATAGTTTTGAATGCACCTTCCGTCAACTCCATCGCTCCCGAGGTACCGAAAGCGTTGATCGACATTGATAATCGAATCACAACAACAACCACGGTTTACATTGACAACATATTGAGATCATCGAATCACCGAAATTCATAAACCCACCGCACTTATGTGTTACCAAGACGGAGCACTGAGAATCCGCCTTTAACTTGTACATAACGCAATGCAGAAATACAGAACAACACATAGACGTGTAAAATTTGAATAATTTTCAATGCATCTTCCGCCAACTTCAGGGAGCGAGAATTTCCCACTCACCGCGGTGTACATTGATCGACATTGATCATCGAATCACGACGACGATCACGAATCACATTGACGACATTGAGATCATCGAATCACCGATCTCACTAAACCCAGCGCACTTATTTATTATCGAGACGGTGCAGTGAGAATCCGCCTTTAACTTGTACATAACGCCGTCTGGAAATACAGAACAACACGTAGACGTGTAAAATTTCAATAAATTTCAATGCACCTTTCGCCAACGTCAGTGAGCGAGAATTTCCCACTCACCGCGGTGTATATTGATACACATTGATCATCGAATCACGACGACGATCACGAATCACATTGACGACATTGAGATCATCGAATCACCGATCTCACTAAACCCAGCGCACTTATTTATTATCGAGACGGTGCAGTGAGAATCCGCCTTTAACTTGTACATAACGCCGTCCGGAAACACAGAACAACACATAGACGTGTAAAATTTGAATAATTTTCAATGCATTTTCCGCCAACTTCAGCGAGCGAGGATTTCCCACTCACCGTGGTGTACATTGATCGACATTGATCTACGAATCACAACGACGATCACGAATCACATTGACGACATTGAGATCATCGAATCACCGATCTCCCTAAACCCAGCGCACTTATTTATTATCGAGACGGTGCAGTGAGAATCCGCCTTTAACTTGTACATAACGCCGTCCGGAAATACAGAACAACACGTAGACGTGTAAAATTTGAATAATTTTCAATGCACCTTCCGCCAACTCCGTCGCTCCCGGGACGCCGCGAGAGCGAGCGAGAATTTCCCACTCACCGCGGTGCGGAATAACGTATTACCTCGGGGACGAGACGGTGAAAGGCCTCGGCGCACGTTTTGCGCGCGGTATACGCGAGTTTCCCCCTGGCGGAGGGCAACCCGCTTTGCCGCGAAGTCTGGGGAGTCTCGTAGTCGAAGGAGCGCCGGAATAAAACTCTCGGGGAGGGACGACGCGACGTTTCGATGTAACAGCCTCTATCGCGGGGAGCTCGGGGATGCGAACAAATTCACAATTCAACGAACAAGCGTTGCACGAGCAGCAAAGGCAAAAACGAGCAAAGGAATTTATTGTTGCCGTGTTGCCTGAAAAGTTTATCCATATATTCATCCCCGGAGAGTCCGCGGAGTTACAGATTCCGAATAACTCGCTCGAGAATGAAAGTAAACACGCTCGCGTGGCAATACCGCTCGTTTTCCGTGCCTGCAGAGGGAATTGAGAGTCAAGTTGGGTGTACAGTAGACGCTCCGTAAGTGCGCGATTTTTTGAGCAATCGGTGTTTTTATGCAGAATCGACTATCGATAATTTTGTTCATACACTGACAAATCTGGGTTACCAATTGTGCTACGATCTCTAAAATTGGAATCTTTTTGTTTTGTGCTGTAAATATTTTTCGAACTTGACACATTTTTTTGTTAGAAAAGAAGGAAGATATTGATGCCTAATTATTACAGTTTAACACACATACGGTGGTAAATTTTTTTTAAGCCGTCAAAAAGTCTGAAGGGCCATAAGTAAAATTTTCAATTAAATTTTGAATCTCACTTTTCTGGACAAAAAATTGAATGTATAGACACAACAATTAAATCAACAGGACCATTAAAAAAATGCTAGTGGCTACATCTTCGTGGCACAAAAAAAATGTTATTCCCATGTTGCAAAACTGTAGGTAATTCGATCATTCAGATGCCTCTTCGTCAAAAGTTTGAATTTCCAGTAAAAAAAAATGCAAAGCTTCGTCCGCACTTATAGAGAGGCCACTGTAGACCAGATCCAGTCCGTACATAAACACCGTACGCTGTGGTCGGGTCGCCGCTGGCTGGCTTGCTGGATGCATCGAGGGACCTACAGTCGAGAACTTCTGTCGAGGATTATCCACGCGTATCGGATGTCTCGTCGATTTACGAGCGCGGCTCGCGTGCTGCTGCTGTATCCTCCAGTGGAACACATCGAATAGGCCTAGATGCACTCGATTTAGCGTTCTGTATATATGTATTACACCATATACCGGTCGTGTATATACATGTCAAATTGAGAGCGAGCAGCTTGTAGCTGCAGATCGAGACGCTATGGGGGGGAGGTCATCATCATCCTCGACCAGTTATGGAGAGGCATCGATGTCATGTAACACCTGCCAGTAACCTGAAAATGACAAATTTGTTGGTCTCAATTATTCATAACATCTACTTAGATTGCGTAAAAATCCCCAGGTCCTTGTCTTAAAAACTGGACGAATTCATTTGATTAATATTTAAAAAACAAAGAAAAATCGTTTAATATAAATGGAACTGTTGCTACAATTTTGATCTAGAGAAATTTGTACAAAATCAAAGTGACCGCGATAAGCAATCGATCTCGTAGCATTTTTTAAACAATTCTTTTTGCTGACAAAAGAATTTAACGAGAAATATATCATTCCTCTCTGAATGCAGCGAGGAATTGGTTACAGTGGTTCGTGAAAAGTTTTCGTGTGAAATTGGGAGATTTTCTGAGATTTTACAGATCGACACGCTACAGGGGGAATTCAGCAACGTACTGGTGCAGGTATGGCGGGGCATCGACAGCATCGACGCCATGTAACATCCGCCGGTTTCCCCGCAAGCTTTTGCGAAGGTGATGGTAAACATCGTTTTGGGGGGATCTTCCCCTCTTCGGGGTTGAGCCACGATTATGCGAACCAGAGCGGAGCCGCAGAGAGCTCGGAGCCGAGAAGACTCTCTCTATTGCCCGACGAGTTCGCTCTTATGCCGTACGGGGATGAGCTATAAATGCCGATGGCCGACATCCCGTTACCGTTACATTCGCTCATCCGCGCCCGAGCAAACGATCATCGCTCTATCTGTTGGCTTCTGGTTCTCCGCTTCGGTGCTCCGGCTAAACGTTTTTTTTTATTCCTCTTCTTTTTTTCTCATACACGAGGTAAGTCCACTTTTGGTGAGTCGCTTCAGGTGCTCCTGGAGTCCGCTCATTACCATTCAATACAGCCGGCTGGATATCGATGACTTCCGGTTTAATTACTCACAGGGCTTTAACGCTGCTGCAGGCGCATCGCACGGTTCGAGGATTCGACGAGGATGCTTCCGTCGGCATCGATCGCGGTTGCAGCAATACTCCTCGCCGCAGCTGCAACGGTCGCTTCGAAAGGTGTGAGTAAACCTCGGCTTCGATAATACAGATACACTATTGTCGGGGTGATAGTTATGTTAAGTCATATTCAATCGAAGATGAAACTAAATTTGATTGAAACTTTGGAACAGTCGTGGAACTCTCGAGTCAGCTTACAGTTATAACATTAATATTCAAGACAATCGAACTAACACAAACTTATACAAACTTATCATTCAGAACTAAAAAAGTCAATTTAAATCGAAGATGATATAAAATTTGATTGGAACGGATCAATCATCGAACTCTGGAGTCAGCTTGCAGTAACAAAGTCAATATTAAAGCCAAACAAATTAATACAAAATTATACAATCTTATCATTCAGAATAAAATTTAGAAAATTAGAAACTTTATTCTCTCATTTTTTCGTTTCCATTTACATCAGTCCCAAAACTAATACCAGACAACTAAATCCCAAATTTCGTTATTACGACACCGCAGGAGTTTAATTAATTAACCTGAGCTTAATATGACGAAAAAAAAAAATCAGTTTCAATTTTGCCAAGTTACACATTTTTTTACCTTCGATTTTCCGGCACTATCCATTTAAGTCTCAAAATAAATATCAGGAGGCTCAAATTTCTATACATATTTCGACAACGCAACAATTTATCACCACCTTAATGTGATATAAAAAAATCAGTTTCAATATTTTTCCAAGAGGCACATTTTTTGCCCTCGATTATCCAACACTATCCACGTGTGCAAGTCCCGAAATTAATATCACGGGGCCCAGCTGTAATTTCTAATGTTACGACACCGCAAAACTGTGACCCAGGTCGATGTAAATTCGCGCGGTGATTGGGGTGTGTGTAGTCTAATCTGGATTCCGTTAATTGGGCGCCACAGCGGTGGCTCACCCCGTCGCCGGCGCCCTCGATTGATCCACTCGAGTTACACAAGTCAGCGGCGGTGGGACGGAGAGCTCGGGGGGGGGGGGGGGGGGCAGAAGAGAGCGAGAGAGATGGGGGGATAAGCGCTCTGGGACCCGCGATGCACGCGGCTACTGCCGCGCCGCTGGTGCATTATCTATTGCACCGCTGGCCCCACTCCGTGTGTTCCTAGCGCGCTCCCTCGTTGGCGCAATACACTCCGCAGAAATGTGGAACATACATGCACCGAGAGTCCCCGCGATGCTACCAGGAGATTCACTTTCTACGCGAGTGACGTACCCCACACTCATCCACACCGCAGCGCCGCTGTGTACGAACGCCCCACACACCCGGTTGCACGGCGCACGATGAGCCTCATGCGAACCGTATCGAACTCTCTCGTTCGGAGAGCAGATAATGTTACATATTCAATCGATACGTCGATGCATCGGACGTGTGTGGTACCAGCGCCATATACGGGGCTTTACACGTCATGACGACGCGTATTTGTATTTATAACTCGAAATATGTTATCTGGATTATTGTGAAATTGTTTTCGGTCACCGGGAGTAACGATGTATTGATTCGGGCGGTTCGTGAATCGGGTGATGCATAGAATGATGTGTGGATTAGTGAGATTTTTTAGATTTTGGAAAAAATAATTGGATTTTTTTTTTCTTGTGGGTGAAAAGTTTGTACATAAATACTATTTTGTTGTTTGTAACAGTAATTCTGCTTACCAAACATTAACAATTTGAGAAATTGTTTAAAAACATTTTGTAGAAACAAAATTATTCAAATAAATGGAACTTTCGATATCATTTTTAGCATTCGTATCTAGCGACTTTTTCTAAAAAAAACAAATGCATCGCGAGAAACAGTCGAGCTCGTAGGATTATCGAAACTATTTTTTAGTTCGTCGATAACTTTTTTTTTTTTGCTGAAAAATATATAGTTCCTCTCGCTGTGGAGTGTCCCATAGAAAGCGGAATCCGAACGATACACTGTAGCTCTGCAACGTAGGTTCAACAAATGGTTTATTACGTCGTCGATACGCTTTACGACGCGATTATTCGCGGGAGCCAGCATTGAATTCGCAGCGAGGGCCGCGTTGCATAAACGTGTCAACACACGTGGGATCCTTCGTTCTATCCGCGCATATTCGTTTTTCCAGACGTCCGCGGAGATTGAGGAGCGATCGGAAATCTCGGCGCATTCCGACGTCGTGCATTATGAGGACGGGAGGCGAGAGAAACGCGAGACGCTGGAGCCAGCGGGCGAGGAGGAAGAGGAAGCTCCGCATCCTCTGCGCCGGGAATCCTCGGCTGACGAGCTGGCCGCCGCCGTAGGTACGCAAAATGTGGGTTACCAGGGTACCGGAAACTACGCGAACGAACATCCTCGACAAGCCGTCGGCGATGCCTGGCGAGACGCTGTTCCCGGCACTCCCGGCATGGATTATCCGAATCTCGACGGGATACCGGTTACATCGTTCAGCTGCGCGGACAAAGAGCCGGGAGGATATTACGCCGACGTCGAGACCGGATGCCAGGTGAATAAGGAATTTGAGTGAAATTTGTAATAATCTCGTTACAGAGATATTTTCATTTTATTTTCATAATAAATTGAGGGGCGAATAAATAACGCAAACATGATCTGCGTTATTTATTAGCTTCCTTTTTAAATTATGTCGGTAGGGAAACGAATTTATGATATCTGGCGGAAAAACAAAGTCGGATTTTCTTTTCTTTTTTGTCACGTAAAAATGGGCTTAAACCAGTGGTTTCGTGGGTAGAATAAGCGACTTAAGAACGATGGTACACGCCAGAAGTTGCTATCTCGAAGAGAAAATATTAAGAGGTATATATTGCATGCGAGGGCTCGGCAACTCCCGAGCCACGAGACCCTTCGGACTTCAAAAAATCAGAGTCGTTAACTTTGGCGTTAAGTCGTAAGCCGTCAAACTTCGATGGTTCGAAACTTCGCAATCAGGCTTAAACGCTAGTCCTGTACTGAATCCTGTAGTACACGAGGGATCTGAAGTTAACCTGAAGATTTGATAATTACGATCATGTCGAGAGAAACTATTACCAAAAAATATGTTGAAACAATTTGGAAAAAGTTAACTTTTTTAATTATTTGAAAATGTAAAACCGATAAACAGGGTGAATTGACGAGTGAATAAACAGTGACCAGTAAATGGATACTATCCAGAAGATCACATGCATAAAATACGTCCATTCACTGGGTTTTGTTGTCTGCTTAATTGTCTATACGGAGAGAAGGACCTGATACTTTTTACCATATTTCTAGTAAAAAGTATTGTAAATTTCCGGTAAAGGGGAGATATAACGTCATCTATCGAGAAGAACTAGAACGATGAGAATTTTTACCACGAAATATGGTAAAAAATATTATATATATGTTAAAAATTCTTATAGTTCTCGTACGGTTCGTCAGGTGGCGGCAGCACAAATAGTAACATACTATTTTTTTCTCGTAACTGCCTTTTTATGATCAACCATTTTTTTTGGTTTCACGAAATAATTCATTACCATGAAAAACGTGCATCAGCGGAGAAGCCGCAATATCAATTGTATATACCGGAGCTCGCTATCACGATGAGCGAGGCCCCTGGGGCTTCCGGGCGCGAACTTTGAAGTTTAATTGCACGATAATGTCGCTGGGAACGAAAATTAATAGCGCAGTTGAATGTGTACATTAATAACACGAGCATTAATTATCCTCCCTTCCACATTCTCAGGTCTTCCACGTGTGCAATACCGGCGGTGTGAAAAGTTCGTTCCTGTGCCCGCCCGGAAATATCTTCAATCAGAAATATTTCGTCTGCGACTGGTGGTACGGAGTCAACTGCCAGGAAGCCGTGGATCTTCACTTCGCGATGCCGGTGGAGAATTTCGCTGACCCGAGCGACGACGACGGCGTCAGCTCGATTTTCGAAAATCCCGAGACCACCGGATTCGCCGTCGACCCGACGCCCGCGAGACACTCGCAAGACTCGGGAATACGAAATTACGCGAATCCCTCGAACGATCTCTCGCCGGCGAGCAGCGGCCGAGGGGGGACCGGGGGTTACTTATCGTCCCGAGGATCCAGACGAATGGACGAGTCCTCGCGCCCCGAGAACAATGTTCGTGACCACTCGAGCGACTCCGGAACTTTCGGGAATCGGGACAATGGAGCGGCGACTGACGATAACGTGCCCCGTGGATTTTCGCGTAATGACGATAAATCGTCGAAACGACGAAAACTCGATCGCCCGACGACCCACCAGGACTTGACTAACGATCTCGCGTCGCACGTGAATTACGCGTATTTTCAGGCTGGATTGATAAATAATGGGTATGACGACGACGACGACGAAGACGACGACGATGTCGACGACGACGACGACAATCGTGATAATGACGATTATGGAAAAATGCCGGAAAATTATTCGACTGACACGAGTTTCGGTGACAAATTGACGGGCGAGAAAAACTCGAGACGTGGATATCACGAGGATGACGCGAGAGGAACGCCAAGCTCAAAAAATATCGATGAGTACTAGTAGAGGGCGAGGCAAGAATCACGGAGATGTTGCGACGTGTTGAAGAAGTTTTCGCATCTGAGTCTGATTGAAGAATCTCCGAGGATCGAGAGAGTCACCAAGAAGTCAACTGTAAATTATGGTGATGATTGATGACGACCGTGATAATATTCATGACAATTGCGGAAAAACTCCGGATTGTAATTAATGATTACTCACATGATAAAAAAAAATAGATAGATAAATAAGTAAATAAGTAAATAAATAAATAAATACATAAATAAATAAGTAAATAAGTAAATAAATAAATAAATACATAAATAAATAAGTAAATACATAAATAAATAAATAAATAAATAAATAAGTAAATACATAAATAAATAAATAAATAAATAAGTAAATACATAAATACATAAATACATAAATACATAAATACAAAAATACATAAATAAATAAATAAGTAAATACATAAATAAATAAATAAATAAATGGGTTACTGAAGAATCCCTGAGGGTCGAGAGAGACAACAACGAAAAATCAACTGTACAGGATTCCGATGATGGACGAAAATCGTCATTGTATTCATGACAATTATGGCCAAAATTCCGGATAGGTGACAAATTGACGCACGAGAAAATCTCCAGACGTGGATATGACGAGCTGAGCTCGAAGCTCCAAAAGTATCGATGAGCACGAGTAGCGAGCGTGGCAAAAATGACAGAAGACGTTGTCACGTGTGGAAGAGGAACGATTCTCACGGCGCGGCTCTCACATATGCGTCTGATTGTGCGCCCGGGATATAGAAGAATCCCCGAGGACCCGAGAGCGCGACGAAGTCAACTGTAAAGGATTGACGACCCGGGGGATTTGTGGCGCGTCGGTCGCTTGCGCTGAGAACGTCAGGTGCGAGATCCTCCTCGGTCGCGTTTTCACCCCGGGCTCTCTTTGCACGGCGCCCTTTCGGCTGCTCTCAATATACTCAAAGCGCGCGAACACGTGGAGCTCGTATTTTCCCTCGAGTCGTCGTCGCGTCTGTCGCCGAAGCTTTGAGGATTTGTATAGCGACCCGGGATATTACGTATTCATTTGAGAATCGTACGCTCAAGCGTTCCCGGAATCACGTATTATAATGAGAGGTCGCGAGTGCACTGGAAAATACATATAATTCCGGGAAGCGAGCTGAGCGCCGTCTGTGGATTCTTCGGCCGGGCCCGGAGGCTGTGAATTGTTCGTGTGACAATATTTGAGATTTCTTTAATGTGAACTTTGAAGGACTCTATTTTTGAGGAACGGCATCAAATGGCAGAGGGTTTTACGTTCGTTCATCTATTTGTGCAAAAATTGTACCTTCTGTTTGGCTTATTCTCACATTTGTAATTTTATGTTAAGCTGTTTCGTTAATTATTTTATTTTTGTCAAAAGAAATGTTCGACAATAATTTTTAGTGACTAAGGACCTTTTCAAAGTTTTTTTTTCCGAAAAATGTTTTTAACTATTTTTTATGACACATATTTTTCACGATTATTTTATCGAATAATTTTTTTAGCATTAATTATTTGTGTCGAAATCTTTTTAAAACATAATTTTTTTTGCTAATTAATTACCGACAGAAACTTTTTTCAGCGAGCTCCGACTGATTTTCCTGAATTTCTGTAACGGGATATCCAAGGTGCAATGTTTCGTAATTAATTTCACGTGTAATTACGACGCCCATTAAAATTCAAGACTCGTGTACGCGTAACAACGACGTTAGCACGTCAAACAATTGAAATTGACGTTTTCGCGTTCGATTCGAGATAACGAGGATGTGTTTTTTTATAACTAATACAAAAGGATTCTTATTGCATTTCAAAATTCGGTGCGACGCGCGCAGTGTGAGAATGAGTGAGCGGGCGCTTCAGTGGAGACCGAACGCAATGATCAGACACATAGGCGACGCGACGGCGGCACAACGGCGTGCGCAAATGAGTGGAACCCGGCCTGCTCTTCTCGTGTATACGCGGGAGAGTCATTAAAAGCATATTACAGAAATTGCAGCGAAAATTGCAATTACGTACCAGTGCACGGAGATAAACCCCCCCCCCTACCTCTCGCTCGTTCCCGTAACTCGTCCGATCTCCACGGCGTGATTAGGAATTAATTAACCCTCCGCACCCTTCGCGCGCCCCATCGCCGCTCGATTAATGAGGCGATGCAATCGTTCACAATTTAGGCTCTCGCTCGTCTATCGCCGCGTTATACCGCCATGCAGGAAGTTTATCCTAGCATCGCTGTAAACCGCACGGCCCGCGCTTATTCAACAGAGACACGTGCAACGTATGTATTTGTCTCTGCGATTATAACTTGGGTACCTTCTGCTTGGAATATTGCGGAATATGTCCTAGTGGAGCTATTCAATAATTTGTAGGTAATAAAACTTCGAATACGTTCACGAATATTGTTAAATTTATTCATTTATTTTCACATTTATTGCTAAATTTATTATTACATGTATTGTTACATTTATTGCGAAATTTATTATTACATTTATTGTTAAATTTATTGCGAAATTTATTTTTACATTTACTGTTACATTTATTACGGAATTTATTATTACATTTATTGTTACATTTATTGCGAAATTTATTATTACAGTTATTATTACATTTATTCCTAAAGTTATTGTAACATTTATTGCTACATTAATTTTTACATTTATGAAAATTATTTTGATTAATGAATGAGAAGTGTGAAAGGGCCGACGATTTTTCAGTTTTTACAAGGGCAGTTTATGTACTCTCACATTATTTATATCTGTCGTTTTATTTATTCATAAATGTTGATATGACATATCAAATATTACGCTGTGGAGGAGAATGAGAATTGAAAGACTTTTGCGAATCGTGCTGTGAAAAAGAAAAGGTGTAGTTGAAAGAGAAATAAATGATCGACGGACAAAGCCATTCATTGAATAAAAAAAAAATAAAAAATCTGCAAAGTGGTAAACCTTCGACGTTTCAAGGCGCCTCGGGATGTTTTATGACGATCATTATGGCCGACGATAATGAACCAAGCAACAGCACAGACAGCCAGCCACTTGAATTGCAAAAAAATGTTAGTACTCATTGGTAATATACGTTGTGATAAATAAATGAGAAATGCTGCGGTTGCGATGCGAACGTTTCAAGATAGACGAGCGTATTGATAACGTTGTTTGAACAATTTGCGCGACGATTTCTTTTCTATCGCGTGGAATCCACGTATCGATATGAAGTGCAGCCTGTTTTTATTTTACTAGACCATACGAGCGCTTCGGGCTCTTACCCGTAGTTGATGCAAACAAAAACATTTTAAAAATCGAAAATAATCAATTTTTTTGAATTTTTTGTGAAAACTATTCCGTTTAGAAAAAAAAAACGAATGGCGAATTCGTCATGTACGAGCAAAAATGCATCGAAATAAAGTGTTTAAAAAAAAAGTGATTCTGCACTTTTTGCGAAATTTCGTCACTTCACTAAAATCGAGATCACCTTTTTTTAACACAAAAACGAAAGGAATGCCGCAAGGCGAAACGCGATGTCTTGATTTCTGAATTTTTCACCGAATTTTAAAGCCGAACCCTCAAAATTCGCACAGTTTTTCCATACATAACCCGTGACGTTTTTTGCGATTTTTTTATCGACTCCGTAAAATTTGAAAATCCTATTTGATGGCGAATTTCCCGCCGAATCCGAAAAGCACCGTTGCTTGCCCAAAAAATAGAACATTTGACGAAAAAAACGCGAAATTTTGTTTTTCTCTGCAAATATAATTTTCTCCGTGCCCGAAAACCCTTCCCGAAATAACCTTAACAGACTTTCAAACCTCGCACGCCCGAAAACAGTCAAAATACAATAACACGACTAAAACTGCTCGTTGGTTAGCAACGAGTTACAGGCACCCCGACAGCCAATCAGACAACGAATAAATCGACAACAATACTTATATCGAAAATGCGAGACATTTTATCGACTGATTTTTTTAAGTGGGATCGCTCAGAGGACCCTCTAGCCCGTAAGCACGGCTATTACGCGTCAAGTGCGCGCCGAACAATAATAAAATAGACGAAGCCTCGCAACCGGATTGTTTGAATTTTTTTTTTTTCGTCGTTTCTCAATATTATAACCCATGCGAGTGATGCTCTTTCTCTCGCGTGCCGAGCCTCTTTCCCCGTTGTCTCGCATTCCTGGCCTCGTCCCAGACGACGAGCTCTCAACATTTACCCACCCGACGCGACTGGTACCCAATTATACGTTACGAAAAGTTTCAGGCCGTGTCGGACGCGCGACGGACCCGCGGGTGAGAGGGTGGATCAGCCGCGCGGGATAATATCACGTGCAATCTATAAATCTAGGCACCGCGCAACATAACCATATGCATCGCAGTCGATAATATACGAGCTTATGTTCGCGTTGTCCGTTATGTAGAATATGCAACCTCGATAATGGATATTCCGAGTGATGACACCGGTTACCCCGGTTTCACTTTCTAATGACGCCGAGGATTCGTGCGCGCAATTTTGATAATGCAGTTTTGGAGCTGGAGAAAAATTGGGATCCTAATAGCCGTCGGCGGTGCGTGGGATCAGCGATGGATGAGAGCAGCTACCCGTTTTGGCACGTGGGACGCGGAATCAATTTGTAATCTAAACAATCATATTTTGGATAGAAAGCATTCATCTTTTTTCCGACTTGCAGTTGCAACTCGACAGTGCGATTTCGATCCAGGAAAATTGGGTTCATATAACAACCATCGACGATGCGTGGGATCGATGGATGCGGGATTGAAGAGTTTATTTGTAATAGGAAAATAATGATGTGAGTGTAAGACATTAATAATTGATCACATGATAAACAGGCTATATTCATTTTTTATTTTTTTCTAAATGACGATTTTTGTAACAATTTTTAATGTGTGAACTTCTTGTTATGACACAGATGGTCCGGTATCACTATCTAATTTGTTGTCTGGAGCTAAAGTTACAATTTTGACAATGCGGTTTTAATCTACGAAAATTGGAGCCTCCCGAGGATCGATAATCCTGCGAACAAAGACGTCGCGTGAGATCGCCGAGTGTAGGGCTATCATTTTTGCCTATGGGAGCGAACATTTGCTGCAGTTGACATTTACATCCTCCGTTAAGCAGCCTCTGAATGTCTGGCAAAGTAAGTCGCGGTCTGGCCTCGCTTCGAAGAGCCTCCACTCCGGAAATGGCAGATTTTACGCATGAACAGGGTGAGGCGTGCAATCAAGATTTCACGTTTCAATCTCGGGAGATAATCAAACGAGGCTCTAAACCGTCCGTTAAATCTTCGGATTTTACACAGTCGACCCCGAGTGGAATTTCTGGCTCGCGTCCAGTACTTAGCGCTTTATTAACGAGCGCTCGTCAATTTGCAGAGCTGTGTTTATTTTTATTACCTAAACTGGGTAAAAGAGTCCTCAAAAATGGCTGCTTATTTAGTCAAATCGTTCCACAAATGTTTTTCTGCGTTATAGAAAAATCGGCCTTAAAGGCTGTCAAAAATCCCGTAAAAAATTACAAAACTAATTTTTGCACGGTTCATGCGACGAGTTCGCAGCTTTAATCGCCTTTGCCGAAGATCAACATTCACAAAATCGAATCGGCGGCTGTGAGAAAAATGGTCGAATATGCAAAAAAGTAGGTTTCACAAAATCGGCGAAGTTTATTCTGCCTCCATCGCATCGAAACCATAACCACCAGACTGTGCGGTACGTTCGTCATTCAAGGTTGACGCCACGAGCACCCGACACGTCAGCGCTATCCACGGCACTGATACAAACGAGCGCAAAACGCGCGATAAGGCTTTTTTTCTAGCTTCTCCCATCGAGGCGTGATGCGATGGCGTCCAGCGTGGAAGCATCCAAGCGCGTAGATGCGATCGCACCCGCAGTATTGATAAGCGCCTCGCGCATAAATTCTGAAAGCGGCCGAAACGCACCGAATTTCCGGCCGATATTTAATCCCAATCCCCGATGTCGCAACCCCAATACGTCGACCAGCGAAGCGTAAATACGTCGACTAGCGAGCGTAAAACCAGCCTGAGAGATTAATTTCTATATTCGGACCATCAGACCTTCACAGCCAATTTTAACAATTTATTCTCAAAACGACATCCAGAGCGAGGTCACTCAAATGATGATACGCACATAAAATTGTCCTCGTCACGTCGAATAAACGATGTGACAATACGGATATCACAGTATGGCGCTTCGAAATCGGGCGAAGGATCGGTTCAAACCATCAGAAAGAAGAAAAATGTGCCGCACTGCCAATCAACCAGTTTTTCGAAACTGTGCGAATGAACAGATTGATCTGTTTATTCGGACCAGCATAAATCCCAAGTCAGACCTTCAGAGCCAATTTGAACAGTGTATTCTGAAAACGACATCCAGAGCGAGGTCCCTCGAATGATGATACGCACATAAAATTGTCCTCGTCACGTCGAATAGATGATGTGACAATACGGATATCATAGAATGGAGCTTCGCCATCAGGCGAAGGATAGGTTCAAACCATCAGAAAGGAGAAAAATGTGCCGCGCTGCCAATCAACCAATTTCTCGAAACTGAGCGAATGAACAGATTGATCTGTTTATTCGGACCAACATGAATCCCACGTAAGACCTTCAGAGCCAATTTTAACAGTGTATTCTGAAAACGACCAGAGCGAGGCCAGTCGAATGATGACACGCACATAAAATTTTCCTCGTCAAGTCGAATAAACGATGCACACAATATGGATATCACAGTATGGAGCTTTGCCATCAGGCGAAGGATAAGTTCAAAACATCAGAAAGAAGAAAAACGTGCCGCACTGCCAATTAACTAGTTTCTCGAAACTGAGCAAATGAACAGATTAATCTGTTTATTCGGACAATTGGCATGAAACTCAAGTCAGACCTTCCCAGCTAATTTTAACAATTTATCCTCAAAACGACATCCAGAGCGAGGCCACTCGAATGATGACACGCACATGAAATTTTCCTCGTCAAGTCGAATAAACGATGCACACAATATGGATATCACAGTATGGAGCTTTGCCATCAGGCGAAGGATAGGTTCAAACCATCAGAAAGAAGAAAAATGTGCCGCACTGCCAATCAACCAGTTTCTCGAAACTGAGCAAATGAACAGATTAATCTGTTTATTCGGACCATCGGCATGAAACTCAAGTCAGACCTTCCCAGCTAATTTTAACAATTTATCCTCAAAACGACATCCAGAGCGAGGCCAATCGAATGATGACACGCACATAAAATTATCCTCGTCACATCGAATAAACGATGTACACAATACTGATATTACAGTATGGAGTTTCTCCATCAGGTGAAGAATCAGTTCGACCCATCAGAAAAAAGAAAAATATACCGCACTGCCAATCAACTAGTTTCTCGAAACTGAGCAAATGAACAGATTAATCTATTTATTCGGACCATCGGCATGAAACTCAAGTCAGACCTTCCCAGCCAATTTTAACAATTTATCCTCAAAACGACATCCAGAGCGAGGCCACACGAATGATGACACGCACATAAAATAGTCCTCGTCACGCCGAATAAACGATGTGACAATACGGATATCACAGTATGGAGCTTCGCCATCAGGCGAAGGATAAGTTCAAAACATCAGAAAGAAGAAAAACGTGCCGCACTGCCAATCAACTAGTTTCTCGAAACTGAGCAAATGAACAGATTAATCAGTTTATTCGGACAATTGGCATGAAACTCAAGTCAGACCTTCCCAGCTAATTTTAACAATTTATCCTCCAAACGACATCCAGAGCGAGGCCACTCGAATGATGGCACGCACATGAAATTTTCCTCGTCAAGTCGAATAAACGATGCACACAATATGGATATCACAGTATGGAGCTTTGCCATCAGGCAAAGGATAAGTTCAAAACATCAGAAAGAAGAAAAACGTGCCGCACTGCCAATCAACCAGTTTCTCGAAACTGAACAAATGAACAGATTAATCTGTTTATTGGAACCATCAGCATGAAACCCAAGTCAGACCTTCAAATCCAATTTTAACAATTTATTCTCAAAACGACATCCAGAGCGAGGCCACTCGAATGATGACACGCACATAAAATTATCCTCGTCAAGTCGAATAAACGATGCACACGATACGAATATCACAGTATGGAACTTCGCCATCAGGCGAAGGATAGGTTCAAACCATCAGAAAAAAGAAAAATGTGCCGCACTGTCAATCAACCAATTTCTCGAAACTGAGCGAATGAACAGATTAATCTGTTTATTCGGACCATCGGCATGAAACTCAAGTCAGACCTTCCCAGCCAATTTTAACAATTTATCCTCAAAACGACATCCAGAGCGAGGCCACACGAATGATGACACGCACATAAAATAGTCCTCGTCACGTCGAATAAACGATGTGACAATACGGATATCACAGTATGGAGCTTCGCCATCAGGCGAAGGATCAGCCCGACCCATCACAAGGAGAAAAATGCACGACGCTGAAAATCAACCAGTTTTTCTCATGGACGTTGCTGCTGCCGCTACTGCTGCTTCGCGTTGCGTCACCGCGATTTCCCGCGAAGGAAGCCGACGCGCCGGTAGAGGTGGAGGTGGCACGTGCGGCACAGTCCAGGGTCTGTTTGCACTTTGCCTAGTCACCGATCCGGCGGCCTTGTCCTTGACGACCTCCTCTTCCTCGTTTACTCGGCCGCATCAGCGTCCACCGAGCAAACTCAATAACTCGCGGCTCGGTTTTCCAGCGTTTTCCGCGAGAAACGTCACCGAGATAAATGCCAATAATTGTCGGTGGATGATGAGGGGGCCTCGCGGGCCGATTGCAGGAGACCCGCGACTAATAATGACCGGAGTCAACTGGACGCGGTCGACATGCAACTGGGAAACAATCGCACGAGTGCACGTCGGATCTACCGCAGCTGCCCCCCCGTGTATTCGTACAAGGAAGTCGCGCCGAGTTTATTCAATGTAACTTCAATAGCTCCTCGTGTCTTTTGACTGTTGCACCGCAATCTGCATCCGTCGCTGCGTCCGTGCGACGCTGTCGTTGGATTTGCTGGTGGTGGTGCAGCCGGCCAGCGCTGCTGCGTTTTATCTAGCCCCCTTGAATTGCACACACTTCAATAACGCAATCGCAATAGTTATCAGAATAGTTGGTTGTTGGCCTAGGCCTAGTGCAGCACGGAAAATGGAGCAGCGAACTGTGTCAGGTATAATCGCGACGCCTCGAGCCGTCGTTGTCGCTGAACTTGACGCTTGAATCATCCCCGAATACTTTCGCTTCATACGTCTTTTTTTTTTTGTCTTCGCGACTCATCGTTACGCACGCGTGGCCGAGGAGAGATTGGGAGAAATGTGGGATTGTGAGTTGACAGTGAGAGACGATGACGTTTGTGGTGGTTTCGTCGGTTCGATTCCCCGTGACGAGAACGAGAAGTCGACGCGAAAGACACGCGTCGCGAGTTTGGATTTTTGGCAGGTTGGTTTATGCGGCGCTTACGTTGATGGAAATACTCGACTTACTGTGAATTTGTTTTTTTTTCTTCTTTGTTTTGTAAAGTATCGATGATTTAGTTATTTTTTAGTGTGATTAATACACTTGACTTTTAGTGTTCGCTCTTTTCTTATGATAGCAGTAATGGCGGATAAGAACAATTTTTTATGATGTTTTTATTTGTATCGTATATTTGATGGAAAAATGTGAAAACCCGTGCGAATACATTTTTTTGAGTATCACTGGAAAGAAGTAAGGACTTAAATAAATATATTTGTTTTTTTGCTTTCTTGTAGAAAAAACTTTCGGCAAATTAGGAAAATGTATTTAGAAAAAACGATAAAAAAATGGAACGTCTTCACGAATTTTGACAAAAATCGACGTTAAATTAAACCATTCACAAATGTTGACCGACTAAACTCAATCTTTTCGAATGTCTTCAGAATCCTGTTATTACATAAAAAAATATAAAAAAACTTACTAAAATGCTGTTTCCATAATAATAAAATTGAAAAATGGATTAATAAATAAAATTACTTCACACCGAAATCAAATCATTTCCGACAATTAAAAAACGCGCAGGTCACTCTGCAAATAAAATAACCTACGCACTAAAAATCGTCGAAAACTCCGCGTCGCGCCGATACTCGCGACCCGTCAACAGATGACCAACATCGATTTCGCGCACTAGAAAATCATTTTCCTCTTAACTATCCGTCCGATAAACCTACGAAGCTCGCGCGTACTTGTCGCGCAAATCGGCGCTCAGTGAGTTCCACACCGAACTGCAGAAAAGCGTTCGCAGACTCAGTCGCGGTGCAATCGAGTTTGTAGCGGGACGAGAATAGCCGCACAGAACATATAGCATTTCGCGTCTAACAGCCGCACTCGTCTTGGCTATGATCTCTAAGTGCGACGTTGCCCCACGAAAATTGTGTCATTAACGCGCGAGTGATAATCAAAATGAACGGAGAATTACAAAAGCGCGCGTGGCTGCGATTGTAATTGAGAATCGACGCCACTTAGATTTCTGCGCGCGCTGCGTCTCCCCGCGCATTTTCCTGTCATCGCCGTCGTCGAGCTCGTGATGTGTGCGGCACCATCACCAACGGCGGAGCCTCGCTAGAATCTAGGCTACCGCTATGTAGGTATGTCACTGGGTATTACGGCCATTGCCAACGGACGTAACGACGACCGCGTGTTAGATACTGTAGTGGGCCGTATATATACTGGACGCGCATCTGATACGCTGATGTTGATCCATAGCGCCACATGCGTGGCCTGCGCATAGAGGAGGATTATATATATATGTATAGGTATATATATATTCATGTATAACCCGCGAGGAATTACGGCGCAAGGGGGATTGAGAGGAACACCGAAGGATCATCTGTCACGAGACCTGACACTGGGCTGGTCCGTCACCGTGTCCCAACCCCCCTGGCCATCCGTAACTGTCGCATTCCCCGTCTCTTTTTCGTCAAAGAGGGAAAGAGACGAGCGGGATAATGAAAAAAATGACTCGATTGCAAAAATCGCAAAATTTTGCTGACTACGGAATTTTTTAGAAGCAGAAATTTAAGTTTAAGTCAGGAAGTCAAAAAATGTAAGTCAGGATGCAAAATATGGTTTAAGTAGTGGGAAGATTGACACTGGATATGGGATACGTAGATGTTAGTGAGGCTAATGTCAGTGATACTTTAGTTACGTAATATTTGGGTAATTTTCTTATTGGCTAATTACGACGTGTCATGTATTCGTGTCATTGGTGTGACTGTGGGACATCTTAAATTGATCCGCATTGTTTAAAATTATTGTGAGATTTGAGGTACAGATGTGTGGAAAATGTTACGTGATCGTTACCGGAGTGGAAGTGTGTTGGGACATCCGCGTGGAAGTGACAGGATGTCGCATTCTTTGTATCTAAACTCTGGTTAAAAAATATACATATATCTACACGTCTTTATGGCGACGCTGGGAGAATCGTTCATAGGCCCAATAAGGATGTTAATTTAATCCTACAAGGGGACTTTCTACCGGAAAAGTACAGTTTCGTCTTGTCTTGTCACGAACGTATCACGAATTTTCTTTACATTTTTTAACCTGGTTCTTTCGGTTTCAAACCTAAAAATTTGTTTTTTTTTGCAGTGTACGCCAATCCAAAATGTTCTCATTGCTATTTGAGAATTTTACATAATTACGAACACGACTCTCATTTTTCTTTCTGTGTCATTCACTTTCGCCAAACATTTTCGTTGGCACAAGTCATGCACCGTCCAATTCCACAAGTCGAACATTTATTCAAGAGCCATGGAATCACATTACACACGACTAATGAAATCCTACACTGCGTCGAATGCTGCTTGACTGTTGGACAGATCTGGTGAAAACGTTCGAGCCCTTGTTGAGGGTGTACGAGGACGACCAAGGCTTGAGGGTCGACAACGCGCAGGAGGAGCCTGGGAGCAAGATCGGTGACAATTACATGTCCATCGTGGTGAGAACCAAAGTCACAGGGTCTCGAGGAAATGGCGCTCGTTAGTATAAACAAACCATTACGTCCACGTCGCTCGGTCGTTCTGGGCGACCGTGAAACATAGTTGCATACATGCCTTACAATGACTTTTGTAACTTTTGTTTTTCCCGACGTTTTGTCGTGTCGAAGCTTACAGCGCGACTTTCATGACGAAGCGATTTCCCCGACACCGTCAGATAGCCGCGGTGGTTCGCAACGCCGAGCTGTTCTTCAACGAGGCTCACACCTACACGAAATTGCTGCCGCTCTTCGGATCGATCGCCCCGCGTTGTCTCTACGCCGACAACGACGACGTCATCCTGGAGGATCTTCGACCTCAGGGTTACGTCGTCTGCGAGCGAATGAACCTCCTCGATCTGGCGCACTGCAAGGCCACCATCAAAGTACTGTAGAAAATTGAACGACACTTAGTCACCGTTGAGGTAGCCACTACGCACTGCACAATATAGTCAGCGAAGCGCGAGCGTGACAACAAAATTACACATTTGCATATTTATCTACACACAACAAAGTATCATTTCCACCGCAGCTTGCGTGTTCTCCCACAAAACCGCTAATTGTCTCGCGCGAATTGTTTGCAAATTGGTTTTCTGTTTTATGCTTTTTTCGACGCCACATTGTGAGGCTAACTTAGCATCTGGAAACTGGGTTTAAAGACATTTATTAAATTTGTTGTCATGTGACTAGTGGTCAGTGTAGTGACTATCTGAACGTCAACGTTCTCTTTTTTTTATCATGAAACCCAATCCTGCGCTGAATTCCTGGAAGAATCAATCCAGGATTTGATGGGCGAAGTTTTTGACCAGTTTGGACCACTTCGGACCGGTTCAGACTAATTTGAACCTGTTTGGACAGGCTTGGACTAATTCGGATCGATATGGACCAATTCGGATCGATTTGGACCAATTCGGATCGGTTTGGCCCAATTCGGATCGGTTTGGACCAATACGGATCGGTTTGGACCAGTTCGGATTAGTTTGGACCAATTCGGATCGGGTTGGTCCAATTCGGACGGGATTGGATCAATTCGGACTGGTTTGAGACAATTCGTTCCAATTTGAACCAATTCGGATCTATTGGATCTGAAAACATGGTCACTAACCTTGTCCATTCTTGTTTATGGCCAAAACATCACTAATCGAAAAATGCTCTTTCCACAGGCTCTGGCAGTTCTCCACGCGCGTTCGCTCATCCTGAAGCTCAACAAGCCCGAGGAATTCGAGACCCTGACGGATCCTCTTGTGGAGTCCGTGTTTCCCCTGGATGACCAGCCCTCTCTGGGCACATCCATTGACTCGAGTTACTCGCGCGCCTTGAGCCATCTGGCCGAGGACGAGAGCGGCGACGAGGAGCTCGCGCGGGCCGTGAACTTTCTGAAGAGTTACGAGAATCGTGGCTACGACATTCTGCGGGATCTCGTGGTTAGACGCAAAGAAAAATATCACGTGTTGACCCACGGCGACGCGTGGAACAACAACATCCTCTTCAAGCACGACGCAAGTGGCCGGATCGCCGACGTGAAGCTCATCGATTTTCAGATTGTCCGTCACTGCTCGCCGGCGATCGACTTCCACTATTTCGTCTACTCGAGCGCGCGATCCGACGTCGTCGATGAGAGCTACGACGACCTGGTGAAAACGTACCAAACCGCGCTGACGCAGGAGATGCGAGCGCTCGGAGCCGACGAGAACACCATCCGGGATCTCAGCGTCGAGTGGTTCAAGGGGGAATTAAAAAAAATGGCGCCCTACGGTCTATTCACGAGCGCGTGGCTGGTGAACGCTGTTCTCGCCGAGGAGAGCGAGATGATCGACATGGACACGATCCCGATTGATTTCCTCGAGACTATGAAGAACAACCCGATTCCCGTAAGCGCGGCAAAAAGCGAGAGACTCAAGTGCATCTTTTTGCACTATTTCCACACGTACGCGGAGCGAAATTAAGTCCGGACACCGTAAACAAAAGTTGTAAATTTAATACACTGATGTTGGCATTTTTTACGCATAAACTGTGGAACCTTTCGACACCGGTGCATTAAATTTTCACATTTATTTTTGCATTGTAAAGAATTTTTACGTCATAGTATTAATTCAAGTTTAAGTAGACATGACAATGACAACGGTTAGTTAGTTGCAATTATTATTGTAAATATGCTGCTCTTCGCCGCAGTTTAACTCACCATGGCAGGTTATGGGATTTTATTTACACATCTTAGTGGTACAATGCAATATGGTGCTTTTGCCATACATTTGTATATCTAATTAATACTGTTGATACAGACCACCATGGGTGACCAGACCAATTGCATGAGACAATAGAAGTAAGAATTTGGTGCACTAGTTCGCTTGCGGGAAACGCCAGTGGCTGAGTAGCCACCTAGCGGCGGACGTGTGAGTTACACGAAACGTAGTTATGATTCCTGATATAATTTAGCGTTGCGGCAACGACAAAAGCATTGTTGTTTCACCAGAACAATATATGTACAGTAGAAACGACGATGCATTTTTTACAAAGGTGCTCGTGATTTAAAAAAAAGCTTACGATAGGCGATAAATATTATAACAACCGAGTAATTCACGACAACACGATTAAGGAGAAAGAAGGAACGGGGTGGAAGTTTATTCATGAGATTGCCAAGCACGTGTCTCGTCAGCCTAATGTTTCGGACAAGACTGTTGATCAAACTACGATCGTCGTCAATTGTCTCACCCGGCCCGAGCGGCTCAATCCAAATGTCGTGTTCGCGGAAAAATCGATAAAAGAGAGCGCTGCAAATGTCGATTCCGTTACAAGACATACGAATAAGGTGTTGATGTTTTGCTTGCGAGACCGCCTTTGTCTCAATGGCCATCTGGCGGCGAAGCGTGAAACTAAACCCTCACAGCCCGTACAATTAATAATATCAAAAATCTTACACAAACAAGAAATCAAAATATATCCTCTAAGCCAGTTGATAGCGAGTAAACCCCTAGGGACGCGTGAAGATCGCCGGCAGAATAATGCAGCGAAGCTGGTTCTTGCGCAGCGGTGAGTCGCCGAAAGTGGAGTGCAGGCGCTCTCGGAGCAGCACGACGACCGAACCTGCGGCGTAAAATCCTCCAAGTCGAATCAAACGAGCGAATTATAAGTACAAATTTGTGATCAACAACAATCGAAGAGCTAAAACCTTATGTATATTTTGTTTACGTCACTGTTATATCACTATTGTGTATTTGTGATAAAAATAAATTGCGGAAACGTTGAAACCACCGTTGGAGTGAATTTTTCCGTGAACATAGCTCGTTGTATAACATTATTTGTGTACGCGATACCAGAGCCGAGCTCGTCGATCAATGGAAAACACAATTGCGTCAAAGCATCGATAGCCCGTGATGCACAATAGGTACCCTCGGAGAAAGTCGCGACGGACAAACCAAGTCGATGGAGAAGCGCCGACGATTATTTGTACACATCTCGTGGACGTTCGCGTCCGCTGAAAAAAAGAAGAAGAAAATACAGCGAGGTGAGTCGAGGATTCCAGAATGATCCTCTCATTGCGTTAATACGGAATGTCGTCGTGAGTCCCATCATCGTCAATTCCTCACTTTTACGGTCATCGCGCGTCTCCCGCGAGGCATCCAGACGCTCGTCCATCGGATCCTCATTGACTGCGGCGCACGAGAATCGCATCTTCAGGCCGTCCGCAGTTTCTCGCTCGCGGACTCCGCACGTATCTCGAATTATCCTCGTGCGGCTGCGCGAAGTGACTTAAAAATGAATTAACGAGAGTTCTCGTACTCTCATTAGGGTTAACCTGCAATAGGCGCCCCATTACACATCCTCTCTGAGTGATCGAGTGCCACCATCAAATAGCAATCGAATCGCGGGGCTGGCGAGACCCGAGTCGGAGTCTCGAAACGGTAGGCAGCCTCACGATGTGTCAGAAACGATTCTTATCGCTAATCGCCCGTTTTCCCAACGTCTTCAGGCGTTTGCGAGAAAACTATATAGATATATACATGTGTATATATTTATATTAGCGGCGAATAACACCGGCTCGTGGTACCTTGAAACAGACGCGCGCGGTTGCCCAACGTTAATCGCTGTATTATATTGTACAAGACTCTCTCGCCGGGCACCGGTCGAGATCCATTAATAACAATTTGAGCATCAATCTTCCGGATCGTCTCGCGCGAATCACTCGAGAGGCACGAGAGACGAGGATTTCAGACGGGTTCAGAGACGTTGCTTTTGCTACCGTCGCGGACTTATAAGGCTGTACGGATTAATTAGTCAGCGCAAATATCCTGGGGGGTTGAAGATTTTTTTCTCTCTTTGCAGTGTTTAATTTTTTTTTTTTTTTTTTTCATCGCACTCAGCAGTTGCTGTCAACCACACATTTTTTTCTTAAAAGAATTCTAAGAAATTAATTAGTCAGTGCAAATATCCCGGAGGGAAATAAGATTTTTTTAAATATATATATTTTTTATTCGTCTCACTCAGCAGTTGCTGTTAACTGGGCTGTTATTTTTTTTTTTTTAAGAATTCTAAGGGGTATAGAATTCTAAGGCATTCGAGTCTAACGGCTTCTTCTTTTTTTCTTTTCTGGAATTGCTCGCTGCCTCTCGCTTTTGTGTTTTTCTTTACAGCCGCGCGCGAGGAGCGGGGCACACGCCCCCGTCTTCCGAATTATAAATGAGCGTCATAAAATCGTCCGAGCGCTCCTCAAGTGGATCGCGTGGGAGCTCGCACCTCCGTTACGCTTTTTTGAACTCTCGTTGTGCGACTGAGAATTCAATCTCTGGAACAAAGTTTGCGATACAGATTAAGGTAGTCCTTGCCACCCATACTAATGAAATGACGAATTGGTTGGAAATGTTTGTAAATCGTGAGTTTAAAATAATAAGCTGCATTCAATTAATCACTGCGATAATAAATACGTATATTTCTGAATACGTCACATTACCGCAGAAAATCAATTTATTGGCAATAGTAACTTATAATTGCAGATTTGACTAAATATTGTCTGGTAAACTTGAATTTCGTGACGTTTGAAAGGCAAAAACTTCTTTTAATTCACTATAACTCTGGAAATTGTTTGAGAATGCTAACATTTTTGTCATTACATCTCATCAAAAATATCTAAGGACTTTCTTGCACATTTAAAACGACACAAAATTCGGATTACGAAGGTTAATTTTTGTTTCGAACTGCGATTATTTTTTCATGAGTGCCGATGTATAACCCTACTTTTTGTCGAATTTATTAACAACATATTAAATAGTTAACCTTCAAAGTTCACCAACGCCGATGTTCAAGTATACCTTAATTAGTCCATGCAAATATTCTGGGTGGTAGAAGATTTTTTTTCCTTTTGTTTCTTGCTGCATTTGATTTTTACCTTTTTTTTACTCATTTCACTCGGCAATTGCTGCCAATTGGACTGTATTTTTTCTCGAAAAAATTCGAAAAGAGAGGCAGTCCAATCTAACGGCTGCAAAAGCAGCGCCTACAAAAGCGAGAGGCAGCGAACGATTTCAGAAAATAAAAAAATTAAGAAAAATCGGTACTTTTTCTTTTCTCAAATCGTTCGCTGCCTCTCACTTTTGTGTTTTTCTTTACAGCCGAGCGCCAGAAGCGGGGCACGCGCCCCCGTCTTTCGAACTATAAATGAGCGTCATAATCGTCCTCGAGTGGATCGCGTGGGAGCTCGAAACTCCGCTACGCTTTTTTGCGCTCTCGTTGCGAGACGGAGAGCTCAATCTGTGCAACAAAGTTCGCAGCTCGCGTGATGTTCATTCACACACAAACGACGTAGCTCGGCCTTCGCGGGAATTTCGTTAGCGGGATTTAAAGTTCACGCGATTAATTCGCGAATGCCGCGCGCCGTGCGATTATTACGTCGCGAGGCTTCCGGGATCAGCCGAGCAATTTTCTGTTACTCCGATGGTATTACGCGCTTAATTGTCGTCTCAATAACCAGGTCGCTCGTGACTCACCCACCCGAGTGCCATTTAATTTGCGCGCATCATCGGAAAGCCGCTTTTGCATTGGGATTCACACACACGTCGTGCGCTACGTCGTAATATCGTGAGATCAACCGCGAGTCATTAACGTCGAAAACGTTTTTGTCATTTACACCGCGGCTGAGCCGAATATCCAACGTGATTAAGAAAATAATTGGGCTAAATCGACGAGGCTGAACGGTCGTTAACGTTTTTTTTTTCGCTCGTCTATTACACGGTCGTGATTTGTATATCTTTAATATTTTTATTATTAAATAATTAATTATCCTTGCTAGACTCATAAACGTTCACCCCTTCGTGGAACCTGTTTTTATACTACGAACTTAATTATAATTGTTTAGAGCAATTACAGGCTTTCATCTTGCAGAAGGATGTCTTGCGAAGGCTTTGCTGACGAGTAGCAGGGTATACCGTCAACCGACTCTAGCAAAGTTGTAGAAGCTTCTCTCAACCGAGGAATACTAGCTGAGAGTTACTTTTGTCTTTACGAAAAATTGTAATTAGGCGGATGACACGAGCTCCCAATTTTTGAGAAACAAATGAAATACCCAATAAAAATGATATTTAAAAAAATTGAAAACCCACAGCCTACACAAATATTTTTTAGGCACTTTAGCACATGCCTCGTTATATTCAACTTTTCATTTCGTCCGATTTTTATCGGAACTCACATCGATGTTACACGGAAAAAAAAGTTTGATTGTGCTAACTAATCATTCACATTGCTGTATCTGAGTTTTTTGCGATTAGTTGCAGCAACTTACACATTTATTGCCGAAACCACTTCGAATGGTTGTGGTAACTATTCACGATTTGTTCTACATAACCTAAAAACGACATTATTAAAGTTACGATTGTGCCGCTCAAGGCGCGAGTCGCATTTGTACATAACCTAAAGGCGATATTATTAAAGCTTTAATTGTGCCGTTCGTGAAGCGATTCGCGTTAATTTGTCATAAGGATAGTACAAGTAGTGCAATTCTATTTCGAAAAGCAATGACACGGTTGGTACGGACAAGTAACCGAAACTTGTGCTCCTGCCTACTCGAATAGTTGTATCAACCATTCGTTTGGTTGCCGCAACTAACAGGGCATCTACCAACGAAACTTTGTCCGTGCAACCCATTCCTTTTGGTTGTCACAACTAATCCGAGTTGTAAGGGAATTAGAATAATCCATTGGTTGTGCCAACTAATTTCTTGGTTGTGTCAACTAATTATTTTTTTCCGTGTACCGGAACAAAAATTATAATCAGTCAATTACCAAAAATCCTCAAATTTCTCCCCTATACCCGAGAATCCTCACTGGATCATCATCTCTTCGATTTAAAAAAAGCAAAAATATCCAATCACAGTGCAATCAAAGAACAGATCTAGCAATACATTTTGCTCCCAACCGCGTTTTCGCTCCGCGTCGAAAAACTCACCGATACTTCCGGAAATTTATCTCCCGGGGAATAATCATCGCGCAGCTCCGCCGTATAGTCACAGCCAACCGCGAGCTATATCGGAACTCCATATCTCGACCGCCTGTGCACATAGCAACGTGGAGCATGTTGAGAGCACGTTGTGCTCCCGTCTCGTCTGCCGGGCGAGCTTTCTTCGTGCAATATCACCATCGGGTGAAAGCAGCCGCTGCTACACGCTCCGAACTATATATTTCTGCATGCATTCGGCTCCTCGTCGCAGTGACATAGTCGTAAATCTGGCGGTTCGTGAGAAGAGCGTCCCTTATTCACGCATTCATCGTGGTCCATGGCTGCTGGAGCAGCCTGGCGGCGCAGCCGAGCGCCGGTGTAACAGGCAGACTTCTCTCCTGATATCCCGGGCAGGAAACACTGCTCATTGCTGTTTACACGAAGCGCCTGTATACACACGATTACTTACGTCTGTGTGTACATAAGCTCGCGCAGCATCCTCTCCCGCTGGACCGCGACGACTGCGGCCCGCGAGAAAGCTGTACGTAACATCCATTACACCGCGAACGTATCATCTATTACCCGGCGCTATTATGGCATCGGCCGTAACATCGGACGCCGATATCTTCCCGAATATAATTATTCGCCATATTCGCTTCTTTCTCGTAAGATTCACTCTTAAGGCAAGACGGGTCGGTGGAAAAAAAAATGCTGATATCCGTCTCAACGACCACGATTTTTCATTGACCCGCTGATGGGGAAAAAGAACGAGATATAATTACGGCTCGTAAAGCCGGATTTATTGCTGGCGATAAATTGCGTTGTTAAGAGGTATCGAAGCTCTAAGTCGTTTTTCACGTGGTTTTGTGACTGTAGGAATATTGAATTACCGTGTGAATGAAAATAAATCTGTAAAACTTTTGTTAGTGGGATTTCCGGTCGTTTTATTTTCTCTTGGAAAACAAAAAACATAATTGTGACTTCTAGAGCCAGATTTATCGCTGGCATAACGAATCATATTATTTAATATCAAAGCTCCATTAAAGTTTGTCACCCACAATTTTTTTCAAAAATATTTTCTCAACTCTTAAAATATAAAAAATCCCAGTCTAAAACCAGCATCAATTTCCAAAACGTTCTGCGACTCTCAGCCACTTTTCCTTGCAATACCACAAAAACTCAGTCCGCGAAAAAAATATATTTCCACCTGCAATATATATGGCAGTCCATATTATCAATTTAAATCGTTGTGTATCTCATGGTTGCAGATTCGAGAGAAAGTGGATGATCTCTCGCCTGCTCGCTGGGTACACATCGGAGGTGCCTGGATCGCGCTTGTTACATTATAGTGCAGCAAACGTAGGACGGAAGTGGCCCGCGATGCAGACTCGTGCGCTCGGCCTGCGCTCGAGGCATCCTCGCCGTATTTTCTCGTGACCGAGCTCGCGAGGCCGAGGCTGCCGGGACGAGACGAGCGAGCGCAGGTCTCGTTCTCCAGAAAGATTTCAGTCCGCGGCAGAAATAAAGCGAGGAGCAGCTCGCGATTCACGCGAGATTCCCGCGAGGCTCGTACACCGAGAATCCATAGACGGCAGTCGTTCGCCTCGTCGGAGTGTCAAATAGAAGCAAAGAGGACGGCGGAACGCGCTCGGCTCTTCGCGTCTATGCGGGACGATAATCCTTCGGGGAAAGGTTTGCTGCTCCTCGCAGGGGCATAAAACTCCGGCGCGTCGCTCTGCGCCAGATCACGTGACAATATCCGCGAAGGATTACGCGATTACATCGCCTGCACCGAGGACTGATTTTTTTTTTTTCTTTTCATTTTTTTTTATCCTGGCTATGAAAAGAGCTGCAAAACCCACTCGAGCGAAAATTGCCACGTGAGTCCGGACGACCGACCAACGCAAAGTACCAGTCTTAAGCTTCTGCTCTGCTCTGCTCTGCTCTGCTCTCAGTGAGGTAACGAGCCGGAGAATCATCGCGAGCGACTCGTTGCTGAGTGAGTTATCAAACGAATCGTAGATTCGTGGCTCTTCGGTTATGATTGACGAGCGCGCGGGGAAATAATTGCAGAGGCTCGGCCTTACTTCGCTTTGCCGGGATTGGGGAAAGAGGAGGAAGAGGAAAAGCGGAAAAAAGTGGGTCACTTTTTGGGCGCCGTAAAGCTGAACCGTCGCGTAGCAGTGAAACCCGGACGACGTAGCTGCGGCGCGGTCAGTTTCATCGTGCGAATGAGGATTGACTGTAGGCGTCGATATTTCGACAGATTGATCCAAAATTGCCTTGCGCCCCGCTGTTCGCTTTCTCCTCCCCGCGCACGACTCTTTTATATTCGACACTCGGACGCGCGGCGGATAGATCGATCGACGTTTTCGTAATCCGGCTGATGAGTCTGGATTCGTGTTTACTGCGAGCCCGATGAGACCGATGATGTATCGGCCTCGTCGGGACGGTCAATTAGGTTCAGATACGAGAACGTGGGAAGACGCTTTTCGTGAGTACCGGTATTCGTTGATTTGTTACGCTTCGATTCAGGCGAGAAGACGAATAAACGAGAATTAGGCAACTTTTTTGCTTCCTCATAGAGGAAGCTTTGTTTTCGTGAAAAATTTTTTTTTCGAGATTTTCATGTTAACATACTTAGAATCACCTAAAACGTCGAGAAAAGTGGTCTAGAAAATATGTCTGTATGTGTGTATGTGTGTGTGTGTGTGTGTGTGTGTGTGTGTGTATGTATGTATGGTCCAGGCACCGAACATTCAATTGTTCATAACTCAGGAATGGCATGGTGGATCGAGCTAAAAATTGGCACGGAAGTAGAGTATTAAATCCTCTGTAATTCACATTTTTTTAAAATTAAATATATCCATGTATACAAATTTTATCGAATTTTTAATTTTTCAAAAAAAATGGCGTGAACGCTCTAACTTTCGTAAAAGTTCGACGACTCAGCTATATACTTCATCATAAATAAAGACACGTTCAATGTTGTTTGGTATTGAATTTCAGCGAAATCGGTAAAGCGGTTCCGGTTTTATAGAATTTTGAATTTTTCGAAAAAAATAAATTTTGCTCTATATCACGTCGAATCTCATCAACTGAACCAAAATATTAAACAGTCAAAAAATAACATACAGCGTTGCCACGTATAAAATTTGGTGACGATTGGTAAAGTCGTTCGGATTTTACGCTGTTATGCATTTTTGAAAAAATTAAGATTTTCGCTGTAACTTATAGAAAAGTTATTAAAGTAAGTCAAAACTTTGTATCTAATCAAAATTAGATGTAACGGTGTTTGTAACGGAGTTTTTTTGTTCAAATTAAAAAAAAAGTGCAAAGATTTGTTCAAATTTAAAAAAAGTTGCAAAGTAGAACTTTGCACACTGCTTCCTCATTAATTCCCCTTTTTCACAAAGCTTCCTCTATGAGGAAGCCAAAGTTAATAAATAAGCTTCTTCATAGAGGTGGCTTTGTGAAAAAGGGGAATTAATGAGGAAGCAGTGTGCAAAGTTCTACTTTGCAACTTTTTTCATTCGTCGCTGGAATAAATGAAACAGTGCCCTAATTTTTGTTTATTCTGCAAGAATTAGGCCAGTTTATCATTGGGTCACTGGAATAAATGAAGTAGTGGCCTAATTTTTGTTTATTCTGCAAGAATTAGGCCATTTTATCATTTGGTCACTGGAATAAATGAAATAGTGGCCTAATTTTGGTTTATTCTGCAAGAATTAGGCCATTTTATCATTTGTCACTGAAATAAATGAAATCGTGGCCTATTTTTTGTTTATTCTACAGGAACGTGGGAAGACGTCTTCGTGAGTACCGGTATTCGCTGTTTTACTTCGCTTCGACTGCGGCGAGAAGATGAATTCACAGGAATTGTGCCATTTCTTACTTGTTACTAGAATGAATAAAACGTGGCCTGACTTTTGTTTATTCTGCAGAAACGTCGGAAGACTTTTTCGTGAGTACCGGTATTCGTTGCTTTATTCCGCCTCTGTTGAGGTGAAAAAATGAATAAACTATAAATAGGCAACTTTTTTCATTTGCCACTAAAATAATATGAAAAAGTGGCTTAATTTTCATCAGAACTCTGTAAACTGCCCAACGTTTCACTGCAGTCATTTCAATCGCACATTCCGTGTGGTCAGTTCCCTAGCAAAGTGGGATGCAGATATTTCGACAGACCCAGAATCGCTTGATTCTCCTTTGTCAGCTTTCACCTCCTTGAATGTCTCTTTCGTTCATTAGTCGTACAAACCCTTCGACGTTTTCGTAATCCACACCCAGCTAACGAATTCCAACGTTTTCCACAATCGGAGTGGGAAATCTTAGCGAAACGAAAAAAATAATGAAAAAATGTGCCTATTTTTTACCAGAACACTGGAAACAGCTGAACCTTTTAACGGCAGTCATTTCAATCGCACATTCCGTGTGGTCGATTCCCTAGCAAAGTGGGATGCAGATATTTCGACAGACCCAGAATCGCTCGATTCTCCTTTGCCCGCTTTCACCTCCCTGGACGCCTCTTTCGTTCCTCAGTCGTCCAGACCCTTCGACGTTTTCGTAATCCACGCCCAGCCCGACGAATTCGAGCGTTTTCCACGATCCACGAGTGAGAAATCTTCGTGTGTTACACACCGGGACGGTCAATTACGTTTAGGTCTATAACGATCACGTGGGTTGGCGTGTTTGTAACTGCCACCACCACTATTACCACTATTATTCTGTAACCACTCCACTCAGGCCACGTACGTCGGGTGTTACAACAGACACCACGAATCGCGTTGGGTGAGGCCGCGGCTAATCGTCCACGAAGTGCTTTTCGTCTCACCGACCTGAAGTTGAGGATCCCTCGTATTTCGCGAAGTGAGCAACAATTAATGACGAATCTTCGGCTTGAGCGGTAAATCAGAGGCAGCCCGAGCTCACGTTCGTCTCACCGACTCCGCGTAATTTATGCTCTCCGCTTTCGACTCCCGTATCGAGAAGGAAACGACTGTTTAGCCGTTTATTGGCCACTCGAACGTCCGTCGAATTGTTTCGTCGCTCGTTTCGACTCCACTTTTTTACTTGATAAAAAAAAAAGAAAAACAAAATTTCAATGTTTTTTTCGCTAAAAATCGTGGATCCGGAACCGGACGGAAAATTGCCAAAATCCGTCTCACGATGAGCAAGAGTTGATGATGAATCTTCGGTTTACGTGGTAAATCAGCGGCAGCTCACCGGCTTTGCGTAATTTATGCTCATCGCTTTCGACTGCCGTATAAAGAAGGAAATGACTGTTTAGCCGTTTATTGGCCACTCGAACGTCTGTCGAGTTGTTTCGTCGCTCGTTTCGACTCTATCTCTCCACGGGAGAGTCGCACACGCTCTCGTCTTGCGCTCGGCGCCTTCGCGATCCACCTTTAAAGCGCGACTTGGAGTTTTTGCCACGAGTGCGTCCAGCGTGCTTTATGTTACCTGCCGTACCTGCTGCTTCCAGACCGGGGCGATTATCCGACTGATGAATGTACCCGGTGTACCGTGAATGGAATGACTGAACGGGAATCCCGGTACGTACTACGAGAGTCTCGAACCGAGATTCCAAAATACCGGGCGCCGAGCTACGAACTCGGAATTCCGTTGAATTATTCCGTCTCTCGTCGCAGTTTTTTTGAATACGCAGAATAAGTCAATTTCTGTTCTGCTTAAGGCACTCGGTGACTGCGAATTCGGTGCAAAACTTAACCGACTGGCATGCCAAAAAAGAATACAACTGAAAATATCGTCAACATCAACATTTCATGACGGATAGATTTTTATGGGCCAAATCCCTTTTTTAAAAAGTTCATGAGTAACGGAAAGCATTGTTAGCGAACTATTAGAGATGTGATTCGTTGCCAGGAAAGTCCGTGATAAACAAAATCAGTTTGGTGTCAATTTGAAAAATTTCATAAGAGGACAGGCGGGGCAGCACCCGTAACCTTTTAAAGCTTTATAAGAGCGCAGTAGCGCAAAATTGATTAACCTATTATAGGTGATATTTTGAAATAAGAATTTCCGAGGACGATTTTTGCGATTTTCGGTCCGGAGCCGGATCTATGATTTCTGACAGAAAAAATATTTTTTTCGTCGCCAAGAAAATATTTTTTTCAAAATCGATTAAAAAAGGTTAATAACCAGTGTTTTCGGGGGTAGAATATGCGACTTGAGAATGATGGTATAGGTTAAAAGTCGATATTTTGAAAAGAAAACAAATTGGGGTCGATTTTCGGTCCGGAGCCGAATCTACGATTTCTGACAGAAAAAAAAAATTTTCATCGCCAAAAAAAAATTTTTTTCAAAATCGATTAAAAAAGGTTAATAACCAGTGTTTTCGGGGGTAGAATATGCGACTTGAGAATGATGGTATAGGTTAAAAGTCGATATTTTGAAAAGAAAAAAAATTGGGGTCGATTTTCGGTCCGGAGCCGAATCTACGATTTCTGACAGAAAAAAAAAATTTTCGTCGCCAAAAAAATATTTTTTTCAAAATCGATTAAAAAAGGTTAATAACCAGTGTTTTCGGGGGTAGAATATGCGACTTGAGAATGATGGTACAGGTTAAAAGTCGATATTTTGAAAAGAAAAAAAATTGGGGTCGATTTTCGGTCCGGAGCCGAATCTACGATTTCTGACAGAAAAAAAAAATTTTCGTCGCCAAAAAAATATTTTTTTCAAAATCGATTAAAAAAGGTTAATAACCAGTGTTTTCGGGGGTAGAATATGCGACTTGAGAATGTTGGTATAGGTTAAAAGTCGATATTTTGAAAAGAAAAAAAATTGGGGTCGATTTTCGGTCCGGAGCCGAATCTACGATTTCTGACAGAAAAAAAAAATTTCGTCGCCAAAAAAATATTTTTTTCAAAATCGATTAAAAAAGGTTAATAACCAGTGTTTTCGGGGGTAGAATATGCGACTTGAGAATGTTGGTATAGGTTAAAAGTCGATATTTTGAAAAGAAAAAAAATTGGGGTCGATTTTCGGTCCGGAGCCGAATCTACGATTTCTGACAGAAAAAAAAAATTTCGTCGCCAAAAAAATATTTTTTTCAAAATCGATTAAAAAAGGTTAATAACCACTGTTTTCGGGGGTAGAATATGCGACTTGAGAATGATGGTACAGGTTAAAAGTCGATATTTTGAAAAGAAAAAAAATTGGGGCCGATTTTCGGTCCGGAGCCGAATCTACGATTTCTGACAGAAAAAAAAAATTTTCGTCGCCAAAAAAATATTTTTTTCAAAATCGATTAAAAAAGGTTAATAACCAGTGTTTTCGGGGGTAGAATATGCGACTTGAGAATGATGGTACAGGTTAAAAGTCGATATTTTGAAAAGAAAAAAAATTGGGGCCGATTTTCGGTCTGGAGCCGAATCTACGATTTCTGACAGAAAAAAAAAATTTTCGTCGCCAAAAAAATATTTATTTCAAAATCGATTAAAAAAGGTTAATAACCAGTGTTTTCGGGGGTAGAATATGCGACTTGAGAATGATGGTACAGGTTAAAAGTCGATATTTTGAAAAGAACAAATTCCTGAGGACGATTTTTGCAAGTTTTTCAGGCACGCGCGCCAGCGCGTGTGATTAGCCTAGTATTTAGAAAAAAATGATGAGCCCTGAGATTTAAAAAATATGAGTCAGAAATTGCAGAGTGTCAAAGTAAATTAAGTGAATGAAACGTTATTTAAAACAATACAATGACTTCAACATACCATCTCGATATCACCAAATACAATGAAATGGAAAATCACAAAATGAAACACAATAACTTCAATGCTCCACAATACTGCATACAATATAGATATCTATAGCAAAAAATAACAATAGAAATTCCACTTATATCGTCAAGTACGAATTCTTTACGAATGATCGCAGTGAATGCGGGGCGTGGGTGGAGGGATCGATCGCTCCCGTTGAGATGACGACAACGATCGAGGCTAAGACGAAAGAGGAAGCTACGAGGAAGGGGAAAGATTTTTTGGGCCTGAATGTGTTTCCTGTGATTTTTAAAACGCGAGTACCGGGTCGATACCACAAAATACAGTGAAATACAAAATCGTACGAAACACAATAACTTCAATGCAGTCGATATCTCCGATGTAGATATCGACTGCAAAAAAATAACAATAGAAATCCTACATCATCGAGCACGAATTCTTTACGAATGATCGGAGTGGATGCTGGGGGGAGGAGGGTTTCGATCGCTCCCGCTGAGATGACGACAACGACGATGCTAATGGCTCGCTCGGTACGTCGAGCGCCTCGGTCGTTCGACGTGCATCAGCGAGTGCGACGATCCATGCATCATATGTGACGCGCGTATATGCGGCACATATAATCGCATCAACTCTACTCCCGCGGGATGTGTCATGTCTCTCCGGCTCCGCGGAATCACGTAGGAATCGCGCGGCTGCACGCGTCACGTAATTACCGGGATGGGTAATCATATTACTTGCGCCCTGTGCGCGGCGCAAAATATAGTATAATACACGTGGGCGCACGGGGGACGCGGGAAAAGCGGCCTCCGTATCGGGAAAGGAAAGTGCTGATGATTTGAATTACAAAGAAAAAAAAAATTATATAAAAAAAATAAAGAGAAAATGAAAAGCCACGCGCTCCAATGTCATAACCGGAGAGGACGAGCAGAGGCGAACATTAGGCAGAGCGAAGCGCTCGGGGCTGGCGACCTATGTGCGATTTACGTAATTCATCTATTGCAGGTTTCCCCGAGTGGCCGTAACGCTTTTTGAGGATATTTTGTCCAAATTCACTTTTTTCCCCGAGTGGCTGTAACCCTTTTTGATTACATTTTGTCCAAATTCACTTTTTCTCCGAGTTCCCGTAACGCTTTTTAAGGACATTTTGTCTGAATTCACTTTTTCCCCGAGTGGCCGTAATGATTTTTGAGAACATTTTGTCCAAATTCACTTTTTTCCACGAGTGGCTGTAACGCTTTTTGAGGACATTTTGATAAAATTCATTTTTTTCCTCGGGTGGTAACGTTTTTCGAGGATATTTTGTAAAAGTTCACTTTTTTTCTCGGGTGGTAACGTTTTTCGAGGATATTTCGCCCAAGTTCACTTTTTTCCCCGAGTGACCGTAACACTTTCTAAGGTCATTTTGTCCAAATTCACTTTTCCCACGAGTGGTCGTAATGCTTTTTGTGAACATTTTGTCCAAATTCCCTTTTTTCCTCTAGTGACTGCAACGCTTTTTGAGGACATTTTGTGCAAATTCACTTTTTCCTCGAGTGGCGTAGCGCGCTTTTTGAGGACATTTTGCCCAAATTCATTTACTTCCCCGAATAGTCGTAACGCTTTTTGTGAACATTTTTTCCGGAGAATCCTTCCTAAAGATATTTAAATTAATGAAAAAATCTTTAGGGAGCCTTTTTAGCGAGGGTGTAAGAAAATAAATATAAAAATAAATAATAAAGAGAAAATGAAAAGCCGCGCGGTCCAATGTCATAACCGGAGGCCGAGGAGGCGAACATTACGCAGAGCGAAGCGCTCGGGGCTCGCGACCTACGTGCGAGTTGCGTAATTCATCTCGCGGCATCTTCGGACTCAATTGCGATCGGTAAGTTGCAGGCCGCCGATCGCGTCGGACCCTCGTTACGGCCGGCTCTCGTCCGTGTGCGATTATTAAGTACACGCGATTATGATATACCGGGGAATGCGTAAGGCGCTCGGATAATTTGTCGGCGGGATAAGAGCCGGAGCGCGGGATACATATTATTATCGTCGGGCTCTCAATTTTCCGCGGCAAAAGTCTCTGCAATTAAGTGGCTACCATAAGGCGAAAAATGATCGGCTGTGTCTACATCGGTGGAGAAAAAAATAAAAAATCTGATATTCTATATGGTATTTAATATCCAATTCAGTCGTTAGAGTTTTACCGAGGCATCTGCAGAGATAATTTTCCAACGACGAGCCAGAAATGTGTTGTATTCTCATTCGTTGGAGATCCTCAATATTACGGCAAAAGTATCCACTGTTTATTGCCCGACCAGAAGGCGGAAAATTATCGGCTGTGTCTACTTCGCTCGACAAAAAAAAATCTGATATTCTATATGGTATTTAATATCCAATTCAGTCGTTAAAGTTGTAACGAGGCTTCTGCTGCCTAATTTGTCGGGCAGACAATTTTCGAACAAAGAGATGTGTAATATTCTCGTCGAGATTCACAATATTGTGGCGAAAATTCTCCACTGTTATGAGTGACGACCAGGAAGAGGAAAATGATCGGCTGTGTCGCTACATCGCTCAATAAAAAAATATTTAAAATCTGATACTTTATATGGAACTTAATGTCCAATTCAGCCGTCATAAAGTTGTACCGATGTTTCTGCTGTCCAATCTGCCCCGCAGATAATTTTCCACGAGCCAAAAATGTATAATATTCTTGATGAGCTTCTCAATATTGAAAAAAGACGATATCGATATCGTCGTGAGACGATTCTCACGATATCGTGGAAAAAGACCGCACCTAAATGGCAATGATGAGCTAAGTCAATGTCTACATCGCCATATAAATTAATTATAAATAAACTAGAGGGTTATAAATTCCCTCGGGAACTTAGAATAATTCCGGCGTTGGTGTGTCATCTGACCCCGGCCTACTCTATTATCCTACACGGCGCCGCGATCACATGGAAAAATTGTATATTTCAGATATACGGAAAAATATATTCAAAATATATAAAATATATTTTCTTAAAAAAATTCGTTATATCAAAAATATTTTATACGAAATATGACGCGAGCAAAAAATATATCTAAGATATATACAAAAAATACTAAAAATGTATCTTTATTATATTACCATCCAAAAAGTTGGATATATCAGACATATTTTTGTATCTATTTCATTTCCACGGGAGCGGCGGCGACACATTGTTATGATCTCCCAAGATTAACAAAATAAAAAAAAATCCCGACGTTATACTTTACACTCATATCTAATTCAATCGAGCTGCTCCCCGCCGGATTAGTCACACTCGGCACGTTCTCCCGTGCAGCCCGCGTTCTCCACGACTCGCTCATCACATGTAAATGCGCTCACGACGATGAGATATAATAAACAACGTGTACGCGCGTTCTCGATCTCCGAAACTCGCCTCGGCACGAACGATCGCGGTACTCGTGTCTCTCTGTAACCGATACATCTGCTCCCTGGGCCTCTCAGTATGAAAATAAATGTTTATTCCCCCCGTACATCCTGCTGCCGCCGCCGCGGGTCGTATTTAATACACGGACGAGCGCGAGTGACGTACCGCAGCCGCGGGGAGATAATCGCGTCGTCACGTCTCCCGCGCGATTCGACCCGCCGTACGTGTGCACACCCGCGTTTATATCGCGAAGCATTAATTATTCACCTGTGTCCGACGCGCGGAATTAAAAGGTTCTCGCTGTGTGGCACGTGCTCGGCGCTCCCGACCCCCCCCCCCCCCCCCCCCGTCACTCCTAGGGGGACGGAACGCGATTCCCGCGTTATTTCCAGCTTTCGCGTTCGTTTTTGCATACCGATCTCCGCGATCTCTCTCCGCGGGTGTGTAGGAAAATCTGTAAGAGTCGTCGCGCAGGAATCGTCGACGACAATATACAGGATGATCCAGAATCCCCGCACCAAACGAAGCCTGGAAGTCCGGAATGGTCCGAGGAACGCGTATGCAAAGTTTAAGATTTTTATTCCCAGTAGTTTTTAAATGAGAGGCAATTTGCGACAGCGAATCAGAGAGCTCGCTCTCAACTTACTCTCAACTTTCTCGTAATCCGCCCTCAAGCGAATTAAGAGGAAGTTGAGTGTAAGATGAGGGAGAACTTACTCTCAACTTGCTCTAAATACGCCCTCAACTTACTCTCAACTTGTTCTTAATTCGCCCTCAACTTACTCTCAACTTGCTCTTAATTCGCCCTCAACTTATTCTCAACTTGCTCATAATTCGCCCTCAACTTGCTCTTAATTCGCCCTTAACTTACTCTCAACTTGCTCTTAAGTCGCCCTCAACTTACTCTCAACTTGCTCTTAATTCGCCCTCAACTTACTCTCAACTTGTTCTTAATTCGCCCTCAACTTACTCTCAACTTGCTCTCAATTCGCCCTCAACTTACTCTCAACTTGCTCTTAATTCGCCCTCACTTACTCTCAACTTGAGTGCGAGTTAAGAGATTCACCCTCTCGCTTGAGGGCGAATTAAGAGAAAGTTGAGAATAAGTTGAGGACGAATTCTCCTATTGGCTGTCATAAATTGGCTCTTACTCAAAAACTTCTGGGAATAAAAATCTCAAATTTTGCACACGCGTTCCTAGGACCATTTCGGACTTCCAGGGCCTGTTTGGTGCGGGGATTCTGGATGATTCTGTATATGCGTACTCGTCAAAATGTAGACGGAAGAAATGACACCGCGTCTACGAAGCAGAGAGAGAGAGATCGGCAGTCGTGGGACCGTTCGATCATAAAGATCGAGCGCTCGCCGTGCGTAGGTGCCGTGAAGATCGATTACCAATTTTTCAAGCGACTTCCTTATTAGACGCAATTATTCATAGCCGCGCGACGCGCGCGGCTCTCACGCATTACAGCAGCGGCGGCAGAAGCGGCAGAAGCATCATCGGCGCTCGCTTCATCGCCATTGCCCCCGAACGCCCATCAATCGTAACCCACACTGCGGAATCGCGAGTGTGCCGGACGTTTCTCTCACTCACTTTCAGTACGCGCGGCGCGCGCGAGTCGTAACGACTCACTGCATAATTTCTCCGAGGAGGCGAAGATGCATAACGAAGCACAATACACTCGTTTGCCGTTTGCATTACGAGAAGTTCTAGTCAATTGATGAACGAAAGTGCGCTCCAGTTACGACTTAACGTGATGTGGACGGTGCGAACTGAATTTTAGAAAAATGTCTTTATTTTTAAACGATGTTTGCAGAAAAAAGTTATCTTTCGTCCTTTTTTCCGTTGCAATTCATTCTGAGGACAAATAAATTTTACATTTTTTATGTTAGTATTCGGTGTGAAAAAATTTGACATTTTCTTGTCAGAATTAATTTTGAAAAAATGGTATATTTTCTTGTCAAAATTCATTTGAAAAAAAAAAAAAAATGATACATTTTCTAGTCAGAATTCACTTGAAAAAAAAATCGCACATTTTCTAGTCAGAATTCACTTGAAAAAAAAATCGTACATTTTTTTGTGCTTGAATTCATTTTGAAAAAAAAAGAAAAAAATTAACATTTTGTGTCAGAATTCATAGATTCGACTTTTAGTCGAAACCGATCACCGTACGAATAGAGCGACAGCGATGGCTGCGTTACTCACAACCTTTTCACAAAAAAAAAATGAAAACATTGCACCTTTCCCCAATCGTATTTTTGACCACATTCACTTCGCCAAATATTAATAATGCAAGATCTGCACAGTTAAGAATCAAAAGCGATATTTTACTGCTCGCGACGTCAGAAGTGGAGAATGCGCGAACGCACTTTGTCATTACGCGCGTGATGAGTCGACGAGCGCGAAACCAGGGGAAACTGTATTTCTCTCTTGACAACGAAATCGAGACAGGAGATTTGCGCTGCGGGACATTCGCCCTATGATCCACCGCTGGAGCTCAAACGTATCGTCTCCTCTCCCCGCCGTCCCCATACACGTGCCGCAAACCCACCGTATAATATATCCTAATAATATTATAGTAATACACCCGGAGATCGTCGACGCGTTTGCGTAAACGCAAAATTGCGCCATCGTATATAACGAGCTCCGGAGCTCCCGCTGCTGCCGTCCAATGGAGATCGGGGGATGTGCAACCGTAATAGTGGCGAACGCTAATAACACTTGTATATGAGAATAATGATCGGTGCACGCAACGCCAGAAGCCGCAGAAACCCTCCGCTTGTCCCTCCACTTGCATCTCACCCAGAACAAATAAAAATCCGATATTGGCAAACTACAAAGCGACAGCTTTCGGTTCTCAATTCGTCCAACGATTTTTCGTAATACTATTTAAAAAAATGTTTTAATAAATATTTAATACCAGCAGATTATAGTGGCAAAATCCTTCAATCAGAATTAGATTGTTGTAGTGAAATTAACACGGAATAAATTTAAAAATATTTAATTCTGGGGCAGTCTTTAATTAAGAGGGTTGTAAGGCTTTATTATTTGGGGCGGACGTACATTAAGCGGGCTAAGATAGACGAACAGACGAACAATTTTCCAAAACATATATTATATATATATATATATATATAAATATGGTATATAAATAAAAAAATGTATTACATACAAGATATAAAATTAAAAAAATTCAAACTGCAAAATCCATATTTAATATTTATGACAGCCATAAAATCTCTATTGCAATGTGAAGTTAATTCCCGCGACTATAAAAACAGTGACATGGACCAAATATATCGATATCACAACGCTGCGCACACAAATCTGGCACGGGAGACGCTCGACGTGTTTCTTTTTTATCGCTGAAATTATACATTATTTGGCAAACGACTGTGCGACTACACGCCCGATCTGTTACAGCCCAGCGAGTCGTAAAACGCAGCTGTGCAATTATAAATTATTCATCGTGCTCCTCCGCGACGTCCTCACCTCCGATAGAGGCGCGCGCGGTAATTGAAAAGCGCCCGGTGCACTGTTATTACCAATACGTTCGAATCCTTATTTAGTGCGAGGCGAAAAAATTCGCTCGTCCGTCGTGATGACAAACGATAAAGTTTTACAGCGTCCATTCTGCAACACGTTTAATGTGCTCGCCCGCTGGAGCCTCAGAAATGCGCAGGTGTGTCGAGGGCCGAGACAGGGAGATGTCTACCGGCACAGGAGAAACACCTGAGGTCTGTCCGACTGTCGAGCTGTCTGTGCCCGCGCGGATCTTGTTCCATTATAGGATAGTAACCCACCTCACTCGGTTCCCCAGCTCGTCATCGGCGTCGACACTCATACAGTGCGCGCAATGTGTATTTTATCATCGGTAGAACATTTACATCGTTATTTCTGACGCGAGAAGGGAACTGGTCAGGACCTAGCAGGGCCATGTTTGACCTGCCAGAGCCCGACTAGTTTCAGTCTAGCGCCAAGTATAATGCTGAAAATGTTCTACCCAAGATAAAACACACAGAGGATTTGTCAGGGATCACGTAGCCTTGTGAGGGCCTGACCAGTTCCTGTCTAGCACTAGAAACAATGCTAAAAATGTACGGTTTATAAAAAAAACGCGTAAATACGAGACCCCGACTGCCCGTTTTATATCACTGCATCTGAGAAAGAAATAGAAAAATACATTAATAAACCTCTTAAAAAATCCTAAACAAAAAACGTTTGTTCCTTAAAAAAACCGCTAAATAAATTTGTACAAAAATTTAACTAAATAAAAATGTATTTAATTCGAAAAAATTGTGGACCATTGAGCGTCTCTCGCGCCATGAGTCCCGTTTGACAGATCAGAAATGGGAAAGAAGTAGGTAAAAGAAAAAAAAACACTAGACCCTTAAAAAAAACTGCTAAACAAACTTTTGCAAAATCGCAACTAAAAATGTATTTAACTCGACAAAGTTGTGGATCAACCGAGTCCTCGTTACGCGATTTTTTCAGTCTTCAGTTACAAAAAAAAGCCAACGTGTGTGCCACGCAAACGATCAACACACTCCGGTCGCACGTACGGCGAATCCGATCTGCATGTCCCGTGGAGGCTGCGCTTTAGCCGCGGCAAGGTGGCCAACGACCGCGCTCGCGGCTGATCGCGCGGCGAGCGCGATCAGCCGCGGAATTACCGTCGCGTTGCGCGAACAAAGTACGCGAGCTGCCGTCGCGTCGGCGAGCGGTGCATTTAACCCGGGCTTCTGATGCAAAAGTGATTCATCGCCGATGCACGTGCCGGGTCGAGTCTCCCGCGCGCCGGGTATCCGCGTATTATTGTGCGTCACGCTCGCGCACCGCGGGGAGAGAGAGAGAGAGAGAGAGAGAGAGAGAGAGAGAGAGAACCGCTGGCTTTGATCTCGCGAAAAGTGAATTTAGCGCGCCCACGCTATTCGGAAAGCCATTAACGTGCGGCACATGATTATCTCGGGAGCGAGCGAGGGAACGAGAGGCGCGCGTTAAACTATCCTAATGGAACGAGATCCCCGCGCGCGGGCACAGACAGCGCGACAGTCAGACAGTCCTCACGCGTCTCGCCTGCGTCGATAGACGTCTCCCTGTCTCGTACCTCGACGCACCTGCGCATTTCTGAGGCTAGCCATAATAGCGGGACACGGTGGTAAACGACGCTTGAAACAGTCCCGTAATACCTGCGTTCGGATGAGACTTTTTTTTCCCGGAACTTCGGAGTGACGAATTACGAACTCGGCGTACGTAGATTTTTAGTCCTCTCTTAGAAAAAAAACATGGCACATCGAAGTCGAAATACTGAAGCCGCCTTTCGAGCGTTCTTGTTGGTTGGTGGCGTCTTCGATATAAATCGACTCGGACTGTCATGGCCGCTGCAGTCACGCGCGCGTTTTGTATGACAGTATTGGCCACAAGAAAATGAAATGAAAAAACGCAGAAAATGAAATGAAAAAAAAAAAACAGAAAAGGAATGAAAAAAAAGTAGAAAAGGAATGGAAAAAAAGGAGAAAAGGAATGAAAAAAAAGTAGAAAACGAAAAGCAAGGAGTGCGAGCGAAGCGAGTACGTTGTTGCTAGTGGAATTAAAAAATAGGTAGGCTAAGGGGACACATTTTTTTCACTCGTCGACCTGTCGAACTACGAGTTACAATTAATTCGTCGTCCCGGCCACGCTGTGAAAAGTTTTTGAATTTCTTTGAAATGTCGACCAAACGTATTTTATCTAGGGAGGAATTGAAGCAAATTCATAAAAATTGAGGCACTATTTCTGAGTCCCCTGCACAGAGAAAAAAGGTCTGTAATAATTGGGATCCGTAAATAAAAAATTACTGATATTTGGGTAATAATTCAGTTCATTTTAGTATATCGAGGATTATTCGCATTATGAACAGGTATTTTCCAGTGTACGCCGTACTTATTAAGGTTTTCACCATGAACACTTACATTTCACAAAAAATTACGGTGTATTCCAGCATTTCTTCAGTTCTGTGTTGACAAAATAGCATTCATCAAAAGCCATCACGAAAAATCCAATGTATTTGCTCTTAAAAAGTCCGGTGTTATTCCAGTAATTTGTACTGTCGAATTAGAACATAAAAATGCCCGTGTTTTTGTCACCTCATCTCATGGGGATTCCCGTAAAATGAACTCGGAATTGGATGAAATATGTTTTTTTCTTTCCATGTGTGCGAAGCTCTGATTTTCCCGAGCTCTCCGTTATGGAAATAAATACGATAAATAAACCAAAAAAAAAACGAGGAACACATTCACTTTCGATTCGACTTCCAGTGACGGAGCCTCGAGGAATCCCCGCCGGCCGCGTCTCCCGCCGCTCGATCGGCAGAGTCCTTGGCAATTGATGGAAGATCGCGCAGCGGTAAAATACCCGCCAACGCGGCCGTTCACCGGGGGGGCCCCCCGTTCGGATATTCCAGATCGCGCTTGACAGTGAGAAGCCGGTGAGAAAACGATCGAGAGACGGACGATTGTATACGACGATCGCGGTGCATTTGCGCAGACGGACGTGCGCGGTGTCTGCGCAACTCGCGCGGTGTGTCTCGTCCACGTCGCCGATCGTCGCTCCGGACGAGCCGCCGCGGCAAAAGTCACGACTCGTCGTTTCGTTAGAGCGACGTACAGCGAGGGTCATATTCGACGTTACACACGACGCGGCGGCTGCTGCGGCGGAAAACCCGGAGACAGATAGATCGTCAGATACGGACGACCGGGAGGCCACTCGAACCAGCTCTAAACGGTTATGCGCCTCTTCTCGTACTCCTTGGACCCCCGTTCGGCGCTCCAAACACACACACACCACGTGCATATCTCGCTCGACAATAAAGGTCCCTCCGATACGTCACGCTCGCTCGCACATCGCAGTCCCCGATGAACGATGATTTATTCCCATAGCCCGCGAAGGACTCGCGAGCTCCACGACGCCATGGAGCCTGCGGTTGTAATGATCCGATTGAGAAATTCAATAATCATTAAGTGCTATTATGCATTTTTTTATTTTTATTTTTTATTTTTTTGCAACCAAGAAATATCGCGATTCACTCCGGGTTTATAGTGCGAGACTATCCGAGTATTCTGGGAAGGTTACGCGGCGGAATTGAGGGATGACTTGATGAATGGTTCGCGGGAAACTCACGCAGACAGGTGCAGCTCTTATGGTGCATCGCAGTCGTTGCGGGAAAAAGGAGAGAGAGAGATAGTGAGAATGGGTAGATTATTGATATGAGTAGAGCGAGAGAGAGAAAGAAAATGAGTAGATCATCGATGTGAGTTAGAGCGAGCGAGAAAGATGAGCAGACGAGCAGCGATATGTTCGCGCGAACGTGGAGCTCGGTAATAGCAGTGCGTGCGTGACTCACGTCCGTAAATCCCGGACCGTTTAATAAAATAACAATCTTTTTCCCGCCGCGCGGCATCGCTGTGCAAATAAGCACGTACGATTTTTTTTCCACTTTCCTTTTCATGTATTTTTATTTATTCATTAATTTTGCTTTTTTTTTACCAACGTTCTCCACGCTTCGACAGAGCGTGCCGAACGTTTTCATGCATTTTCATTATGACTGATGTGTTCTCGTGGGGCAATTACGCCGCGGATCGGGACAGTCGGATGCTGTGGAGCCCGCGACGAGGTGTCGGGACGTGACGGAATCGAGAACGTTGCCTTGAAGCGCTCGGCCAGCACGGCGAACGGCAGGAGGGGGGAGACCTGTTATAGGCAATACGAGGCGAGACGAGAAGCGTGGAAAATTGTATACAAAAAGTTGTTTGTTTGTGTGTTTTTCCCAGCCCCATTAATTATAACCCTCGTGGAAACAAAGTAGAGTGAAAAATATATTTTTCATTATATTAAAAAATATATACAAAATATACTTGAAATACATATTTTATACTTATCATACATTTTGAATACACGCTGAATACATGGGAAGTATGTATCAAGTATATGTGCCATAACATATATTTGTTAAGTACATCCAAAAGTATATTCGACATAACTAATTTTTCGTAAAAAGTATATTTATTATATTCAAAAATATACTTTTGAATATACTTTAAATATACTTTTTTCCATGGGGGAAAGAAGCCCTAAATTTAGTCTGCCCTAAATTATAAAGAAAATATGTGAAGAATGAATTTTTTTTTCTAATAGCCATAAGTACGAACATTCATTGGACCATAACTCTCAAACAGGGCACGATGTATCGAGCTGAAATTTTGCATACATGTTATGTATTGACCGCTCTTCAGTTTCTGTGATTTCTTACAAAAAATATCAGTAGATACATACAGATCTCTCTATATTATAAATATATCTCGCCGCCACCGCCGCTGTGTAGGACAATCGAGAGGGTGTGAAGTTGGCTGGTTGTGAAGTTGGTTGGTTGGCGAGAGGGTGTGAAGATCCGGATCGCAACCATTGCCGTGGCAACCTTGGAAAAACAGGTAACTTTTTTCCAGGAAAAGAAGTTATCTTAATGTAAACTTTTTTCTAATTTTTTGTATTGCTATATATATATATACAATGCAAGTGTTTATAATATATGTACCGTATATTTGTATATCATCCGGAGGAGACTTGGCGATCGTTCTCCTCGAGTTATCGATCATCCACCCACCAGCGCCCCGGACCCAGTTTCGATCGTCACGATCGATTCTCCTCGCGGCCAGAAGGTCCCGGCACGGCCAGCGGCAATTCCAGCCGCCGTGAGGCGAATTGCACGAGGATACTCAGGCATTATATGCACTGCGCGCGCGGACTCGCGGGTGTAGCGGTATCGGTATCAGGCTCGAGGAGATCTTCCCACGGCGCTGCACTCGTCCTTTAACCGTCACGCGCGTTTCCTTCGGTATCGTCGATATTTTTTTCTCGTTTTTTTTTTGTAATTACCGCGCGCGCGCGCGCCGCAGTCATTCAACCTGCGAGACGGTCGTAAATCGCAGTGAGACTCACGATACAATCGGAGCGGGCGCGATTAGCCTCGCCGAGTGTTTTCTTTCATACTCGCGTTTCATTTCATTTCATATCTACGGTAGATATTTTTCAGGATAAAAGTCGTCCGCGACGGGGAAAAATAATTGGCTGGAATAACCGACTTGCATAATTAAACTGCGCTCGGACGATCGAATTGGTTGCACTGCGAAAAATCCACGAATTTAATGCTCAGATACTGGACATTATTTTGCATAAATTATGTACGTCAATTTATCACACGAATCTAATGTCAAATTAATGTACAGTGAATTTTTTATTTCGACAAAGGACACTTGAATTTTTGTAAAACTGCTTTGACTTTACTGCAAAAATACGTTCGCTCCACACAGCATTGAAACGAATCAATTGGATGAGTCAACCGATTAATGGGTGAACAAAATTCAGTCGCGCCTCGAACCCATCGAAACGACTATTTTTTTTTTATTTCTATTTTTCAAATTTCACAGGAAATTGATGCGCCCCAAGATGTCGCAAAAAATCTCGAAAAAAAAATCTTATCCACTTCCATTTCAAGCATAATAAGCATGTTTTTCAAATTTCACACGAAATTGATGCGCTCAAGGATGTCACTAAAAATCTCGAAAAAAAAAAATCTTATCCGCTTCCATTTCAATCATAATTCACCACCAAACCCTCCAGCATAAATTTCAACCTCGAAAAGATCTTCCCACGAATCAGGTCCATCCGCAAACGTCGTCACGTCCCGCTGCGAGCCACCCATACGTATTTCTTCCCCATCGTCCCCGCGTCCATTCAACGTGCCCGCCGAGACCCGCCGCAGTCCCACATAATCCACGAGCTCGATCTAATCAATCCGCGCGGAGATTAACCCGCTCGCGGGGTTAATCCGCGACTGCGATCAGTTTCAATTAACGCGACTTATTATATTACACGACACTGTGCCAATTATGCCGCGCATTATTTATTTACAAAGCGTAGCTCGCGCGCTGTATAATTTTTATCCACCTCCGCATCGTTGATTTCACCTGACAAGGATCGCGCTTCGTGTGTGTGTCTGCAGCGCAGCTTCGACGTGGCTAACGGTGGTTAACGTGGTTAACGTGGATCGCATAAGAGCGACGATCCTCGCACGCGGTTGACTGGCCTTTCCGTCTGCTCGCGGGGACCGCGATTACGCGGCCCGCGAACGACGATGACGAGGATGACGATGGGAGACGCGCGCGAGATCCTCTCGCGCGTCTCCGCCATCGTCATAGCATCAGCAGCCTCCGCATCTCCATCTCTCGCGTGTGTATCGCGCTCCGCGCGATTATTCCACGGCCGCTTGGAACGCGGCCAGAAGCTCGCGGTATGTAGAATCGTGTGCGGGGATAAAACGTTTTCTCGTTTATAACCCGAGAGACGAGTTTATACGCGACGCCCGAGACTATATCACTCGGTCGATGCGGAGCACGCGAGACCCCGACGATTATTATCCTATTCTCAGGTGCGGGGCTATCGTCCCCCCCCCCCCCTCTCCCCCCGCGACCCCCGCGATGCAGCTCGCTGTGCGAATCCCACTCTTACGTCATACAGCAACCGAGTCGACCGAGCGAACGACGCGGTTGAATTTTTTGTCGCAAGCGCGAATTACGCGCGGGGATCTCGAGTTGATCTTCTCGGATTACGAGGCCGATATGTAGGTTTAGAGCCGGCGTTTATTGGCGCAGCGCGGTTTTATTGGATTGTCGTCGGGACGCTGCGGACGCGCGTTGCGATCCACTCGCGTGGACGGCTATTGAAAGGATCGCAATAGGCGAGAGGCCGAAGGAGCCCGGGGGACGCGGTGACTCACGGGGGCATCGGGGATCCTGAGAAACATCCGCGACGGCCGATATTCCTTTTCAATTAACCCTTTGACTTTCAGCGACGTATTTATTCGGCACGCCGTTAAAAGACATAATTAAAAACTTGCAGCTATCGTCTCTCCTCGCGGGTATTTTGACGAGCGTTTAATTTTCCGGCTGTTGATTCGCGTCGCGACGGTGGAACGTTTGCTGGATGGCGGAGTTTACGGTGCGGCGAAACGAGCGACGATGAAACTTGTCCAAAGTTTTTGGAGAAATATAAATAAAAATGTTGCTTCTGTCCTCGAGTTTAATTTATTTTATTTCTTGTTGATGGTAGAAAAAGGCTGCAGGGATGAAAAAAATAAAGTCAACATAAAGATTAAAGTAAAAAATTGGTACCCTTAAAGGGGAAAGGGGGGGGGGGGGAAGTCGAGGTTTCAGTTTTGGATGGATTTCATTTGAGTCATCCATTCTCAAAATTACATGACGCCAGGTATATTCAATTGCATATAATCACAATATTAATAAGTAATCGACACACATCATGATTATAATATTCCAGCCCATAAATTCGCAAATTGCTACCACCGATCAAATACCATGCAATAAGCATAAACGCCATATAAGCTGCGGTGGACAGAAGAATTTTCCGCGACCACGAAAAAAAAACGTGGCACATGCCGAGTCAAAGGGTTAACAATCGGCGGGTTAAATTCTCAGCGCGGACGCACAACGAATGCGATGCGATGCCCACATCACAGGAAGCGGGAGTGCGGCGCGCATATGATCGTTCATCGAGCATTAAGATTATAGGAAGCGCCGTTACAAAGCGCGCGAGAGTCGAATGCGGCTTTATTGCATCATCGTTGCGGAGCATCATCGCGTGTGTCGTCATGATAATGATAATGACGTGATCGCCGATGCCCCGCGGGTCGCGCTAATATAATACGTCCGCGGTGTATTATAACATAACACAGCATAATGTTGGAGCGCGTAATACGACCATATATATAAAATAGTGTATTAATGTGTTACACACGATCGTATATAATATTCATATGCACATCGAGCTGCAACAACAGACGTGGATTCTTCAACGACTATTTTTTTTTTTTTTTTTTTTTTTCGACTTCCCTCGTACCTACTCCATACTCACTCGGATTGCACGGCACTTTCTTCGAGCAGCGAATTCTTTCGGTCAGTGGAGGCTGAGTAGGTGAGTCGTCCGTCGATCGATTCTCCGCTTCTCGATGATTGAGCTCTTCACCATTGTTGCGCCGCGACGTATTTGAATTTCCCTCGATATACCCGCCGACGCTACAGTGAAATCGCTCGTAATTGCACCTGTTCCATTAGCGAAATCCGGTCGCAATTATCGCGCATTATTTGACAAACTCGCACCGATGACAGCGGAATAAATTGCGTTCCGCAGTGCGAGTTACTTGGCGATTAACGTGATCGAATATGGATTAGTCTCATTAAAAGGGCCAAGTCGGCTGATAATCGAGATCACGAAATTGTGGTGCGGTTATTGGAAACGGAAATTATAGCTGACGCAGCTTTCGTGACCCGGGGGGGTTCGAATTTTAAGGATAATTCTCACGTTTAACGAAGCGCGGCACGAAATAATTGCTTTCGTGATACAATTGGCAAGACTACAATAGGCTGGAAATATTGACAGACGTCACGGCAAAACATTTTCTACAAATGAACCTTGTCAATATTTTCCAATTTAGTCAGTCCATCCTGAACGCTGTGAATAAAGAGTAAAAAAATCATTGTCGAATTTATTAAAATCTTTCATCTCGAAAAAAAAAAATGATTATCAATTACCCACTTAACGTGTCATCGTGCTACATTTTTTTTTTTTACCAAGAAACATCGCGTTTTACTCCAGGTGTATAGTGCAAGTCTATCAACTATCCAGGAAAGGACAAACATCGTAATTAGGGTAGAAAAATCATCGTCAACTTCATTGAAATCTGACGCGATTAAGAAAACCAACCTTTTCAACTACCCACTTAACGTCTCATCGTGCCAATTTTTTTTTAACCAAGAAATATCGCGTTTTACTCCAGGTATATAGTGCAAGACTATCGACTATCCAAAAAAGGACAAACGGCGTAATTAAGGGTAGAAAAATCGTCGTCAACTTCATTGAAATCTGACGCGATTAAAAAAAAAACAATCTTTTCAACTACCCACTCAACGTCTCATTGTGCCAAAACGAGGGTAACATTACACCGAAGCCAAATCTTTCGGCCGCGCGGCAGCCAATTTCCAGCGAGCAAACAGATATTCAACGAACACCAGTTGTGCCGTGTTCACGAGCTTTGTATTTCCTGTAATCAAAGTTCGGCAAACTCGCTGCGAGGCAACAGCACGATAAACGCGCAGTGCGCGAGTCTCTCGCGCTTCGCGTATATCGTATATTGTATGGAATACATTAAGCGTGGTAAATATATACCAAGGTCTGCCAAACGCTCGAGGAGCCTCGGGGAGCTGTTCGCGCGGTGGGGGGGGGGGGGGGGGGAGGGTGGAAAAGTTTCAACCGGTGCGCGCGCACAGTGATACATCCAAAACCCGGATGATGTTCACTTTCGGCTCCGCTCTGCTCTCTCGAACGTCGCGGAAATCTCGTCGAGCATCAAGAATCCTCGCGTAATTGCCTTCTGGGTGAAATCGGCATTCGGGATCGATAGAAGAGCGACGAGAGAGAGCGAGACCGGGGAGGACGAGACGACGAGAACGTCGCGTCGAGCGTCGCTGGTGGCGAACGTCGCACCGCGAATTATTCCGGGGGACTCGCCGATGTGATACACTCGGTGAATTTCCATATCTCTCAGTGTCGGTCAGAATCCACAGTGGATATGGACAGAACCCACATGCAGTTCGACCGCGCGCTCGAGAATTCGAGATTCCCCGGGTTTGGCCCTGACAAACACGGGAATTATACGGTGCCCCTCCCCCCCCCCCCCCCCTCCTTCCCCCACCGCCCTCGTGCGCTTCATTTCGAAATAGATACCATGGCACATTATATTACACGTAATTACGGTACCGACAATGCGAATTACCGAGAATCTAGTACACCTGTTATTGCTCAAACGAGTCTCTAATGGCTGTAATAATAATAATAGCGATTGTGACGATAATAATAATAATAATAGGAGTGGGATAAACGTCGAATGGATGAAATTGGAACCCGATTTGCGGTCGTATTTATTCATCGGAATTCTTTGCGGGTTACAACAAAAATATTTTGCAGGATAAAACCGCAATCTGCTGGTTCTCGATCGAGAGAATTCGTTTTGCGCGAGGATAAGCCTGACGTTCCCTCTAGGAGGGGAAGAATACGGCGGAGATCTGGATTCTTTCGAAATAAGCGCGGGGGCCGCGCAGAAGATCTCGAGAATCTTTCAAGTTGCTCAAACGAGACTCTAATGGCGGTTATAATAATACTAGGGTAATCACACGCGCTGGCGCGCGTGGCTGAAAAACTTTTCGCCAAAATCGACCTCGAAAATGTTTCTTTTCAAAACATCGACTTGTAACCTATATCATTGTTTTCAAATATGGACTTTTCAGGTGATGTTGGAGTTTGCATCGTTGCAATGCGATGAAATTAAAAGCAACGAAATATTAATGAACTTAAATGATTATACCGGCAATGAAAAGTTATTATAAGGACTAAGAGCATGCCAAAAAATATTATTTCAACCGGCTGCCGGCCAAAATCCCCACAGATAAAACCCCTCCCCCCCCCCCCCCCCCGGAAAAAATCTCCCCGGACAAAATCTCCCCGGACAAAATCTCCCCGGACAAAATCCCCCCGGACAAAATCTCCCCGGCCAAAATCTCCCCGGACAAAATCTCCCCGGACAAAATCCCCCCGGACAAAATCTCCCCGGACAAAATCCCCCCGGACAAAATCTCCCCGGACAAAATCCCCCCGGACAAAATCTCCCCGGACGAAATCTCCCCGGACAAAATCTCCCCGGACAAAATCTCCCCGGACAAAATCTCCCCGGACAAAATTTCCCCGGACAAAATCTCCCCGGACAAAATCTCCCCGGACAAACCCCCCTGACAAAATCCCCCCTGACAAAATCTCCCCGGACAAACCCCCCTGACAAAATCTCCCCGGACAAAATCCCCCCGTACAAAATTTCTACTCGGGTATAATCTATAAAGTACAAATAATATATTGTGAATAAATCACGATTACTACTACTAATAATATGATAAGTATAAACGTCGAATGGTTGAAATTGGAACTCGATTTGCAGTCGTATTTATTCATCGAAATTCTTCGCGGTCTACAACAAAAATATTTTGCATAATAAAAATCGCAATCTGTTGAATCCCGATCGGGAAAATTCGTTTTGCACGCGGAGGAGTCCGACATTCCCTCTCGGAAGGGAAGAATGCGGCGGAGAGCTGGATTCTCTCGAGTCTCGAGAATCTCGGCCACTGCGTCGCGCGAGCTTTAGGAAAATTGGAGAACTCGAGCGCGGGTCACTCCGCTCGATCACAGCAGCGCGGCTCGCGTAGTCCAACCGGAATAAAAGCCAGCGATCGTTTTGCCTCACCGTCGAATTTATTCGCCCGCTCCGGTTCCGAGCGCAACAGCTACACGACGCGCAAAGGGCTTCGGGACACACGGCAGACGCGAACGCGAGTTTATCGCAAGCGATTGAACCCGCGATCGAGTAAACTGCGAGCCATGTGGCTTCTGCTCCGGTGGATTTACCGTCGTGGCCGTCGGCCCCGCAGACCCGACTCGCGATTCACGTTTTAATTTCCGTTTTCAATTTAATTGACCGAACGTAGATTTCACATTTGAAATACTATCTTGTTTTACGAGCTTGAAAAATGTTGCAAATTGATATCAATTATTTGTGACGCGTTGGAAAAATATAAAATTCGTGAAAAGTTGGTATCGTTAAAATGGTTCAGGCAAAAAGCGATTTCGTTGTGGTGACAGAAAATATTCCGTGACAAGTCACACACTATAGTTTTTATATGATAGTGCGTGGAAACTTCTGCTTTGTGTGGCATTTTACGGGACGGAATTGGTCATTCTCATGGCCCGTTGAAAAGTTAGGTTAGGGCATGTTCATTGTGCAGTTGCCGCCTTTCGTCCCAAGGGAAATTCGAAAACTAAACCCCCAAGGGACGAAATGTTTTCAACGCTGACATGAACGCACCTGACGTAAAAAACCGTCAACCCAACCAATTGGCTTAGTGCTCTCAACATAAGTTTTTGGTTAATTCAATTTTTCAGTCGGTAATAGTCGGACCAACCATTCTATCATTCGTGCCAACTGCTATTATCATTATACCGGTTCAACTATTTTGTTAGTTGAGTGTTACACTTAATGTCAATTGATTGGTATAATTACCAAAATATTCGTCAATCCTGAAAACTAATTCAGTAGTTGAACTAACCAATCGGGTGTATTTTCCATGTTCACCATGTCAAATAATACATTAGTTAGTCACAACAAATGTAGACTGAAACGAATATTCAGTCAGTCCGACCGAAAGGTTATTTCCATTTCTGATCATCCAAGCGACAGAACATCATTTTACCTCTAGCCCTTTACCGTACGTACCCTGGGGTCCGCATTCGCGATATTCCCAGCGGTGTTCACCAGACGGACATCCGGGGAAGGTTGGGCGCCCCACTCGGCCTCCGATATCCTCCCAGCATCTGCGCTCCCCGTGAATCTATCAATCCACTTTCACGATGCTGGAAATACTTTCTCGCCCGAGCGAACCGCCGGTTACGCCAGCAGTCAAAGATTTCAGAGCCGAGTCTCACCCGAGGGAGAGGTTGGCCTCCGTTCGGCGCGAATCGACGCGGCGAGAAGCCACAGGGGGATGAGGGGGACTGAAGGCGGGGGGAGGACTTCAAGCCCCATCAGACTTCACGGCCCGACCGCTATTTTACCGACAGTGGCGTGCGCGAACACGTAACGGCTTCGCGATCTCGAGATACCCGGGATGAGTGAGAATGAGATCGAACCCGAGGCCGGGGAGGGACCGACGAGGAACAGCCGCGCGCGGCGGATCCTGCAGAGAATCCGCGCGGCACCTCGAGGAGCCTCAGGAAACCTCAGGAAACCTCACGAAACCCACGGAAGAATTATCGCACCGTCCCAATCGACTGACTTAGCGGCTGCTCACCTCACGCTCACCTCGCATATTGCTATCGGCACTCACGAACGCGACGCGTCAAAACTTTCTCATAGAAAACACCGACTCGCCCAAAGGAGTCGATAAACAAGCGAGAGGCGAAGAAGAAGCAACGAAGGCGGTACCGCGGCTGCCAGTGAGATTAATTTATCCGACGTCATCCGCAGCTTCCTGCTGCCTCTTGGTCGCCCAGTCGAGGCGGCCAACGTTGAGATGATCTGTCACGTGTTTGTGTCACCAACCCAGGAGCCATACAGATGCCGACCTGACCCCAATCCTGTCGAGCGTCAACACACTCAAAGTGACTGTCGCGACGGGTCTGACGTTCATTAGCCGTTGGAGTTGGGAATACGGGAAGATAGAGGAGTTGATTTTCGCAAATGGCTCTCAGCTCGGCCGAGGGCACCATTGGACTCTGTTGGTATTCCGGCTAAAAGTGCGCGGCGCGACTCAGCCGCCGATAAAGCCGAATCCATTTGGCAGAACCATTCGTTACATCTTCCACGTCCGCCGGCGGTTGACTTGGATTGGATCAACATCCGGGAGTTACGACGAAACCGTCGCGGACTCGCCGAACTTCAGCCAGACTCTATTATGCCAGAGGCGGAGAGCTCACCACGGCCACTCGGTTTGCTCACCCTGAAACGCTTCTAATGTTTTGCTCCGGCCGGGCTATCTCGCCGGTTGCCTGGGCCGGCTTACGTCCTCTCTTGGACAACTCAGTGGCCCATAAATTTTTCGCGACGAAAAAAGAAAGACGCGGCCGCTTCACTTACATACACCCCGCGTGACACACACGTTGGTTCCGATGGGCACCCTATGTTTGGGCACATATGGACCAACCGTGCGCGCCGCTTTCACGAGGCGGAAGAAACGGCGAGCGAAGTTTCCACAAAAACGAAGCTCTGCCTGGGATTCGTTCTCGGCTGGAATCCTCATCGGAAAAGTTTTTCGCTCGGGAAGAAAGAAATGGGGAAATAGCTGCCGGGGATGCACGGGGAGGAAAAGTCGCGTTGCTTCTGCACGCCAAACAGGAAGGAAGTGCACCGAGCTTCCTCGATTCTGAGTTGGATTGCGTACAAACTGCTACGTCCCTGGTCTCAATCCTGGGTATTAAATGCAACGGGGACATTTCCTAAGCTTGGCATGATAATCATTTTCGTGAATAATTCAGATCAAGATGACTCGCATCTTCTCTCGAGTAGAATCAGAAGTCTTGAATATGATAAGACACTTTCAGTCTTCCAGCAGAGGAGAGGAAATCATGGTAATCGGAAATATGACTCCTGCACCTTTTTCCAGATTAACCTGAAGCTGAAAAAATGTGACCAATTCGGATTAACCCGAAGCTGGAAAAATGTGACTATTCCAGGTTAACCTGAAGCTGGAGAAATGTGACTATTCCAGATTCACCGGAAGTTGGACAAATATAACTATTCCAGGTTAACCGGAAGCTGGAAAACTATGACAATGAAGAACAAAGCCAAATCGGTTCAACAACAAACAATCCACAGATGGAAAAGACTCACCACTATCTCCCACGGCAAAGTGACGCCGATTAAATCGCGTCTGCGCTGAAATTATTTTATTCCACCGGCCCGAACGAGACCGTAGCGGTGGCAATTTCCAGCACGCAGATTATAATCAGCCGCCTGGAAACAATATCCGGAGCGCTGGAAAGACGCTGCTCCGAGACATAAACCCGTCCGCTCGATGCATATTACTTATTGAAGCGATATACATAGGAACGACGACGCTGATGTCCTCGAGGAGATCCAGCTCGGATCGGGATGGCTGGAAATTAAATTTATCTCTCAACCAACAGCGAGTTCTGAACGTATCCCGATTCGATTTACGTTCGTTTGCCTGCTCCCCACACGTAACCGGGGGGGGGGGGGGGGGGGCCAGCTCGCCGAGAGACAAAGCCATAAAATATTTATACATCTCCGGCGTCTTCGCGGAGTGTATTGCGATCCTCGCGGCGCCGGAGCCGTCGAGAATTACGCCAGTGGTGCTTCCTCTCTTTTTCCAACGCCGCCAATACCTCCCGGTGTTTGTGTTACATAAAGAAGATGCGTTCAACGTCGGCAGCGCCCGAGCTATGTGCACGAGCGAGAATAAGTGAGGTATGAGACACGATAAGGACGCGACGCGATGATGAAGACTCGCGTCGTCTGGCGCAATATGCGGCTGAAATGAATGGATCATTTTCCTCGGTTGAATTCAACGAGACTGAGACTCCGGAGCCGCTGGAGCATCAGGAGCTTAACACAGGTTTCTCGAGTGGCGCGCGAGGCCTCGCCATCGGCTATTCCCCTCCGAAATGGACCGCGAGCAGCTGCCAGCTGTCACTCACGACTGCCGGATCCTCTGCTCCTCTTCGATTAAACTGCGCTCTCATGTCGTCTTCTTATTCCAATTCGTCTTTTTTTTTTCTTCTCCTCTCTCCTCTCGTTGTTATATCCACCGGCTCCCTCGTTGCGGTAATAACGGTTGCACAAACTCATCGTCGCGGATTTCGACGAATCTTCCCGTGTTTATATTAGCTGTACACGGACTTCGTGCCACGGCGGGACGGACGTCTTACAACGAGTGCGACGTAATGGAATCAATGGCGAACAAATTGCATTGCGATTGAATCGTCGGGAATCTTGCGGCCGCCCGCTGAGGCGCCTCCTCCGCGCGGTTCAATCAGTTATCACAACAGTTTGTCTGAGAAGCGGAATTCGCGAATCCATACGTTCGATCGCGGGGCGAGATGGGCAACGTCGAGGAGACGGATCAATACGCGAAAAGACTGAGACGTTTTGATGGTTCGAGGAGATCGGTGTTTGCAATTCGTCTGGGGTGGTTGAGCGAGAGTCGGGCAGCTTGAGAGATTGAAATGCCGTTTGGTTTCTTTACTTCAGATAAGCTAATCAGCCGGAATCATGGAGACCGTCGACAAACAGGGTAATCACACGCGCTGGCGCGCGTGCCTGAAAAACTGTTCACCAAAATCGACCTCAAATTTATTTCTTTTGAAAATATCGACTTGTAACCTACACCAATGTTCTCAAGTCGTATATTCTATCCCCAAAAACACTGGTTATCAATACTTTTTACTTGATTTTGAAAAAAAAATATTTTTTTGGCGACGAAAAAAATATTTTTTTTGTCAGAAATCATAGATCCGTCTTCGGACCGAAAATCGCCAAAATCGACCTCAAATTTTTGTCTTTTGAAAATATCGACTTGAAACCTATACCATTGTTCTCAAGTCGTATATTCTACCCCCAAAAACACTGTTTACCAATACTTTTTACTTGATTTTGAAAAAAAATATTTTTTTGGCGACGAAAATTTTTTTTTTTTGTCAGAAATCATAGATCCGTCTCCGGACCGAAAATCGCCAAAACCGACATCAATTTTTTTTCTTTTGAAAATATCGATTTGAAACCTATACCAATGTTCTCAAGTCGTACATTCTACCCCCAAAAACACTGGTTACCAATACTTTTTACTCGATTTTGAAAAAAAATATTTTTGCGACCATTTTTTTGTCAGAAATCATAGATCCGTCTCCGGACCGAAAATCGCCAAAATCGACCTCAAATTTTTTTCTTTTGAAAATATCGACTTAAAACCTATACCATTGTTCTCAAGTCGTATATTCTACCCCCAAAAACACTGGTTATCAATACTTTTTACTCGATTTTGAAAAAAAAAAAAAAAAAATGTAAGAATTTATTTCAGTACGATAACATTTCTTTTCTAAGTACGACTAACAGATTTTATTAAGTCCGACTGAGAGATTTTTTCTACACACGAATAATCGCAACTGACTTCTGCAAAGTTAGGAAATACGTTCGTCTGTGTTTAATTAGCGGCCGAGATGGCACCAAGCAAATTCGATCCTCCACCGCGATAGATGTCCCCGATAAAGCGCCGCAGGTTACACACTTGCGCAACGCGCGTCTCCCGCTCTCGTCCGTCCGATCGACGAAGGCACGAGCTGCACCTGAGCGACTCGCGGATTTTCACCTTCTCTGCCCCATTATCCGCGAGTCCGATCTACCCATCCGCCGCGATCAATAGCCCAATCATGAATTACGAATATGTTGTGTACACAGCTTATCCCGCGGTCGTGATCGAGTCCGGCTCCTCGCGGACGTCGCGCGTCTCCTCTTCTCTCGGTGTCACAGCAGCGCCTCGCTCATTGTCTTTGCCCACTGAGAATCTCTTGGCTCCCTCTTTTGCCGCCTCGCGAAAAGAGGTCAATCGAACCCCCGTGCGCACAACTGTCGTGCCAGATTGAGTAACGTCGATACACTCCGCGGATTTTCGCAACACCTAATATGACGTTATCAGACGTCCGAGTCTTTTGCCTTTAACGCCGACAACAATTCCCTCATTAGCGGACGGGAATTCGTGGGTCACTCGATGTGACGACTATGAGTGGATGATCAACACTCACAAGATTCCGAAGTACCTGATCATCACAGTCCGAGTCAAGTCAAGCATTCATTGTTGAAAAATAAAGAAAGTCGAGGTCACGAATGAGCATGTAAAAAAGAATCAAATAAAAAAGTATTTCAAATATTGTTTTCTTTAATAAAATTAATTTATTTCATTATTTTTTTCTTATTATTCATTTATTTACTTATTTCTTTATTTATATTCAGGAATTAATTCATATTCGATAAAAAAGATTTTCCAACAAGAATAATAATAATAATAATAATAATAATAATAATAATGATAATAATAATTTCTCGCAATTGTGAATAACGAGATATCCTTGACCTGAAAAAATAATCACGCCACTATAATGCATAACCACTCGGACACGACACTATGTAGAATACTTTTTCAATTAATGATGACCTGATGCTCGGGGTCGATCCTTTCGGAAGTATCGCGTCTGGGTCGCGCGTGCCGGGAATCGGTTTGCGCAACCACGGAGCAACCACCGGAAGGTCTCGCGCGCACGCGCCCCCCGCGTTGACCACAACCTCGTGTATTCTCACTCGTCTCTCCCGTCCACGAGTGATGTCGTGGATACTCGAGAGCAGGAGGAATCCACGGGTCAAAGGGAAAGCACGAGCGAGACAGCGGAAGCCACTTATGTTCGTCGATGTCGACCACCCCTGCGCCAACCTCCAATCGGACGCGAAATTGTGTCTCTACTTATTGCAATCTGCGGCTCAATTGCACCTTCCACGAGGACACGACGCTTTTTATCATCGCTTCCGCGTGACGAGGACGCGAGGGGTCGCTCGGCGAGCTGTACGAAGTGTCGTGCAACCCGCTTGAAAGTATTGCCACTCGGTGACTGCATCGAGCGCTACCGTTTTTCAGACACGCGGACGTGGAGCCCGGAATAATTTATCTCGAATTCAACTTACAAAGTTGATTTCGTATGCCGGGACGACGGAGTCTTCAGTCAGTGAAGGGGTTGATGACCTCACGTGACTTTTGGAATATCGATCGGTTTGTCGCGTTGTGATATTAATTTTTTTTTATTTTAAGATTAATTGACATGAGTGGATTAACGAAGGGTTGAAAAAGGCAGCCCAAAAAAGATTCAAGTTAAGGATAATATTCGCGTGTATTAGAAACAATGGCTGCAGCGAATAATATAAAAATATATCAGGAGCGGATTTTTCTATTTAACGAGAAAGAGTCGGATATTTGTAATGTCTGACGAAAAAGACATCTATTTTCTTTTTCTTTTTTTTTTCAAAATCAAATAAAAATTGTTTGACACGAGTGTTTTTCAGGGGTAGAATATGCGACATGAGAACAATGCTGTGGGCTAAAAGTCGCTATCTCAAAGAAAAAATATCAAGAGTTCCCACCCGAAGAAAGAATATCAAGAGGTTCCGCTCATTTATACGCGACTACCACGATTAAAAATAAAATTTGCGCGTATATTAAAACAGCGGCTGAATTAAATAACCGTGTGGCGTTATCCCGAAATTTGACGGAACGTACGGGCTAATAAATGGTAATACCAGTCGGAAAGTTGCCGAACCGAGAGCGCCGGACGACTTATAAACCACGACAGATGTCTGAAGGTGCGGTGTGTCGGCGAGATGCGCGGCGCTCTAGCACCGATATTAAATTCTAATTTCAATAACCGCGCCGAAGAGCGCGCGGAGTGGTGCGAGTCGCCTGGCATCTTCTGCCGTCGCCGCCGAGTCGTTTCTGGGTCGGTGAGATATGACGCAAGAGTCTCGCGCTCCCTCGCGGGGCGGATTTTCGAGACGAAAATAGAGGAAGCTGGAGGAAAGTGTCGGGGGTTTTGCGGGCGCCAACGAGACGAATCTGACGCCGGCAGGACCGCAAAAACCCCGCGTGGCCCGGGGAGTAATAAGATGGCTCAGACGTAACATCCCCGCGGCAAGAAAAATCCCATTGTATTACGGTTTCGGCTGTCGGGAGTCCCGAGCCAACTCGCGTGTACGACAGCGATTTGTGTCCCGCCCGACGTGTATCAAGAAAAATGGAAATAAAAAGAATCACTAAACCCGACAAAAAAAAAATAAGTACGCGGCGAATATATGGAAAAACGTAGCCAGACGCCCGCATTACACGTTTCCAACCGGCGCCAAAGATGTTTTCAAGAATTATATCCATTGTATTATCGCTCGCCAGCGACCCCGGAGCCTCGATTCGGCGGGCCAACTCGTGGCACACGACGGCGATTTGTCGTTCGTTGCAGAGAAAAATGTAAGGAAGCACTAAACGAATGAAAAAAATAGGCACGAGATGAATGTGAGCAAAAATGTGGACAAGTGAAATAAAAATCTCTCGTGTAATATTCTGCCAGTCGTCGACATCCTCGACATTGACAACTGAAATAATTTTAAATAAATTATAATAAATGCACAAATAAAAAAAAATGATTTACGTTGTTACAAATAAAACATGTTTTTACAAATAAAAAATATGTTTCATTTCAGTATATGCATTATTATCACTATGAAAATCACATTTGAAAAAAGACACATTTAGAAAAAATCCGATAACGTTAATTCTAAACAGGAAAACCGAAATCAGAATTACGGTTTTACGATACGATTGATTGTTTTGTATTTAACAAAACTAATAGTTGTCCGGCCTTCGACGATTTTCTTGCAACGGTCGTAAACGCACAGAAAAATGTCGCTCAAGTGTCAATCCGAACGTCCAACTCTCGCTGACAACTCGTCCGACTACCCTGCGTTCGTCTAGAAAGAAAAAAACACAATTACCCTATTTGGTACTGACTTCTCGCATGTCAGTAAAGAGATCCGTAAGTGCGAGTGTTTCCCGTTACTCGCTCTCGATTCGTCAAACGCCTTTAAACCCCATATAGACCCATTTGCGATACATGAGACAGGTGTCGAAGGGTTTCGAGCTCAAAGTGTGTGCACGACGGATTAGAAAAGGAGAAAACGGCGAACGTTTGATTAAACACAGCGACGTAGGCGGGAGGGCAGGATTCGAGGCCTCGCGCGGCTCGGAAACAATGGGAGCCCGCGAGCACTTGTTGCGAGTTCCATCGCGGCGCTCTCGCCTTTCCCGTTTCGAATGAAAATTCGCGCTGCGACCTTGCGAGCTCGGCTCTCGCCTCCTCCTCCTCCTCCTCCTCCGCAATAGCAGCTTCGGCTCGCCGCGCCGAAGGCTCACGCACTCGCAAACGATTAATTAAGACGAGGCAGCTGTACGCGAAGATTCTCTTTCTGTGCTGCTACACGTCGCTCGCGAAACTCCCCCTCGTTATAATAATAAAGCAGTTTCGATATAGGAGCGACGATCGCGCGTCCTCCGCGCGTTGGTACATCCCGGAACCTTGGCCCATTCTCGCTTTCCCATAGCGCGCCAGGCACGTCCCTCGACTCGCGAGAAACTTACCCCGTGACTGGGCCGGATAAATTGTATGGCTGTCGATGCGAACCGATTTATACGAGAACAAACGGTTATTGGCATCATCGCGAGACGCGGGTGGAAATTTGACGCGGTAAATCAGGCGCTAGTCAGGCCCCGATCGGGGCCCCGTCCGAGACCTGTCAGAGCCCCGTTCAGATTTCTGACGTAACGGCTGAAAATGTATGCTTCGAATTTTCCGTCTCTTCTACGCCGGAATCGTCGGTTAACGAACTAAAAATCACGGTTAATGACATCACGTAAATCCGCAGTTGCGCAATAAGTTCGTAAATCAGCTGCCGCGGGAAACGGAGATTTACGCCGCGGAGTCGAATGGCAGTTTTATCGGTTACCATAAAGATGGCGTGGAAACGAATTTGTCGGATGAGGTTGGATATTAAAAACTGATTGATGCATTTCCTGAACCCGCGCGCACCGGATTTGACGTAATGGAACCGACAATGGCTTAATTATACTCGATGGATAATCGATGCGATACTGGAAATGACGAACGGTGGACAGTGAGCGAGGTGCATGATCGATTGACAAAACTGAGGGTCAAAAATGCTCGTGAAAATGATTTGGTTGCTCTGATTAATACGCTGGTTCAATTATAGTTAGTTCTAACCAGTCCAAACCAGTTCAAATCAGTCCGAACCAGTCCGAATCTGTCCTAATCGGTTAGTTTGATATGCCAACCGATTCCCAAAACATTTACCTGTACTTAAAATACAATCAAGCTCTAATTAATTCGCTGGTTAAATGAGTAAGTCCTAACCAGTTCTAATCAGTTCTAATGAGTCCTAACCGGTCCGAATCAGTCCTAACCAGTCCGGATCAGTCCTAACCAGTCTGGATCAGTCCTAACTAGTCTGAATCAGTCCTAATCACTCTTAACCAGTCGGATTGATAAGCCAACCGATTTCCAACAATTTACCTGCACTTAAAATACAATCAAGCAATTACCTTTATCATCTCCGACGTCTCGCGGACTCTCGGTACCCGAGACCATCCATCTGCTTCCATATACGTATCTGCCGAAGCCAACTTCCTACTCGTGTTATTCACTTTCTACACAACAATTTATTTCAACACAGCTCGCCAATCGATAGGTATACAGCGCGGGTGGCCAACGTCTGCGCCGTTCGCGGCGCACATAATTCGACCATTCGGTGATTTAACAAAGAAGACGAGCCGAGCTGTTTTATTAGAGTACATAAACGCGGCCGGCGATTATCGAGCGCCACATCTTGACCCTCCGGGTCACCGCGTGTCTCGTCTCGTCTCTCCGTCTCCGCGTTCAGTCTGCGTTTAATATCCCCAGATTACCACTTACGGAGCCCATAACGACGAACGAAAAAAGTTTCACGCCAGGATTCCACACGCGGACAAAACTCCGCATGCGGAATCCTGGCATGCCGAGCGCCTTGGCCCACTATCTCCTTTCCCGAATAGCGCGAAAGACACGCGCGCGGCGATGTATCTGATATACACGTCACGGCGCAACACCAACAGAAACGCTGGAACAATGCGTGACGCAAAAATCCCAAACGAATGAACGAGCCAGCCTCGAACGTGGCGTCCAGACCCAGTTGCTCCGCTGTAGCGCGTTAATGACTTTTTAATTGTGCGTAACCGAGCAGCGAGGTCTCGTTCGTTCGCGCCACGAGCGTCGCGCCGGGACTCGGGAGTGTTGCGAATATACAGCGAGAACGGCCCGAGGGCACGGCAGCCGCTGGAGCGTCCAGGATACTGGATAACGCGCGTCAGCCCGAGGATACTTCGGCGTTCGGTACGACGAGGCAGCGGCTCAAGATGGTTTTCCATATCTCTATGCACGCATCGTGCGGTTCCTACGGTTTGATTTATTTCCTCGGGGGTTCCTGGCCGGCGTCGCTCGCGCCACGCGGGTCACGGGTCACAGATTCTCCGGTGCTCGCGGCTGATCCGCCGCGCACGTGTAACCATATTACCCGCGGAATCTCTCCTCAAGCGCAGGGAGAAGACGCTGTGGTGTAACTATTATATCTGTGCGTTATCACCGCCGGGGAATATGTACGTTTCACGACTTTATTCTAATCGTAAAGTGCGCATTAGATATTATGCATCCAGGAGGAAAGGAAATCAGAAAACCAGGCAGAAAATCGTAGGCGTTACATTTGAAAACCAGGCAGAAAATCGTAGGCGTTACATTTGAAAACCAGGCAGAAAATCCCAGGCGTTACATTTGAAAACCAGGCAGAAAATCGTAGGCGTTACATTTGAAAACCAGGCAGAAAGTCGCAGGCGTTACATTTGGGCCTGGCCAGGCCTTGGTGTGGCCTTGGTCAGGCCCTGGTCAGGCCTTGATCAGGCCCTGGTCAGGCCTTGATCAGGCCCTGGTCAGGCCTTGGTCAGGTCCTAGCCATGTTCTAGTTAGCGTAAAGTTGGCCCGGCTAAGGCCTCAGCCGGGCCTGACTTGGGCCTCATGTAACGCTACAGATTTTCTGCTAGGGTAAAATCGCAGTAATCAGAAATGCTATATAAAGGAGAAAGAAAAAGCTAGGCGCGAAATAAATGCATGTAAAAATGTAGACAAGTGAAACAAAAATCTCGTAATATTCTGCGGATATATGTCGGAATCCTCGACATTGATAATTGAAACAACGAACAAAAAATGATGATGATAATAGCATGAGTAAAAAAATAGAATGTAAAAAGTCCGGTAAGATGGTTTTCCACATCTCTATGCAGACATCGTGCGGTTCCACGGTTTGATTTATTTCCTCGGGGGTTTCTGGCCGGCGTCGCTCGCGCCACGCGGGTCACGGGTCACAGATTCTCCGGTGCTCGCGGCTGATCCGCCGCGCACACGTGTAACCATATTACTTGCGCGGAATCTCGGCTCTCGGACGCAAGGAGAAGCGACGCTGTGGTGTAACTATTATATCTATGCGTTATCACCGCGGGGGAATATGTAAGTTTCACGACTTCATTCCAATCGTAAGTGCGCCTTACATATTTTGCATCCAGGAGGAAAGGAGGTAAAAGCGCAGTGACCAGGAACACGAGAGGTGCCCCGAGGTGCCTCGGGAGGACTGCGAATGGCCCGTGATGCGTACGAGGTGCCCGGCGGCTCGCATGAATGTCCGTCAAAGTTACGGCATACGGGAAGTCGAGAGAACCATAAGACGACGAAGGAGAAAAAAAAAATTCGTACGAGCGTAATGCTCGCCGAAACGGCGGAATTGTGTAGACTCGTCGCCGCGGTGGCTATCTAATCTCGCGGAGGAACCCCGGGAATCTGATTTTGCGCTTGGATTAATGCTACACGAGGCGCACGTTACGCCTGGCGGGGCAACGACACTGGAGGGCGCGCGTGATAGGCGAACTGAGCTTCGGGATGTAACTGTGAAGCGTGGAGAAAAACATCGTTGCTCCTAAAGATGTCAGTGTTGATGGGGTTTTTATTCGGGGATTTCGAAGGTAAGTAGTTTCTGGTGTTGGGCGCTGGTCGATGAAAATGTTCTTGAAATACTTCAAGGACTAAATTATTTTGGGTTATTATAGAAACATAATTCTGTTTATTTGTTTAATTATTTATTGATTAATTATTTATTTATTTATTTATTTAGTTATCATTTAGGTATTATACATGTTTATTAAAATATTAATTTTTTCATTTTTTCTCGACAATTGGATCTAGTTTTTTAAATTAAAAGAGTATACAACATTTTTTGTGGGTTTTCTTTTCATTCTTTCACATTCATCGAGCCTTAAATCTCCGTTCGACGAGAACAAGGAAAGCTCCAGCTGCGGCTGTAATTGCGCAGCGAAACGCACCAGCGAACCAATAGAAATTGTAACAACGCAATACTTGAATAACAGCATTATTTTGGATTATAGCACATACGCAATATATAAATATATATTTATTTATTTATTTATTATTCACGACTATCCAAAAATAATATTTTTCATTTTTTCTTGACAATCAGAAAAGTATTTCATTCAAAGAGCTACAACAATTTTTTTTTCGCTCGAACGGTTCCTGTCTTATCATGGTGGATTACATTTTTTCCAGATTCATCGAGCCTTAAATCTCCCTTCGACGAGAACAAGGAAGGCTCCAGCTGCGTCTGTAACTGCGCAGCGAAACGCACCAGCGAACCGGCGGAAACTGTAACGACGATTCCTTCCGACGACAACGGAGGTCGAGCCGCGCGCAGTCAGCTGCACTCGAGTCGCAGTCATTGATTCTCCCGGCGGTTCGCATCGCACGTTATTACACTCGAGGCAATCTCCGCACGCACAAAGTGCTCGTTAGAAAACGCGAGTGTGAGCTCACGCACTGACTAATTGGTTTAATATATAATGCGACCGCGGCAGCCGCCACCGAATCGGCGTATTAGCTGCGTCAGAGCTGCGAGCGACGCGAGTCAGAAGCTGCAGCGCAGGTGCCACTCGGGAGACGCGGAATCTCGTCGCTTCCATAATTATTAGCAGCGTGAAAAAGGAGGCGAAAAAAAAAAAAAATGTGTAGCAGCCCGACAAAGATTGATGACTCGTCGAGGGAGTCGCGAGACAATGAGAGGACGACAAAAGGTCGGGCGACCCCGTTGTGTCCATCGTGGTTCCCTGCCCCGCTGCCTATTGTCAACCTGTTGTAATCGAGAGCGTCGTCGATGCCTCTATTATGCTGAATTATACGGACGCGCGGACAACAACACAAGCCGCTCTGTAATCTCGTCGGCGGTGTCGGTAAATCCCGAGGCGAACGCCGGGAGACACTGATTCTTAGTCGCTAAAGCGGCGAAATAATTTTATTTACGTTATTATAGATTAACGTTCGATTTCCAGCATTATCGGATTTCAGGAATGTACGTCAATGTTCGACGAAAAAGGACGGAAGTTTTTAATAAAAGGAACGATTAAAAAATGTAATGGCCCTATACAAAATAAAAGATTTTATTTTCTAAATGTTCAAACGTTCAATAAAAATATTCGAAATAATTTGTTTACGTTATTATAGATTAATGTTCGATTTCCAGGATTATCGGATTTTAGGAATTTACGTCAACGTCTAACGAAAAAGGACGAAAGTTTTTAACAAAAGGAACGATTAAAAAATGTAATGGACCTATAAAAAATAAAAGATATTATATTTTAAATGTTCATACGTTCAATGAAAATATTCGTTCTTAAAAGAAATCATAACAACAACAAAAATAAAATAATAACGATAATAATAATAATAATAATAAAATGCGGAAATGTCACGTTTGGTTGGCGAAGCGACCTTTCAGCTGCGCACGTGAATTCCGCATAATTGTGCAGTTATGGCGTTCGTCGACTAAACTGGAGATTTCATTATTTTCCTTTTTATATTTCGCATTAATTATAAACACCGAGCGATACACCGCGAAAGGGCTGCTTTTACGTTCACGTCGCGCGTCCTTCCAGGTCGGCGCCGTGATTGAAAAAAAAAAGCGTAAAAAAGGCCCAATTCATGAATAAATCCGAACGCAAGTAATTCAATTGAAGCTTCGACACCGGGGCTGAACTAATTGCATTGAGCGCGCCGGAGTAGCATGTAACAAGTAGCGAGGGATCCCACGCACCATTTTTGTCCATCCTGCGGGGGCCAAGCGAGACGATGAGTAACCCGCAGAGCCCGCGAGCGACGGCGAACGAACGAGTCAATTCGTACTACGTGCGCAGCGCTCGCGACTCATCCTCGCGACTACGAAAAAACCAGTTTTGCAGATCCATGCGCGAGGCAGCTGGGTACTGGATAGCAGGTCAACTGCTATGACGTGACAGATCGAAATGATCTTTCTCGTGAGATTTAGTAATTTGCATAAATCCAGGCAGAAGTTCAACGCTCCGTCTCAAACACTGTTATTTCTTGCCACGAATAGTGTAATATATAGTATTAATTTTTTTTTTCGCCTCCCTTTCCTCCTCCTGCTCCTCGCGTCTCTCTCTGTCTCTCTCGATTTCATTCCCGGATTCGCTCGGCTCTTTTGCGCCGCTCGTACACGACGACGAACGCTCTGCACTTGCGTGGTGTACGTGCAACACGGTAACCTCGTGGCTCTCTCTCTCTCTCTCTTTCTGTGGCTCTGGCGAGCGATGCGATGACACTTGTCGAGATCGCGCGATGATCTCGCGATACGGATTTGCGCTATGCACTCGCGGGCCACGAGCGCTCACGTTGCAACATCTGTATTATACCGCTGACTCTCTGTTTGTGTGCGTTTTTTCTCCTGGAGGACCGAGGAAGATTTGCAGTTCGCTTAATGCACAAAGAGCTCGGATCCTTTGAATTTTCTGGGTCATTCGACGGGCGAATAGACTCAAAGGGAACCAGGAGAAAAATATTTTCGTGGAGCTGAGGAATAAGCGAAAAGTGACGACAGAGAGTTTATTAGCCAAATATTTCGTCGGGGTTGGAAAATATTTTGCTCGGCTCGGAAAATAATGTTGGTTGACTAATATCTGAACGCATTTTTTGCTCCTTTTTTGCTAGTCCAAGAAACATTATTTTCTTAGCTAGCCATAGTTAACGACTAATCATTACTATAACATTTTTGCCTTAAATATATCAACCATAAGCTCATCGTTATTCTCCTATCCAATGGCAATGTAAAAAAATGTAAAAGAACGTCTTTAAAGCATTGAACAACACTGGCAATTTCCTTCTTGAATGGTCTCAATAAATAACAAAAAAATTGTAATAAAAAAAGAAGGTAAAACAAACTCATCAGGTGTTCATTGTTGACCTACCTCAATTATTCTTTCACAACGATTGCCAGCTGTAAACAACCAATAACACGTGGCTAAACCCGTGCAATCAACCAAGTGTACCAATCCAATGTTACCATCACGGAATCATGAGCACCAAATTACTGGTATGTTTGTGTCCATCGCGTATCCACCCTGTATTTTACCACCGAGCAAATAGCCGCTGGCGTGCGAAGAATTTGCCCTGCACCTAAAACCCATATCCATACACCGTGGCCTATGTGGCCTATGCAGCTCCACCGCGTGTAGCTCTATAACGAACCGCATAAATTACCGTTTAAAACGGCAGCATTGAATGGGAATGGCGCGAGCGCCCGGATGGCCCGCGGGGGGGCGTGCGGCGCGCGCGGGCGACGCTTATAACGCGCGCCGCCTCGCGAGATAAAGCGAATCTCGTTTCCTGGATACGTATAGCGGAGGCCGTAGCCGCCTCTGCGGTTATAGCCAAGGGACACGGCGCGCAGCCACCGGATAGAGTGCTGGGAAGCACGTACGCCGCGTTCTGTGTGTGCATAAAGCGCCGCGGTAAAACCAAGTGGCCCTTATGTACTTCTTACCCAGGCGACGGACGTTAGCTTTTATGTAAGACACTTTTGGTGTGTATCGCGGTGTTTCGCGCCGGAGGATTTTCCTCGCGGGAAACGCGAGCGCTTTTTACCTCGCACAACCCTTGGAGACGCGCGAGGCTCGGGGCTCACCCGGGGCCGCGGCAAAGTCGTCCCCGTTTTGTTCGAGCGTCGTTCCGTCGTCGCTCAGCCGTGAAAGCCTCTCCCGTGTCGCGGGGATCTCGACCGCGCGGAAACGACACACCCGACGCGGGCGCGTTCGGCTAAGTCGATTCGCGACGCGATTCGCGAGACTGAGCTGCGGGATCCCGGCGGACGGTCCATTTAACTCTCAACGCTCGCGCCGTGATCCACGTTTATTTCGGGATTTGTAATCAAACCGGTAAATACGGTACAGAGAATTTCAGCACTTAGGCTAAGTTGAACGAATTTTGAAATAATTGAGAATGAAAAATTGAACAAAATGTATCAATTAAATATCGATGGATCAATTAAAAATGAAAAAAGAACAAAATTTGAACCAATAAAAATTGAAAAATGACCAAAATTGGAACCAATCAAAATTGAAAAATGACAAAAATTGGAACCAATACAAATTAAAAATTGAATTAAATTGGAACCAACTGATGAAAAAATGGACGAAATTCGAACCAAATGAGAAAAAAAATTGAACTGGTCGAACATGAAAAATTGAACCGATTGAAAATGAAAAATCGAAAAAAATTTGAACCGGCTAAAGATGAAAGATTGAACAAAATTTGAACGAATTGAGGTTGAAAAAATAAACCAAATTTAAATCAATTGAAGATGAAAAATGAAACAGAATTTGAAATCGCAGGAAATAATAAATTCAACAAAATTTGAAATCGCAGGAAATGAAAAATTCAACAAAATTTGAAACCGTAGGAAATGAAAAATTCAACAAAATTTTAAATCGCAGGAAATGAAAAGTTCAACAAAATTTGCAATCGCAGGAAATGAAAAATTCAACAAAATTTGAAATTGCAGGAAATGAAAAATATAATAAATTTTGAACCGATTGAAACTGAAACCTCAAAAGTGACAACAATTTTACGTTCTCCCCTTACCGCGACATCGATCGTCCGTCTCAAAAATCGATTTCCCCACCGCGCAGTCACAAAATTCTCTCCTAAATATCACAACGAAATTCCGCGATCCGGAGCCCCAAAAAAAAAAAAACTGACTTGAAATTCGAGAAAATTGCGTGAAAAATGTGACGTGTCTATGTGAACCAGGTAGCGAGAACTACACCGCTAGTTTAGCGATTGAGCCAAGCTGGTCAGTCGATGAGGACAGTGACAGCTCCGCCGCCGGGGTATCGATCCGGTCGGCGAGGGAGCAACTGGCGAAATAGTCGCTCGGGAGTCCAGGCACCCGGGGCCGGGCTGCGAAGATGTTACTCTACTTGCGCTCGAGCTGTATCACTTTCACTAACCCCGGCGCGTTCGAGCGCTGTCCTCCCACGAGCGACTCCGCAGTCTCCGTCTCTCGTTCCATCCTCCTCCCTCTTTGCCCCCCCCCCTGCCCCCCGCTCCGGCAAGGCAGCATCTGCATCGCTCAGAGCCAGCGAAGGCAATACGAGAGCCGAGCGGCCGAAGCAAAGCGCGTTCCCTCCACGACGAAGCCTGGGGGTCACTTACGTCGTCGTGAGGTCGTTCCTCACGGTATCCCAGGACGGGGGCCCGACAAGGCCCCCTGATACACACAGAGAGTCCTCCCCCCTCTCCCCTCCAGCTCCTCCTGCGCTCACTTCGGATCCTACGAGTTTAGACGTTCTCGTCGGAGGAGACGCGAAGGAGGATGTTGAACGTGTATTACCCTCTTCTTCTTCGTCGTCGCGGTACCACCACCTCCTTCGCGGTCCCCCTCGGCGCGCGGGGGGCCCAACGTCGAGGCGCCGATGACGCGTCGGAGGACGAACGAGACTCGGAAAGCATCCCCAGAGGCTGCTGCTGCCGCTGCGACTCCCCGCGGGGTAGGGGAAACCGAAAGCATCGTCGCCGAGGCGCGCGGCGAACGTGGTGGTAGAGGAGGCCTCGCTCGGGGTGAGCTTAACCGGGGGTATATATTCACTGTACGACACCTCCACCATCAGTCACCTTCTCGACTTAATCCGCACCTCCCAGTGTGTTCGTTGTTAGGATTGGGAATCGCGGTTTTGGTGAGTTTTCGCTGTTGCTGCTCTGCGGCGAACGCGGTTGACACGCCGGTCACGATAAAATTCCCTAGATTCAATTATTTTTTTCTGGTCGATCGGGCTAGAGATATTGACGATCGTGGACGACGTTTGTAGTGATCGGTTGGAAATACGAGAAAACGAAAGACGACCATTTTTTTCACAAGTTCTTTTTTTTTACGATGCGACTGACGACTTTGACGATCGTGAACGCGTTTGTAGTGATCGGTTGGAATTACGATAAAAAGTCGACAATTTTTTTTGTTTCCATGTTATTTTTTTAACGATCGCGGACGCGTCTGTAGTGATCGGTTGGAATTACGATAAAAAAGACGACAATTTTTTGTTTATGATTTTTTTTCTTTTTTTGCTAATCACTCTGAAGACATTGACGATCGTGGACGCGTTTGTGATCGGTTGGAATTGCGAAAAAAGGGCGACAGCGTTTTAGTTTTTTTTCGTTTGTAGTTTTAGCGTTATAATCGTGGTTTCGCTTTTATTGGAGCATAAATAAGTCGTCCGCCGATTTCGTCGATCGCCGCTCGGTTCTCGGCGAGTGTCGCGTCGCGATTTATTGCCGCATAAATTAACCGGTCGGCTGACTAATTGAACGGTAGTCGAGACCGCGTGTTCGATAGATTAGAATCTTCGAATGTTGTGCGCTCTCGACAAGATGTTCGCGTGTCACGCGAGAGATTATCGAGCCGATTGAATATCGATTAATCACCGATGGGTTCGACGCCGCGATGCAGCGTCGCCCCGCCGATGGGAAGCCGGCGTCGCGGCGAATCGGAAGTTAGGCCGACTGATTGCAGCTTTTCACTTCGCGGACCCGCCATAATGGCTCAGGGGGCCCCCGGTACTTTCCATTCGTCGTGGCGAACCGCGAGATTAGACGGCTTGAGGTAACCGCGTGCCATTGACAATGGACAAGCTTCATCAGTCAGATCGGGGCGTCTCTCCCGTGCCACATCGGAAAACCGATAAACAACGCCAGATACGCGAGCGTTTTTTTTTTTGGCCCCCGTTTCCGGAGCGACGATATAAAGCTCGTTTTTTTTCTTTCGCAGATCTTAACATCGTAGGGGAACCAGCGCCAACGCGACATGAGGCTGTGGCCGTTGTGGATGGGTGAGTAGCGATCATAGTTTCATTCCAATTTCAGCCGCGCGATTGCGAGACGTCATATCGGGCGTAATACACGCGAAAATTGCGCAACGAGGCCCGAGACCACATTCCCATTGTCAGAACATTAGTCGCAGAGACGCCGGGTGGAAGGAGACAAGAAGGAGACGAGAAGGAGACAACGCGACTTTCCAGCAAATCGTGAAACAATCTTGTGACGTGTCCGCATTAAGCATTGATGACGAACGCACCGCGGGACAAAGAGGAAAGTCCTGATTGGCAGATGGACGGAAAAGTGCGCGGCGTTGCCCAACGCTCCGGCGCCGAGTAATCGCTCGATTCACGGAGAATCGGAGATTCGAGCGGAGAGTGAATGACACAGTGGCGAACATGGCGGACGGCGCGAAGCGTGAAGAGGCAACGAGGAGCCCATTTTGCCCGAGCGGAGAAAAAACAAACCCGAGTCGCCTCGGCGAGATGGAAGACCGAAGAGACCCGGAGGGGAAAGGGGGATCGGCGAGGAATTTCGCAACGCGGGGTCGCGCAACGCGTAACAATGGTCGAATTAAAAAGAGTCCGCCGGAGTCGAGAGAGGATCCGGGCACGCGTGAGCTGCTCCTCGCGCTGCCGGAGCCGACGTCGGTTCGGCCCAACGAGAGACCGGGGCACCGGGGAACGGGACGTTCCCCTGCAAACCGCGGCTGGAAGGGGAACGCCGCGAAATTTCGACGACCCCTCTCGCCCTTCGTAACATCCTCTAATTAAAAGGAGGCATCGGCGGTACAGTGACGTCATTTGAAACATTATTTGAAGATATTTTCGAATGGAAACTCGTGCCATAAAGGTGGATCTGATTCAAAGAGATCCTGCTTAACGTAGAAACAAAATGTGCAGAAAGAACTTCATAGAAAGATAACTCAGTTCATGCTAATAAGCAATGGGGTACATTATACGCAGTTTATTCGATGTCAAATTTGCAATTGCAGTTCCTTCTTGTCGAACGACGGCTCATATTGTTTCTTGACAGACAACGTATACATTTACTGATGAACATTTGCGATGATATTCCTAGCTTAACAACAACAGCCATTCGTTTATAAGAGAAGAAGAACAGAGTGACGACTTTAACTCATTTTTTCTCTAATTAATAAACAAACTAAAGAAAATAACTCGGTGAATTCGTGAAACATTCTTCAACGAATGAAACGAGCCGTCGCTCTTCAAGAACGAACAAAAATTACAGATTTTACTTCGCAAATATACCCTATTTATACCCTACTGGTTATTAGCATACACAGAGATTTTCTTTGATTTTATTTCTATGCATTTTTTTCGACATTCGGCAAGATCTCGTTAATTCATGTCAACCTTCATCGATATTAGTTCCCCTTTGAAAGTACGTATAAATAATGTTTCAAATCCAACACAAAATGGGCTGCAGATAGCGGGCGGATTTTCCAGGCCCCTCTGGGCTCGCTAAATGGGATCCTCAAGCCCGGATCCCATTCGTTGCCCCGCTACGTGATGTACCGCGTGACGTACGCCCGAACGCCCGATCCACACAGTCTCGGAGCATCATTGTCCGACGTCCATCGTCCTCGGGTGCGGAGCGTTCGCAACGCGCGGCGAGATAGAGCCGCCGATCCATCCTGCGCCGGCGGTGCGCGCGAGACCGCGAGCCGAATAAAGGTCAAGTGTATGCAGCGCCGCACCGCTCGTCGGCGGCGAGAGAGGCAACATTTCAGATAAACTCCCAGCGTGATTCCGTTCGTTACCCGTGGCTGCTGCGGCGGCCCAGGAGCGGCCTCCTCTTCTGTGTTTGCACTTTCCTCCTTTTCCCTATCAAACGCCGTAGATCTTCCCTCGTCCTATCCGCAACACAGACACACACACGGAGCCGAACCCACACACCACGCGGTCTCTTTCGACGTTATTACGTAAAGCCGCGCGCGCGCTCGCCAAGTGCGCAACAACAAAACGAAATTGCAATGGAACACACAGAGAGAAAGAACACGTCGGGGAATCTTTTCCGGCGGGTCCACGAGCGCGCCGAGATTTCCCAGGTGGAACGGTGGAACTCTTTCGCTGGTTAGATCTCTTTAACCTGGAACGGGAGCTCGGCGTATGACGCAGATGTGCACACAGACGAAGAAGGTGGAAGCTCGCGTCCACCTTGTTGCATCGCGCATAGCCCAACGCTTCTCGCAGTCTCACCCGGATTACAGGTGAAAATTGTCGTAATCGCACGCACGCGAGGTCTTCGCGCACAAAATGTGTATATAGAGAGGGAGAGAGATGTGTGTAGGGGAATGCGGGGTAAAATGGAACGCTGGGGAAGAATGAGACAGTCGTTTTATTCATCTACGACAATAGTACGGGGTAAAATGGGAACACAATTGAAGGGGACCTTTGAAAACCCTGGTGGAAAATCTGTAACATTACAATCGGTCCTGGTCAAGCCTTGGTTAGGGCCACGTTGGCCCTGTTAGGGCCCTAGCAGGGCACGACTTTTGGCCAGATGTAATGCTACGGATTTTCTCCTAGGGAATATAGGAAAAAGTCACTTTCCAATATTTTGTTCATATCTGCTATCAGGCGTAAACTGAATGCAAATGTATTTGATACTTCTAGAAAACTCACGTCCGTGTCTCATCTTCAGTTAGGGACACAATGCAATCAACGCTGATGACGTCCAGTAGTACTCAGTGTACCAAACCATGCATTGCCGAATTTTATTATTCAAATCGAATTGTCGGGTGAAAAGCAGTCAAAGTACACCTTGGTCATAAAACCATTTTACGCTCATGCGTGTCCCGTTTTGCCCCGCGTTCCCCTGCACGTGTGTACACAGAGAGCCACTGATGCTCTTGCTGATGCGGACTCGCTCGAATCCCATCTAACGCCGCGTGCGAAACGAATACAGAGAAATGTGCGCGGCTGAAAGATTCGCTCCGTGACATAACTTCCCCGCTAATTAATTAGGAGCATTGTCGGGACGCGGGCGCACAATAAGCGGGGCGGCCCGGCCGAGCGAGAGTTCTCACACGCGGTGCGCGCGCGCGACGTACCCACCGCCGGCGTTAAACGACGTGGATAACGAATCTGTCTCCCTCCCACCGACCGAGGAGCATCGCTCTTTCGTAATCGTATCTGTACCGCACGCAGCACGCCTCGGGTTTTAGTGTTTACACGAGACGTATTAACACCTCTTTTTCTTGTTTCTGTTTCAGCCGTGTTGGCTATCGCCCGCACCTCCTTGGTGAGTATTTCTTTTTTTTTTGCCCCTCGATATGTTCGAGACCGAGGAATCGTGTGGATCTGAACAAATATTTAAATCGGATAATATCGGAAATTGAACGAGTGATCAAGGGGAATGTGTTAGTCAACAAAGTTTATTTTTATTAAAAGAGCTACTTAAAAAAGTAAAAAAAAAATTATTTCTAATTTTTTTCTTTTAAGATCGCAGCAAAGAATTTTTTTCGCAACCGGACCTATCGGTTGGGTCAACCGTTTGCGTGAAAACCATATTTAAGGATGTTAGCTCTGGGCTTGACTTTTCTAAAAACTTTTAATCAAAAGGCAAAATCCTTCGTCGCGATCCTAAAAGAACAGAATTATTTCAAATTTTTTCATCGGTGAGGAAAAAAAAGTAGTCCACATGAAAAATAGAAACTTTTTTGACTGACTCGTCCCCCTTAATCGGATTCACGTGTTTTTTTAATCCCCTGTCGAGCGTCCCGGTTTTCCCAAGGCCGAATGGTCGACGCGTCGATACCGATACGGGTGACATGGAATTTTTCGCGCGCGCGAAACATTCCGACACCTCTGCGCGTTGTTCCACCTCCTCGGCCCTCCGCGAAGCGCGAGAATCCATGTTCGATTGTGCAACGTATAACGAGACGCGCATCCGTCTCTCGCGGTCGGTCTTAACGCGTCGTCTCGCCGCGGCGATCGATGCAATTCCACACACGTGTCGAGACGTGGCGCGCGCGAACGAGTGAATATCACCCCGCGCGCGCGCGGGGAGTCGGGGGATGTAATTCCCTCGTCTCAGCTATTTTTCGAAAGACGCGCGCGCATTCGTCATTTCCATCGCGGCGTTGCGCAATCGGCGAAATTTTCTCGGTAAATTACAAACACGCGAAGAGATTCCACCTCGGTGTTGCGAGATGTACGTCAATTGAAATTGAAATACTTTCACTCTGACAGGCGGAGGAAGGTTACCAGTATCCAGTGCCGAACAACCCGCTGATACCTGGACGTCCGCCCGGTGGCGGCACCACCACAAAACCCGGAGGCGGTTATCCCGGTACTCCGGCCGATCAGTACCCGGGTGGTCCGGGCACGACTCCGACTAAGCCGGGCGGTGGCTTCCCCACCGGTGGTCCCGGTGGATATCCCAGCGGACGTCCCGGGGGAACCGGAACAGGTGGATATCCAAGCGGACGTCCCGGGGGAACCGGCCCAGGTGGCTATCCTTCGGGTGGTCAGGGACCGAGCACTGGTGGATATCCATCAGGAGGACAGGGACCCGGCACAGGTGGATATCCAAGCGGACGTCCCGGGGGAACCGGCCCAGGTGGATATCCTTCGGGTGGTCAGGGACCCAGCACTGGTGGATATCCAGGTGGACAAGGCCCCAGCACCGGCGGGTTTCCCTCGGGGGGTCAGCGACCCGGGGGCGGCTATCCCTCCGGAGGACAGCAGCCCGGTGGGCCGGGCGGTAAGCCGGGCACGAGCGGTGGGTATCCGTCGGGTGGGAGTGGCCAATTCGACGGATATCCGAAGGACCGACCGTCTATTCCATTTCCAAGCGGACCGCAGGGTCCCGGCGGTCGACCTGGTAGCGGGCCAACCGGTGGATATCCTTCGGGCGGAGCTCCTGGAGGCCCTGGAACAGGTGGCAAACCTGGCGGACAGTATCCAAGCGGAGGACCGGGTGGATATCCATCGGGCGGGCAGGGACCGAGTGGTGGATATCCAGGTGGACGTCCCGGAGGTCAAGGACCGAGCGGTGGGTATCCTTCCGGCGGGGGTCCACAGGGACCGAGTGGTGGACAGGGCCCTCAGGGACCTGGGGGTTATCCGGGTGGAAGGCCGGGTGGACAGGGCCCGTCGGGTGGATATCCCGGTGGGGGTGCAAAACCGGGTGGCGGACAGTCTCCTCAGGGGCCGGGAGCGGGACCGGGATATCCGGGTGGAGGTTATCCTGGTGGTCAGGGACCGAGCGGGCCGGTAGGACCGAGTGGTGGATATCCCGGCGGTGGACAGAAGCCTGGAGGAGGACAGGGACCCTCGGGTGGTTATCCTAGCGGCGGACCTAAGCCTGGCGGACAAGGACCTTCGGGCGGTTATCCCAGCGGTGGGTATCCCGGTGGCGGACAAGGACCGGCGGGACCAGGAGGATCGCAAAGACCCGGCGGTGGTTATCCCGGCGGTGGACAAGGGCCCAGTGGACCCTCGGGCGGATATCCGGGCGGTGGGCAAGGACCATCGGGTGGTTATCCCGGCGGTGGACAGGGTCCCAGTGGTCCTTCCGGAGGTTATCCCGGTGGAGGGCAGGGACCTAGTGGACCTTCTGGAGGTTATCCCGGCGGCGGACAAGGGCCAAGTGGACCATCCGGTGGGTACCCGTCCGGTGGGCAGGGTCCCGCAGGGCCCGGCGGACCAGGCGGATTTCCGGGGGGACCAGGTGGACCAGGCGGGTTTCCGGGGGGACCAGGGGGACCAGGCGGATTCCCGGGTGGACCCGGTGGACCAGGCGGCTTCCCGGGTAGACCCGGTGGACCAGGCAGTGATGGACAGGAGGACGATGGTTCTTACGATGGTGGCGATTATTCTGCTATTCCCGGTGAGCCTGGTCAAGATTATCCCATCTACGCGGACATCCCCGAGACGAGCTTCCGATGCGACGCCCAACAATTCCCGGGTTACTACGCCGACGTTGACACCCAATGCCAGGTGTTCCACATCTGTGCCAACAACAAGACCTACGACTTCCTCTGCCCGAACGGAACGATCTTCAATCAGCAGTTCTTCGTTTGTGTCTGGTGGAATACATTTGACTGCAGCTCCGCCCCGGGACTCTACTATCTGAATGAGAACCTCTACGACTACACGATTATGGGCACCCCCGGCGTACCAGGCTTCCCGGGTCAAGGACCGCTGGGACCATCTGGCCCAGGCTTCCCAGGACAAGGACCTCAGGGTCCGTCTGGCCCAGGCTTCCCAGGACAAGGACCTCAGGGACCGTCTGGCCCAGGTTACCCTGGACAAGGGCCCCAAGGACCATCCGGCCCAGGCTACCCAGGACAAGGTCCCCAAGGACCATCCGGCCCAGGCTATCCCGGTCAAGGACCCCAGAAACCATCGGGTCCGGGCTATCCAGGCCAAGGACCACAGGGCCCATCGGGTCCGGGTTATCCAGGCCAAGGACCGCAGGGCCCATCGGGCCCGGGCTATCCGGGTCAAGGACCCCAGAAACCATCTGGTCCGGGCTACCCAGGCCAAGGACCGCAGGGCCCGTCCGGTCCGGGCTACCCAGGACAGGGACCGCAGGGCCCATCAGGCCCAGGCTACCCAGGACAAGGACCGCAGGGCCCATCGGGTCCAGGCTACCCAGGACAGGGACCGCAGGGTCCATCGGGTCCAGGCTACCCAGGACAAGGACCTCAGCGACCTGGCTTCCCGTCAGGACCTGGTACACCTTCGAGACCTGGATCAGGACCACAAACCCCAGGCGGCAGTCCCAGCCGTCCGGGAGGCCCGGGATACCTCGCGCCAGACGCACCCGGAACTCCCCAGAGACCGGGATCTCCGGGCCCAGGATACCCGGCCCCCGGCGGAGGACGACCACAGGGGCCCTCCGGAACCCCCGGAGGTTATCCCGGAACCGGAGGCAGACCCCAGGGACCCGGTACGTCGCCCGGACAGCAGCCAGGAGGCGGAGGACCCGGCGGTTATCCTAGCGGAAGGCCCGACCAGGGCTTCCCGAGCGGCGGTGGCCAAAAACCGTTCCCGTCGCAGGGACCGTCGCAGCCTGATCGCGAGTATCTGCCGCCACGGACCGGTTGAGCCGGAAACGAAGAAAGCCACAATATTCATGTAAGCGAATAAGCCGCAACGAGAGCCACCCGGGATTTCGTTGTTGGCGCTGGACCTTGAGTGTACATACGTAAATATCGTTAAATCGCCTCTCTCCCTAATACTAATACGATAATTAAGAAGACAACAAAAAACTATGAGCGATGCAGCCTAACTGCATCGCAATCGACAGACATAACGCACGAGCAGGTACTATTTTGCGAAAAAGTAGAAAAAAAAAGAACAAAAAGAAACGAACAACTCGAAGACGACACTGACAAGCCGTACGAAACTTTTGATGAGCCTGCAAGTATTATTACACCAAGTATTTATTTATTCAGCTTTTGTTTCTTTTCGTTCGATGTATCTATGTAGTAGAGAAAACCCGAAGTTACCATAGCCACGAGTTACCGTACTTTAGACTACGTAGAGTATATAGACGCGCGGGGCGCACGTCGTCGTCGTGCTTGTCGTGTGAGAAACGAGGAAAAAAAAAATTCACGTTTCACCATCCATCACGATAATCACACACAGCCCCGCCGAAAAATCATCTCCAACATCGGCCGCAGAGTTAGGCAACCTACATGACATTATCTCTAATTTCCTAATTAAATATACACGATATCTATATAATAAACAACAGAGAAAAGCAATTTTTGTAATAAATGGTTTGTGACACACGTTTGTGGGAGGCCATTATGTATATGTATTTTTTACAGTGAAAACGAAATAAAAAAACACATGATAATGAAACAGACCTCGTTACAAAGTCCCCCGCGCGCGCGCGCGCCTCTGCCCTAACCCCGCGCCGTTCGCATGCGCGTGAGACTCGCGAGCGCGAGATGACACCAGAAGTTACTAAAACGGACCGTGTGCTCGCGCGTCCCGGGTGTAGCACACACGCCTGGCGCTCTCGCCTTTCCCTTTTCACTCATTACAGTAATTACTCATTTCGAATTGTTCGCCAGGGTACGACACGACGCGCGAGACCTGCCAGTCCGTGTCTATCTCCCCGTGCGCCCGTGTATTAGTTGGGCATTACATAAAACAGCAGCAGCCGCAGCGGCAAAGCATAGGAAAACCGTAAAACACAATCAACGAGCCCACGTTGCATGCGACCGAAGCCTCTCATACACATCCACGCATATTTGGAAATAAGTCTCGAATTCGAGTCGTGGGCGAGCGGGAAAAACGCGGCGGTGGTGGGTGGAGGGTGAGGGCGAGAGGGTTTCAGGGGGGGGGGCAGAGGGGGGCAAAGTGGACAGGGGGAAGGGGAGTCGATCATGCAACGCCGCGCGCGGAGAGTGATGGACTAGGCGCGGGAGCCACGTGCGATTCGCGTCGCCCGCTGTGACCTACGACCTTGCAATTACTCGCTCCTCGAATAAGTGGCCACCGCACGCTCCCCGGGCGCGCGCGGTGTAACCCACAATTAGGCGTGTACCTATCTTCGAAATGCGCGCACGAAACGCTATAATCCCCCGCGCCGGCGCGGTAGGAAAAGCAGCGGGCGCGCGTGCGCGCGCGCGCGTTCTCGCCCTGCGCCGCTCGCCAAGTGGTCACGTGCACCGCGATTGCGACACGTTGATGGTTATTTACCGCTTCTTCGGCGACGGCGACGTCCCGCGCTGCGCCTTGGCGCATGCACACTGCACCCGCGCGCAGAAGGTTCGCGCTCGACGTCGCCGGTAAGTAAGTTGGTATATAACGCGCATCGAACTGACAAACGAATGCGCTCTCGTGCCTCCCGGTACCGCGGGACGAACGTCTCTCTCTCTCTCTCTCTCTCTCTTTCTCTGTATCGATATGATCGAAAGTTCACGACGCTCTTTAACCGCAATTATTTCTCTCTCGGTGCTCGCGCTCGCAGCCTCGTTGATCCGAGAGCTCTGAGATCCCTTGGAATCGCTCCAAGCGACCCCTCGCGCATCGCCCGCATCAACCTGCTGGCTGTGCTGGCGTAGATCGAATTTTGCGCGTTGCGAAAATCATCTCACGTTGACGCGAAGATTGAAAAGACCGCAACATAGTTGTCGGCGTGAAATCGCAGACGAGGAGAAGCGCGCGGAGGTGAATGGGGACGATGAGCGCGCGAATATAATTCGTTCTGCGGCTGCGATATACACGCGTCGTGGGCAAATTGCTCGAACCCGAGCGAGACACGCATCACGCACACACTGTGTGTGTTTCTTATTGACGGGGATCCTGAAAGAGGTGTAATGATATAGAAGTCGATCCTGTAATTTCCATTCATTCCGAGGCAGCGGGAACGCGCCCTTTACACGCCGGGTCGGTATCGATGACGTATGAATGCTGTATATCAAACGCGGCGGTGCATCATCTTCTCGTTGAGGTCATTCGCGTCTTTGAGCGGACGTAATGACTGATAATGTCGATCGCATCATCGTTCACGAGGTGCAACACGACCTGGGAAAAACGAAGCTGTTCGCGGACTGGTGAGATCGATGATTGAAGCTGTTGGGACTAGTTAGATCAGTGATTGAAGCTCTTCGATCTAGTTAGATGAGTGATTGAAGCTGTTCGGTCTAGCCAGATAGGTGATTGAATCTGTTCGAACTAGTCAGATTGGTGATTGAAACTGCTCGGACTAGTCAGATCGGTGATTGAAGCTATTCGGACTAGTCAGGTTGGTGATTGAAACTGTTCGGACCAGCCAGATCGGTGATTGAAGCTGTTCGGACTAGTCAGATTGGTGATTGCAGCTGTTCGGACTAGCCAGTTTGGTGATTGAAGCTCTTCGGACTAGTCAGATTAGTGGTACAGTTCTTGTGGTCATTTTTTGCAATAATTGACGCTGTTCGTGGTGCATAACAGTAGGCAGAAACATAACACAAAAACGTCATTGGTTAATTAACTGTAAGTCCCAGGAGTAAAATGCATCTAGGTTATGAATGCCGTAATAAAAATGCGAGCCGGTGGTTGTAATTAATCTGCAAATCTCTGCAAAAATTATACTCAACATTTACCACCAACTTGTCCGGCGTAAAGTGTTTTAACCTTCTTAACCTGTTATTACAAACAAATCCAACGAGACACAAAGGCGTCACTCCGTTCAATGAGTCTGCCAAACTTCGCAAAAATGAAAATAATTATGCACCACTACTTTGTCTGCAGCAAAAGCGCCCTCTGACCTCTCGCGAAGTTGCGTCGAAGTTGTGACACGAATTTTTCGCCCGCTTCTTAGTTTTCTCGCGTTCTCCGCGTTACAAAAGCGCGCGATATTGCTTGGCCCGCGCGCGCAACGTGGGAACGAATGCAATTATGATATGTTGCCTACCCAATGGCATTTCTCATTGTGACGCGCGCGCGCGATTGCGGCGTATTTTAGTACGCAAATAGTCACGGCAAATGCGGTTGATATGCGTGCGCGATGAAGAACGTCCCGCTTGACGCAAGCGGCTCGCGAAAACGGTCAAAAGTGACGAGAAAATTGACGGACTGCGTTTGACGAGTATGATGATGACTCCTGGCACTTTTCTCCCATAATCGGTCGAGTCGCCCCTGAGAGATGATGAGCCCCGACTCGTCATCTCGAGGCCTTATTTTTCTACCGGCAGATCTGAGGCTATATCGAGTGTCTATCTCTGCCTCACGGCCGGTGCGCATAGGTCCTAATTCGTGAGCATCTCGACCATCCAGGGGACGCGTTGCAAAATATCCCAATGGGACGTACGGCACGAGAATTCCTCGGGCTCATCGTTTGAACCGCTTTTTTTCCTCTTGCAGATTCGACCCGATTTCTGGAGCCGTGGAAAAACGCGTAATGTCTATTAACATTAATTCACGGATCGATTTAAAGTAAAGATGCTTCATTTGTAACCGCCGGGTTTGAAATGTCCCGCGAGCTGCTCGTCTCCAAATTCGTCCGGCTGATCAATCGTCCGGTCACGTAGAATCCACGTCTCATCTTATTATGATTTACTTGTTGGGCTGTTGCAGCGCCGACAGCGTGAAAGTATTCGAGAGCCCCAGCGTGTGGTCCAGACCTGCGGCGAGTGTGAGAGTTTACGAGGCCGCTCAGCTGTGGTCAACCCGAAGTGCAACTTTTGTCGCTGCAGTACGAGCGAGTTCCCCGACCCGCTCGACCGGAGTATCATTCGCACGTGGATCTCGATGCTCAGCCTCAATTAGGAATTGACTGTTTGAGTCTGGGAAAAAAGTATGTTGACGAGAGGAAAAGAGTTTGCGTAATTGTTACACGATTTGGAAGTGACTTAAGTTCTGGATCTGCAAATTCATCTTCGTCATAATAATGATATCTGGATCTGAAAATAATAATAATAATAATAATAATAATAATGTGTATATGAAAATAATAACAATTATTCTTTGTGATAATAATGATCTGAATCTGAAAATAATAATAATTATTCTTTGTGATAATAATGATCTGCATCTGAAAATAATAATAACTGTTCTTTGTGATAATAATGATCTGAATCTGAAAATAATAATAATCATTCTATGTGATAATAATTATCTGAATCTGAAAATAATAATAACTATTCTTTGTGATAATAATGATCTGAATCTGAAAATAATAATAATTATTCTTTGTGATAATAATGATTCTGGATCCGGAAAGTGGACTTTGTCATAATAATGACCTTATCAGATCCATTATTTAAGTCACCTTTAAGCAGGGTCCATGTAAATCGGGGCTATGCAAATTTATCGTCACGTAGCGCAAGATATATATGTAGTGCAGAGTCTACTATCATCGCAGGTACAGCAACATCGACTCCCGCGCACTGTGGTCGGCTACGCCAATTCACTGTTTCCGGGGTGTGCGCTTGCTCAAGCAAATCAACAGTTGCGTAACCCTCGCCCCCTAACAGCAACCTTTGCTCCTACTCTCCGCACAGCAATACCCAAGAGGGATCCCTTCAAAGCTGATGGAGTTTCATGTGCTATAAGCAGCATGATTTAATTAGAATGCTGCCTGGAGTTGAGTGCGGTGATTTGCATTAAGGTCCGTAATGAAAACTCATTAACCACCGTTTTTTTTTTCTTTTTCTTTTAGATCAATATAAGAAATATTTAATTGCACGGTAGAATAACTTAATATGAACAAAAAAATGTAGAAAAAAATACGTAGTATGCAAATTAGTATTCGCTACAATTTGTTAAATGTTTTGTAATTTTCACATTTTCTATCGAACACGCAGGCACATTATAGATGCAGAAAATCGATGAACTGAACGTTAACTCCCGAAAGTATGTAAAATCGAGCCCTTTAAGGGCGTCTTCAAACGACAACTTTCCGCGCGCGACTAAGCTGACCGTTAATTCCCCTCGAAAGCCGGCGAGGTCCCTGCGAATCTCACAAGCCGATTATAAATCTTAGAATTAGGGAAGAGTTGGGCGAGTTCTCGAGCTATAAATTCGACCCACGTACGACACGAGAAACCTCGAAAACCCTCTTCATGTTTCTCGTTCGGTTGATGGATGTCCCACCTCGTCCCGCGTTCAATATGTACTCGATAATGAAACATTTGTCAGGCGGTCGGAAAGTGGCTTATAAAACTTTCGAGACTCGAATGATAAATTTACGGGCGTCGCTACGCTGTATCGTTGACGGGTAACGTTTCGCGTTTATCGAGCGGCGTTATAATAAACGGTATTTTCGCCAAAGTACCCGGGACACCGGGGAGCGAAACAGTCGGTGGTTTTACGAGCTGCGCGAAGAAATGGAGTCGAAAGGTGTGCGTTATCGAAGAGGAGGTAGAGTAAGTAGCTATGTGTATATAAACTATGTATATATGTATAAAGTTATATACGTCGCTCCCCTCGTTCCCTCCCGCTTGCGGGCTGGTTACGCTCGCTCGATCCATTCGTCTACGCTCGGCGCGCGGCCTCTTCCTCCGAACAACGAGGGACGAAGACGAGATTCTACTCTCCTCGAATGCTTTCACCCGTTCCATTACATCTCTCGAATGAACGAGGTGAGAAACACACAGCGCGGCGACGACGCGATAGCCGCGGGAGTGCTTCTAAATTCCAACTGGATTTTCGGTAACACTTTTTTCTCGCGCTCTCAAAACGAGCCAGTTTGAAATCACGTTTCACCAATTTAGGCCACGTGATTTTTCAGTCTAAGAATCGTATTTTGTTCATTGGAACAAGATTGATGAATCAATTGGTACAATTGTAACACAAGCGATTGAGATTGTAATATTTGTGTAAAAAAATATCGAATTACGCTAAATCCTGTTTTATAAAAATAAGTTAATTTATAATATAATAATACAAAATAATATAAAATATAGTATACAATATTATAATATATAATATAATAAAACATAAGTTAATAAATAAATTAATTTATACATTGTATGCATGTAAGAATTTATTGACCTCCCGAAGGGTTGCAATGTTTTTTACAAGGTTGTCTCCCTCTTTAATTTATTGACTATAAATTAATTAAATTAGTGAATGTACAAAAAAGTATTAAAAAAATGATCGCGAATCTCGAAAAGTGTCTTTAAAACCTATTTAAATAAATGTAAATCAATTAAATTAGTCAATTAATGTCTACAACAAGTATTTAAAAAATGATCGCGAGTCTCGAAACGTCTCTTTAAATCCTATTTAAACGAATGAAAATAAATTTAAACTAAATTAAATTAACGTACGCACAAAGCTTATTTAAATAAATCAATTTACCGCCAATGTACGACACAGACAGATTATCTTTCCGCTCGCGTGTCTTTTTTTCAACCGTTTCGCGTACGTCTCTCGTGGCAACCCGCGTGACGGAACGAGGCTCGAACGAGCGTTTGAGTACACGAAAAAGAAAAATAATATAAAATTAGTCGAAAACGTCGGTGCAGCCGTGAAAGCAGAGCCGCAAAGGGAATATCATGAACGCTCGGTCAATTTCCAAAGGATTTCGGAGTTTGGTCCTGCGGACGGACGGAAATCCTCGACGAAGTTCCGGGCGCGCTGCGCCGGACTGGCTCATGAATATTCACGCGCTCCCGGCGACCGCGCCCGCGATGTTCGAGCGCGGGGCGCCCGCGATTAGGGCTTCCACCCCGATTAGAGCTTCCGCCGAAATCGAGAGAATCGCGCGGAAACACGCGCGGCGTGTGCGATGCGGACGGAAAGTCTGCGAGCGAAGGCGGAGCCGCCCGGCTGGCTGGCTTCGCTCTAACCAACTTGGATTAATTAGACGCGCGTCCCGTCGCCCCCGGCCAACCGGCACTCGTATGAATGTTACCGGCAGTTTATCCCGAATAAGCTTCGAACACGCGCGCGCGCGCGCGCAATCGCACGGACTCCGTATACGCTTTGTGCGCTGCGTGGCTTTCGTAATTGCGGTGAGCGGCGAACGGTTAATATGGACAAAGACAATTAGCTAGGGTGTCTGTTCGGCGAGAACGCCGAGGTGGGCAGACAGACGCGAGTTCTTCTGTTTCGATCCGCCCACCTATTCTAAGCTTTTTTATCAAAAACTTTGTCAAAAACTTTTATCAAAGACTTTGCTTTTCTATCAAAAACATTTTTTTTAACTCCCGACTGAAAAGAAGCTTAATTAATAAACAAATTGGGTAAATAAAAAATTGTGGTATAATGAAATAACTATTCGCATATCATAGTCCAGAGATTTTTTCGTTATTAGGTGTGAAAATTTCCCGCCTCGTACGTGTTTTGGCAGCAATGTTTTTATTTCTTAATTTTGCGGTTTTAATTTTTAAAGATCCGGAAAACGGGAAATAATTTTTCGTCTTTTCCAAATCCTGAGATGCTTGTCTAATTGGACATTTCTTGAATATTACGAATGTAACGATTTTTTGGTCGAAAACTCGAAGATTTTACGAGTGTCAAACCAAAAAACCGTAAAACAAGGTTTTATGGTCTCGTCAATCTCTTCAAATCAGGTGCGAAAAATCTACGAAAAAAAATTCCCCGGAATCCCTCGCGGCTGCAACTAACTAAAATCTGGCTGTAATTACGAGAGTTATCGCGCGAAGCTATCGGGGAAAAATTTCTCACACGTGCCGTACAACACCGCGAGCCAGGAGAAGAATATAAGGTGAATCCGAGAATGCCGAGAGCGCGCGTGGGTGGCCCCGCCGGTTATTACAGCCGTACTTTATCGGCGCGGCTTGATGTGCACAACGACTCCTATTCCATTGTTCGCTCGTCAATTCGACGTTATTTGTCGTAGCCGACAAACGATTTGCACCACGTGTCGGAGCCCGAGCCGAACGCGCAGCTGTCTGCAAAATTGACTCGGGGTGCACACAACGCTAATGGCGATTGCGATTCGTTTGAGCTGCTCGCGCCTACCGCGAGCGAGCGAGCGGCGATGGTTTATGTCTCGTTTAAGGTAGTCCCTGCGTCTAGTATTAATTTCGCATAAATTCGAGAAAAATTAGAAAGAATTGCAAACACGATGGTCTAATAATCTGAAAAAATGAATGTACATTAAAGGTACTGAAAAGATTAATTTCGTTTTTCAATTTGTGTTTTTTTATATGGAAAATATGTACAAATTTCAAAGAGGACTTAAAAATCTGAAAAAATTCACACGTATTCGGAAAAATGAAGGAATCGTCTCTATAAAAAAACCAGGTTATCGAAATATTTGTTAAACTATTTTCTTCCATGAATTTGTTAATAACATTTTCAATTTATTTTTATGCAATTTTTATCTTTCAGTATCTTTAAAGTGACTGAATTTTTTTAGATTTTTAGACCATCGAGAAGTGTTCGCAATTCTCTCTAATATTTCTCGAATTTATGCGAAATGAAAGACGCAAGTACTACCTTAATTCCAACCCGACACACTCATCGAGGCGGCTGCGAGGTCGGATACCGATCGAATAGCTCAGCACGCGGTAATACACACCAAGTTACTCTTCTCCCTCCCGATTATGTTCCACGAGTTCCAAGATCTCGAGTCGCATCGACCGCAAAAAGTGCGCCGAGCAATGCAGAACAGTCGCAGTCTCAGAATCTCATAGGATTAACCCGTGGACTGTGGGACGTCCCGCGGCCGTTAATTCTATCCATGGTTTTTGCCCTCCCCACCAAACCGTGCCGAGGCAGCCACACCAAGACGCGCGACGGTTTGCGGCTTTCACTCGGAGTGGTAATTGGATAAAACGTCTTCGGCGGTGCGCGCGGACTCTGGGACGAAAAAATTAAATCGTGGGAAGCGATGAGGTCGCGAGGAAGGGGAAACCCGTGGGTGGGAGACGAACGAAAAAGGACGAAGAAGCAGAGGCATTCTGACGTTTATATTTGGATTCCGATCGAGTATCTTCGCGCCTTGAGCCACCTTTCGCGCTCTTGGCGCGAGTCCGCCCCTCGCGAGGATGGGAGACGCGTTACGAGAGGTCACGATCGTAGCTCCTCGAACCTGGAGAGTAAAGTTAACGGGGTCTTCGCGTGGCTTATAGGGGAACACGGGGCAGAATGAGACGCCGGGACGGAATGGAACAGACTTTTTTCCATTTCGGATGATTTTACGGGGCAAAATGGGACGTTCCGAAATTTTTGGAAGACCGTGTTTCTAGAACACAATTCAACGGAAACATTAGAAATATAAGAAAAAGATTCTGTACCATTTTTTTTTTTTTCTTCAAAAGTAGAAAAAATGCTGAAAAAATGTGTACATTTAAAACAAAATTGACAAATCATTTTCATTAGAAAATAAGTCAGGTTGCCGGATCATTCGTTAAACTATTTTTTTTTATCAATTTGTGAATAATATTTTGGTATTATTATTATGCAAAATCAATCTTTTCAGCACCTCCCCATTTTTGAGTGTCCCATTTTGCCCCAGATTTTGTTCTTATTGCCGACGCTCGAAATCGATGATTGGAATCGAGTTTCTGGGTGAAAAGCAGTAAAAATACACTTTGGGTATCGTTGTAAAAACATTTTTTGCTTATGTGTCCCATTTTACCCCGTGTTCCCTGTACATATACATAACACATGTACTACGTATAGCTTTACCCCGGGCCATAGAAGTACCTCTTCTATTATTACTTAAGACCACCAGACTTTCTCCCTGATTCCTTGGGATTCCTCTCCCAACGTGTCTTCGTCTCTTCGGGTCGTGCGCGCGCTCGCCGTTAAATACAATTCCGCACGTAATCGATTTATTCCTGCGGCGAAATGGTCGGCGCGTCCGCGCGCCGCAAGGGCCGCCGACAATGCGCGGCGCGCGTTATGGGAATGCCGTAATGTATTCGGCGAGGATTCGCGTGTCTTACAAAACGGCGTCGGAGACAATTTCAGGATTTATTAAGGCCGCGCGTTTTTCCCCGCAGACACGTCACGTCGGTTGCACGGAAGGCGCGAAGAACTTGGCGCGACGGTCGCGGAGTTTTATGCACGTTGGCATCGGCGTTTAGAGCAATCGGGAAAGTCGTTTTATCGCTGCTTTAAAGTGCTTTAAAGTTCCTTACGAATCGAACTTTTTATCACTGAGTACCGTATATTTTTTATATTCTAGATATTGTTTTGTTAAAACAATATCTTTTTTTTTACAAAAATACATAATTTTTTTATATAAAAAATATATCAACGATAATAACGATTAACGATTGCATCGATTAGCGACACAATCAGTTAACGATGGTATCGATTAACGACACAATCAGTTAACGATGGTATCGATTAACGACACAATCAGTTAATGATTGTATCGATTGTAATTAACGATTAGCGATATTGTCGTCCGGCACACGAAGAAAAAATTAAGAAGCGATGACAAATCAATACCAGTATTAACGATTTTTTTCGTTATCGCAGCAAAATATTTAGCTACCACAGCAAATTTTTAGCTACCGCAGAAAAACTTTTCTTGTCACTCTGTTAATATATCTCTCGGTGCAATGTCGCTTGTTACAGGAATGCCTTACAATATTAAAAATGTGGCGTTGAAAACTATACCATGACGGTGTCTATATAGATCCACACCAATCACGATGATAACGAGCGGTGTTAAGTGAAAAGTGTTACAATGTTTCCTAAATTGTAGGAAATAAATTTAACGAAACGGCTCGTGTTAATTTTAGACCGTAAAAAGTGTTATTATTAACGCTATATAATAAGTAACTCTAGGAAAAAGTCTACACCAGCAGCGTTTGACACCAAATATTTTTAACAGTGTAATATATGCGGTAAGGATTCGCATGACGTACGAAACGGGGTCGGAGACACTTTCAGGATTTATTAAGGACGCTTTTCTCCGACACTGCAGAATATTTCTCCGCACTTGGAAAGCGAGAACTTGGCGAGAACTTGGCGACGGACGTAGTGCTATGCATATCGGAAACGGCGTTTAATGCAATCGGGAAAGGCGCGAGGAAAGTCATTTTTATTGCTGCTACGTCTCGTCCGTCTCTCCCTCTCTTTCGATCGTTGAACGAGCAATTCTTATTACGAGTACGAGCGATTCATTCCAACGGAGACTCGAGACTGTACGACGCTTCGGTACTCGTGGGGATCGTATTACGTGCATGCGCCGCGCTGTGTCGTTACTTTTCTTCTTCTTCTTCTGCTTCTTCTGCTTCTTCACGTGCGCGTCGTACTGATGCGCGGCTATCGCGGCGGCTCAGGATCGCCCGTAAATTGCCCGCCGGACGGACGTAACCGCGTCAGGACGCTTTTCCACGGCTGTCGCGGTGATTTCAATTTCCCCCATTCCACGGGATCTTCGTGATTGCTAAGAACATTTTGCACATGCATATGAGCAATTCTGTATTAATTAAGTAACTGGATCATTTCTTTCGATCGAATTGTGGGTTGCCAGAAACTTCGGCGCCGGACGAATAAAAATCGTTCCGCTAATCAAAGCCAAGGTTTTTCTTTTGTGGTTCCCAACCGGCTCTAGAGATTTTTTTCACCCCACAAATACCCTAATTTAGGATACCCTTTTTATCGACTCACATTTTTAATGCGTCGGTCACTCAAAAATCACTCAACGCATACGATTTTCTTTCTCAATTAATTACCAAATTTTTTTTCAAGAGATATCATATATTTGGACACTACAAGACATCCATTTTTTTAATACACTAGGCTAATCACACGCGCTGGCGCGCGTGCTTGAAAAACTTTTCTGTTGAAAACTTACAAAAATCGACCCCAATTTTTTTTCTTTTCAAAATATCGACTTTTAACCTGTACCATCATTCTCAAGTCGCATATTCTACCCCCGAAAACACTGGTTATTAACCTTTTTCAATCGATTTTGAAAAAAATATTTTTTTGGCGACGAAATTTTTTTTTTCTGTCAGAAATCGCAGATCTGGCCCCGGACCGAAAATCGACCCCAATTTTTTTTCTTTTCAAAATATCGACTTTTAACCTATACCATCATTCTCAAGTCGCATATTCTACCCCCGAAAACACTGGTTATTAACCTTTTTTAATCGATTTTGAAAAAAATATTTTTTTGGCGACGAAATTTTTTTTTTTCTGTCAGAAATCGCAGATCTGGCCCCGGACCGAAAATCGACCCCAATTTTTTTTCTTTTCAAAATATTGACTTTTAACCTATACCATCATTCTCAAGTCGCATATTCTACCCCCGAAAACACTGGTTATTAACCTTTTTTAATCGATTTTGAAAAAAATATTCTTTTGGCGACGAAATTTTTTTTTTCTGTCAGAAATCGCAGATCTGGCCCCGGACCGAAAATCGACCCCAATTTTTTTTCTTTTCAAAATATCGACTTTTAACCTATACCATCATTCTCAAGTCGCATATTCTACCCCCGAAAACACTGGTTATTAACCTTTTTTAATCGATTTTGAAAAAAATATTTTTTTGGCAACGAAATTTTTTTTTTTCTGTCAGAAATCGCAGATCTGGCCCCGAACCGAAAATCGACCCCAATTTTTTTTCTTTTCAAAATATCGACTTTTAACCTATACTATCATTCTCAAGTCGCATATTCTACCCCCGAAAACACTGGTTATTAACCTTTTTTAATCGATTTTGAAAAAAATATTCTTTTGGCGACGAAATTTTTTTTTTCTGTCAGAAATCGCAGATCTGGCCCCGGACCGAAAATCGACCCCAATTTTTTTTCTTTTCAAAATATCGACTTTTAACCTATACCATCATTCTCAAGTCGCATATTCTACCCCCGAAAACACTGGTTATTAACCTTTTTTAATCGATTTTGAAATAGTACATTACGTTACAAGGGAGGAAAGTGCAACTTTTCACCGAGTGTGAAGTTTGATGCCCGAGCGAAGCGAGGGCAGAAATTCACACGAGGTGAAAAGTTGCACTCCTCCCATGTAACGTACTATACTTTTCTCCCGATTTCGCTAAAAAATAACCACATTTCGTGTGTGCAACGCGGACGGAAAATAACCTCATTTTTGACAAGTGACGACACGCATGCGTAGTACGCTTCCCATTACTCCCGCGCGGGCAGGAATGAGCTGATTACCTCCCTAGGGAGGTAATGAAAGCGGACTGCGCATGCGTAAGTCACGCGTCAAAAATGAGGGATTTTCCGCCCGCGTTGCGGACACGAAATGGGGTTATTTTAGCGGAGTCGGGAGAAAAAAATATTTTTTTGGCGACGAAATTTTTTTTTTCTGTCAGAAATCGCAGATCTGGCCCCGGACCGAAAATCGACCCCAATTTTTTTTCTTTTCAAAATATCGACTTTTAACCTATACCATCATTCTCAAGTCGCATATTCTACCCCCGAAAACACTGGTTATTAACCTTTTTCAATCGATTTTGAAAAAAATATTTTTTTGGCGACGAAATTTTTTTTTTCTGTCAGAAATCGCAGATCTGGCCCCGGACCGAAAATCGACCCCAATTTTTTTTCTTTTCAAAATATCGACTTTTAACCTATACCATCATTCTCAAGTCGCGTATTCTACCCCCGAAAACACTGGTTATTAACCTTTTTTAATCGATTTTGAAAAAAATATTTTTTTGGCGACGAAAAAAAAAATTTCTGTCAGAAATCGCAGATCCGGCCCCGGACCGAAAATCGACCCCAATTTTCTTTTCTTTTCAAAATATCGACTTTTAACCTATACCATCATTCTCAAGTCGCATATTGTACCCCCGAAAACACTGCTTATTAACCTTTTTTAATCGATTTTGAAAAAAATATTTTTTTGGCGACGAAAAAAATATGTTTTCTGACAGAAATCGTAGGTCCGGCTCCGAATCGAAAATCGACAAAATCGACCTCGGATATTCTTGTTTCAAAATATCACCTATAATAGGATAATCAATTTTGCGCTGCTGCGCTCTTATAAAACTTTAAAAGGTTACGGGTGCTGCCCCGTCTGTCCTCTTATGAAATTTTTCAAATTTGACACCAAACTGATTTGGTTTATCACCGACTTTCCTGGCAACCAATCACAGCTCTAACAGTTTGCTAACAATGCTCTCCGTTACTCATGAACTTTTTAAAAGAGGGCCTTTTTTATGTCGACTAAGCCGACAAAGAATACCCTATAATAACATTTTCGCCATTCAGCCGAGTTCCTTCAACTCGTCTCCGTTTACGGTTTTCACGTTTCCTCCCCGTAAAAGAGGAAGACGCGGTCGAATAAAATAAGCGTTTATATTGCACAGCGTAAAGAAAATTATGACGAGCGCGATTTATTCCTGCCGCCTGACATTTCGCCGAGACGTTCGCCGATCTCCTCGTCGTACTACGTGGGCGCACGCGGCGAGCGACGTGCGGAATACAGTTCCTGAAAATTACTCGCGTACACACGCCGCATCTTCGTTGCATTTCTGGTGTGCTTCCTGGTTGCGCAATCTCGCGGAACGCATGAGCCGCGCGAACGACTTGCAGTAGGTACGTACAACCTACATAGTGCACACAGCACTTTGCGGCACACATCGAGTGCACCGCGGTGCATTTAGTGTACACAGCAAAGTCATATCACTGCGAGTCAGACTGCCGTTCCGAGTGTCGGCACCTCGTTGACTCCACGAGGATATAATGATGAACCCGCGCGCCGCTTGTGCCGCGAGCTCCGCTCCGGCACCGATGTGAGACACACGGCGCACGACTTACCTCAATTGACTTACGGAGAATTCGTCTAAAAACCGGTCGTTTAAAATAATTCGCTGTTTTTCTTTTATTTACCGTTTCGATGCAACAAGAAAAAACTAAAACCGAGAAACAAATAAATTCGAAATAAAAAAATTTAATGGACAAAAAAGTTCAGATTTTAGACCAACGATCAAAATCAAAATCGAAAGTCGATGATTGAATCGATGACATAAAACCATTTTTCGCTTATGTGTCCCATTTTGCTCCGTGTTCCCCACTACATCAAAAAAATGAAAATAAATAAAATGAATTAAATTAGAATTTTTTTGAAGCTTTAGAAAACAAAAAGAACGGAGCCAGATATCCGATACGCCTTTGGTCGTTGACTCTGCGTCTGGCAAAGAGTGGATTTTCATGTAATTAATATCAGACGAGTTGTTTTCATTACACGAATTCTCCACAAATCACGTCAATTATCTCAGCGCTCTGTTCCACCGCAGCTCGAGCACATCGTCAGTCTATAAAGGTCGCTCTGACGCAATCGCGTACCGGAGAATTTTCTCGACGCTCGAAATCGCGACGAGTGTAAATTGGAATCATCGGGATCCGTTTGCGAGCGACACACGGCGTGCGAAGGGGGGGGGTGGGGGGGGGGGATTTCAGCGATTTTCTGAATTGAGCCGTATCGCGCGTTGGTCAGAGCGAGAGAGCAGACGAAACGAGAGCCGAGAGAGGCGCATTCCACGTGAGATTCTCCGCGTTCCGGGCGCGCCGACATCGATCCACCGATGCTATACCGAATTACCTGTCGCTGGACACTGTTCGAGGAGAATCGAATGCGGACCGCTCGAAGCGAGCGAGCGACCAGCGATAACTCCGTCGTCATCGGGCGCGCCGAGTGTAGAATTCACTCGCGATACCCGCGAGGCGTCTCGCGGGCCTTCCGAGTGTCGTTCATCACCCGTCGCCGCGAGTAAAGATTTCCAATGGTTCAACGGTTCGCCTGATAAGCGATTCACGGCCAAAGACGGATCGTCCCGAGCACTCGACAATTTTTTTTCAACACATCCAACTTCGGAACGTTAACGTCGCTCTTAGAGTGTCCTTAACATTTTTTTTTCTCAGTATCTGTCTGAAGAAAAATTTACTGGGCTACGACTCGACGAGACGACGCGAGTTGCGCTATCATAGTCGTCGTAAATGAAGCTATAAAAGATTTTTCTTTTCTCTCGGGACTTTTTTTATGCCTTCGGCGGAGAAATTAAATTGGCTGGGGTGAGGAACCTTATTGAGTGAACTTTTTTTTTTCAGAAGAGAATTTCACAGTTCAGCGGTTCGCTCGATATTCAACGGACAAGAAGAACGGAGAATCTTTACTCTCGAGCGCTAGGCGCTCGAGTGTAAAGATTTTAAATATTATTAATTTTTCGCGATCTCAACTTACGAACTTTTGCGAATTAATTCCAAAGTCCGATGCAGTCGCTACCAGCTTTCCAGGGTTTCTGAAATTCTATATTTTCACAGCTTTAATATGTCCAATAAAAATAAATTGTTGTCAATAAAAATCAGTAACCATTTTTTCCACGAAGCAGAATAATATAAACGTCCAAACCCATCGATTTCGGAGGGGTGCGAAGCCAATGATTTTCGTTCGATATCGTTATAACAAAACCCACGTAATTTCATTTTATTCACACTCTCTGTACAAACATATTTTACATAAAGTCAGCGTATCTACATCCCGGCTGATCAGCCACGCGCGATTCGGGTAACGGTCGACGGGCGAGTTTCCGCTTTAATGCGCTTTAACGGACGATGTGATACCCGAAGCGAGCGCGGGAGTTTTGGGGGAAGTTGGCCGTCACCATTAAGTATCTAGAATAATGTTGTTCCTCTCGGAGATCCCGGCGATGGTCAACCGCGCGGAAGGAGCAGATAGAAAAGTCGCTACGCACGCGACGCGATCCACAATCCAACTATCGATCTGCGCTCCCGCCGAATTATCGCCACCGATCGGAGTCTCCCCCGAAGTATCTCGCGAATACAACTTTTTTTCCTTACAAACTACAGTGTTATTCCCCTTATATACAAAGATCGACAGGAGGCGAGACGCGCGTATCGAGTGTCGTCACAGTTTCTTGCTACATTTTTCTCGTTGTCAAAAAGGAGAAAAAAAAATTACAGTCGATCCCAATTAAAATTGACGACATATCTGTCATTTTTTCGCTAACCACAATAATAACGATAATATATTAATCGATAGTAATAATATTAATAATAATAATACCTATATACGCGTCGCAGTGCTCATTCATAAATATTACGACGACGCGACGATCGTCCTCGTTCCGTCAATAATAATAATAATAATAATAATAATAATAATAATAATAATAATAATAATAATAATAACACTCTCCGCATCAAAAAAACTTAATGAGTAAAGCCGCCCGCTTTCGCGTCCCGAAAGTGCGCCCTAAAGTTAAGTAGTAACATTGATGATGCTGGCCATAAACGCGATCAACGATATTTCCGCGCCCCGCACGCGGGAAGCGCCGCACAAACAGAGTATTAAAACAGTGGATAGAGACGCGTTCGGTGTGTTCGGCTCCGCGTAGTCGCGGCCGGAACGCTGACGCCGTGTTGTTTTTTCTCTCTCCCTTCTTCCCATCCATTTTTTTTTCTCTTTTTTTCCTACCATTTCCCCGGCCGCTCTCGCTCGTCCCGTGGCTCGCGGAAAACTTTTCTCACGCAAAACTCGTGACACGATCGTTCCGTCGCTCGCTAGCCGAACGGCCGAGCGGTTAACTCTGGGAGAAAAGACACTAATCGCGGGTGGGCACGCCACACGCTCTCGCTGTCCCGGAAGTCACGTCGGACCGTTCGGACCCCCTCCCTCCCCCTGCCCCCCGCACTCCCCTCAATCTCTTCCCATCACCCCCGGATGCCACGGAAACGCGAGAGCGAGAGACGAAATCGTCCCTCGCAAATTCAGCCCCACTTCGCGGCTATCGTGTAGAGCGACCTGAGCAGCTCGAGCGCCCTGGCGTCCGAGGCCGAGGTGTCCTCCTCCTGCGCGAGAGCGTTCGTCGTCTCGGCCGTTCCCATGTCCTCGCCGCTCCTCCCCGTCACCCCGTGCCCGTCGTCCTCCTCCGCGTTGCTCTTAAATCTGCGTCCCTTTTTGCCGCGAAAGGTCGTCACCGCCGGAGGCCCCGTGGACGTCGCGGCGATCGCCCTGCCGGTCGTCGTGGTCGTCGTGGTCGTCCTCGTCGTGGCGCCGCTCCTGCCGATCGGCAGACTCAGCCGGTTGATACCCGCGACGATGTCCCTCGACTCCTCGGACGTGAATTCGTTCACCGGCATTCGTAGCAGCGCGTCCAGAAGCTGCTCCTTCTCCTGCTCCATCGTCTTGTTCATCGGGCCGTTGCAGTGATTGATAAGCAGCAGCACGAGCTGCCGCACCGTCGCGTTCGTGTCCGCCTGCTTCATCACCCGCATCAGGGTCTTCGTGCTCGTCGTGTTGAGCCCGCCGAACATGCTGTGGGCCATCGTGATCTCGTTGTCCGTGTCGTTCGCAAGTTGCGGCGCTCGCGGATTCGCCGCTCGCAGCTTCGGCGCCGGTGCGACAGTCGCGGCGGCGCTCGTCGACGTCACCGACGAGGTGATCGTCGTGGTGATGCTCGAGCGGGTTGTGTAGAATGGCGCGGGGGTCGCCACGGCGACGTTACGCTCGGTCGTGTAGCCGCCCGTCTGCGGAAGCAGCGTGAAGGCCGTCGGCGAGTCGTCGCCGCCGCCGCCGGCGCTCCTGGTGCTCGGCCACTGCCAGGACGACGACGACGGGTAATCAACGTTGTTGTTGTTGTTGTTGTTGTTTGCGTTGCGCGACGACGCGCCGGAACTCGTGGCGTCCGTCACGAGGCTCTCGTGGCGATTAATATCGGCCGCGGTGGTGAAGGATGAGGAGGCGATGCCCTCGGTCACCTCGGTGTAGTCCATTGTCCCGGCGTCAATGGTGCTGAGCCCGGCCTCGCCGGAGCCCGACACGAGACCCTGATTGATGCGTTTGGGGTCCACGAAGACGGTGCTCTCCCACAGCTGCGTCACCGTCGGCGACGACGTCCAGTGGTCGTTCAGTCGGCTGTCGATGGGGCGATTTCGCGGCGCGCTCTGGGTCGTCGTCACCGGTGGAGACGATGTCCATTGGTCGTTTTGCTTTCCGTCGTTCTGGCGATTTTGCGTCGTTTCCTGGTTCGTCGTCACCGATGGCGATGACGTCCTTTGGTCGTTCTGCCGTCCGTCGTTCTGGTGATTTCGAGTAGTATCCTGAATCGTTGTTACCGACGGCGACGACGTCCGGTGGTTATCTAGTCGTCCTTCGCCCTGGCGATTTCGCGTCGCTTCCTGGTTCGTCGTCACCGACGGCGACGACGTACGGTGGTTATCCAGTCGTCCGTCGCCCTGGCGATTTCGCGTCGTTTCCTGAATCGTCGTCACCGACGGCGACGACGTCCGGTGGTTGTCCAGTCGTCCATCGCCCTGGCGATTCCGCGTCGCTTCCTGCTTGGTCGTCACCGACGGCGACGACGTCCGGTGATTGTTCTTCCGCCCGTCGTCCAGTCGATTCCGCGTCGCGTCCTGGATCGTCGTCGCCTCGGCGTCGAAGCTCGAGGGTGTCTCGGTGAAGCCGTTCCTGGTGGTCGTGGCTGGTTCGACCGTCCTAGAAGTCACCACATTTGTCACCGCGACCGCCGGTCGCTCGGTGACTCTGCCTCTGCGATCCCCGAGGCTGTTGAAGTTATTGCGGTCAACCTGACCGTTGTAGTTGCGGAAATTCGAGTAAACCGTTCCCGCCGTGACGAGGGACTCGCGGTTCGTCTTCGCGGGTTTCGTCGTCGTTGTCGGATCGTAGTAGCGGATTCTGAAGGGTTCGGTCGTGGGGGATTTTCGATCCAGGCCGCCTTTCCGCGTGCCGGACGACACGCTGGATTTTCCGCTGCCACTCGAGGTGACGGAATTCCGGGAGCCGCTGGTCACCCGCGGGAAATACTGCGCCGGGGTAGAATTTTCCGTCACGTGGTTGTAGCGCTGACTTGACCTGGATGACTGCGGCCGGTAGGTCTGCACGTAGGACGCGGGCGTCGAGGAGGCGACGTAGTTGTCACCGATCGGCGTCGCGTCGTAGCGCTGCACGTGCTTCCCGTAGGGTTCGTAGGTGCTGCCGGTCGCCGTGTTGTTCTGAAAGCCGCCGATCCTGCCGGAGCCGGCAACGTTGTCATCGCCGGTGGGGAAATAGTTGTCTGCATAGTCGTTGAGGCCGTCGCCGCCGAGGGCGGTGGGACCGCTCGGGCCGGTCGCCTCTTCGGGGTAATAAAGCCCGCCGTCGGTTCCGCTTCCGCCGCTCAGCTCGTTACCGCCGTTCGCGTTGTTATTGCCAAACGCGTGATTCACCTGGAAGGCAAAATCGTTGGACGATCGGTTGTTCGCCACTTGGCCTATAGAAACCTCGGGCGGCGTGTAGAGGTCACCGGTGGTCGTGTAGAAATCGGTCGAATCAGTCGTCGTCGTCGTCGTCGTGGGATAAATCGTCGTCGTGGGCGGCCGCCTCGGCCTGGGCGGCGTCGTGTCGTCCGAGAAGTCCAGCACCTCGTCCTTCTCCTTGGTCACCGACGGATAGTCCTCCAGGGTCGTCGGCGCGTACGTCGTCGTCCCATCGAAACCCTCGCCGTCTTCGCCCACCGACGGCTCCGTCGGCCGAATCTCCGTCAGGATCTTCTTGAACGTGTCCGGATCCTGAAGATACGCGGACAGCGCGTGCGTGAAGACCTGCGCGAGCTCGCGTAGCTTCGTGCCGTTGGATTTTCGCGCGCCGTCGACGGGCCCCTCGCTCTGCTGAAGGTCCAGGTCATCCGTATCCTCGCCGGACACGTCACCGTCGAGGATTCCCTCGGCGCTGGAATTTCCCTCCAGGGCGTTGTTGAGATTAAACAATTCCGCGTAGGAGTTGATCGTGTGCTGAGTCAAAATGGTCCTGGGTAATTCGACGCTGGTGGATTTATCCGCAACGACCTGGGCGGAAATCGCGGCTTCGTCGGACTCGGATTCCGCGGCGGAATCCGTGCGGCTCTCGGCGCCGGCGTCGTAGTCGTCGCTCGCGGTGGCGAAGTAGAGGGCCAACGAGTGAAGGGTCGAGGGTCCCGAGGACGTGGGAATGTTGAGGCCGCTACGGGTGCCGTTGGTGCCGAAGACGCTGGCCGCGGTGCCCTCGAGGCCGCGGAGGGACTGCAGCATGCTCATCGCGTGCTCGCGCTCGATCGGTGGCCTCTCGCTCAGGCTGTGCTTCTTCGCGAGGTAGGCGGACGAGGCGTCCGCGGGCTTCTTCTCAGGGAGATACGCGGCGTTGCTGCCGCTCCGCAAGCGGCTGGTGGATCTGGGGGGCGCGACGGAGGAGCCTCTGACCTTGACGGCGAGGCTCTTGGCGCTCGCGGTGCGATAAGCCGAGGCGGTGGAGCTGTAGGTCGGCACGGTTGCGGTGTAGGCGGGCGGCTTGGGAGTCGTGGAGGTCGTCGTCGTGGAGTAGGCGTAGTTCTTGGTGAACGGCACGTATGGTCCGAGAGTCGACATGACTTTGCCCTGCTGGTAGGTGATGCTCGTGTCGTAGGGACTGAGGGTTTTGCCAGTCGAGCTGCCGGGCTGGTATGCTGAGGTGGTGGACGACCTCGCGGGTTTTTCCGTCGATGTGCCCAGGGAATTCGGGGAGGCGCGATAGGCGCTGGGGGTGTTGGACCTCGGGGAGTCGTTGGTCAACGCTCGGCCTTGAGGGGCGCCACGATTGTCGTGGCTGGGGCTGACCGCGTTACGATCGACGGTGACGTCGCGACTGTTCGGCGTGACGAAATGCTGGGTGGACGCGTCCGACCGACGGACCGTAGAGTCGCTCGCCGGTACCGCGGTAGCCACGGAATTATGCCGATTGTCCTGCGACTTCGAACGAGGCTTCGGGCTCGTAAAGCCGGAATCGCTGGTCCTGTGATTGCCGAGCGCCTTGCTGCTCGTGTAGGTCTTGGCGTTGACGTAGGAACCCGAGGTTATGATGGTCGGCGTGGTGTTCTCGAAGTAGTCGACGGCGGCTGCCGTGACGGCGATCGGATCGCCACCCGGTGTCACGGAATTTCGCTGATAATCCTCGGTGAAGACGTCGGTGATGGCCGACTCGGTCGTCGACTGGTAATCCTGATTCGTCGGATAAGCCACGGTCGTCGTGTAGTCGAAATTCTCGCCGTACGTCGTTGTTCGCTCCTGATTGCTCGGGGTGTAATAGTCGCCGTCCGTGTAGGGCGCGTTTGTCGTGGTGGCGACGACGTCCGCGAAGGTCGAGCCCGGGGTGGTGGCCTCGTAGGACGCTGAGGAGTAGGTGTTGCTCGTTCGGGGCTTGTAGATGGGCTGGAAGGTGGGGAAAGGCAGAGCCGGAGAGCCGCCACGAACCCTCAGGACGCTGCCGGTTATCTTGTCGGAGCCCGGGGTCCGGGTTATCGATTTTTGTCGCGGCTTATCCGTGACCTTGGGCTGAATTCTTGGCTTGCTGTTGTTATTGCTGTTGTTGTTGTTGTTGCCATTATTGGTATTATCGGCACTATTGCCATTACTGTTATTATCGGCATTATTGCCATTATTGGTATTATCGGCATTATTGCCATTGTTTCCATTGCCGTTATTGAAGTTGTAGTAACTGTTGAATTGGCTCGAGCTGTAGGCGTCGTTGAACCGGTTGCCCCGGTTCGAGACGAACGCGGCGCTTTCGGCAAGTTGTTGATACTCCCTTATCGGGCTCGGCGTGCTCGTTCTAAAGGTTGTGGTCTCTGTGTAAGAGGGCGTCACTCTGTTGGACGATAGCTCGTAATCGGAACCCCCAATAGTGCTGCTGCTGCTTTTGCCGAAGTTTCGTCTGTCGTTGTCCCTGCCGCCGTTTCGATTTGAGGATGAATAATCAAAGGACTGCTGATTGGGTCGCCCTGTCTGCTGCTGCTGCTGCTGATTTTGATAGCCGTTCTGATTCGAGCCCGAGAACTTGCTGGCGCCTCTCGGCTCGTAATTAAACTGACGCTTCTCCTCCCTGTTCGCGCTATCCACCAGCTGATTCTGCTGTCTGTCCACCGGTCGATAGGCGCCGCGATCGGGGCTCGACCCTCTGGATGACGGCGTCTGACTCTGTTGCTGCTGCTGCTGCTGTTGCTGCTGTTGCTGTTGCTTTTGCTGTTGCTGTTGCTGTTGCTGTTGCTTTTGCTGTTGCTGTTGCTGTTGCTGTTGTTGCTGTTGCTGTTGCTGTTGCTGTTGTTGCTGTTGCTGCTGGCGACCCTTCTGAACGTTGCCGTTCTGATTGACGTTCTGGGCGACTTTGTAGACGTTGCTGGCTGCCAGGTCGTTTATCTGATTGTACTGATTACCCGTAGAGCCGCTGGTCGCGAATATCTGGCTGGGATCGAAGGGCTTGACGCTGGATTTGGTGTCCACGCTCTGCCCTCGCTGACTGCCGGGTATCTGGTTCCTGCTGGGCGTCTGACCGAACGGATTCGTCCGGCCGTTCTGCCGACCGTCGTAGTCGGAATTCCCGGACTGATAGTAATTCTGGCCGCCGCTGTTGTCGTCGTTCTCGCCGCTCGAACGATGGAACTCCGATTTCATTCGCTTGGCGTCCGAACGTTTGCGCTCCTCCTCGGCCAGCTGCTCCGCGCTCTGCTCGTACAGCTCGGTCGACTTGCTGCAGTCCACCTTGAACCACCAGTCGCATATCAGCTGCGACTGCTGGAATATCGTGCCGTTCGGGCAGAGAAACGAGATCTTGCGGCCGTTGTCGCATATGTGGAAGACCTGGAAGAAGAAAGATCAACGATACAGCCAATCAACGTGTTGGATTGTCGTCGAGTTTAGGATTGATTGAAAGAAAAATGAAAAAAATTATAAGGTAAGGCAGAGCCTGAAGACACCCGACGCGTGGATCGCGGTGACTCTCCGTACTTGGCAATTCGTCTCCAGATCGGCGTAGTAGCCGCCCTTGAGGCCCCGACAGCTGAAACTAGTCGTGGGAATGGTCGTCAGCGCCGGGAAGTCAACGCCTGGTTGACCCGTGACACCTGAAATAGTTATGATCAAACAGGGTTCACGAGGTTTTTCAGCTACACTAAAGCTTCCGGCCTGTAAAACCAGAGTCAGCGATAATCAGACGTGCACAATGAGCATACACGGAGAAAAATTACCAAGGAGTGATAACAAATCGATTGTTGTCGCAGCAAATTTTCAACTGCCGCAGCAAAATGTTCAGCTGCCATAGCAAAATATTCTGCTACCAGAGCAACATTTTTCAACTACTACAGCAAAATTTTCAGCTGCCACAGAAAATGTTTGTGCTACCAGAGCAAATTTACAGCTACCACAGAAAAATTTTCACCTACCAGAGCAAATTTACAGCTACCACAGCAAAATTTGCAGCTACCAGAGCTAATTTACAGCTACAATTTCCCAACCACAGCAAAAATTTGGTTATCGTTCCGTTAATATTTTTCTCTGTGTACAGAGTGATCCTCGTAGGACCTAAATAGCTTGGTTAGTAAATAGCGTGTTGGTTATACCAGCTCCCTTCAGCCACTCGTTGAGAAGCTCCTCGTTCCCGAAAAATACTGGGCGATCGAGAGCGAGACGCGGGTAGACGTGAAAAAACACAAGAAGCCTTGAGTAGGTTTGACGAATTTGACAAACACCGTGTGGTAAAAAATGCGACATTTGGTGTTACGATTGTTAGGCTGGCACTAAAACCTTGATAGACTTGGTACTCGCCATTCTTCTCGGGCGCGAGGCGCTTCACGACCGTCTTGAGGGCCTCGATGTCCTCCTCGGACGCCTCCAGGCCCGCCAGGTCCAGCTCGGTCAGGAACTCCGGGAGCCTCGCTCGCTCGTCGTCGTCGGTGCTCTGCGAAACGAAAGTGGACTGGTTAGCGATGGTTACAATCAGAGCCCGGAAAATCACGGGGCTCTCGGCGGTGGTGGTTGCGAATCTCTTTACGCTGGCTGATATGCGGAGACTCGTGAATCGTCGCAAATTACCGAGATCACGCGGCGCCCCCGAAGCAGCCCCGAGACGCGCGGGACGAGCGAACCCAGCACCGAGATTATAATGACCAGCCGCGCGGTCGCACCGGGCTAATTGGTCGTAAGAGTTAACGAGGAACCGCGACGCTCTGTCAACCCGAGTGTGCCCGGGAGGACGGAAGCTCCCGAGTGTCGTGGGTCCGGCGAAATGGCCCGTGATAGCCATTACGCGGCTCGTTCCCGTCACCCGAGCTTTGCCTTTTTAATACCGCGGCCACCGTTGAAAACCCAGGGGGAAAAAAAACGAAGGGATCGTTGCGCGGTGACTCCTGGAGTGAAGACTCACTTAATCCCCCTTTTTACTCGCGGGCAAGAAGCCGTCGTTAAAATTATTCCGGGTCGGAAAATGGGTATACCAGAGCCCGGAAAATTGGGTCACTCGTGGTTGTGGAGCCACTGACGACGGGCAATGCAAAAAATGCAGGAAAGCTTGATGTCATTTTTCGAAACAGGCGACAGGCTTGAGGCTTCATCTGATGATACCGAAATAGCGGAGTATCTCGAAATAAGCGGCTTTGCAGCTGGAAAATTCGTTTTCCGCGCAAATTGTGCTGGGCCTCTGATAAACTTGTCTGGGGGACAAAACGAATGAGATGTTGAAATCCGACAAACGAAGCCGGCGTCCCTATTATTGCAGACGACGTCGTGCGGTAATTCAGCTGTGGTCTTCCCCCATTTAGCAGTTTCCGTCTCCAGTTTCCCTTGCGGCGAGAGTTCGCCGTTATCCGCGGCGCACGCGGTGGCTGGAAACAGCGTTGGCTTCGCGACTGCCTTTTCTTCCACCGGGAATTCACGGCGCACACAACAGCGCGAAACCGGCAACACACCGGCTGACTGATTAACGTTTCTAACGGGGTTGAAATTTGCTTGGCGCGCGGGCAACGGGAAAGGGGGAGGGGGGAAGACGGGAGGGGCGACCGGTGATTTAGCGGATGTTCGAGGGGTCTGGATTGAGGGCTGTAACGACATTCGTCTGTGCCCGATCGACTGGAAGCGCAACCTGCAGGTTGCCAGCAAAATCTTTGCCGCTGGAGCACGAGGGATGTGCGAGATGGAAGCCGGATTGAAGAGCTTTGACGCGGGCGGCAACCGCAAGCTGCGTCGATGAGAACTCGGTCGATTTGGCGAGTTGCAACGCTGGAGCAGCTGATGTATCTCGACCAGGCGGAAACGAAACTCGGTTTAATCGCGCACGTGGATCGCACGGTCGGTGCAAACATCGCTGGAATATCCGCGAGGCGTATCTCTCGGGTCGTGGCTGGAGCTAAATCCCTCTCATCGCGCGGATTGACTGACTAAATATTTTATCAATGCGCGCCCCCCAAAGACTCACGGATGTCGAGAAGTTTTGGAGGCTGCGCCAAATGTGAAGATGGCGCTGACGTGGATGGGTGTTTAATACATTTTCAGCGATTTAGCAATGTTTGTATGGTGCGAGTAAAAAGTCGATATTTTGAAAAGAAACATTTCGAATGGTCGATTTTTACTTTTTCCGAGAAAAAGACGATGAAAATAATGTTTTATTCAAAATGAAGGAAGAAAGAGTTGTTTCAGGGGTAGAATATGCGACTTGAGGACGACAGTATAAATCGAAAATCGATATTCCAAAAAGATTTTTTTGGAAGGTCGGTTTTGGCTTTTTCGGACCGGCTGCCGGATCTACGAATTTTTACAAAACAAAATGTGAAACAAATGATTCTTTTCAACATCAATTATAAGAAGGGTTGAAACCAGTGTCTTTGGAGGTTCAATAGCGATCAATTGAAAACGATGGTATAAATCAAAAGTCGATATTCCAAAACGATTCTTTCTTGGGTGATCGATTTTGGCTTTTTCGAACCAAGCACCGGATCAACGGATTTTGTCAAAACAAAACGTCAAAAAAATTACTCTTTTCAACATCAACTATAAAAGCTATTGAAACCAGTTTTTTCGAAGGTGGAATATGCAAATTGAGAACGATATATAGTCCAAAACAGGACATCTAAAAAAAAAGGTCATGCATCCTAAGATCGCATTTTCAGTAGTTCAAACTTGACATCGCGAGACGCCTCAGCCATACAAAACCCTCCTTTAATAAACACGTATAATTCCCGACAAAAATAACGCGTTACACGCTAACTCGACAGTGATCGAAGTAAAACCCGTTACGCGCGGCCACGGATCCGTTCGACAGTCTTTTCCGCGGGCCGACCAAAAAACCGTGCAACTGACACCCGTGAAAGTAGCGCGCGTCGGTCGCGGCTGTCACGCGCACCGTCGCGGAATTATCAAGCCCGACGAGCGGCTGCTCGCATCCACGGTCGGCGGCTCTTCGCGCATATTTTCATCTCGGCGTCGAATTTTGCGCTCGATTTATCGCGGGAAAAGCCGTACGCGGTACTCGAGGCGAACCCCACGAGAGAGAGAGAGGAGAGCGCGTATGTACTTTGCGAATCGCGCGCAGTCGCGCCGGTTCGCCCCATGTATATATAATTAAACTCTCCGACATAATTAATGCAAATCGCTGCGAAGCTTCCCGGGTTCGCGGGGTGTATCACGGCGCTGCGCCGCCGCTCGCCAACGGCAGGCACCGCGCGGATGTGCATCATACGCTCGCGCTCCATCGCTGCCAGCGAAACGCACATTCCCGCCGCACTCGCGCAAATATATATACATGTAGCGTGTAAGAGGTTTGCCCGGTGCTTTCTACCCCTCGGCTGTGTGTAAGCCCGAGTGCACACAAATTACGAGATATATGTACAGCGAAACGCGAACTACTGACGGCGAGCTCTCCGTGCCCTCGGCAAATCCGATGGGTGTAATACGTACTGCGGCGTTGCGGGGCAGCGAATTCGCGAGTTGGAACTGTACAATGCTTACCTGCAACACAGCGGTACGCGCAACTTCCAAATTCTCTCTCTCTATCCCTTTCTCTCCCTTTCTCTCACCGTTGAACAAAACCGGACAAATTACTTAAACCGTCGGAAATGGATCCGAAACGCGGAGGTGCCTTGATATTCGGCAGAAGTTGCAGAATTGCTGGAAGCGCGGAGCCGGCATATTGAAATAATTAACCTACTGGAGCAAAAAACGTGACGGTAACATGGAATTTATTGTTAATTGTGATTTAGTACCTAATTGGATATCGATTTTTTTTTTTATAAAAGGTGAGATTGTAATAATTGCTTGAACCACGAGGCGAAAATAATAAATCGAAAAATTAATTATCTGAAACAAACAAAGCGTTTCTCAAATACGGAAAATGTAGTCACACAATTTGAACGATCAATTACAATTTGCTGATTCAATTAAGTAATTCAATTTCATAATATCGGTTTACTCCGAAAATTCCATATAGGATTCACGGAGAAAAATATACAAGGAGTCATAACAAATTGGTTGTTGCATTAACGAATTTTTTCTTGTTGCAGAAAAATCTTCAGCTACCACAGCAACATTTTTAGCTGCCACAGCAACTTTGCAGCTACCGCGCAACAAATTTCTTGTCACTCTGTTAATATTTTTTTCCGTGTTTAAGCCAATCGCGCACTTGATTAAGACAACTTGTACGGAACTTCCGACTTTTCGACAACATTTCCCACACGACACGTCGAGCGGAGAAGACCGGCTATCGCCAGATGGGCGATCGTCGCTGCAACGTCGTTGCATACCAATTCCATTTGCAGAGCTTCTCGATCGGGCGATTCTCTGTTTTCGATCGTCCCCCGCCGGGCTCGATACACTCGCCGCGAGTTCGCTCCAGTTTCTCGGGGAAACGCGATGAGCTCAAGGCCCCCTCGTAGCTGGAGGGAAAGGCTTTTGCCTCAGCATGCGCGAGAAATTCCCGACGCGCAACTCCGTCATCATAGTCGAACCGCTGATGCAATTCGCATCTCTCGTCTTATTGCAAACAGCCGCGTGTAGAGCGCAGCCGTAATCAGGGAAACATGGCATTTAATTGCGAATAATAAATATTAAGATTTACGGGCTGCTGCGCTCTGAGTTTATATCGTCCTCTCGTGGTCTCGTGGGTCTAGCTTCGGGCGAATCGCTCTGGCGTTCGATTTCGCGCGGATGGGGAAAGCGATCCGCGCGAGGAGAATGTTTTTTCATCGGGCCGCAGTTTGGCGCAAACCAGGTGAAAGCAATACGTACCCTTTGTACCGCGGAAATATCGTCTTTCGCGGTGAAATGACGTTTTAACGATCGAAGTGCTTTTTGACAGGTCTTCTCGCGGGAATTCTCGCCTCCCGTTTTTTTTTTTTTTTTTTTTTTCGTTCGCAAAGTGGAAGCTTTGTTTGCGTGAAAAAAAAATTGTCTTGAGGTCTCAGCGTTTTGCTCCGAATATTCCGAAATGACAGGGAAAGTCGTCCAGACAAAAACTAATTTCAGCAGAAATACTGAAATTACAAGATTCGTCGTAGCAAAAATCTTGTTTTTAATAGTCGTGGAATTTGCGAAAGAGGAGAATTGACGGGTTGGCTGTGTGCAGCTGTTTTCAATTTGCAGTCTTTATTATTTTGTTTGTAATTAAACTTGCACGACCAAGAGAAGAATGTTCGAACTATTATTACTGTATACAGGGAGGCTATTACTACGAAAGCAAACCGCAGGTTTCAATATTCAGGAGCGACCTGAAAAGTCGAGACAAAATTCTAATTTCAACATAAATGCGATTTTCGTGTTACAACATTTTTGGTAATACTAGAGTGATCACACGCGCTGGCGCGCGTGTCTGCATTTTATTCGTCAAAATCGACCTCGGATTTTTTATTTTTTTTTATTTTAAATTCACCTATAATAGGCTAATCAATTTTGCACTGCTGCGCTCTTATGTTATGCGCACTGCTGGCGCAAATTACGCACTTTTTAATAGAAGAAAACGCCAAAACCCTATCCATTATTAATGAGGGTGAGAGAATTAATGAGTGTTTCATTGGAGCTTTTATTGTCACATTTTGTATTAAATTTATTATAAATATAAATATAAATTTAGTATAAGTATAAATTCAATTTAACGATATTAGTAGAATGTTGAAACTATTATCAGACGGTCTATTACTGTGAAAACAGGTCGCAGATACAGACGCTGGGTTAGATACACAAGAGCAAAGTACAGATCTGGTGGCCCTTTCAAGTTACACAAGTCTCGCAAGACTTTGACTTCCTTGGCTTCGGCCGCCCTATAGCTTAGCCCGCGTTTCTCGCCCATCTCCCGCTCCGAGGTCTGTTTGCTCGGGGCCTGGCGAACCATGAAACCACATCACCGGAAGTTTGATTGGATTTACGGTTCTCGTTTCGTGATTGAATCACTTCCGGGCGCGCTGCCGGCCGGTCAAGCAGCCGACAGACGAGAGGATGAAGTGGCCCGTTGGCCCCTTATCGCTCGCTTATCAATTATACCTTCTTAGGTCTGTTTGGCCGGGGTACACATCTCCGGTCTGTTTGCCAAAGGCACACGAAGGAATAACTTTTTATTCGAACGAACTACGTGAAGATAACAAGCGTAATACTCGGTGAGTCTTGGGCAACCAAGTATTTGGTTGCCAAACTGATTACTCGGTTGGAGTAACCAATTAATCGTTGACGTTTGTATAACCGTGAGAGTTGGTTTTTTCTAATCAAGATCTTTTTTTGTTATGGTTTTCACGGCAGTTCAAAGAATCACCTGATTTCATGCAGTCAATTTACGGAACGTATTAAAAATAAGTTTTTTCAGTTTCATTTTTTATTTCTATTTCTTTCACTTTTTAATGAATTTCACAAACTTTTAGCAGCAATGGTAAACTTTTTTTTATTGGCTTCATGTATATTACGTATTTGTTTGTGCAAAACAATGGGAAATGGTTTACATTGTGCGAAGCCAATTGGCCACCGACCGATGTCCATCAGCCCCACAAAGTTTTAAATAACCTCTAGACTGGCAACTGTAATTACAAACTTTTACAGTAACAAATATTACAGACTGACATACTTATATACATATTAAAACTACTTTTTGTATTCAGAAATGTAGCCACATGAAAAAAGTGTAAAAAATCGTTCTGGCAAACATTTTTTTGCGAATCGATAGAAAATCTGGGCGTCTCGAATCCTAGCGATAAAATCAAATGCATTATTGCCAAATCGGCTACATTTTAACGAGTATCCATAAAAAAATTCTTGAAAAAAAAAATGTTTTACCTAAAACATTTCTTATGTTTTACCTAAAACATTTCTTATGTTTTACCTAAAACATTTTTTTATGTTTTACCTAAAACATTTTTTTAGGTCAACGTGTGCGAGGTCAAATAAAACGCTGTTTTATTTGATCTCGCACACTATGATAATCATCGAAAGATCTCGCTTGAAATACCCGTGAAATAAGTCGTGAGATCCACTGCGCAGAGCGCGCACGTTGGACGCGATGGATGCGCCGGGAAAGCCGGTGCATCGCGGCGGTGAAAAATCGAGAGCAAAGAGCACACACGCGACGTTATACACTATATAAACAATATATACATATATGCACGGCGGGGAGCTTGGGGCGTGTGTCCCGCTCTCTCTCGCGAACCGTGACGCGAAACGGATTCGGCCGGCGTGAAATATGAGTTAAACGTTCGTTAAATCGATACGGTCACGGGTTGGCGAGCGCGGTGGATCCTCGCGTGCCGCGCGCGAGGCCGCCTAAAATATACGAGCGGACGCGGGGCTTACGCGAGCGGCTCTTATGCGCCTCTCGTGCGTCCCGCTGCGCCATATACACCGAGCCACCGAGCTCCTGTATCGCGCTCGCGGGGCTCCCGGTGAAGACCGGAATCGAAGATAGGGCACATCGCATCGGCACCCGGACGGCAGGACGGCAGGCCGGCGGCTACACGGGTTGCCGGTGCCTCGCGGTTGCGCAACTTCTCTCCAGGTTGTATAACATCCGCTGGATCGTCGCCGCGCGAACCGACAAGTCCTGCCATCACACATTGCGGGCAGGATCTGTACGATCCTCGCGGCTGATAAATAAACGAGCGGCCGAGCGCGAGAGCGCGGAGGACGGGAAATTAACGCGCGGAGTGATCTGTGAAATTCTGGAAATTTTGCGCGGTTGGGTTCATCTATTTTACGCGTACGATTTCATTTTTATTTTTTTCTTAGTTACTGGAATAATCTGTGAAAAGTCGGAAATTTGGGTGCTCGGCAATTGCTTATTTTAAGACGGTGATTTTTTTGTTTTGATAAGTAATTTTTTCATTGCTAGGTCACTTTTTTATTTTGTTAAATTGATATTTAAAATTTTTTTTGTTTTGGTAAATTGATATTTTTAAATATTTTTGTTTTGGTAAATTGATATTATAAAATATTTTAGTTTTGGTAAATTGATATTTTTAAATATTTTAGTTTTGCTAAATTGACATTTAAAAAAAAATTTGTTTTGCTAAAATGATATTTTTTCTAAATTCTCATGTCGCAAAAGTTTTTTTTGTAGGTATTGTTTTGCTTAAATTATACTTTATTTAATGTTGGTTTTCGTTAAATGATCTACGAAATTCTGGAAATTTGAGTTCTCGGGAGGCGTGGGTGTTACGCCGCAGTGAGATCGTTTTCATTTGGTTTTTCCCGCTGCCCGAGATGTACTACATGGCAGACGGGGAAGAGATCCCCCTGGGAGATTGTTCTGGATTGTATATTAGCTAACTGTAACATTCCGGCGCGCGCATATGAGCACCGGAGCGAGAATAATCGAGACGTAACGCTCGAAGCCACAGAGAGAAGTCGAGATATATAGCGCCTACGTGTTACGGTACACACGTGTTATGCGCGTTCTCGCACATCGCGCGCGCCTCTAATGAGTCGTGTAGTCACACGGAATGTGCGTATACACATCCGGCCGTGGATCGAGGAAGTACGTGAGAAGAGGTAAGTTGTACATCCTCGCTAAAGCAGAGCCGCCTAATGTGCTGTGGGCACTTTCCTCGGATTTTACCACATTTCTAATTTTATTTTACATAACTGTAAGTAGCAGCAAACGTCAGGCCGGCTTCGCGTGGCCTCCGATGAAACAGAAATTGGAGTAATTGACCGTGGAAAAAAAATTTCATACGAGAACCCAGAAGCAGTAAAAAAAAAACATTTTTTTTCATGGCAGCATATTTAGTTGCGCTGCAAAAAATGGCGTAAAAAATCGTGGTAATTATTCGTCGCTGAATAAACGCGTAAAAAAATCACGAGGTGAAATATTAAAAATGGTGTTCCGTATTTTTCTATATTATTTTCTTTTAATAGAACATTTTTTACATTTACAACTGGGGATTTGATTACACGGTAATAAAGTTACGAGCAATGCAACGAGGATTTTTCTGCACTGTTTCGAGATTTTTTTTTTCTTTTTCGTAAAAATTTAGTTCACCGTGTTGGATATGACAGATTTTATGCACAGAAAATCGCACGCGAATCGATCGAACAGTTTTCGAATTTATCGCGTTGGTACAGACAGATAGCTCGGTTTGATGCCATACGAAGATACGCGGAAATTTATTTTACGTTACATTTTGTTATTTTGCACTGAACCATAAACGCGAGCGACGCGAGCAAACAATGGAATCAAAACTGCAATGCGCACTCACATATTAAATACGATGGCACTGCACAAAAGATTCATACGCAGGAAATAAAAATACAAATAAACTTCACAGTCAAAAATAACTTCTCAGCAATTCCGTCTGTCCATGAAAATATGTTTCGTCCTCTGTGACGTGATCTTATCAAAAATGAAAAATCCTACATGACAAAAATATAAGAATCAACGTTCAGCATCAATTTACATAAACCATATACACAATTTTGATACATTTTATTTTCAAGAAACAGAAAACCAACAAACGTGCAGTGTAACAATTAATTTCGCGTACCTTACGTCCACGAAAATTCAAAAAGTTGGAAAACGACAATACGCAAGAAACAAAAATAAATGTCACGGTAAAAAATAACTTTTCAACGACTCCCTTTGCCCGCGAAAATATTTTTCGTCCTCTGTGACGTTCGGAATTTTATCAACCATCCAAATCCTACGTGAAACAAGCCTAAGAATCGACGTTCAGCCCCAATTTACACAAATCATATCCACAATTTCGATAAATGTTATTTCAACAGCAACAAAAAAACCAACAAACTGCAATACGCAAGAATTGTTTTCCCGTAGCTTTTGGCGAAGATACAAAAAGGTGGAAAACGACAAGTGCGCTGCAACCATCCAAATCCTGCGTGAAAAAAACGTAAGAATCGACGTTCAGCCCCAATTTACACAAATCATATCCACAATTTCAATAAATGTTATTTCTATAATGCACAGCGCTCGCGCGACACAGAGAAGAAATTAATTTACATACAAATGTGCATTTAAATTCGCTTTAAATGTAATGAAAGCAGAACTAAAACGTGTCCACGCTGATGGAGCGATATTAATTTAATTCCGTTAATGCGTCCTATCCGATTGGGCACACACTCAACGTAATCAACAACAACGAAATTGTGAAGAGATGGTATTTAAAAAAAAATTAACTTTTTCATTTTTTTGAGTCTTTAGCTTTTTATTTTTTTGACTCTTTAGCAAATCATATCCACAATTTCGATAAATGTTATTTCGACAAAAAAAGAGAACCAACAAACTGCAACACGCGAGAATCGTGTTCACGTAGCTTTCGGCGAAGATACAAAAAGGTGGAAAACGACAAGTGCGCTGCAACCATCCAAATCCTGCGTGAAAAAAAACGTAAGAATCGACGTTCAGCCCCAATTTACACAAATCATATCCACAATTTCAATAAATGTTATTTAAAAAAAAAAGAACCAACAAACTGCAACACGCAAGAATCGTGTTCACGTAGCTTTCGGCGAAGATACAAAAAAGGTGGAAAACGACAAGTGCGCTCCGTGATTGAGTCAACAAGCCGAGTGCGCTTCGCGTAGCTGCTCTAACACGACGTTTCCCTATTTCCATGGATGCGCCAAAAACAAGCCGAACGACGCGCCGCGCGGGGACCGGCGAAGCACGTCATTTATTTGTCGTTCTATTTGCACGCGAAGGATCTCATGCTCCGCCAGTCGTTTGCCGCATCTCCGAACGACAATGTCCCGACGAGCTTCGCTTCCGGCACACGGAGGCCTCTTCGGTTGCTCGAGCGAGTCGCTCGTGTAGCGGCGGCGCAGTCGCACACGTGTACAACATTCTCGCCGCGCTTCCCTTACGATCGCGCACGGCGTCCACAGTCAGACATCCCTTTATTCTCCCCTGTCCCCCCTCGCGCGCTCTCTTTCCTCCTTCCCCGACGTCGGTTTGATCCCACGCGTGCATTGTTCCGTAACAAATTCCGGCCCGTGTTGTACAGTACGTAACGCGCGGCGGTGGAACGTATGGTTTATGTACCTCAACTCTCGGCTCGCTGCCTCCCGCTGAACCTGCTTCAATGTAAAGCCGATACCATCGTCGTGCCACTGAATTTCCAGCCTCTGCCCCTTTATTGCATTTATTATTTCTCTCCTCCTCTTTCGGAAATAAAAACGTGAAATACGCCCCGCGACGTAAAGTAGAGACGGCTGGATGCGATAGCGAAAATAGTGCTAAAAAAATTGTTTTTTCGTTTTGTTTGAAAAAATCAATTTTTGATGTTTGGATTTGATAGGAGCCAACAAATATAACTAAAAAGTGTTTTTTCTTTTTAAATATTTATTTTTAAAATCAATTTGGTTTCAAAATATGGAATGTTTTTCATCAGTGACAACGTTTCTCCCACATCTTCGATATCAAAATGTAAATTTGAGCACGAATAACATCGATTTCAAACATCGTTTGATGTGATTTTTTGTACCATTTTTTTTTTTAACGATAACAAATATTTGTATTTTGCCCGGATATTGGCCAGCATTTTATGTGCCCCGACCTCGATCGCGAAATATTCGATGTGTGTCAACATAAGATAGAAAAAAAAGGTGCTCGATCGGGAGTAAACGCGTGTAGCCCGAGCGCCCGTTACGTAACAGAGGGATATCCATTGTCTTGCCAATCTGATCCGCTCCACCGGAAGCTCGACCCTTCATGGCTTACTATACGTATACATATATATATATGTATACTATGAGATAACATGATGCTCTTCTTTTAAAGCCGGCTCAAGCTGTATAGTCGGAGCGGCGAGCCGCGCGCAGGAAAATACAGTGTCCCGGGCAGATATTTATTCAGGTTGATTGACGTTAGTTCGAGACAATTACAGGTATCAGTGAGGCATGCCGAGCGGGCTTCCAGGAATGAAGGTATTTATTAGGGCAGTCACTGATACTGGGTCAGAGATGTTTTTTTTTCAGTGGTTAAAGTGGATGTTCCAGTAATTGACCGGTATGCGAATACAGTCGAACCTCGATTTGATGGACCATTTCCACTTTTTACCCCCACGTAACATTCGTCCAATTCCAGGTATGATGGAATTTATTGGGAGATTTTTTTCATAGGTCAGCGCGGATGTTCCTGTAATTGATAGGTATGCAAATACAATCGAAACTCGATTTTATGGACAATCTCCAGTTTTCACCCCATAGCATTCCTCTAATTCCAGGAATGAAGATATTTGTTAGGCAATTTCTGATACAGAGGCAATCATTCTTTTTCCATAGGTTAAAGCGGATATGCCAGTAATTCACCGGTATGCAAGTACGGTCGAACCTCGATTTTATGGACAAAACTCACGTTTTATCACCACTTCAAATTCCAGGAATTAAGACGTGCATTAGGCAATCCCTGAAACAGGCCTCAATTTGATGAACTATGATTTTATCGAAATACCTGACTATGTAATCCGGGGATAAATCCATTAATCAGGCAATCCCTGGTGGAGGGGTAGACATTTTTATTATAGGTTAAAGTGGATGTCCTAGTAATTGACCGATATTCCCAAGTACACTCAGACCTCGATTTTATGGTCTTCAATTTTATGGATCCACTTAGCATTCCAACCACGAGGTGAGGGAATTTTACGTCACGTTGGAGCACTACTGGCCGCAAGCGTCTGATTGGCTCGATTTTATGGGCTTCCGGCCCTGAGTTGTTCACAAAATCGAGGTCCGGGTGTACCAGCATCGAGTGGTAAGTAATGTCTATAGCGAAAATCTACAGTGATACCGTCACAGCCTGATTATCTGACATGGCATGATGAGGTCCGCGGGCTCCAGCGCAATAACATTTCAGCTCAGGGCAGGAAAATGCATGCGTTCTGCATTGTGTGCGAAGGTTACAGCCAGCCGCGAGCACGAGGGAAACATTTCTCGCTCTTGTAATATCAACGTGTTTCCAACTCGGTATTAAATTAATTTCCATGAACTGGAAAATGCAGCGCAGACTGCACGGGTTGTTTGTTGCCATATAGGAACTGTCGACGCGAGCCATGCGTTACTGAATAACCGGGGCGACACACCGAACACAACGCTCGCCGCGAACGAGGAAAGAGTAATGCACAGCGCTCGCGCAACACAGAGAAGAAATTAATTTACATACAAATGTGCATTTAAATTCGCTTTAAATGTAATGAAAGCAGAACTAAAACGTGTTCACGCTGATGAAGCGATATTAATTTAATTCCGCTAATGTATCCTATCCGATTGGGCACACACTCAACGTAATCAACAACAACGAAATTGTGACGAGATGGTATTTAAAAAAAAATTAACTTTTTCAATTTTTGAGTCTTTAGCTCTTACACGAGGTAAAATGGGATACATGAGCGAAAAATGGTTTTCTGGCGACACCCAAAGTGTATTTTTATTGCTTTTCACAAAAAAAAACTCGATTCCAATCATCGATTCCAATCATTCACGTTCAGTGGATACCTGATAGCAGAATTGAAAAAAAAACAATGGTGATGTAATTTTTCCCTATATTTTCAATGATTCTGTTGAATTGTGTTCCAGAAACGCGATTTTCCAATAATATCCAAGCGCCCCATTTTGCCTCATAAAATCATCCCAAAATTAAAGAATGACTGTCACTTTTTGCCTCGTTGTCCCATTTTGCCCCGTATTCCCCTATATCATTACTCACAACAAAACTACAGATCTCGCGTCTGTGATCAAAACTGAAATATGCTCACCTTTGGCTCGCAGTGACCCGGCCTAAGAGCGACCGCAAAACCTGAAACACAAGAGACGATAGGACATGTTGAGTGCCGTTGTGAAAATTGAATGGTGCTCCGGCGATGCCGGGGTGACGTGTGTGTACACGCGAGGGATGTAAATTGCACTAAATGCACGAGCCGAGGCTCCGGGGGCTATTTGCATAGGAGAGGATACCAAGTACTCCCCGTGCTCAGACCTGGAATATACGCGCTGCGCGTTTACGCGAAAGCCATTCACGCAGTAATTAGATCACCGGAATAGCTCGAGTTTCGCGTAACCGAGACATTGTAATTAGCGGGCGGCACGCTAGTCGAGGCGCGCGTTAGTGCCGTTTCCCCGTGTCTGCCCCGTTGATGACGGCGCTCGCGTTGGGTTAATATTTGTGGCCTACGGTGGCGCCGACACGCGGAGGACGACTGCGCAATTCGCAATGATGCCAGGAAGACCGCTGGACGCGAGGAGAGAATGAACCGTTCGGTGGAATTCAAAGCACGGCGCGGATCGAGGCGCTATTGTAACTAGAATTGTTCCTGTAGCTCCGGCTGAGCGCTAAACGGGCGTAAACGGGCGCACTCGTTTACCCGTGGGGCTTAAACGGGCGAGGAAATTCGCTCGTCTAATTACGGGGATAAAACTGTCGTCGATATCTGCGACAGTTCGGTGTCGGAGCTTAAACGGGCATAAACGGGCGCGCCCGTTTACAAGTGGAGCTTAAACGGGCAAGAAAACTGGCTTGTATAATAACTAGAGATATAACTATGACGCCGATTAAGCGTTGGTTATTAGATCGGCCGGACCCGGTTTTTGCGCGTTTAAGTCTAGAGTATTAAACGGGCTTTCCGGTTTATGTACGTTTAAGCCTTCATTATGAAATGCCTGCAGTAATTATGCCCTAAACTGGGCCACGTCCGTGTTAAACCACGGCCTCGGTATTAAACGATAATGAGGCATAAACAGGCAAAAACGGGCGTGGCCGTTTACTGGCTGAGGTGTAAACGGGCAAAAAAACGGGTGTGGCCCAATTTCGCGAATGATTATTGCAGGTATTTCATAATCAAGTATTAAACGGACAGTAACCGGAAAGCCCGTTTAATAACGGAGACTTAAACGGGCAAAAAAAAACCAGTCGCGGCCGATCTAATAACCGACGCTTAATCGGGCACTCTCGGCCGGGTCCAGTTATTAAATGGGCGTAACCGGACGATTTCCACCAGAAAAGACGAGAGCAGCGCGGCGAGGGAGAATAAAACGCGAGAGAGGCAAAAAGGTTTGCAGAGTCAGCCGGCGACCGGAAAAGCCTTGAGTAGAACGGGCAATGGACTGAGGAGGACGCGAGAGGGCAAAGGAGCTGAAAAGTAGAAGTAACACAGTAGTGGCAGTAAAAGTCCTCGTCGGGCGCTCGAAGTGAGAGCCAAGAAGAATTAGAGACTCGTGGAGCGAAGACGTGAGCAGCGAGGGGAGCGGGAAGGGGAAGGAGGCGAGGTGAGAGCGTTTGAGGAGGCAGAAGATACGCTGGTGGGACCCTTAATCGGTGCTAATTACCAAGAGTGCACCAACCTTTCATTACACCCAACGAGGGAACGAAATTTATTCGCCCGTTTCCCGTCCCTCCGGCCTTCCGCAAAACCGCCACCCCACGCTGTGTCTGCGAGGCGACGGGTGATGTGCGACTCACGCGCGCGACACACAGGGCGACGTGGTGCACGCTGAACGAGAGAATAAACGATTCGCGTCCTCTGGCGAACGTGCGACGTTCCGGCGAAAGTGCGAAAGGCAGAGAGCCGGGCTCGCGTGTTTCGGGGTACGCGACGAGGGAGGGAGAAAGGGAAATTAGACTAGGAGCGTCCCGGGTTCTGGGTGTTCTGAAGATGTATACCGTACCTTTCCCTACGTGAATTATAATTGGCTGTTACTGCGAACGCATTTTCGTTGATACACGTGTTGACGATGGAAAGTCGTGTGTGGGATGATTTTGGTGCTCGGTTTCGTCATTTCGGCGCGTGACTTTCGTGGGTTTCGCGTGAGGCTTTCAAGCAGCGACGACTTTTTTGTTGTTTCATGGAAATTTTAATTGAAATAAAAAAAATTATAAAACAAAAAGTATATCAGTAAAAAAAAAGTATTTCAGTAAAAAATGCGTTTCAGTAAAAAAAATGTATTTCAGTAAAAAAAAATTGACCCGCATTTCGAAAATATTTTGACCTAATTATTTTGGCGAATTTTCAATTTCGTATTTTCATCATTTTCCACTGCTATTGAATATTTCATGGCTTCAATTAGGCAGCCATAAAGAGTCGATTGATGAACAAAGTGAACCATATTAATTAAATTAGCACGTAAAATATTCCTCTCGATCGGTGGCAACCCAAGTGGCACCGAAATCTCGACTTCGTCATCAGCATCCACGAACGAATGACGCGTCGTTTTGCGTTCTGCGGCAGCCTCGGCGCGAGACAAACGTGCGTGGATGCTCGCATAATCCCCGTTCGGTATCTCGCGCGATTTAACGTTATCCGCCAATCCACCGCTGTGCGGCGAACTCTAATCGACTGGAATATGTATAGAGCGGGGGATCCTCGTCGCGGAATCAACTGTGAGGAATACGTTGGATCGGAGAGCAAAGTTTCGACGTAGAACAGTTAGAATCGCATTTATGGGGCTTCGAGCCGAGGCAAAGCAGAGGCAAAGGACGCTATGAGCGCGCGAACGCTTGGGAGCCACTCGACTGGCAGCCTCGTCGTGTCGCACGTCCACCGTCAGAATGGATTCGCGATTCTGTTGCTCCAAAGCAGCAGCAGCAGCAGCAGCAGCAGGTACAACGCGATCTCTCTCTCTCTCTCTCTCTCTGCTCAGCTTGCCGTCTCTCTCTGCATTTCTCTCTTTCTCTGCCTCTCCCTCCCTCTCGCTCTATTGCCGGTAACCCTGATGCACGAACAATCGGGAGCTACTGCATATTGGATTCTCCAAATTATTCATGAAACCCCGTCGGACGTACCTAATCGCAGGTACCCGCAACGGTCCGTTCCCGTCCCTCGTCCCTCGTCCTCTCGCCGTTAACCCACTGTGTACGAAACTCTCGGCCAAACTTTGTTCTCACTACTCCCTCTGGATACAACGATACCCGACACCTATAACGCCGAAATATACCGAAAACCGACGCGTCACAGCGACCGCTTTATATATATATATACGCTCGCACTTGACCAAGGACGCGCGAAAAAGAAAGTGCAAACATAAAACCTGTCGGTCGGATACGTCAACACGTTGACGTACCAAGTTGCACAGGCGGGTGCGAAATATTTGAGTTATGGTTACGCACTTTTTTTGTGTTTGGGTACGTAATCAATTTTTGAAAGTTGTTGCAGAGGCGTTTTCGAATTTTTTACTCTGAATTTTAGATGGATGACCAAACGTTGACATCGAGTTTGTTTTTATTTGTAGTCTGTGTAAATTATGAAATATTATGTCATACGGTTTTCTGTTTGTGTCTTATTTTTGAATAACCTATGGCTGTCTGAGGAGAAATGATGAATCAATCTGGATCATGTTGGGTATTGAAACGGTAGAGTAAATTCAATGCACAAGAGAAGCTCGTCAAATAGGTCGACAGATATTTATTAAAGTTGATAGAACCAAATGTTGGTGGGACAGAATTTTTCTCGCGACTAACTCCTGAATTTATTATTTTTATCTTATAAATGACTCTTTTTCAGCAGGCAAGGAAAATTAGGAAAATGTTTGAAACAAGAACAGGAAATAATTAGGGTTCACCCCGAAGAGTTTAATTCAGCATATCGAGAACAATATTCGCACACGATTTCAAGACCTCGATTTTCCAACTCCAGAAACACCTGGAGTGCACCTGCTGCACGTGGTGATAAAAGAGAAAACAAATGCACGTTAAATCCGTTCACTTTGATCCGACCCAAGTTCACCTCGTGCACCTTGAGCCACTTATCGTTCGTTTCTTGTCGTGAATTCCGATCAAGCGCACAACACAAGACGCGATTCTCCGGCAAATCGAGTTTGCGTATGTCGTGTATACAGATTTGGCAAAAGCAAAAGAGCGCGAGGGGTCCGCGAGGTGGACGAGGAGCAAAGCGGGACCATAAATATTCGCTGCCGGTTGGTACGGCGTGTGACCCGCGAGCCAACAAGGGTGACCCCAGTTGCACACGCGGTTTTCGTGTCATGCAAATGCAAACGACGACCACGAGGAATCGATTTCGTGTGCACATACGTAATACACAGAGATATCGACACCCAGACACGCAGCGCGGGCCGTGAATATCGGCGGAACGCCGGAGCGGAGGGCAGAGTCGATGGATCGTCCATCAGTTGCGGTCCGGCGTAATGCCGATTCATCCTGAATCGGTTTGCTCGTTGACTTATATACCCACAACGATTTGACAATCGTCCCGCTGATTGATAGAGCGTATTACGCGCCCGGTGACGAGACGTATGCGCGGCAAAATTTCGGAAATTATGGCCAACGCGACGAGCTTCATTTTCATTATTGCGAAAAAAAGACGACGTAGGGTCTGGTTAAATTAATGCCACTTGATTTTCCATTTTGTAGCCATTGCCGATTTGTTGATTGGTTCAACAATTGATCGGTCGACTGTGACAAACCATGAGGAAAAATTGAGCCAAAAAAGCATTTGAAATAATTCAAAATTGATCCAAAAAAGCATTTGAAATCATTCAAAATTGAACCAAAAAACCATTTGAAATAATTCAAAATTAAGCCAGAAAGCATTTGAAATCATATAAAATTGAGCCAAAAAAGCATTTGAAATCATTCAAAATTGAACCAAAAATCTATTTGAAATAATTAAAAATTAAGCCAGAAAGCATTTGAAATCATTCAAAATTGAGCCGAAAATTCATTTGAAATCATCCAAATTGAGCCAAAAAAGCATTTGAAATAATTCAAAATTAATCCAATTCAACATTGAACCATTTCAACATTAAAACAATTCAAGATCATAACATCTTTCCATCGAACAAACCATCAACGCAAACAAATGAATTTCGCTACCCTCCAAACGAAAAAACTCGTGAATCTTGTTGGAGCGACAGATCCTGCTAATCAGTTGTACCAACAAATTCCTAATCTTGAATTGTAGAGCACAACTGATTAAACGAAACAGCCAGTAAATTCGTTGCCCCCCGGGCGCCGCGGAAACTCGGCGGAAACATGTTTCACCGTTCCCTCAGTTATTCCGGCTTAACTGTTTTCCTCGGGTTCTCTACGTTCGCGCGATAATCAACTTACTTTCAGTGAGCCAACCATTAGTCTCAAGAATTTACGGGGCTCGTGGGGTACGACAAGAACTGGTGTCTCCGCCGTATACTATATGACACGGAAGATCCCCTTGCGAAGGCAACCGAGCGGCACCGAGGTCCGCAAAGGAATTTGCAGTAATCCAGTCAGCTTCACCGAGTGGAACGTCGCACGGCCAACTTGGCCACCGCGTCATCCTCTTCGTTGTCGTCGTCGTCGTCGGACAATCGTTTCGCCGTCTCCCCGGAGTCCCGAGATTCGTGAGATAAATCGAGTTCATTTGTTCGCCGAGGGTCACGTACGGAAAGAGGCACTTTTCCTTCCGTACCTCGCAGTGACAAATGTCAGAGGGACCGCAGATAGGACGGAGCCTCTGCTACGATGTTTCTGACGTCATCCTTTAGGTATAAAGGGGGATCTTTGTGGTTGCATTGAATAGAGTTTATCTATTTTTGTTCGGTCACACTGTACAATGGGCCTTATTTATTTCACCTTAATCGTCACCTGAACGTGTCGGCTCTTTTTGTTACCTGGACGAAAAGAAGTGACGACTCTAGGAAGCCTGTGAAGGATGTCGACTGTTTACAGGACTCCCGTATCGTCAGAGCTGGATAAATGCTCGTTATGAAATCCTTAAATAATACCCGAGATCGGTGAGGTAAATCGAATTGATTTGCTGGACGAGGGTCACGAATGGAAAGAGGCAATTTTCGATTTTTCCTTCCGCACTTCCTCGTGACAAATGTCAGAGGGACCGCAGATAGGACGGAGCCTCTGCTACGATGTTTCTGACGTCATCCTTTAGGAATAAAGGGGGATCTTTGTGGTTGCATTGAATAGAGTTTATCTATCTTCGTTCGGTCACACTGTACAATGGGCTTTATTTATTTCACCTTAATCGTCACCTGAACGTGTCGTCTCTTTTTGTTACCTGGACGAAAAGAAGTGACGACTCTAGGAAGCCTGTGAAGGATGTCGACTGTTTACAGGACTCCCGTATCGTCAGAGCTGGATAAATGCTCGTTATGAAATCCTTAAATAATACCCGAGATCGGTGAAGTAAATCGAGTTGATTTGTTGGACGGGGGTCACGAATGGAAAGAGGCAATTTTCGATTTTTCCTTCCGCACTTTCTCGTGACAAATGTCGGAGGGACCGCAGATAGGACGGAGCCTCTGCTACGATGTTTCTGACGTCATCCTTTAGGTATAAAGGGGGATCTTTGTGGTTGCATTGAATAGAGTTTATCTATCTTTGTTCGGTCACACTGTACAATGGGCCTTATTTATTTCACCTTAATCGTCACCTGAACGTGTCGTTTTGTTTTGTTACCTGGACGAAAAGAAGTGACGACTCTAGGAAGCCTGTGAAGGATGTCGACTGTTTACAGGACTCCCGTATCGTCAGAGCTGGATAAATGCTCGTTATGAAATCCTTAAATAATACCCGAGATCGGTGAGGTAAATCGAATTGATTTGCTGGACGAGGGTCACGAATGGAAAGAGGCAATTTTCGATTTTTCCTTCCGCACTTCCTCGTGACAAATGTCAGAGGGACCGCAGATAGGACGGAGCCTCTGCTACGATGTTTCTGACGTCATCCTTTAGGAATAAAGGGGGATCTTTGTGGTTGCATTGAATAGAGTTTATCTATCTTCGTTCGGTCACACTGTACAATGGGCTTTATTTATTTCACCTTAATCGTCACCTGAACGTGTCGTCTCTTTTTGTTACCTGGACGAAAAGAAGTGACGACTCTAGGAAGCCTGTGAAGGATGTCGACTGTTTACAGGACTCCCGTATCGTCAGAGCTGGATAAATGCTCGTTATGAAATCCTTAAATAATACCCGAGATCGGTGAAGTAAATCGAGTTGATTTGTTGGACGGGGGTCACGAATGGAAAGAGGCAATTTTCGATTTTTCCTTCCGCACTTCCTCGTGACAAATGTCAGAGGGACCGCAGATAGGACGGAGCCTCTGCTACGATGTTTCTGACGTCATCCTTTAGGAATAAAGGGGGATCTTTGTGGTTGCATTGAATAGAGTTTATCTATCTTTGTTCGGTCACACTGTACAATGGGCCTTATTTATTTCACCTTAATCGTCACCTGAACGTGTCGTTTTGTTTTGTTACCTGGACGAAAAGAAGTGACGACTCCAGGAATCCTGTGAAGGATGTCGACTGTTTACAGGACTCCCGTATCGTCAGAGCTGGATAAATGCTCGTTATGAAATCCTTAAATAATACCCGAGATCGGTGAAGTAAATCGAGTTGATTTGTTGGACGGGGGTCACGAATGGAAAGAGGCAATTTTCGATTTTTCCTTCCGCACTTTCTCGTGACAAATGTCGGAGGGACCGCAGATAGGACGGAGCCTCTGCTACGATGTTTCTGACGTCATCCTTTAGGTATAAAGGGGGATCTTTGTGGTTGCATTGAATAGAGTTTATCTATCTTTGTTCGGTCACACTGTACAATGGGCCTTATTTATTTCACCTTAATCGTCACCTGAACGTGTCGTTTTGTTTTGTTACCTGGACGAAAAGAAGTGACGACTCCAGGAATCCTGTGAGGGATTTCGACTGTTTACAGGACTCCCGTTTGGTCAGAGCTGGATAAATGCTCGTTATGAAATCCTTAAATAATATCCGAGATCGGTGAGGCAAATGGAGTTGATTTGATGGTCGAGGATCGCGAATGGAAAGACGCAATTTTCGATTTTTCCTTCCGCACTTTGCAGTGACAAATGTCAGGGACCGCAGATAGGACGGAGCCTCTGCTACAATGTTTCTGCTGTCATCCTTTAGGAATAAAAGGATCTGCGTCTTTGTGGTTGCATTGAATAGAGTTTATCTATTTTTGTTCGGTCACACTGTACAATGGGCCTTATTTATTTCATCTTAATCGGCACCTGAACGTGTCGTCTCTTTTTATCACCTGGACGAAAAGAAGTGACGACTCCAGGAAAACTGTGAAGGACGTCGACAGTTTACAGGACTCCCGAAGTTTATCGTCAGAGCTAAATTGATGCTCGTTATGAAATCCTAAAATAATACCCGAGATCGGTGAGGTAAATCGAGTTGATGTGACGATCGGGGGTCACGATTGGAAAGAGGCAATTTTCGATTTTTCCTTCCGCACTTCGTCGTGACAAATGTCAGAGGGACCGCAGATAGGACGGAGCTACAATGTGTCTGACGTCATCCTTTAAGAATATAAAGGGAACTGCGTCTTTGTGGCAGCAATGAATAGAGTTTATTTTTCTTTCACCAGTCATGCTGTACAATGGACCTTATTTATTTCGTTTTAATTACCGTCACCTGGATAAACACGAAGCGAGGCGACGACTTGATCAAAGCCGTGAAGGACGTCGGCTATATTTACAGAGCTCCTGAAGTTCAATTTAATTTATTCAACTCTGACCGCAGGTCAGAGTTGAATAAATTAACTGAATGTTTTTGACGTATCATCCTCGAAGAATAAAAGGGACTTGGTGCTTGCAATAAGGAGTTTTTATTTTCATCTTCTTCAATCCCACTGCACAATGGGCCTTATTTATTTCGCCTTGATTATCGTTACCGCGGGACAAAAAGCGAGGAAACCTGTGAAGGACGTCGGCTGTGTTTGCACGGCTCCTGAGGTTTATCGTCAGAGCTGAATAAATGCTCTTATGAAATCGTAAAATAACGCGCTGTAAACTCGCGGCTCAAGAGGCGTATAAAATAACCACCGTTCGCCCTGGGTGGGGATGAGCAGCGGCAACGGTTGCTGTCGTTCTTCTCTTCCCGGGCGCGAAAGTATAGATATTAGCTCATCGGTCAGAGACGAACGTCGAGAGTTCAGCGCGAGTTTGTTTAGTCAACAGCGAGGGAAGCGGGAAGTGGGGAGCGATGGAGAGAGGGAGATAGATTAATGAGGATTAAACTTTCACTGACAACGCAGCTGTTCCGACACTCGTTTTCGCAAATATATGCACGATAATTTTAACATAGTAGCGAATTAAATCGCACAAACGCGTGAGCCGACGGTTTTATCAAGGAAAACAACAACTTAAATACTCGAAATTATGGAAATAATTTTCATTCAATTACTTCTAACAATTCACAAGCGGTACAAAAAAACAATATTTTGATATCAATTGTTTTTTGGTGAGATATTATTATATTATATTCAGATATTATAATTTGCTATTCAGTCTGTTTAATACCGCGAAATATTAAAAACTCCTGATATTTCTACGATTAACTCAGACATCCATATTTCGTAGCACTTCATTCAAAATGAATGACCTAAAAATCGTTCGCAGCGATAATAATAATAACAACAACAACAATGAGAGGCTCAAGGTAGAATAAAAGCAGCGCCGACCGATTACTCATCTGCCCTAAACTAGCATGACTATTTTTTCGTTTAATCCGGGCAACCAAAGGGAACTTCCAGTTGCAGCAATTTCGAAGGGCGAATTGGAGGAGAATTTCCCGTGGGCAGGGCAATCGTGGCTGGTGAAGTATTTTATCAGGAGCTCAGTCCGAATGGACCGAGCTCGAATTCAGACCGCACCGATTGTTCCGGCGCCGATGGTGGAAAAATATTTTTCAACCCCATTCAATTCCGGCCACTCCTCCCCGATGCACACGGCGGATATTCACGCACACTCTGCACGAGATACGTATCGCGAGTGGCACGAGAGGGTTTCACCTGGGAGACTGTAAAATACCTGTATAAATAGTGTATAAATACAGGTGCATTCGAAGATGGATCTGAGATGCATTTTACGTGCAGCACGATCCAAACCGACTGCACCTTGACATCACGACTATCAAGGGCTAATGATGACTGGCACGTGTGTCGTGACGGATTGGATCGATCACGTGGGCGGTGCATGAAACCGATGTCCTTACTACATATTTCATACCTGTAGTCACGGGATACGACCTGTAGTCGTGGCATCTGAGTTCAGTAGTGCACACAGTGCACACGATACTGCTGCTCGGTCGGTATAAATGCGGGGCATGAAGCAGCCATTAAATATGTAACGGCCCGAAGCCCCGTCGCATCGAGATCACCCTGTCATTATGTCGTTACGAACTTTGTGTCGCGTCCGTTCGCCCGGGAGTTTGACGACTTTATTATTATCATCGGATCGTCGGATCCCCGGTCGTCGTTGTGCACCCGATGTCGAGCTTGTCAATTCCGCGCTACGCTGTCTCTCTGGAAATGTCTCGCGATGCATCGAAACGTCATTTTCTTGTTTTTAACCTGCATTTTTTTCAGCACTAGGGTAATCACACGCGCTGGCGCGCGTGCCTGAAAAACTTTTCGTCAAAATCGACCTCAAATTTTTTACTTTTCAAAATATCGACTTGTAACCTATACCATTATTCTCAAGTCGCATATTCTAACCTATACCATTGTTCTCAAGTCGCGAAATCTCCCCGGATGAAATCCCCCCGGACAAAATCCCCCCGGACAAAATCTCCCCGGACAAAATCCCCCCGGACAAAATCTCCCCGGACAGAATCTCCCCGGACAGAATCTCCCCGGACAAAATCTCCCCGGACAAAATCTTCCCGGACAAAATCTCCCCGGACAAAATCTCCCCGGACAAAATCTCCCCGGACAAAATCTCCCCGGACAAAATATCCCCGGACAAAATCTCCTTGGACAAAATCTCCCCGGACAAAATCCCCCGGACAAAATCTCCCCGGACAAAATCTCCCCGGACAAAATCTTCCTGGACAAAATCCCCCCGGACAAAATCTCCCCGGACAAAATCCCCCCGGACAAAAAAAAAAAATTTCTGTCAGAAATCGTAGATCCGGCTCCGGACCAAAAATCGCCAAAATCGAACTCGGACATTTTTATTTCAAAACATCACCTATAATAGGTTAATCAATGTTGCGCTCCTGCGCTCTTATAAAGCTTTAAAAGGTTACGGGGGCTGCCCCGCATGTCCTCTTATGAAATTTTTCACATTTGACACCAAACTGATTTTGTTTATCACGGACTTTCCTGGCAACCAATCACAGCTCTAATAGTTTGCTAACAATGCTTTCCGTTACTCATGAACTTTTTAAAAGAGGGATCTACATTCGGATCTCGATGTAAAATTATTTTTTTCAATAGTTTTCATGTTTAGTCGAATAAAAATATAAAAATTAAAAAAATTAAAAAACAAAATTTCTGATGATTATTTTCTTCGTTACTGCTTAATCAGTTAATTACCATGTTCCGTATTTCTCTGCGAAATTTCTGTACAAAATTACAGTCAAGATTTTCACATTTATCAGCACGACAAATGACAAAATAACGATTTCTGTCCCTCCATTCTTCTCGACCTGTTTATTCCTCGTAGCAAACCTGTTTGCACGTGGAATCTGGAGCGGCCGTCCAGCCGCAAGTAATCCCCGCGATTAACACCCGCTAATCTTCCACGTAACGTCCGGAATAATAACAACAATGCATTCCGGATGCGCCGATGCGTGAGCGCCAAGAGATAGGGAACCGAGAGTTCGGATCAGTGCGAGCGAGTCCGAAGGGATCCAAGCCGGGCGACTCGGAGCGAGGATGACGCAACAGTGGCGGCCGTCGCGTATACGAGGCACTTTCCGTGGGAGGTTACAAAGGGATTTGTACAGAGTGACGAGGAGGCCAGGGCGTCGATGCTGATATAGGCCTCGAGTAACACGCTCCGCGAAGCAGACCGCGCGGACTGATCCGATCTGCGCTGCCGAGCTGTTGTATTCCGTCTCGACGATCCCGAGGACGTGCGGCCTCCGTCGGTCTCGCCTTCCGAAAACGACCTCGACGCCACCAACAACCCGAGTTCCGGATTAACCGGCTTCCGGCTCGCCGTCGTGTAAACACACCGAGAGAAAAATATGACACGTATTTAGGACCCGAGAGGATTTAATTCACATTTCGTGAATTTAATTGAACTGGCTGAAAAAAATACGCGAGGCTTTTAATGTGTCGCAAATCACTTTTTAATTCGGCGAACTTGAGACAGTCAAGTACAATTGAATCGAGATTCAGTTGGCGGAACTAAGTAGTTTTTTAAAATTTTGTCTATGAGATTATAGTGATAGAAATGTCATATGGGAGTTTATTGAATTAATATTCAAATGGATTTCGAAACGACGTGACGAATTTCACGAGCTCAAAAAGGTCGTTTAAAGCGAATTGGGCGACTCTCACTCGCTTTGAAAATTTGCATAACCCACTCGGGAAGCGATCGATCGTTGACAGTCCATATTTTGCACGAGACTATCGACCATCAGGTGTCTGTTACACGGACTTCAGGGATCAACTCAATTTCAAAACAAGATACAGATATAATGAAATCACAACCAGGAGTATAATAGAAAAAAGTGGCGCTTAATAGTTCCGAGTGTGTAACTGATTGACCTTGATGCGGCACAAACTTTTTGTAAGCAACTCTCCATTAGCTTCCAAAAAAAGTATCAAGCTTATTTCAAACAACCTCGAAACATCGAAAGTGCATTATATATTTTTTTCAATCAATCTCATCCTTGTCAGGATGATCAACTCAATTTCAAAACGAGATACAGATATAATGAAATCATAGCCACTAGTATAATAGAAAAGATGGTGCTTAATAGTTCCGAGTGTGTAACTAATTCAATTGACCTTGATGCGGCACAAACTTTTTGTAAGCAACTCTCCATTAGCTTCCAAAAAAAAATATCTAGCTCATTTAAAAAAAACCCGAAACATCGAAAATGCATTACATTGTTTTTCAATCAATCCCATTCCTGTCAAGATTTCATTTTTGAAAAGCCATTAAACTTCAAACGTCTGCAATTATAATTACAATAAAAATCAACACGTTCGTCGTCGATAGCTATTAATCTTCTTCCAATCGTCGCCAACGCAGAATTCTTCATCCAGCCTCATTATCGCCTTTTCAAATTAGAAGTAATTAATTCAATTAATCTTGAAGCTGCACAAACTCATTTTTAATCAATTCTCCATCAGCTTCCAAAAAAATATGAAGCTTATTGCAAACAACCCCGTAGCATCGAAATGACATTACACTTTTTTTCAATCAATCTCATCACTGTCGACATTTCATTTTCGAAAAATCATTAAACTTCAATCGTCCGCAATTATAATTACAATAAAAACCAGCACGTCCGTCGTCAATAGCCATTAATCTTCTTCCAATCGTCACCAACGCAGAATTCTTCATCCAGCCTCATTATCGCCTCTTCCAATTAAAAGTAATTAATTCAATTAACCTTGAAGCGGCACAAACTCTTCTTTAATCATCACTCCATTAGCTTCCAAAAAAAGTATCAAACTTATTACAAAAAACCCTGCAACATCGCAATGACATTACACTTTTTTTTCAATCAATCTCATCACTGTCGACATTTCATTTTCGAAAAATCATTAAACTTCAATCGTCCGCAATTATAATTACAATAAAAACCAGCACGTCCGACGTCAAAAGCCATTAATCGTTTTCCAATCGTCGCCAACACCAGCCTCATTATCGCCTCCTCAAATTAGAAAAATCTTGTAAAATTACTGAACTTCAAATGTCGCGACAATTAAGACCCCGGACCGCTACAAACGATTATAACTACTGAATGGAACGTAACGACGTTAAAAAAAAAATTAAGAAGCACACACGAGAGTTAATTCTTCGCGGCAAGTGTGAGAGGAAGATCATAAATCCTGGGCATCGAGAGCGCAGTCCGACGTAGCGCGGAGGGGCTTCTTATTGATCGCTCCTTCGCAGCTTCATGCCAGAGATTACGGTGTCCTCATCTCCTCCCCGCCGATGATTCCATACCCGGGGACCGCGCGGTTGTTGCATGTCCACGAGGCGCACGTAGCGCGAGCCGCTGACTCGCTGGGATCCTTGACTTTTAGCAGCGTCGAACGAGCCATTCAAAGAGATGCCATGGCGCTCCCACGCTTGGCTACCAAACGCGACGGCCTCGCGGGTCGCCTGGACAGGCGCATCTTCGATTCGTTGGCTCGCCTCAATGGAACGCGAAGAAAAGTGCTGACTCGTCGCGCGCGCCGCGCGCGGTCGATGCCACGTGAGAGATAAACACGCGAGACTCCGTCGTGCGCGATGAGTCAGAAAGCAAAAGTTACCGGAGGAAGAGCGAGAGACAGAGATGAGCGAACAGATGTAAATAAATTTAATCGCACGTAGGCGAGAAATCGGTGGGGGAATTCGCTCGTTGAATCGTTTAACAGGGCCAAGGTTGAATAGGTCGTCGTCCGGTGTCGATGATCCGAGATCCCCTCGACTGATTCACCCGCTGGACGATCAATGAGTCCTTTTGCCAATTTATATAGATGCTTCGCTGTACAGTCGATGATGTGTGTCGTGACGATAGGATCGCAGATTTTTATCTGGAATTCTTTTGACGGGGGTTGACAAGAGTGAAAACATTGGCACTAAAATGAATGGATGGACTTTAGTCGTGTTAGGATCGTACGATAAAAATAAAAAATAAAGGACCACTCAGTGAAATTTTGACGATACTTCTTGGTAACAATATTTTGCTGGACAGGTGACATCATTTTTTGAATTTCGTATCTTGTCGTCAGAAATTTCCTTGTGCAATTTTGTTTGTCAATCAAGAATCAAACATTTGGAATTCAATAACAAAGAACGAAATTGAGGACGTTTGGGAAACAATTTCTTGTTTTTTTTTTTTTGTAAAATATAGAAACGTTACTACGTTTTGCAATTTCAATGTACTATAAAGTTCCCTCTAGGAGGTAATGACTTCGCATTAGCCTCGCACGAGCCGCACGTTGATGCGTGCAGATTACTGAAAGCCGTGATCCTTCGGCAAGAGCAAAGCCACGCAAGTACCAGGAGCATCAATGTAATTTCCGCGAATTTCCTTGAAAGGAGAAAAAAAAATTGAACAATGCTCTCCGCTTGTCAGCGCGAGCGTCTCTTGCTTCATTGTCGAGCGGGCGCGAATGAAGTCATCTTCCTCGACGCGGGGATCCGCACCGGGCAGGAGATTCGCGGTGGTCGCTCGGCCATCGAGGTCGTGGCCGTCGTCTTCACGCTCGGTATGCACCCTCTTAATTCACCGTTCCACACGGGAAGGATGAACCTTTCATAGACCACTCGCACCGGCCACGCTGGACGAGACGTTGAAGGAAACGCTTACAGCGGATTCCGAGGATGCAACCTGCGGTAATGAGGTGTTCCTATCTCGCCCTTGAATCGACTCTACGATCCGCGGCGGAGAATCTCAGTTTTACGGAATCACTCTGTACATCGTCCGAACGGAGATACGCACGAAATTGAAGGGGTCGACGAGGTTTTTTTTGTTTGTTAGTGTTGCGTTGCTACTTTGGGTTGGCACAGAGTGAATAAAAAATCGTTATTTTGTGTACATCGTCAATTGAGTCATTAATTTAAATTAACAAAGTCAGTCAATTTAATAAAAATTTGAAATGTTTTCACGTGAATGAATCAGAATAATTCAATTCAGACAACATCCCAAATTTTTATTAATTTAACTCACTTTGTTCATATAAATAATTCTGAATAATCATCTTGAATTATTTCCGTTTTTATGCAGTCATTATTGTTTGGCTTTTAATTATTGGCTTTCGAATAATTATAAATAATTCAGAATAATTATTGCAAAGCCTAAAAGAAATCTGTATAAAAAAAAGCTTAGTTATTCTAAAAAAAATGTCTTACATGCATTTAAGAGCGTTAAAAAATCGTCACTTTCTCTTACATCCTTAATTAACAGCACCACGTGGGAGTGAAAATACTTACACAACAGGAGGAGAATTTTGGGACCCATGGTACCGGCTGGCCCGCGCCCGCCGCTTCTGCAACAATCCAACAAAAGACAGCGAAGATAAGAAACTCGATCCGCATATCTGGCGCAGCTTATACAATCCAATGATTATCCAAAAGTAACTTTAAGAATAAGACATAATTAATTCACGAAGTGGGGATACAACAACGAGCCATTTCACTGAATATTAGCATAGCCTCCCCCCCCCCCCCCCCCCCGAATTGCGACCCCCGAGAAATTCGTCCCAAAGTCCTTGCTCCAGATATATACATTTAATGCTTATCGGAAATTCATCACTAAGCCCGCGGGGACCATGAAATCTCTCCCTCTATTATAATTCTCTCCCTCTCTCTCAGTCTCGAGGCGAAAGATCCGCCTCTCAATATCGATCCCAATGAATTATGCAATCGTGGCAGATATCGCGATGAGTTCTATATACGTCCGATCAGCTATATATATTCGAGGACCCAATCGCGAAGGAGACAAAAAATAAAGAAAACAAGAGAGAGAGAAACGGGAGTGTCATAATTGAAGCCGGTTTTCTCGCCCGCGGTATTTGGGTCTCTCACGAGTCTCACTCGTGAAATCTCTCGCCCCCTTCGATCTGCTCCACATATCGCACCGCACGAATTATGCAATTAACGACTTTAATTGAGCCGCTTCGAAGCCAACAGCTCCACGGGGCCCAGGTTGAGAATATTACGATGTGGGTGCGAGTAACGGAGCCCATAAGACCCTGGAAGTCGCGAGGAGAATCTCGCGGTCTTCCGAACTCCGCGCGTCGTTTTCCTGCTCCGTGCGCCGCACGCTCGATTTCGTCCTCGTCGCCCGCGGGCCGCACCGCGTTCTGCCGTCGCAGCCGCACGCGTTACTCACGCGTTCGCCGCCGCCATCGGTGTGAGAAAACACGCTTTTTGTCTATGGCAAATTACTCACCGCCGCGGCGGCGGCGGCGGCTTGCGGTAAAAGCGTGAGAAGGAGGACGCGCCGAACCGAGTGCCGCTTCTTCGCTGATGTATTATCATTATAAAATATGATGCGCCGGGTGTACACGGCTATTTATAAATATTACGATCTGTTAGGCCCGAGAAAGCGACCACAATGTCGAGTTCCGCAGTCTGATAGGCGCGCGACGTTGCAACACCGACGTTATACTGTCGGCAAAAACGGGTTTGCCGAAATTGCCGCGTTTATGACGCTCAATTATCGAGAGAGAGAAAAACTGCAGGAAATAACTGAAATAACTTGTTTTAACCTTTTTTTTGTGCATTTAAAAGTAGAGTTTCGGAATTTTTCGGTGAAAAATTGTTATATTCGATATTAGAATTGTTTTCTTCGGCGGGCACTTGAAGTTTTGTAAAAGTCGACATTTTTCCCCACTGTTTGGTTGTCGGGGAAAATATAAATTTTCGTTTTTTGGACGTTTTTTCGACGTTTTTTGAACATTTTTGGGCTCAAATCAGATTAAAACGTTTTTTAAGGTAAATAGCGAGTCGTCAATGTTCTATAAATACACACACACGATTTTGGTGCGGGTCCCGTTTTTTTGAACGTTTATCGCCTGTTTATTCATTCAGCGCTTCGATTAAAACGGTCGGAGAATATCCTGGTGCTATCGGTTATACTGGCCATTCAGGATTCCACGCGCTTGTTCTCTCTTGATTAATGTTGCGCGTCGCGAGCGCGCAGTTGTTCAGTAAATACCTCTTTCTCTCTGATTATACTGAATTGGATGAATCGCGGAAAAATGCGTGCGCTTATAGTGAATTCCCGGTGGAGTGTCGAAAGCACTCGACGTTTAATGCATATGAATTCGCAGATAAGGCAGAAGTTTCTGTTACCGACGATTCTCAATACATCGATAATCGGTGTAAAACTTTCTTAATTTTTTGAAAATTTATCTTATGCATTCAAACAACAATTTTTTTGCGACTGGAAAAATATTTTCCGTATTAAAAAAGTGTACCATTTGCATTAAATCCTGCTGCAATTCTTTTTTTTTTTGCTTCTATAATTTGAACGATTCAAATCCATTTAAAAGTACAATTATACAAAATAAAAAAAACAATTAACACCAAGATAAAAAAAATGTTACACAGTGAATATGTAATAAAAACAATTCTCACACCAATGACCGTTGCTGGGTCAAGAGCGACTGAAAGAAATTTCAAAAATACGTTTCGCGTTGCGGCATCCGAGAGGATCGACTAATTCCACTCTAGTAATTTTAACAACCCCGCTCGTAACTGCACGCGCAACGCGAAATGACGTCGTCGGTTCCCGGTCGTAAATTATCAGTGTCCGAGTGACAATAACGAGAGCGGTGCGAATAGCCAGCACGTAGCACGCGCCTCGGTGTTCTGTACGCGTAATATTCGCGGCTGTTTCGGGCCGAGAGTGACGACGTCGAGGACGACGTGCTCCGGCTATCTCTGTCGTCGCTCGTTCCGCGTCTCGAGAGGCGCGCGCGGAAAACTCCTTTTTCGTTGCCTCTCCGCAGCGGCAGCACGCGTCGAGCTTCCGTAAAGAATTTACGACTTTCCGCTAACTTCGAGAGACGAGTTTACCGTCGAGCGAAAGAAGAGCAGTGAGTCTCGAGAAGGCATCCGCATATTCATGACGGGGCGCACTATCTTCTTCTGAGTCGCGATAAAAACGACGAGAGAGACGAGCGTTACACGCTCGCATTATGTATTATGGGTGTAACTGCGACGTGTATGAGGCATTCGCTGTCAGTTTATAGCCACGTTTTTGCTCATCTCTCACATATTTTTCACAGCCAGCTAAATTGTATTTGCTAATAATAGATTTTTTTTATTAGTACTAGCCCATATAGAATATATTAAACTAATTGAAAGTAATTAAGTTTTTATAATTTTTCGTGGAAATTATTGCATTTGGAAAAAATTAATGACGAATTCTTTGTGCACGAGCAAAGATACGTCGAATTAAAATGTTCAAAAAATATAAAAAATAGAAGGTGATTTCGCAATTTTTTTAAATTTCGTCACTTCACTAAAGTTGACGTTACTTTTTTTTTATCGATCGAACCCGGATTTTCTTCCTTCGTTCGAGAGAAAACTCAATAACGAAGAGAATGCCGTAAGGTGGAGATAGCTTGATTTATGAATCTTTCACGGAATTTTAAAGCCGAACTCTAAAAAATCGCAAATTTTTCCATACATACCACTTCCATTTTTTAAGAACTTCCCTGAGAACAGGTAGCCAATCAGAGAATGAATAATCTCGGATTCCGACGACAATACTTATATCAAAAATGCCAGATATTTTACCCACTGATTTTTTGAAGAGCGTTTACCATTCATTGATTTTAGATTCCAAATAAATGGGCAACATTATTTTCATTTTTTTCACACTACAAAATTATGATAAATCAGGATAAAATTGCTGTCAATGTTATTATTTTGGTAACTATTTTATATTTATATATTTTTGTATTGCTTTACCATTACACAAATAAAACAAATAAAATTTTAATAAAAAAAACAATTAAAATAAAACAAACAAAAAGTTTCAAGGAAGGAAAAAAACAGGGCCTGAAAATAGATAACATCTAACACAAAATAGATAATATCTAAAATCCAACAGAGACGTTGTAACCTTTATGTAAAACGAAAAAATGAATTATTCGAGAGGGCGAATCGACGGAGAATGCCTCATGCATGTGCCTCTCACTGCCATTGCCCTTTTCTCCTCTTTGCCCGGCTTGCGCCGCTATATACATTAAAATGCACTTGGTCCAATAATTCAACAAAGAGCAGCCGAGATCCTCGCAAGTACGTAGGATATATCACGACTTTTGTGCGAATTCGCTGAGCCGGATTTCTGTCCTATCCAATTATGAGGCAGAAATGATATAATATACCCGGTTGCGCGTCGCGCGGCGCGGCAGCCGAGTCACCTACTCCCGTCCCAAGGAGTACAGAACATTTTTATATAGAGAAAAAAAATCGTCCAGTGCGAAAGACGAACGCGTCGCTGAACTCCCCGAGGAGCATCAGGATTCGAAATTCTATATACAACCCGCGTCTTTTCAAAACTCGGCGTCGCGACTTCGCCACTTCGTCTCTCGCGACCCACACCGGTTTTTTTTTTTTACACTTTCCCTGATAACTAAATCTTCGTCGCAACTGCACAGTGAAGGGGAATCGCACTGGCAATTTCACGCGTATAATAATTCAAAGAGCAGCCTCATTCAAAGCAGCGTAGCAAAACACACTTCGCTGTGCCGAGATGTATACAAAAGCTGGCGCGTCAAAAGCGGCTGAAAGCTCAAAAGCATTTCAATTTGTTTCTAAAGAGAAAAAGAGGGTGAAGAAAAAAAAAAGCGGCGACCTCGTCGGCTCGTTCGTTTTCAAATTATCCTCGTCGCCTCGACAAAGCTGCAGCGGCGCAATTCATGTTTCGCCGTATGAATTTAATTAGTCCAAACCGGACGAAAAAAAAAAAAAAAAAAAAATACAGTGGGATACAATCCGAAGGTCGGGTGCGAAACTCGCAGGGGCGAACGGCGCGAATAAAACAGATTGGTTCGAGAGCTCTTGGGGGTCGTTTCCACGCGCCCCTCGTCTTCGACGCCGGGTCTCACACTCGGGAGCCAGAAGTTAATTGACCAATTTCGAGGAAAATTAGTAAGCCGGTGCAGCTCACGGGCGACGTTTCGCCTCGAGGGGACACGCGGACGTGGAATCGGGCAAAGCGTTAATTGACCTACGGCAACGCGCGTGCGGGGCGAACGCTGCTCACCTAGAATTGATAAGTTAATTATCAAGCGATCTACCCTCCTTCCCTTCATCCCCCAACTACCATCTCACACTCGTCGCTTTGCTGCTGCTGCTGAAGCCGGGATATGAACTCGAACAGCAATCACTCGGGCATTAAACGTATACGCGTCGCGAGAGTTTATATGCATTCGCAATTATCTATTATTGTGCTGGGAATTGAATTTGGAGACTCCGCGCTGATTCGGTATTAAGCGAGAATTAATTGTGCGCGCATACTTTGGGTGGGGGGGGAATTAAGGCTGTTAATATATTGGCGCAAAATAAACCATCGTTTCCTGAGGCAGAGACGAATGTCACAGTGCGATGTACGATTTTGTTGAAATTTGGAACGTGACGTTTTTTAAATTTGATTTTTAAAATGTTATCGGATTAAAATAATCATGTTACGAATTTCTTTGTGTATTTTAAGTTGTCTGTAAAAAGTTGTATGTAAATAAATGAATAAAAAAATTATTCATTTTTTACAGACATAACTTAAAATACACAAAGAAGTTCGTAACACGATTATTTTAATCCGATAACATTTTTTACCATTAACGTTAACATTTACTATTAAGATTTACCATTAACATTTTTAACATTAGTTACCAAAAAATGAAACAAATACAGAAGAAACTTTTGTGGATGAAAAAATATTATATAAAATGTATTTAAAAAATCGCACTTTCGTTGACATTTGGATTTATCATTTATATTATAATTTCGGATATTCTTGTTTTTTTTTCGTGCGGGTTGCGAGGAGGCAGAAACTCTCACGTATCTTATAAACGACCGTCAACAAAAGGCCAAGGAGGTGATTTCATTTCTCCTCGCGAAGATGACGACAGCGACGTTTGACAAAATAATTTACCACCCACAGCGAGGGACGGATAAAGAGGGGGCAGATGGGGGGAATCACGAACATCCACAATCTCGAGTGAAATTGAAACTCTTACCGGGCTGAACTCATCCGATCGTTAATAATGCAAAAGAGAGATCGACGAGACCCGCTGGGCTCACGCGGAACAAGGAAATTCTTTTACAAAACTGATATTACTCACGACATCGACAGCTACAGACGTATCGAGCGTGTCCGCTTTTACAGCAGTATTATCGATGTAAAGCCCGATACTCGCCCCGGAAGAAGACGAATTCGCGTGGACTTCTTGAAAAATCAGTCTCGTGATTTATATCAGAAATAAAAGTGTATATCGACGCTACCGGATAAATTACTATCCCGAGCTATAAATTTCACTAAAATCCAAACATTTTGCATTCGTCAAACATGGATTTATCCGTCGAAAACTATGCAGATATGTCGAAATAAAATAATCCATCGAAGCAACTTTTATTTTCACCTTCAAAAAATTAATAAATCCATTAATAGCCTAATTAAATTATCATCTCAATAAAACATCTATCAAAATCGAAATTTCCTGCCCCAAAAATACCAACAATAAAAAATCTGCTTCTGTAATGATAATAATAGCGGATAAATTACGCTACCGGATAAATTACTATCCCGAGCTATAAATTTCACTAAAATCCAAACATTTTGCATTTATCAGACTCGGATTTATCTGTCGAAAACTATGCAGATATGTCGAAATAAAATAATCCATCGAAGCAACTTTTATTTTCACCTTCAAAAAATGAATAAATCGATTAATAGCCTAATTAAATTATCATCTCAATAAAAAAGTCTATCAAAATCGAAATTTCCTGCCCCAAAAATACCGTCAATAAAAAATCTGCTTCATCGACCTCGCGGTACTTCGAGCACAATAACTGCGATATCCGAGAATTGGCAATTTGCAAGAATTAAAAAAAAATTAAAAAACGAAAAAACATTTCATTAGTCACTAAATTAGATTTCGCTCTCGGCTCCGCCGAAATAATGAAAATCCCGGGTTTCCCGTGTGACCCGCATGAAAAATAGAGAGGTACAACATTTCACGGTGGCTCCCGCGGTGATTGGAACTCGAGCGGATCGGCGCCACGGATATCAATGCGCGTCGGTTGTATATATATATTTCGTTACAGCCAATGTACATTTCCACCCGGAATATTCTCCGCTTTTCTCGGGCGCCCGGAGAGGATTTTAAAACCGTGCATTTCAATTTTCCGCTGATTGCTCGAGAGATTGCTAATCGACGCTCCGCTCGCGCCAGAGCCGGAGGGTCATTGGCGTCGTCGTCGATTGTATATACGTTATATATTATTATTATCGCTATTATTATCATTACACAGCGCGGAGGCAGCGCGACCACCGGGCCATGACTATAAATTTCATTTAATCGACAGCGAATAAAAGGTCCTCGCGGCCGCTCGACGCGCGCGGGAGGAGCGAAAGAGAAGACGCTCACCGCACCGCGATATCCCGGCTCGCATAATCGAGTGAAAGTGCAAACGCAGCCGGAGCCTCGGGGAGCTCGTAATACACGACCGAGGCGCCCGCGAGTATTTAGCGTTGTAACCGTATACAATTTTGCGTACGCATGGCAAAAAATAGTCACGACGTGAAAAAATAAAATAAAAGGGGAAAATCTTTTGCCGGACGAGCCGAGCTCTGATCATCGTGATGGAGCGGCGTGATGACGGCCCAGCGCCTCGTAATATCATATTCGCATCGACCGCGCGGGCTCTTCCGGCGCTGCGATATTACCAAGTTTATGAGCGCGTGAGCCTTTCATCCCGCGCCGCCGCGACTCGCATCTTCCGCAAATGACCCCCCCCCCCCCTCACCTCACCTCATCCCGCCCCCCCAGGGTTCGCGCCAAACTCAATTAACCACGGGCTTAGTCGTTATCCTATAAATCATTAAGAGTGCATTTATTACCGTTATTATTAGTTTTAGTGCTAATTACATTATCGGTATTATTGGTTTCGGTGTTGATTATTATCGTTATTATTAGTTTCGTTGCTAATTATTATGGTCATTATTAGTTTCGGTGCTGATTATTATAATTATTATTGATGTCAGTACTAATTATTGTCATTATTATTGATTTCAGTGCTAATTATTATCATTATTATTCATTTCAATGCCAATTATTAACGTTACTTTTAGTGTCAGTGCTAATTATTATCGTTATTATTAGTTTCGGTGCTAATTATTACCATTATTATTAGTTTCCGACTGGGGCTAAGTGATGATCCACTCTGTCTGAGATGTGAAGAGGAGTAAAAAACACCCCTCCACGTGATCACGAGATGCAGGACGCTGGAGGACATTCGTAGGAATGTACTTGGGGCGCCCGTACTCGAATCTCTGGATTTAGAGGAGGCTGGGGTGCGCGCCCTCCTGCTCTTTGCAAAGGAGGCTCGCCTAACCAACTATCCTACATAATCGGATACCCTCCCGAAAATGGGAACGTGCACAATGGTCCATACAGAACTGAGCGCTCGGTAAACTACAATACATAGCGTTATTAGTTTCGATGCTAGTTATTATCATTATTATTAGTTTCGGTGCTAATTATTATCATTATTATTAGTTTCGGTGCTCATTATTATCACTATTATTCGTTTCAGTGTATTGATGATAATTATCATTATTATCAATAATTTTATATTTATTATAATTGGAACGAAGAATAGAGGTTTATTAATTTTTTTCGCGACTCATTTAGTGTCCGGCACTTTTATAGTAAATGCGCAAATAGCATAAAGCTTCATGTTGAGTACCAAATCAGAAACCCGCAAATCGTTTTGCGCGCCAGGCGCGTTGAACGCACATCAAAACGAGCGCCACAAAATGCCAGACGAACGAGCTATAAACTCCTCACTCACAATCAGCCAATTATCGTTTCTGTCGTTTTTACACGCACAATCATCCAAATTGGCCAATTTCGGAATTTCGGTAACGCATCCCACAAATTGCGTACATCTTCCAGCCGGCAATTATCGAAGATCCGTAAAAAATGCGAAGCATAAAAAAAAATTATGCGTGCTCCTTTCGCCGTTCCGGAATTCCTCGAGGAGTAGCAAAAACTCGGGCGCGCTACAAGGCGGCCGTTTTTGCATGCACGTCATTCGATCGAGATAATCCAGCGGCGCGCGGCGGACACGGGGCACACGGAGAGTGGATCATTGAGCGATTACCTAATCGCGTATTCCAGGGAGCGTTTCCTCCGCATACGCGAGAGAACGCGCCGCGCGTTCCGTGTGTGCCGGGCGCGCGAGCCGCACTATATATGTTGATGGACTGCTTGATATTCGCCTCTCTTTGCGAATTTATTGCCAATCCCATATCACACCCGCTACCTACACCAGCGCCATCTGCGCGCGGCGCTCTCGCCCCCTGCGCGCGAGGTGCATCGCGCTCGCTCTGCCTTTATTATGTCGCATACTATTATCATATTCAATTAGGCTCGAGCGCGCAGCTCTCGCTCGCGGGTGGCTGAGGTAAATCGATATTCGAGATACCAGCGCGCTGGTATCTCTACACGAGAAACGCTTTGGATCCGAGGCGAGGAAAATATTGATACAAGCGGACGTGTGAGGCAGCGAATATCCAGTCCGGACGGCGTTTCGGGTAGATTGGCTTAGGGAAAAACGTGGAGTAAATAATTAAATTTTGTGGCAACATTTTTTTTTTTTTTTTTTGAGGATGAAAAAAAGTGTGACATGTGAATTTGATAGGCATTCGATTTTTAGTGCCGACAGCGTTTCGAGCAGATTGGCGGAAGGAAAAACGTGAACTAAATAATAAAAATTGGTGTCCATTTTTTTTTTAAAGTATGAAAAAAGTAAAAAATATGAATTTGATATAGGCATTCGATATTCAGTGCCGACGGCATTTCGAGCAGATTGGCGCAGGGGAAAACGTGGACAAAATAATTAAAATTGCGGTGTCAAATTTTCGTTCTAAGAATAAGGAAAAAAAGGTGAACAAATTAATTTGATAGATATTCAACATTCAGTCTGGGTAGCATTTTTAGTAGATTCGCTTACGCAAATGCACGTATGAAGTAATTAAAATCTGTGTTAAAATTCTTAACCAAAAAAAGCACCAAAAAAAATTTACGTACTGTAAATAACCAGTCCAGATATCATTTTGGGTAGATTTTCTTATGCAAAAACGCGTACAAATTAATTAAAATCATTGTCAAAATATTTTCCACTAAAAAGCTGCAAAAAATATGTACACAGTAAATACGCAGTGCGGACTCTTTAATTAAATTAAATCTGCCCAGATGAGAACCCCATAAGAGTTACATCCCCCCCACGTCACAAACAAGCAACAGAAGCAAAACAAAACCAACTCCACTCGAATGCAAATATGGCAAATTGTTGCTCGCTTTTAGCAACAAATCTCGAGAACCAGGTCAGCGGGGTTTTCGCCGACGGAGGAGGAGGAGGAGGAGGAGGAGGAGGCGCGTTATAATATTAAAGCGAGAAGGGTTACACGGGTGACGGTAACCGTTAGAGGCTGCGACGCGCTCGCTCGGATTCATTCATAATTCATGCGGAGCCGGTCCACTTACACGCCTGTCCTATAACTCCCTTGATAGGGGGACGCACGTAGTTTACTTATGGCGGGGGCGAATATATATGGCTCGCCCCATCCATACCACCCGGGCTGACGTTGGTGTAGGTCGTGGCGAGGCCCGCGTCGACCCAGAGCCCGGGTTCCCTGTACTCAACAGTTGGCGAGCCACCGCGAAGCGAGTGAGCGAGTGCCGCGCGTGTTTCTGGCTGTGGAAACCTGCTGCATCGTCCGACCGCGAAACCTGCAACACACCGGGCGTCTTGCACAGCCGCGAACAACCTGCCGCGTCGGCCACGGCGCCACACGACTCGTTTCGCGGCGAGGGCAACAACGGCGAGTGACCGATATATTTCATTCACGCCTCCTCTCGAGCACTCGAGAGCACTCGAGAGCACTCGAGTGGCGCACTCGCCGAGCCTCTCGTTAGCCGAGCCTCGAGTCTCCGCAACGCGCCGCCTCAATTCATCAAACTTTATTGCCTCTCGGGTGTATAACGCGCGCGCCCCACGCAATCGTTGCGCGAGACGCCTTTCGAGAACCTCCCGGTAGTCACGGTGTGCCTTCCGACACGACTCCCGTCGGCCGTGAAGTCACTTCCTACGGTCTGAAATATATGGACGGGGAGAGATGGTCGTCGGGCGGTGTTAAATGCGCGGGGTGGATATCGGTTGTCAGTGGGTGTTTTATGGCGCGTTGGAAGGGAATGAAAGATGTTGATGGACTTTTTCGAAGGCTGCAGTGAAGGTCGGGGGGTTATTGTTAATTTTTAATAAGGTTAAGCGGCGGATTTTTTTTTTTTTTTTTTTTTTATGAACAAGAAATTGTAAATGTGAATTTAATAAACCGTAAAACGAAGGTTTTACGACGCTTTGAAAGGAACCGAAGTCTTGATGAATATTTTCGAAATAATGGCTGCAGAGAATTTTCGAGAAAACACTTCCTACGTTCTGAGATATATGGACGAGGAGATGGTCGTCGGGCGGTGTTAAATGCGCGGGGTGGATATCGGTTGTCTTTTGAGGCATTTTGAGGCACCGTGGAGAGAAGGGTTTATGGCATGTTGGAAGGGAATGAAAGATGTTTGATAGACTTTTTCGAAGGCTGCAGGGAAGGTCGGGGGGTCATTGTTCATTTGAAGGAAGGTTAAATGGCAGATTTTTTTTTGTTCTTTTTTTATGAACAAGGAACTGTAAATGTGAATTTAATAAACCGTAAAACGAAGGATCTACGACGCTTTGAAAGGGAACGAAGTCTTGACGGATATTTTCGAAATAATGGCAGCAGAGAATTTTCGAGAAATCATCGTCAATTATGAAAAAGATTAAATGTCTGAAAAAATGTTTTTTTTATTAAACAAGAAATTATAAATGTGAATTTAATAAACCGCAAAGCGAAGGTTTTACGACACTAATGGAAAGGAATGAAATCTTGATGGACATTTACGAAAGTGGCCGCGGTGAACGTTCGAGGGATCATCGTAAATTTTCAATGAGTTCAAGTGTCACAAAAAAATGTATTTTTTTTTCATCAAGAAATCATATCGTTAATCTACTTCGTTTTCCTCCGTACGAAAATTAAACGTCACTCAAAATTACGCAGCTTCTCTCTAATCAATTGCGCAAAAATACCTCCACGCAACTAATAACGAATTGCACAACCCGCGATCCTTTCGGCTCGTAATTTTGGCAGACGTCACGATCAAATCTGCCACACCGGACGGCGAGCAATTTCGACGTCACCGCGAGCGCGACGACAGGGAAATCGTGAGATGCCTCGCGACGATAACCGCGCGGGATGAGCAGCCGGCAATTTATACGGAGGTCGTGATACCTCAACACCGAGATTTCCGGACGAATCCGATGAACGGATTGCCACGGCTGTTGTGTGATGCATCGTACTGGCGAATGCGCACATAGCGCGCGCGCGATGAATCGCGGCGGCAGCCGCGATGCAGCAGTCGCGAAGGGGGAAGGGGGGGGGAGCCTCGACCCGCGCTCGAGTCTCTTGCTGCGGCCTTTCTAAAACGCGCCGCGGAGATGTCCGGGTCGCGAGGGTCGAAGTCGTCGTCGTTGCTCATCCGTCACCTCGCTCAAGTGCTCACATGGTCTCCCTCTCTCGTTTAACACTTTTTACTCCTTTTTCGCGACTCTCGACGCAACTTTCAATTTCATTTGTCAAACACACGTTGGGTCTACCCGCGAAACTGGACTTTTTAGAAATTAATTTTACTTTGCAGTCGTATTTTTCGCTCCGACCGAGTCAGTTACTTTATTTTTCTCGTAGAGAAAGCTTTTTTTTTACGTTTAGCGCGGCTTTCAGATTCGCTTGACAGACACGTTTGTGGGGTATTTTTTTTATTATTCCTGTACAACATTTTTTAATTCGGCAAAATGAAAAATTTCTCAACATTTTTCGCTTTCCCTTCATCCGCCCGGAGGATTCAGGATCGTTTTTATTTTCACAACTCTCAACGCGAAATTCAATTTAATTTAGCTAACGCGTTGGTTCGGATGCTGTACTCACAAAATTGAATTTTTTGTTATTACTATTTTATTTTGCAATCACAGAAAAAATATGAACAGGCACTAGGCTAATCACACGCGCTGGCGCGCGTGTCTGAAAAACTTGCCAAAATCACCTCAGAAATTTGTTCTTTTCAAAATATCGACTTTTAACTTGTACCATCATTCTCAAGTCGCATATTCTACCCCGAAAACACTGGTTATTAACCTTTTTTAATCGATTTTGAAAAAAATATTGTAACGCTCGTGGATCAATGAATAGGCGAAATACGAAAGTACGGATCGTTTATTACCGATTCGCGGTCTGTGATATCGGTCGCACGTCCGTTCAAGTCGCAGTGTCAACCGAAACTGTCTTGTTTAGCTGTCTTCGTCTGGTTGCTAACGTTCGTCGGTTGTCATGAGTATCGTCTAGTGTGCCGCGCTCGGTCAAACCCCAATGCTCTCGATCTAAGCGGGCACATTCGTTACAATATTTTTCTGACGACGAAAAAAATATGTTTTCTGTCAGAAATCGTAGATCCGACTCCGGACCGAAAATCGACCCCAATCTTTCTTCTTTTCAAAATATCGACTTTTAACCTATACCATCATTCTCAAGTCGCATATTCTACCCCGAAAACACTGGTTGTTAACCTTTTCTAATAGATTTTGAAAAAAATATTTTTTTGGCGACGAAAAAAATATTTTTTCTGTCAGAAATCGTAGATTCGACTCCCGACCGAAAATCGCCAAAATCGATCTCGGAAATGTTTATTTCAAAATATCACCTATAATAGGTTAATCAATTTTGCGCTGCTGCGCTCTTATAAAGCTTTAAAAGGTTACGGGTGCTGCCCCGCCTGTCCTCTTATGAAATTTTTCAAACTTGACACCAAACTGATTTTGTTTATCACGGACTTTCCTGGCAACCGATCACAGCTCTAATAGTTTGTAAACAATGCTTTCCGTTACTCATAAACTTTTTACAAGAGGAATTTCATCTCGTCTTTTGTTTTCACAGCATTCGACACAACGTTCAACCTCAGTCGACAAACACATTTGTCAGATATGTCAAAATTATTGTGCCCGACTTTTTTTGTCCCTTTTTCCCTCGTTCGCCTCGGAAGACCCTAAAAATGGTCTTTTTTCCCGGCTTTCAATTTCGCTCCGACAAGCGCGTTCGTCCATACGTTGTGTCGACAAAATTGGACATTTAGTTTCTTTCCTCTTTTTTTTAATGTTATTTTTATACTACCTCGTATCGCTCATGCTGTATGTCTATGAGAATTGTGGCGAGCCGGAGGAGCCCGCGGGGCATCGGGAAAAATGGTGGTGCGCAATAAAACGCGAGAAAACGCCGCAGTGTACGATGCGGTCGTCCCTCGAGGGCGAATTCTCCGGGACCATCAGAGCTGCGCCTCATCCCCCTCGCTCTTTCTGGTTTTGTCATGCAAATATTGTTTGCCTTGCGTGATGCCCCTGCCATGCACGTGTCGCAGTTTTGCGCGGCTACCACGTACTTCACTCGCGGTGTGACTCGACGTCCCGCTGGAAAATTCATTGCGCGCGCCGCGAATGGTTTTTGTAAAACGCCCGCCCGCCATTCGTCCCCCTCGCGTGTCACACGTGAACGCCGCCGTTTGTCACAGCCAGTTGACAACAGCCGAATCGAGTGCGGTCAGCGAAATAATGTCGCGTCTCTCGCGTGCCGCACGTTAGAATTTATCGTACGTCAAATATATTTGTCATTATTTGCATCAACGTGTCCGGTGGTCGAGTGACTCGAGCATTTTGTGTCCTGGTTATTTTTTTTTTTTTTTTTTTTTTTTCGGGCGAATTTAATTCGTGACTGACGCGTTTGTCTAATTAATACCGCAGGATACAACAAATTCCTGACGAAAATTCCAGTAGAACGGGAAAAATCGATCAAAGCTAATTAATTACAAACTATCAGAAATTGAAAAAAAGTTTAATTAAAGTCCGCCACGATTTTTTTTTTTTTTTTTTTTTTCATGTTTTAACACACATTTCATTCCCTACACATTTTCGTCCGCGACGAAAGCTCGACAAATAAAATCGTCGATAAGCTTCGCTTCCGTCCCAATGCGAAAAATTGCAGGCTAAATTTCTCCGGTGATTAGAAAAATTGTCTCAAAGCACCTCAAAGGTTTTCGCAGACACTAAAAAATATCCGACAATCCGACCACCACGAGGGAAGAAAAGAAAAAATATGCAACACGCTGATGCAGCTTCAGGTTGACAAAACACCCAGCACCACATCAAACGTATCCAATATAACCCAACCACCGCGAAAACATAAAAAAAGAAAAAATCAATATGCTTATGCGGGCCGCGCATTTATTTTCCAACGCGATATGTTTTCATTACCGAGCTCGTCGGGCGCTCGAGATGCATTATGGATACAATCCAATCGATCTCTCGATTGAATTGCCATTCGGGAATCTCCCGTTCCACGGTCCCATCGCCACTCGCGATGTTCCGTGCTCGCAAACGCTTTTTAACGAAGAGCGGGGCGAATAATCGCCGCGCGGAATTTTAATGGGCGCCACGGGCGCCAACTCTTTGTGTGCGGGACGGGAAGACGCGTGGAGCGTGCGGCGAGCGCGGGTCGCGCGAAAACGAGAACGAGAATGGCATGTAAATTCATAGCGAGCGCGGGAGACTCGCACTGCCTAACTCGATGATGCAAATTCCGATCCATCCGAAGGACGCGCGTAACGAGAGACGCCGCCCGGACTAGTGGCGAACCCGAGACCTCATTTGGATCTTCGTCAAACGAGACGAGCTTGTGTACACGTGTAAGAACCCTTAACGAGGATATGTACACCATGTATATACGAACACCATGTTTCAGATGACGTGACGGGGTGAAATGGGGTAGGAATTTTTTTTTCGTTTCAGATGATGTGACGGGGCGAAATGGGACAATAATTTTGTCCAATGAAAAAAAGTAAAAAAAAACTTAAAAATTAAAAAAGTTAACTTTTAACTTAAACGTTAAGTTTTTTAAACTTTTTAGGAAAGTAATTTACAACAAGAACAATCATTTTTTCCATGGAAAGAAAATAAAAAAAATATAAAAGTTAAAAAAGTTAACTTTCAACTTAAAAGTAAAAAAGTTAACTTTTAACTTAAAAGTAAAAAAAAAATTTAAGTTAAAAAAAGTTAACATTTTTAAGTTTTCCGTTTTTTTACTTTTTACGAAAGTAATTTACAACAAGAACAATAATTTTTTCCATGGAAAGAAAATTTAAAAAACTTAAAAGTTAAAAAATTAACTTTTAACTTCAAAGTAAAAAAAAAAACTTAAAACTTAAAAAAGTTAACTTTCTTTCCATGGAAAAAATAATTGTCCCATCTCGCTCCGTCACATCATCGGAAAAAGTTACCTTTTAACTTATAAGTTAACTTTTTTAACTTAAATTTTTTTTTTACTTTTTTTAAGGTGTGTTTTATATATGATTGGAATCGAGTTTTTGGGTGAAAAGCAGCAGCTAAAACGTCCTTTGGGTATCACCATAAAACCATTTTTTGCTTATGCGTCCTATTTCACCCCATCCTACATAAACTGATCTGGAGATCGATTTGTAAATCCAGCGCAATCGCGAATTTCTTTCTCTAGCCAAAAGCCGCTCGACAACCGGAAGTCGAAGACAAACGTAATCCCGAAGGAACTGATTAATTAACTTTGCTCGGACTGCGAGTCTCCTCCTAGCTCGTGATTGTTTATCCTTTTCTCTTTCTCTCACTCTCCTTCGTTCTCTCTATCTGTTTTTCTCTCCGGCTTTTCTCTCGGTTTCTCTCCCGTTCGTTGAGGTACTTTACTGCATTTCCCGTGGATGTCTCTCTTCCCACCGGCTCGCGATGCGATTGCGCCCAATAAAATTGGAAAATATCCTCGCGGAGTTTCGAATCCGCCCCCCTCCCCCCCCCCCCCCCCTCTGTCCCCCACTACCGCGCTGTTATTTATTCGCCGTTGCAACTGGTTCTCCAATAATTGAGCGAACTCCGCGAGCGCAGTCCCGAGGACGGACTGCGATTTGTATCCCGCGTTATATGTGCGACGCGCTGCCTTCGCGCGCGCTCCTCGAGGCTCTTTGTCCGTGTGAAAGAGAAAAATAGTTTCTAGCTTAATGGAATCGAATACCGCGTCGACGTTTTTTTCCCACCGGGGCCAGGAGGATTTAATGACGTTTTCGCGGAGCGTGGACGACGGTCCGTGTGGCGTACGGTAAATTCTGTTTGCCGCGTCGGCCACCTCCAAATATTGACCGCTGCGCCTGCAGTCAATATTTTTTAATTGACGTTTTGGATTCTATTATCTGCGCCGAATGTCGAGGAATCGGCGCCGCCCGCGGCTTCGATGTTTTCGTTGTCACTTCCCCCATGGAAAAAAAGTATAATTAAAAATATACTTTTCAATGTATTGAAAAAGTATATTCTAAGTATACTTGAAATATATCTTTTATATTTATTATGTATTTTAAATACATGGGAAGTATATATCAAGTATATGTGCAATAACTAGTTTTTCGTAGAAAAGTATATTTCAGGGGTATATGTGCCGTCCATGTAAAATATATAATATATACATTATGAGTATACTTCACACATACAGCAAAGTATATGTATATACTACATCGTCGTATATATGAAAAATTTTACAGATGCACATTGCGTGCAATTTAGCCTTATATTTTGCTATGTTCGTGAGTAAACATCGTGTATGGTACATCTACTATTCATACATTAAATATATATTTGAAATAGATGGAATATATATTTTGCACATACTTCGCAGTATACTTCGCAATATACTTCAAGTATACTTTTCAAGTATATTCAAAAATGTATTCGACATAACTAATTTTTCGTAAAAAGTATATTTATTATACTCAAAAATATACTTTTGAATATACTTTAAATATACTTTTTTTCCATGGGGGTTCCGTCTCATTGAATCGCACTCGGCCGAAATTTTGGTGACACGAACCGGTAAATAGCAATTAAAAAAAATAGTTTTAAGAAAAATTATTTATATTTAATTTTTTCTTAAAACTAAATTTTTACATTTAGTTTTCAGAAATATAAATAATTTTGTTATAAACTACTACATTTTTTAAATTGTTTTAAAGAAAAATAAAGTATAAATCATTTTTTTTTTCAGAAAAGTAAACACCAGTTTTTAGTTCCGTTGGTGATTTTTATGGCATTTTTTCGTTGATCGCGATGATAAAATTATTTCAGTCAACGAAAACAATCAAATTAACCGCCTTAACATTCGTCGCACTCATTAACACTCAAGTCCCAATTATTTCAATGCACCGTGACATTCTCTTCATGCTGAAAACCTGCAGCTAGAATCACAATCCAGACGCAAATAATTCGTCGAAGGGATTGAAAATAATTCGTCGAGCTGTAATTTCCTTTTCACTAATTATCATTTAATATCCAAGACGCGAGGAAGCCCCAGAATAGTCAGGAATCCTGACGCCGACGGTGGAACATTATCCCCCATAGACTCTCGAATCCGTCGCGCGCGCTCCATTCAGTCACGACTGCAGTTAGCAAGCCGGGAGTCTCGTGTCTCATTATCAGCGTCCCTTTAGTCTCCCGGTACGATTCGCCACTCTCATTAGTAAGTAAAGCCGCCCCCCGAAAATCCGTGTTGAGGAAAATGCTCTCGTCATTGTTTTCCGACGTCTCTGCGAGAGGCTGAGAGAGGCGCAGAGGATGATCGTTAATGCATAGACGAGGCTGCGCAGCAATAAGTACGAACGATCCACGACGCTCGCTCTAATAACCCAATATTCATTATTCCCGCTGCCTGCTTCTTGCTGTCCCGTCGACCAGGGTTTCGAGTACTTGAGGGGGCCGAGTTCGAGTTCCCGAGCCGCTGATGACGACGGAGAGAGGGGGACAAAGGCTTCTTCTGGTAATCACGAAAGCGTTTGCATCTCAATGCGATCCTCCGCTTCTTCCTCGCTCGTACAATTCATCGGGTTTTCTCCACCGAATCGGGATCTCCGAGCGGTCATCCGAGAGCCACTTCCTTGGAGTTAATACCTACGGAGTCTCGGTGATCCGCCTCGAGAGCTCACGGGGACTGCGATTGCCGATACAGCTGTGCCCTATTCTTTCGCAATACCCGCGGAATGCAGATCACTTTCACAAACATCTTCGTTCTGCTCGATAATCGCCGTTCGACTCTGCTCTGCGTTGCGCAGTGAAAATTGTGTGTAAGAAAAATGGATAGTTTACGAGAAATTGGTTATTTATTTATTTATTTATTCATTTATTTATTCATCTATTCATTCATTCATTCATTTAATTATTTATTTATTTATTTATTTATTTATTTATTCATCTAATTCATTCATTCATTTATTTATTTATTTATTTATTTATTTATTTATTCATCTATTCATTTATTTATTTATTTATTTATTTATTTATTTATTCATTTATTTGTTTATTTATTTATTTATTCATTTATTTGTTTATTTATTTATTTTTTCGTTTATTTATCTGTCCACTTATTTATTTCATTTATTTTTATTTCTATCGCTGTTTAGTGAAGCGATAATTTCACTGTAAAAAGAGACGAAAGTTGTTGGAAAAGAATCAGTTTACTGCGAAATTGCATTACCCATGAACTCATGACAATTGAGCCTCGAGTCATACGAGGTCACTTTTCCAATTAGCCAAAACCATTTCGGCTGCGTTGCACAGAAAAAATGCACGTTTCACCAAATAACCCAGCAAACAAATTAATTAGTATGCCCTCCCTGCGCGTCCTTCATCCTACTCAAAACTTCAAACGCAGTGCATGCCGGGTTGAAGCTCATCGGCCGCGAGCTTCAGACTCTGACGCTACATCGAGGATAAAGGGACGAGTGACGCTAATCCCATCCGACGTTATACGTCTCTCGTCAAAGCCAGATACAGCGGCGAAACTGTCCGCTGTGTTTAGCTATAGCGCGAGACAGATTTTGCCATTTCCCAGCTATTCGCAGCTGTCTGCCCGATGTCCCACTCAGATTCTGCATATTCCGGCTTAGGTTTCTCGTTTCTGGCTCCTGCATACTATATAGGTGTAGTATATGCATATATATATGTATTCATATGCGAACCCTCTTTCTCTTTCAATCTCCATATCCGCCCGGTTTGTTACCTGTACCCAGCATCTATTGAATAATGTCTCGTTCGCCGGATAGAAGTACGCTCGACGCAACTCGATGGCTTCTGCCAGTCAACCACTCGGGGAAAAAAATCTATATTGCTAAAGTGGGCTAAATGTGTGTCACATTGCCATCAGATATGAGAAGACTGGAACACATTGTGAAGATAGGGCTTAGGGATAAAAGAGTCTTGAGACTGTTAACAATTTTTTCGTTCAATATGGCGAAACAAATATTTACTTGTTATTACCAATAAATTAAAACTGATCGTATTTTGTAATTCTTAGGAAATTATTTTATATTTCGTTTTGGGCCAATTAAATCTCATTTGGATAAACGTCAATCTTTTCTCTTCGTTGTTTATACGTAACGACAAAGTGGCAGCTATACATTTTTAGTCCACAAAGCTATTTTTATAGTTGCCAATAACTGTAAAAAAAAGTCGGTGGACTAAAAATTGATATTTCTTACTTTACGACTTGACAGGGACGACCACAATTTTTCTGAGTTTGGGCACAGAGCTTTCCGTACCCAGATTCGAGTCTCCTGTATGCACATTTTTATGCACATATTTGTGTATCGATGATTTACGCGCTGCGCAATATCCCGCATTCGGTAGTATCGCAACATGATGGCGAAAAAATTTGCAAGCATACTGGAATTTCGTGTAACACCGGCGCGCGTTGGATCTGCACCAAGTGCCTGTTTCGCAAAAGGCGGACAACCACAAATTTCGCAGAACGGTCGATGTATATGCGCTCTCGTTCTCCGCGCCTCGGGTTTAGCGAAAAATGTGTTTGCGATAAAAGCGCTTCAGGGTGCATCGAGCGTCAGCCTTGTCCATCCTTCGCGATCCTCAAAATATATTACATAGACTTTTCTATATAATAATACTAGGTGCACTGTACACTATTTCTATAGATTGAATATCGAAATAAAATCAGTTGGTATCTATGAAAGAGAAAAAAATACAACCATCGCGAAAAAAGGAAACGAGACAAACAAATCCTGTATGTATATTTTTGGTGTTTTTCGGATTTCATTACTGAATTTTGCCATTCGTGTACCGGCTATGAAAAGCCAGTGAAAAGCATACAAAATGTTTTATCACATAGATAGGAAGTGAAACGTAATAACGAATACATTTTTTATTACATAAACCTGAAGCTTTACAAATTATGTTTAATTAAAAATATGTGAACAGTCTCAAGCTCCTTTGACTCGTGAAACTGACTGGTGGATACCGGTATAAAACATACAAAATAATTTTCTGAATAGGTAGGAAGTGAAACGTAATAACGAGAACACATATCTTTTTCATTACACAAACCTGCAATTTTTTAGATGCATAAAAATGAAAAAGTGTAAATAGTCCCGAGTTCTTTTCACTCGTGAAACTGATATTACTACTCTGAATACCAGTAAAAAGCATACACAACCATATTTTTAAAAGATAGGAAGTGAAACGCAATAACGAACAATGTTTTTTTTTTCTTCTTTTTTCAGTACCCAAACTCCAATTTTTTTATTATTTTTTAAATAAAAATAAGTAGATGGTCTGGTTCGTTTCACTCCTGAACCCAATATTATTACCCTGGGTGGTCGGTCGGTCACTCGAACAAAGCTTTGACCCCCCCCCCCAAGCAGACCCGAGTTCTATATTCGCCAGCAACAAAACCGCCTCCCACGAAAACCGAAAGCCACGTAATTTCGCGCCGAAAACCCGGAGTTCCGGGGCTCGCGATTGTTCGCGCGTTTCCCAAAGTCTTTCGGGTGCATTTCCCGACCGTAGAATTCTCGTAACTCGCTCCACAATCGTTTCGCCGCCGCGTTCCCTCGGTCGCCGTCGTTGGTGTGTTGCATTTTGCTTCGCAAGTCGGGAAAACGTGCGGGGTGGCTTGTCACGTCCGCTGAGCGACGACCGCGCCACGTACAACACGCTCGGTCTTTGCGCGCGAAGCGCGTACGCGCAGCTTCCAGCTCGTCCCGCGTCGCAGCGAACAAGAGGAACGGAGACGGAGCGCTCGGTGCGCTGAAATTGCACCACGCTCGCCTTGCGGAAAACCGTTTTTCCCCCACCGCGGCGGGGACGCCGCTCCTCGGCTGCATAATAAAATAAAACGAGACGTATTCATACGCTTCCATCGCCTCCTCCGCTCCGACGACTCGCGGTCTGCGTCGATTTGGTAATTTGCTGGCTGCGTCGAATGCTGTCGAGATCCCGGAAATATCTACGTCTGGCTAATTAAAATCTACTTGCGGTGGTAGGAAAAAATTATTAATATCTAAAGAGGATTTAATTGCCTTGGTTATATACTATATTTATATATATATATATATATATAAATATACAGCTGATTGGATGTAAAGTCATTTATAAGACGCTCACCCGCTGTCAATTTTTTTTTTTCTTTATTTTAATTAAGACGCATCTGCAGAAATTCTCTCGTTTAATTGAATTCCGGTTGGCGTGGAAAAATGGCGAATAAAAATTGGCGCCTTGATCACCGGCGATTGAATATGGAATAATCGATATGGGCACGAGAGACACGCGGACGGCTGTCGTGACGCGGTCGTTTTATTTCCGGAAGTCGTCGTCCTCTCCGCCTCGCTCGTCACTTTCCATTAGCCATTACGAGGGGAGACGCGAGAGCGCGGTAAAGATTCATGCGGATCCTCCGCGCACCAGCCGAGAGCTGCAACTGTAACTGGTAACCAACGGTCTACGTGAGCCGCGCTCACGGCGCGGCTTAGCCGACGCTGTGCGACGACGCTCATCCACTTTCTATCCTCGGCTGGAGTTGGCCCTGTGTACAACCGTGCGGCGCGCACTACTAGGGGCCGCGTGAGCTACGGGAGCCTCTGCTACGGGGCGCAGCATAAATAAATTCCCAGCAACCGAGGTGTCTCGATGCACACGGACGACTTTCAAGTGCGCCGAGTGAGCGAATGACGCGCTGCTTATATTCATCGCGTACTGCGATTCTGACGTAAAAAATGTCGAAAATATATGTATTTTTTTAATCGATTAAAAAAGGGTTGAAAGTAGGATTTTCGGGGGTAGAATATGCGACTTGAGAACGATCATACAGGTTAAAAGTCTATATTTTGAAAATACATTTTTCGCTCGGTCCATCATGGCGATTTTCGGTTCAGAGCTGGATTTATAATTTCTGGCAAAGAGAACTTCGATTTTTTTAATCAAATAAAAATTGATTGAAACCAGTGTTTTGGGGGTAGAATGTGCGACTTGAGAATAAAGGTATAGGTTGAAAATCAAATTTTTGAAGATACATTTTTGGCCAGGTTGATTTCGGTGATTTTTGGTCCGGAGCCGAACCTACGATTTCTGACGAATAGAACGTCGAAATTTTTTTTTTTTTTTTTTTTTTTTTTTTTTTTTTCAAAATCAAATAAGAAAGGCTTGAAACCAGTGTTTTTGAGGATAGAATTATGCAACTTGAGAACGATGATATAGGTCAAAAGTAAACATTTTGAAAATTACATTTTTGTGAGGTCGATTTTTACCGTTTTCGACCCGCAGCCCGATTTATAATTTCTGACGAAAAAGACGTAAAAAAAACATTTTTTTCAAAGTCATGTAAAAAAGGGTTGTAACCAGTGTTTTCTAGGGTAGAATATGCGACTTGAGAATGATGGTATAGGTAAAAACTTGACATTACGAAAAGAAAAAATTTACTGTATTTCATGCAGCGTCACCAGCAATCTACGGGTGCCTCGACACCAAGGCGAGCGTAAATAAATTCCCAGCAGCCGAGGTGTCTCGATGCACACGGACGACTTTCAAGTGCGCGACGCGAACCAATGACGCGCTGCTTATTCATCGCGTACTGCGACTATAAAGTTCTCACCGTACTCCGCGCGTCTGCACTCTGAAATTTTACGTCGGTGCGAAAGTGACGCGAAACTATAAAATTCGCTAAGAGCAATTTTCCTATTACCCGGAGTATGGAAATTTTTCGCCCCCTCTTCCACGCCTCGCCGAACTTGGTGACGACTTTTTTATTTTTTTGTTTCGCCTTTCCTTATCGTTTCTTTTTTTACTAGATTTGTTTCGCACTTCCGGAGAAAGAGAAGCACCGAGAGACGTATAAAAAAAAGTTATTTTATCGGAGACACTAAGAATTTCTCGATTTCTCCGTATTTTTTTTAGGACTGTTTTCGCGAAACTCCTCGATACATTGATTTTCAGTACGACTCTCAAACTTTTCAAAATCGCATTTCCCCATACAACATTCTTTATCGCCCGGAAAATTTACGCTCGCACTACACGACCGTAACATTTTTACCGGCCCCTCTCGTGCACTTTGGAATATCATCTGCGTCCACATAAAGGGGCCGGCTGAAAGGGCGAAACTGCGGAGGCCATAAAATTCCCGTAGAACAATTTTCGTATTACGCCGGAACACGAAAAAATTCTTCACCCTTGTCTCAACAAAATTCCCCGCCTTTTATTTTTTTTTTCCAAGTCTCCACCAGCTCCTCCCGTTTTCCGCTCTTCCAGCGGGGGAAACAGCAGCGTGAGATGGATATCTCGGTACCATTACCGATAATTGCATTTTTTTTTTCCCTCCCTCTCCCACCGTGGGTGGGGAAAAAGGTTGGGACCGTCCGGGCTATGTGTGAGTGCGGAGGCTGCGCTCTCGGGGCGACGCCAGATGAAAGAGGTATACGTGCTAAGGTGTCGAGCGAGGGACGAGGGTGAATAACGAAAGTGCTCGGGCAGCGCGTTGTGTCGGCTGCTACCGACTTGGGCTGCAGCCGCTGCGGCGGGAACGAGGACGATCGCCGTGAACGAGCCCGAGGAACCCGAGGAGTCTCGGGCTACTTTATTGCGCCAATATAAAAGTGTTGCACCGCGGAAACTTTGACCCGGCTCCACTCTCTACCCGTGTAACGCCGTCCATATAGACACAGAGACCGCCCGGGTTTTCACCGTTCTCTATATCTGTATACGTGATATAAAGTACGCTCCGCGATTACGTTCCGCGTTGCTGCGCCGTTGAGAATAGACGAAAAGTAGAGAAAACGAGAGGATGAGCGGGCGAAGGAGAATAAGAATATACAGTGCGCGGTGTGCACTGTGCAGTCCGCCCGGCGTTCCATTAACGCCCGAACACCACTCGCAGTACAGTATTATACCCACTGTGTATAACTCCTCGAACACAAGCAGTACACATATTTTCGTTTTTTTTTTTTCGTTTTTTTTTCTTCAGCTTTTCAGCGCGAAAACTCTTTCCGCGAACAGAGGAAAAACTTTTTTTCCAGCACACACATTTGCGTTATGAAATTTCGCGATTTTCTTTTTTCGCTCTCCTTCTCTCTCGTTCCTTCCGAACATTGCGCGCCGCCTCGGGCGGCCGACATTTAATTACCCGGGGGAGCGGCTGCCGTTCGGATTATAATCGGCCGCGGCGGGGAGATGGAAAAAAATGTGTACACGCGGTGAATTTTAACGAAACGCGCGCGGCAACGTTCCCGGGCGCGCTCGAGACGTCGCGAAGAAAAGTCGCGGAGGCGAAACATTTTCATGAGCCTCCTCGGGCGCGCCGATGTGCGCGGCGAGAAATATATTTTAATTGCATGGCAAATAGAAAGATTGTACAACATTTTTCGCACTCGGGTTATTAATTTTTTTTCGTGTTTTCGCAAGAAATTATTACGTCGAGTTATTAAATTTTTTTTGCGCATTTTTGCAACAAATTAATACGTCTCGTTATTAAATTTTTTCATATTTTCACGAGGATTTATTATTACAAAAGCCACAATTCCAGGTATCCAAAACATTCCGAATACCTGTAACAAAAATCCTATAATAATTAATAACCATTCTGTTCTCGGAAATGAAAGAAAAAAAAATGATTGCTCTTTTTCAATGAAGCAAAACCGTAATTCGATACGTGAGAGATTTCGCGATACAATTCATTGCGTTTTCTTTTTTTTTTCTTTTTTTTTTTCTCGTGGCACTGACGTTCGCGTCATTGCGAGGTGTCGACGAGAGCGCGGAACGCAAGAGCACGCGGAGAGAGCTCGGTGTCTCCTCGCCGCATTTCCATAATGTGGGAGTGAGAATCGCGCGGCGTTCGTGCTCTCTCCGGGTGCAGAATGAGACACGGGGTCGGCGACGGGGGGCACGGGGGAGAGCTCTCTATAACTCCATTGTTTGTATCCCCGGGCGGCGGCGGCGGCGGCGGGGGTGGAGAGCGGGGAACAGACGGATATATTAGTATGTGAGAAGATTCGCGCCGAGCGGAAGAACATCCGAATACGTAACCGCGCGGAGTCCCCCGACCATAATCATTACGTTCCTGTGTTCTCATCCTTTCCGCTCGCGGCGTTCGGTCGTCGCGGAATATGTATATCAGGAACCAGCAGAGGATTTGCGCAACGTGTCCGTCGTCGTCGACGACGCTGGTGCCTCGCATATCTGCTTTTCTGCAGTGCGCTATGCGCACATGGGGCATTCCACACCGATTCGACCTCTGACCCTTGACCCTTTGTATCTGACCCACAATTTTTGGTGTTATTAGATTGATCTTCAATGCACTCATTTTTTTACAGCCTACTTAAATTTTTATATGCAACACGCTATTTTTGAAAGCACCATTTTTATTTTATTTTAGATATCTACTAAAAATGTTGTATGCAATACATGTTTTTTGAAAGTTTAATAAAAAATGTTGAATTATATTATACTAAAATGTTGACATGCAGTACGTAATTTTTTTTTAATTAAATTTTTTTCGTTTTTAATTATCTACTAAGATTTTTATATGCAATACGTAATCTTTGCAAGTACCATTTTTTTCCTTTTGAATTATCTGCTGATATTTTTATATGTAATACCTGACTTGTGAAAGCATTATTATTGATTAATTTTTTAATTAGCTAATGTAAATTTAGTATGTCATACATGATTTTTGAAAGCACAGTTTAATTAAAAATCTATCTTTCTCTACTAAAGTTTTCATGTGCAATACGTAATTTTTTAAAACACCATTTTTTTTCTTTTTGAATTATCTACGAACATTTTTATATGCAATACGTAACTTTTGAGAGCACAATTTTTTTCCTATTTAATCATCTACTAACATTTTTATATGCAATATCTGGTTTTTGAGAACCATAGATAATTAAAAAAAAGTTGAAGGTTTTAAGAGTTATGCCAGCCACGTGCAAAATTGTGGGTCGGATCCAAAGGGTCAAGGGTCAGACGCAGGTCGAATCGGCGTGGAATGCCCCGTATAATATGTGTGCGGCGGGCGGCGCGGAGAAGCAGAGAGCGCGGGAACTCTCAACGGAACTTTATACACAACTCTTGGAATCTCGACGAGACACTCATCTTCCATACGTTCTGTTTTGTATCACTGTATACCGCGCGGCGGACTCTCGTACTTGGGCTCGCAGCGCGAAACTCCTCTCGAAACTCTTCCCAACTGCCGCGCGGCTTCCGCGGCGAATATTCCGCGCGGAACCGACCTCTGACCGCGCGGCGCTCTGCGTATGCAGCGCGCAGGTAATGTTATAAAAAATTCTCCGGAGTTGTAATATAGTTACGGGCTGTGCGGATCGGGCGCTTTTGGACGAGTGCAGCTTTTGAAAGGCACAGCTGCCACTGTATGTAATTTTTTTAAATGCATTCATGTCCCAAAATTCATCAAGGGAAAGAAGGTTTTTTTCACTCGTATGAGATATTCGTGAAAGGATATTCTCTAGCAATATTTTTTTATCTTGGTTAAAATCGGGTTACGGAATTAATTAGTGAATTGTTATTTGCGCGTAGCAATTTGATATGCTGAGGAACGGATACTATTTTTTTAATTTTTTTATTTTTAAAGAGAAGCAAAAAAAATGTTGTCACGAGCGTTTTCAGAGGTAAAATATACAATTTGAGTACGATGGTATTTGTCAAAAGTCGACGTTGTATAGAAAAAATTGTTGAGAAAAATTCAGAACTCTAACTCAATGACTCACAAGAATTTTTACTCATTTCACCGATTAGCTCCACATTTTCCTCTCACGAACTTTCCGTCGCCCAATCCCTACCAAGAATTTTCCGCCCAGACGAATAGTCGAACTTTTTCTAAAAAAAAAAAGACCCAAAAGAAAAAACAAACCCCGAGCCCGAGTTGGCGAACGAAGAGAGAAGAATATGAACGCCGCTACCGGCGAAGACGCGGAAAACAAAGTTGGTCGGTCCCGGTCGTCGTTCTCGCAAAGCCACCGCGAGTCGTGCTCGCCCCGACCACCGGCTACGATCGCAGGACGACGGCGACGAATTCCAATCGAGTTTCGCTGCGTCTCCCGCGTCCATAGGCACCACCGCTACCTACGTGCCATATATCTCTGCACGGAAGAGAAATATATACGAAAATACATCTGTCATATACAACTTTTTGGACGATAATACAATAAAAATGCACTTTGAATATATTTTGAATATATTTTCGATATATTTTTCGCTCGCGTATATTTCGTATCTGTATATCCTAAAAAATATCCGATATATCAAATTTTTCGAACGAAATATATTTGATATATCGAACTTTTCGGACAAAATATATTTTGTATATCAAACTTTTCGAACAAAATATATCTGACGTATCAAATTTTTCGAACAAAATATACTTTATATGTATATCGAATTTTTTTAACAAAATATATTTTATATATCGAATTTTTCCGACAAAATATATTTTATATATCGAATTTTTCCGACAGAATATATTTTATATATCGAATTTTTCCGACAGAATATATTTTATATATCGAATTTTTCCGACAGAATATATTTTATATATCGAATTTTTCCGACAAAATATATTTTATATGTCGACTTTTTCCGACAAAATATATTTTATATATCGTATTTTTCCGACAAAATATATTTTATATATCGTATTTTTTCGATAAAATATATTTTATATATCGAATTTTTCCGACAAAATATATTTTATATATCGAATTTTTCCGACAAAATATATTTAATATATCGAATTCTTGAATATATATTTTTCGATATATCTGAAACACTCTTTTTCCCATGCGGGTCGGTCGCTGCGACTGCAGGTCGCACTGCGAACCAACAGGACCATAAACCGCCGTCCGTATCGCTGCTCCAGGGGTTGAGGCGAGAGCAGCGGCAGCAGCGACTCCCGCGTCCTGCTGCCCTGGGCCCGGGGCTTCCGGCGCCTTATCGCTCTCATTTCGTATGTTGGCGTCTCGTCTCGGCGGCGCCACCCGGTCTCCTCGCTCTCCTCCTCCTCCTCCTCCTCCGTCTGCTTTGCCCTTTCTACGAATACGCGGAGCGAGTTCGCCTTCTCCTCTTCGCCTTCCGGAGCGAGCGGACGGGAATACGCGCGGCCACCCGGCGAATTCCCCGGGCGCTCGGCACGGAGAAGTTTGGAAAAGGCGGCAAACGCCGAGAGAGACAGCGAGGGGGGTGGAGGGGGGGGGGGAATCGCGATAGCGCGAAGAAGCGTAAGACAAGACTATTCCGCAATTGGAATACTTGACTCGAAATACGCGAAGTGCTTTAAACTCTCTCCGTGTCTTCGTACTCCGCGATTGCTTTAATGGAGCCTGGGCAACGCGCAGCTTTGAACACGAGAGTCAACGCGATCGTAGTCGTGATCCCGCTATCAGGGTACCCCCCCCCCCCCCCCTCCTTGCGTCGTGCGTCGCGACGGCTTGGAATGCGAAACCCTCGAGGTCGTCCGTAGTCTTCGCTGTTTCGTTGGATTTATGGGTTTTGGGTTGCCGCAACGATATCGCACTTTTTTGTCGTTCTTTACTGGCAACGATGACGATGTTTTTGTCGAAAAACAACCGTCAAAATTGGGGGAAAAAAGGAAGGCTATATGGATGTTTCTTGCGGGACGATGTAAAATGGAAAATGGGCAAAATGTCTTTTCAAGCAAACGAATTAAATGGAATCTGGAAAAGCGATTATCGGATTCCTTTTTTTTTCTTGCTTGTTTGGAATTGGACATTTTTTTTTTTTTTTTTTCATTTTAATTATTTTTATTTTGTCGTTTGTCCCCCTGGGTTGTGACCCCTGGGAAAAATGTTGTAAACAATACTTTGATTACAATCATAGAATTTTTTAATTACAATTTAAATTTGAATAATTGTTGTGAGACTAAAAAAACAAAAAAATTATTCTCGAATCTCCGATACGTCTGCAGTGAGGTTAAAAATGAGGATCAATTTCCTTAAAAATACAGAGCGACTCGGCGCCGGGGCGTAATTAGCCTGCTCGAGGATCCTCAGCCACAAAATGCCAGCGCGCTCTCAGTGCGCTCATCGGGAATAACATTATCCGAGGCTTCTGCCGCCGCGGCTCTCGCTTCTCTCCAACCCGGAACTTTCTACCCGCGATATTGTGACGCAAAGGGGAGTAGATAATCGCGGGCCCGAGTCGCAGTGGCCACAGCGACGTTTGCGCCAATTGCGAAATTTGCGGCTGGTCGCCACCGCGTCTGGCGAATTTTTTTTCTCCTCCGCTGTTTCGTGTACCATTTATATTCGACAGTCGAGGGATGAAGCCAAATTTCGGGGACCTTCAGGGTCATCCTGATGGCCCTCGTGGCATCGATACCGATTTCTTGGCTCCCCGAGCGCCTAATATATAAGAAAAGGTGTCGACTCCGCATTGCATCGATAAATACGAATTGCAATCGGCACCGAGCCAAACGGCTGCAGAAAGCTGAAATTCCCAACTGCCGACATTCTTGCAGCGAGTCAGCGCCACCAACGACGACCTCGGTGTCTGTTCACCTTGACGGAAAGCCAATAAAATGTAATTTTCAGACAAAGGAGGGACACCCGCTATTTATCACCTTAAGGGGCTGCAGACGTTCATTAGTGACATTAGACATTCATTAGATTCATTAGACTGATTAGACTTTCATTAGATTCGTCAGACTCATTAGACATTCATTAGTTTGGTCGATACGACTGGGGACATTTGACACAATTTTCTTTTACTTTAAATTACAATATTTTCTAACTTAGCATCGGCTGCAATCTGTCCTAATTAATTTTTTTTACGTTTCTGACTTTTTCAATTTTTCCATTTTTAACAGCTTTTTTTTCTTTCGCTGTAAAGTTAATTAAATATTACGGTAAAGTCGGGAATAAATGTAAACAGCCTGCGGGGTTTGTTTGCGGAAAAACTACATCATTTAACTTCATTCACATCGCTTACGTATTTTTTTATTTTTTAACCTCATTAACGTTTATTTTATAATATTCGTTTCACGGTTAAAAATAAAAGTTGCGTTTTCGTTGATGCGAGAGAATGTTTTTTCATCTCCACATTTTTTCGAAATTCCCCGGGTCGCCGTGCGACGATTATTTTCCGTGCTCGCAAGTCGAGCGAGTGAATAAATTAACAAAAGGCAAAGTGCGGCGCGCGCGAAGAGATGCACAAAGTCCGCGGGGTTTATTTGCGAAAAACTCGAGTGCGAGGCGAGTCCGGAGCGGCGGCGGCGGCGAGTCACGGGTCCCCCGCGGGCAACGTCGCAAAGTCATACCAAACAAACCGCGAAAACGCGATGCCACGACAGAAAGCCAAACAAGAATTGTGTACGCGAGAGTTGCCCGGCGCTCTCTCCGGCTCTCGACGAGAAAAGCCTCGACCTTACGGCGAAGCAAACGAGTCGGGAAGGAGGTAAAAGTACTTCGAGCACTTCGCCCCCCCGTCCCCTCCTCCTCCTCCTCCTCCTCCTCCTCGTCCTCCTCCTTCGCCTCCTCGACTTCGGCTTTTTCTACTTAAACTCGAGCCGTGAATCCATCGGCTCGAGAGCTTTTTCCCCTAAAAGAAAAATCGCACATACTCAGTATCCATAATGCACTCGCCGCGTGCCTGGCAAACGCGATAGCATTTTTTTTTTTTCATGCTCCAGATATTCACGAGCTGCCCGCGTGCGTCGCGTCAAATCACCCGGAGAATTTTTTCGCTGAGTAATGTCATTTGAAATATCGTTAGGTCATTGAAATGATTGGGTCCTGATTTTTTTTGTGTAGAAAAATATTTTTAATTGCGATGAAACGGTTTACCAGATTTCTGTGATAAATAAATTAATCAATTAATTGACATGTTTAATCATAAAAATTATTTCGATGTTATGGGAGTCATGCTTTAAATGTATTTTCTTAAAAAAAACAAAAAAATGTTACTCTTACTAGTTCTCAAGTAGAAACTTGTTGAATTTGGATCCAAGAAAAATTATTTTCCAGTTTGAAGGGTTAACGTGGTATTATTTTTAAACAAATTCCAACGTTACCCACTTAGTCGATTAATTCCTCCTTGGCAAATTAATTTCCGCAATCATCCACCGCCGAGATAAATAAAAGTAAATACAAGAAAAATAAAGACTGCAATTCCATCGACACACAGCGCCGCCTCCTTAAATCCATCTCCGCGTTCGCTCCGACCCCGGATTAAGGGCGGCAATTTCCGCGTTGCAGACGCGCCACGATCGCTTTGATACCCGCGCGCTGTGTGTTTATATCGTAACGTGTCTAGCGTAGCGCCGCATTGATACAGCATTAATAATTATTAACAGAGTTCATTGCGCCGACAGCGCGGCTGCTGCACGGGCTCAGTGTTGTTCGATAATTGCAAAACAAGCGGCTCGCTCACTCGTGGCTCGAGCCACCGTGGCGGTAGCCCTGATCTCCAAGCGAGAGCAGCCGCGTTTCGTGCATCTCGCGGCCGCTAAAACGCAAACGTTATTGCCCCCCCGGGATTTATAACGGCCGCGTGGCCGTCACGAAAAGCCCGGTAGCCGCGAACAAACTGCATGCACGCCGCATTTCCAACCGTGCCGCGCGCGAGACGTATGTAATTTCATGGCGATCTATGAGAGAGCGTAACGCGAATGTTTATACCATAATCTGCAGTCTCCCCCTCCCCCCCCCCCCCCTTGCCATCCCCTTTTATCTCGCACCTCCACGCGGTGTAACCACACGGTGAGAAGGGTCTGGCAATTATTACCAGATGGTGTGCAGCAAACTCTTTTTATTTTGCCACTCTAATTTTTTAAGACCGCGACAACGTTTTTTATTGGGCTGACAAAACTGACATTAAATGCAGGTTTGAGACCTTTTTTAAGACCGCGACAACGTTTTTTATTGGGCTGACAAAAGTGACATTAAATGCAGGTTTGTAAGATATTAAATACACAATAACATTGAAATGCGTAAAAAAATATATTCTAATGATATAATATATTTTTTGCTTTTTCTACAGACTGTGTCGACAATTTTGGTCGGGCTGACAAAAAATGTAATTAAACGCATGTTTGTAAAATACTAAATATAACAAAACATTGAAATACTAAAAAGATATATTTTGTTATATTTAATATTTTCGAATGTTTCAAATAACGACAAATATTTTTTTTTAATCATTTTTTATCACTTCTTATTAGCCCGACAAATATATCGTTTTCTCAATGAATCCGCGACCCGAGTGAAAACAGTAGCGCAGACAAATGTTGCAAAAATTGCCAAACTGCCGGAACAAACCGAGTTCATCGTACACCAAGCGTGATAATCATCTCCGGATCCTTCTGTTATCGCACAATTCGTATGCAACCGTACAGCAGTCGTTGCGCCTCGTCCGCGGCCGCCGGATTGAGCGAGAATATGCCGAAATGGTCTCTTGTTATAGTAGCTCATTGAGTTCCCGGCGCGGCGCAAAACAGACCCGCGCTCAACCATCAACAGCCGAGTGTAATTACCGCTGCGGCGCGCCGTACGTAAATACGTTACACATAAACAGCCCTCGCGCTCCGGCATATACGCAAATACTCGGAATATTAATTACGATAATTACGATCTCGATGTATTTAATTGCGCTATAAATATAAATGTGTAATTTCGTGCTCCAATGTTTTAATGGTCAAAATGCGTCACTTTTGCGCAGTGTTAGGGTGTTGTAGATGCGACCGCCTTAAAAATGTAACTATCAAACATGTCGGTAAATTACTGAAATGTAGAAACAGGATTAACTTATATTCAGAAAACTTGATTTTTTATTTCCGCGGAATGAATTGGCTGATTTTTCAGAACAGATATAATTTGTAAATTATTTCTTTTCATCATTTTTGTCTTATCGCGAAATTTATATTATACTAGGGCAATCACACGCGCTGGCGCGCGTGCCTGAAAAACTTTTCGCCAAAATTTACCTCAGAAATATATTTTTTAAAATATCGACTTGTAACCTATACCATTATTCTCAAGTCGTATATTCTACCCCTAAAAGCACTGGTTATTAACCTTTTTTAATTGATTTTGAAAAAAAAAAATTGTTAGCGACGAAATTTTTTTTTTTTTTGCAGAAATCGTAGATTCGGCTCCCGCCCGAAAATCGCCAAAAACGACCCAATTTTTTTTCTTTTCAAAATATCGACTTTTAATCTATACCATCATTCTCAAGTCGTATATTCTACCCCTAAAAACACTGGTTACTAATATTTTTTAATCGATTTTGAAAAACATATTTTTTTGGCGATTTTTTTCTGTCAGAAATCGTAGATCCGGCTCCGGACCGAAAATCGCCAAAATCGACCAAAATTTTTTTTCTTTTTAAAATATCGACTTTTAACCTATACCATCATTCCCAAATCGCATATTCTACCCCCGAAAACACTGGTTATTAACCTTTTTTCATCGATTTTGAAAAAAAAAATTTGTTAGCGACGAAATTTTTTTTTTTTTTCTGGCAGAAATCGTAGATTCGGCTCCCGCCCGAAAATTGCCAAAATCGAGCCCAATTTTTTTTCTTTTCAAAATATCGACTTTTAACCTATACCATCATTCTCAAGTCGTATATTCTACCCCTAAAAACACTGGTTACTAATATTTTTTAATCGATTTTGAAAAAAATATTTTTTTGGCGATTTTTTTCTGTCAGAAATCGTAGATCCGGCTCCGGACCGACAATCGCCAAAATCGACCCCAATTTTTTTTCTTTTCAAAATATCGACTTTTAACCTATACCATCATTCCCAAGTAGTAGTAGTAGTAGTAGTAGTAGTATTTTATTAAGTCCTGGGACAAAATCCCCTAAGGACTAAAGTGACAAGGAATACAAAGCACGAAAACACAGCAGGCGTGAAACGAGTACAGAGCCGAGCTTATAAGTAAATGAGGTGAAAATACATACATAAAAGCATAGAAACAAAAATTAAGAAAAAAAAAACAACAAAGTGAAATTAAAATGAAAAATGAAAAATGAAAAATGGCGCATGACGCAAGACGCACGATCAAAAATCTACCTTTCGGCAAAGATAACTCCCCGCTCAAGCTCTAACAAATGCTTCAAGAGCCGCCCTTTAAACGCACCCAAGGAAGGAGCCCCCGAGACAGCGAGCGGGAGCCTATTCCAAAAGTGCGTACCGCTGACCAAAAACGATTTTCTGTACAACGACGTCCGCACAGCCGGCACCGAAAGCGAAAGAGTTGACGCACTAGCAGCCCGAGTACCAGTCCTCTCCCGTAAGACGAGCTGGTCAGCCAGATACGACGGAACCCCCGAATGAATAAACGAATAGAACAGGCAGCCCACAAAATAGTTCCGCCTAAGTCGCATATTCTACCCCCGAAAACACTGGTTATTAACCTTTTTTAATCGATTTTGAAAAAAAAAATTTGTTAGCGACGAAAATTTTTTTTTTTTCTGGCAGAAATCGTACATTCGGCTCCCGCCCGAAAATCGCCAAAATCGACCCCAATTTTTTTTCTTTTCAAAATATCGACTTGTAACGTATACAATCGTTCTCAAGTCGTATATTCTACCCCTAAAAACACTGGTTACAAGCCTTTTTTAATTGATTTTGAAAAAAATATTTTTTTGGCGATTTTTTTCTGTCAGAAATCGTCGATCCGGCTCCGGACTGAAAATCGCCAAAATCGACCTCAGAAATATTTTTTCTCAAAATGTCACCTACACAATAAGCTAATCAATTTTGCGCTACTGCGCTCTTATAAAACTTTAAAAGGTTAAGGGCACTGCCGCGCCTTTCCTCTTATATGTCAAATTTGACATAAAACTGATTTTGTATACAACGAACTTTTCTGGCAACCAATCATAACTCAAATAGTTTGCTAACAATACTTTCCGTTACTCATAAACTTTTTAAAAGAAGGATCGAATTTTCGGCCGTACAAAAAGACGTGAATTTCCGAACACGAGGAGGTAAAAAGAAAAATAAACGGTAATCGCGGGGGGGGTCTTTATGAATAATTTAGCCGACCGAGCCGGTGAGTAACCAGTGGTCACGGTCGCGAAATGGAGCAACGCTCGGGTTGCGGGTTTCTTCGACGTGCATATCGTATCAAATGGGGGCCGCGAGGGGGGCCTGTACACACGACGCTCGCGAGGCACCGAGAGTCCAAAGGTAATCGCTGGTTATCCGGAGCGCGCGCGCAGGCAACGATCAATTATGACTGCACGCTGGTCTCCCGCTGCGCGAGGTCTATTGCGGAGAGCGCATCGTAGCTGCCCGACCACATCACAGCCAGTTTCCTTGCTTACAATTACAAGCACTAATCGAGCCATCCTCCCCCAATCCCTCCCCCTCCTTCCCGCCCCCTTCCACTCTCTCGAACTCTCATGTAATTGTCTGTGATTCCGCATTGTCCAACGATGCGGAACTTCACGTCCATCGGTCAGTTCTAACGGTCCCGCCTGTACCGCGTCCACCACCGATCGCCGCGTGGATAGACGTGACCTGGATATAGTTACCGCGCGAACCCCCCGTGACCCGCCGGCAAAAAGTATCTTGAACTTTCTTTTCAGCGTCGTTAGAACCGAGTTTCGATCTTTGTGCCTCCGTCTCCGTCTATCTGTTTATACGGTTTCGTAGACATATAATTATTATGATTATGTATAGTTCTACGTGGAGAGATTAATTTATGCGTAGCGTGGGAAAACGTGAAAATGCATTAAACATCAACTTTCGTTCCGTTTTAGAGGCGGTTGGCGAGTCTGTAAGGCGGATTTATTGAAATTTAGTTTTATTACTGTTGTTGAGTTTAGTCGTTTAATCGTGCAAATTCTGGGCCTATTTAGCTTACTGGTCACCTAAATAGTAATTTACGTGACAATTGCTAAATTATTATATTTTTTTTAATTAGATCAAATAATAAACATGTATGAAACAATAACAATTGGCATAGAAAATAGTGGCATGAACTTCCAACACAATTTATTGAAAATAATTTTTGTCTTTTTTTGCTTTGGTAGCAATTCTGGATTCTCTACAGATTTGCTGTTAATCCACCCGGCCGTATATATTCGGTCTATTTTCCATCCTGACGAGGGCGGAGTTATCGAGCCAATTGCTTCGATTAAATTAATTCATCGATCCGCGCTCCCACCCTGGATTTTGTGGAATTGCTCTCGCGTATCCCAAGCGACTCGAATCTGTTTCCCTTTTATGCGACTCCAGGGAACAAGCGAAAAAGTTTTCGGCGCCGCGCGGAAAATCCAATTGGGATAATCAAATACGGATGTACATAAATTGCCTCCGCGCGTCCCGGGATGGTTTATGTATTGCGGAAACGCGTTAATAAAAATTGATTAAACCTTAACTAACAACGTATTGGGGATACCGCGGACGCTGCCCGTGGAAACTCCGTGTGTGATATACGGCGACCGTAAAAAGCTATTAATAACACTCCACGTGCAACGTGCGCACTCGCAATTCCCATAGCTTATGGAATGTAACTAGAAAACTGCATTTACTCGGCATTCTGTATTCATGGATGGACGTCATTGAAATGGAAAAGCGTGAAAAGCATTTTTTCATTAATTAAAGTGTCTAATCAAAGTGCATCATATTCCTCAATAATTAAAAAAATTTTACGAAAACATTTCTTTCACAATAAATAATAATAATTCTCGGGTTCGACAATGAAAAACCAACGCGTCGAAAAGCAAAGAAAACTCCGTTTTCATTCCCAACGGGTTTGCGATTGCCACGATTTTTCGTTGAAATTCATTTAACGTATCGATCCGTTCCCTATAATTTGCTCTCCCTCTCTCCGGGATTAGCGGAGCCGCGCAAATTCTACACATTTGAACTCGTTTCCATTTTATCGGATTATGTGGAACGAGTGGAGAGAGAGAAAAGGAAAAATAAAATAAAAAAATGCTTCGGGAGATGTGAAAAAAGAATTCAATTGGGATAATCAAATACAGAAGTAGGCAACGAGTTTTCCGCGGTTTTGATGGCGAAGCTCCAGAGGCGAATTCTCGAGGGAGAAACAGCCCCGAGTTGAAGCTGTTTTGCCCCCGGAACTATCAGACTAACAAGACCGCTTTCGCTGCCTCTGACTTGCCCTGCCCGCTTGCTACACGACCGCTAACGCGAGACGACACCTTCGCGTATGAATACGTATTTCGCCCTCCGCTTGGCATCGCAAATTCGGCAGAGCTCGCAAACTCCGGCGAATTGTTTCTCGATAAAAAATTACTCTCCGGTTCAGCGCGAGAATTTTCATCGCTAACTCGTGAACGGGATGACAGCAGACCGTCCGGCGCCATCAGTCTTTTTGTCCCCCGTAATTTCATCTCGTTGCATGAATATTGCATCCCAATCATTTTATCATCATTCCCAGTATCCCATCTGCATTGTAATTTTTCAATTTTGCATCAAACCGAATGCCTTCCCGAAAATAAAACACGTAAATGAATTTAATGGTAAAACGAAAACGAAGGGAAAAATGACATTATTTTGAATTGTTTCGAAGGTAATTATCGGCACTGTAACGAGGAAAAACGACGGAACAAAACGACTCGGGATATTTTACTGTGATTACTACGTCGTTGTTTAATATCGAGTCTTGTTAAAATATTGTATTTTACATTTGAAGCTGAGCGCAAACGTAAATATTACGAGTTATTCAAATTGTTAAATTAACAATGACAGAGTTATGTGCTTATTATGACCATTCGTGGAAACCCATGAATGGCAACATATTCACAGTGTAGTAAACCATCGACTGAACAATGAGGGTATTAATCGTTGGTAATAATCTGCAAATAGTCCATATTATCTTCATTTACCGTCGAGCGTTACCCAGACACTCTGTGAAATATTTGATTAATAAACGTAATTAAAAAAAAAATCTTCCTCTCTGAACAAATGAAACGAAAATACCGAGAAACGTAACGAATATTATTTCACACAAATTGAATATTCCCATCCGGCATTTACACAATTCAGGGAAAAGATAAATCCAATACCACGTATAGATCTCGTTGAAAAAATTGGCATCCATCGGATACAGTCGAAAATATTTCGTCGGATGAAATTCCGGCGTCGAAGCTCGGAGAGGAAATAAATAAATGGCAAAAAACGGACGGCCAGACCGATAGCGAAAAAAGAGGTAACGGCGCGTCGGGGAGAAATTAATTTGCCGTCAATGAAATAGCGTCGGGTTTTAGCGGGTGATTCATTTAATAGTGGTCTCGGAGTTCTGAGACTACCGCGTTGCAATTAAGGTAATCACGGATATTGAAGCTCCGAGCGTGATTGGACTTTTGACCTGCGAACAATAAACGAACAATTCAAAGCGACGATAATCACTTTCTCGAAAGTCCGTACGTGACTGCGGCACGAGAGGCCAATAAACAAGTAACCATTGATGCATAATTATTTATCCATTAATAAAAAAGTGGACTCCTTAATGGGCGAGACGAGAAAAGCAGGTCAATTGATTTATTGAAAGTATAAGATTAAGATTTCATTTCATACCCCCTGATCATAAATCTGTATTAAGGTAAAATCTCTAAAATCTTTAAACGAGATTGAATTAATAATAAAAAGATCCCGATAATATCGAGCTCGGAGGGACGAAAGTATTCCTAACGGATGGGAAAAGCGTCGAACTCGGAAAAGTTTTAATACATTTTTCTCAAAGACTGATTTACGAAGTGAAACTTTAAAAACTGGGCCATCTGAGCCCGACAAACTGCGCGCAGACCTCGCCCGATTTCTAGTTTCATCTCGCGGAGCGTCTTCGAGAATAATATGTCGAAAGTTTTTGCTTTTCCTCCGGCTCACCCGGCACTTTTACCGAAGCCAATCAGCGTTGGCTACGCCCGATAAACAATAAAATCACGCAAACAATGCCCAATACTGTTATTTTTACCACTTAGCAATGCCCACAAAAAGAAAAAAATTGAAACTTAAACTTGTGTTTAAGTTCTGATTTTTTTCCTGATTGTTTTTGTAAACACTGATCAAGCAGTCCAACTTTAGCCGTTTTCACCCTTCAATCAAAACAACAAAAAAATGCATGACCGATTAAAGTTCCAAAGTTTTTCGGTCACTGTTCTTCGATACTCCAATCGACTCTGCCATCGCTGCACACGTCGCTTCAATAATGCACAAAGTGTTGAGTAGCCAAACAAAGATTGGGCGAACCGACACTGAAAGGCAGAGCTTTGAAAATTCACGGAGCACATTAATAATTCCCCTAGTACTCGGTTGAGTATCGTAAAGCCAGGGTGGTTGGGTTTGCGGACGTCAGGGATTTAGTTGGACGTAGTTGGTCTCTCGGTTGGTCCACCTTGAGCTGTGCTTCGCCTGTTCCAGTCTTACAATCCAGACGCAAATTATAAGACCCGATGTCATCGTTTGCAGGAGGTACCAACTCAACTTTTCATTCATCCCGAAAACTCCCATCGACGGTGATCCATTTATCAGCGATCAAAAGTCTCATGACGCCCCAGCGCATCGGCCTTCAAAGTGAGAGCAATTTCTTTCGAATCCCTAACGAACGCTCCGATCCACGATAAATTCCTCTTCGGAGAAGCAACCATAGACCTGACACGAGAAATGTTTTTAATATCTCAAAACTCCCTCGCGCGCACAGCCGAGGGCAGACATTTTTTTAATCCATCTAAGGAATCCATGCAGAAAAATATTCGTACCGAGTTCCATGGGCGCCGAGGCTGAGCCTCGGCATCGCAGCAACGGGAAAAAATGAATTGGAATTCTCCATCAAGGAGCAGCGGGCGAGATTCGTGCAGTAGTTTTCCCATCTGTCGAAAAGGCTCTCAAGAAAAATTGGAAAACGTGACCCACCCCACGGGTTCACCATAGAAATGGCCGTTAGAAGCGATTTTCGCGCAGTCTGTAAAGACGCCCCCGGGGCATCCGATGCCCCAGTATCTTGTTTTCCGTTTCGTCACACCGCCTGCGCCTCTCTGTGCCGCCAACTGTTGCGACTCATCAGTCGGAGTACCCTTCACCGAAGGTAAATATCGCGGCTGGAGGCCGTGACTCTTGCTCCATATTGTGTCGCGAAGGTATCAATGGTAGGACGCCAGGACGGCTTGAGAGCGTCGCCATAGTCGAGCAACTGTATTTAGTGCTGGTTGGTCAAGGAAATGTTTTTTTATGACGCGAATGCAACGAGGGTTAAGCTTGAACCTGTCGGTTCGCAGGCCTGCAATTAGACTGACGTCAGTTGCAATGGGAAAACAGATGTTTGGTGGATGGAAAACTATTACTGGCATTTTTTGTACTACGTATTGGGACAGCTTTAATTGTTGGCAAGGTAAATATCTGCATTGCCAACGTCAATGTAGCATTAGGAACAATTTCTTGCACTCCAATAATTACCTTCGGGACTTTATTGTACTGGATACGTCAGGTTTTATAACTAAGTGACGTTCGTAGATTTCAAGAATCTGCTGAACCAACGTGGCTGGTTTATCGTAAAACAATGAAACAAACTCGGGACAAATTGCGTAGAAAGCTGGCTACCCGAAGCCTCGTCCGACCGTCTTCGTTGTCCATTTACTGGATCGTTAATCCGCGGATCTGGGAATCCGTGTTGGAACAAAACCCAACGACGAAACAGTCTTTTTATGCATGAACTTTGCCTGAAGCGGAGCATCTGGAGTCTGCATTTTCTCATGCGTCAATTAATGCTCGTGCTCTCGTTTCGCTATTCTAATCAACTCTCACTTCTCGCTCTTGCAATCAAATCCGTATTAAGTTCACGGCCGTTGTCTGCACTGAGAAAAATCTCAACTACCAACAAACCTTTTGTCGGATATTGCGAATTCAATATTTACTCATTATTACCAAACAAGATTTATTTGGCCCAAGTAAAAATGTCAAATAGGGTAGACCGACCGATGACTGAACATACAGTTAAGCCAATAATTGAACACTTGGTTCTTAATTTTTTTTTTTCGAAAGTTTTCGAATAGTAGGTATTGAACTAATATAACAGATCGATGTTTAACATTAAGCAGGAGGCCAAACAACATTTTGTTTCGATGTAATTAGTTCATAATTATAAGCCCACATCATTTTGCTCATTCATTGGTTGGTGTTCATGCATTGACCAGTCTACCCTAGCTTGAGTTATATTCGCATGAAAATCATGTGGCCCAAATCAATAAATCAATTGAAAAAAAAACAAATCTGTCGATATCTACCAAAATATTTGCCAAAAGTCATCAAACTTTCTTCCCATGTTCCCCGCACCAACCGCCGCTTACCACAAGGTCCACCCAAAGAGCTCCCAGTACATCTCATATACCGGCTCAACTCGCATTGCACTACGACATCGCATCATACAGCAGCGATACAGCAGCCGAGGACAGCCAACTCGTCTTCGGACTTCAGTAGCTCAACAGCCCGGAAAGTCGGATATAGTTATGGCCGGTGGTATTAGCTCCTCGAAAGCGCGCGGCGAAACGCGAAGGGAGGACCCGACCAATTAGGAACTACAAATGCTCTTGCGCGGTGTACCCGATGCTCGCACGCCGCCCGGTTATACGTGATGGAAACCCAACCGGACCCGGTTGGCTCGGGCGCGCGCGCGTCAGCTTCGTGTATACCGAACCAAAAGCGACGATGCTCATGGCAATAGCCGCCCCGGTTCAACTAGGAGGAAGACAGAAGCGCCCGTAGTGAAAGGAGATTCTGTCGGCGGCGTTTGGACTCCGAGACTCTCCGGTCGGCTCTCGCAGAGAGGAGCGACGCGACGTCTCGTGCCCGGGACGTAATGTCTCCCTGGTGCTGCGCGCTAACTTAATTAGTGGACAGGGAAGCCACTGGTGAGAACTGTCCCCGGAGTTTCGCGTTTCCGGTCTCCGCGCCTCTGTCTTTCCTCTGTCTTTGGCTCGCCCTCTCCCTCTGTCTCTGTCTCTCGCCTTTACCATTCCTGAGTCTCCGGAACGTCCTTGTCCTTTTCCCTTATCTCACCGTCGCTTCCCTCCCCCCTCGCATATGGCACCGCCGCTCGGTTGTCTCCTTCGCTCCCGCGAAACGCGGCCACCAAACGAGATTTGGCCGCGGCGGCCCCGTCGCGCGTCCCTTTTCGCTCTCCCGTATAAGTACGCCAAGCTGGTGGCTCCCCTTTGTAATGCTAATTCGGCAATTATTCAACGAGCCCCGAGCGGAGCGCGCGCGACCGCAGACCGCCGGAACCGCGCACACCGGCACCGATACCCTCGGCCTTTTAAACTTTCGATAACGCGGGCCGTACGTTAGACTGCGACGTTCCTAATGGAAGTGATTTGTTCGCGGATTCTTTTTTAATGTTTATTCTGTCTGCTCTTTTTCGATTAAGGTCGCGGCGAGAGGGATGGAAGTATCGAGGGGTGGTTAAAGAGGCTAACGCGAAGTAGTTGGTGAGTGTAACGAAGTTTATTGGTTAATTGGAATGGCTGTGGTGATAAATCAGGTGCAAATCGGGAACTAGTCAGGCCCTGGCCGGGCCCAGGTGGGCCTGGTTTGGGCCTGACCAGAACCTGACTTGCGTCAAATGTGACGCCGAAGACTTTCTATCAAGTCGGGCCTTGGTCAGACCCTGGCCGGGCCATGCTGGGCCTGGTCTGGGACTGATCAGATCCTGATTTGGGCCAAATGTGACGCCGCAGACTTTCTACAAATGATGTTAAGCATTCGTTACTTTTAAATACGCACTTTTTTCTCTTTACCTTATAATTTGTTTATTATTAAATGTTGAGTGAACGCGGCCTACACCTCATATAACTCAACGTTTCAACTTTATGACAAATTTTTAAAACACATTTTTTTGCAATAAATTTCATGAAAAAAGATAATAAAAAGTAAATGTAACGAAGAAAAGTAACGATCGCTACTTTCGTCGTTAGTTCACGTTTCACGTTACATTTGCTTTTTACGATTTTTCGTATGAAATTTATTGCCAAAAATGCGTTTTAAGGATTTTACATTGAATAAAAACTTTGAGTTGTATAAGGTGTAAGCCACGTTTACCAAACGTTTAATAATAAACAAATTATAGGATAAATAAAAATAATTGTGTATTTAAAAGTAACGAACGCTTGACATCTCTGCTTTCTACCAGAGGGAAAGGACTTGGTAGGGTCAACGAATACCTTGGTTGGATTTTCAAAATTCTTATTTCGCGACATTGTTAGCCGAGAACTTCATTATATTCCAAGGCTTTTTGCGCGTAAACAGCCCCGGCGCACTGCGCTATTCAAGCCGAGAATTAGAATTTGTGGTGATCCAAAAGCCAAAGCGGCGCATAATTTTGCTTACGCGACGAAGACATTTTGTTGTCGAGACCGCGCGCGCGTTTCTTGTGAATATTAATGATATCATGCAACTGAGTTTTCCGAGGCGCCGCGTGAAATAGGGAGGGAAAAAAACGGGGCTCTGCGAAACGGAAGAATACAGCTCCGGAGGTCAACCAGGCGCGGACGGCGCGAGGCGAGAGAATCCTCAACGGAAGACGCACGCCCTTTTTTTTTTCTTTTCCTCTTTTTGCAACTTCTGCAAATAACATTTTACCGCGGCCTCGAACATCAAAGAAGCCTACGTATTCCGCGGGCGAAACAGCGAGCGAAGCTCGCGTCACGCGGCGCGAGATGTGGGAACCCTTATTTCCACCGTGCGGAATTTCTCTGGCATTTTATGCCTCGAGTTTGTACTCTCTTATCCTTCTCGCCTCTCGCGCGGCGGGCGTCGTGGCTGCCTCTGATAAATCTCGTTTGACCCGCGTACGGCGCGCACCCGAGATCTCATCAAACACCGAACGTCCGTGTCTCGTCCTTTGCAGCACACGCGGCTTTTCCCACCTCGCACTTTTCTTGCGAACGACAACTGGAAACGGTTTCCCCGGGAAAATGGGTTAGTCAAATCTTGATATGGAAGCTGCGGCCACTTTGGTCGTGCGGAAAAATATGTCGCGGAAACGCTCGTTCGTTATTTCTTATGTAAGAATAATATTTGAGTAAGATGAAAAATATAATTATAATAATTGACACGCGCACGTGACACAATTTAAACATTTAATCATTCGAAATGGGTTTAGAAAAACTAATCAATACATTTTTATTTAAAAAATATACACTGAATTTTTTTTTTACTGGACGTTCGTTATTTCTTATGTAAAAATAATATTTAGGTGCGGTGAAAAATACATTTATAATAATTGACACGCGCACGTGACACAATTTAAACATTTAATCATTCAAAATGGGTTTAGAAAAACTAATCAATACATTTTTATAAAAAAAAATATGCACAGTATTTTTTTTTACTGAACGATACCCACAATTTCTAGTCCAGTTCGCACGTGACCCAATATAAACATTTAATCATTCAAAATGGGTTTAGAAAAACTAATCAATACATTTTTATTTTAAAAATATACACTGGATTTTTCTTTACTGAACGATACCCACAATTTCTGGTCCAGTTCGCACGTGACACAATATAAACATTTAATCATTCAAAATCGGTTTAGAAAAACTACTCAATACATTTTTATTAGAAAAAAATATGCACAGGATTTTTTTTTATTAAACGATACCCACAATTTCTAGTGCAGTTCGCACGTGACACAATATAAACATTTAATCATTCAAAATGAGTTAAAAAAACTAATCAATACATTTTTATTTAAAAAATATACACTGCATTTTTTTTTTTTTTTTACTGAACGATACCCCCAATTTCTGGTCCAGCTCGACCAGAAAAAATCGTGATATTTCCCGAGCCCCCGATTCGCAGTTTCACCAATCGCACCAGCCTTTATACGTCCGCCCGAGCGTTCTTCAGGTGTCGGTGCGGGCGCGTGTCGAATACCAGCGCGAAACGCGCGTAAAACACAATGGGCCGGGCGTTCGCAGCGTCAGCAATTACGGCAACATTTTCGACAGCTCGTTAGATCGTTGTATCCGCGGGAGCAAAGGGAGAACTCGAAAATTAGCCTCCACAAAGCGATTCCGAATCCACGGAAAAGCCAGCGGCCGTGTTTCGGAAAATAACGAACGCGCGATAGCGAACACAATTGCTCGGCGCACACGCTCGAGTTTAACGAGCGACTCGCTCGCTCCGTCTCTCAATATCTCTCCCTCTCTGTCCCTTTATCCAGTGCCGCGAGAATATTTGACGCCCCGATCCTATCTGCATGGGCGACGCGAGCCCAACGCGACCGATATATGCTCGCCGTATAGCTGCAATTCGATTTATCGATTAATTAGCGAGCGAGAGTGCGCAGCGTTCGCGCCGAGGGAACAGATTGAATTTGTATTCTCTGTCTTTTTTTTTTTTTTTTTTTTTTTGCGAAACTCCACGCCAAAGGATTTAACTCGTTTAGGAATAAAAAAAAAATAAATAATGCCTCGTCCCGTGCACTTAGCGAGGCGAGAACAACGCGGAAGATGCTGGGAGGGATTGATTCGCGGAGCGAGAGGCGCGCAACGCTCGCTGAAAGCTGCAGCTCGCGTCGACGGAGGTTTAAAGCTCGCTATGGTACGTAACACGTATGCCCTTAGGTGCCGTGTGGCTCGCTGCGCGGCTTCTCTCGCGCCCGGCGAAGAAAATGGTACACCCGACGCGCTCCCGCGGCGCTCGGTACTTAGCTGATAAAGTGCCTCTCGCGTGATTCACCGTGACAAGCGGTAAAAGCTGCGAGTGCGAACCCCCCCGCGCGACCGGACGTCATCGCGCAGCGATGCCTCGCGACTTGCGGCTATAAACAGTACGGGCGACTGGGTTTCTTTGCTGGTCATGAGCAAAAGATTTTCTTGACAAAAATAATATTGTTATGTGGGGTCAGAAATTATTTTAAAAAATGTTTTTGAAAATAAACTGGTGAGATTAAGATGAGAAGAAACTGGTGAGAGACTGAGAAAAAAAACTGGGTTTCTTTGCTGGTCGTGAGCAAAAGATTTTCTTGACAAAAACAATATTGTTATGTGGGGTCAGAAATTATTTGAAAAAATGTTTTTGAAAATAAACTGGTGAGATTGAGATGAGAAGAAAGTGGTGAGAGACTGAGATAAAAAACTGGTTTCTTTGCCGGTCGTGAGCAAAAGTTTTTCTTGACAAAAACAATATTGTTATGTGGGGTCAGAAATTATTTGAAAATTGTTTCTAGATCGTTAGTCACTTTTAGGTATTAAAAAAAAATTCATCGTTTTGGTGTTTTTAATACACGGAAACAAGTGAACTGGAAAATGTATGTGTAAAATTAACATTAAATATTGAAAGGTTGGAATATGTCGTACGGGGGTCTCGTTGCTAGAAAAAATAATTGTGACTATAAATATTGTGGATGCGAAGAAATACAAATTAATTTTTTTTAATCCTGCATGAGTCCCTTCTACCCCATTTTTATATCAAAGCAAAATAAATATATCTCGTAACTCATACCTTGTGGTTTTTTTTCAGTACATTTTCTTCAAGACTTCAAGACATTAAATATTGAAAGGTTGGAATATGTCGTATACGGGGATCTCGTTGCTAGAAACAATAATCGTGACTATAAATATTGTCAATGCGAAGAAATTAAAATTAATTTTTTTTTATCCTGTATGTGTCCCTTCAATGCCACATTTATATCGAAGCAAAATAAAAACTGATACGTTGTGATTTTCTTTTTCACCACATTTTCTTCAAGACTACAAGATTCCGAGATTTCCATTTTCGAATCAGGCGAAGGTTCGCCTGACCTCGCGGTCAGCCCGAAGCCCGAAAAGCAAATTTCCTTCCACCCATAAAATCTATCGTCCCGAAGAGATTTCGGATCATCGCCATTCGTTAGCGACGAGCCGAGGCGTTCAGCCCGTCGCCCGGAGGAAGCGCCGGTCGTCGTACATGGAGACGCTCGAAATTTCAAAAAAAAAAAGAAAAAAAAAAAAAAAAAAACGACTGCCGGCCACGTTCGAGTGTCCGGGCACTCGGGAAAAAGTGCAGGAGAGGCGGCGACGCGTATCATAAACTTTCATCGGAGTTTCCCGGGCCGTTCGAGTGTGGAGGGCGGTCGAGTTTGCGGGGCGAGTGAAAATAGTGGAGATAGGAGGCAGAGCAAAGTGCGGAGGATCCGGGAGCTCGTAATTCGCCTGGCAATCTCTGACCACGCAGCGATTTCGAAATCCTCGTGTTCGCGGTAATTCGCCTTGCCCTATCTGCCGTTCCTCTCTCTCTTCCTCCTCTCGATTCTCATTTTCCTGCTCCACCTCGACAGCCTCGTTATCCCCTTAATGAAAACGTTTCGCGCGACATTCCCGCAGGAATGTAATATACTAATCGTGCGACCCTTCGAGGGTGTCCCACGAGGGCTCATACGGGCTCCGACCGCCGAGGATCGAACCGAGACGCAGTAGATCCAATCGTGTCTGATCAGACACGCCGGATCTACTCCGATATACCGGACCACCCGGCAAAGTCCACCGCTCGACTCAGTCGTATTAGTCACAGTCCGACTGCCACAACCACCGAGCGTATCCGAGATCCAAGTGGCAGCCCTGATAACACCGGGATGTGAGATGTGGGCCGGTGTTCAGGTCTCACACACTGAGAGAGAAAGATCTAGCATTGGTAACTACACGGAGAGAAGGATCTGATACTTTTTACCATATTTCTAGTAAAAAGTATTGTAAATTTTCGGTAGAGGGGAGATATAACGCCATCTATCGAGAAGAACTAGAACGATGAGAATTTTTACCACGAAATATGGTAAAAAATATTATATATATGTTAAAAATTCTTACAGTTCTCGTACTGTTCGTCAGGTGGCGGCTTTTCAATACCAGGCGCCTTGGTAATTTTTAATGTCGCGTCAGGTAAATTTTATCAGATCCTTTTCTCCGTGTATAAAGAGACAACCTTAAAGTGACAATTATTTTGTACAGTAACAATTATTGAAGGTACGTTTATTATGTTGCGGTTATCATATTTATTCAGTAATTATCGTAAACTTTACAGTTTACAAAGTAAACTTTGAGTTATAAAGAAAAGTTTATAGTTTACGATAATCACTGAAACAATCAATTTTTTCGTTCATGCAATTAGTTTCCTATATTATTCATGCTTCAATATTCAATATTTGTTCAATATTCTTCATGCGTTTATTTATCAATCAGTTTTTTGTTCATGCTGTTATTTATTCAAATGCGCCGTACGCATTAATCAAAATGTGATTCGCCTCGAATCTCCAATCAATTTTCATGGAATAAAAATGAATTATGAAAAAACATATCACGGGATCTTGAACACGAAAATAAATGTCGATAGATAAAATAATTGTATTACTGTACGTGATAAAATGAAAAACCTCGTAGCACGAAAGGGGAGAAAGTTCGATAAATAAATTTTGTACATAATTTTTTTTCCTCTCAACCCGCCAGTCGAGGACTCGAAGAGGCCTCGTTATAAACTTTATCGAAAATAAATAACAGCGCGTTCGGGAGGCGAAAAAAACAGGAATATCGCGAAAGTTTGCCAATGACCGGAGCACGGTGAACGACTGAAACATCCACTCGGCGAGAAGATGTTTGACAATTGTGTTCTCCGGCTTTTAGCAAATTTCCCGAGTGCTCTTTTGTCCGGAAGTACCTTGATGTACGGGGAAGGACGACACGACCGGCACGACCGGGAACAGCGGCGGAGACTTCGGGGAAAATTCCTCTCATAATTGCGCCGCACATAGCCGAGTCCCTCGGGAACGTCGCTGCCTCCGGTTCGACGACGAAAGGACGACGGAACCTTCGGGCGAAAACTTCGCCGAGTGCATCGCAGGGCGCGCAGGAGCCTTCGCTTCTTCTCGCTTTCGCGTCATTCAAGATATTGGGAATTCCGGACGCGCCGAGTTTCCGAGCGTTACTATCGCGGCACCACTCGGTTCATTGCGTTCGCCGCGCCACGCGGGCTTCGTGGATTCAATTACATAAATTAAAAATTTTCGTTACGGAAAAAAGGGAGAAATTAAATGAAAACTGGAAATGAAATTTCGCGCGATGCAAATTATTCGTGCAGAGGCTGCTCGAAGACAATTAGAATGAAATCGATGAAAACTTGTAACACATTTTTTCCTATTTGAAGTCGAATTTATAGTCGCAAGTTTGAACTCAAGTTCGAAGTTAAGATCTAACTTTTTTTTATCTTCAGACTTAAGTTCGAACATAAAAAAAATTGAGTTTGAACTTGGTACTATAAATTCGACTCTAAAAATATTTTCGCAACCTGCGGTTAATCGATCCGTCCGAAATTACCAGTACACGATATTAACAAATGTAATTTCAAATATTGACAGCCCTAAAAAAAGTAATATTTGCAGTGTGCAGTGAAGAAGCGTTGCAAGGTAAAATCACGAAAAAAACCAGCTGGAACACAACCAATATTTACAGTTGCCTTTCGGCTGTGCAAACCACGCATAAAATTTCATTGCCTCACGGCGAACTTTTCGCGAAACTCATCGGAAAATTATTTCCAATTTCCCTCAGGGACGAGGAGTAACTTTTATTTAAAAAAAAAACTTTACCGCAGAAAAATATGTTGCTCGAATTTTCGAAAATTCGTGAGACACCAAAAATATTGCCAATTTCCCTCGGGAACTGAGAGTAGTTTTATCTTTTGAATTTTTTTTTCCACGGAAAAAGTGTATCCAGCGAATTTCCGAAAATTCGCGAAACACCGACACCAAATATCGATACGCGATACGGGGGGCGACCTGTATCGGCGTAACGAAAATTAATGCGCTCACCCGGTGGACTTGTATCAGCTGCGATATCGCGTAAACCGTGTGGACGTTCGTTAGCGAACTGCGAGCAACGTCAGAATCGCGAGTTGGGTATAGAAGAGAGAGAGAGAGAGAGAGAGAGAGCTGTATTTTATGCTGGTCGAGAGAGAGACAGAAAGAGACAGAGCTGCATTTTATGCTGGTCGAGAGGGAGATAGAGTCAGCTGTATTTTATCACTGTCCACACGGAGCCTGTAAATTCATTCGTAGCTCGTCGTAATACGTGTAATTGTTTTATAGTTAAGCCGTTAATCAATATTCCATTGCAAATCGAAGCGCCGTTTCTCCCCTGCACACGTCGCGCGGCTCTCGCTGAATTTACGCTCAGTCAAAGTCATATAGACACAAAATACGCGTCGCGCAATGTTTTTATTTCATCTCCTCATCTCTCGCGCGCGAGCACCGAAACGAATTAATGGGATAACCATGAAACCCGATATATTACCCGAGCGATACCGGAAACGCAGATGCGCGCGGGCTAAGCAACTGCAAAAAAACATTATTTCGTGCTCACTTGGTAATTGCAATTAGCGGGGAGTTTTTCTCGCGAATTGTAGCGGCCCGCGACCGGCCTGGTCGAGGCTCGATGAGAATTGTCTCCTGCTAATTGCAATTAGCGGACCAAAATAAATAATAATGAAACAGTCGTTGCGCAGGGGAGAAAAATCATTCGAGCTATTTATTTTTTCTTTCGCAAACACTGGAAGCGATTGAAGAATTTTTTATTTTATTTTTATTTTTTATTTTTTTATTTTTTTATTTTTTTATTTTTTTATTTTATTTTTTATTTTTATATACGAGCAAGGGGGGAGGGGGGATTATTTATTTATCATTGCCTCGGTCAACCACTGAGTTTCCTGGGTTTCTTGATCTTTCTGAGTTTCCTAAGTTTTCTGAAGGGGATTGTTTATTTATCATTGCCTCGGTCAACCGCTGAGTTTTCTGAGTTTCCTGAGTTTCCCGAATTTCTTAAGTTTCCAGAGTCTCCTTCGCCGTCCTGTGACCGCCGCGCGCGCAGCCACTGCCACTGGCTCGGCTGGTAATTACTCGCACGTAAAAGCGCTGATACTCCCGGCCGCCGAGAGCGTGAGAGTAATTTTTCCACCGTCGTCGGGACGATAGGAGCGCGAGTTGAATACTAAAAGTCGAGCGTGCGCTGAAAACAGTCCCGGGCGCTCGGCGAGTGCATCGCTACGCGCGATTTCCACAGCCGCGACTTTTCGCGCCTGGGAGATTGAAATGGGTCGACCGACGACGTGTGCGTGCAAGACGCCGCGGCGGTTTTCGCGTGCGAATCGTTGCATAATTTTCGTCCGCGGGCCCCACGCGATGGCTCGTCAAACATGGGTATTACACGTCGTCATCGAGAGCGCTCGGAATTTTTCACGTAATTGCGAATTTTTCGCGCAACGTTTTCAATTCACCGACACGTCGGACCTTAAAACGAAAATTAAAAATCGATCGTCGTGAGATCGATATTAACGATATTAGAAATTAATTACGGCAAAAAACGTTCGGATTCCTGTTTTACTCAATACTCAATTTGTTGTTGTTTTTTTTTGTGCGTTTTTAGGAAAAAATATGACAACTTAATCACCCACAAAATCGGGCTGAATACAAATTGGTTTGAAAATCCTTCTCATCCGAACCGACCGACCCCCCTTTTCCCGTTTACGATCGCACCGCAACGCTACCCAATTTTCGCACCCATATCGCCCCGCACTTTACTTCCCGCAGTGACCACCGGTCGTATTATTTTCACGCGTTATTTTCCTCCACCACGAATCCCCTGCAAACTTGGGTGGCGAACGGATGATCTAGGTTTATTCGAGCTCATAGCGCGCGGGCAGCTTCGAGGGGAGAAAATCCACTCGTCGGAAAATCGCTCGTGGACGTTTTTCCGCTCGCCGATAGCCCACAGCCACCTGAGCTACCTGAGCTACCTGAGCTACATATAGGTGCATCACCGTCTTGACAACACCAAAGGATCCATTCATTGTTAGAAATATACGGTGTCAAACGCTGCCGGTGTGGACTTTTTTCTAGTGTCACTTATTATAGTGTTAATAGTAACACTTTTTACGGCGTAAAATTACCACCAGCCGTTTTATTAAATTTATTCCTGTATAAAGTGACGATACTTTGTAAGACTTTTCGCTTAACACTACTCATTACCACCGTGATTGGTGTGGACTTATATAGACACCCTCTTGGTGTAGTTTTTAACACCACGCATTTTTTACAGTGTTTGTGAGCATTTAGTACACACTAAAGTCCACTACCAGGGTTTCCATTTTTAGAAATATACGGTGTCAAACGCTGCTGGTGTGGACTTTTTTCTAGTGTCATTTATTATAATGTTAATAGCAACACTTTTTACGGTGTAAAATTAACACCAGCCGTTTCGTTAAATTTATTCCTGTATAAAGTGACGATACTTTGTAAGACTTTTCGCTTAACACTACTCATTACCACCGTGATTGGTGTGGACTTATATAGACACCGTCTTGGTGTAGTTTTTAACACCACGCATTTTTTACAGTGTTTGTGAGCATTTAGTACACTAAAGTCCACTACCTGGGTTTCCATTTTTAGGCTTATAGTGTCCAAAGAAGTATTCGTTGTTGAGTGCTAATCTTAGCATTGCGCCTGCAAAAGTTATACCGCCCGATCAAAAGTCTACTTTTAGAATCCAACATATGTAGGATTCTAAAATTAGACTTTTTTTGTGTCGTTTTCATATTATGAAACCGACACATTGACTTCCATCCAGTGTTATCAGGGTACCCGAATTTATACAATACACGCACAGCCGCAGTCATCAGGAGATAATCGGAGAAAAAGACGTTGAGCCTCATCTTCCGTTGCTGAAGAGTGCGTCACCCTCTCTGCGGATGGACTGATTCGCTCCCTCGCTTCGCGCTGACAGATGCAGCACAGCGCGCGGCAATCGCTCCGGCGGATTTTCCACGGGGAAAACGTGAACAAATTGGCTCCCGGGTTCCGCGCGAAGATCGCCTTTCGCTATTCTCCGTCGTCTGCGCCCGACGTCGGAAGTGACGAACGACGTGAATAGTCGGCCTTGCCGCTCGGGTGTTTCTCCCTCACCTAACCCCCCTCGCCCCACGGGGACTTCCGGCAGTCATCGTTTCGGCGTCTGCTGCCAGCGAGCCCGCAAGGACTCGCAATAAAACGATTTACAAAACCGCGGGGACCACGAGAGGGAACAATATAACGCGGGGGGTTCCAACCGCCGCCCGCGCTAAACGTGCCTGGAAACCGTGAACCGCCCGCCGCTTGCCGCACTAAACAACGCGGCCGACTGTGGAATTGTGCAGCTGCACTCTTGTATTCCGGTTGACCATATAATCTCTGCGGAACAACCGGAAACGGGCGGCCGGTACAACGGCGAGCGGTCGTTTTACGCAGTTTCGGGAATATATACGCAGTGCGTTCGCGGCTCGGACCGCGACAAATTACCGACGCGCCGCTCTCGTCAACGCGTGAGGCGAACGTGTGTGCCCTTTTTGTCTCGGTCACTCGGAAAATGCGAACCTGAACATCACAAAGCAGGTGGAGTTACATCGCTTTGGGAAGAGGGGAGGGGGGGGGGGACATTGAGAGGGGGATTTGTGGTTGGAATTGAGTCAAGTTCGTTCTTGAGTTGTGTAAGTTGGAACTTGAATTCAATTAAGTTCTGTCGATTGGAACCGGAATACTATGAAGCTCCATCAGTTGGAACTTTAATTCAATTAAGTTCCATCGGATGGAACTTGAATTCGATTAAGATCAATCAGTTAGAACTTGAGTTTAATGAAATTGCATGAGTTTGAACTTGAATTCAATCAAGTTCCATCAGCTATAAAACTTTAATTCAATCAAGTTCCACCTGTTATAGAACTTGAATTCAAATAAGTTCCATAAGTTAGAACATGAATTCCATCAAGTTCCATCAGTTCGAACTTGAATTCAATCAAGTTCCATCATTTATAGAACTCGAATTCGCATTTAAGTTCCATAAGTCAGAACTTGAATTCCATCAAGTTCCACCAGTTAAAACTTGAATTCAATCAAGTTCTATTTGTTAAAACTTAAATACAATTAAATTCCATACGTTAAAAGTTGAGTTCAATTAAGTTACACGAGTTAGAACTAGATTTTTATACATAAAAATTCAATATTGAACTTGCAACTACAAATCTGACCCTCAAACAACATAATTTGCATCGCACAAAGAAGCATTTTATCGGTTTATCGGACATTTTATTTCGCGCTACAAACTTTTATCCAATTAATCAAATATTTACCGACGCGACGAATTTTATTTCACACTCACTCGCAGTGCCTTCGATATCGCCGACTGTAACGCAAAATCGAATCTCCCGTGAAAAGCATAGCTTAATTAATATTTTTTTTTCCGCCTGCCAACTTCGCGAACACAGCGCGTAACTTTTGCCGCGCCGGCAACTTTTATTTCCCGCAATATCGGAACGAAATTTCCCGGCGCGCATTGACGCACAGATGCGAGGCGAGAGACGCGCGTAGCTCCGGCCGGCGGCGCACAGTAGTCGAGTCCCGACATAGTCAGACACTCGCGCGAGGCTCGACGTTAAGCGCGCGGAGCACGAGGAACCGACGGCGCCGCCCCCGACGACTTTGCCAATTTTCCCTCGAAAAACAAGCAGGTAAACGGCGGCGCGAAAACTTCTTTCATAACTTAGAGACGGCCCCGAGCTCGTTTGCCATTAAAACTTCAGTCTCCTCTCTGTTGTTGAAAGCCAACGCGGTGTCGATTGATGGGAAAACGAGGGTGTGCGAAAAAAATAAGCGAGAAGAGAAAACAACAAAAGCGGAAAATCCCGCTGGGTCCGAGCGGGAATTATGCATACGAGAACAAGTTGAAACTGTCAAGTGCCGCGACGACAAACTGACGGCCAGCGTTTTTCTTTTTTTTTTGCAGCATTTTTGTGTGCACAATCGTGTTGGCCAACGGTCGCCGAGCTGTCGCGAGCAGCGTCACATCCGACACATGTTGAACCCGCGCTCGGCCCTCGCGGCTCGCTGTGTTCGGACTCCCCGGGTTCTCCCGTTGAAACTCAACCCTCTCGACTGGCGCGTTGTAAAAACGCGGGTCGCTTTTTGCCGGCCCCGCGACGACGATGGAACCGCGGCGGGCCGCGACAGCAACACGCGGAAACTGCCACGAGAATGGTTTCAACTCCCGGAGAAAAGAACCGTCCACACTCTTGCGCCGAGTTTAACGAAGTTTCTTTCTACGCCCCGAGAGCGCCATACACACTCTTGACCCACATAAATAATCGAGTCGAAGGGCGACCTCCGCGTCGCGCAATTTGTCCGAAAGTTTTCGCTGCTTCGGAAAACTTCGACGTTACAGATCGGAGGGGAATAATGATAAACTCACGGCGAAGAAAAATCATTAGTTCGCGAGAGTGAATCGAGCAATGAGAGGCGGAAAAAAATGTTTTTATCGCGATTTGTATAGTGTGTAAAAAAATTATTATTGCTGCTATTATTATTATTATTATTATTATTATTGTTGTTGTTGTTGTTATTAAATTTGGCTGGCCAACCGCGTCGAGTCAGCCAAAAAGTCGGTAAAAAACGGTTCCAAATTTTGCAACGAACTTTCTATACTCAGGACTACTTTTTTCAATTGTTCATTACAATAACAATTTTTTTTACAAAATATTCGTATCGCCACGATTTTACAAAATATTCGTATCGCCACGATTTTACAAAATATTCGTATCGCCACGATTTGCCACAGCAATGTCCGCGATTCCTAATCGACCGCCTCAAACGATAAAAGAAACCGGGAGCCACCGAATTAGTTCCCTTAAAAAAATATATTCTGCCCTCGAAAAAAATGAAAAAAATCGACTCACCGTGGTGAACGAAGCTGGCAGCACTCAGTGATTTTCCAAAAAGCGTGGAATCCTGACCCGAACGAACTCCTCGGCGATTCCCACGTGCGCACCTTAACGTCCTCCTGCTTGTTCCTCCTCGCTACAATTTACTCTCGCTGCCAGTAACACACGCGTTTGTTTAAAAAAAAAATTTCAATAAAAAAAAAGATTCGACAGCGATGGAAAAAATATACAAGTAAAATGTTTGTTTCAGCTTCGTTCGTTCGTGTTTACGACGAGAGAGCGTGTGGACGACCAGTGGAAAAGGATCCGCCGGCAGGACACGTTGCGAGTGAGTCGCGGCACGATACTGACGGGTCGTCGCCGCGGCGTGGAAACCTCATGCCGAACTCGCCTGGCTGCTCCGCACTCGCTGCCTCCACTTCGGCCGCCTCTTCCTCCTCTCTCTCTCTCGGTCGCTCGCGCGCCCCGCCGGCGCCCTCGCTCCCACCCTCGCGCTAAACCCTCTCACTCCCGGCGCCGCGAGCGCGCGACTCGACTTCACGGCTAACGCGGCACAACGCGCCGGTCCACCGGGCTCTCCCTGCGCGTCTCCTCTCACGTACTCCCGTCCCCTACCGCGACGCCCCGCCGATCCTCCTAACTCCTAAACTCCGAAACTCGTTCCTCTCCTCATCCGCTTACCCGGCAGGCACTACTCGTGTACCTGGATATCTGCCATTCTTCTCCACCCGCGTGCGCGCGCGCGCGCGCGCGATCCTCGTCTTTACTCGCTGGTTGGCATATTAACAGCCCGCACGGTGGTTTATGATGCGGGTTAATAATTGCGCCGGTGGAACGTTAAGGGACGGCGATTTTTGGACTGCCACGGGCTTTGGAGGGGGTGAAGGGGTTTTTTTAAGGCGAGGCTAATTATACGAGGGGATTAGGGTGGTTGTTACAAAGGATGTTGTTAATTTTTGAGAATTAAATTTGGGTGGAATATTTGGAATGAAGATTTTTGGCGATATTTTTTTTTTTCTTTTTTTTTTTGCTAGGTTTATTTTAGAAATGTTCCTCACGCTTTGGCGGAGATTTGAGTCGTTTTGCTGTGTCGACCGGACACGGTTGGTAAATAGATAAAAGATGTTTTTCTTTTTGTGACTTTTTTTGTAATCGTGAAAATTGAGTTTTGTTATGGAATTTGGGACATAAAAATTCTGGGCGAGATTTTTTTGATGTTTTTTATTTGGTTTATTTTGGAAATATTTTCCACTTTTTCGTCGGCGATTCGGGCCTCCTCGATGTGTCAACCTGACACAGTTAAATAATTGCCAGGGAACCTGCTTGGTAAAAAGATAAAAGATGTTTTTTTTTCGTGTTTTTTAAAATGAATTGTGAAAATTAAATTTTTTTGAAAAAATAGGGAGGAACATTTTTGCTCATTTTCTGTTTGTCCGGTTCGTTTGTTTAAAATATTTTCCACTTTCGTTTTCGTCGGAGTTTCAGGCTACCTCGGTGTGTCGACCGAGCGAAGTGAATACCGCACAGTGTTTTCACAATGAAGACTCCGGTCGGTCCGAGTCCAGAAATTTCCATTTCAATCTCTCGCGCAGAAGATGCTCGCCCGGAGGGAGGATCGTGAGGACGGTATCCCTGAACTTTTATCCGCGGCGTCTGTCAAACGCGAATCGATCGGGGTCGTCATTGAATCCGTTCTCAGGATCACGGAGAGATCTGTCGGATCTATGCAAACTTGGGGTCAATGCAGCGTGGAGAATCGCGGGGAGATACGCGATCTCACTGGCTGCGACCTCCGAGCGTCGTGCGATTCACGAGGAAAATATTGCGGACGAACTAAAAAAAAAACACATCAAAAGATACATTTTTTACATAAATCTTTTTACATTCAATTTCAAATATCTGTGCTAGAAATTACAAATAAAAAATATCACACAAACATAAGTTTTTAAATAAATCTTTTTACGTTCAATTTCCAATATTTGTGCTAAAAATTAAAAAAAAACCATAGAAAAATAATGTTTACATAAATCTTTTTACGCTCAATTTCCAATATTTTGGCTAAAAAATACAACAACAAAAATTACATCCAAAGATAATTCTTTACATTCAATTCCCAACGTTACTTTTCACCAAAATAATATTATTTTTCACAAAAAAAATTGGAATAAAATCTTTTTCGCAGCCAACGCAAATCTACTTCTCATTAAGTCTGATTAAATCTCACAGCGGCTAATCCGACCCCGGGGGGCTCCCGTTGAAAAGGTTAAAAATTACGTAATTCCGCAAAGCCCAAGCACAAGGAGGTTACAAGTTTAATAATTTAAGTACAAAGCGGCGTCTCTCACGGTGCGGAGTTCGCAAGCCCTCCGGGTGATCTTGATCGCTCAAAACGCTTCCGGCTCCGAGTGCGCGCAAGTCGCGCGCAGGATCCTCCAGGAAGACCCGCAGGCCACTCCGGTCATTAGGCCGTGGAACTACAAAGTGCGAGCTTATCGACGATAATTACTCTCGAGGCTCTCGAGTCCCGAGTTCAGCTCTCTCGACGCGTGACACAAAAATCGCTATTACAGACGCTTAACCGAATCCATGCTTAACGATCGCCCGCCGGGTCGTCGATCTTCCATCGTGTGTCGAACCCCCACGATTTCTGTCTCAGCCGTCACAATAATCAGAATTATTCAATAAAGAAAAAAAAAAAAAAAAAAAAAAAAAAAGCTAGTTGAGGCATCGAGAGATCGAGATCGTTATCGAGATCGGATCTATGCACGACGATCCCGCGGCTACGTGTAAAACCCCCGGGGCGAGTCGACATCGGGTTTACAAGACTTTACAGCGTCTTCGCGGGTTTCGCTTCGGTACGATCGGCGAGTCACTCCGAGATCCCACGTTCGATGGATCTTCCCGCGTATCGCTCGTGTCGTATAATGTCCAAGGGGGACGACCGAGCGCCGCGCGCGGAAACCACGGGACGAGCCATAAGCACGATATTGCAGCAGATCGTTCGCTGCCGATTATTCCGTGTATCGATTCCCCCTCGATGGTATCCGGTGTATAATATAGTGTCTTCCGTGCGCGGCGATCGGAGCCGAAAAAATGAGGTGCAGTACCGCGCGGGATTTACTTGCACCCCGTGTGCGATGGAGCTCTTCGAGCGCGGGTCGCCCGTGGTAAATAACGTGAGCGGCCGGGGCCAAAGCCGGCTGGCCCGCCGTGTGTATCGCGCTCTGGGTATCTCAGGAGCGAGCGACGGAGCGAGGATGAGCCGCTTCGAAGCTATACGAGACCGCGGGAGCGATCGCGAGCGCCTTCACTTTCATCTCCAATATCGCGGGCCCCGCGACGCCGGGATCTCTCGCTGCGCGCCGCTGGGACGCCAGGGAGATGCTGGAGAGAGATCGCACCGTGACGTAGTAGCGCTAGGAGACATTAAGAGGACCTGAGTCGCTGGAGAATTGTGCAGACACGAAATTACGAGATACCGGAACTTTCGTAATTTTGCAAACCTGGTTGGTTTTGTTTTTGAAAAATTGATTGTTTTTTTTTAATTCGAAATTCATCGAAAGTAGTTGAAGCTGCGTGTTTTATTATTATTTCCAGGTGACATTGACGAAAGTCGACGCGGAAAATTGTGAGAATGAAATACAATATTTGTGTCGAATATCGATTTCTATAAATTTGATTAGTCGATGAAAGATTAATTGGGAGGTCAATTAATAATTGTACATAATTAGTTAATATTCGAGTAAATCATTTATTATTAATTGAAATTAATTAGTTGGTTAATATTTTTGTAAATTATTTACCATTAATATATGTCTGAATTATAAGCAGTATAAACACTGTGTTTATTTCTAAAAATGTAAAAAAACGACGAGAGATATTTGGTGCTAATTTGCATTTGTAAAAATGTAAAAAACGATGAGAGATATTTGGTGGTAATTTGCATTTGTAAAAATGTAAAAAACGACGAGATATCTGGTGCTAATTTGCATTTGTAAAAATGTAAAAAAACGACGAGAGATATTTGGTGCTAATTTGCATTCATAAAAATGTAAAAAAAAACGACGAGAGATATTTGCTGCTAATTTACATTTGTACAAATGTAAAAAAAAACGACAAGAGATATTTGGTGCTAATTTGTATTTTTAAAGATGTAAAAAAAAGACGAAAGATATTTGGTGCTAATTTGCATTTGTAAAAATGTAAAAAAAACGACGAGAGATATTTGGTGCTAATTTACATTTGTAAAAATGTAAAAAAATTACGAGAAATATTTGGTACTAATTTGCATTTGTAAAAATATTTAAAAAACGACGAGAGATATATAGTGCTAATTTGACTGGCGTATCGAGAGCTCGAACCACCTTAATCGTCGACGCGTCGTATTACCCCCCACCGAGTGTGTATCGCATCGATGCTCCGAGAAGATTCACAGCGAGCGCGTAGCTGAGCCGGCTGCGGTGGACAAGCAAAGCCTGCAGGCTCGGCGCGAGTGAGAGTGATATCTTCGGCCTCCGGCGCTCGACCCTCCTGAGACGTTCGCAGTGGGCTCACGGTAGCTCGGGCATAAGACGACCATTAGCTAAGCCGGCCGCAGTAGGTAAGGCGCTCTACGCTCAGACGCGCCGAGATTTCAACGTATTATTGTAACGCAGCTGAGTTTCCTAACCTATGTTACGTTCAACTTTGACTCCCATGACGCAAATTAGATATTGTTTCATTTTATTCTGCTTTTTTTATCGACACAAATAAATTCGTTGGAATAAAAAATAATTCTAATTATCCTAATTAATTTGCGACAAGTTGACATTAATTAAAATCATCATCATAATCGTTTTTGCAAGTAAAAAAAATTACAAAACTACATTTTTTTAAGTTACAAAAAATCCAGTTCTGTTTTTCCTGCATTACGATTTTATAAATCTTCTCGTTTGTATGCAGAATCATTAATCCAAAGTCTACTGTGAAAAATATCGATCGCCAAATACACAAAAAAAAAGTCCATTTAATTTTCTCCTGTATCCCGGTTTTTAAGATCCGTTGTCGCCTCTTTTAATGCGCATCAGTCGGCGGCTCCATCCGCGATCCGGTTGCATCGTTTGTACATACATCGTATAAGCGGAATGTTCCAATTACGAAATTGCTTCCGCGCTCCGTCGACAATTTCATTTTATTCTGCTTTTTTCGACGCAGATAAATTCGTCCAAGCTGAAAATAATTCTAATTATCCTAATTAATTTGCGACAAGTTGGTTTTAATTGAAAAATCACAATCGCAGTAAATCTCTCGCGGACTAATTTTTCCAATTTTTATAAATCACAAAATTACATTTTTTAAAAGACAACTAAATCCAGTTCTTTTTTTCCTATAATCATTAATCCAAAGATTCGGCAATCTCTCGTGAAAAATATCGATCACCAAATACACGAAAAAACGTCAATTTTCCCCTGTCTCGCGGACTAATTTTTCCATTTTTTACAAATCACAAAATTACATTTTTTTAAAGATAACCAAACCCAGTTCTTTTTTCCCTATAATCACTAATCCAAAAATTCCGCAATCTCCCGTAAAAAATATCGATCACCAAATACACGAAAAAAAAGTCCATTTTCCCTTGTCTCGCGGACTAATTTTTCCAATTTTTATAAATCACAAAATTACATTTTTTTAAAAACAACCAAATCCAGTTCTTTTTTCCCTACAATCATTAATCCAAAGATTCCGCAATCTCCCGTGAAAAATATCGTTCACCAAATACCCAAAAAAAAAGTCCATTTTTCCCTGTATCCCGGTTTTTAAGATCCGCCGTCGCCTCCTTAAATGGCCTCCTAATGCGCATCAGTCCAGCGGCGAACCCGTCGCGTCGTTTGTACACATCGTATAATCGGAATGCTCCAATTACGAAATTGCTCCCGCGCTCCTCTCTCCGGACCCGAGCGGCGAGCCGCCTCACGGGGCTCGAATCTTCGGTCATTATTTATACGCCATTAGCGTCTATATATCTATACACTATATACACGTCGTCCGAGGAGTCAACACATCTGTTTGTATCTCCTCGCCGAGTGAAAAGAAGGCGAGAGCCGCGCGCGATGTACATACAGATCGTCGATATATATCGCGCTGACGGTCGATCGTAGATCGAGACCTCCCATTCAGTATCCCCACGGCTGTCGAGGGGCTTTTTCGGGCTGCACCTCCCGCGCTTTATGGCGCTGCCTCGCTGTGTTCGCGCGACGCGCGCGCAAACTTCGACGATAGATTCTCGGGCCCGTCGGACCGGCGGCAGAAAACGTAGTTCGTTCGCCGCGCCTCTCCCACCCATCGGCGATTTTCCCGCTGGTATCGGGCGCGCGGGCCACTAAATTAGAATCGAACGGGCGCGTGACGGAAACTCCGGTGCCGCCCCCCGAAACCCCCGTGCACCCCTCGCGATGAGGCGCCGCGAGTCCCGCCGGGGGTCGAGGAGCAGTACGAGGGAAGCGGGATTGAATGCCGGGATCGATGAATCGACGGGAGCGTCGCGCCATAAATAAAACCTTGGCCGTATATGGCTCGCCGTTCGAACGGCGGGAGGAGAAACGCGAGCGGATAAAATGAGTTACGCTATCGGCTGAATATGTACTTTTTTTTTTTTTTTGAGGTTCAGACGGCTTCGAGGATCAGCTCGATCGTGCGATAAGCGCGATAAGTCGGTTGATGTCGATGATCTAAATAGTGGGAACGTCTTTGAAGTTTTTAAGATATTGATGATATTGATGATATGACGAATTTTTTTCTCGTAGGAGACAAGCCAGCTATTTTTGCTTCACTTTTTTAATACGAGTAGGCTAATCACACGCGCTGGCGCGCGTGTCGGAAAAACTTGCAAAAATAGACGTCAGGAATTTGTTCTTTTCAAAATATCGACTTTTAACCTACACCATCATTCTCAAGTCGCATATTCTACCCCCGAAAACACTGGTTATTAACCTTGTTTAATCGATTTTGAAAAAAATATTTTTTTGGCGACGAAAAAAATATTTTTTCTGTCAGAAATCGTAGATCCGGCTCCGGACCGAAAATCGACCCCAATTTTTTTTTCTTTTCAAAATATCGACTTTTAACCTATACCATCATTCTCAAGTCGCATATTCTACCCCCGAAAACACTGGTTATTAACCTTTTTTAATCGATTTTGAAAAAAATATTTTTTCTGTCAGAAATCGTAGATCCGGCTCCGGACCGAAAATCGACAAAATCGTCATAACGTCGGAAACTTTTATTTAGCTATAATAGGTTAATCAATTTTGCGCCGGTGCACTCTTATAAAGCTTTAAAAGGTTACGGTTGCTGCCCGCCTGTTCTCTTATCAAATTTTTCAAATTTGACACCAAACTGATGTTGTTTATCACGGACTTTCCTGGCAACCAATCACAGCTCTAATAGTTTGCTAACAATGCTTTCCGTTACTCATTAACTTTTTAAAAGAGGGATGTTTTGTGATTTTTTAATTCTAAACGTTGATTTTTATTTTTCTGTCCCTTAAATAGCGATTGTGCTCACTGATGACGTCATCACTGAAACATATCTAATGCTCGATCTAATGCAAGTTTGAACGGCGGGAGTAAAAATGGGAGCGGATCAAATGAGTTACGCTATCGGCTGTATTTGTACGTTTTTTTGTGTGTCTCAGTCGACTTTGAGAATCAGGTCGATCGTGCGATAAGAGCGATAAGTCGTTTGATATCGATGATGAAAATAGCGGGAACGTCTTTGGATTTTTTAAGATGCGGATAATCATTATGATAAATTATTTTCTGGTAAGAGAAAAGTCAACTGTTTTTGCTTTATTTTTTTATACGATGTTTTGTGATTTTTCTCACCGATTTTTCAATTCCAAATGTCGATTTTTATTTTTCTGTCCCTCACTTAAACAGCTGATGTAATCACTGAAACTAATATCTAACTTTCGCTCTAACGCAAAATCCGCCAGCAAATTTATACACCACTCAGCCTCGCGACGATAGCAAAGCCTTCCTCAGCGACTTCCATTACATCCTGAAACGCCAAGCAGCCTCTTACAAAGTGCTCAGACGTGACATTTTTACATTAACGGTTGACGAAATTTGTCCTTCCCAACCAGCTATCAGACCAGGGAATATTAGAGACCCCGGATAAACCATATCAATTCCCATTACCCTATACTTCACCGACCGAGCACAAAACCTAAAAAAAAAAAATTATGGTCTTCGAAAAAAAAAAAATTATGGCCTTCGAAAAAAAAAAAAATGATAGACCTCGAATTAAAAGGGGGTCATTAGGCCCGACCTTGTCGCGTAATTGTCGGATAATCTCATAACTCACGGTGGTCGAATAAACGCGGGAATTATTAACGCACGGCGAGTCTCTCCCGTTGAGTCACCAGGTGCTTCTAATGCCATAACGCACACTCGATTATGTGTTTCGAGAGAGTCGCCCGCGCACCACCCACCCGCGAATCCGGCTTTATAGTCCACCATAATAATTTTAGTCGCGCATGAGATGTGTCCCCCGAGTGGCCGGTTTGCACGCTCGCCTGGCCACCAGCTGCCCGCGCGCAGCCCGAATGAAACGTGGAAGAAACAAAACGCGTTGCATCAATCGCTCGTGTGTGCTCCCTGAGCGGGACAGGTGAGCCTCTCAATGAGGAGCGGAGGCAAAAAAAAAATACGGGGCAACGCGCGCCGCACGCCGCGTACGACCGGTACGTATGTAGCGATTGGGCAATAAAACATGAACCGGGTCGGGCGCTGCCTTGGGAACGGGATGAACGAGCCGAGGCGAGCGGCGAACCATCCGGTTTCGGAGCTCGGCCGACTTAAACGGAGTCCACGGCGCCCGCTGGTCAATTCCCCCCTCCCCCCCCCCCCCCCCCCGCCATCCGACCGAACCCCGCGAGAGATCGCTTTTTATTTTTCCGCGAGACACAATCCCGGCCACTGATACGGGGCCATTTCAGACTCGCGATTGAATTCGTTCGTCTTTGTAAGAGGATTTTTTTTTTTTTTTTTTTTTTCTTTCGGGTACGCTTTTTTTGTGGGACTTCGATTGTTGTATGTCTTTTCATGTACTCGATGATTGGAACTTATTTTGAGTGTGGGAGGTGTTTATTTTTTGGTGAATATTGGATAGGTCATGAATTTTTGAGATTTGGAGATTAATTAAAGTAATATTAGCGCGTTCAAAAAAATTGCTGCACGATTGTTTGCTTCTTTATTTTTCTGCGAGACGCAATCTCGGCCACTGATACGGGGCCATTTCAGACCCGCGATTGAATTCGTTCGTCTTTGTAAGAGGATTTTTTTTTTTTTTCTTTCGGGTACGCTTTTTTTGTGGGACTTCGATTGTTGTATGTCTTTTCGTGTACTCGGTGATTGGAACTTATTTTGACTGTGTGGGCTGTTTATTTTTGAGTGAATATTGGATAGGTCATGAATTTTTGAGATTTGGAGATTAATAAAAGTAATTTTAGCGCGTTCAAAAAAATTGCTGCACGATTGTTTGCTTCTTTATTTTTCTGCGAGACGCAATCTCGGCCACTGATACGGGGCCATTTCAGACCCGCGATTGAATTCGTTCGTCTTTGTAAGAGGATTTTTTTTTTTTGTTTTTTTTTCGGGTACGCTTTTTTTGGGACTTCGATTGTTGTATGTCTTTTCGTGTACTCGGTGATTGGAACTTATTTTGAGTGTGAGAGGTGTTTATTTTTTGGTGAATATTGGATAGGTCATGCATTTTTGAGATTTGGAGATTAATTAAAGTAATATTAGCGCGTTCAAAAAAAATTGCTGCACGATTGTTTGCTTCTTTATTTTTCTGCGAGACGCAATCTCGGCCACTGATACGGGGCCATTTCAGACCCGCGATTGAATTCGTTCGTCTTTGTAAGAGGATTTTTTTTTGTTTTTTTTTTTCGGGTACGCTTTTTTTGGGACTTCGATTGTTGTATGTCTTTTCGTGTACTCGGTGATTGGAACTTATTTTGAGTGTGAGAGGTGTTTATTTTTTGGTGAATATTGGATAGGTCATGCATTTTTGAGATTTGGAGATTAATGAAAGTAATATTATCGCGCTCAAAAAAATTGCTGCACGATTGTTTGCTTCTTTATTTTTCTGCGAGACGCAATCTCGGCCACTGATACGGGGCCATTTCAGACCCGCGATTGAATTCGTTTGTCTTTGTAAGAGGATTTTTTTTTGTTTTTTTTTCGGGTACGCTTTTTTTGGGACTTCGATTGTTGTATGTCTTTTCGTGTACTCGGTGATTGGAACTTATTTTGACTGTGTGGGCTGTTTATTTTTGAGTGAATATTGGATAGGTCATGAATTTTTGAGATTTGGAGATTAATGAAAGTAATATTAGCGCGTTCAAAAAAAATTGCTGCACGATTGTTTGCTTTTTTATTTTTCTGCAAGACACAATCCCAGCCACTGATACGGGGCCATTTCAGACCCGCGATTGAATTCGTTCGTCTTTGTAAGAGGATTTTTTTTTTTTGTTTTTTTTTTCGGGTACGCTTTTTTTGGGACTTCGATTGTTGTATGTCTTTTCGTGTACTCGGTGATTGGAACTTATTTTGACTGTGTGGGCTGTTTATTTTTGAGTGAATATTGGATAGGTCATGAATTTTTGAGATTTGGAGATTAATAAAAGTAATTTTAGCGCGTTCAAAAAAATTGCTGCACGATTGTTTGCTTCTTTATTTTTCTGCGAGACGCAATCTCGGCCACTGATACGGGGCCATTTCAGACCCGCGATTGAATTCGTTCGTCTTTGTAACAGGATTGTTTTCTTTTCGGGTTCGCTTTTTTTTGTGAGACTTCGATTGTTGTACGTCTTTTCGTGTACTCGGTAATTGGACCTCGTTTTAATTGTGTGAGCTGTTTATCTTTTGGAGAATATTGGATAGGTCATGGATTGTTGCAATTTGGAGATCAATGGAAATGCTATTTGCGCATTCAAAAAACCGCTACAAGATTGTTGGCTTCTTTATTTTTCTGCGAGACAATTTGCGAGGAATGTTTTTTTTTTCCTTTCGGGTACGTTTTTTAAAAATGAGACTTCGATTGTTGCACAACTTTTCTTGTACCTCGTAATCGAGCCTTATTTTGACGATGTGTGACAGCTGTTTATCTTTTGGTGAATGTCTGATAGATCGCGAATTTTCCACTGATTTTATTTTTAGTCTTTAGAGAACAATGAAAATACCGTTTGCACATTGAAAACAAATGGCAGCCGTAAAAACATCGTCTTAACAGATTTGCCTTATTAACACACTGACAACGAAATCGGTTTTTTTACTACTCATTCTTTTATTTACACACGACTGATGTGTCCTGAAAATCAGAAAATAATTGTTCTAGTTATTTAAAAAAAGAAAAGCAAATAATAATACAAATAACAGCACACATTTTGTTTCACGGTGCAGTCGGTTATAATTGTCGGTTTGCTCACTTCCGCCGGTTCGTTCAAAGTTCGGAAAAGTTATTTCTTCGTATTCCGTTCGCGAAGCAGCGCTACGAAGGCTCGAGTTCTCCACTTCCGTTGTCTCCGTCGTCGCGCGTAAAACAAAACGACGCGAAGTCTCATCGATTGGTCCGTGGGTCGCGCGCGCGGAGAGAAGGAGCGAACGAGGGGAGGAAAAAAAAACGGCCGAGCGACAGACGGATGCCGATTGGGAAACGGGCAGAGGGCCAACCGTGGTGAACCATATCCTGATGGAGTTCGAGGCCACCGGGAGAAAGAGCGAGCCGGATCGACTTGAGCCAGACTCTAACGCTCATTTATTTTCCACCCGGCGCGCGGGACACACACACCGGGCATGGCCGGTAGCATCTCCAATTGCGCCGTTTCCGGCGAAGCTCCGATAGCCCCGATACACACATATCGACTCCATCAGCCTGCAAACTCTGCTTCGTTTACCAAAACCGGAAAGAGAGAAAAGAACCTCTGATTCACGTGTCAGGCGTTCCATGTCACTTTGATCACTGAAAAAAAAAAAAATTCAAAGTCAACTTTTTAAATTTCATCCTGTTTCGTATCCCACAATAATTTGCATATTATTTATTTTTATTAAAGAAATATGAAAATTACTCTCTTCATTGACATATCTTTTTTGTCTTCAACTTGTCTTCAATATCAACTTGTTTCGTATACCACAAGAATTTGCATATTATTTATTTTTATTAAAGAAATATGAAAATTACTCTCTTCATTGACATATCTTTTTTGTCTTCAACTTGTCTTCAATATCAACTTGTTTCGTATACCACAAGAAATTGCATATTATTTATTTTTATGAAAGAAATATGAAAATTACTCTCTTCATTGGCATATCTTTTTTATCTGAGGCCCCATAAATTTACAAAAAATGGACACTCGGTATATTGGGATTATGCAAACCGGTTTAAAAAAAGTGTTTCACTTTTTCCTTGTGTTTACACTGACATGGAATTCCACATGTGTGCCTCTCGCATTTTGCCCGCTCGCCTTTTCGGAATGCAAAAAACGTTACGCACTGAATGGGCACTAGAAAAAAAAAAATTTCCTAAATAATTTCTGAATCAATGTTTTTATTTATTTTAATACGTTCTAAATCTATCAAAAAATCGCATGTTTTTATTTATATTTAAATTAAAAGAATATGAGAATTACTCACCCTATTGGCATGTTTTTTTTAATTTTTTATTTAAAAGCCCCTCTAAGAAATTTTGAAATAATCGAAATGGGATGTGTTTTGTAGCAAACCGATGAAAAAATATATATTTTACGGTTTTCCCCGTGTCTGCATTGACGTGAAATGCCGCATGTGCGCCTCTCTTTCCTTCTGTCTGGATGCGGAAAATGTTACCCACGACTGCAGCCGGTGGGGCCCATCGAGCTCGGCCTCGCCGCGGACCCGAGTGATTGGATTTAAAATTTGATCGACCGAAACGAACTTACGTATCCTACGTTTCGAGAGCGACAAATTGTGTTTGTTGTGCGCTCGTCGGTCTCGTCGCGTCGTTCCCTCGTTTTTTTTTCTCGGCGAGGATAAACAACGACGATGGAATTATAAATATCATTTCGGACGTCTGTGCGTTCGACGAGCCGAGGGTCAGCCTTTCCCGTCTGCCGGCGAAATTTCCTCTCGCACGTCCGTCAAATTTTTTTGTTCTTTTTTCTTTTCTTTTCAAATTGAATTTATCGAGAGCAGACTTTACGTCGCTCCATAAAATTCAAGTTTTCCGCTCGAAAGCCACGCGGACCGAGGCGCATTCATCGTGCGCGCAAGCTGGTCAAGATGGGAACGTGCACGTTCCGCGGCGCGATACGCGGGCCGATTTACCCCCACCGGGTCATACACTTTGCGCTCCGTGCGAGTCCGACCCGGGTGGGCAAGAACGGCGCGATAACGGGAATCGCGCGGGCCACGAGAATTCACGAGACTTCGACCTCGCCGGCCAACTCCGGAGGGGCAAAAATAATGGGGAAGCGAATCGGGCGGAAGCCGCCCGAGACGCTGGGGAAAATTATATAGCGCTTTAACCCTTTACGGTGGAACCCCGGGAAATCGTTGGTGGTCTCGGCGAACCGTAAAGTGACGGATATCAACTCTCGGTCCGCGGGTTGACGATTTTTTACTGTTTGTTTGTCGTCGATTGATTCTGCGATTCGTCGCGTGTTCAGAGTTAATTTGGACTCACTTGGTCGATTAAAAAAACATTGAATCCGGGTTTTTCCGGGACAAACGATTGGGCAAATAAAAAAACATCTTCGGTTCGATTTCGCCAATTTTCAACCGGGACTGGGAATCCCAAAAAAAAAGTAATCTTTTTTCTTTTCAAAATCGATTGAAAAAGGATTATGATGCTCGTGTTTTCGAGGGTAGAATTGAGGACGGTGGTATAGGTGAAAAGTCGATGTCTTGAAATAAAAAATATCTGAGTTCGATTTCGATAATTTTCAACCGGATCTATGATGAACTTTTTTTTTCTTTTTTTTTCGATGTCGATTTAACAGTGGGTTGAATCCAATATTTCCGAGGGTAAAGTGTACGATTTGAGAACGATGGTACCGGTCAAAAGTCGAAATCTTGAACAAAAAAAATAAGTTGGAAGTTCGGTTTAAGTGGTTTGTAAACTTATAAAAAAAAGCGACCGCACGAATTAAAAATGAATTGCTGTCATTGTACAATTATCGATCCAGTATCTTTCTCTAAGTGCAGAGGCAAAAAAAATTCGATTCGCTCCGCGGATTTTAATTGCATTTCTGTCGAGTCTGTTAATCCAGACTGCCGATCGTTTATCGACACGTCCTCGAATCCGCAAATATTCTGACGCCCAAATCACCGCGTTTCGCAGGAATTCGGCGTATCGCGCGCGCCACTTTGGCAAGTGGCGAAAAGCGCCGAAGCAGCCGCTTCCCTTCATAATTAATAATCCGGAATTCACGCAATTTCTGTGTACCGAGAATTCTCGTCACAGGCGGCAATCTCGTGGTCGGCGCTTCTGCGGAGGCCGATGGATTTATAACCACCTGGTATTAGCTGGAGCATATTCAACGGGATACCACTTACCGCCCGATTTAATTAATTACATTTCGCCACTTTGACATAAATAAGACGGGACTGAACGAAAAAATGAATTTATAATTGAAGTGTCTAAATTCGTGCGCGCTTTGCTTCATAGATAACTTTGTTTTCGTGGAATTTTTTTTTTATTTTCACATCAGGACACTCAGAATAATCAAAAGCATCCAGAAAAGATTTGTTTGTAAACACGATAACTGTCGTACTTTTCTTTAAAAAAAATCTTTCAAACAAATATTTTTAAAAATGTCATAATTTATCAAAAAAAATGTGTTCAAATTTTGTTCGGATTTAAACATTTTTAAATCTCCCACCCGCATTTGAATTTTTATTAGGTCACAATCTTTAAAAACTAAACGAAAAATGCTTTTCTCTGACCCTGTGGCATTACGCCCCGGCCTTCCTTGTTTGAGCCCGCACAGCCTCTGGTTAAGACAATGCCATGATAACAAGCTCATTAGCGGATCTTATACGAAAGCTGCGCGGATGCTTATTAGCCCGGTTCCATTATTCGCTTCGACGAAAGCTCGCGGCCAGTCGCGTTAATTAAGCCGCCGGCGAGGAGGCCTTTTCTTCGGCGAGCATTACGAGAAACTTATTCTCCGGCTAGCGGGCCAAAGTTTACCAAGTTTCTGGCTGACCTTTTCGGCGGGCTGCGAACTGTCGACGCCTCTCCGGCAAATTATCGGGGTGCTTGTAAGGTACTCGTTGTACACAAGACACCGTAATAACGTACTGTTTGTACGGTTGTTGGGTCGTACATCAATGAACATTGCAGATCCCCAGTCCACGGAAAATATTTACGAGAGGAGATTCGAGTTAATTCCGTTGGTGACTCGCAAGAAGCGACTCTGATAATTATGCTGTGAATGAACTTTGGGCAAACAAGATGTTTATATTTTAATTTCACTTCATATTGTGGTTATTATTTGTAGCTTAATTTCACGTCCTTTTATGGTTATTATTTGTAGTTTAATTTCACTTCATTTTATGGGTATTATTTGTAGTTTAATTTCACTTCCTTTTATGGTTATTATTTGTAGTTTAATTTCACTTCATTTTATGGTTATTATTTGTAGTTTAATTTCACTTCATTTTATGGTTATTATTTGTAGTTTAATTTCACTTCATTTTATGGTTATTATTTGTAGTTTAATTTCACTTCAGGTTATGGTTATTAGTTGTAGTTTTATTTCACTTCAGATTATGGTTATTAGTTGTAGTTTAATTTCACTTCAGATTATGGTTATTATGTGTAGTTTAATTTCACTTCAGATTATGTATAATATTTATATTTTTATTTTACTTCATATTATAGTTATTATTTGTAGTTTAATTTCACTTCAGATTATGGTTAATATTTATATTATAATTTCACTTCATATTATGGTTAATATTTATATTTTAATTTCACTTCATATTATGGTTAATATTTATATTTTAATTTCACTTCATATTAAGGGTAATATTTATATTTTAAATTCACCTCATATTATGGTTAATTATATATATATTAATTTAACTGTGTTTTATCGTTAGTAATTATAAGTTTTGTTGAAATTTGTATTACGGGTTATATTAATGTGTCGATCGATGTATCATTTTGCAAAGGGCAAAAACATAACGTCACGCGATATTCTTCCTCAAGGAATTCTCGCGTCCTTCCCGCAATGATTTTGCAACACGCGCCGGCGACAAAAATGTTCGTCCGCTCTGATGAGTCGAAGACGTCGTTTCGCAGTAAATTCCCGCGGCGAAGGCACGACGAACTCGTGAATTTTCGTCACGTTGCCGTCGCTGTGGTGGTGGACCAGGAAAACCGACGGTTACCGCCCCAACCGGCGCCGGCTAGACGTCGGCCCAACACCGGTGAATTACCGGGTAATCCGGCAACGGGGGGGCGCGCGCTATTCGCGTAAATTGCGAAAGAACGTCTCACGATTCGCCCACAGACACGGGGGAATCTTCGTGTTGCCACAGCGGAGAGACATGCATTTTTAAAACCGGGTTTGGAGTACCATCAAAATACCACATACACATTCTAACGTGAATTTGGTTATACGTTTTTGTTTTAATATAATGACAGGTATTAAAAAAAGACACATTTTTCTATTCGATACTTTTCGAAATATTATTATATTCAAATCTGTATTTTCACCAAAAGTATTAATTACAATATTGCTGTATTCAAATTCGATACCTCTTGGAATATTATTATATGCAAATCAGAATCGAATTTGAATGTAGCAATATTGAAATTTGTATTTTTAGTGGTAAATCCAATTTACCGAAAACTTGCAGAACGTTGCGCCTGTAAATTCTTCCTTATCTTTACAAATTGTAGTTAACACTCGGATGTACGAAAATATAAATAATTACAGTTATAAGGCAGATTTAGTATTCGTATTGGGGGGCAAGTTGAATTTCCCCCATCGGAATTCTTCGGGAACGGTTAAAAAGTCGTGTTTGTTGTCCGGCACTACGGCAACTTCCTCGTCCAGGGGTATGAAATTCCTCGTCAGATCGATAAATTCGTCGAGCGGGCACAGCGTCCCGCGTTCCGACATCGTCAGCTCCTCGAACTCGGCGGGAATGCCCAAATAGTAGACAATCTGTGCCGCGCAGAAAAATTCAATATCGATGAATCTCCGAAAAACCCCGATTCAAGCACCAAACAAAAATGCTCACACCACGCATAAATATATTTTGAAAAATTTCGTGCGCCCAAAATACCTTCACGAAAAAAGCCTCGTCGCGTTGAACGAGTTCGAGGATAACGGCGCTCGAATATTCCGGCAGATGCGGCTCGTACAGTCCGAGAGCCGAGAGAAGCCCAACCATATTCATCTCGTGGCAGGAGAACAGATTTATTTTTCGCGAATCCGCGGCACCATCGGACTGCGTCGCGGTCTTCATGTCGTCGATCATTTTTTTCAGTAGAACGCCTGAAAAAAAAATCGCTCGTCACAAATTGTACAAATTAATTCAACGGTTCGTCGTGCGAAATTTAACGCAATTAAATGATTGCGAAATATCGCACCTGCGTTGAACTTCTTCATTAAATCGTTGTAGCTGAAGATCCGATATTGCAGACAAGTTCCGGCGAGCAGGCCGCCATCGGCGAGCGCGTCTTCCGCCCATTGGGGCAACGAGCTATTGGCCTCTTTGAGGGACATCAGACCGTTCAACAGAATCCACATATCGCACACGCTATTTACGGGTTTGGTCGTGAATTTCGACAGTTTTTCCGCGAGACCGCGAAACTCCTCGGCCATCTTCATGGCTTCGGGCGACTCCCCGATCCTCTTGACCTCAGCGAGGTACCTGAAGAAATCAATTGAGCGCAATTGTCATATTTCCGGGTTGTTACATTACGAAGTGTACGAATATTTTGCTGAAACAACAACAACAATCATGAAAACAATGATAATTACGATAATAATGATAACAATGATATTAATGATGATAATGATGATAATGATAACAATGATAATAATGATGATAATGATGATAATGATGACAATGATGACAATGATGACAATGATGACAATGATGACAATGATGACAATGATGACAATGATGACAATGATGACAATGATGACAATGATGACAATGATGACAATGATGACAATGATGACAATGATGACAATGATGACAATGATGACAATGATGACAATGATGACAATGATGACAATGATGACAATGATGACAATGATGACAATGATGACAATGATGACAATGATAAATTATAGTAACCTGGGTATAGATAGGAAAGGGACGAGCATAGTGTCCTCGCCCGGTCTCAAGGAAGTTATCGGTATTGGATGCGTCTTAAGCTCCGGACTAAAGCCTTGAACTTCCGGTTGAGGGTAGAGCCCAGCGAGGACGTGGGTCATCGACATTTTCGTTCTGACCGTTGCGGTGCTGCGCGCCTCCACGTTTCCCGGGACCCAAGTGGTACCGAGAAAACTGTCGTATCTCTTACGAAGCTTCGTTCCCAATGTGTGCATATTTCGTTTACCCTCCTGACAAAAAAAGAAACGGGTAAAGCGCGACTTTTCGTTCGTATTCATGACTCTATGAATAATCACACGTCGAGCGATTAAAATTCGTCGCGACTTCGGGCGTTGGAAATTTATCTATTGCCTTCAATCCGCCCAACCCGACCCCAGTCGCCGGGCAGTTCTGGCTGAGATAACGCGCGCACCTCCGAATTTCAACTGCGGTGCCAATAGTGCAACAGTTTAATTTACTTCTCGCCTCGGATGACTTTCGATGTTACTTCGAATGAACTGAACGGTCGAGACTCCGATTTTTTTTGCGATTTCAATTCCAACTTTCACGGGTCGCGCGTCGAGAACCAGCTTAACAACTGTGATACTCGATAATATACAAATTTCGCAAAGTGCAGTTTTACAATTATTCTCCACAGAGTGCAAATATTTGAAACGGTCGCGTCGTGTACGCAAACAATAAAACACGGGAAACGGACAAAATAAATAAATAGCGTGGAGAAGAAAACAACAAATTTCAAGGTGCTTCGACTTTTTGCGATACGATTTTTTCACCGAGCGATCGATCGGTCAATCGCTACACATCGAGGCGCCACATTATTTTGGGTGATTCAAACGAGATTAATTGTTTCACAGTGAAATAATTGGCTCGGTGCTTTTGTACTTACGTCGGTCAGTTGGCCCATGCCGACCGGATGAAAATCGTCGTGCCGCTCGTCACTCCCCACGAGATCCATCTCGAAGTTGGTGGGCGTTCGGTTTCCATGTCGAAACACCTGAAAGGGCATCAGCCGGACCCGTCATCAATCTCGTCTCAAGTCGAGAGATTTACAGCGAGCGCTTACCACATTGACAAAACGCAACACGTCCTTCGACGCCACCGACATGATGATCGATGCGATGAATCACTATGCGACACGCGAATGTGCGACCGGCGGATTATCGGCGCGAAATGTCACAGACGTCGCTCGAACACGATACTTTTGAGGTCTCGGTGCTGCTGCGGTCGGATCTTCCGACAAGCGCGAAATAATCATAACGTTCGTTATCTAATCTAATCTAATCGAATCGAATTTATAATGCTGATACTGAGAATAATGACGATGACGATGAAGACGTTCACCGACCGAAAAGTCTTGTTTTGTTGATCCTCGTCGTAACCCAAACAGCACTGGGACGCTTGATAGACTCGCCTTAATGTATTCTGCACCGCGCGATAAAGACGTTTGCGCTGGTTGATAGCTTTGTGCATTTCAAACGAAACGACACGGCCTTCGCTGTTTAAGTGAATAAGTACTCATCGGCTATACGCGGAGGCTACTCGTGCTTGTGAGTGCGAACGGTAGGTTGAGAGTTAAGACAGTGACGAGGAAAAAAGCTTATGAAACGCATCTATGGATATTAATGAACTTGATAAGCGGAACGTCACGTCGCTCGGTTCCATCGATTAATTTTTTTAATATGAATTTTAGACTCCGGGTACTGAAATTAAGAGCCATTTGAATTTTAACGCTCGCATCGTTAATAAAGTGGAATTGCACAATTGCGCGGGTCGTTCCTGATATGTCGAATGGAGTTCAAGGTAATCAGTTACCGTTTATCGGTTGCGATAAATTTCAATGCCGAGCGATAGTATGGAGGGGAATTTGATAAATATTATTGAACATCGAAACTGGGTCGTTTACCTCGGTCGAAGGCAGACGAAACGCCAGGAATGTCAGGAGGTTTCTGGTTTCTGGCTCGAGATTGCGAGAGGATACGGCGACCCGGGATCACCGGGGCAGATGTGTATGTTTATTTTCCGTCTGTTGCACAAGCATCGCGGGTTTCAGACGCGGACGTTACGAGAACACCGGTACCGATGAGTAATGACCGGCCCTATAATTGCTCGAATATGGAGCGGCCTATTAATCAAACATCTGTCTTGCTCCGAAAAATAATTGGCGCACAAACTGGAGCGGATTTCTGGTTGATTTCTTCATTAGATTTCAGAAAATTTCGTAGGAGGTAATAACGCCGCAACGAAAAATCGTACGGGGGTTCGAATCACGTGGGATACGAATTTTGTAATTGCGCGAGTCGCGAGGGGACGATCGAACATTTATTATCTGCATTTTCCACATTTTTTTGTTTTTGTTATGGCGTTTCTTTTTTTACAGACTTTCTTTTTTTTTGCGTGTAAAAAATATAAAAATGCAGAAATGTAATAGTAATTTATTGACAATTACGTGGACATAAAAAAGTTTACAAACCATAATTTTGTAATCACGTGGGACACGAATTTTGTAATTGCGCGAGTCGCGAGTGAACGATCGAACATTTATTATCTGCATTTTCCACATTTTTTTGTTTTTGTTACGTCCAATGCAGACTTTCTTTTCTTTTTTGCGTGTAAAAAATATAAAGATGCAGAAATATAATAGTAATTTATTGACAATTACGTGGACATAAAAAAGTTTACAAACCATAATTTTTTAACCTAAATTATTATATGAACTATGTACACATGTTTTTTTTTAGATTTAAAATGAGCCGTTTACCAAAACCCTCGAATCCCAAAATATGTACATAAATAATGAAATATAAGAAATTACGCAAACGCGAGACCGGGATTTGCGTAATCATTCGAATTCGGATGCCACGTCAATTTTGTAGATCGGACCTTGTCCGCGACATCGGAGAACTCGATCGTGCGTTCGCGCGTTCCGTCGGTTTCCTCGTCGGAAGGCGTGACTTTCCTCGTCAGATCGATGAAATTGTCGAATGGACAGAGCGTCCCGCAGTCCCATATCTCTTGTTCCTTAAACTCGGCGGGGATTCCCATATTGCGAATTACCTGCGTGCAAAAATAATTCTTGCCTCAGTAGTTTTATTAACTTTTAGTAAATAATTAAATCTAAGAAACAGGTAAACATATAAAAAGTGCAGTTGTCTTCGAATACCTTTACGTAAAAAGCCTCATCGCGTTGAATAAGTTCGAGGATAATGGCGCTCGAATACTCCGGCACGCCGGGCTCGAACAGTCCGAGAGTCGACAAAAATCCCACGATGTTTATGTCATGACAGCTGAATAAATTAATTTTTCGCGTGTTCGCGACGTTACCGGAGATTATTGCCGTCTTCATGTCGTCGATTATCTTTTTCAACAGCATCCCTGAGTCAACGAGTATAGACATAAATACATAATTTACATAAGGAGAAGTTAAAAATTAACAGTAATAAATATGGTTAAACAGACTGGAGCCTATTTAACCATATTTAATACTGTTGATTTTTTACTTAATTTTTACGGATTTAAATTTAACGCACATATTAGTTCATTGTCTGAGCTGGCAAATTCGTCGCCAGATTGATTGCCAACCTATCAATCAATTTGGTTTCGCAATTGCTATTCTTGTTATTGTTTTGAACGAAGGAACAAAATCCAGGTTCGATCGATCCAGAAAAAAGTAACGTCGATTGTAATGTAGTAACGAAATTTCGAAAAAAAGTGCAGGAACACTTTTTATTTAGAAAAAAAAATCAGTCACTTTATTTCGAAGTATTTTTATCCATACACAACGAATTCGCCATTTGATTTTATTTTTATTTTTTAAACACGATAGTTTTCACGGAAAGCAAAAAAAATTAATGATTTCCGATTTTTTGCATCAACTGGGTAAGCGTGCTAATTAAAAAAAAATAATGATAACAATTTAAAAAAGGGGTCGCTCACCTCCATTAAGTTTTTTCATCATGTCGTTATAGTTGTAGATCTCGTATTGCAGCGAAGTCGCCTCGAAGAGGCGTCCATCGGGAAACACGTCGCTCGCCCATTCGGGCAACTCGTGGTTCATGGATTTCAGGCCCATGAGGCCGTTGTAGAGAACCCACATGTCGCACAAACTGGTGACGGGTTGGCCAATGAGTTCCGACAGTTTCCTCGCGAGGGGACAAAACTCCCGAGCTCGTTCCGCGACCTCGGGCAACGATCCAACCCGCTCGATCTCGTCGAGATACCTGGGACAACGTTTGAGGAAAATTCGACTCGTTAAATCGCCCTCAGGGTCTTTGAACCGTGAAAGCGATGTCCAGCGCTGAGGCTACTTACTGAGGCGACGCCGCCATAGGAAGGAGCAAAGCGTCCTGTCTACGTGGCAGAGTGATAGTTGGTATCGGCTGCCAATTGAGCTCGCGACTCCACCTTTGATCCTCCGAGGGTGGATAAAGTCCGGCCAGGACCAGATCCAACGACATCTTCGTTCTGGGATAATCGGTGCTGCGCGCCTCCACGTGTTCCGGTCGATACGTGTCGCTCAGAAAATCGTCGTATCTCTTGCGAAGATCCGTTCCCAGCTGGTACATGTTCTTTTTACCCTCCTGAACAGTTTATGTAATTTTATTGCTGTGGGAGGTTTAATTAACGTCAAAATAATTAACGAGCTCTTCATGGGTTTCCTCTGTGCTGGGCCAATATTTATCAATGTCAAGATCCGTATGTAGGATTAACTTTATTTCATTAATATAAGAATAGAACATCGTTAGTAATAGATTCTCAAAAAAGATGCTGATAAATATTTACAGTAAAACCTCTTATTGTTTTTTTTTGCCTATAGGTAAAAATAACACGACGAAAATGATTGATTTCTTCGTCAAACCTCCGATCTGGCATTTTGATTGAACAAAACTATTCCCATCGTCGATTGGTCCTCACAGTGAGGGTTGGAGGGGATGTGCAAGTTACGGAGGGTCCGACTGTATCACCATAGAGTTTGAGTTCTTAGCGTCGAATTTATAGTCCCAAGTTTGAACTCAAGTTCCATAACTTAAATTCTGACCTTTTTTTAAATTCCATCTGAAATTCTAACTTAAGTTCTGACCTTTTTTTTAAGTTCCATCTGAAGTTCTAACTTAAGTTCTGACCTTTTTTTTAAGTTTCACCTGAAATTCCAACTGAAGTTCGGACTTAAGTGGGGAATATGCTGAAGTTGGAACTTAAGTTAGAAAAAAAAGGAACTTGAGTTCAAACTTGAAACTATAAATTCAACCCAGGAGATCCATTGTTGGGAAGCTGCAAACCAGTCAATTTATCGTTTTCAAGATGCAGCCGATGATTGGTACTCACGTTCGTTAAACCTGCAAAGCCAATGGGGTAGAAGTAATCGGTCAACGGCTCCTTGTTCGATAACATCCTCATTTCGAAGGCCGACGGCGTTCTCTTGCCGTGACGGAATATCTGAAATCGTGACGAACATCCTAATACCTAATCCATCGACGTATTCATTTTCACGATAAGAAACGGGACGACGACTCACCACACTGACAAAACGCAACATTAGAATATCGTATCGGTGTTCCTCGTCCTTCGCGAAATGTAGTAATAATCGGCCAACTATTGCTGCGAAACGTCACCCGCTGTGGCGGAAATTCGCATACTATTGTTGCGAAATTTCCAACCCCTAACAACGAAAGGATGTCCCAACTATAACAAACGATTTTTTATTATCTCAATTTCCTTTTCACTAAACAAACTTTCAGTTACAGGAAAATCACTGCACAAAAATACACAACAAAATTTGTAAACCACGAATGCATCGCAACAAAACTGCGAACATATAGCGAGAAATCATAATCATAATCACAATAAAAATTGGGAACTTGCTTTTTTCGAAAACAAAAATCAATCGGGTGCGACTATCAACGTTCACCTTTAGTCTCGTCGTGATGTTCCAAAATGGCAGCGACAAAGCTACGGTGTTGACGATATAGCGCACGTGCCTTATATACCTGCTAACGCAGATATGACTTTTAAATGTTCGATGCTACGCATCGGACGGACAGCGAGATAAAATAGCCGATAAATCGCTGAAAATCCCCGATAACAAGACGTTTGCAAAATTTAATAACCTGTTTTCGTTGTTAAATTATTCATCGGATGGTTCAATAACATTTTTGGGCGCCTTGATGATTCCGCGAAACCAAGGTCCCTAGATATGTAAGGTCAAGACAGGCGTCTGGAAGGGCAAAATTGAACAGCCAATGAAAGACTTCACTCCGTGCAGCCAATCGCCTCAAATTGGGTTGTTGAAAAAAAAAATGAATGTGTTTTTTTTTACTTAAGTGGTGCATTAATGTCACCAAAACGCAAAAGTACTAACAGATTATTTTTTATACAAGCCTGTAAATTATTATTATTAATTTTATAATCGTAAAAATTCGAATTTGTGACGTGATCAAGAAACGGCACGCGATTGGCGTACAGCGTCGTGACGTCACGATGTTACATTGGGTTGGCGCGAAAGCTGGTGACTGTGTGTTACCGTACAGCTACGAACATAGCTCGATTGCAAATTGTTAATATTTTTACATTTTATGCAAATACCAACACACTGGGATGTGTGAAAAAGGATACGTGGAGGAAAATTCAAATAATTTGCCAAAAATAGATGTTTATAGTGTTTGACTTTCTCCATTCTGATGATAATGTCGCCGAGGCAAACAAAACCGTTGATTTTCAACATCCTGTTTTTATATTTATGTTTTGATATGAACCGTCGTGTCTTGCATATTTACGCACCTTGCGCGAAACTGCCGCAGACGCCGAATAAACGTGAATCGAGCCGCGACTGATTTCACGCTCCACGCGTGAAAACGAATGACAAACCAGATGCTCAAAACTTTTGAAATCCCATTTCCGGTCCCTGACGCAAGAGCAAAAATTCCTGTCAATTTTACCCACAAAATTCACGTTCGTCGGCGTATCAAATGTAACAAAAAAAAAAGGCAAAACCCGTGGAAGAGGAAGTCGAACATCGGAGCTCATGAGGTCGAAAAAGTCGTTCTGAAAAAGTCATTCTTTCGCCCCGGCGACGAGAGTCGTCCTCGTTGGAAATTCCTCCGCGCACCGCGAGGCGATGGCGCGACGAAGACGAGGCCGTCGTTCCGGCAAGAAGCGACGCAAGAATGGCTTCATCTACTACTTCCTGAAGGTCCTGAAAAAAATGCCCAACTGTCCCGTCACCAAAGTCGCGAAAATCGCCGGATGCAAATGGAGACAAATGTCCCCCGAGGAGAGATGCAAATACGAGAAGGCGGCGAAGAAGGAGAAGAGGCAGAGGAGATGCTGAGCTCCGCCGTCGCCGGTGTAAGACACGAGGCGGAAAGTCGTTTCCCCCTCGACGTGCTCCCTCGTTTTCGCAGTAAATCTCGTCGACACCCGCGCAAAGTTCACAATCAATGTCTACGTTTATTTTTTTCTTCTTTTTGCTACGATATTCTGTATGAACTGTACGTCCTGTCAGCAAAATTATATATACTTATTGTCGTCCTCAAACGTAGCCCAGGAATAGGCAACACTCGATGAAAAAAAAAAATCCTATCAAGTCAATGTAAAAAAAAGACAAAGCGATATTGCAGTCCCGAAACACACATCATATTTTTTATTCTGCAGTGAAAAGAAATGAATTTAATTGAAATCGCAACACTATGTTATTTTTTTTTAAATTTTTTTGTGAATAGACATTCAATGGTTTTTTTTTCATCGAACGGTGCAAATCCCTGACCAGTCTAAATTTTCTATTCCCCGAATCGGGGTGATGGATGCAAAATGCAATCCCGCCGGTCGATTGGCATGCTACGTACGTGGCTAACGAGAATCTGGTTCGGATACTCGACAATTTTCCCTTGAATTGTAATTCTGAAGAACCTAATTATTTTCAGTTCTGTGATGAAAAAAAAAAAAAAATTTGATTGAAATCCCAAAACTATTTTATTAAAAGGAAAATTTCATTTAAAACAAAAAAATATTTTTTCTTAACAGCCATTCGAAAATTTCAAAGAGACAATAATTGCGATTCTGGAACACCAATTATTGTCAATTTCTGCTCTAAAATCAAAGAAATTTAATTGACATCCCAACGCTATTTTATGTCGAAAAAAAATCAATAATTTATTTTCCCTTTTTTCTCTGAACAGCCATTTGAGCCATCTGAACAGCCAAACTATTTTATTAAAAGGAAAAATTGATAAAAAAAATCTTTTTTCCGATGAGCCACTCGAAATTTTCAAAGTGACAATAATTGCGATTCTGGAACACCAATTATTGTCAATTTCTGCTCTAAAATCAAAGAAATTTAATTGACATCCCAACGCGATTTTATGTCGAAAAAAAATCAATAATTTCTTTTCTTTTTTTTTTCTTTGAACAGCCCAGTTTTTTTCATCAAACTCCGGAAATCCCTGACCAGCCTAAATATTCTATTCCCCCAATCTGCGGTGGGGACATGTAAAATGCAATCGTGGCCGTCGATGAGCCGCGGTGGAGTCGATTGGCGCGATATACACGTGGCTAACGAGAATCCGGTCGGGATACTCGGCAGTTTTCCCCCCCATCATCATCAGCGAAATGTCAATGGATCCTCGTGGAATCCGTCACGGTCCTGCGACGACGCGCGGCGCGCTCGATTCGCTCGGACTCGTGATAGATAATACGTAGCCGTAGACCGGCGCGCGGGATACCCAGTTCCTCTTCCCCAGATTATCCTCTCGTCGCTCGCTGATTGCACCCGGCAAAGTTCATCTCGGTCTCATCAATAATTTTCGACTCGAGGAGGCGAGACCTTCGGCTCTCGTCGTCCTATTCTCCCCGTCCTTTTAATGTTTTTTTTTTCCCCCTCCTCTCTTTTTTTTTCTCCCTCTCATTGCTAACTCCACGGGATCCTATAAATAATTGCGAGATTCGGAATACGATAATTAATGACGTTCTGGACAGGCTCGAATCCTCCGCCTCCGCGGCTGCACCAGACAATTCCCCGCGAGAGACGACGCGAGCGCGTCAAGAGGATTTTGCAAAATCCTCTGCGAATAAGATACTTATCCCCTCAGTGACATTGCAAAACTTTCGCGCGAGACACATATATATTCGCCCACGGGACGTTCCGCGCCAAGTCAGCTCGGTGACCCTCGACCTTTTCCGTCTCCACGATTTATCTCGCGGCGGCCAATAATTACATTTAATTAAATTAATTACTCGAACGTTGCGCATAAAAAAAGAATCTGGCGATTGGCTTTCGGTTCAAAATATTTTTTTCTGAGATAATTAAAACAAACAAGTAGCAGAATAATTTTTAATTATGTAAATAATCATTTTAATTTATGTGGTTCCTAAATTTTGGTCAATTATTATTCAAAGGTTCAAATTGTTTGTTTATTGACAGACAGTTCGAATTTTTATTGACATCTTTTTGAATTACAATTTTCACTGGATATTTTAGAAAATTATCGGCTGATATTTAAAAATCACAGAAAATCTTTGTCGTGGTCATTTTTTAATTATTTTTCTATTTTCTTTTCTTATAATTATCTTAGAAAAAATTAATTTGAACAGAAAGCCAATCACTGTTGCCAGATTCTTTTTTTATGCGCAACGTTCGAGTGTCAATTCGGCATGGAAGACCCCGTGGACGACTTTCGTGCCTTTGGCAATGCCACTGGAATTGTATTTTCTCGTTATGCGGATTGTTATCTGACTTTCGTGTATTTATAACAAACACGTTCTGCGCCGTGTCCGCAGGACGCTCACGCGAGAGCACCGAACTGGCGCATCGCCCGCTGCGCGTCTTCTCGCGGTATATTTTTCTCCTTTTTTTTAGGTCAAGAACGTAACGAAATATTTTCTGGCGTCTTCTGTTGCTGCGTTCCCCGCGGTGTCGATGTGCACGCAGTCCGCGTGCACGCGGAACAATAGCGACGTACGAGCTCGCGGCTTCATGGCGTAACATAGATCGCTCGACGGACGTACTCCGCATTTTTTCTTTTTTTTCTCGCATCATTTTGCCTTATCTCCCGCATTTGCAAAATTATCACCCGCGACGCGCGTCTCTTATCGCCGATTGAGAATTTTTAACTTTATTTTTTTCACCTCGACACGTCAAAATTTGTATCGAAAAACATATTTTTCAATTCTTTTTTTCCATCACTTCGACTCGCGCGTCATTTTTACCAAGAAACATTTCTTCAATTATTTTTTCCATCATTTCGATTCGCGCGGCATTTTTATCAAGAAGTATTTTTTCAATTCTTTTTTTCCATCACTTCGACTTGCGCGTCATTTTTACCAAGAAATATTTTTTCAATTCTTTTTGCCATCATTTCGACCCACGTGTCATTTTTATCAAGAAATATTTGTTCAATTCTTTTTGCCATCATTTCGACCCACGTGTCACTTTTATCAAGAAATATGTTTTCAATTTTTTTTTTCATCATTTCGATCCGCGCATCATTTTTATCAAGAAGTTTTTTTTCAATTCCTTTTTTCCATCACTTCGATTTGCTCGTAATTTTTGTCAAGAAATATTTATTCAATTCTTTTTTTCCATCATTTCGACCCACGTGTCACTTTTATCAAGAAATATGTTTTCAATTCTTTTTTTTTTCATCATTTCGATCCGCGCATCATTTTTATCAAGAAGTTTTTTTTTCAATTCCTTTTTTCCATCACTTCGATTCGCTCGTAATTTTTGTCAAGAAATATTTTTTCAATTCTTTTTTTCCATCATTTCAATTCGCGCGTCATTTTTATCAAGAAATATTTTTTCAATTATTTTTTTCCATCAATTCGATTCGCGTCTCATTTTTATCAAGAATTTTCAATCTTTTTAATTTTTTTACACGGTTCGAGCGTTTGAAATTTGAATTGCTCAACTTTACGTCTCCCCGCAGTCGCGGGCCTAATGAACCAAATCGTAATTCGCAATTAAATATTTCCCCTCGTGCGAATATTTAATTCCCGCGCCTGGCGCGGTCTGCAATTAGCGAGATTATGATAAATTGCATCTTAAATTGCGGCGCTCCGTCCGCAGCTCCGACTGAAAAGGACTCGCGGCGCGGGCTCGTCTGGCGGAAATTCCTGGTTAAACGAGATTCTATTGAGAGTTTACTTAGCAAATTGGTGTTCCACCATCCCGCGGCGACTGTTTCGCTCCTATCGTGAATTCTTGGAATCTGTTTCATCAGAGCTGCCGCCGCTGCCGTCGCTGCTGCTGCACAACGCTCGAGCTGCTAACGTAATCGAAGGGAAGAGACACGTAAGAAGAGAGCGTCTTCTCTCTGCCTCTTCCCTGACGCTCCTGCGGCTCGAATAGCTCCCCGCCTGCGGTTCGTCCCGCCGACTCTACACTCGTTGTCAGAAATCGTGACGGGCGATAATAGCCGAGTGATAACTATTAATCGTCGGTCCACGCGACTATTTGTTACGCTCAATTTGCCGTTTTTGTTCGTTGGCACCTTAACGACCTCCCATTGGTTGCGACGCTGCAGCCGGCGAAACGAGGTTACGCAAGCGTGAAAATAATTGCGTGACACAATTTTCACGAAAAATGTGCCTGGTAGAAAATTTGTGGCGTTACATCCGACCCAAGTCGGGCCAACGTGGCCACGACCTGGGCCTGATCAGTTCCGAACTTAACGCCACAGATTTTTTACTTTACTGTACAATTACATTTTTTATTAAAAAAAATATTACGATAGCACTTTTTCCTATATTTTCAATAGTTCCGTTGAATTATTTTCCAGAAACGTGATTTTCCAAAAAAGAACATTTTTTTGAAAATCGAAGTGCCCCATTTTGCCCCACAAAATCATCCGAAATAAAAAAAATTACTGTCCCATTTTGCCCCGTGTTTTTCCTTATGTTTTTGCAAATACCTAATATTTCAGAATATCTCGAATTTTTATTTCTCCCCTCCTTGAGGTCAACTCCGACAAAATCGAAAAAAAAAAAACGGAAAGCCCAAAAATGTATTACACAATGTCATAATTAAGAAATGTCACTCGGTGATTCCCGTTCCGTTGAATTATTTTCCAAAAACGCGGTTTTCCAAAAAGGATTTTTTTTTATCGGAAAGTCCCATTTTGCCCCACAAAATCATCCGAAATAAAAAAATGTGGCTGTCCCATTTTACCCCGTGTCTTTCCCTATATTTTTTGCAAACACCAAATATTTCGGAATATCGAATTTTTATTATTCCCCTCCGCGAGATCAACGACGACAAAATTGAAAAAAAAAACGAAAAGCCCAAAAATGTATTACACAATGCGGTAATTAATAAATATCACTCGGTGATTCCCCGCGGCGATTTCTCCGAGTTCATAGGACTCTTCAAACCTTATCATCATCTAATCTCCTTCATCGCTCGAAAAAAAAAAAAAAAAAAAAAAAAAATGCCCAAAGTGCGACCAACGAGCCGGGAGTCGCTGTGGAAAGGTGAAAAGTGTTCCGACAGGACATTCACGCTACGCGGCTCACAATGATATCCGGACGCTGCCACACGCCGAGCTCCGCGCTGGATACTCCGACGCTCGACGATCGTCCCGTTCCCACCGAACCGGCGAGCACACGTCGCACTCCGCCAAAACAATACTATGTAGTGTATGCGTTATACCCACGAGATAAAATCAATCTCCCCTCTTTCCTCTTCTCTCTCCTTCGCCCATTCGCGCCTCGGTGAAACTTTCGTTTTTCTTTCCTTCCTTAAGCGATTTTTTCCTTTTTTTTTTTTTTTTAGAAAATTGCCAACTCCCTCGGCGCGCGAAGAATTCTCGGATTCGTCGAGAAATCTATTACGAGTCATTATTACAAATTCCTGGGCCCATTGCTCACCGCAAAAGCAGCTGCAGCAGAGGGAGAAAATTATATATTTTGTCACTGATTATTCGCGCAGACTTATCTGGAGCTGGCTGGTTCCTCGGTGACTCAATATTAATTATTAACTTACCTGTGTTTTATATATATAGATATATACTTTTTTTTTTTTGCTTTGTATTACTGAAGGCTGGTGAGACGCGACTCTCGTCGCGCAACTATAACGAATTTTTCTCGTCCGTGCTTCGAGCGTATATTTCGTGCAAACGCGAGACGCGGAGGACGAAGACGACGAGGGCTGAGAAACTCGCGCGACGCCCCCGTCGAAGCGGACGGGATGCACCGCGGGTTTGCGGTTCCACGACGGTGCTTTCACCTTATACCGCGCGGACTCTATGCCAATGCGGCCCGGGAGCTCGGCAACAGAGACGCGACACGCCTGCCACTACCTACCGGTCGCTTCCTCGTTCTAATCCCATTATCCGATCTCGGCAATTCCAATTCAGATCCCCCTTCCGTCGTGACGGACGGGAGGAAAAGTATTCGGAGAAAATCCGTCACTGCTGCGGCCGATCGATTTTACTTTGCGCGATGGGATGACTCGTGACAAATTTCGGAAAAGAAAAAAAAAAAAAAATTGAATGGTCTTTTGCAGGGAACAAATATCCAAATTTATTCGAAAAGTCACTTAAGGATAGAGAAATTACAAAACTTTTTTTTTATCTGGTTCATTTTGAAAAAAATCCATCTGGATAAGTAAATAAAATAATTTTCATTAGACAACGAATTTTTTTTTTTTTTTTTGTCAGCGACAAAAGGGCAGAATTTTTGCTGAAACTTTCGCTTACTCGTTCTAATCCCATTATCCAATCTCGGCAATTCCAATTCAGATCCCTTTTCCATCGTGACGGACGGGAAGAAAAGTATTCGGAGAAAATCCGTCACTGCTGCGGCCGATCGATTTTACATTGCGCGATGGGACGACTCGTGACAAATTTCGGAAACGAAAAAAAAAAAAAAATTGAATGGTCTTTTGCAGGGAACAAATATCCAAATTTATTCGAAAAGTCACTTGAGGGTAGAGAAATTACAAAACTTTTGATATGTGGTTCATTAAAAAAAAAAAAAAAAAATCATCTGGATAAGTAAATAAAATCATTTTCATTAGGCTGCGGTTTAAAACTTATATTTTTTCAGCGGAAAAATGCAACCGTTTTGCTAGAATTTTCGTTTCCTGATTCTAATTCCATTATCCGATCTCGGTAATTCCAATTCCGATTCCCTTTCCATCGTGACGGAGAGGAAGAAAAGAATTCGGAGAAAATCCTTTGCTGCTGGGGCCGATCGATTTTACTTTGAGCGATTTGACGACAGCGATGGGACGACTCGTCTCAAGTTTCGAAAACGAAAAAAAAGAAAAAAAATGTTTCCTTTGCAGGGGAAAACATTCCAAATTTATTCGAAAAGTCATCTGTCGAGTACAGGGAAATTACAAAGTTTCGTTTGTTTTTTAGTTCATTTTGGAAAAAATCCATTATATGGATTAGTAAATAAAATAATTTTCATTAGATTAAAATTTTATTATTTTTGTTACGTAAAAATACAGATCATATTTTTTAATTTTTTTTTATTTTTTCATTTTGATTGCAGCGCTGTTAACGCTGACTTTGATAATTTAGTGTCTCTGGGTAGAGAATATAACTGTCTTCAGGTTATAATTCACGTGCCAAACGGGCGCGCTCGAGAAATTTAACGGCGCGTGGCATCGATCAAAATTGTAGCAACGTTGTTGCGTAGTTACCGGCGTAGTGCTTCCTGGAACAGGGCATAATAATTTCAATGCCAAAGAGAACTCGACGGCGCGAGAGAGAGAGAGGGGGACACGCAGAAGCTTCGCTGCAAGCTGATGCTTCAACACGGGCCGGGACACTTAAACGCACCGGGTGTGTTCTAAGCGCTGCGAAGCAAACGCTGAGAGGACTCGCGAGTCGTTTCACTCGCTAAATGTACGAGCGGATCGTTAAACATGCGGCTCTTCGTTATTAGACTAAGAATAAGATGATTCCCAACAAATTTAATGTCGGCCGCAGAGTGGCGAAAAAATACTAAAATCAGTGACATATTTTTTCCAATTGATCCAGTAAACTCATTCATTCTACTGTGAAGACATCATTTTTTTAAACAAAATAACATTTTTTGTAATGTAAAATTATTATCTTTGAATAAAATGTAATTTTTAAACGTAAAATCTTTTTTCTTAATGCTTACATTATTTTATCAAATTTAATTTTTTTAACGTAAAATATTTTTCTGTAACGTTTACATTATAGTATAAAATGTAATTTTTTTAACGTAAAATATTTTTCTGTAACGTTTACATTATAGTATAAAATGTAATTTTTTTACGTAAAACATTTTTCTTGAATGTTTACATTATTCAAAAAATATAATGTTGTTAATTGTTAGTGTCAATGATATTAAATGCATGAAATAAAATTGAGTTTATGAAAAAAAAAAAAAAAAATGTATGAGAAGATTGAATGTAATTGAATTTGATTTTTTTACGTAAAACATTTTTCTTTAATGTTTACATTATTCAAAAAATATAATGTTGTTAATTGTTAGTGTCAATGATATTAAATGCATGAAATAAAATTGAGTTTATGACAAAAAAAATATATATTTATGAGAAGATTGAATGTAATTGAATTTGATTTTTTTACGTAAAACATTTTTCTTTAATGTTTACATTATTCAAAAAATATAATGTTGTTAATTGTTAGATATTAAATGCAAGAAATAAAATTGAGTTTTTGAAAAGAAAAAAAACGTATTTTTATGAGGAACTTGGATCCCTCAAACGTAACAGAAGTTTTGTAATAAAATTGTATTCCTCGAATAAAATTAAGTTTCGAAAACAGCAACTTCGGTATCGTCGCTAAATGTGTTATTCGCTCCAGCAATTTTTCTTCCCAGTCCAGGCGGTGAGAATTCATCGATTCGCCAGGGGCGACTGACCGGCGTTGGAGAGAAATTGCCGTTCCTCGATCAGTGGAAATGGCACGAGGGGGTCAGACGCGGTGCAAATCGAAGGAAAGTGAGATGCATCATCGGCCGGCTCTTCTTCCGGCCGTCGCGGGGGCGACGGCGGTAAACAAGTACATTACACGAGCGCGACGCTATTAATATATATTCGCATTCTTCCCCGCGCGCTACGTTCCGACGCTGAACCCTCGGGGGAGAGCCGCGTATATAACGTAATGGATGGGATACGCGCGCGACGTCGTGAAAATGCAAACTCTCACGAGTCGTTTCGCGACATTTTATCGCGCGGTATACACCGATCGCCTCGCGACGCTCCGCGAAATCGCCGTGATATTATATATATTCCCGATGGCAATATTCCCGCGGTATTATTTTTCTTCGTTATTACCACGTCGACGGGGCATTTATTTGCGTCCACCGAGGAAATATGTCGATCTTTTTTCTCATTCTTTTCACGAAGAATGAAGATCCTCGACAACGTACGGATTTTTTGTTGTTCCATTTTGCGTCATTCAATTTCCTCTAAAATAAAATGAACTCCGATTTTGTTTAATCTTTCAATTTTTATCCAAAGATTCGATAAAACTCAATTCTTCCTTTTGTACGTAAATTTGATAAAATTTATTATTATTATGATTATTATTGTTGTTGTTGTTGTTGTTGTTGTTGCTGTTTTTATTATTATTATTATTATTATTGTTATTATTATTATATAATATATAATTATTATTATATATTATATATATATTATTATAGATATATTATACAATTTATTATTGTCATTACTCTCATAATTATAATTATTATTGATACTATTATTCAAAGCCTTCTGAGAAAATTATTTTTCTGTTACAATCTGGGTCACCGGGGAGAGCAAGAGTTTCACATTGACTCCATTCATTGCCCATTCACGATTATAATCCACGCGGCTCCACCGCGCCGATTTCTTTTCATTCAAATACAATTCCAGGGCGAACGACAGGGGACGCGCGGCGCGTGTTACGCTCGTCCCGCGTGTGATACCCCAAGTGAAAACTCATAATAGCTTGAGTAACGTGAGAAATGGGCTGTCTGATAATTAGCCGCGCGGTCGGGAAAGCGCGCGCGCGCTTCACCCGACGGACAGCAGCGACGCTCGAATAAATTGAGCGACCGCGGGGGGGGGGGGCGCTCGAATAATAAATTCGTGGAGGAAACGGCACGGTGAAAAAGGGTCGATAAGTAGGTCCCTGCCGCGCGCGCGCCTCCGCCCGCGATAGTGCGAAGATACGAGACGGGGGGCGCTGCCGGTCTCGGCGTTGCCGCGGCACGTGAAAAAGAAAAAATAAATCGTAAGCGCGCACGACAATCGCGCGTCCGGATCTGCTCGGAACACACGAGACACAATGGCTCGTGTCCCGAGGGACCCGAGGAGCGTAGAATCACGTAACAGCAGAGGCGGCGGGAGTAACAGCCGTGAGTATAACAGCGGCAACAGCGACGCGCGGTAACATCCTTCCGGCATTTTAATATTCAGCCGGATAGAGGCAACGAGAACGCGGGACAATGCGACGAGGGGGCCGCCTTAGCTCGCGTTACACACAACGCGCGAGGTGAGAGTGGCGAAGACGCGAGAAGGAGAAACAGAAGAAACGGAGCGTCGCACAGTGGCGAAGCAATTAAACGAGGCGCTTGGTGTCTAATCCCACGACGCGCGACGGGCCGGCGCATCGCCGCGAGGACGTCCGGGGTATTAGACACTCTCCGCGGACCCGCGGGACGTCGCGCGAGCCACGCGGAGCGTTTACTTTCTCGCCGACGTTTAATGATATACAGTTTGCGTCTCCTCGATACTGTGGATTATACGGTGACACTAATGCTTCCTGGGGGAGGGCGAGCTGTTAATCTACCGAACTTGGCCATTAGCCGCGTGACACTTAAATTAATCTTCGTCCGCTGTGTGGGATGGAGAGGAAATTTGTCGCTCGCCTCGGTGAATTCGCGAGAAGAATCTTCGCGCGGATGTGGAAATTTATATTATTTAGTGTTGAGGACTGATCCGAATTACTTGTTTATTGTGGTTTTTTTTTCGTAATAGAAATAAATTATACCTGCGTTAGCAAATTTATTACGAAAAATTGCAACTTTTCGTTCGATTTTTCTAAAGTTGTTTTGGTAAAAATTGAACTATTTTTTATTTATTTAGTTTTTACAAGACACGAGCTATGTTAGTAAACGTAAGTAACAATTACGGTTGCAGTCTCCTAAATATCGAAAATGGAGAATAAGGCCAGAAACTTCACATCCCTGAGATTAAAAAAACTGACCATAATAGCAGCAAATACCAACTCACTTATCGCAACAAAAAATGTACGACCTCGCTAACATTAATAAAATCGACAACCACATACTAAAGCTCACAAGAAATCACATAAGTGCCGCAGCAAAATACACAGCGAACCCATTAATCTCCGACATCTTTAACATAAATCCGGTATACATTTCCAAGTGCCTCAAAACGGGGTACATCCCCCCAGAAGCTTTCGTATATCTACACTCACAAGGATACCTACAACATATCAACAACATACCGGTAATTTACCACGTTAAAAGACACGCAGCACACAAACAAATCCTCTACGACAAAATGTAAATTGCATGGCCCCGGAAAACCATATAAAACTTAAATATTCAATGACCATCCCCGCCAAAGATAGCCAAGACACTCATAGAAGTGACACCGAGCGTTACTGGTAGCTAAAGTAAACCTATATTTCATAATAATTAATTTTAAATTAACATTTAATACGACCAAGTTCCTACTCCAGCCAAGACTGAATACATCTATTAGACTAACTAGGATTACAAAAATGTACATATTGTATATATTCTTATCTTTTCTATTTAGATTTTAAGTGTTTTTGTTAATCAGAAACAAAAAATAGCCCGCATCGCGAGGTCCAATACTTCATCGCCAGTTTTTACTGCATTTTTCTGGAGCTCAACAAAAATATTATATAAATTCGCGCCAAAAACTCCAACGGTACCGAAGCTCTACATATTGGCTATGTTTCTCAACCGACGAGAGCCCGAATAGGGCCATTTGGTTTATTCACCTTTCTTTCTTTTGGTTTTGTATTCGTTTGTGTTTCCAACTACACTCTGTAATTTTGTCTACCTGCTCGAAATAAACGACTAATAAAAAAAAAAAAAAAAACAATTACGGTTGCACGCTCGAGAATTATCGATTGAGTAATTTGCTCGTTCATCATATTATACGAAGGCGCCCCGCGACCTGGTCTCTTGCATTGACGTCTCAGGCCACACTGTTTCGACTTAAACCGCGTAGCGTGCAATTACAGCGCATCGGAAAATGATCTATAATTCGATAATAATACAGCATCCGTTCGCAGACGGACATCTGTATGCAAGATACGCTCGACGTGTATTTGCAAATATTTCTCAATGAAAGAGAAGTCCACAATTAAAGAAAACAAATATTTAATGCATATCAATTACATCGCAATTAATATATCGCATCTGAGTCCAACTTAATTACGTTAAACTTCGCATAAAAAAATCTTTCGCAATGCTCATGAATTTTTCTTAAAAAAAAAAACAGGTGTAATTTTTAAAAATAAAAAATCATTTTTCGAAAAAGAAACAAATGTCTCATTATTGCATCGATGGTCTGGAGGGCACAAATATTGCTTTCTCGTTGGATTCACCTTCCGAGTGTCTTACAATAAGAAAATTTCCCTGTTCCAATACCGGCAACTGTACAACACGTACGTGGGCATCAAAGTGTAGTAAAAGTCGTGGTTCGATCGTGATAGTAGGTGACTCCGAGGAGCTTGTGGCGTACTGTGTACATAGGCAGGAACATCGGAGGCGAAGATCGAGGATAGAGACCGCATGAATCTTCCTCGTCGCTGCGCGGTGGAAAAGTAGTCACGAGCCGGCGCAGCGCGCGGTTCTGTGTATCAGCGGAGAAGCGAGAAGGCAACTAGGAGGCAACAGCGGGAGGGTGGCAACCGTAGCTGCGGTCCCGGCGCCAGGTCATAGGTCGGGATGCTTTCACCTGGAAACTTTTGTTAGCCTGTGCTCATCCCCACTGCCCGAGCTCCGAGCTCCTTCTCACTCGCAATATCTCTCTCTCTCCCCCTCTGTCCTTTGTATTATTGTCCTATACGTGCTATGTACATCTGTATGGCATCTCACATACGATATGAAACAACGACAAGAGTAGAGAAGCTACGAAGAATTTGTAAGGAAGCAACAATTCATGATGTTGAAGTTTGCATCGTTGGAATGCAACGAAATTTAGAAAAAAAAATTAATTCTAACTAACCCAAATGAGAAAATTGGACATAAAAAGTCATCACAGCAATTATTTGTTATGATGACTTTTTATACCTAATTTTATCATTTGGAGTAATTGGAATTCATTTTTTTTCTGAATTTCGTTGCATTCCAACGATGCAAACTTCAACGTCATAACAATTCGCACTTGCATTACAGTTAGATTTTTTTTTTTTTGCCTTTTTGTAGCGTCACCGAAGACGATAAAAATAGTGATTTTTCGAAATGATGGTACCAAAAGTTAATAATCTGAAAATCTGAAAAAATTCAAATCTTTCGACGAGATTATTTTTGTTTACGAAAAAAATCCCGCATTTTGTTTTTAGAAAATTCGTGAGTACAAAAATCATTTTCAAAACATTTTGTTGCTTCTCTAATGATCGAAAAGTTGCCAAAAAGTTCGAGTAACGATGAATTTTTCGAGAAATTAAGTGATCTACTTTTTTTACGAATTAATTAATACATGTTTGCCACTATTATTATTTTCAATACACGTTTCCTTTCTCCGCAATGACAACGATTTTTTTACGAATTTTCTCTTGTCACAGGCTTCTCAAATTCTAATCGAGATTTCAGCCTCGGAATTCGCTGAGGTTCGAAAATCCACTCGTCACCTTTACCGTCCTGACACTCGGCCGTGGCGGCGATATTTACGAAATAATTGTCGAGGCGGATAGTTGACCAATTGTCGTGTGACATGGGTCGGACACGCGGAGCCCAACAACAGCGACGCGTATTTTCCCCCCCTCGGCGCGCTTATGTTCCACGATACGCCGCTCGCTCCTGCAGCCGCGAGAGGTCGAAAGTCGGATCTTACATTCGAGAAAGTATGTAACGCATTCGAAGACGACGATTGTGTGCGCTATGTACGCGGTACGTACGAAGCGGCGTAAGTGTTGTTTGTCGAGTGATTAATGATCGGGTCGTTGGATCCAGCAGCAGCAGCAGCTGTTAGGTTAGGCCGGTCGTTCGCGAACCACCGCGGAAACAGTCGAGTCTGAACCGAGCAAAAATACGTCTAATCTCTCTTTTTCGCCCTCCCTGCGGTCGTCTTGCACGTGGGCGAAACGACTGTCGACTTCTATTTAATAGAATTTCTATAGCTCGCAGGTCGTACGGTCGAGCACAAAGGCGACCTTTCCTCAAGGATACTAAAAAAAAAAGTAAACAACGTTAGTACGATCTTCGCGCGAATCTTCGGCTCGGCGCTTCGGGATTCGTTCGGTCGTACCAGTCGCTCTTTTATTTGTACGAATGCAAATCTCGTATCGTTCGCTGAATATGCATTCGCAACACCCTTTCCATGTCGCCGAATTCGTTTGCATTTGCTCTGCATTCTCTTTGCATTCGCTCGCTTGATACGTCTTAACACCCTTCGATACGTTGATCAGCTCTTTTTTCAATGCGAACGCACAGACGGGAGGAAATAAAATAGGGGTTGGAATCGACGGAATATCGTTTAACTTCGGAGAAATATCTGTTGTTATATCATATGTTGTAGTTGCGGTAAACTGTGACAATTTAAAAAAATGTTAAACTTTGTTTTTTCTATTTAAGGTAGTCCTTTCGTCAGTAAGAGAGAAGTTAGAGAGAATTGCAAACACTTCTGGTTGGTATAAAAATCTGAAAAAATTCATGCACATTGAAGGTACTGAATGTTATTAACAAATGGATGACAAAAATAATTGTTTAATAAATATTTCGGTGACCCAAGTTTTTTTGTGGATGAAAACGATTCGATTATCGTTCGGAATACGTATGAATTATTTCAGATTTTAGAGTTAACTTCGAATTTTCACACATTTTCCATGTAAAAAACACAAATTTCAAAGATTACTTAAAAATCTGAAAAATTCATACGTATTCAGAAAAACGAAAGAATCATTACCATCCACAAAAAAACGGGTCACCGAAATATTTGTTAAACAATTTTTTTAAACCAATTTGTTAATAACATTTTAGAATTATTATTATTCAAAATGAATCGTTCCAGTACCTTTAATGTGCAGGCATTTTTTCAGATTTTTATACCATCGAGAAGTGTTTGCAATTCTCTCTAACATTTGCTCGAATTTATGCGTAATTCATACAAACAAAAGCACTACCCTAAGTAAAATTAAATGTTGTCTCCAATAGGAATAAATTCAACTTAAAATAAATTGTATTCACCAAAAAAAAAAAATCTGCCGAGTTTTCTGGTATTCTTGTCAATATTAATTTTACCAAAATAATCGCGAACGAGCCTAAGACAAATTCAATTGGCAACAAGAAAGTGAATCGCTCGAGCCAGTGGAATCTTTTTTACAAACAAAGATTTCCCTCGACGCCGGAGGCTCCCCGAGCCGAGAGTCTCGGATCCTCCCACGTCACGATCGTCGAAGCCGCGCGGCAGTCGCAGCGCCGTCCTCGACAAATCTTCGATACAACAAGGCGAGTTCCGACGGGGCACCGGAATTCACGAAGATGACAACGGCGAGAAAGTGTTTCACACAGCAACAGCCGAGGCCGCGGAACAACCGATGGGTATTACAGCCGCACGGAGAGGAATCTCGCCGGCGGGCACGATGAACCCACCGAGCAACCTCTGACCCCTTCCTCGTCTCTAGGACGCGCTACGCCGGCTACGTCGCTCGCCGCGGGGAGCTAATCGACGTGGGCGTGCGAACAACCGACTCCCGGGGAGCGTTACGACTCTTCAGAATTTATATCCTCCACATGTGCGGTCAGCGAATCGCCCGAGAAACGATTAAAGTACCGCGACCTCAGCTCGGACGAAATTTAGGTGACGTGGATCGATAATAATCCGTCATACAAAAGCTGCTGATCGATTGATTTTTTTTTCAATAAATCGTCTATTGACTGCGAGCTACATAATCAATATTACAATACTTGGTAACAAAGATAAGCTACTCGTTTCCTCTCGATAGAAAATAATTATTTCGAACGTGCGAGGAGCTTGAATCGATTGCATCTGCTTTTTCGTTTGCTGTTGTAATTTTTGTTTGTTTTTTTTTCGATAATCTTAAGAGTCCCTCGATTAGTTCTTACCGTGCAATGAAAGATACTACCGATTCTCGTTTAGGCTCTGAGATCTCGACTGTCTTTTCTTTATTCATCTAGTACATTCTCACGCCATTTATCGATTACACCTGATTAATAATCGCCGGACCCAACAACGAGACACTTCAGCAACACACAGATAAATCTCTCAACGAGTATAGCATTTTTATTATATATCTGCTTGTAACGTCGAATATTTTCTCCTCGTTCGTTTATTCGTTAGTTCGCGATTGTTTTTTTTTTTTTTTTTTAGATAATTTCTTTCGATCTATTCCGTTACTTTTATATTGACTGATCGCGAGCGACCTTCGCTAATAGCTACGAGTTACAAATATATTTAATATATTCTCGTGAGGTTTTGTCGATTTTACGCTTAACGGGGAAAATGCGTTGTGGAATCCCTTTCAAACGGGCAATTTTTTTTTTGTTTTTCGAGAGCTATGGTAGTGAAAATTCTGAAGTTGCTTTTTACAAAAATTGTCCTGGCGTGGCTCGAGTTTTTATCAGGAATTTTTGCTGAAACTTGAGAAGGCTCTTCGCACGCCTGCGAGTGACTCGAGTGTCGAAGATTGTCGAGTAATGTCGAAGCTTTAGGGCCTCAAATGTGCCCGTTAAAATCAAAAGTCTAATACATATGTTTGCCCTTAAATTATCACGGAACTTCGTGTCCCATTTTCTTCTTCCCTCTGAATCGATTTACTCAGTCCCACAGCTCGAAAAATATGCATCACGTTAGCGCGACATAAGAACTAAATAACAACTAAGCTCCAGTTACATCACGCCGAAAGCGCGCACGAATCCGACAAACGGAAGCCGCAACGTCGAATCGTCTCCCCAAAGATTCAAATACCTTCGTACATTTTGTCGTCTCATTTTCTTTGTTTTTTTTTTTATTATTATTTAATGTCTCGTATGAGGGTTGCTGCTGGCAAGCGAAAACCATCTGTAAACCGATCGCTCTCGCGTGTACGAAACCGATGCGGTGAATTACAATATATATTTGTATATCTGTACAGTGTAATAGTTATTATATTATGTATATAATCGCCGGTCGGACGTGGATTCGTCGTCGAGAACAATTATAGCCGGGTAGACTATGTATAACGTGCACCTTTTTCACTTGCGACTTTTTTTTCGTAAACTCGTTCGTTTGCATCCTTTAATCAATAACTTATATATTTTTTTTCGTTCCTCTAGCCTAGAAGGAGAGTACAGCTTGTTTATTTTTTTTCTTCTTATTAGAGTAATTAAGGTTCTCTGATAGAATATATACGGATTATACGCGTAATATTGTCCTGTTACACTTAATGACCAGTAGGTTTGGATCTCTCGTGTTTCTTCTTTGGGAGGTGGGAGAAGGGCCGAGGGGTTCGGATGGGGGACTTCGGGACAACTTCGTAGTGTCGACGTCGAGAGAACTTCCGAGAACCGGCTATGACGAACTGACCTCGTCTAAGTTAACGTGCCTCGAGTTTCAACGTTTTTTATTTTATTTATCTTTTATTCTTCATTCTCTTAATCTTCTCCTCCTCATTCTCCCCGAACTTTGTGCGCGATAAACCGTAGCCAAGAATCTTTTCGTTTCCTGTCCATCGTCTCACTTCTATTTTTTTTTCCTCTTCTCTTCGTCTTTGCCTTCACAAGCGTAACATGTTTACAGACTACGAACTCTACAGAGACGCTCTAGAGATTTTTTGTTTTCATACACAGGTCCAACGTTCGCCACAACTAGACTAAACCTACCGGAGATGTTTCGTTACTTTTCGTGTTCCCTGTACGGATGTGCCTTCCACGAGTTTATTCGGATTTTCTTTTTTTCTTCCCGCTTTATTTCCTCAAATGTTCACTAAACGTAATTATCTCGCCTCGTCTCGGTCACGTCGAGCGACCGCGCAAAGCAAATATATATATATATATTTATATATACTATAGTATAATACAATTATTCGTAACCATACGAAACTTCTAAATGCCATTACACATCGGCCCGGTTGAAATATATATGTTACAATTTTCCCTTCACTGTTTCCTCGTTTCTCGTTACATTACAATTGTGTGTCGGCTGATCGTTCGTTTACACGCGACTCGGTAATACCGATCGCACTTTCAACATCCGATCGCACTTTCCGTCAGCCGAACGCGGAGAAAAATAATGTTAATGATAATAATAGCGATAAAAAACGTAATGTAAACGCGCGGATCGTGTGAAAACGTGAAGCGGCCGAGTACCAAATTTCCGTCCTCCGTTCGCGCGTCGGAGTTTCGTTCGACTGTCCGGACTCTACTGCCCTCCCTACGAAATGTACATCAAATATTAGGTAGACTAGCACTGTCACGCTTCACTCGTTTTTCTACTCGCAATTTCCTCTCCACCTCTCGGACTCGCCGAAAATTCGCTCGCGGTTTCTGCCCGAATATCCCTGTCCCGTTTTACTCTCAAGATCCGGACGCTTCCTCGCAGCACGCAGCTACCAACCGACTCAACGTCGTTTCGGCGACGGCGAGAATCCTCGCGAACGCAATACGTGCTACCATATAGAATTTCGAAGTGACGTCAACAACACATCTTTAATAATCCTGCCAATTGTTCGCGCGCGCGACTTCGCGTCCGCAACAGACGACACTAATTAAGCGCAAAGCTCTCGCAAACATTCGCGTCGTATAAAATATCATTTTTCATCTTTATTTGTGTTTTCTTTTTTTCGTTATTTTCCTCCATTATGTATACCGAGAGAATTCGATCAGTCCGAATAACTGCGCACTCGAAGCGACGAACCACAGATCTTGCTACAGCATATCGCGGTAACCTTTAGGGCCTCGCTCAATAAATCGACGATTTTATCCTCCGCTGTTCTTCGAATATTGTGTTTACGCGTAATATGAAAACGATGACATTTTTCGCGAAGAAAAATCTTTGGACAACATTGATGGTCATCGAGAATTTTTTTTTTTAGATACAAATGTCAGTAGGTTTACGTCGGTAGCATTTCAATACGAAAATTTCCACGTAAACTCATTTGCAGAAAAAAAAACTGTAACCAAAACGACCGATTTATTTCGCGAGATCCTATCAACCACAGACGATAACATCGCACTTAATCGTGGATTCACATAATTATTTATCGTTAATATGAGTATCGTAGCTTAGATTTTCATTCCTATAACATGAATAATTAACGCACTAACTAGTATTTATATATATATATATACATATACGGTGTATATATATTTCGGAACGGTATAATGAAAGAAGAACATTGATGACATCGGGACTATCTGTTACTTCGTATTTCTCTCGGTATCTCGCGCGGCTCGTGTCTCGTCTACATATAGTTTTATTCATTTATCGTGTAATAATTGCATTATTCGTAGACGATTTTCTCTTGTACATACTTATATACACATATGTATCGTTTTTTTGTTCTTTACTTTTCCTTTTGCGTATATATGCGTACAATATATGTCGATCCGTGATATCGTGTAATTATATACTATGTATAATACTTCAACGAAGTGTCGCCTCGTCCACCAGAGCTCATGTCGACACAAGCAATTGGCGTGCAAGCCTTTCGTCTTAGCCGGTGCCAGCTTATCGAGCAAAAGAAACAAAACAAAAATCAATAGTGACAAAAATAATGTACAACATGGATATGCCACAGTATAAGGCGCATGATATGGAGTGTCTGCATGATTTTTTTTTACTCTCTCAACTATTCGAATCGTGCACGTACAATGGCAACCGGAGCACGTTTGAAATCTTTCCTCCTCGTCTTCTCGTTATCCATTTCTTCAACAATAATTCATGAAAATTCGACGAATCGACTCCTGCGACTGAAAAAAAAAAAAAAATCTCGACTATCCTGCGAATACGAATCGCGTTCCTCCTCCCGGGGTATCTCGAATATACATCTTTGGCAAGCGGTATGTGTTTTATTTTTATCTTTTTTTTTTCTCGTTTTCCTTTTCTCTCCTTTCTACTTGGTCACCAAAAACGTAACGACACGCGATTCGCTCATGCGGCTCTACAAAGATAATACGATTTCGAGGAGCGCATCCCTTTTCTCGACTATTTAATGGTATACATATACATATATATATACTCCGTTTAAACGCAGCGCACCCTTGAATCGCTCGCACTCTGTCCTAAGCACTATGGGCCATCTTAATACAAGTTTTGTTTGTTTGTTTGTTTGTTTGTTTTTTATACACAACTAGGCGAAATCTAATATCGACTCCGATTGCCGTCAACGAGCGCGGAAAAATAAAGGAGTCTCGGGGGACCCGCGAGCTCTCGTTCGGCATGGCTTGAAAGTGGATAGTAAGGCAGGTCCAAGACATAACTGATGAGTACAGTTGGGTGGGGTTCGGGGGGGTCGATGAAAGAAAGCGGTGCCCGTTACTTCAGTCAACAGGCGTATTACACAGTATTTACAAATTCGGTGCTTCCGTCCTCTCACCTCTCAGTTACGATTGTATTCCTGTAACAGAAAATTCGCGAGGATTAAATTCGATGCGACGAAGTGCGTATTGCATTTTTTGTTTGTTTTCTAACGAACCAATCACCCGATTATTACACAAGGCTAGAATTGTTATTGATACTACGGTTTTTTAATGACATGAGATGTGCGTGAGAGACCGCGCGAGGCGCGTTTGCCGCGAGTCAGTGGACATTTTTCGCGAGGTTCTTCAGAGTTGAAACCAGAGATGTCAAGCGTTCGTTACTTTTAAATACACACTTATTTTTATTTATCCTATAATTTGTTTATTATTAAATGATTGGTAAGCGTGGCTTACACGTTATATAACTCAAAGTTTTAACTCGATGTAAAATCCTTAAAACACATTTTTGGCAATAAATTCCATGCGAAAAATCGTAAAATGCAAATGTAACAAGAAAGAGTAACGTCGAACGTTTCCTCGTTACATTTACTTTTTATTATACTAGGCTAATCACACGCGCTGGCGCGCATGCCTGAAAAACTTGCAAAAATCGACCTCTGAAATTTGTTTATTTCAAAATATCGACTTTTAACCTGTACCATCATTCTCAAGTCGCATATTCTACCCCCGAAAACACTGGTTATTAACCTTTTTTAATCGATTTTGAAAAAAATATTTTTTTGGCGACGGACATTTTTTTTTTCTGTCAGAAATCGTAGATCAGGCTCCGGACCGAAAATCGACCCCAATTTTTTTTCTTTTCAAAATATCGACTTTTAACCTGTACCATCATTCTCAAGTCGCATATTCTACCCCCGAAAACACTGGTTATTAACCTTTTTTAATCGATTTTGAAAAAAATATTTTTTTGGCGACGGAAATTTTTTTTTTCTGTCAGAAATCGTAGATCAGGCTCCGGACCGAAAATCGACCCCAATTTTTTTTCTTTTTAAAATATCGACTTTTAACCTATACCATCATTCTCAAGTCGCATATTCTACCCCCGAAAACACTGGTTATTAACCTTTTTTAATCGATTTTGAAAAAAATATTTTTTTGGCGACGGAAATTTTTTTTTTCTGCCAGAAATCTTAGATCCGGCTCCGGACCGAAAATCGACCACAATTTTTTTTCTTTTTAAAATATCGACTTTTAACCTATACCATCATTCTCAAGTCGCATATTCTACCCCCGAAAACACTGGTTATTAACCTTTTTTAATCGATTTTGAAAAAAAAAAAATTTTGGCGACGGAAATTTTTTTTTTCTGTCAGAAATCGTAGATCCGGCTCCGGACCGAAAATCGGTCCCAATTTTATTTCTTTTCAAAATATCGACTTTTAACCTATACCATCATTCTCAAGTCGCATATTCTACCCCCGAAAACACTGGTTATTAACCTTTTTTAATCGATTTTGAATAAAATATTTTTTTGGCGACGAAAAAAATATTTTTTTCTGTCAGAAAACGTAGATCCAGCTCCGGACCGAAAATCGCCAAAATCGACCTCGGAAATTCTTATCTCTCTTCATGAACTTTTTAAAAGAGGGATTTTTTCATGAAACTTATTGCAAAAAATGTATTTTAACGATTTTTCATCAAGTTGAAACACTGAGTTACATAACGTGTAGGCCACGTTCACTACACATTTAATAATAAACAAATTATAGGATAAAGAGAAAAAAGTGTGTATTTAAAAGTAACGAACGCTTGACATCGCTGGTCGAAACGCGGAAGGCGGAGAATTGGTAAGTGGTGTAGATACCTAGAGATCCTTTCACAGAGCACCAAAGGGATCGAGTTGGACTGCGTTATTCGGCGTCGGGCCAGCGGGTTGAGCTTGTTGCTGCTGAAGCGGGGCGCCGCCACCCATCATTGGGTTCGCGCCGCCCATCATCATGGGAGCACCTTGGGCCCCAATCATGCCGCCGGCGGCGGCGGGATCACCGGGCATAACACCCATCATTGGCCTCATGCCCTGCATACCCTGTATGCCCATCGACATACTTTGCATACCCTACGAACACCAGAGTACAAAGGGGCTGCGTGAGACATATTTACAGCTAGACGAGGTAAACAAAAATCAACTCCGCGATTAGAGGAAGTCCTGTCGCGGATTCTTCGCAAATTCTCCGTGTATTTATTTCTTCGCGTGACGTTTTTTCTTTTCTTTTCCATGGGACCGCAACGACAGGACCTCCCGAAGGGCTCACGTTTAAACCGATCTTCCCCACGCGTCTCGAGCACGCCGCAATGTCGTGAATAAATTATTAATATTATTAATATTAATACACCAAGTGGTTAGTAACCATTTATCGATTAGACACTCAACATCTGCGAGCAGTCGTTGATGGCTTATGATTGTATGTACAGAAAATGTCGTCAACTACATCGGGATCGTACGGAAGTGTAAAACGCTATACGTTCAAACCATCGCAGTTGGTCGCACGTTCGAGGAGCCGTGGAGAGTGAGTGAGAAAAGTGCGCTAAAGACCGTTTTGTGCTTGTGTTTCGTGTGTAAAACTCACCAACGGTGCGGTTTGAGAGAAGCCCAAAGTGGTGGTTGGAGGGAGTTGCGTCATTCCTTGGCCCTGTAACAGCCGGCAACATGCCATATGCCATGCATGCATCACTCAAAACTAAATATGCCAATTGGTAACTGAAGACTCTAAACGCCGAGTGATTTTTCTTTTTATTTATTTTTTCTTCCTCGTTTCAATAATCGACGATAACACAATTTTATCGACGCGAGCCTAATAAAATTTACGATCATCCGCCGCAGAAGAGCGAATCTATTCGCCATTTCGTTCGGTCGATGCTAGTAAAAACGCTTCCCTCGTGATAATAGATCGAACGTCGAGGGGGGCAGCAGAGGGGCGGTAACGTGGGGAGGGAGCGAGTGACGATAAAAGCGAATAGAAAATCAGTGGTAACAAAACTCTAACAACAGTGCTGGGTAAATGCGGCTATGCTAATAGTGTCTGCATTGTGGGAAGCGCAGAGGGAGATAATACGGCATTAGAGGGTACAAAGAGAACTTTCATAGTCGTTTACGTACTTACGAATACTCGTGACGACGATTACTTTGTGTGAGAGAGAGAGAGTGAGTTTTGGGGGAGTCGGTCGGACGAGGCGACTATTGACTTTCGAAAGGTCTTACCATGGGACGGTATCCCGCGCCGGTGGTGGCTGCCATCGGCTGAGGCGTCCAGCCTGCGGGTCCGCCGGTTTTCGCGGTGTTCTTTGGCGAGTTCCACTGCATACTCCTGCGAAAAACAATTTTTCTCGGTTACAATATGAATTTTCGTTGCGATTGGATTTTAATATCAAAGTAGCTCGGGATTGGAGCGAAGATCCAATGCAAAATCGTAAGAAAAATGTATCTTTTTAATCACGGTACACTTGGAATTTTTTTTTTTTAATTACGATATACTCCGAAAAATCTTTTTAAAAATCACGATACACTCCGAGAAAACAGTGAATTAAGGTAGTCCTCCCGGTACAGTTCCGTCAAATGTGAGTTTCGGGAAAATTTTCGAACACTTCTCGATGAGATAATAAACTGAAAAAAATCAAACATGTAGAAGGTACTGAAAAGCTTGTTTTTGCATAATAATAATTCCAAAATGTTATTAACAAATTAAAGAAAAAATAAATAGTTCAATAATTTACCCGGCAATCCAACTTTTTCTCCTGGTGAAAATTATTCATTCATTTTTTTGAATACGTATGAATTTTTTCAGTGTTTAGTCTAACTTTTTTAAATTGCGGTTTTCGTCACTCATTTTGCTAACAAAACGCAATTAAAAAAAATTAAACAAAATTCTGAAAAAAATCATACGTGTTTAGAAAAATTAATGAATAATTTCCATCACAAAAAAAGTTGGGCTACCGGGTAAATTGTTGAACACTGTATGTTTCATTAATTTAATAATATTTTGGAATTATTATAATGCAAAATCAATCTTCTTAGCACCTTCTACATGCTTGATTTTTTTCAGATTATTATGAACTCGAGAAGTGTTCGAAGTTTTCGCCGGAACTCACATTTGACAGGTCTGTAAAGTGTGTTGACAGGACTGTTTAAGTACAAAAGAGGTTTCAAGGTGTCGCAGAGTCGTAACGATCGCACAAAGCTCAACGTACTTGACTTGGGGCTGTGCGCTCTTGTTGATGGTAAGATTCTGCGCTAAGCTGGCCAAACTGCTGTCGAGATCCCCGGTGAGGACTTTGCTGCTGCCGGTGGACGCCGCGCTCGCCGGCTGGCCCGCTGCTGAAACGTTATTAGCTCCAGACACAGTGGTGGTTGCGGGCATCAGCACTAAGCCCATATCGTCAAAACCTAAGCAACACCTACATTAGCCAAAGCGTTTTCCCCCCCGCGCGCGCGCGCCGAAAGCCGAGAGAGAGACAGAGTGAGAATTAGAGAGCCCCCAGATATTAGGCAGGTGGAGGTGGGTTTACCAATACAGAGTAATGACGGATGACGAACGATGACGAACGATGATCATGAGAACGACAGTCATGTCGCTTGCGGAAAGGTTTACGTTCTTTTCTTTCTTTTTTTGCTTTTCTTTCTCAGTGCTACGGTTTTTGCAATAGGAATACTCGCGAAATCTACGAAATCCAACACAGATGAACAACAGGAGTGCGTCTTAAGTCTATCACGACGTCGCGAGTCTCGGCAAACTTTCATTGAAAAAAAAGTTAAATCACGACAATAAACGGTTCAACGAACGTGGCAAGACGTTGACGAACGTTGACGGGGAACCATGAGAGAGACAGAGAGAGGAGCGAGGGAGAGCGACTTTAAGATAGCGGTCAATCAAATTCACTCATCGACAACGGCGAGATTACGGCTGATAAGTATACAGATCAACAGTGTATAGTTTAAGTCAATATACAGCACAACCAATGATAAACACGAATTATACACGGATAAATATTTAGCAATTACGTTCAATCACGAACAACGCATCAACGATTATAGGAGGCATATCGTGTACAGTAGTATACGACAATAATAATAACAATAACAATAATAATAATAATAATAATAGTAACAATAGAGTAACAGTAAGAATTACAGTATATAATAAATGGTATACAGGATTGCACTGCAACGAGCGAATTTTTTTGTTAACGACCGTTCCGCACGGTTGCGCGCCAATAGAGTCAACAGCGGCTGAGATATTTCATTATGCGTCAATCAGAGGAGGCCGAATCGACAAGAGACCGGGCTCTATGTATATTATATACATACAATAGATATACACAATACGCATACATATATCTCGCAATATATATATGTATGTATTTTTTTTATCGGTGCACAGACGGTAGTGACGGTAGGAAGAAGACGATGCATGCAAACAAGCGGTCAATTTAGCTGGTTCCCATCACCTGACATCGGTTGCTTTGCCGGTGAGCCGTATCCCACGGGTGGTTGGGTCTGGGTGGGAATCTGAGGGTAGTTCGGTCCAGCGCCCATCGCGGCCTGTCCAGGGCCCGCGGCGGTCCCCGCGCCGCCACCGCCTGCCATGTCGAACATGGCGAACCCGCCGCCCGGCACCTGCTGCTGCTGCTGCTGCTGTTGCTGCTGCTGCTGGTGTTGCTGAACGGCGGGCGTTTGCTGTGGCGGCTGGCCGGCTGCCGCGGGCGACGGACGCGAGGGAGACCCGCCCAGGGCCATGCGAATGCTGTCGTTAAGATCGTCGAAAGCGCTTTTGTTGGCCGCCGCTCCGGGTCTACCGCCGGGCGAGGCACCGCCAACGGCGGGCGACATCGCGCGCGGCGTACCGTTGGCGGCGACGGCGGACGCGGGAGGCGGGGGTCTGGGCGGCGGCGTTGCAGTGGACTTGCCGCCGGTCGCGTGAGACACGGGCCCTGCTCCCGGGGCCGCTCCTGCCGCGCCCCCGGGGGCAAAGTCCCCCGCGTCCATACCCTCCGCGGGCTTGATCAGTGCAGAGTCGCCCCCGAAGAGATCTGCCTGTCCGCTCGCGCCACCGAACAGGTCTCCCCCGGCGGGCTGGGCGCGCGGCCCGTCGCCCTGGTCGAAGAGACCGTGGGCCGTGGCACCCGACTGGGGCTGGGTGGGAGGACCGGCGAAGTCGGTCATGAAGGGATTGGGCACGGATCCGACCGATCCTGGGGCGGCAGCTTGCGCAGAAAGTCAACGAGGTGAATGGTTAGCCGAGAGTCACTGGGAGAGGAAGCTTCGCCTTCTTTTATTTATTTTTTTTATTTTTTTGCGGTGTTTTTGCTACCCTGGCGCACGAGGTTTTATTTTTTTGCTTTAGAGACCTAGCGCGGCACACCCGGAGAACCCGCGAAACCGGACTCTGGGATGTCTTTTTTGATTTGAGAAAAATAGTTGAATTGTTTTAGGGGCGACCAAATTCTGATTGAGTCGAGCAATTAGTTTTAGGATGACCAAATTCTGATTGAGTCGAGCAATTAGTTTTAGGGTGACCAAATTCTGATTGAGTGCAGCAATTAGTCGATGGCCCGGTGAATTAATTGGCGGGCAATTAATTAGTTGAGGTGAGAAAAATTTCTCGGTTGCGTTTGCGAATTAATTGGTTGACCCTGTGTGGATTTGGTCGCCCTTGGTAGGAATCTGCGGTAGTCACCCCAGAATGCGGTTACGGGGTTATACTTAACTACTCGCACCTACTTTTGTGTCCCCTATGGCATTGCGATTATCTGGTTTTTCATTGGATTCTTTTGCTTTCTGTTTGTAATTTTTGTTGATGCGACTATTACGATTATGTGTGCATAGAGACGAGAATATTACGATGCAATATTGGGCGAGAGTATTAGTCACGGAGATATGTGAGGAAACTTAAAGTAGTTGAATTAGTAGTTTAATGCGAGAACCATCGGTGGGGTGAGATAATAATAGTAGTAGTAAAACAGTGCTGGTTTTTTAAGCTTCGTTCGACAAACCTATTTACACCCCCTTCGTGGCGTTTAGGCGTTTAGCGAGAGTGCGATTAATTTTGTCAACTTACTCAGCTGCTGATCCTGTCCGCCGAAGACCGACGAGAAATTGTTATCTGTAACAAAGTTATTACTTGCTGGTGGTCCTGCCGCGAAACCTACAAAATAAAAAGATGAAACGAAAAATACGTGCGTGAACCAACGAATACGCTACTTGGGTGCCGTAATAATTACGATGATGTACCAACGTAACGAAAACAAAAGATAATTTAATTCGCATTTACCATTACCGTTGGTCATCCACATATTGTTCTGTGGCTGAGCGGGCTGCGCGGCTGCCGGCTGCGGAGCCCCGAACATGTCGGCGAATGGGTTTCCTGCAAGCTGCAGCAGGTCATCCGAAGCTTTCTGAGACTGAAACGTACGGTGGGAATGTGCGTATGGACAGGGCCGCCTTTAACACTACACGACGCGCGAAACGTGCGTCTTTCTTTCGTAATTTTTCGTAATTTTTTCAGTCTTGTCATACCTGAGTTTCCAGGGTTGGCGCTGAGCTGAAAAGATCCACGATTGGTGCATTGCCACTACCGGTCGGTGAACTCAGGAATGGATTCGTGCTCGGACCACCCGATGGTGACTGTACCTTCGCCTGGGAAAATGAGCAGAAGTTTAGGGCACGACAAACGCGGGGTATTCGAGTAATTTCTATTTAGCTTAATCAAAATTAATTTCGTTGCATTTTTGTTACGATCAATATTTAATTAATTTCGATGCATTTTTGTTACGATTAATATTTAATTAATTTTCCGTCCTAAATTGTAATGTTATGTAACCCTTTCCGCATTACACTTTTCTTTTCATTCTCTGTGTATTCTTGCCATTATCGTTGCATGGGCGATATACGCATGTATACGGCATATTTGCAATAACAACCTCACTGTAAAAAGGGCTTGTCCCGTATATACACAAATCTTTTATATATTTTGAAAAGTTGTTTGTCTGTTTGTCTGTCCCAGCCCCCTTAATTAAATTCTGCCTTAAATAATAAAGGCATAATAAACGCCCTCTTAATTCAAGACTTTCTTAAAATGATACATTTTAATTTACTTTAATTTTGCGTTAATTTCATTAACAATCACATTTTGATTCCAAAATTTTGCGAGTGCGGAAGCCACTATAACCCGCTAGTAAATAAATAAATAAAGAAAATAAAAGAATTAAATTACGGACGATTGGTTTCTGATTTCGATAGCAATTTTGCGGCAGATCCAAATAGAAATTACTGCGCTACGTTTCTCGGTCTCGTCTGAAGAGAGTCCATTACCTTGTACTGATTCATCGCCGCTTCCTCCTCAGCGAGGGCCTGCTGTCTCAGTGCCTCGTCGATGTGTCCGTTGCCGGTCTGATCGAGGCGTGCGTTACTGGCTGCCGTCCCAAACGCCGTACTGGTGGAAGACAGGGCGGACACTCCCGACTTTACATTCGTTCTATTGCTGCTTGGGCAATGATAGGGGTTGGCGGTTGTGTCTCGGTGCGGATGGAGGAGCGACCGAGAGGAAACGAGGGCGAGGATTGCATAGGAGGACGCCGATTCAACGTTGACAAGTGTCGTAGTAGCGGTGGTGATCGAGAGATAGAGAGAAGAGAGAGAGAGAGTGATTTAGAGAGAGAGAAATTGAGTGAAAGATAGGAGGAGCGACAAGGACCGTTGATAATTGAAAATAAAGGAAAAGACAAACAGAAAACAAAGAAATTGTGTAGTACGTATAGATGCAACAATGCGCAAAAAATTGTATGTACATGATGCCCACGCGTCTCTCTGCGAGTGTGGTTTTTACGTATATAAGTGTCATGTGTGTATGTGTGTGTGTGTTTCCGTGCGTCTGTATCTATGGTACGTATAATTCAATTTTCTTTTTTTTTCGAAACGTGCAACTTCTCTCATCACTAATTTGTCAAAGCAATTACGATAATATTTACGGGTGAATTTACCGTCTCCACGCAAGAGTGGACGGCCTCACTCTGACTATACGATCATAACTAGTACAATACTTTAGCGGTTCTGCCACACACACACGAACGAGTCACACGTGCTATATAAAACTGCTTTATGTTTTTTTACGTTTTTGTTCTGCATGTACGACGCGTGTACACGACGGTAATTGATGCCAACACGACGTACGGGAGGTGCAAAGCTTCGTATTAAAGTATATCGTAATGTCGTGTGTGACATTTACTTGGCATTATGTGGATCGAGGATGTATCGCGTATACAATTTCAGCTAAAAGTCATGTTCGACGAGAATTGCGGGTGGTTCGCGAGACGATGGAAAATGTGGGAAAAGTCGACGGTGTTGACGACACTGGAAACATCGGCTTTAAATAATAGTAACGCTGAAACGTTGTTCATGAATGGATTCTTTTAAAAAAGATTCAACATATTTTCGAGAAATGCTTCAGGCTATGATTATGAAGTTGTTTTTAAAAGAAAATCCCTTAAAAATCGATGTAGTAAAATTAATGAATTTGTTGCACTTTGCTTTTACCCGAAACGATGTTCTCAGTATTGTAATTACATCGAATATTTCCTAAATTTTTTCTCGTCTCGGAATACACAAATTCTAATCGGCTCAAACTTCTAATTGGAACGCGATACATATTTAAACAAAATTCTACACGAAGGCGACGCCCTCGGGAGTTACGAGACAAACTTACATCGTCTACGGCTACTTATATATTGTGTCTGTGAGTGTGCTGCGTTGTCTTTATTTTTACTCTCTCTCATTGACGACGATAAACAAAACGCATGACGCAAAACGTACGCTACTCTCGAACGACAAGGTTGCGACGTTACCGACGCAACAATAGCTCCAAAAATATGCAATACTATATTATATATATATAATATACATAATAGTATGTATAAATCCACCGACGAGACGTGAGCGTAATTCTCAAAAAACGAACAAAAAACATACCAAATTATACAAATCTCGATACCGAGCAGTGCGGTGAATCAAAGGTGTAGAATCGGCGAATTTGGATTAAATTAATGGCCAGATTGTCAATTCATCGATCTTACGATAATTAATTTTTTTTTCTTTCATCTCTCAAATCGCAAGATTATTTCGTTACGAGGGTTAAATTCGAGACTCGAGTGTACGTACCTCGCCGATTGGGTCGGTGTGTTGGCCGCCGATCCCTTCTTTCCCTCCAGCGAGGCGAGATGTTGCTCCAGGGCGTCCAGCAAACTGCTGGGAGCCTGCGGAAAAAAAAGATTTTTTGTAATTCCCGCGTTCTTTTGCTTGGCCCAAGAAAACAATGTCGTATCTTATGAGTCACAAACCTTGGTGAGGTCGGGAATATCTCCCTTGTCGATTCCCACGTTCTGAAAGAAAATGCGCATGAAAAGCCGCTCGCGGACTGCAGATCGTCGTCATCGTCCTCGACCTCGAAACTCACCTCCGCGACTTTGAGAAATTCCCCGACGCGATCCATTCGTATGAGAAACTTTTTGTAAAGATCCAAGGCGTCTCGGCACTGCTTCTTATTCATGTCGAAGTACTTTTCTGTCGACGGAATAAAAGTGTGAAGCCCAATGAAAGGGACGACTTACAAGTATATCAAAGGAGCTTAGAGCGGAAATCACGACTAATGACCCACCTAGGAGATTGATAATCCCGTCGTTGTAGCACGCGAAGAGCCTTATGAGATCTCGGAACAGGAGCATGAAAGCCATACTGATAACGCCGTTCGTGAGGTCGTTCGCCGTGCAATCGAACTCCAGCAGCGAATCCAATTGCGCCTGCAGCACCGGCAGAGTCTTGAGAAGTTTCTCGGCGTTCATTGTGCGCAGCGTGCCGTCTTCCTTCCTGGAGAAAATCCGAGCGATATTATGTCAAAGCGGGTCTTTGTACGCATCGACTCCGACGCGGTAATTCGAGAGGCGTCGGGGGACACGCGTACGACACGCGCGATTGTCACGATTGGTCGAGTGCCAGTGCGATCCGGAATCATCTTGTAATACTCTACGTACCCTCGCTTGACTTTGCAGAAATCGAAGGCCACGCTTCGGTACGACATCGCCTTCTCGTTCAAGTATTTGGCGTATCGCCTGATGAACGGCGACATGTCGTATCCTGAGGGAAGAAAAGATAGGCACGGGGTTAATATTTTCAGGTATTTTTTGAGCGATTAATTTTTCTTGCCGTGTGCATCCCACAAGGAAAACAATTTCTACCGATACAATGAAATGTACGTTGAGGATATTCGTACCGAAATTAGTTTATCTACGATTGATAATTTGTAGTAAGCAACGTTAGTTTTGTTTCAAATTTTTTTATCGTCTGGCTTTCTTTATGTAGACTTAAAAATCTCTAAGATTTAAGAAATAATCGACAGACTTCTGATCCCCATGAAGCTTTCTTTATGAGGAAGTACAGTTATCAAATTATGTGATAAAAGGTTACGATATTAATTGTGACTAGGAACGTTTCGCAAATACTTTTTCTAAAAATTTCTATGATTGTTCATTCGAGCGATGATGCCGCAATCGCGAACAGATTAGCCAGAGATTAACCGTGAATTAACCGCTCGACGAAGCTCGATGAATCCAGAATGACCCATCGATCCACGCGCACACCTCATCTTCCACCCTTGCCAACCTTCACCGCTGACTCCACACCCGTTTGACAAACACAAACACGATTTTATAATTCAATTAGCCTCTGCTACTTACCCACGCGAGCTCCAGCTGTTTCCAAACAGAGCGAGATTGTGCGGAGGAGAGAAAGAAAATATTAATTCCGGTTAGTAGGGTCAGTGAGTCGAATCGGGCGGTTGTATGAAAAAGAGAAATCACGGAGTTGCAGTTGCCGCGGCGAACAATGAGAATGCATAACGCATTGTTAGTGTCGATCGATTGTTAGTCGTTAAACGTATTGGAACGCGTGGAAATTGACTCATTCGAGAGGAACTGTTTCCTCATTAAACAGAATAAATGTTCGGAAAATTAACGTTACAGATTTGTTTAAATCGCTGCTACGTCGATACTGTTAAAGCAATCTTCGAGGTAATTGAGAAATTAATTTGTACACGGGAAAAAAATATCATTGATTCAATAAAACCGTGGATTGCGGGCTGCCAAAAACAAGTGTTGTCAAATCAATGTCACTTCCAGTTTGTACAATTTCGTATAATATTGAAACGATAGCTCCAAAACAGGCAAAAGAACATTTGATTGTTTCAATGTTAAATCGGATTGACAACGATAACTGGAGTTAATTTTAAAACATTATTATTGTCAGCCCGCAATCCACGGTTTTATTGAATCAATGATATTTTTTCCCCATGTATGTAAAAAATAAGAGTCGGTGTTTATGTGCAATCATAGAGGAAGCACCAGACACAGCGATGCATCACGTGTGTTATGCTTTGCGAACTTCAATGAAATATCTTCAATGGTCTCGCCGAGAAACTGGCCAAAGCGGATGAAAGCAGAGATTACGTTCATCTGGCGTAACTCGGTGAGTGGTGCCGACGCGGAATGTAAATGTAACTCATTTTCATGTTAATACGAGCCTTCAGGAACTCGTTAAAGTTTTGCAAAGATCGCTCGGTTAGTATCGAAGCAGCAGCTCTTGGAAACGCAACCGAACAGACGGCGTGCGACACTCGCGTCCTCCTTTTATTTCGCTGTTGTGCACAAAGTGAATAAAATCTGGCGCATATCGAGCGCATTTCTCTATTCAGAACGCCCGCGCAATTTCGTCGAATCCATGTCGCGCAGCCTATTTACCTTGGACGCCGCTCTTGTCCAGAAAATTGCTGAGCTGAAATGTGCTGTTGCTCGACGCGAGATACTGAGTAAACCTCTGCAAAGAAAAAAGAAACGTTGCATTAATTCACAGAACAAAATCGACGAAATTTCGATATCTTAGAAATCGTCGCCTCACCTCGTTTCCATAGCAGAGCATGTGGTGCACCGTGATTAGCGCTTTGAATACGACCGTCCAATTCGTGTTCTGCGATCTCTCGATCAGGAGATTCGCGAGCTGTGGTATCGAGACGTTGGGCTCGTTCGTGCAGTGTATCAAATCTGCAACGACAAACAAATAGAGCAAAATTAACTCCTGTTTACTCGCGCCGTATTTATAAAGCAATGTGTTGACAACTGTTGGAGTATTTCAAGCTCGTTCTAAAAGTCGTTCGACTTATCTGTTGGAAATAAAATCAAGACCCCGGAAAATGGCGATTCATCGGCTGGTCAACGAGATCGTTGATGCGGGAGAAGACAGCGATCGACCCTAACACCGATTAACGTTGGCCTTGGCGTTGAGCAGTCGCTCTCGAAGCTAACTCGGAATAGCGCAACCGGGAGAGTCTGTTTTCTTTCTCCTTATCAGCGTTGCGAAATCAATCGCTCGCACTTTCCGTCGACGAATCTCAGGAGCGTCGGGAGGAGGCGGGGAACGTGGAGAGGGGGAGAGAGAGAGAGAGGAGGCCAATTAAAGCCCGTCTCGTCTCGCGATATTAGCGGAGGAAAGAGGACGCCCCGCGATACGAGCCTTTCACCCGCCGCGTTAATTCACTATAATTAATTGCCTTTTCTCTCTCTCTCTCTCTCTCTGTCCCTCTCATCACGGTCTGGGGATAATCGGAGGAGAGTCCGCCAGAAGGAAAGCAAACTGAATCACGAGTAAATTGAAAGTGAATGAGAGCACGGAAGGACTTTCTGCAATCGCGGATGACGCTTCCTCGCGTAACTACAATTTACTATATATCTCTCTATTGAAGTATATGGAAGAGACGCTCGTCGCGTGGTCGCGACGTAGGACGATCGAGTTGAGACGGATCGAACGGCTGACAATCCGCTCGTCAATTTCACCGATTAACCCCGTCTGATTCGATAGGCACCTCGCGCTTTGCCCCCCATCTCTGGTCTCTCTCTCGCTGCTCCCCCTTCATATCCTCTCAAATCCAATTCGGCTTCGATCTCCGCGCGTCCCTCCTGCTCCCGGAGATGAGACGAATCCTCTCAATCAACCGCGCTCCTACGCGCGGCACGGAGGAAAAACAAGAAGCGTGACCCGGAATTCCGGAGATCGAGTTGTGTAGCGCGACGCGCTTGGCACGTGGCCTTGTCCCCCGCGAGGAAATGAGCGCAGTTTTCGCGCGACCGGCACTCGCCGGCGCCTCGGCGCGTCCGGGCTAACGAAGTCTCGAGCGGTAATTTACCTCCGCGGCGAGGGTGGGGCGACATGGACCACCGAGGCTTTAACTTTTCGTGAAAACGAAAGTCTTTCTTGTAAATAAACATGAATAAATAATCAATAAATATTGACTATCAGAAGATTAAATTTACATATATTTATTTCACGTGTATTTAAATAATTGACAAAAACAAATGAATACAAATATTTATATTTCGTCTGAATAAAAATATTTATATTTCGCCTGAATAAAAATATTGATATTTCGTCTGAATAAAAATATTTATATTTCGTCTGAATAAAAATATGTATATTTCGCCTGAATAAAAATATTGATATTTCGTCTGAATAAAAATATTTATATTTCGTCTGAATAAAAATATGTATATTTCGCCTGAATAAGAATATTTATATTTCGCCTGAATAAAAATATTTATATTTCGCCTGAATAAAAATATTTATATTTCGTCTGAATAAAAATATTTATATTTCGCCTGAATAAAAATATCTATATTTCGCCTGAATAAAAATATTTATATTTCGCCTGAATAAAAATATTTATATTTCGCCTAAATAAAAATATATATATTTCGCACGAATAAAATTCGAAAAAAAAAAAATTAATGCACGCCAAGTGTAAAACGGCCAGAAAAAAAATTACTGTCACCAAGTCATTCACGACTCCGGCTCGTCGTGCTGATTTCCCTGGTGGACGGTCATTTGGCGCGCTGAGACAAAGGGAAGCGAGACAAAAGAACAGTGACGTACCAACCGGCTATCCCGCGGGGAGACCCCGCGCGACGCAGCCGTTGTGACGCTCGTCGTACGTGACCCCCCGAGACACCGGGCGAGCGGACAACGCGAGAGGAGAAAGAACCGAGCATCGCGGTGAGCTTTCTGGCTCGTGGCCTTGCCCCGAAAGCGCCGATCGAGTTAGCACGAATACCGGGCGCGCGCGCGCGCGCGCCAGTCGGCCGCGCTCGTCTCTCCGCGCTGCCGCTTCTTCCCGGCTCGCTCGGCTCATTCTCCACTCCCACCTAACCTCACCGGCGATTTATCGGGTTATCGTACGTTCGCGATGCCGCCGCCGTCGCCGGCGGACAGGCGTAAAGAACATTGCGCGCACACAACACATAACCGCGGGCACCGTACTTAGCCTCTCGTGTGGTCTGCCCGACGCAATCGCGATTCCCGTCCACGTTGCATCGAGTCACCGATGACTCATGTCCCCTGCGCTCGTCGGACACTTCGCGCGCGGTTTACGCCCGGCGCTGGGAGACTCGGCGAATGCGAAATGACGGTTATTTCGCCCGGCCGGTTGGGATATCCCGGTGGATGCCGGGATAAGCCGACTGCAAATATCTGTGTGGCTTTCTTCGACTGCACGGAGGGAAAGATGTAGAAACGACGCCATCTTGGAAAAATTGCTAATGGTTTTTGGTCATGTGGAAGTATGGCGCCACCGGTCAAGGATAGACGGAGTTAATTTTTTTTTGCCATACGTGGGAATAGATTCAGGAATCCGACGGAATTTCGGGTCACTGGGGTGGAAATTGAGGTTATGACTCTTTGGAAATTGAGGTTCTTTGACTCCATGGAAGGGAAAATTTAGAAAAGACGCCATTTTGGAAAAATTGCTACGGGTTTTCGGTCATGTAGAATTATGGTGCCACCCGTCAAGGATAGCCGGAGTTAATTTTTTTTTGCCATACGTGGGAATAAATCCAGGAATCCGTCGGAATTTCGGGTTACTGGGGTAGAAATTGAGGTTATGACTCTTTGGAAATTGAGGTTCTTTGACTCCATGGAAGGGAAAATTTATAAAAGACGCCATCTTGGAAAAATTGCTACGGGTTTTCGGCCATGTAGAATTATGGCGCCACCCGTCAAGGATAGCCGGAGTTAATTTTGTTTGCCATACGTGGGAATAAATCCACGAATTCGACGGAATTTCGGGTTACTGGAGTAGAAATTGAGGTTATGTCTCGCTCCCGGTGACAAGATGCAACGTAGTCCTGTATTTTTGGACTCCACGGAAGGAAAGATTAAAAATCGACGCCATCTTGGAAAAATTGCTACTGAATTTTGGTTATGTGGAATGATGGCGCCACTCATCAACGATCGTCGGATTTAATTTCTTTTTTCGCCATACGCAGGAATAAATCCCTGAATACATCGGAATTTCGGGTTACTGGGGTACAAATTGAGGTTATGTCTCGCTCCCAGCGGAAGGCGGCGACGTAGTTCTGCATTGCCAAGTGTTTTATGGCCGATTTTCGTGGATATCAAGCGTCCAGGATCTTGGCAAAGAACACAACGCCGGAGTCTTTCGTGTCTGCTGCTGCTGCGGCGATTCTGCCGTCCACGTTGCATCGATACTCGCAGCCGAGCCAGATGACTCACATCCCACTCGTTGTCGAAACGTTCGCGCGCGGTTTACTCGGCGCTGATAGACCGGCTATGCAATCCCGCTTCGAGTTCTGCGCTCTGTCGTCCGTTTCCCACTGATTTTTCCGCAGCGTGCGCGAGATAAGTTCGAAAAACATTACAATGTCCGCGTTCGGCCGGGAAAAAGTGTAAGCAACGCACAAACACGCGCCCGGCGCGGCGTCTAAGTGGGGCGACGGGGCAACGGCTGTGCAAATTTCTTTGCACGGTACTCGAAACGTTATTGAAATATGTGGATGACGCACGGATTGATATGTATAAAGGTGAAAGTATGTAGACTCTCGTTGCGGCAGTTTATACAACAATGTTCCAGGCCTTCATATTTATTGCGAACGAAATAACGGATGGAATTTTTATCGATCCCAAGTGTTCCTCGAAATTGTTAAACTGTATCGGGAAGTAATTTTCGCTACATAATGACAACGGCAACGCATTACAGAATGACGTTGAAGTTTGCATCGTTGGAATGCAACGAAATTCAGAAAAAAAATTAATTCTGAATAACCCAAATAATGGAATTATAGTTATAAAAAGTCATCATATCAATTAGTTCCTGTGATGATTTTTATATGTAATTTCATCATTTGGGTTGATCAGAATAATTTTTTTTTTCTGAATTTCGTTGCATTCCAACGATGCAAACTTCAACATCATCATTACACAGCGAGAAGGATGGGACGAAAATTTCCATCTGACGGAATCTACCGCGAATTTCAAACACTTTTGTTTTTGCTACGTCGGATAAGCCGGATTAGAATATTCCGATGATTACCAGAATGACGTTGCAATTATCTCGGTTAACGTATAAAGTTCGGAGAAATGGTTATACACTGCATACGACGACCGTCGTTTAGCTCTCAAGGCCGGGTCGATCCGTAGAGTCCAAGAAATATGATAAATAACTTCCTGCCGCATCGTTTCACGTGTCAATGACTGCGACATCCTCCTTACCGCGGCCGATAACAATAACAATAACGATAGCGAGCCAGACTTGGAAAAGACCGCCGCGAGACTCTCGGAGTTGGCTCGGGTTTCTCGTTCCACGCACAATTCGGAAAACCCGTGGTGTCTCCGCGCTAGACGACCGCGTCGCGCCGGCCACGGAGCTCTATCGCCTTTAAGTATTGATCGCGCGTGTGTGAGTTCCCAGAGGCGAGGCGCCAAACCCACGTTTTTTTTCGCTATACCCTTGCTTCGCCACTTTTATCGCCAATTCTCCCTCTCTCCCTAGTGCCAAGCGCCGAATGCTGTAACTAAAAAAAAAAAATACTTCCAGGCTGAATAAAAAATCTCGCTGCTCTCTTTTCCTGTTGACGGAAACTCACATTTTTTCGTGCCTAACTTAAGGAGTAAAATATAATTGCAAGTCATTTACAGCGTACATGTATTATATTAGTGTAATATAATACATGATTTTTTTTGTTCAATTTTTCTCAGCATTTTTACCACTAAAAATCACCACGTTGCGTTTTAATAATTAAAATGATATTGAAGTCTACATCGTTGATGCAACGAAATTCAGAACAAAAATTAATTCTATTTAACCCAAGTGATTGAATAATAATCAAATTACTAAATAATGATTTAATTATTAAATAATTATTTAATTAATAATTTCATCACTTGGGTTAAATAGAATTAATTTTTTTTTAGTTTCGTTGCATTCCAACGATGCAAACTTCAACATCATTAATTAAAACCGTGTTTGTGAACTTGCATTTTTTTTTTTTTACTCATGTAACGTTCCTCGTGTCCAGAAAATTCTTTAACCGAGACGACGCCCTTCGCCGTAATTCACAGCCGTTCATTACCCGCCCTCGTCCACCCTGATGAAAAGACTCTCGAGTGTGATGGCTGACCTCCGGTTTACACGGGCGAGCATCAGAGCCACCGTAGTCGGTGATTCGTTATACTCTGGTCGCGGTCTCGGGATCTTCGGGATCCCGGCGGCAAGCGGCCGGATAACGACGAAGGGACGGAGAAAGTGGGAGCGAGTCGAACGAATTAGCGAGAGGACGAGCGATACATAGACAAACGAGTGTATCGTTATCGCTTTCTCCGTCTCTCTCTCTCTTGCTCGCTTTCTGGTTGGCCAAAGTGACGTCGAGAGGCCGGAGTGCTGTCCGCGTCTCGAGTGTCCGCCGCGCGCAGCGAGGCGGACAAGCGAACCGAGAGTACAATCGACCTTGCCAGCCTTCCTGTTCCAATTATAACGTGTGTGCCGAAACCGTTGCGCCGCGCGCGCGATCTTGCTTAGTTTCGCGACGCGCGGGCATTTATAGAACTCTGCGCGGCGTTGCGGCTCCTCTACTACGCTTCATCCGACTGACATTTGGCATACGCCCGATCGAAACAAACACAACAGATGCACCGTCGTGTCTCTCTCGGTCGGTCCGCGCGAGCGCGAATCGATTGTTGACACCAGTGATGTCGAGCGTTCGTTACTTTTAAATACACACTTTTTTCTCTTTGCCCTATGATTTGTTTATTATTAAATGTTTAGTGAACATGGCCCACACGTTATATGCCTCAATGTTTCAACTTTATGAAAAATTCTTGAAACATTTTTTGCAATAAATTTCACGAAAAAAGATAATAAAAAGTAAATGTAACGAAGACAAGTAACGATCGCTACTTTTGTCGTTACTCGTTTCTCGTTATATTTGGTCTTGACGATTTTTCGTGTAAAATTTATTGCCAAAAATGCGTTTTAAGGATTTTACATCGAGTTAAAATTTTGTGTTGTATAATGTGTAGGCCACGTTTACCAAATGGTTAGTAATACGCAAATTACAGGATAAATACAAATAAGTGTGTATTTAAAAGTAACGAACGTTTGACATCTCTGTACGCGAATAGGGTAGAAGTACCATTTGTGGCCACTGTACCGTTTGTGGCCATTTTCACTGTAATTCATTTTAAATATTGGTTTTTCCATATTCGAATGCTGATACCTTGAAAGTTTTCGTACAAATTGATAAGATTGCCATTTTGGTTTTTTTTTAACAACTTAAGCAACTAAATTCTTTTGAACTTGGTGGCCACAATTGGACCAAAGGTGGTCAAAAACGGTACTTCTACCCTAAGTCGGGATGCAGTTTATAATGCAGGATTTTGTGTGCGTTATAATTACGAATACACGTACAATGCGACATTTATAGACAGTTCTTTTTTTATACAAGCGGCAAAATTTTATTTTATTTTGCGCAATAACTTGGCGATAATGACGTATAATTAGGACGTTTATTAGAATGTGTAATCAATTATTTCGCGAGAACGATTGTGGGTGACCCGGGGTCAATTATATTGTCAAAATAATTATCGGCGAACCCAAGGTCGCGGGTTCAGAGCGTTCGGATCCGGTCAGCGATGGAATATTTTTTTGTTTTTCAATGTGGTTGCGTTTATCGACGGAATTCAATCGAACGCGTTAATTAACCACAACTGGTTAAGCGAGCAGCAGTTCGAAGTCGATTTGCAGTGAAATATTTTGTTCGAAATTTACTCGTAACTTCGTTACTTCTTGTTTAATTAATTGACCAATTAAATTATTAGAAACTTTCGTTAGGTCGATTTTCGCGATTTTCGGATTGGAACCAAATTTACAATTTCCGGCGAAAAAAAATCGTCTCTCTTATGTTTAAATAATTCGAAAAATCCCTGAAAATATTGTGGAATACAAACCACACTCAAATTATTTTACATTCCCATCTCCCTGGTAACTTTCCCAATTCTGATAGAAACGTAATTAAAATCACATGACAACGCGATACGCACGACAGATTCCAATCTAAAAAAATGCCCGAGAATAAATGCGACACCGTAAACGTGAAAAATTCCTCGATGTAAATTCCCAGTTTATGAATAAAAAGAAGAAAAAAAAACGTGACGCCAATACGAAAGCAACTTAGGTCACGACAATGTAACATGTAACATGTAACATGTGGCATGTACCTGTCCTCCTCTCGCATCATAGTTACATATCCCGTTTGTATATGCAAATCATCTATCCGCCTGTCTCTCTATCTTCGTTAATGGATTCCACTCCCCCTTTTCCCTGCACATGTCTCTGTCTCTCTTTTTTCTGATACTGCCTCGTGTTCCTCTCTCCCTATCCGTTCGTCTCTCGTTGACGCTCTCTCCCGGCCTTGGTGTCACCGTCCCCGTCTGCTCGTTCGGTCTCGACTCGATGCACCGTTGCTAGCGCGCGCTGCGCGCTCCACCGCCAGCGTGTGTACGATCCACACAGGGCAGGGAACACCACGCGTCGACCACCTCGTGCGGCAGACACTGCGCTGCATTACCCGCGAGTCGTTCACCTACGCGCCGGCTTACGCACCGGCTTAACGACCCAAAGAATATACTCGTCATCGCTTTATTGCTTCTTCATTGATCATTTTTTTTATCTCTCTTTGTTTCATTTTTTTAACTCTACTATTTTTCTTAATTCTTCCCTTGTCGCAATATCGTAGAATTATGATGCGGAAATTTGCATTTGTTGGAATGCAACGAAATTCAGAAAAAAATTAATTCTAATTAACCCAAACGATGAAATTAGGTATAAAAAATCATCATAGCAACAAATCGCTGTGATGATTTTTTATACCTAATTTCATAATTTGGGTTCATCGGAATCATCATATTTTTCGGAATTTCGCTGAATTCCAACGATGCAAACTTCAATATCGTGTAGAATTCCATGTTAAGGGAATGTGTAACCTACTCAGTCCGTAACAAAAACTGTAATCAGTCGTATGGAGATATCGAAAATATTCTGAGACAAAGAGAAACATCAACGAAAGCGCATTTTAATTCTCCGTCCGATGATAAAAAATCATCATAGCAACTAATCGCTGTGATGATTTTTTTTACCTAATTTCATAATTTGGGTTCATCAGAATCATCATTTTTTTCGGAATTTCGTTGCATTCCAACGATGCAAACTTCAACATCATGTAGAATTCCATGTTAAGGGAATGTGTAACCTACTCAGTCCGTAACAAAAACTGTAATCAATCGTATGGAGATATCGAAAATATTCTGAGACAAAGAAAAACATCAACGGAAACGCATTTTAATTCTCCGTCCGATGATATTTTGTTTTCATCCAGAATAAGAATAGTCTTGGAATGGTGTTTATTCAATAATTGCAGCTGTCTCTCTCGGACTCACGTGTCACATGTTTCACATGCCTTTAAATTACTATGGTAAATTTCACCCAGGGTGACTGAGAAGGGCTGACTGTGTCTTTGTTTTCTTTTTTTAACTCTTTTTTTTTCTTTCTTTTTTAATTCTCTTAATTGAGGTCTCTGGGAATTAAAAAACTTTAGCGAATAAATTCTCATTTTAATTACGGCGCGTTGTGAATGAAAAAAGGGACGACATTCCGCTAATCTCGCAGCTGTTTACCAACCAGTTTCCGTGTAAAGCGTGCCGTGAGATCGTCGCCCAAGTTTTCATTCTTATCTCCTCGCCTCGCCAGTTCCACGTATGGTGTTACAAGGCAACGCCCATGCGGTGCCTGTTCCACGACTAATCGGCTCGAGCGGTGTGTGTGTTTTGTTTACCGTGTGAATCTCGCTCTGTCTACTGTTTGGACGTTTCGCGAACAGGTTCATTTTGCACGATATTTTTTTTTTAAATATACCACGTTCGTCTTTTCCGATTTTAAGTCATCTTTTCGTCAGAGGCCTCGAATTTTTTTTCTGCCATGTCGACTTTTATCTACCGTTCCGGAAATACTAAAATAGATGCTTCCATTTTTTTTCTTCTTTTCGAAATATATCGGCCTCGTTTTATGATGCTTTGTGGACTGTAGAAAATATGGAAAAATATTTCCGCAGTCTGCAGTCTCTTTGTTTTCGCCGAGGAAGATATTTTCCACTTCCAACCGGATTCAATCCAATCCCTCAATTTTCGTTTACCCAAGAGAGAATATCGCAAGCCACGTGAACCGTGTATATCGAATTTATCCACCTCCGGGCCGGGTTATATTGCCCAAGTTTCGCGATCCGTCGCGTTATCGCGCGCAAGTTTTTCAATACGTGTTGCGAGATATCGGAGGCCACGCCGCCTCGCATCGAAAACCAATCGAGGGGGTGCGGCGAGAGCGCCGTTTGTATCTGAAATCTCAATTCCGTCGGGCGATTTATAACTCGGCCGGCCGCCGCACAGCGAGAAACGGTCGCGTTAAGCCGAAAATTAAAAACAATATTGCTCGGGTCGTCGATTAAATTGATAATAAAAGTCGTGTTAAGCCCAATTGTGCCGCCATTATCGCGCCGTGAAATTAATTAAAATGGCCAGAAGGCCTCATTAGACTGGGAATCGGTGCGCCTGGACCCGACGCGAGGGGGCGTTGGCGCGATAGCTCGTTTTGGCAGGCTCGATAGTCTCGATAGAGGCGAAACAACAGCAGAAGCCTCGTTACTCGAGGCGGTATCGAATTTACACGGAAATCAGAGCCACCAGCGTCCGCTTCGCGTGTCGCACTGCTGGTGCGGCTGCTGCTGCTCCGCCTCGCCGAGTGTGTTTGAGATAAAATGCAGTGGGCCGTTTCGGACGACTCATCCTGCCACCTGCTCTGACTTCAGCCGACAGAGATTCCACTCGCGTGGCCCGGAAACACCGGCGGATACGGCGAACACGAGGCAATTTTTAAGTTTGCTCAGTTCAAATCCACGATAAATTTCCTCGAATAAGAATGACAAGTAATAACATTTGAGTAAAAAAAAAGGTAGAATCCAATAATTTGATCCCAAGAAACTTTCTGTTATTTTGTGTAAAAAAAAATGTAGAATTCAATAATGTAATCCCAAGAAACTTTCTGTTATTTCGTGTAAAAAAATGGATAAAAAATATATAAATAGAGGAAAACGGGGCAAAATGGAACGCATGAGCGAAACATGATTTTATCATGATACCCAAAGTGTATTTTCACTGTTTTTCGCCCGAAAACTTCAATCGAATCCAATCAACGATTTTGAGCGTTGGTCAAAAAAATATATGCTGGGGCAAAATGGGACACTCCCCAAAATCGGCAATGTATGGTTTGGTGCATTGAATGCTGCTGGACGTCATCAGCGATGAAGGTGAGACACGGACGTAAGTCCGTAAGTTGAATAAAAAAAAAAAAAAAAATAACTCATTTTTTTCTATACATTTCAATAATTCTTTTGAACGGTGGTCTAGAAACGAGATTTCCCAAAAATGTCCCATTTTTCCCCAGAAAATCATGCGAAATGTTAAAAAAATGATTGCCCATTTTGCCCCGGCGTGCCATTTTGCCCCGTGTCGCCCCTACATAAATATAGAAAATGTCTGGACAATAAATTAAAGATTTAAAAAATCGATATTTTTCCGCAAATCTCAGGGCCTATAATTATAGCTTGAACTTTTCTTATCGCAAAACTAAATAATTACGTCATTCAACGGGGTAAAAGGTGCGAGGAGTATATGATGAAATAAAGTCAGATTAAAGATTGTAGATGAGGTAAAGTCCCTGCTGTATTATCGCGCAACAACATCAGTGCGAAACTCCAGTTTATTCACAAAGAAGGAGGAGGAGGAGGAGGAGAAGAAGGAGAAGGCAGGACCTGCCCTATCGATTTGGCGAGCAGTCTATTCGAGACTCGGGTCGTTCGCGTGAGACGTTAAAACCGAGATAGGGCGAAAAGCTAACGGACGAAGTGAGAGAAGATCGAAGACGGCGCGCGTCGCGCGCTCTACGTGTTTGCGTTTACGACCAGCGAGAGAGTCACGACCTCGAGACTGCGCGACGTGAAGGGACACGTTTGGCGAGAGGCAAACGGCGAGAGGGAAACGAGCCGATGGGACCCGTCGTGAGAGCCCGCGGACCCAACCTAACGACGAGTTCCGCAGTTGCCCCCCGGGGGAGACCGGAGAAAAGCTCGAATCTCGCTTACACTTCTCTCCCCCATTCCTACAACGTTCCGCGTCCCTTTCTTCGTCTTATCTGCAACTCGTGGCCGGGACGATCGCAAAGCCTGGAACGGAAAAACGACAAAGGGGATTCAGAGGACACGAGAGTCACCTTTGACTCGCGACGGACTTCTTGACACTCCCTCGTCCGAGAATCCCACGGAAAATAAATCGTTGTATTGTATTATTTTTTTTATCGTCAAAGATTTCGTGGCGATCGTGGAAAATATTTAATTCACATCTGTCAATTTGTGGTTCGTGCAACTATATTTATTGTGAAATGAGTTTTATTTGTGACACTAGGGTAATCACACGCGCTGGCGCGCGTGCCTGTAAAACTTTTCGCCAAAACCGAACTCAGAAATATATATATATTTTTTTTCAAAATATCGACTTTTAACCTATACCATCATTCTCAAGTCGCATATTCTACCCCCGAAAACACTGGTTATTAACCTTTTTTAATCGATTTTGAAACAAATATTTTTTTGGCGACGAAAAAAATATTTTTTCTGTCAGAAATCGTAGATCCAGCTCCGGACCGAAAATCGACCCCAATTTGTTTTCTTTTCAAAATATCGACTTTTAACCTACACCATAATTCTCAAGTCGCATATTCTACCCCCGAAAACACTGGTTATTAACCTTTTTTAATCGATTTTGAAAGAAATATTTTTTTGGCGACGAAAAAAATATTTTTTCTGTCAGAAATCGTAGATCTGGCTCCGGACCGAAAATCGACCCCAATTTGTTTTCTTTTCAAAATATCGACTTTTAACCTACACCATCATTCTCAAGTCGCATATTCTACCCCCGAAAACACTGGTTATTAACCTTTTTTAATCGATTTTGAAAAAAATATTTTTTTGGCGACGAAAAAAATATTTTTTCTGTCAGAAATCGTAGATCTGGCTCCGGACCGAAAATCGACCCCAATTTGTTTTCTTTTCAAAATATCGACTTTTAACCTACACCATCATTCTCAAGTCGCATATTCTACCCCCGAAAACACTGGTTATTAACCTTTTTTAATCGATTTTGAAAAAAATATTTTTTTGGCGACGAAAAAAATATTTTTTCTGTCAGAAATCGTAGATCCCGCTCCGGACCGAAAATCGACCCCAATTTTTTTTCTTTTCAAAATATCAACTTATAACCTACACCATCATTCTCAAGTCGCATATTCTACCCCCGAAAACACTGGTTATTAACCCTTTTTAATCGATTTTGAAAAAAATATTTTTTTGGCGACGAATAAAATATTTTTTCTGTCAGAAATCGTAGATCCCGCTCCGGACCGAAAATCGACCCCAACTTTTTTTCTTTTCAAAGTATCGACTTATAACCTACACCATCATTCTCAAGTCGCATATTCTACCCCCGAAAACACTGGTTATTAACCTTTTTTAATCGATTTTGAAAAAAATATTTTTTTGGCGACGAAAAAAATATTTTTTCAGTCAGAAATCGTAGATCCCGCTCCGGACCGAAAATCGACCCCAATTTTTTTTCTTTTCAAAATATCGACTTATAACCTACACCATCATTCTCAAGTCGTATATTCTACCCCCGAAAATACTGGTTACCAATACTTTTTACTCGATTTTGAAAAAAAAATTTTTTGGCGAGATGTTTTTTGTCAGAAATCATAGAATCGGCTCAGGACCGAAAATCGCCAAAATCGACCCCAATTTTTTTTCTTTTCAAAATATCGACTTTTAACCTATACCATCGTTTTCAAGTCGTATATTCTACCCCCGAAAACACTGGTTACCAATACTTTTTACTCGATTTTGAAAACAATATTTTTTGGCGAGATTCTTTTTGTAAAAAATCATAGAATCGGGTCCGGACCGAAAATCGCCAAAATCGATCTCAGAAGTATGTTCTTTCACTACTAAAGACTACTAAAGACTTATTTTAGTTATCTACTAAAGATCTAAATTTATAGATAATTGAAACTATTCTCCAGATCTAAGCAATTATTTTATTTTTCAATTTTTTTAATTTAATTTTCTAATCACCCATGATATATTTATTACACTGACATTTAAATCTCGGAAAGGAAGTTCAGAACAACAAAGTTTTCAAGGAAGAGAAAGATAACGATAAGCGTTTTACTATTCCGCTGAAGTTCTCAAACTCAACCCAATAATTCAAGCCATTCTCCGGTTACAGGCGTTTCGTTTTTTTTTTCTTTTCATTTTCTTTTTCATTTGCGAATTACTCAGCACATTCTAAGTACACCGAGTGTTAAATCTCGAATAAAAAATGCTGTCGAGAAAGGGAAACACGAGAGAGAAACGTTGGAAGGAAAGAAAAAAATTGTCACCAGCAGCTTCCCAATAACGGGAAGAGACGCTGCGGACGAGCGAGGAATATAACCCGGCTGCTGACGATACGAGATAGTCGGCGCCGGCTCTCCCGTATCCGCCCTAACTTTCCGTTCTCGTGCGTACTATATATACGTACACAGGGTATAGTGTTACATACACATTTTCATCCTCTCGCGTCAACATTCCGTTTTCTTTTTTTTTTAACGCGTCTCTCTCTCTCTCTCTCTCTGTCTCGTTCACGGCCGGTTGCAGTGTCGATGCCTGCGGTCAGCCGGTCGACAATTTTGGTCGCTGCGCTGTGACACAAAACGCGGTCGACGTCCGTTTGACTTGCTGACCCGATCGAAGGATTCCGGTTATTTTCGACTCGCTAGTTGTCGTTCGAATTCACACCTATGCGAATTCCAACGGTTCCCAACCGAGCGACCGTACGCTTTTCGAGCGGGCACGACCGCATTTACTTTTTATTTGTTCGACTCGTTTTCATTCATTCCTGACACGCGGAACGGGAGTTATGTACGTTTTTCGTACTCTGGATACTGAATAAAATATCCGCGTCTCGCTGCACAGTATTTTTTCTTACGACGTCTGCAATTTCTCTGCCAATCTGTTGCTATACATTTATGAAGAAACTATAAATAATTTATTATCGGCTATAAATCAACTTTTCGTGATATTAAATTTTCGATTAATGTAAATTCACAAGTACAACTTTTTTCTAAAAAGATATCATTAATTGTATAATAAAATGTTAGCAATATCGGATTACGATTCAATAGTCCCAAAACGATGAATACAGCAGTTTCCAATTCCCTCCTTTGCAAATAAATAATAAGTTTTATCGATAAAGTAGAACTATTGATTTTGCAAAAGTTACTCGAACGATAATTCCTACGATCGTGTCCCAACAATTTCAATTATCTTCCATTTCGACCCGTCTATCGCTGTTACCAATCCCGCCTAACCGACACGAACAAAGTAGGCGTCCAATGTACGCCGATTTCTTTTTTTTTTAGCGATATCACAATGCAATCTAATTGTCTCAAAACGACGAATACAACCGTTTCCATTTCTCTCTCTGCAAGAAAATAGTAAGTTTCATCGACAAAGTAGAACTATTGATTTTACAAAAGCTACTCGAACGATAATTCCTACGATCGTGTCCCAACAATTTCAATTATCTTCCATTTCGACCCGCCCATCGCCGTTATCAATTCCGTCTAATCCACACGAACGTGATTAGACGCCCAATTTGCAGATTGAAAAATATTAGCAATATCGCAATACGATTTAATATTCCCAAAACGACGAATACAACATTTTCCAATTCTCTCTCTGCAAGAAAATAATAAGTTTTATCGACAAAGTAGAACTATTGATTTTACAAAAGTCCCTCGAACGATAATTCCTACGATCGTGTCCCAACAATTTCAATTATCTTCCATTTCGAGCCGTCCATCGCCGTTATCAATTCCGTCTAATCCACACGAACGTGATTAGACGCCCAATTTGCAGATTGAAAAATATTAGCAATATCGCAATACGATTTAATATTCCCAAAACGACGAATACAACATTTTCCAATTCTCTCTCTGCAAGAAAATAATAAGTTTTATCGACAAAGTAGAACTATTGATTTTACTAAAGCTACTCGAACGATAATTCCTACGATCGTGTCCCAACAATTTCAATTATCTTCCATTTCGAGCCGTCTATCGCCGTTACCAATTCCGTCTAACCCACACGTACGTCAGAAGGCGCCCAATGTACACATATTTTTTTAGCAATATCGCAATGCAATGTAATAGTCCCAAAACGACAAATACATTTTCCAATTCTCTCTCTGCAAGAAAATAATAAGTTTTATCGACAAAGTAGAACTATTGATTTTACTAAAGCTACTCGAACGATAATTCCTACGATCGTGTCCCAACAATTTCAATTATCTTCCATTTCGAGCCGTCCATCGCCGTTACCAATTCCGTCTAACCCACACGAACGTCAGTAGGCGCCCAACGTGTACACAGAAGCGTGCGCGGCTCGGTGAAAACGTTGGCGTACGAACTTGTCGGGCGTTTCACCGCGAGGCACGCGAACCCATTAACGTCATTCGGGAACTGCGGCGGAGAACTGTAACGGCGAGTAGCGAGTAAGCACAACGCCTCTACCTACGAGGATCGTTGCTCGGCGGGCAAGGGACTCGCGTGGCCGTGTAGGAAGGAAATAACTCGCCGCGCTCGCCTGTCCGCGCTGCGTTCGCACCAGTCAGTAAACTCGGGCGCGCATAATGCTCATACGGCGAGAGAGAAAAAAAAAAAACAAAATTCGCCCGAGCGATACTCTCTCGTTGTATTATTAAACTCGCGCGCACCGAGCGAGTTCGCACGATTTTCGCGCCGAACGAGCCGCCCGGCTGAGGTGACTCACGCGAAACGTGGCCGCACCGATCTCGCCCCCTCAGAACGTTGACACCTACTTATTTAATATAAATTTCACGCGTCGCTCTGCGTATCTCTCGGATCGGCCGCGCGCGCGCGATCGATCGTCCGTCTCTCGCGCGACGAGTAACGAGAGCAATTCAAATTAAATATCTCGCTCGTGAGGGTCCACGACCTTTGACGAAATTTCAGTCGCGATGTTTCGACGCTGATTGCGACGAAAATTCGCCGAAGGCGGTGACGAGGGATTCCTGGGATTTCGGCGGCTTTCAATTCGGATGAATGAAGACGTCCAGGTTACATTTATTTTTTATTCAAATTAATCTGGTAATTGAAATTTTTGCATTAATTTCGCTGCAATTATTCGACTATTTTTATAACAAATAATCATCGATTTGCATATTATATCGGGTTTAAATTTATTTTATTTTCAAGCTAGTCTGATAATTGAAATTGTGACGTTAATATTGTTGTAATCATTCGACAATCTTTACAACAAATAATCAATGATTTGCAAATTATATCGGGTTTTAATTTATTTTATTTTGAAGCTAGTCTGATAATTGAAATTGTGACGTTAATATCGTTGTAATCATTCGATAATCTTTAGACCAAACTTTCTCGACTCATTTTTTTTTTCACAAAATAATCATTAATTACTATGATTAAATTTACAGGGAAGATTGATGGTTGCAACTCAACAGTAGCCAACTCCACAACGATAATTCGATAATACCAATAAAAAAAAATTCCCGCGGTCTTCGCCCTCTGTGTTTAAATTCGACGTAATCACGTAAAACTGCCCCACGCGAGTCGAGCCAATACTTAATATTCCGGTCTCCTTTCTTATATTATCATTATTGGAAGCGATGTAATTGAGCATCGGTGACTTATATCACACTGCGGGCCTCTCTAGTCCGCAAGAAACATAAACACGTAAACCGGCGTAATATCCGCGCTGGCGTAGCAGGAGCTGCAGCGCGGGCAGCGTTCACTTTCGCGCTCGAGAGGCCCGAGGACGAGTTGAGGGCCTCCCGTGCACGTACTTACAGCGGCCGCCGCACACACGCGAATCCTCGCCGCGCACGCGGCGAGACACGTCGCCGGGTGGAGAGATAGCGCAGGAGAGAAGTGCACTTTTAAGGCAGTCCTCGCGAGTCGTGGCGGACTTCACGTAAATGTTTCAGAGAAATGAGAAGGGAATTGCAGACACTTCGCAATGGTATAAAAACCTGAAAAAAATCGAGCATATCGAAAGTGCTGAAAATATTGATTTTGCATAATGCAAATTACAAAATGTTATTAACAAATTGAACCAAATTTTTTTTTACAAATCTCCCGAAAACCGAACTTTTTTCAGGAGAATACTTTATCCATTTTTCTGAATACATATGAATTTTTTCAGATTTTTAAATTCACTTTCACTTTCCACACGTTTTTTTCTATATAAAAAAGAAAAAAATTCAAAATGAATTGAAAAATCTGAAAAAATTCATACGTATTTAGAAAAATGAACTAATCATTTTCACGAAAAAAAGATCGGATTTCGGGAATGATGCTGAAGTTTGCATCGTTGGAATGCAACGAAATTCATTAAAAAACATTAATTTTAATTAGCTCAAACGATAAAATTAGGTATAAAAATCATCACAGCAACTAATCGCTGTGATGATTTTTTATACCTAATTTCAAAATTTGGGTTAATCAGAATCATTTTTTTTCGCAATTTCGTTGCATTCCAACGATGCAAACTTCAACGTCATTTTCGGGAGATTTGTTGTCCAATTTTTCTTTTTCATGAATTGGTTAACAACATTTTGGATTTTTTTATGATGCAAAATCAGTATTTACAGCACCTTCAATATGTTTGACTTTTTTCCGATTTTTATTCCATCGAGTTTGCAATTCCTTCCCATTTCTCTGAAGCTTACGTGAAGTCGGCCACCACTCGCAGGGATTACCTTAAGGAAGCGCACGAATCGCGAGAAGAATTATTGCACAGGCCGCTCTCCGTCACGATTCAATTTCACCTTTGCAGCGCCCTCCCCGCGTCTAGCGGCACAAATGGAAGGAGCTGCGAGCGTCGTCGACGTAACTCGGCAACGTTTCCCGTTGAATTATCAAATCGATTTTTTTTTCTCGTTCCTTCTATACCGAGGACTCGCAATAAACTTCTCCACTTTCTCTTGAGCGCGGAGTCGTCAGTTAACGGCCGTGCACGTAAGTGTTTTAACTCTCTCGATGGGATATTACGCGGTCTCGTCGACCAAGTGTCCGCAGATGTGTAAGTGTACGCACGGCGCTGTGGTCACCGCGAGGCGGCCCTGACCTCGATCTCCCGGGAGTGAATGAGATTTCTTTCTTTCTTTCTCGCTCATCGACGATGCATTCTTCCCCCGTGATCGTCCTCGAACTGTCCGCTCGGCTCTCGTCAATGGAATCATATTTTTTTTGTTCAGGCCTGGACAGGCAAAGGACGAGTCGTGAAAATGAAACGTTAATTATGCAGTTAATTTCTGTCACCACTATAACGTTGAAGTTTGCATCATTGCAATGCAACGAAATTAAAAACGAAATATTAATTCCATGAAAATTAGAATAATTTCACCCTCACTAGGGGGTGAAATAATTTTGTTTTGTCATGCTAATAATTGGGGTTCATTAATATTTTGTTGTTTTTAATTTCGTTGCATTGCAACGATGCAAACTTCAACGTCATTCACCACTCAATTTTTGAATTGTCTACTTGACTAGATTTAAGTTAGAATTAAAACAATTAACAAAATCATTTAGAGATTGCAATTTTTTTTTGTGGCAACGTAACAAATCGAAAATGCTAACGATAAATTAATATTAACAAAATCTTAACTAGTGAGAAAAGTATTTTTTTCTACGTAAGAAAAAAAAATCTATATTTATAACCATCAATGAAATACTTTTTTTTAATGCAGAGCATTTTTTTCCCGTAAACCTGTTAAACGGGAGGGGTAATAATTTAATTATGGCTGAAAACGCTCACCACACGTGAAAAAATGCTTGTTTTTTACACTTCTTTCGTTGCGTCGCATCGCTTTAATTAATGACGCTGAAACTGGCGGACGGAATTAGCTGACGCCGCGTGCCGCCAGCGTTGTGTCTGCCGGCTCCCGTCTGCCAGTTTCAGCGTCAGCTTAATTAAATTCCAGAAAAAAAGAAAATTGTCAAACAGCCGGGCTTTAGCGAAATCCATAAAATCCCTCGAAACTTTTCCATTTTTTCCGGTCGGCGCGAGAGGCGGTAAAACCCTTTTAAAAGGGTTTTAACGATTTTTTCGAGGACAAAAAAAAACGCTCACGTCGGTTCTCGACCCTGTGCAACTTTTATTCCTCGATAACGCGATAACGAGATATCGCCTCACTCTGGCCGCAAAATCTCGAGCATAAAATTCCCCGGCTTCACTCAATTCGACGTAAAATATTTTTACGACCCAATTGCCTAAAAATAATCTCCAAGATCGAAATTAATTTGACGTAAATCAAAAATTCTCCGTCGAACCTCAATAAAAACCTAATCATAAATCACAAAAAAAAATCCCTTACATTCCCCAGTATTTTCCCAGCCTCGCAATCATCCCCTTTTTTCCCACAACTTTCAATCCACATTGCCACCCCTTTTATTTCTTCTCTCGCCTCCGTCTCGCCTTCTTCTTTCTCACCACCTTTCATTCCATATTCTCCCAATGATCATGAATTCATCTCGCGGGGTTAAGGGCGACGGAATTGGAACGCGTCACCCTTTCCACCCCTCGCGACGACGTCAACCTCGGGCGCTTTAAAATCGATATAGGGAGCGAACGCGAAGCAAATCGCATCTATACATCTTACAACATTCCAGCCCCACATCGCCAGGCGAGCCTGGCGCCAAGTCAAAAGAATTCGGGATCCTCGGGGACGGCGGCCAGCAGCCTCCGTTCCAGCCCGGAGTCGTCGATCGCATCCCTCTCGGAGGGAGGGGGAGGAAGAGGACAGTAGGAGGAGACACGAAAATTGGAGCAAGTGCGCCATCGTCGCCACCCTCGTGGGCACGAAACGCGCGACTCCGCCGCTGCTGCCCGCTCTGCTCCTGCTCTCTAACTCGAACGCCGGAAAATCGATAGGAACGCGGTCTCCGCACTATCGTGGCTTCCCACCTCGTTTCTCTTGCCATACGGTTCGCTCTTTCTCTCTCTCTCTCTCTCTCTCATTCCTCCGCTTCCCTCTCGCCACTTGCGTCATTTCCCTCCTCCGAGCCGCGACAAAAATGACCCGAACCTCGCAAAGATATTCCGCGACCGAGCGAAGCCCAAGAGAATCACCGTTAAACCGGCGAGCGGAATCAAAAATGACGATCAACGACCCCCCGCGCGGGTCACGTTCAACTCGGAGCGCGAGGAACTCGGCTGACCCGACCCCGAGGCTGACCCTCTTCCGTCTCTCCCCGGAAGAGCTATTTTCGCCCGCCACGTCCTTCTCGTGTCAGCGCTAAATATTCCGAGGTCAATCGTCTTCCATCGAACGAAAAACCTTCGTAGTTATTTGCAGCTGAAATCTGTCTAAAGTTCATAGATTCAAAATTCGTATCCCCCCCCCCCCCCCCAATCACGAATTTTCTCGCAATTCTCCTATTCCCAGAACAGCTGCGCGCCGCCTCAGCACCGCAAAGAACCAAAGGACGCGCCGCGCGTAGCCATGACGTTGAAGTTTGCATCGTTGAAATGCAACGAAATAAAAAAATAATAATAATTGTGATTAAAGGAAATGATGAAAACAGGTATAAAAAGTCACCATAGCAAATAAGGTCACGAAAAAAAAAATTATTTTATTCCTGCCCTTCATCATTTGGATTAATTACTATTTTTTTTCTGTATTTCGTTGCATTCCAACGATGCAAACTTCAACATCCTGCGTAGCCGCCGACCTCAAACACCAAAACTCTCCTTATCCCATATCTCGGGCTCCTCGTGCGGAGCGCGCGCGGCGGTTACGATCCGACGGTGGTTCGAGCGGCCGCCGCCACCATACGAAAACAGCACAGGCACCCCGCGGAACGCACGCACGGACACGCAACACGCAGGACGCAGGCCCGAGCTTGTCATTCGGGGCCGGTCTGACCGCGCGCGCGCGCGCGCCGAAACGACGTTGACCGGCGCGTTCACGAGGATCTATAACGCCTATAAACTAGCGAGCGATACACGGGAGAGGAACCGGTTTCTTTCGAAACCGGCGCCCACCGCGCGCTCGCCGTCTCTCTATATATCCCCTCGCCGTCGTCTCCCTCCCGTTTCTCGCGCCGGCGACTCGAAAGTCGCGAGGGCGAACCGAATTCCGCGCGCGCGCGCGCGAGATCTCCCTGTATAAATCGGTGCTCGCGACGCCTCGATCGGTACAAAGGGGCAGAGAGAGAGACGCAGGGGTGGGGAGAGGGAGATAGCGATGCGAGGGGTGCGGGGTGGTAGTGATAGATAGAGAGAGAGAGAGAGAGAGAGAGAGAGAGAGAGAGAGAGAGAGAGAGAGAGAGAGGGGAGGTTGGGGGGAGAAGAAATCGAAGTGGGCACTCACAGTCGAGATGTTTCTTCTTAGGTCCTATCATCTCCTCGGTCGTGGCTTTGCATACGGACTTGGCGAGCCCCTGACCGGCGATGCTGTGCCTCGCGGCCAGCAGTCTGTCGTTTATTGTCTGTCCCGCCATGGTTACGCTGTGACAGAGCCGGCTCGCTTGCTGCTGCTGCTGCTGCTGCTAGTGCTGCTGCTGCCTCTATCCACCTTTTCCTGTCAGCACGGAGTGAGGTGTTCCCCTCTCGCTCTCTCTCACGCGCGCGCGCGAGGCGAGCGCCCCTTTTCCTCCTGCTGTCTTCGCTGCCGCTGCCGCTGGGCTGCCACTCCGTCAGGCAGAGAGCGCGTAGGGCACGGGCGCACTTGGAAGACTCGCGACGCCGATCGACCGGCCTCCTTCGCCTTATTCGCCTCGGCCGCCTCGATCCTCCGCACGCTCTTGTATTATTCCTCACGTAGCACACCACTCGCGATCACCGCACACCGTGTATACTATCTCGCTCTATCTCTCTCTCTGGCTTCGTTCGCTTTTCTTTTTTTTTCCCCACAATATCACCGTGGCCGTATCAGCGCCGATATCTCCCGTCGTCGCTCCTCTCTACGCTCGTCACTCGCAGCACAGCGTGACGTACCAACATCCACGATCGCGACGCGACGTTTTCTTTCTGTAATTTCGCTGTTTTATTTTATTTTTTTTATTACCGTGTTGTTTCACACGAGAACTCGCGGTTCGACCGACTCGACACACACTCGCCTCGCCCGATTCGCCGATTACAGGAGGACTGGGCCGTGCTCTATTGCCTCTCACGTCGCGCGTCGGCCCCGCGACTCTGTCTCTCTACCGCTACTGTGTGGGTCTCTCGGCTGGCGAGAGAGCTAACCGTGTGGACTCTGTGTCTCCGGGCTCTTTCGGCGATTCTCCTCGGCAGCCCTTACCGGCCTCTCTGTCTCTCTCTCTCTCGCTCTCGCTCCTTCTCTCCCTCCGTCCGTCGTCTTCCACCCTTTCTCGTCTCTCCCCTCGACTCTCTTCTCTCCGTCGCGTTTCACGAGAGCGCCGGCTCTCGCGCGACGTTTTATTCCACGACTTTTTCGGGCTTTCTTTTTTTCGCGAGACGCGGGTATCGCGCACCGATAAGAGAGCCCCGAACGACGAACGATCACGACGATAACCACCGAGCTCTCTTTTCTTCCTCTCTCTCTCTCTCTCTCCTCGTCTTTCTCTCTCTCTCTCTCGCTCTCGCCGAGGGTACTCGCGCCCGCGTTTAACAGCTCAGCTGTGGACGGACGACAGCTCAGCACACACGGCGCCGACGGAAGGCTCGCTGTCGCTGCTCCCACGACCAGCGAAAATGGCCGACACTGCCTACTGCCTGTCTGCTCTGACTTCTCCCTCCTCGTGCGAGAGCGCGCGCGCGCGCTCTCGACCTCTCGACCACCACCACCACTGCCGCTCCCGCCGTATCCCCTCCCCCCACTCCCTCCGTACCCCTTACCATCGTATTCACCCGCTGCGAATCTTCTGACCCACACGTCCGACCCCCGACACCCCCCCTGCCCCCGCCTCGAGGAGACAGCGCGGCTCGCTATGACGTCATACCTAGCTGATCAAATGAACTGTTTCTTTTTTTTTATTCTTGTTTTTTTTTTTATTTTTCAGAGCTTTTTATCCGAGTCTCGCGGACTCCTGGGTGGTCGATACACGCAATTCTCTGTACTTGAGGAGGTCAGCTGGACCCCGCGCGACAGCTGAGTTATTTTGCCGCTCCTCGGGAATCCAACACCTGTCGCTGTGGGATTGCAGGTGTTTTGGGCCTGAGGGGTTTCTGAGGGCGGGTCGCTCGAACTTGAGGAACTTGGGGCGATGGATGCTACGGTGGATCGTTACTGTTGTTTGGTGGACGGTTTTTGGTATTCGTATTGTTGAGAATCGGAGTCACGGACGACGATGGAGAGGGCTCGGTGCTGGTTTGTTCGCACTCGAATTCCGGATACTTCGGTGGCGATTAGTCAGTGCAGAGACGCAATGGCGGCGCCCAAGATTCGGGCCGCGGAGTCAACGTCCGACGCCGTTTCGACGAGTTCGCGGAATTAATTGCACGATAATTGTCACCGGGGACGGTGGATATTTGTAAATATGAGCAGCGGTATACGGAATCTCGTGCAACGGAAGGTATCTCGTGGTCAACTGAGCTCTGTTTACCGGCATAACCTCAAAACAAATACATTTTTCAACAAATCAACGTTTGCGTACTTTGAATTCCATACAAGAAGCTTAACTTTGTTATTATTTTTCGTTGACGAATTTTTCTCGTCATGTCAATCAATCAATTGTATTTCAATATTTTTGTGTTGGTGTGCTCCGAATTATTTGAAACTGGGCTCCGCCTGCGATGAAGCAAACGCTGATTACCATTCTTAAGTACTCACAGAGGAGGCTTTGTGAATGATGGAAAGCAATGAGGAAGCGATATGCAAATTTTATTTACAGTTCCTTCCTTTTTCTTCTAGGTTGCGCAGAGCCTGCGAAGTACAAACACTGCCAGCGCTTCGGAGGTTGCCTCGACTTTGTATTTGAAGTATGACGCAAGAGCCGGAAGTTTCACCTTTAATTTGCCTCTCAAATCAAAGCAGTACAATATTGTGAGCGATGCGGAGACACTAGCGAAGGATGGTCGCGATGTCTTTTCAGATATCAGTATGGGAACCAAAGGTTTTTATCCTTCGATGGCCTTCAAGATTCCCAGGGATAGTCTCGTCAAGGAGATCTTAGAATCCAACGCAGATGGTCCAGCGCCGCCGCCGCATGTTTTCCCTAAAAAGCAGAACGTTATTGTGGAATTCAGTTCCCCCAACATAGCGAAACCCTTTCACGTTGGTCACCTCCGTTCGACAATCATCGGCAACTGCATCGCCAACTTGCACAGCTATCTCGAAGACAAAGTTAGAAGAATTAATTATCTCGGCGATTGGGGCACCCAATTCGGCTACGTTCAGCTGGGATTGGAACTGCTGAACGTGTCGGACGAGGCGATGAGGCTGGATCCGATAGGCGAATTGTACAAAGCTTACGTTCACGCGAATAAATTGGCGGAGAATGATCCGTCGATAGCGCAGCGAGCGAGAGAAATTTTCGACGGTTTGGAGAAGGGCGACGTGGGAAGCTCGAAAAATTGGCAAACTTTTCGAGGGTACACGACGAACGAGTTGGAAAAAATGTACGAAAGATTGGGAGTCAGGTTCGACGAGTATCACTGGGAATCGATGTACGCGTCGCGCGAAATCGCGGCCGTTGTCGAGCGAATGGAGAGGCTGAGTCTTCTGAAGACCGACGGAGAGGGCAGAAGAGTCGTGGCTGTTAACGAAAGTCGTGACGTTCCTGTGATAAAAAGCGACGGCTCGACGCTGTACGTGACTCGAGACATAGCCGCGGCGATCGATCGCTTCGAAAAATACAACTTCGATCTTATGTACTACGTCGTCGACAACAGCCAGTTCGATCACTTCGTGAAATTGACGTCGATACTTCGGAAAATGGAGATGCCGTGGGCGGACCGACTTCGGCACGTCAAGTTCGGAAAGGTTCGTGGCATGAGCACGCGGAAAGGAAACGCTGTGCTTTTGAGCGATTTCTTGGACGAGGCGCGCGACGCTATGCGAGAAAAGCAAACACGCTCGTCGAGTAAGTGGAAAGACGATGTACGTTGCATTAAGTCAATGTACCAATAATTAACACCGCAGCCGCGTTTTGAAGTTTTCAATATTTTCTCTAATAATATGCAGCGAGTATTTTTTTAGTCTGCTGAATGGAATCAAAAAATATTATTTTCCGACGTTTTGAGACTCTTGACTAATTCAAACCCGTTTGCAATCTTCAGCTCGCAATGTTTTCAACGTCTACGCTTCGCACTTGCGTTAATTATTGGTACATCAACCTTATTATTGTTTAGTAAATGGTCGCTGGAAATCTTAAGTCAAAGTACCAATAATTAACAACGCAGTCGCGTTTAGAAGTTTTCGATATTTTCTCAAATTATATAAAGCGAGTATTTTTTAGTCTGCTGAACAGAGTTAAAAAATATTATTTTCCGGCGTTTTAACCAGTCAATGGTCTCCTGACTCATTCAAACCCGTTTGCAATCTTCAGCTCACAATCTTCTCAAGGTCTACGCTTCGCACTTGCGTCGATTATTGGTGCATCAACCTTATTATTGTTTACGCGTAAAACGTGGTAAAAAAAGCGAGCGGTACGACACTGACCGATAACTTTCGCGATAATTTTCAGCGACGAAGGTATCTCTCGACCTGAACGACAGCAGCTCCGATAGCCTCGGTATGGCCGCGGTTATAATTCACGATTTGAAGCAAAAACGGCATCGGGATTACGACTTTAATTGGGACGTCGCGCTCGACGTGAGTATCCGACGCATCGCGCTGATCGTGCGGCCTTCGCGATGTTACCGAAAATTTACTGTCGACAGATTAAAGGCGAAACGGGCGTGAAGCTGCAATATACGCACTGCCGTTTGGCGAATCTGGAGGAGAATTGCGGCGCCGTGTTGCCAAAAGAATGCGATCCGTCGCTTCTGCGCGAGCCTGTGGTCAACAATCTGGTTGCGAAAATAATTCAATTCGATGAAGCTGTTCTGTCGTCCTATCGAACTTTAGAGCCTTGCGCTTTGGCGAAATACCTCTTCGACTTGAGGTAGGTCGACACTAAAAAAAAAACCTGCAAAGTAGAACCTTGCAAATTACTTCCTCAGTATTTTACACTTTCAACGAAACGCCCTCTATGAGGAAGTATGTTGATCAATTTTGGGTTCCTCACAGAGAAAGCATCGTCAAAAGTGTAAAATACTGAGGAAGCAATTTGCAAGTTTTTACTTTGCAGATTTTTTCGGCTGTGACTTTGACTGATTTTTTTCCGAGTACAAACTAAATTTTTCTCCTCAATTGCAGTCACATCGCGAACAAAGCTTTGACGGAACTTCACGTGAAGGGCGAATCGAGCGACGTTGCGTCCCAGCGGCTGCTGTTGTATCGAGTGACGAAAAACGTTCTTGCGGAGGGAATGAAACTGCTCGGCTTGCGACCGCTCGACAAAATGTAAAAAGAAGCTTGTAAATAATTTTTGAATAAAATGTATGAAATCTACGTGAACCGCCTCTTCAATATTCGACGAGTGAAAAGGATTTTCAGAACGTCGGGATCATCTTGAGTACAATCGCGTATTTAATCTCGTTGACAATTATTACTATCGTCGCAACAGTCTTCGAACTCGCGTCGTACAGTTGAATAATCGTCGATGCAAAATTTTCGTGGTTGACGGACGATCGTGATAAGTGCATCGAGCGTCTCTCGGCGACGGACGTTGAGTCACCCCTCAACGCTTCTTCCACGTGAACTTTCTTCTCGCGCCCTCCTGGCCGGGCTTCTTTCTCTCCCTCATTCGTTTGTCCATCGTCAGTAGTCCAGCTTTAACGACAAAAAAATAGAAATTCTTTAGCGCTGCAATCACTCGGGCCTCGCAAATAATTTCATTATCGACACGTGTTTATCAGAAAAATCGATCGGAATTTATCGTGTTTACTGAAACGCCGATAGGCGGACTTTATTTGTCCTGCAGAGGGCAACGTGTTTTTCCCAATATGTTGACCAATTTAATGTATTTACCCATTCGCATTTTCTCCACCATGTCTTCATCGACGAAGCTCCTCAGAGCCTTGGAGATTCCAAGACGAATAGCACCGGATTGACCCGTGAATCCGCCGCCTTCCACCGTCGCTTCAACGTCTACTTGACTGTCCAATCCCGTAAATATCAGTGGAAATATTATCTGCAATCATACAAAACAGTGGATATTTAAAAACACGCGTCAAGCTAGAAGATTAAGCTGAAAAGAATACGTATAGCAAAAAAACTCCAAAAGGTCACGTCTAATCATGAAAATAAAAATCCCTCGTTTAACTATTCGCTATCGAAGCGGGCAGAGCATCCTTACCAAAACATCGGTGACAAAATCTCCTCAATGAAATTATCACTTTAGCATAGGAACTTGAATGAAAATATTCTCGACATTGCGTTTGCATTCCAACAGACTACAATTGTTTCATCGACACAGTTAGCTCTCTTCGCTAGGTACAAAAAATCGCCTAATAATCAAATCGACACTAAAACACGGACAGTTCCGTTGAGATTTTCGATCGCACAGCCCACATAGTCTCTTCATTAAGCGGTGGGTGGATTCCTTTCCTCCTTTCCTCTTCCTTTACACTCTCATCTCTCTCTCTCCCTCTTTCTGGCTCCAGTCACCAAAGTTGATCCGAAAATTGCGCGTCAAATCTTTCGTTCTCTGGTCAATCTCGCGAGTATGTCCGACAGTATGCGATTGTTATCGAGCAGTTGTTTTCTGATAATCCTCAGGTCTTCGCTGTTCGCCGCCATCTCGACAAACAGTTTATCGACCGACGAATTGAGAGCAGAATCGTGATTGTCCTCGTCGTGGAGCCTCATCCACGTGACGTGCTGACTGAGCGTCAGATCCTCGTCGTTCGTGATCGGCGCGCTTTTCTGCGCTATCTCGTAAGCGGCCTTCATTATCTCCTTGGGCAGTCGTTTCTCCAGCGGATTCAGCGGCTTCACGACCAGCACCTGCTTTCGGTTCTCCACGTCGATATCGTGATCGGACATCCACTTGCGAAACGCGTAGGGTATCGCCCCGTTGTGCAGCACCATCTCCGTGAAGAGAATCAACTTCGTCTGTCGCACGAGCTTCGTGAGTCCCGCGTGATTCCTCAGCCCCTGAATATCGTGAACCGCGATGCCCACCAGCAGATTCATCAGTATCACCGTCACGAACACGAGAAACAGAGTGAAAAGTATCTGCGAGCAAACGGAGAGCGGATGATAGAGTACGAAGTGGCCGTCCTTGACCTGATCGGCCTGATTGATGAGCCCCTCGAAGTCCAGCTCGCCGGCCATCATGGCGAGGACTTTGATGAGCCCGGTAAAAGGATTTCCGAACGACGGCTCGCCGACGAAAATCACGCAGAAACTGATGGTGAATCCGATCAGGAGTCCCGAATACGCGAGCAGAAGCTTCGCGAACTCGAACTGTATGTGCGTAAACATCGCCACATACGTCCCAAACGCCGGGAGCTGCCCGACCATCAGCATGAGATTCGTCCAGGCGCAGAGAATCGCGAAGGCCCCGACGTAGTTCTGCCAGTCGTAGGTGCGTCCCGTGTAGACGAACGACGTGACGAACACGCTGACGATCACGACACCGTCGAGTATATTGTCGATGTTCGAGAAGTACTGCCTCGCCGATTTGTAGACCATGAAGCCGAAGATTTTTCTCGGTATCGTGATGCACGTGAGAAAGAGCGACAAGTACCACTCGATCTCGATGACGGTCTTGCGAAAAAGAAAACCCGTGAGCCTCTTGCTGTTGCAGACTTTCGCCGTGCCAGGATCGTCGAGGTTGTAGCACTTGTAAGCAAGCGCGGTGAGCACGTAAGTCGTCATGCACACGACCGTCATGGCGTAGAGAAAAATTCTCATCAGGTAGAATTTCCGTATCTTCTCCCACTTGAGATGCAGAAAGGCCATCACGAGCGGATGCGACAGCAGATCCTTCCGTCTCTCCTGCACGAAGGTGTTTATGAAGCTCGTCTCGCAGGGATTGTTGCTCGGGAACAGCAGATCGAAGTGAAAACGCATCTCGAACTCGCGATTATGCGGCACCGGTCGTTTCAGCCGTATCGAGGCGTCGAGACGCTGGCGAAACACGTGAAGCGACTCGGGTATCTTGCGAAGGATGACGTTGAGGGCGGTGAGACCGGTGCCGGTGGTCGCGCTCACGTCCGCGCCGGCCCAGATGAGGCTATCAACGCACTGCGATTGCTCGTTAAGCGCGGCTATGTGGAGCGGCGTGAAGCCGACCTTGTCGCTCGCGTTCACGTTGGCCCCGTGCTTGAGCAGCAATTCCACGAGCTCGGCGGACGAGCTCGTCGTCATCACGGCCAAGTGAAGCGGCGTACGGTGGGCACGATCCACGGCGTTTACGTCCGTCCCCGGGGTGTTGACGAGGGCCTCGACGCAGGCGAGGGATTGCACGAAACAGGCCACGTGAAGAGCGGTTTCGCCCTGGTGATTCTTGAGGGCGACGCTGGCTCCGCGTTCCAGCAGAAGAGTCGCGACTTCCAGGGATCGCGCTCTTATCGCCGAGTGCAGAACGGGCTCGACTTCGGGCCCGCTGTGCGTCTGCATCGTCACCCCATTATCGAGAAGCAACTGCGCGGCCTCGCGCGACTGTCCGAAGGCGGCGAAATGAAGAGGTGTGTAATTGTTGATGCAGCTGACGTAATTAACGTCGACGCCGCGCTCGATGAGGTGCTTCAGGCAGTCGACGCTGCCGGAGAGAGAAGCTGCGAGAATTCCGTTTATCCCCGTGCAGGGCTCAACGTAGTCGATGTTCGCGCCAGCGGCTTCGAGCTTCGGCAGAAGATTCGCCAGGCCGCGAAAACACGCCCAGACGTAGGCGATGTTCTTGAATCTCTCCTGGCAGTCGGACGCCGGGATCTCGAGCTCGGGGACTTCGTCGTGGTCGCCTCGCTCCATTTCCAAAAGCATCTTCATCTCGCCGACGCTGACGACCGACCACATGGCGCTTTTCAGGCTTGAGCCGTCGATCTTGGCGTCTCGAAGGGCCTCCAGGTTGTCGAAGAAGAGACTCTCGTCTATGGGGGGCGGCTGGCCCGCGTCTATCTCTTGGACCTGCTTCGTCGGCGGGTCCTCCGGTTCCTCCTCGATTATCACCACCCGCTCCGGCAGATCTTTTCGTCGAAGACATTTGGCGGATCTGTAGGTCGACGAGAGACGCACGGAAAGAGGCTCCCGGCTTCCCGTTCGCTCGGCCAGGTTTCCCAGGGAATAGTGACGCGGTCGACCGTCGTGGCTTCCGTCTCTCGAAGGCGGACCCAACGTCTTCATCTCGCTTGGTTCCATCGTTGCGTTCTCTCGGAGTTTGGAGATCGGTCGCGACGCATTCGCGATGCTGAACGGCGGTACACCTCGCGCAACGATAACTCGTCGGTGCGACGCGCTTCGACAAACTACGAACACTCATTCGTGGTAATATCAACGAGCCGAGCGAGCGTTTTGTGCTCTCTCTCTCCTTCTTCCTGCCTCTGCACTCCTGTCCTCTCTTCTCCCTCCTCGCAGCGCAAACACGCGGCGGTGCGAGCGAGAGACGCGACTCGAGACGGTCCTTCTCCGCGGACGGCGAGGCACTACGTCACCAAACTGTCCTACGCTCGTCTCGGCTCGTTTCAATAATTTCAATGCTGCCGCCGCCGTTGGCCGTCATTGCGACGAAAACACGAGCTGACTGTGGCGAGCGCGGGACGCTCAATGATCCTACTCGATCTCGAAGCTCGGCTCTTGTACGGACTCGGAGGTTGCCCTTCCTACCGTGACCATTTACGAATTTACATAGCAAGTGGCGATAAAGCGGGTGTAACGTCTGTGTTTCGGTGATTCCTCGTCGAGGCGCGTTGAATCGCTTCTTATTATTTTCTTTTTTTTTCGCTCTCTTCTCTTGTTTTACTTTACTCTCCGCTTTACTTTATAGCTTGGTCCTTTTTATTGCGCTGGAAACGCGGCAGGAGCGCGACGAAGCTGTCCTGAGAGTCGCTCGACGGTGAACTTGAAAATTGAAACGAGCCACGCTCGCGAATTTGCACATTGCCTCTCAGGCTCCAATGACAACTGTGCCGTCGACAGGTGCTCGACGCGTCTCCCGCGCGCAGCCAGTGAATCTTATCGACGATGATGTTCTATAGACGTTTCTCCGATTACGTGATCTTCGACGATTGTCTTCGCTGCGTACATGTAATACACTCGTCGCGAGGAGCGCGAGATATCGATGCCCTCTGGGTGTAAACGTGAGCAGACGCTCGCGCGATTGGCTGGTGTGGCGCGGTGAGACTTTGTAATCGCAATTGACGGCTCGATAATGACTCCTGTTTGCTCGGTGTGCCTCGAAAATCTGCCGGTTCTGCGAAACCTCGTGAGGCGAGAATCTTTTTTTAATTTTGCACTTTGATTCGGGCTTGGCACTCTTTTTTTTGGGCCGTGCTGTCCACTCGATGATCCTCGTGCTCCGATCGTCGATCCTCGGGGAGGAGGAGGAGGCCACCTCCTCGCCTTCGCTCCGGGCGCCGCTCGCTGGAGATAAAAAAATAATTAGCAAACTGGACAGACGAGTCTGGGGAATCTGCAGTTAGATTGATCTGCGAACGGTTAACGGTTAGTCAGAGACCTTGCCATTGATCCCTCTGACCTTTTTGCGATACCCTCGGCAGACCGATATGGTATGATTCACGAGCGCACCGACCAGGAAAGTTTCCTACGCCCTCTCGGTGTTCCGAATTTTTCGCCCACGGTGACTACGTCCGCCCACGAAATTTTTTGTATGGTGGTTATACTCAAAACAATGGAAAACATGTCCTGGATCTCAGCTGATTTGAATGTCCTGGATAATTAAAATAATAAGTTCTTTTTCTGTGTCAAATTGTCCTTTTGCATAATTAAAAAAAATCGTTTTGTGTAAATGTAGAATTTCTTTTGAGGAACTTTAATTTGTAAGAATATTTAGATTGATCAAAAATAACTCCCAATTTATAATTATATAAATAATTAAGAGGGAATTTAGCGCAGCGGAAATTTTATTTGTTAATTTAAATAAACTAGATGTATTGTTACATTTTTTAAGGTTCCCTAGTGAAAGTATTGAAGCGTCAAAATACATGTTGATTGGGTTTTGAAAGTACGGATGACTGGCGAATGTCGTGATAAATTGAAACACGTACGAGCGCGTGGAAGATAGCTTGAGCGACAAAGAGAAGAAAAGAAATTCTTGATTACTCCGGAATAAAACCCACGAGTGAGTGAGTGAGAAAGGCACAGAACGTGTTTCTTCTTAAAAAGAGAAACTTATGCATTTCCAAACCTCTCATCATATCCAACCGTCTGCAATGTGTTTTCCCCTTCTAGAAAGTAAGAAATATCAGCAACGCGAAGTCGTGTCACTCGGGCCAGGACGAAAAAACCTCAAATTGGCAATAGAAAGACATTTTTGAAAGAAAAAAATAATTCATAAAAAAAAAAATATAACAAAATAATCACTGCGACAAAAAGTCAAATGAATGACCAACCGAAACATTTAAAAGTCAAGCGATTTGCATTGAATCACTGGAATGTGCTTCGAATTACGACAGCCTCACTCCAGGTGGTGATGAAAATTCTCGAGGCCTCCGATATTGATGTTTACACCAGGGACGAGCGAGTGCGAACACAAAAAATGATGTTGAGCAACAGTTATGAATTCTCGGAAATTGCTTGACCGCGTGTCAGAGCTACGCGCGTTATTTCGATCAAGCCTCGCGTCGAGTCGCGCGTCGCGTTGACGCCGCGATAATTTCGTATGCCGCGCGACGCTCCGCGCGAGCAGGTAGAGGAAACGTCCGAGTATCGTTGAACCTCCGCGTCTCCGCATGCGTGTCCCAAGGATGGAGACGCTCGGCGACTCGAAAAACGTGTTGCGAGCGTCGTTACGTTATCCCCGTCGCATCTTTACAGCCCGGTCGAAGAATAAAGGGACATTTCCATATATCAGAGGGACCTATTTTGCGATTCTCGAGAAATTCCCGAAAACACACAACAAAAAAAAACCGCACGTTCCTCGCGGTCGCCGTGAAATCCCCGCGAAACGAGACGCGCGACGAATTCGGATTCGCGAGGATCTAGGATATTGAAAACCCAGGCGGCGCCTTAAAAATAAAATAGCACGTTTTTTATTGATAATAAAACGACTACTGCGACGTTGCGCGGCATTGACGTTACATCGAGTATAAAAACTATCGTTTGAGAGTCAAAAGACTCGCAATGAGCTCTCGAGAACTGCGCCGATACATCTAAAAAAAACGCTTATATATATACACATGTAACAATAATTCCTCGATAACCGGCGAGAGTCCCATCAGGCAGATAAAAACCAGTTTTACCGAAACGTGACCCGCGGATTTTGACTCTCGCCGACGACAATTTTTTCAAGGCCACCTAAGAATATCGCGCCTGCGCGCCTAAAATCTCGCGCTCCTTAAATTCCTAAAATCGCTTGCTCGAGGAAACTGAGAGTCGCAATTTTCATCCAGATTCATAAAAATTTTCGCCAACAGTCAAAAAGGCCAAAGACCGCTCGTCGCAATCACATCTTCTCCCCGTCCTCCTCGTCCGCCAGCGGATTGAATCTCTTATCCAGCGCCAGCGCTATCGCGAGATCCTGTATCAGCTTCCTGTTGTCCTCGCAGATCTTCGTCAGATCGGCGATGTCGCTCTGCAGCCGAAACCTCGCGTTCTTCCCGCTGTAGTCGCCGTAGTTGTCGTCGAACTCGTTGTCCATACGTCGGATCGTCGAGTAGGCGTCGCTCTTCCTGTGCGGATAGCCGACGCTGTTGCTCGCCTTGCTGGACGCGGTTTCCGCGACGAATTTCCGGTCCCGAGCGACGCGATGAGCGGCCGCCAGCACGTCGGGCGGAAGTCGCTTCTCCCTGGGATTCTGCGGCCTCACGGTGAGCACAGCTCGCAGGGGCGACGGTAGCACGAGGGTCGTCCACCTCACGAGCTTCATCAGCTTGTTCGGCAGCAACGCCAGAAGCAACGCGCTCTCCACGTCGCAAATCAGCTTCGTCTGCCTCACGAGTTTCGCCAAACCCGCGGTTTTCTGCAGCCCTTTTATATCGTGCACAGCGATACCGACGAGCAAATTCATCAGCACGATCGTGACGAACAGCAGAAAAAGCACGAAGGAAAGCTGCGCGGACACCTGCAAAAGTATCCACGAGGTGCTGCCGACGTCCACGTGTCGACCGACGTCCTCCTCGCCGGGAAAGAAAAGCTCCTCGAAATCCAGCTCGCCGGTCATCATCACGAGCACTTTGATGAGTCCCGTGTGGGGGCTGCTGAAGGACTTGGAGCGGGGAAATATCACGCAGAAGCTCGCGGTGAAACCGACGAGGAGACACGCGTAGGCGAGCAGAAGCTTGAAGACCTGAGCCTGGACGCTCGTGAACATCGCCACGTAGGCCCCGAACATCGGCAGCTGCCCGATCATCAGCATCAGATTGCTCCAGCCGCAGAGAACCGCGAAAGCGCCGACGTGACTCTGCCACGTGTAGGTCCTGCCGGTGTAGACGAACGAGGTGGCGAACACGCTGAGAATTACGCACCACTCGACGACGTTCTCGGGCTGCGTGAAGAACTGCCTCACCGATGGATAAGTTAGAATCCCGGTGGCTTTTCTCAGGCCCTCTAAAACGGTCAGCACGACCAGCGCGTACCATTCGACCTCCAGTACCACCGGATGCCGGTGAAAGAAACCCTTGAGGCCCGTGGAATTCGCACAGAGCGGGAGGCTTCCGTTTTCGTCCAACTGCCCGTGGGATTCGTTGTAGCAATTGTGAGCCAGCGCCGTGATCACCCAGGCGGTGAGCACGAGAACGTACAGCAGATAGAAAAACAACCGGCCCACGTAGTACTTGCGTATCTTCTGCCACTTGAGATGCAGAAACGACTGACAAAGCGGATGCTCGAGTATCTCCTTGTAATCCTCCTTCACGAAGGTCCCGAGGTAGCCGATCTCGCCCTCGCGTCGATGCTGCAGTAGCGGATGAAAGTCCAGCCGCAGTTCCATCTCGCCCGCGGCCGAGCTCTGCTGGTGAAGCGTTATCGAGGCGTCGAGACGACGCTTGAAGACATTCAACGAACTCGGCGTTTTCCGCAGGATTATCGACAACGCCGTGGTGCCGCCCTTGGTGCGAGCGCTGAGATCGGCCGCGTGATGAATCAGCACGTCGACGCACTGCGAGAGCTCGTTAAGGGCGGCCACGTGGAGCGGCGTGTAGCCGTATTTGTCGGCCTTGTTGACGTCCGCCCGCCAGCTTATGAGAAACTCCGTCACGTCGTAGGCCAGCAGGGAACGCCCGAGGGCCAGATGAAGCGGCGTCCGGCCGTCGCTGTCCTCGGCGTTCACGTCGCAGCGTCCGCTGCGCAGCAAAAGCTCCACGCATTCCAGCGAGTGAGCGCGCGCTGCGAGATGAAGAGCCGTCTGGCCACGGTGATTTCGCGCCACGACGCTGGCGCCGCGATCCACGAGGATCTCCACGTTCTGCGTGCATCCGGCCTCGGCCGCGAGGTGCAGAGAGGTGTCGCCCTTCTTCGTCGTGAGATCGACACGCGAGCCGGCCTCGAGGAGCACCGCGAGACAGGCGGAATCGCCGCGGTCGGCCACGTGGTGAATCGGAGCGTAGCCGCTGGAGTCCAGACGATTCAGGGAGGGATTCGCGGGTGCGAGGAGCTTGAGGACCTCGAGGGAGAGCGAGCGGGCGGCTGAGTGGAGAACCGACTCCTCGGCCTGCGCGGAATCCTGGCTGACCTCGTGATCGAGGAAGTAACGCGCGACCGAGAGGGAATTCCCGAAGGCGGCGTAGTGAAAGGGCGTGTGGGAACGACCGGCGGTCATTCGGGCGCCGTGAGCCACGAGGTAGCGAACGCCGACGAGGGAGTCCGCGTAGGCGCAGAGGTGAAGAGCCGTGAGGCCCCTCTCGTCCTCGGAGTGATTTACGTCGGCACCGGCGGCGAGGAGACCCGGCAGGAGGTCCTCGCGACCCAGGAAACTCGCCTGCAGGAGGAGGGCGTCGATCTCGCGGGGCTTGCAGGCGGCGAGAAGACGCTCCGCGTTCTCAGCGTCGATCTTGCCGGTTTCGAGGTCCTCGAGGAGCTGCAGGCGGCCGCCTATGCAGCGCATGTGCTCGGTGATTAGGCTGTTGAGGATGTCGCGGTTGACCTCGAGGCGGCCGGTGCTCTCGTCGCAGTTGGAGCTCTCGGACACGCACATCGAGTAGCAGTGCGGCTCTTCCACGGGTGGTGGTTTTCCGTAGTCCATGCATTGGTCCTCGGAGATCCAGATTCGCTCCGGGTCCGCGGACGGCTCGGGTGACGCTGATTTTCGTGATGACAGCCATCGCGTTAGCAGAAGCGAGGCGTTCGCGCGGTTGTTCTTCTGGTTGTCTGTTGCGCCGATCGTGTGATTCTGCATTCCGAGGCTTCGCTCCAGCTGGACGCGTTTCCGCGGCGGCGGCAGAATCGGCGCGCTGCGACGGCGCTCCACGGTCATCCTGCTGTTTGGATGGACGAGCGTGGTCTACATAGCTGGAAAATAAAATGTTGTATGATGAGTTTTTGTCGGTGTGAGTTGATTGTCGGCGCGAGTTGATTGTTGGAGCGAGGTTTTTATCGCGAGGCGTTTTATCGCGCGATCGTGAACGAACGGACGGAGCTTCGATGAGTCGCTTAAGACGACGACCCGCTGGCTGAGCGAGACGCGGGAATGTTTGCGCGACCGAGGTGAGATTTAATCGGCGGTGTAATCGCGAGTTTGAGCTTGAGATCGAGAGGCGATGGTCGGTTATGAGAGAGAGTTTTTTTTAAAGGAAAATCAGAGGCGGGTTGTAATAGTCGATCGGTAAGCGATTCTAGGGCTTTGAGTGGTGCAGCTCAGAAAGCTGATATGAAGACGGATTGGGATTCTTTTTTAATTAATTTTATCAACTTTTGAACATAAATCACACGCTGGGAATCAGCAGCGATCAAATATTGATTTTGAGTTTTTTTGATTAATTGATGTCAATCGGGCTCTGCTATTATTAAATGCATTTGCATTGCGTTACGGAAATTACAAAAAAAAAGTAGCACTACATTAACGATGCAAAATCCTATTTGATTAATAAATGTATTAAACATCCTATTTGCAAAATCCTATTTGATTGATAAATTTATTAAAACCGTTATTTGCGAAATCCTTTATTGCAAAATCCTATTTGATTACCAAATTTATTCAAGTCGAGTCGAAAACTCGTGTTACGAAACTAAATTTTTTCCTGACTTCCTGCTACGTTTGAAAACAATTTTCCTTCAGCTCTCGTAACAGGTGCGCCTGTTGATTTATCGAATCGCGTCCGAAATACCAACGACAAAAAATTCGCGCGCCGCCGAAGCCGGATGATCGATCATTGTTTAATAAAGCATATCCGCATTGCCGGAGAAAGAGAGATTCCACAACCGGTTGGCGCGAGCGCGAGGATCGAACCGATCGCGGATCCTCGGTTGGCCTTCGAGCGCGCCTCGCCGTCTTACGTTCGATCTCCGACAGTGTGACACGCGTCGAACACGCGTATAACGTACTGTCTTCCTGTTCCCGCGTGAAACGTGAGCCGCTTTATAAATTCCGCGAGTTGCGATACCAAATCGCGTCAGCGTCGCGACCTTTTCCCCGCGTCGCGAGCGCGCTTCGCGCTGCAGCCTCCGAGGCGCAGGCACCGCGAGAGAAACGATAATTAGAGGGAGAGACCACATTCGACGACGACGCGAGAACGTCGTCATCGGTCGCGCGAAGAACACGCGTGTTTCATCCTGGGTCAAATGGACGAAACGTGCGTTGAGCCTCGAGCTACGAATGTCAAGTGGAAAATCGTGCAAATAAATTGCCTGAGGACGGTGCTTCTTCCTCCACCTCCTCCTCCGCCGCCGCCACCCGGCCAGCGTTCTCGTCGCTCTTGGCCGCGCCGCGGGAGCGGCAAGGCGGGGGGGCCCCACGAGACCTGATACGCCACGACGCCTATACTTACTCGCGCCGAATCTCGATTGACACCAACTATCCGAGAGATTAGGCGACGTGAAATAAGAGCGCATTGACCATTCGAGCGAGCATCCTCCCGGCCTCCGCGTCTCGCGCCGCGAAGAAAGACCCCGATTTGATACCATCATTTTCCCCGATAGCCCCGGCTATTTTCGCGACCCTCGCGCCTAGCCTCCAGGACAATCGGAGCGCCGGTGCTCCCTGCGAGGACAACAATAACGACGATACGAATCGACGAGGAGATTGCGCTCCAATTATCGCGATACACCGGTTTCTCGTGATCGACCGCGCGACGCTGCGTGATTTCGGTAAACACATCGCTCGGAGATTCGCGGCCGGTGGATCAATATTATCGGGCTCACAAAGCTGTATCGCCACGGTCACCTTTGGATCGAGGCTGCGTGCGTAGGACAAAGTCTTCGCTCGACGATTGTCGACGGTGGTCGAGATGCGGTGAGACACGTGAGCTAATTGTTCCCCCGAAGTTGGTGCGTTGTTTTCTTTTTTTTTTTCTTTTTTTTTTTCTTCGTTTCTCGGTGGGTCGACCAGAGGTTCCCGCTGGCTGCCAGTCAATCAATCGTCCGTGTTGAATGGAGCACAATCGTTTCGTCTGGCTATCCGCGTCGATCAATCCTCCCACTTCATCGTGCTTTTCCTCGAATACCTGGCACACCTGTCCGTTTAGGCGGCTTCGATGATTCCGGTTGGTATCGATATCGCGCGGCGTGAAGCGTGGGCCGGATTCGCGGACCGGTTACCGACGCTGTTGACGATCGACTGGACGATTTTTCGACGAACTCCCCTCTCGCGCGGACTCCGGGCGCCCGCGAGACGTCCGTCCGAGGCGACGATGACGAGACCACCGCGGGCTTCGGTGTTATAGCCAATCACCGCACGCCGATGACGCGGAATCAAACCGGTGGAATCTCCGCAGGTCCGGCGAGACCCCCGCGAGCCACTCGGGCGTACCTCGCAGTACATTTGACCGACTGGGACGCGCCGACGATTGCTCGACCTCAGGCCTCGCCGATTATTATAAACGTCCGGAATGTTTCCTTCCACGCTGGCTCGCTCGTTATCTCCCCGTCTGCGTCGCACCCGCGATCTTTTGTTCTACCGAGTCAATAACAAAAACATATTATTCGACGCGAACCTTTCGTCGCGAGTTAACTTTCTCGTGAGGCTCGAAATTTTGAAGGACTTTGTTCACTTACCGTTCGGCCCGGGACGAAATGTGTGTTGAGTATCGCGCCACTTCACTCCCGTTTTTTTAACACTTCAGTTTTTTTTTAGGTGACTATGATTTTTTTTTTTGTATTTACAATTTCGGTTTTTTTTCTTGGCCCTGACGTTTCGGGCGAGATGAGTTGAGATGACCCCGTGAAATGTGCACGGAGACTCGATGGTCTTTGAGCGGGTGTCGTGATTGTTATCGAAAAGATTTTTTTAATATTGTTTGAAGTCGTGTGGGTGGATAAGGAATTGAATGTCGTCATTTTTTAACTAAGCTTTTTCTATGCAGTTTAGATAATTCGTGACTTCATTCTTAATTCCTTTTGTGTATCTAGTACTTAGCATTCAAGAGCGGATATCAGTAATAGCGACTATTCAAACAGGAAAGAATTCAAAATATTTGACTAAATAAATGATTTTAAATAATTATTATGCAGAAACAGATAATTTGATATTCTTTTCACACCTGGGGATGTTATACCGTAAACAAAAAACGTATTATCCATTTTCCTTCTAAATATAGAGAATACGCGAATATTAATTAAAATAGTTGTTAAATAACGCGATTATCTTCTCCCAACTCCGATGTTCGTAATATAACATAAATTGTAATACGAATATGCTGCGATTCTGTCGGATAAAAGCAGACAACCTCCGACCGCGCGACGATGTTCCATTAAAATAAAAAGCTTAAAGACTACACAAATGCCGATTTAAAGACTGAAGGCAGTAAGCAAATTGCATTTTCTGAATTACCATATGGTTGAGTCCAACATAAAAAAAGAAACGTCGATGATCAACACTCAAATTGCGTAATTACCAAAACGTCACGAGTTGACAATGAAAATCTTTGGGATATCAATTATGGTACATTGAGCAATTAAATTTCAATTATATTAACAGCGCGCAGTTAATTAGCGTATATCAAAAGAAGAAGCTTGCCTGTTCTCGAGACTGGATGTCCAAGAAGTATCGGATGTCCTTGCCATTTATTGTTATCTTTCCGGTTCCATTTCCAACAACGGTAACGTCGGCGATCGCAGTTTTTCTCTTGCATTGCTGCACCCTGATGTACGGCCTGCCCGACAGCGTGTATTGCGGCTGGAAGCAAGACAAGTCATTGGCAATCAATTAATTTTTTTCCCGTAAGCGAGAAAGCCTCAATAAATCCTTACTACTCACTTTTGGTATCTTGATCGCCTTGCTTTGCTGTTGCATCTGTATCCTGTACTGCATGATAAAATCCTTGACGCGAAAAGAATAAGGATGATCCACCAGTCGGTCCATCGCGGCGATAAACTTTCCGTACTGAAAATCGCAGAATCACAAGGCAGTCGATAATCTCAATGATTTATCTTCCTACGTGCACTTTTGTACGTTTGATTGCCATTTATTACTCACATCTATTTCGTGAACCGGCTCCAGTAATTTCTGTTCAAGTTCGTGATTCCGTATCCACTGTGTACCCAATAAATCCCTGAAAAAGGCAAAGACGTTGAGTAAATAGTTTCATGATGTTGAAGTTTGCATCGTTGCAATGCAACGAAATTAAAAACAACAAAATATTAATGAACCCAAATAATTATAACGGCTATAAAAATTATGATAACGACTAAAAGCATGACTAAACAAAATGACTTCACCCTCTAATGGGGGCGAATTATTTTTATTTTTATGGAGTTAAAGTTTTGTTTTTAAATTCGTTGCATTGCAACGATGCAAACTTCAACGTCATACGATTTCTGATTTTCCAGGACGTGAATATTGCGATTTGGGGACTCACAGCTTTTCGTCCGGCCGCGGGACAATTCCCTTCTTCAATTGCTGGTCCTCAATCGCGTTTAGCTTATGTAAAGTTTCCACTATATCCTGCAAGAAACACAAATTCTCGTTATAAGGGTAGATATTGATTGATTTTTTTTTTTATGGAGATAAACAGATTTACTTACGTAAAGGGCCTGATGATAATTAGGCACGCATGTGTAGAAAAGAAAGTGGTGTGGTCTACCGGACTCATCGAACTGAGCAGCTTTTTTCTCAGCAAATATTCTCTCAGGCGCTTCCATAATAGGCCTGGCTTTTCTTTCGTACAGTCCAGAAGGAAACAGGTATCTTATCGATTTCTAAAAGAAGGAAGCAAACAAAATCCAATATGTGAAATTATTTTGCACTGCTACAGCGATCACTGGTCTCTTGCTTACGTTAATATCTTTCTGGTCGAATGTCTCTGGATTTTCCCCCATCATATTCGCCAGGTGACGCTTTCCAATCTGGTACTCAGTGACTTCCTTCTTCATGAATTCATCTGAAAGTTTAAGGAAGAATTCATATTATGAAAAAATCACCTGCTTCAAATTTCTGCGAGTAAAGTAAAAAAGAATCGAAAAATTTGTGTCACTTCACTACATCAACGTTATATGTAAAAAAAAAGATAGCCAAATATTTTCTTGCTTCTTACAACATTTTTTACTACTATTAAGCGATCATTCATCGCCTTTCGTTCCCTTCACGTTATACACGCAGACTCACCGTATTCCTGGGCTCTCTGCAGATACGCCAACATAGCTTTGCTGATCTTCTTCTTAGGCTTCACATCGGTATCCCCGGTATCGATGACGGAGTTTATGTCAACGGAGTACGATCTCGTCGCGAGGCACTGCAAAAGCGAAAAACGTATCCAATCACTGTGCAAAACCTCCTCGTTTATAGGTTAGAAAGCCCAACCGAAAAATCGAACGATACAAAGACGACAATCCGAACGTAAAAGCGTAATTGACTCACCAAATTGCCATTGAAGCTCGGAACGACGGTTGTCGAGCTGCCAATACTTTTAACGACATTTCGCAAATTTGTTAGCCGCGAAAATATTGCGGCTGTGCCGGAGATCGCCATTTTTCGTCGGGCGGATTTCCAGCCCAGAGGGCGGCACGAGTTTTTCCATGTGTGTATTTACACCACCAGTGTACACAACGTGCACGTGAATCGAAGGACGATTTATGGAAAATCTTGACACGAGACGATATGAGACAATGTGGAGCAACATAAGAAGAGACATAACGAAAGGAGGGGGAGGAGGCGATATGCACGTACAACGTCCATTTCTAATGACTCCGTTCGTAGAGCGTAAACACACAGTGCGTGACACTCGGTACGCAACTCATCTCGGGGTCCCTGTTGATCCCTGCCATATGTCGATTGCGGGGCGCCAGATCCTTCGGTCGTGAACAATCGGGAGATCCTGCAGATTTGAACAATCGAGGATTTTTTGCGGCGTCGAACAATCGACGATAACTCGTCGCTACTTAGTCGAATCATGGCACCGCCGATCGCGTATCTCACTCGGAAGGAGTCGATTTCGTCCTGCCATCGCTTGCACAGGTAAATCGGGATATTTCAACGATGTTTTGTCGTCATTTGTTATTATTTATCGGACTTATTTTGTGTCTCTTTCTTGCGCAGTCCACAACTTTCGGATGAGGAGAACAAAATGATCTATGGAAAGTGCAATAACTTTTGGGGTCATGGTCACAACTATATTGGTAAGATTTTCGTTTTATTTTATATAATATCAAATACTACATTTGTTTTTATATCTAGTTACCTGCAGTACTTTGTTTATTATCAATTTATAATTTTTGAAGCAATGTGTTTACCAGGAAATCGAAAACTTGTCAGTAACTATATCAGCAAAAATATTCTCACTAAACAATTATGTAATTTCAGTTGAAGTGACTGTACGTGGTCCTGTTAATCCCACCACAGGAATGGTAATGAACATCTCCGATCTCAAGGTCCACATGAACGAAGTTCTCATGAATCGCTTGGATCACAAGAATCTGGACAAGGATGTGGAGTACTTCAAGAATGTTGTGTCCACCACCGAGAATGTTGCAATATATATTTTTGATGAACTGAAGAAGCTTCTGCCCAAACCAGAACTCATGTACGAGGTCAAGATCCACGAAACTGACAAGAATATTGTGATTTACAGAGGGGAATAAACCAGAAAACATTCTTCTGTAAAAAGTCCATGAGTCACCAAATACATGTGATTCGAACATTAAAAAAATCGTAAAAAAATATTAGCTTTAAAAAAACGATATATGTTACAAATGCCTAAGTATGATGCAACAGCATTGATTTGAACTCTGTTTTCCTGTTCCAACAATGTTTAACAAACATTGGTTACAAAATATTTGCATTCCGCATCAACTGTCATAGTTATAAAATAAAGCAATCTTCAAAAAAAAAAAAAAATTGTTCCAATTCGACTGTGCTAAAAGACAAAAACCAGTGCTAACAATATATTATCCAATTAACCCAAATTCCAAAAAAACTCGTGCCAAAATTCCAAAAACTGATTCCTAAAGTCCTACCCCCATGTCACGAAAACAAACAAAAAACGTCGTGCAGAACGACCGCAGCATTCGAAACAATCCGCATCGAGCGTGTAACAATTCCACTGCCGCGAATCCTACAAGGTATTCGCTGGGAAATGCGGTCGCTCATTCACGCAGCTCCGCGAGCAACAAGTCCCCGCAGCCTAAACGTGAGAAAAATAATCGACTCGTAGAAACCACGGGCGCGCGTGTATATATACATACACTCCACGCAACATCGAGCGAAAACGTTCGTTGTGGGAAAGGATCGATTCGCTCGAGTCTAGGCACAAGCGGCGCGCGCGAGAGCCATGAAAACCATCGTCGCTGCCAGCGGCGGCGGCGGAGCAGCGCGTTTCAAACGAGTAGGCGTTCTCGATTCGCATTCGTCGTGTCCCACAGCGGCGTCGCGCGAGTGTCCACGATGCGCCCAACATGGCAGCCCGACCAAAAAACAACTTCGCCCCGCCAGGCGCGACAATGACGTAGCGCTAATTGTCGAATTATCATAAACAGCGGGCTTCATCGCGCGGCTATAGGGAGCGCGTGCTGACGGCCGAGAGTGCAATGAGAATAATACGTAAAACGGGTGAAATAATGTGATACAACCGAAAACGTCGTAAACCCATCGTGTAGGCTCTCTGTGTCTGTCTGTCTGTCGACGGTGGGAGCTCGGGGAAGGGGGAGGCGAAAAAGGTGGGAGAATTTCGTTCTCTCTCTCTCTCTCTCTCTCTCTCTCTCTGTCTCTTTCTCTCTCTCGCGCTCGTGGCTGCCGCGAAGAAGGCGGCGGTGGTGGTGGAGAGCGCGGCACAGTACGCTACGCGCGTTTCCCCTGCGTATCCACGGCAGGACGGGACGTCACACATCGACCCACGGGTGCAGCGCGATTTGAATTCCGTAACGGTCGTTCAAGTAAGTGGCCGACGATTGTGTGCGTGTTGCGTGTGTTTTGCGCGCTGTGTGTGCATCGGCGAACGCGCGAGGCCCGAGCGTGCGTTATCCCCAGTGCATCGTCGATGCACGAGACCATCGCGTTGTCGCCGATTCGTCTCGCGATTCGCGTTGTTTATATACGAGAACGTTGCGTACGCTCTCTCGTTGAATATATCTTTCTCTCTCTCTCGCGCGCGCGCTCGCCCGCGGAATTATCGTGGCGGCTAAGCGCGAGCGACGGGGGTGTAGCTCAGTCAATATTGCTCGTTCGCGGAGCCACCGCGAGTCGCTAATTGCCCCGCTCACCTACACTCGCCGACTATACTTACCTCACTTATGCATCATACTACTTATGTCAGGTTGCCTGTCACATCGCTGCTACGCGACTTCGGGGACACGGAACGCGCGATGGAGGACTCGGACGAAGTCCTCGTTTGTGCCACCGAGTTTATTAAAGGTATGTTTTTTGTTTTGGGCCTTTTTTTTTTTTTTTTTGGAAGCTAAATTTACGTTTGCTCCAAAACGCGAAATCCGCGGATTTTGCGGCGAATCGTCGCACCTCGGTGACTGGTCGGCAGATGAAACGAAAGATTTTTAATTTTTGAATGATTATGTACTTGTTTCATATTTTTGGGGAACTTGTTGCTCTGACACCTGAAAAAAAATTTGAATGACGAATCTGATGCAATCTGTGATGAACAAATTAAATTTTACATTTTTGAGTTATACTCATTTTTTTCCTTAAATATTTCGTGTTTTGGATGATACAATTTTACTCCGAATTTTTTAGGTGTTTTATCTGACATTTAAGAATATGTTGGTTTTTTTAATTTCAATTCTTTTGTTTTGTCAACAAATGACACAAGAAAAGCTAATTTATGTGTTGCTTTGTTTTTGTTTTTACAATTGTTTCACGACAATTGTTGTACAATTTTTATGTTTTGGTAGCAGGAAAAAAAATGTCAAGAACAATTTTAGCTGCTTCAAGTCATACATTTTTCTTGGTGTTCCAAAAACTCCAAAAATATTTGACCAGTTGACATTATCTTGGTTTATGGAAGACAACTTTATTCTGACACTTTATTGCTCCACGATATGTAATTGATGTGTGGGTGTTTCCCGAAAAGGGAGAGTCAAGGACTATTATGTATAATGGATGCTCACGGTCTCACATGATCGATCAGCATTAGCGATACTTCTACTTGTCTGTCCCAGTTCTAAGACCGAGTTGTTGCACATTTTCTGTCTTTTTCCACAGACCGACTGTACTTTGTGACACTGCGGACAGAGGCTGGGGTGAAACCCAAAAGTACACCGGACACCCACTACTTCTGCATCGATGACGAGCTCATCTTTGAGAATTTTTACTACGACTTTGGACCCCTCAACTTGGCCATGTTGTACCGCTATTGTTACAAAGTTAACAAAAAGCTCAAAGCCGTCGCTCTTGGGAAGAAGAAGATTTTGCATTATACAACGCTGGACCCTGAAAAGAGGGTCAACGCCGCTTTTCTCATAGCCAGTTATGCAGTGAGTAGTATTCAATCGTTTTCCTCAATTCAGTTTTTTCTTCATTTACTTTGGGTAATTCTGAGGTCAGCTTTGTCACATTTCTTGTAAATTGAGGCACCAAAAACCTTGTAATTTTTTGTATGTTTTTTTAAAACAAATAATGAAGAAGTAACAACGCATAAAATAACGTTCTTCACTCTGAGGGCAGTTTTTTCACTTTTTTGTATGTTGAGGCACCAAAAATCTTGTAACTTTTGTGCGTTTCTTTTTTTTTTAACAACGAATAAAAAATAAAAATTATAGAGCTCCGATTTATATAAAACTCGTAATCAGTGCATAATCGAATGATCCTTAAAGTAACTAAACACCAGTTTCTCGAGAACCATGCGCAAAATAACGTTCTTCACTTTTGTAGATATTGTACCTCAAACGCACAGCTCAGGAGGTCTACGAGTGTCTTATGAATAGCCCAAACAGTCCGCCGTTCGTGATGTTCCGGGACGCTTCGATCGGCGCGCCCTGCTACCAGATATCCCTGAAGGAGTGTCTGAGCGCGGTGGACAAGTGTCATCGTCTCGGGTTCTTCAACTTCGAGGATTTCAACGTCAAGGAGTACGAGTATTACGAGAGAGTGGAGAACGGCGATCTGAACTGGATCGTGCCGGGAAAGTTTATAGCGTTTTGCGGGCCGCACGCGAAGCTGAAGAACGAAAACGGTGGGTCCGGAATGACGGAAACGAATTTAGTCGCGATTCTTCGTAGTTATTCGGAAATAATTTGCGAGCTTCGATCGGCGCGTATTTCGATGCATCATCGTCTCTCGTTCCAGGCTATCCGCTCCACGCGCCGGAATCCTATTTCACGTATTTCCGGCGGAATAACGTGACGACGATAGTCAGGCTAAACAAGAAGATATACGAGGCCTCGAGGTTCATCGAAGCGGGCTTCGATCACAAGGATTTGTTCTTCAAGGACGGCTCGACGCCGACGGACTCGATAGTCCGGCAATTCTTGAAGATATCGGAGAACACGAGCGGCGCTCTCGCTGTCCACTGCAAAGCTGGCCTCGGCAGGACAGGATCGTTAATCGGCTGTTACATAATGAAGCATTATCATCTATCCGCCCACGAGACCATCGCCTGGATTCGAATATGCAGGCCAGGATCGGTGATTGGGCATCAGCAACTGTGGCTCGAGGAGTGCGTAATATTTTTAACTCAATTTATAAACAATTCTAACTGCGTATGCGGTGACCGGGGTTTGTTTTATGTGTAGATGATTTTTTTTTTCGATGAATGCGCAAATTTTTTCTTACAATCAGTAACTGAAGTATCTTTTGCGTTTACTATTTACGAATTATTGGAGCATTCGCGGCACTTTCAATTTGGATTACTCTTCGAGGATCTTTTTTAGCGTTACCTTCATCAAAAACGAATTATTCTTTCAACAACGGACGGATTTTTTTCGATGAACACGCAAATCTGATTTTTACAATCAGTAATTGGAGTATCTATCGCGTTTCCGATCTACGAATTATTGGAGCATTCGCGGCACTGGTTCAATTTGCATCACTCTTCGAGAATCTTTTTTAGCATTGCCTCCACCAAAAATTAATTCTTTGTTTAATACATAATTTATACAAGGTCCTTATTAGCTGAAGTAATAATAATAATCACATTCACTGAATCGTAACAAACATTTAAAAAAAATTGTCGTCTTCTAGACTGCGAACGATTTTTTTTGTTTTCGCACGAAAAATCGTTCTGTAAGGAAAATTGTTGCGCTCTCTGCTCCAGAAAGGAGGCGTACCTTCACTCGTTGGCGAAGGAGCCGCTGCGAGCGGAGAACGGCAATCCGCCCCACGAGTACGGGATATACTCGAAATTCGGGAGGCCGATAGGCGCCTCGCTGGTCGCGGCGCGGCCCTCGGGTCTCGTGCAGGACAAAGTCTCGGGGATAATGCATCGGGTGGACGGCATAAGCCTGGAGGATTCGTCGCCGACGACGAGTTCCGGCGCGACCGGAAGATTCGCGTTGATGACGCAGGGCGACAAGCTCAACGAGATTAAGATCAGACGGCGGGCCCTGCCGTGCAACCAGAATTACGTGGGAAATTCCACGGGACAATCGACAGTCGTGCTGTAAGTATCAATCGCTAGCGGGACCAGATTTTCCCACGCGGAAGCCGCGAGATCGGTTTATACGGCGAGCGAACTTCGCTCAGCTGGATATCTTACGCAAACCGCGAAGCGAGGAGAGAAAAGAAAAAAAGAACTACTGCCATTTTCATCACACCTCACCGCACCTCATCTCATTTAAATTTCAGTCCGTACTTAGGACTTTTGCTGCAATCGAGAAACCAGAAAGGCGCCGTAGCCCCGTTAGTCGGATCGAAAAAGGATCCGAACAAACGGCTCCTTGCTCGTACGGCTACGACAACGATCGTCAAAAGGTCCGTGTCCCTCGTATCTTCTAGCTCTCTCTCTCTTATTTTTTTTCGTTTTGTTTGAATTATCAGCTTGCTTGCTCGCCACTGTTACAAGGACGTTTTGCTGTTCTCTTTGGATACTTCCTCCCTTCTACAGACGTGCGGGGTGTTTCAGCAGTTTTTTTGGCGATCAAAGAGAGAAACAAAATTCGTCAAGGGAAATCTTGCGCAAAAACTTTGTCTCCCATTCTTTAGTTAAGTCAGAAAAAATTCACGCGAAGCAGCGTAAATTATTTTCATCTGACTCAAGGATCGGGGATGAAATTTTTCTTTTTTTATTTCCCTGACAAATCGTTTTCACTTTTAAAGGATTAGTGAAACACCCTTTTTGATACGATAGCGTTTGTCTTGTAGTTTTTCTTTGATACCCCGTAATTTGTAGAGCCCGAGTTTATCTCTCTCTCTCTCTCTTTCTGTATCTCTTTCTCGCTCTTCTTCTCATCATTCGTTACTGGCATGCGGTCTTGTTCCTCGCTACGTTATTTTTCTCTTCATCATCGCATCAACCGTATCACCTTAAACTGCGATCCGAGAGTAACGACCCCCGAGCCTCTCTGTCTATCACGTTCTGTTGTTTCTGACAAATTGTAGAAACGGTCGACGGGTGAGCGGTAACTGTAAGCCGTCGTCGTGCTACGTTAGGCCTAAGTCGACGACGCAAATCCACGCAGGCAAGAGCGTCGTCGCGTCGAGTCTCGTCAAGCCCGTGTCGGTCACGAAACCGGTCACGAGATCCAGCGTACGGGGAGAAACGACGTGCATTGCGGAGACGCGCGCCACGATATCCTCGACTAATCACTCGATACAGCAGACTCCGCCTGGAATGAACATGATCCTCAGATCGGCCGATCGAGTCAGCCGATATAGCACTCTGAGGCAGTAAGTCCCAAAACAAATTCTCTTTATCGAACCCGATCGTTGGGGAAAGATAACGCGGTGTCTCCCCCTCTTCGCGTTATTAACCCGCGAATCGAATGTTGTTACTTTCGATATGCCTTATGTTTTGTTCTTCGAAATTGTCGGAACATTCCTTCGAGAAAGACAAAAAAAAAAAAAAAGAAATAAGAAATACGCCGCCTCGACGAATCGGGACTCTTGTTCGGATAAAGACAACGTCGCGATTGTCCGCGCCTAGGAATTTTCTTTGATTCAAGGTTTCGGGTGTCCTAACGCATGCTGCATGAAAAATGCAATAACTCACCGATTAAAATAGACCTCTCGTCGCTTCTATAGAGTACCATCAGGGCGGTTCGAGAAACAACTTTATTTTTAGAAAGCTTTATTCGTGTATGTTGTTACAAAAACTCGACCGCGCGCACGCGAAGCGCCGGGATCGAGAGGCTTCACTACTTTGATTTCAAACGCAAAGAGATTCTAGAGCGACCTCTTCGAGGAAACATGCCGAGTGGAAGATATTTGCGGTTGAAACATCAAAAGAAGCTTTTTCGCGACATTGGAATGTAAATATCGCGAATTCTATTGGCGCCCACGTTCTTTTTGACTGGAAGCGTTTTTCCCGACGTCTCAACAATCCTGCGATATTCATAATCTTCGAGTAACGTTAAAATGACTGCAAAAGGAGTATTTGCGTTGAGAAAATTGCAAAAGGAAACATTTCGAAATTTCGCTCTTTCCCTCGACAAGAATTCAACTCGACCGGTGAGCTTTTTCGCGCAACGAGTCACGACAATTGTGACGAAAGGAGCAATCGAAAAGCAAAGCCCTTTTTCAACCGCCCTAATGTACCGTACTGTATCTTTTCCTCTTTCAAAACCACGAAAACCCCTTTCCGAAACTTAGTGCTTGAAACACCGGTGTGGCACCGGAGGTGGCTAACGAACCGAACCCTGTTTGCTTTTGTGACTTGCAGTGCGCGCACGACAATAAGTTCAAAAACAACATTTATCAGATGATTAACCGATATTCTTAGTGGTGTTGGGGAGGGAGCATCGATTAGCCGAACGACGTCCCGACAGCGAAGAAGATCACATCGCTTGAACCCCATCGTTCAGTGAAATCAAAACGAATCGATCGCCAGGATGCGAGGATTTCTCGGTTGGTGAATTACTACTACTACTACTTCTACTACTACTACTACTTCTACCACTACTACCCCGGGGGCTATATTAATCGTTTCTACAATTTATTTTCCCGCTATAAGTTGTTAAAATGTACACCCTGTTCGACGACAGCCATTATATCCGTTCTCTGTGGTTAAGGTAGCTAAAAAAACAAGGGAAATTCGTTGCTGCAACTAAAACAAACGATTCGAGATGCATTTAACTGGGTTCGTCTTCGCGAAACTTTGCATTCAGAAGAAAAAAATACACGTCTTTCGTTCCTCGTGAAAAAAAAGAAGAGTCCCAATGTGCTTGCAATCCACACGACCAATCGAATCCGCGATTCGTACAACCTGCTCGAAACAATGTGGGCCAGAAAGATTTTATCGCGATAGTTTTTAAACTCAAAAGGCACACGACACACACTGACACTACATAAACACATACACACTCAAAGAAACGTAATCGTAGTCACGTAAGTTTTGTTATTCTCCTCTCGTGTGACTTCTCGGCAATGGGAGAACGGGGCAGTTGATATTAGACTCGTTTATTAATGAAATAGTTATACATACTGTGAAAGATACTTTTTTAAATGCAACGTTGCGTCACGATGTATAAATAAATAATCAAAATCCTGTGCCGTTCGAGCGGCGCATCGTGAAAAGCAAAAACGGCGACTCACGAGTTTTGTGCGCCGCTCGGACGGGCAGCGATCGAGTGTTTAGAATTCGAGCGGTAGTCTTCCTGACGCAACTTCCTTGTAGATTGTATATAGTGCGTAGATGCTGTAAAACTGTCTTTAGAATATAGCAATGCGTGTAATGTATGAGAAATTAAGATAGCTAGCAGATATCGCGAGAAATATTTGGGCTTCGTCGCGGCGTCTCGACGATACCCGGTTACGATAATTGATTATGCCGTGAAAGATAATTGTGCAAATACTATATGAAGAGTTTTTATGTTGAGATCCCACTGTGAGGGAGAGAATTGAACGACAGCAACGACTCATGAGTCTACGGAATGAGAATCCTAACGCGTCGCGTACCTCGCGCTTTCTAACATACTTATTTTCGCACCACGGTTTCTCCCTTCGAAGTTCTCGACTCTTTTGACAATTAACTCATTTTTTTCCGCACTTTGGTGTAACTCGAAGCAACCGGAGGGCTCCGGTTGTCTCGCTTTTTTCCCGTCGTAAGCTGACGAGCGTATTACGCTTGTTTGCGTTCTCCTTCCGATGGATCTTCGTTTCATCTCTACTTTTTATTTTAAGTGTCGGTACTTACTGTACTGATTATTAAAATCATGTATTATTTCTGTTAGAAAAACTAGGTGCTTTATTTGCCGGTTTTAAATAACGGCATCATTTATTTCGCAGTATTTTTTATTTACAGAAACGCTTTTAAGTCAAAATAATTCAAGCTATCCGACAATAATTAGCATTTGATTTAATCACGATTGTTTATTTTACTTTTTTCGTAATGTTATTCAACTTTCTGCAACGCTGCAGGAAAATCAATTTGGCAGCAAGATGGAAGATTTTGGAAAAAATAAAAAGTAGAGAACATTCGCTTCATCGATTTTAGGCGTTCCCTCACCGATACACTCGTCTTATATGTTATATTCGAGCGAAATTCTTATCCGAATGTATTTACCCACTAATCTCCGCGATCACGACTTAATATCCACAGTATTTAAGTACAACCGTACGACTAGTACGTAGAACGAACAAATGTGTCATAATCCTGTGGCTTTTAAAAACGAAACAAAAAACACTTTTATAATTAAATATACACACGAGGTATTCGGACTCGAAAATGCGCAATCACTACGACCCCCAGAAACTGAGCGGTCTGGATTGGGATCCATATCTTCTCGTTGTCGTAATACACAACAACAAAACGAATAATGTACACGAATATTATAGTATGGATGTGTGCGGAATACAGCGCGAAACGCTGTAACGCGCTTTCGGCGAGAATCCCGCGTCCGTTTATTCTCTGTTAACATTTTGTCAATTTTAATAATAAAAAAAATGTAATAAATATTTGCCGATAAAGGAAAACGGTAACGAATTACAGTCACGTCGATGTATTTTTTTGCCTACGGAACGAGATAAAAATTACCCAGCCAAATTGTTTTCAGAGCAAATTTAACTTCGCATAAGAATGTGGAATGTGGAATGTGGAATGTTAATCATTGGGATAAATGGGGGAACTTCCCATTAAACAATCCACGAACCTATTGAAGAAGTACCCAAAAAATAGTCATTCTTTATTCTATATATACAAAAATAGCCGTAAAATGTGTTACAAAAAAAACTTCATCACCATCAGCGTATCAAAAAGTATGTTACATACGTTGCAAAGGCAACCCAGTGACTGGCGAAACCCAGTTGCGACCATTTGTCGATCGTGTGCTCGTAGCTGTAGCCGGTCTCTTGAATCTCGGAGGTGTCGAACATGAGGCCGAGGTAGGCGAGATGAAAGATCGTGAGGACGGAGAAGCCGAGATTCGTCGCGGCGACCCACCAACAGTTGCTCGACTTCTTGGCGTGAGGACATCCTCCCTCGGGGCACTTTTTCGCCGCGACGCACGCGTCGAAAGTCTCCGCGAGAACGTTGCGCAATTGGTACTCCACGAACGTGTAAAATCCGAGGCTGAGAAGAACCGCGGCCAACTGAAAGTTCAGTCCGTGAAGGAGAGAACTGGCGAGGTAAGTGACGACGACGGCGCTGAATTTCCCGAGTCGCCTTCTCGCGGGTCGAAAGATGTCTGTCGAAATGATTTCGATTAAACGTTTGGAAATTGAGGATCGAAATAGAGGATGTGTTACGTACTGGCCATTTTTCCCACATTATAATTTAGTAGCAGAACCTTAGTGCATGTTAAGAATCAATGTCGGCACATCAATCATTGACCCGTGCATTCTCGTTGAGTGCACTGACCAAAACAAACTGACCAAAACGTTGGAGTTTACCTGGCGCACCGGATTGCCTAAATCAATCACTCTTTAATCATGTCTTGAACAGAGTTGTAAATCCCTCATTTTTATGAGAATAAAATTGATGGTGCAAATTGGCTTTATAATTGTTTTTATAATAACACTAGGCTAATCACACGCGCTGTCGCGCGTGCCTGAAAAACTCGCCAAAATCGACCTCAGAAATTTGTTCTTTTCAAAATATCGACTTTTAAACTATACCATCATTCTCAAGTCGCATATTCTACCCCCGAAAACACTGGTTATTAACCTTTTTTAATCGATTTTGAAAAAAATATTTTTTTTTCCGACAAAAAATATTTTTTCTGTCAGAAATCGTAGATCTGGCTCCGGACCGAAAATCGACCCCAATTTTTTTTCTTTTCAAAATATCGACTTTTAACCTATACCATCATTCTCAAGTCGCATATTCTACCCCCGAAAACACTGGTTATTAACCTTTTTTAATTGATTTTGAAAAAAATATTTTTTTGCCGACGAAAAAAATATTTTTTCTGTCAGAAATCGTAGATCGGGCTCCGGACCGAAAATCGACCCCAATTTTTTTTCTTTTCAAAATATCGACTTTTAACCCATACCATCATTCTCAAGTCGCATATTCTACCCCCGAAAACACTGGTTATTAACCTTTTTTAATCGATTTTGAAAAAAATATTTTTTTGCCGACGAAAAAAATATTTTTTCTGTCAGAAATCGTAGATCGGGCTCCGGACCGAAAATCGACCCCAATTTTTTTTCTTTTCAAAATATCGACTTTTAACCCATACCATCATTCTCAAGTCGCATATTCTACCCCCGAAAACACTGGTTATTAACCTTTTTTAATTGATTTTGAAAAAAATATTTTTTTGCCGACGAAAAAAATATTTTTTCTGTCAGAAATCGTAGATCGGGCTCCGGACCGAAAATCGACCCCAATTTTTTTTCTTTTCAAAATATCGACTTTTAACCCATACCATCATTCTCAAGTCGCATATTCTACCCCCGAAAACACTGGTTATTAACCTTTTTTAATCGATTTTGAAAAAAATATTTTTTTTTTCCGACAAAAAATATTTTTTCTGTCAGAAATCGTAGATCGGGCTCCGGACCGAAAATCGACCCCAATTTTTTTTCTTTTCAAAATATCGACTTTTAACCCATACCACCATTCTCAAGTCGCATATTCTACCCCCGAAAACACTGGTTATTAACCTTTTTTAATTGATTTTGAAAAAAATATTTTTTTGCCGATGAAAAAAATATTTTTTCTGTCAGAAATCGTAGATCGGGCTCCGGACCGAAAATCGACCCCAATTTTTTTTTCTTTTCAAAATATCGACTTTTAACCCATACCATCATTCTCAAGTCGCATATTCTACCCCCGAAAATACTGGTTATTAACCTTTTTTAATTGATTTTGAAAAAAATATTTTTTTGCCGACGAAAAAAATATTTTTTCTGTCAGAAATCGTAGATCGGGCTCCGGACCGAAAATCGACCCCAATTTTTTTTCTTTTCAAAATATCGACTTTTAACCCATACCATCATTCTCAAGTCGCATATTCTACCCCCGAAAACACTGGTTATTAACCTTTTTTAATTGATTTTGAAAAAAATATTTTTTTGGCGATGAAAAAAATATTTCCTGGCAACCAATCGCAGCTGTAATAGTTTGCTAACAATGCTTTCCGTTACTCATGAACTTTTTAAAAGTGGGATTCAGGTTCAGTAAACGTTCATTTCAACGGTTTATGTGTACAAACCCATGGAAAATTCGTAACACGATGTTTCTTTTACGTACAGAGCTTCAGCCACGTGTGCATCGGAATGTTCCAGGAGACGACGACCTGCACGAGAGAACGCGGCAACTCGATCTCCAGAGGCTTCGCGATGGAAGCCAGAGACTGCGGGTAGCCACCGAGAAGGAGGATCGACGAGGACGCGTACGATACGAAGTAGTGGGAGGTTCGGAAGGCCAGGGCGTCTCGGTACGCCAGAAACCATCTGAAACCAGACTCGAGTTATTTGAAAACATCGATTGCCGTGAGATAGAAAAATTGGCAATAAAATTGGCAACAAAAAATTCCATAATCATCAACTTAAAACGATTTACGCTTTTGTCTTCTAATTTTTGCGAAAATTCGGCTCATCACGATAAATACTTACTTCCCGGCTTCACCTGACAGCATCCAATGGGTCCAGCAGTTGGATATGCTGAGGAAGAAGAAGGAGACCAACAGGTACCTCGCGCCGGTGAAAATCCACCAGAAGTCCTGCAATTTCAAGACGATATCGCACCGACTTCGGCAAAGAGAATCAAAAATCTCTTACCCATTGTCTCCGTTGATGCTGCAAAGCCGAGTAATCGCTGAACGATATCCAAGGCCCGAACAGCGAGGTCGCCGCTCCGAACATGTATCCCAAATACTCGAGAATTCCCGGCGGCTCCGACTGGCTTCTATCGGTGCCGAGACTCACGGCCCGCATCGCGGCTATCATCACGACACCCCGCACTTTGTGCCAATCCGCGGGATCCATGGAATATTCGCTGAAGAAAATTTTGGTTCTTCAAGCCGGATTTTCGCGCGATTTTTGTAGTCGATTTCGAGCGAGAAATAATTACCAGTACAAAATAATCGAGAGACTCGGCACGAACGTCTTCAAACCGCCGCGATATTCCCGCGGCAGACTTATGCTGATGTAGGAAACTGCTACAAAGGAAACTAGCAAGTAAAGACATTCTGGTACGTAGTGCTGCACTACGTAGATGCCTATCGCAGCGGAAAGTCCATGGAATAGTCTTGGCGAATTGTACGCTGAAATGAAATTGTTCATTTTCATTAACGCAGGTAATTTGAGAATAATTTGGAGTAAAAATTGCTGATATTCTACAAATAAAGTATTTTGCTTGAAAATATTGGCACTCTCGTAAGAAAAACCGGTTGCTCAAAAATAGTATAGAATTATTTGTTTTTTTTTTGCAATGTGAATGGAAAATGATTATAAAATGAATATTTACTAATGAAATAAATTACATCTCAATTGTTAACGTATTTGTCATTAAATTAAATTCGAAATTGCTGCTACCTTCATACTGGTCAGTGCATCATGTGCTAAGGTGCGTAAGTATACAGAATAAAATTCAAAATATACTCTTGCGCCCTGTAAATTTGCAATGATTGCAGTATATTAATCTGCTATTGTGAACGCTATTTAATTTGATACAAATTTTATTTGAACAAAGTTTACAAAAAAAAAAGTTTGTCATCAAATTTTATTTTTGATAACAACTCAACTTGAAGGGCCAAATAGAGTGGAAATAGAAGAAATGGCTTTTATTCAAATTTATTTTTTATCTCTCGAATCTATTGTTACTCTATTTGTGCCAGATGAAAAACAAGATCGGGAAATCTGGTATGAGCGGAGAAATTCGTAATAAATATTGGCATACTTACAATTTTGCGTGAGTATCCTAAAGAGAACCGAGCACACGAGCAAAGGGAGAAAATACTCGGCGGCGCCCTTGACACTCGGTGTGAGACAATACTGATACAATTCGACGAGATTCTCGCCGGGCACGTCATCGTAATCCTCGTCGTAATCGTGAATCTGCTGATCGCAATCCTTGCACTCTTCTTCGTCGTCGTAAAAGAGAATCGAGTCCGACGCCGATTCGTCCATCGTTCGGACCCTCGACGCGAGGACTCGCGTCGGAATATTCGACGAATATTCTGCGCGAACGCCCGTCGATGACTCGACCGCCCGCAAAACTGTCAATTCTCGCGAGGCAAAACGCCGAGTGTAAACAATTTCAAAAGGAATTCGCGGAAGCCGACACGCCGGACTATCCGCGAATTCCAAACAATTGCAGCGCGAAGCGCCACCTGCGCCGGCAAAGTGGATTCGCAGTGATTTGCGGAGGATACGAGAGGCTGCGAATTTTCAGGATTATGGTTTTTATTTTTATTTTGTATATTTTTACAATTTACGCGTAATCGGTTTCTGGATTTTCACGCGGTTCTGAGCTTCAATCGGAAACACTTTCGCGAAAAACATCCCAATTGTTTTATATTTTTCTGCCTTAATTAATTACGCTGGCCAATCACAACGCCGCTTTGGAGCGCGCATTTTTTCAAACAGTATGAAGTACGATTGACAGGACAACACGCGAGATAAACCGTTTTAAAAATAGAACAGACGTCAAAATAATTATACTTTTTAATGTGAACTGATGCGTTTTGGAACATTTTTGTACATCACAAAATAGTACAACAAATGAAATAAATACATCGATTAGGGGATTTGCAGTGTCAAAGTCGATTTGCAGTGATTTGTGGTGGGTGCGAGAGGGGCTGTGGAATTTTAAGAATTACGATTTTTATTTTATTTTATATTCTTACTATTTACGCGTAACCGATTTCTGGATTTTCACGCATTTCTGAGCTTTAATCGAAGACACTTTAGCGAAAAACATCCCAATTTTTTACATTTTTTGTGCCTTAATTAATTACGCTGGCCAATCACAACGCCGCTTTCGAGCGCGCATTTTTTCAAACAGTATGAAGTATGATTGACAGGACAGCACGCGAGATAAACCGTTTTAAAAATAGAACAAACGTAAAGATAATTACATCTTTTAATGTAAAACGCCGCGTTTCGGAACATTTTTGTTTATCCCAAAATACTACAACAAATGAAACAAATACATCGATTACCACACCGAATTATTATTCCGTCGTATTTCAAGCAGGGAACCTTGGTAGGAAATGTTATATCGAGGCCTAATGCGATTCTAAATTAAAGCTAGGTCAGCGCTCCTTCCTCTTTATCGCCTCAGCGATTGGCTGAGGCCCCCGAATGGGGCGTCGGAGGCGCAATGTGGGCTCCGACGGTAACTCACACGACTTGGCAAATGTCACAGCGGCAACATAGTAACACGTTCTACGCGCATATGTGTTGCCGTACACACGCCAGAGCGGCCGATCGTCGTGTCTCGCGTCCAGCGCATCGGGTGGACCACTTGCTGACATAAACACGAGAATACGCAGCTCGGTGATTTGGCGCGCGCGCGCGCGTTGACGCTAAATCGCAATTAGAAAACATGCACTCGCTTACGCACGTGTGCGCCGAGTGTCATCGACGCGGTGTTGGTGCGACACACGGACACTCGCGTCGACCACGTTAGTCGCCCGCCACACATTGTAGGCCCCCAATGTTGATAGGTTATGATTTGTTTATCAGCACCGTACGTGCAGCATCTACGAGGGTTTGCAATCGCAATGCAATTGGTTAGTTCGAAGACCTTTATTCAACTCGGCAAATCGACGTTTTTCCGCTCGCGATTCGTCTGCCGAATCGCGAATAACCACTTCAGCGTTTTGATAAACATCCCGCTTGCAGAAATCGTCGAGACGAGCAGCGTGATGGATTTTAGTTAGAGGAATTTTCGAAAAAAAAAAGAAAACGCCATGGACAGCCCGGAAAACGAGGTAAATGAGGGGACGATAATTATCACTTGTTTCACGGGTTCGCTCGGTGTGTTACGCGAAACGCGAGGAACGTCGATTATTCGGCTGTCGTCGTGAGATAATTGTGTACCAGATGCGTTCGAGATGCATTCAAGCGAAAAAAAAATATTTCGATTTAAATTTTTTTTTTTTATTAATTATGACGACTAATCGTGCTAAATAAAAAAATCCACAATTTTGCTATGGATAACATTAATAGAGTACAAAAACTTGTTTTCCAATGAATAATAATAACAATAATAATAATAATAATAATAATAATAATAATAATAATAATAATAATAATAATAATATGTAGAAACATTTGTGTATGTAATTAATTGATATTGCATTCAAAGGAGAAGCTCGTCCTGGAGGCGGCGACAGTCTTTCTGTTGATGAAGAAGGGCTTTCCGATATCTCGAAATGTGAGAGCTCAATGGATTCTGGAGCATCTGGAGACGGTCGTCTCCATTCAGAGTCCAGATGTGGAAGTGGAGGAGGCGCCGGAGCTGGAGATTGTTTCGGTGTTGCCGAGGACGCATCCCGCCTCCTGGGATGCCTGTACCAGCCATCAGTATCAGTACAGGGTGACCAAATCGACGGGAGTGATTTTTCTTGCTCACAAATACAGGATGGTGTTGTGCCTGGATCTCAGCCCTTCTCTGGGCACAGTTGTGAGTAAAATTGATGGTAGTTTGTTGACGAATCGCTCCTTGACGATACAACATTCCAGTTGACTGCTTTACTGAAATAAAACAACAAAAAATCACTAAAATAGTAACAGAAGAAAATCAAATAGGAGTGCAGGAAATTTGCAGGAAGAATTTCTTTTTTTATATCACAGAGCATCAAATTTATTGGCTCAGCGTTTGTAATATTTTCCAAATTCGCTTGCAGGACATACAACACGGAGAGATTGTGATAGACGAAGTTTACTTAGCCACAAAACGCTTCTTAGAAAATATTACAAAGCCAGTGAGTATCCGTGAAATAAGCGCAATTTTTTCCACCACGACCTCGTTCAGTTCTGATTCAACGTGATGTTAACTTGCGTCCCGCGACTGCAGTTCACAGTTCCAGGCACGAGGAATCGCGTGATGAGACCAGACATACACGTGACCGTGATAGTCCACACGCCGTTCTTCACGAATCCCGCGCAGCAGGTGCTGGTCCAGGGTTGGCTGATAAACAAGGACAACGTGGGTTATCTCATGCAATTCATCGAGAAGCAATTGAATCTCCTGGAGAAGAGAATATCCCTCGTCACGGGTATGGCGAACCAGCAGCTGGAGATTCTGCGGGCCGAGAGTGATCAGCTGGTCGGTGGCCTCTTCGAGGAAGGCGGAAGCGGCATGGGAATCAACGGCGGCGGATCTATGATGAACGTCGCGATGGTATCGCCGGAAGCGAGTTTCGTTAACATGTTGCGATACGGGATGCTCGCGCTCTCGCTTCTGCCCGAGCACAGTTGCGCCAGTAAGATTATTTATTTATTTATTTATTTTTATTTATTTACTGTTTACGCTACATGCTCAAATCAAAATTAGAACGTTAAGTAAATTAACGTGAAATTAACGATCACACTTTACGAAATCGAGAATTTTCTTTTTTTCGATTTCGTAAAGTTTGAAGACCTTGTTCGATGAGAAATTTCACGCTGATTCCGAAAAGCACCGTTGTTTGCCCGAAAAACATAAAATTCGATGAGAAAAGTGCAAAAAATAATTTTTCACTTTTTTCGAAATTTCGTCACTTCGCTAAAATCGAGGTTACTTTTTTTCGATCGACCAAACCTGTTTTTTTTTGCGTTCGAAAGAAAACTCTATAACGAAGAGAATGCCGCAAAACGAAACGCGATATCTTGATTGCTGCATTTTTTACAGGATGTTAAAGTCAGACCCTCAAAAATTGCAAATTTTTAGAAGGGGTACCCCTTTCGTTTTTTTGCGATTTTTGGGGGTCTGACTTTAACGTGCTGTAAAAAATTTAAAAATCAAGATATCGCATACCGTCTTGCGACATTGTCTTCGTTATAGAGTTTTCTCTGGAACGCAAAAAGAAAATCCAGGTTTGGTCGATCGAAAAAAAAGTAAGTGACAACTGGGTAAGCGTGCGAAGCACGCGTATGGGCAGGTTAAGATAAATCAAAATTTCTAATTTTTGGGAAAGACAAACAGACAAACAGACAAACAACTTTCCAAAATATATATAAAATTTATTTCTTTTTATTTATTTATTTATTTATATTAATAATTTATGAATTTATTATTTATTTTTATTATTAATCTTTCTTCCGTCCACTGATGCAATATCATGCGAAAAAAAAACAAAAAAAAACTGTCGATGAACCGCAACGAATTTATTGCAGACCTGATAGTAATTTCCGACGGAATCGTCGGTGTGGCGGACATCCACGTGCTCGACTCCATAGTTCAGCAGCTGAGGGCGACGACCGTCGCCTGCAGTTTCATACATCTCGGGAGCGCCTATCATCCCCACTGTGCCAACGGTTTGGTGCCATATCAAGATTTGCTGTCGTTCATCGCGACCGCGACGCTCGGTACCTACATGCCCTTCATTCCGCAGGATGTACGTGTTAATCCGATTTATCCTCAGCTTTCCGCACTAAAATCGTCACCGGAGGACTTAAACGAAATATAGTCTCAATAAACGACGACTCACGATCGCTTTTGTCTTTCCCACAGGCACCGGTTTTCGGGGGCGAGATGAACATGTACCACCGGAGTTTTCTCTGCTGGCAACTCTATCGAACCGAGAACTGCGAGCCCTCGGCGGGCCTGAACGTCTGGCGCACCGGAAATTCGCTGTTCTACGGCCATCAACGGCCGCAATTGTTGCGCAAGAAGCAGATCGACGACAAGGTGACTTGCACGCTGAGCAGCCTCCTGTGCTGCAGACTGCGCGACGGCTACCTGATCAAGAGAGTCGCGATCAGAGACGGATTTCTCGAGATCTGCTTCATTCTGCCGTGGAAGACGCACGTTTATCTCGAGTATCTCGTGTCGACCTCGTGGCCCTCGAAAGCGCTCGCGGCGTCGAATACCATACAATACACCATCACGATAGAGGGTGAGGTTCTTGAATTTAATCATCGCAAAACTGCGCAAATTGGATGTTGTAGTGATTTCTTTGGTCTTATTTTATCCTTTCAGCTCCTTACGAATTTCTTCACGACATCACGTGTCTCTCCAAGAAACCTCTGAATTCGCAGTATCGTCAGAGCGTAGTTTCGCGATTCTGGGCCACGCTAACTGCGCTCACGGAGAACGACAATATGCTCGCGCATTTCAGCTGGTTTCCGGAGGTTGGCTGGACGTGGTACAACGTTTCCGATACCATAAGGAGTGGAATGCCAGTTTTTTATCTGCCGTCTTATCCATCGGCCGCGAACACGATCCAATTGAGGTAAGTCGATCCTCATTAATTATCTTCCATCATTGATAACTGTGTAAAATGCTGATTTTTGCGAATGAAATTTGGAATTCAAAACAAATTTTTATTCACTTAGAATACAATTATTTATTTTATTCACTTTGAATAAAATTATTTATTTTATTCACTTTGAATAAGATTACTTATTTTATTCACTTTGAATAAAAGTATTTATTTTATTCACTTTGAATAAAATTATTTATTTTCTTCACTTTGAATAAATTTTCTTATTTTATTCACTTTGAAAAAAATTGTTTATTTTAATCACTTCGAATAAAATTACTTATTTTATTCACTTTGAAAAAAATTATTTATTTTATTCACTTTGAAAAAAATTATTTATTTATTCACTTTGAATAAAACTATTTATTTTATTCAAAGAAATAAAGAAATAAAGAACGTTTATTTCAAGGCAACGTTCGATACATTCGTATCTTACCAGCTCTTCTTTCACGAAAATCGAATACAAATCCACAAAATCACTACAGCTACGCCTCAAAATGTTTCAGCGAGGCGGCGTGTCCGCAGTTCGGAAAAATTTGGCAACCGGTCGTGTCCCTGGATCCCCAGCAGTGGGCTCGATGGATGCATTCGCAGAAGATCACGTTGATTCTCTCGCACGATCGTCCGCTCCCGAAGTACCTTCATCAGGCGAACCAGAGCGGCAGATTTCAATGCGTGCAGTGTCGACAGGCGGCGGCTGTTCTCTACGCGATGCTGAAGAACTGGTCGACCTTCGTGCTCGTCGAGAATCACACATACGTGCAGTTCATCTACAGGGAGGCCGAGAAGCCGCCGGTGTCGTTCTCGGTGATCCGAATCAACTGCAAAGCCCTGTGCGTCGTGTTGAACGTCGCCTTCTCCGGCGGCACCGAGGGCGTCGTTCGTCACAACGTCGTCGTGGATCTTCTCGACAGGCTGTCGAAGCTCACGCTGCCGAATCGCCCGACCGAGCAGAACGAGACTCCCTGCTGCGCGATTATTCACAAAGCTCTCGAGCGAATTCTCATTCGCTACGAGCGAATGCCGACCGATCTCAACACCGTCGTGTTTCCGGACGGCACGCAGCCGCTGCCCGTCCGCGGCGCGCAGATTCCCGGTGGCTTTCTCACGACCACGCTCTCCAGATATTTGTTCCACAGCCGGTGGCTCTGGAACGTGAAGAAGCCGCTGGTTCAGACGATCCCCGGCATCGTTTTGCCGCGTCTCAACACCACGGCGATCGCCAGAATTCTTTCGACCATCACTAAGCAAGTATTTTTCTCTCTGCTCCGTAAACTGATAATTATAAAAAAAAAAATAAAAAAAAAGTTATGCTTTTTCACTCAAATTCTAATGATACTATGGATCAGTCGATCGTTCGATCAATCGCCGTCCGTAGTAATCAATTTTTGGCGAAATCCTCGCTGTAGTTCGATTCCTACGTATGCCTTTTTCCGGGTTTTACGTTTTTCTCCACTACCCTTGATCCCATTTCATTCCTTGAGTTCTTCCAGAGTGTTATTCGCAGCCACTCTTTCCTAATGCACTATTGTACCGCATTTGCACGAGGGAACAGGGAAAGTGCGGAAAACCTGTGCCAAAACAGTTGGCTTTATTTTACTGAGTGTCTGCTGTATATGAGAATACATCAGAAACTCAGAAAAACAGCTAAGCGGTCACCCATACAAGTACCAACCACGAGTCGAGCTGTTTAACATGGGAGATCGCCGAACAGCTATCGATTGGCCGTCCGTAGTAAATTAACAGAGTGTACAAATTCCAGAATGCGCCTAGCCGAGGGCTTCAGTTTCGCTTATTCCGCGGCCGGAATAATAAACATGGTGCTGGAGGTGCAGATGCAGGGATCCACCGACGATCGCTATCATCCCTGCACGATTCAGTACGTTCTGTTTCCCCCTCACGTGATAACCAATCCGTCTCTCGAGCGCGACAGCGATTCGGACGAGGAGACCGACGAAGGTATTTTTTTCCCCGGGAATGCAGAAATGCAGAAAATATCGTGCAGTTTGTTGGTAAAGTGGCTGCGACTAATAATTCCGTCGTTTCAGGCACGGCCGACGGCGAAGCCGGCAACGAGGACAACGAGGGCGCGGGCGATTTTCAGATCGTCACGGAAGTTTGGATCGAGCCGCAATGCGGTCAGGCGAAGTTACCTGCCCAGCCGACCGCGGCTTACATGCACACCCTCGCCTATCATCAGTTACCGGACGCGGTGAGTGACTCGTTTTTTCGCCTCTGATTATCAACACGTTGCCCTCTCGTCACACACGTAGTGTACATATGTGCTCTGCATCCCGCGTCGATTGCGCGGCTGTATTCCGACGAAAATTGATTGATCACCCAACGAACGCGCTCGGTCATGCAACCAAACCGGACCGATAAGGCCGATTCTTCGACGTCCGAAAAGCCCAGTCTTAGTGACGATAACGTATCTAGGATCAATACTTGCACAGTCATATACGTGGTGATCAGTAATTGTGGCATTTACTTTGAACCCGTGTGTCCATCGTGAAAAAAAGGGAAATTGTTGTACTCGACCAATGGGATTTATCGAGTACATTTTGTATCTTGGATATTGTTTTTAAGATTACGACGCTGCGGGGAAAACTATAGCGGCGGATTGGTCCGAACGATCAGGGAATTGCTTGCGGCGAAGAATAGCTTTTTCTACTTTTGTGGCGCGATTTTTCGGTTCCCACTTCGATGAAATTGGAGCGTCGCGATTTTTTTGTTGGAAGTCTCGACACAAGATTCGCTGCAGCCGTTTTATTCGCGCTGAGACTTGGATTCAATGAACGACGCTGGATCTTTGAATTTCATCCGAAAATGCTGGCAAACATTTTCTTTTTTCAATTACCCCAAAAAATTGCAATCAAAAGAGGTAATCAAAAGTTATTGCGATTTCTTTGTTTCATCCGCGAGAATTCATGTTCGTGGCAAATAATATTAATCCGAGTTACAAAATATCTAAATATAGCTTCTGATTCATATCAACTCAGTGCGTTTGAAATTCCAATGTCGATGTCGCTGGGAAGCTCAACGCCGAATCGTGATTCTGATTCACGCGGTACCTATATTGATTATCCGTTTCCCCAAATTTCGCGCGAATCGCGAATCCAAATTTCTTATCATCGATGGGCTTTGCGATCCACTCGAGAATTCCCTGTAATTTTGAGACCAACGAAGACATCGAGTAAGCGTCGAGTCTAGGTGGAGACGGAAAAAAAAATCGAAAGAAGAAAGGGTGTCAGCTCTCTCCAAATATATATCTTCTCCATCCGAAAATCCACCTCGCGACCTTCCTGCGAGCTACGTGCGCTTATCTTAAGCGGGCTCTGATATTTCCCGTAATCAGTCAACATAAAAAGTTATCCCGGGGCAGCGAGCGTTTTCTCAAGTGGTTTATTTTGTCATTGCCCGTCTATCTCGCTCGGCAAACATTGGTCCGCGATACCGAGAAAAGATTGTGCGTGTCTCGGTGCTCTCGTCAAAGTTTCTTCCAACTTTGGCCCCGTTATTCGACAGCTCCGACGCCTACGATCCTTGGTTATCGCTCTTAAGGACTGATATTTTATCGTCGCACGAGTTTCCAGAATTTCGAGCTCGTCGATCTTTGGTCCCCGGACGAAAAAAAAGTCTCTTTATTGTTTTGACCGTCGTCTCTCTTCACTGTATTCATTTTCGCAGATCGAATCTTCGAACAGGCCGAGACGAGAGTCTCAGGTGGTCGCGAGAAGGGATAAATATCTGGGAATCCGTGTGTTTCTCCCAGCCACAAAGTTGCGATACGCGGCTGGCTCGTCGCGCGATACCAGCGAGATAACGGTGTGAGGCTCTTGCGCGAACCCACCGTGCAACAGCGACTTTTCTATCACCGCGTCGCAGGCGACGAAGCGACGAAAGAGAGCGAAAGTAATAAAAATATTAAAAAGTCAGCGTAATCTGTCGTCGCTACCTTATCTCGAATATTTTCATCCGGTGTCGATCGGCGCTGAGATATCTCGTAAAATTTCTACCTGTGGCAGTATTCTCCACGTACACTCCGGATAAGGATAGTTCGTCGTCAGATCCAAAAGCCTCTTAGATTCGTCGTTTTATCGATCACGGCTTGGCTTTCCACGTACCGAGAAAAACGCGTTCGATTGCCGACGAGTTATCAACCAGAAAATGTGGACACTGGTTTGCTATCAACGTGCGCTATCGCCGAGTTCCAGAGACCGAGCTGAACCCGAGCAAATAATTGAATAGTTTGTCCGACAAGTGATTTCTCGAAAAATTCCAACTGAAAATATTCGTTCGCCGGGCCGAAGACCCTTCGAGCTGCATCGCAATTATTGTCCAGACGGATTAAAACGCAATTGCCGAAAAATCCTGGCGGATTTGAGCTCCAGGTATCGACGAGAGAGAAAAAAAAGAGCGAGAGATAGAGAGAAGAGAGAGAAAGAGAGAGAGTGCGAGGGGCGTCTATCGCTTCGGATCGTTATCGTTATCAGGGTGGGGCTTGGATATCGATGAGGGACTTAGAATGGGGTTTTCCTATCAGTGCTCTCAGGTATATATAGGGCCCAGCGTCTGTCTTGGGCCTGTTAGTGTTCGGATTACCTTTTTTCTGGGAGAACGCGCGCGCGGTGTCTCGTCCCTCCGGGCTCTTCTCGCACTCCTCGTCTTCCGGTGCTACGGGGAGCCACGTTGGAGCCAAAAGTACTTCGACCAAATCAGTTGTAGAACGAGGACGCACGTAGACGCTCAGTGAATGAACATTATTGCTATTTAAAGATTCAGTCAAAGCGATTTAATTTACTGAGTAAATAAATATAAATAAAAGCCAAAAGTAAATATTTTAATAATGAAAACACAAAAACTAAATAAAATCGTAGAGACTGGTCGGTGAAATTTAGTAAATCGTAGTTCAAACTGTTAGATTTTTATAGTTTTGTGGAACTATTTTACACTGTTATTAATCACAGACGCGGTGAAAAAAAATTATGTAACGGTAAAAATGTAATATTTACAAGGATTAATAATCAATAGTTACACCGCGAGTTTTTTGAAAGTACAATCAAATTTGCTACGTTCATAAAATATGTTCATTCGTCGTCTTATCGGTGTTCTCGACTCACAGTCGCGCGACAGTTCCGGTGCTAAAGTTCAGTGCGGGTTGAATATTCTTCTTCCTCCTCGTCCTCTTCTCGTCGTTTCGCTGGTTGTGCCAAAGCCGAGGGGGCCTCGTTTCTTCGCGCCGCACCGGCCGGCCTTGAGCTGGAAGTGAGGATTTAGGCAGTGAGCTTGCCACGCTCTCTGGGTACTTGTCAGATCTAACTCTTCCAGCTCGAGGCGCGCCGGCCATTCGTCGCACCTTCGTCTCATCTTCGCCCCGTTCTTAGTCTCTAAATCGCGTTCGAATAGTACTCGTCAATCCGGCGTCATGGTTCAAGTGGAGAAGTGGTCTCTACGCTTCGTATCAAAGTGAGATTCAACTCCTCCAACTTATTCCGGGCGCCTCAACAATCACGACTATCGTTCGCTGATTTTATGTCACCGAAAAAAAAATGAAATAAACTTGAAAAGCAAAATATATTAATAAATAAATTAAGCCTACGACAGAAATGTAATCGACGTCGGATGCAAATATTTGTACTAGTGATGTAAGGGCAACAAAATTATTATCACCACGCATGTCAATGATAATGATCGATAATATTTGTTTAATAAAAAATAAAATGACCAAACCCGCTTACACTTTTCTGTATTCTTCGATTCCCGTTTGTCTGTGCACAGATATCTCTAGTCGACGAGGAGTGCATCAACGCTCTTCTCACTTTAGAGCATCTCAGCCTGCTGAGTCAGGTAGAGCCGAGCGAGGGCGACGCGGATGTTAGCAGTGGATTTCAGTATCAAGGATCTCAATATGGACAATCGAACGGCTGGTTGAACAGCGGCCGATCGACGAGATTAACCGCGGTGTCCGAGGGTATTCTCGACGGTCTGCCGAGCTTCGATCAGAGGATTCATCCGATGTTCTTTAACTTCGACACCCTGCGGATTTTGCCGAAATGCCATCAGGCCGAGCTTCTCTACTCCATGTTCGCCGATGGTTAGACCGTCGTATTTATCGCGAACTTTGTTGTTGTTTTCTTCTTTTGGAGAATTTTTTTTTTTTTTTTTTCGCGACCGCTCCGAAGGTCTGTATTATTTATTTACTTTCCCTCGTCAGGACCGAATTACGCGGACGAGGAGAGGGACGACGCCAACAGCATTCTCATGGAAATTCTGCTGGAGCACATGAAGCGTCTTCATAACAAAGAGCTGGTTCTTAACGATAGGGAATCGCAGAGATTCACGGAAATGCTACTAGCCAGGCCCCGCGACGACGGCCCGTCTTTGCCATTTTCTCCGTTGATAGGTACAGCGGTGATATTTTTTAATTCGCGAAACGCATGAGACGCATTCGCCACTGCAAGATTTAAGGCTGCTTTTATAGCTTTTATTGACTTGCCCTATCGGATCATCGCAACCACAAAACAACCCGTAAAACAACGGTAGAAAAACGGTGTGAAATGAACCACTTGTAACCGCGATTTCACCGCGATTCGACCATTGCAACTGCAAACCAACCGCGTTTCTGCCAATGCTATTTTTTACACTTACGAATGCAGCAACCGCAAACAACCATAAAACAACCGTCTTTTCACCCGCACCATGCTTGTTTCATAGTCATTTAGCGGTAAATTGTACGGCAGAAGGCGACCCGTGGTTTCGCGGTAGAAAAATGGTTGTGTCCACGGTTGCCTAATCCGACAGGGTGAGCAAAAAATCACTGTAGGGTGAATCGGTCAGTGAATGGACAGTTAAGCAGACGACAAAATCCATTGAATGAACATTTTTTATGTGCGTGATCTTGTGGAAAACGTCCATTTATTGGTCACCATTCACTCACTAGCTGATTCACCCTAGTTCGGTCTACTTGTCGTCGTAGGAATTTATACCTGACACGATTATGGCGGTTAGATTAAAAATCAGTATAGTTCGAATCACTGTAGTTCGAAAATAATTGCAGATGAAAACGTACGAACTCGAATTCGCTGGAGATGCTTCGTGAAAGGCGTCAGCGTGACTCACGTGATCGTCACGATGATGCCAGCTTCGGACAAGGACGTAAAGTCAATGATGTCGTCCTGCGAGAGCGAGGAAGAGATGGTGACGCCAGAGAAATGCGACGAGCGAATAAACGCGTCGACTCCGATTCGCGACGTCGCGGACGATCGACCAACCGGACAATTTTCGACTCCCGGCAGTCCCAGAAAGCTCAAAATATTGCACGAGATGCGAATCAACGACGTCGAGTCGTCGGTGTCCAGTCGAACGACGACGGCAGAAAGCACACCGAAGGTCGAGCGTCGTCGCTCGAACGTCGTTTCCGGCAGCGTCAAACCGCGATTGATACTCCCTGTTTACGTGTATGACTGCTCTCTGTCGTCGCTGATCGAAGTGTTGGTCGATAAGGCGCGTTCCTCGCGGGTCAAAGACACTTATGAGGATCACACTTTCACCCTTGGCGAGCAGGTGCGCGAGGAATATGTCAATCTTAAATCCGGCGGGGACGCGAAACCGACGTCGCCGGAACCGAAAAGCGAGGACTCGGATAATCTCTCGAACGGTAAATCGTCGAAACGAAAATTCGCTAATTTTATTTTCCGGTTATCTCCGGAAGTGGGCATGTTAAATTATTTGTTAAAATCTTCATTGCTACTAATGCTACAAAGAGTGAAATGAGATGATGAGATTATATTTTTAGTAACTATGTTTTAATAATGGGATTATTAAAATATACATTTTTAATAATGAGATGACTAAAAACATAGATTTTTTAATAATGAGATTATTACAAATATAGATGTTTAATCATGAGATTATTACAAATATAGATGTTTAATCATGAGATTATCAAAAATATAGATTTTTAATCATGAGGTTATTAAAAATATAGATCTTTAATCATGAGATTACTAAGAATATAGATTTTTAATCATGAGGTTATTAAAAATATAGATTTTCAATCATGAGATTATTAAAATATAGATCTTTAATCATGAGATTATTAAAAATATAGATTTTTAATCATGAGATTATTAAAAATATGAGATTTGTTTGTAATTTCTGCTTTCTGATTCTCACGTGAATTTTTCAGACCAACGGAGTCTCGTCGAACATTGCAAATTGCTGAGCCTCGCTCACTGCCACTGCTACGTCGTCGCGGTCTACAAATCTCTGGCCCTGCAGCTGCCGCTCTCGTACGAGGACATGGAGGCCGCTGTCGAGCAGTGCGAGGAAGCTTTCATCGAAATCAACATCACCGACTACTTGCGCACGGTTTGCCGGCATCTCAGCAACTCGTCGGACAGCGAGTGGAGCGCGAACCTCGCGAATTCCATGTGCGTCGACGCTCAACCCCTGCACAATCTCATAAAAGAGAAATTTCGTCGGATCATTACCGTGGCTTTCGAGCCCGTACCGGCGCATCCGGAATTTTATTACTGCTCTCCGTCTCACAATTCCGAGAGAATGGTCAGTAAATCCACTTTTAAAAAAGTTACTTTTAAACAGCAAAACTGTCTTTTTCGTCGTTTCTTCGCGAAAACTGACAAATTTTCATCACAGGATCAGATGGAGTATCAGAGATCCGACAGCGAGGACGATCTCGAGGGTTTCACCTTCCACTCGGAGACCATGGATTGCAAAAGCGACAATCCCACCGGCAAAGCCAACCAAGTGACAAACGCGACGTGGCCGGTGACGAACGTGGCTCACGACGAGCCGAAGCGTCCCTGCTACGACTCCACAGAGTCCCTGATAAGCGACATTCGCGAGGACGTCAGCAGAACGAAGGAGCAGCCGCTCTTTCTGCAGCTCAGTTGCTCGGTTCACGTGCGGTCGACGCTCTCGAGTATCCCCGTGAAACTGGTGCCAACTTGTCTCACGGAGATTCGCCAGTGTCTCGACGATTACCTCGAGTGCAACGCCGACGATTTGAAGATCACGCTCGACATAATCTGCCTGAATCTTCCGAAGGAGGTTCTGGAAATTTGTCTCGAGCGCGGCGCGGCACTGAGGACGACGTCCTATCGCAGCGCGTCTCCCGTCGGCAGCGCGAGAACCGAGAGCGAAAGCAGCCCCGGCAACGACACGCAGATCTCCGAGGGCGAACCCGGCCGCGAGCGAATCGCTCATCTGCCGTTGCACCAGCATCACGCGATCTCGAATCTCACGGCGGAGATCGAGTGGCTTCTCAAGGACGAGACAGCGACGGCGCTTCTCGACAAGTCGCCGCCGACCGAGGAGACCCTCAAGTTCGTCGCTCAGCACGTTTCCGACTCCAACGATCGGCCCAGTTGTCACACCGACAAGGTTCCCCTGCACTTTGTCTTTCCCTCGAACGACAGCTCGCCCAAGTTCTACGAGGAACTCGAGAATTTGCAGATCGATCGATACTCCATTCGGCAGACACCGAGCTTCTTTTATTTGGTGAAGAATCAGGACATCACGGATCTCGATTTGGACGAGGATTGCTTTAAGAACGAGGACGAAGAGCACATTGCGAAGGAGGACAAAGGTAAGATTGTTATGACGTTGAAGTTTGCATCGTTGCGATGCAACGAAATAGTAAACGATAAAATATTTATGAACGCAAATGATGATACCGGCTATAAAAAGTTATTATAATGACTAAGAGCATGAGAAAACAAAATTGCTTCACCCACTAATGGGGGTGAATTATTTAAATTAAAAACAATTTATTAATTTAATAATGAATAAATAATACATTTATTATCCATTCATTTATCTTTATTAATGAATTTATTCTTTTTTATTAATTTATTATTTTTATTTTTATTGCTTAATTAGTTTATTTTTAAATTTATGGAATTAATATTTTGTTTTTAATTTCGTTGCGTTGCAACGATGCAAACTTCAACGCCGTAGATTGTCATCTAAAATTGGGGTAAACCTGATTGACCATCGTCGTTGGGACAATATTATTTATCTTGTTGAACGCCTTTGTCGCTCAAACAGCCGGAATCTTCGCCGACACGGACGACCCGGCGAGTGCGTCCCACGACGCCAACAGCCGCACCAGCAAGCAGGACTCCAGCGACCTGCCGGGTTGCAATTCCGAGATCTCGAGCATCGGCGACGGTCATCCCGGCACGGACGACGGCTACGAGGGCGACAGCAGCAACTCCGAGGACGATTGCAACTGGCTCGTGGATCTCGACGACCGACGGACGCTGCTGCCGAATTTCTGGCTCATTCTTCAGGTCGAGAATGACCACGTCGACGTCTATTTCCATTGCAGGTTCGTCTCCTCGATATAACTCGTAAAAACCTTGCGTAAATCCTGTCTAAAAAAAAATCTAAATCAAGCCACAAATACACTGGAAAAAGAAATTTGTTAATTCCACAAAACCAGCAGTCACGAGCTGTGAAAAAAAAATGGTTTAGTCAGCTCAACATAATTTTTTTTTTCATCTTAACCATCGCTTGGTCTACTGAACCGAGAAAAAACTGTTAAAGAAACAAAAAATGTCATTGCTTCAACTAAACATTTTATTCGACAGTATTTTATTTACTTAATTAATTAATTTAAAACTGTTAAAGAAACAAAAATGTCATTGCTTCAACTAAACATTTTATTCGACAGTATTTTATTTACTTAATTAATTTATTTAAAGCTGTTAAACAACAACAAAAATCTCATTGCTTCAACTAAACATTTTATTCGACAGTATTTTATTTAACAACCATCATTTTCAATCCAGATTCCTCGAATTCGTCTCCTCCGAGGTCGACCGCTACCGCCAGGTTCAGAAGATGGTCGTGGCCCAGATAACCGCGATATGCCGCCGCGTGAATCAGTATCTCCTCCTGGAAAATCTCAACGACACGCGAAACTGCGACTCGCTCCTCGAGGCCGAGTCGCACGAGGATCACACGTGGCGCGGCGAGTCGAGCAACGAGTCCGGCGGCCTGGCGCTCAGCCACGAGAACGCGGCGAACATGACGCCCGGGATGTTCCGATGTCCCGGCGTCTGGGAGGTCACGTTCTACCTGCATCCGCATCTCAAAACGGGCCCCGGTCGCTCCGGCCTGTCCCGAGGAATCAAAGCTCTGCACGGTGTGCTAAATCGCTTCAGCGTCAACAACCGAAGCAACATGTTCGTCTATCGCGAGAGCAAGGCGAACGTCTTCTATCTGCGGCTTCACGAGCAAACGAGCAACGGGAAACCGCTGCAGAACAAACTCTCGGAGAGCGACGAGCGTCTCATGGTCTCTCGAAGCAGCAGCGTCGCTTCTTTGTCCCAGGCCCGAGGAACGAGTCTTCGCGTGGATCACGCGAGAACCGTCGACACGAGACCTCGAGTTCGTTCCTTCGGCGAGAAGGACTCGGACTACCTGAACAAATCCGAGGATTCGATAGTCCTCGTCGTTCATGGAATCTCCGAGCCCGGCGTGGAAATTCGCAAGGATCTCGTGCAGGTTCTTCAGAATCGTCTCGACGACGCCGTTCTCGAGGTTCTCTCGGTGATGTTGGCACGAAATCCAATGTGCAAACTCACGCCCGCCGACGTGCATTTCATTCAGAAGCCCTACAGGCCGCCCGAGAGTTACGTTCAGCTGTCGGTGCAGCCGCACTGCCTGCCCCATATGGACGCTCTCGCGTTCTATCTGCGTCAGAATATCCTGCAGTTTCTGTATATCCCAAAGTACACCGATCCGCGAGCGCACTATCATCTTCAGGATTACTCGCAACCCGAGGGTTCGAGTCTCCGAGTCGCGGAAAACGATATATTTCTCTACAATCAGAGCCACTCGAGCGGCAGTCGTGGAATCGCGTGCATCGCCCTGGCGATCGCGGATTCGAGCGTCGACGACGAGGCCAGGGAGAAACGCGACTTTCCGAAGTTCCTGAGGATGCGAGATTTCGACAAGATCGTCTCGACGTCCGTCTACGAGGGCGAGAATCGCGCATCCTCGGTGCCCGGGGCGCCGATCGAGTTTAGAATCTGGAAGCAGGGGAGAGTGAATCTCGAGACTCTCGTTGAGAAACTGCGAGCGGCTATCAAACACGCCACGTGGGATTTGATCACCGAGTACAATTTGCTTCCCACGGTTCTCACGGCGCCGATTTTCCACGAGGCGGGGAAATCCGAGGCCGATTCGCGGCTGATTTCCGAGCCAGCAACGGCTCCGAACGCGGATCTCAGCAGCTACGAACTCGGGGAGGAGGGAACGCTTCACGAAATTTATCACACGACCCTCGCGCACTGGTTTCAATTCGCCCTGGACATGGGTGTGCCGTCGGTGAAGAAACACGTGGTGAATATTCAGCACAGACACGCGATTCCCACGACCGTGAAGGAGCTGCAGAATCTCGTGCGCGTGAACGCGCCGGACACGTCGACGAGGGCGTTCGTGCTTCGCAGTCGGCAGCCGTTCGTCGTGGAGGAAGTTTTGCCGGCCGAGGGTTGGCTCACATTTAATTCGGGGGTTTCGCCGAGGGATGAGGAGGGCAGACGAGCCACGGTCGTTACCACCGACGGGACTGTGCAGCCTCTCGTTTACGTGCCTTGCGACACGAGCAAGGAGACCCGCGAGACTTACATCAAGGCGATCGTCGTGGGAAGGAATTTTCAGCAGTGGAAATCGACCTTCAGGAAAACCATGGACACGGAGCTTCTCGTTCCGAAAGGTAATTTTTGGCAGGAATTTTTCGTACTACTTGAATATTTTTTGACACCGGATTCGAGAGTTTCGACAGATATTTCATATTTTTTAGTATCGTTCTGGTATTCCTGCATTTTTTAATCACTACGTGAACAATTTTCGTAGATCAGAAACTCCTGCAGAAATTCAACCCGTTGATACAGGAGACGAGGTTTATACCGAGGCAACGATTGCTCCTGGGCAAAGTGCAAAACGACAATGTACGTAGTAAAAAAAAAACTTGACGATGTGCGACGTGATTCGCGTTGCTTCCCAACGAAACTGGTATTAACGTTGATTTTCTGCACCCCCGCAGTTCGTTCTGTACATGTACAACTGGTCGAAGGAACGATCGGAGAAGCTTATAAAACAAGCAACGAATTTGGGTACGTGGCTATCCTCGAGATCTACTCTGTTTACCAATATAATCATGCAGAAATTGGGGATATTTCATCACCAGCCGACGCCCCAAGCTTATCACAGAGATGAAAGCGGTTCGCAATATTGTCAGATCCCAGACATAGAGAGCCTAGCCAAGTTTCCGTACGCCGCGAGCGCCGACGGCAAAGAATGGTCGCGAGCCGGTAATCGTTCGCACAACGCGGGCAAAGTCGTGGCCCATCAGCACTCCTGGGATCGCGTTGCCTTTCAGGCGCTGCGAGACGCTAAGCCGAATCTTCATTATCCACAGAATGTTGTGGATCCTGTGGTGAAGGCGGCTTACGATCTCCAGGACGTGCATCACCGGGAGAAGAAGACGAAGGGTAAATGGAAATTGAAATGAAACGAAATAAAAATGTTCGTCACAGACATGTAACTCGACTTTTCGCTCGCTATTTTTCAGAGGAGGTCACGAAACTCTACGCCATGTGGCAAAGTCGAAGTTCCGCGCCGAACATTCCGATATCCTCGGTGAATTTGAACGCGTTCAAGCAGCACTCACGACTGATTCATTACTGCCATACGCCGCTTCTGTTTCTGCCGCAATGGAGGCTGCAGTCGGCGGCAACCCGCGACTACTCGTTGACGCCGGCCTCGTCGGTCTTTCCGAGCACCCAGCAGCAGCAGTCGTCGCAGCAGAATCCCTGGAAAACGGGAGCGGGCTCGAGCACCGGTGACAAAGTGTTGACGGCCTGGCACCAGGAACTCTGCGCCTCGATGCTCTCCGAGTACAAACAGTATCTGCAGGTGTTGGGATTCAATCCTGTGCAGATAGACGCGGGACGTCAGGCGTGAGTGATTCAAATATTATTTCAGAAAGCGAGTTTCACATAAAAAATACGTGTTTTTGTTCACAAACTTCTTCTGTTAAAAACTTCTTTAATACTTCTATCACATTTTTTTCGCTTTCTCGATTTACAGCGAAGGCGAGCATAGTCACAATTGTTATTTGAAAAAATCGATGCTCGGTGGCGTCCTACTCTTCGAAATTCACCTCGCTGAGCCTTTCTTCATCGCCAAGTTACGAATAATCGAATGCAGCCGGCTCCAAACGAAAGCCAGCAGCGCTCTAGTCAATCAGGTACGAGCCGTAATATTTATTTTATTTATTTTATTTATGTTATTTATGTTATTTGTTTTATTTATTTTATTTGAGTTTATTTTAGTTTATTCCTTATATACAGTCTCACATTTATTTCCCCTCTCGCGACTTGTAACTCCAAATGAACGCCAATCTAACCGATTTCTCCGCCTTCACCTGACAGTTCATGCTAAGCTTCGTCGACGCCTGCGACAAGATAAAGGTCAACATGCATCTGCACTCTTTCACCTACGATTTTCATCTGCGCTGCATTCATTCATACATCGCCGGAACCGGTCAATGGTCGTTGCAGCACGGTTACCATCTGACGCGATTTCTCGACGATTTCGTCAAGTACTACAGCAAAGCGCCGAATTACGCGAGGAATCTCGTCCACAGTGGTGAGTATCTCGAGCTACGGATAATCGACCAATAATTAATTAATTAACAACTACCTTAAACTGACCAATTAATTCATCAATTAACTACTTCAATAATTAATTAATTAAGCGCTTAATTAATTGGTTAATTAATGTATGTAATTTGTCGGTATCTATTTATCGTTTTCCCATCCGCAGATATCGTAACCGTGAGCAACCTCACGACCCCCGCTCACACTCTCTACTCCTATCTTCTTTCCCACGAGAAAACCTACGGAATGGAAGTCTTCGGCATGACGAACGAGTCTCTCGACTCCCGCGAGAGCGAGTACGTCCTGGTGCGTCTGCAGAGCACATCCCTAGTCAGTTACTGCGACGCTCAGGACACGAAGCACACGGACGATTTCGCGGTGGCTCTGATAGTCTCGCGAGTCGAGCAGTCTCAGCAGATCGAGAGATCCGAGATAACGCTCAAGTACTACCTGATGCTGACGAGCAAGCGCGAGTTGTACCCGAAGCGCGAGGTGGAGAACAACAAACTGGGCAAATTTCGCACGGTCTACAACGTCGCGCGTTCGGAGTCGGGATCGCAGGGCGACGTTTACGAGTCGAATTCGACGGCGTCGACGTCGTACGCGATGGGAAAGAGCTCGAGGGCCGAGGGAAACGGGAATCTGTCGGAATTGAGCGAGGGAAGTCAGGAGTCCACGGATTCCGCGAGGTTCGACAATTCGTGGCCCGAGGACGAGCGGGAAACGACGACTTCTCTCGCTCCGACACCGCCGCCGGTTCCCAGCTCGCTAATACAGAACGCCGGCCCTTCGATGACCCCGGAAGTCACGAGCTCGCCGCTACCGGTGCAGATTCGACAGGAGTCGATCAATTATCTCGGTTATTACTCGTCGCACGAGCAGCTCATGCAGCAGCTGATTATAACGCAGGCTCGAGCGGCCCGCGAACATATCACGAACATGATAGAACGCGGGACTCTCCACTGTCGGACTCATCTGCTGTGGAACAAACTGCTGGAGAACAAATCGACGATGAAGTACGCCGAGTTCACGGAGCTGTGGTCGCTCGCTCGGGTGGAGTCGCTCTCGGCTCTCGACTCGCGGCTCAATCCTCTCGTGAATCAACCGGTCGCCTGGTACCAAGGACTCGCCAAGGTTCTGCAGAATAAGTATCAGGATCATCACAAGCAGTTCAACTCGCAGGACGGCAACGTCACGCATCATCTTATTCTTCATCCGAGCTACCTGCAGGCTTTTATGATGCTCACTATTGATCTTCAGACTTCGCGCGGGGTGAGAGAGATTTTATTTCATTTTAAATTTAATTTTAATTAGTTTTTTTAATTTTAATTATAATTAATTTTTTTAATTTTAATTTTAATTAGTTTTTTTTTAAATTTTAATTATAATTAATTTTTTTTATTTTAATTTTAATTAATTTTTTTAATTTTAGTTTTAATTAGTTTTGTAATTTTTAATCTTTTTTAATCTTTGTTTTTATTTTTTTTATCTTTATTTTTATTAAATTTTTTGAAAATTTTGTTCTTGCTGTGCGATGAAATTTTAATTGTGCCCACGGAATTTTTTGAATCTTCGTATAAATAAATTTGTTTTTTTTTTTAAGGAGTTGTACGCGGTTTATCGAAAATCAGCCGAAACAGCGATCACCCCGTTCAGCGTGAACGAGGTGTACAGCCTAGTCGAGGGTTTCGTGAACGCCTGTTGCTTCCACCTGTGGATTGGCCTCTACAGTCAATAGCGAACTGTCCCACCGGCCCGAAGAGACTCCAGCCCTAAACACTTAATCATGATGTATGTTATTTGTAAATACGAAATATATCTATATTTTTCTGTTACCAAAGACTAATTTATATGAGTTAAAAAAACGTATCTCAGGCGCTGATGATCAAAAGAAACTGGACTGGGCGCAGAAAAAGCGAAGTATTTATAAGAGACACAACATTAGTTTATTTCGGAGATTCAAGCAACAACCTCATAACAATTTCCAAAGGGAGCCCACAGTAAAGCCACATTATAGCATGTGCTGCGTTATTCATTATCGGACTATCGATCGATTTGTTTGTTTTTTTTTGTCATCTTTGTTTATTCTCGGCATTCACTCGCGTCTTCGTCAAATTTCGGTGGATAAGTGATGTTTCGGTTCAACTGTAAACTTTATTCCATTAGAATTGAAGAAAAAGAAACATTACAATTTGCTTGTTTAACATCACATTTCGAAAGATTAATATTAAAATGATAATTATTTAAAAAGTATTACTATTCATTACAAATTAGTTATAATTATTAATACTAATAGTGTACAACCATACATCTGCAAGGGACAGGACACCGTTCAATATTATGGATAATGTTGTTGCTGTTATTTCTTTCTTTTTTTTTCTTCTCATTTTGCTTTAATTAGGCTCGTTCGCTGTCTCGTTTAATTAATCTCACTCGCGCGTATTGTCTCACTCACACGGACATCACATTCACTCTCGTCTCTCGTACTCGCGCGTTTCAGTAACTTTCTTTTGCTCTCTTGTACTCCCTTTAACAAAAAGAAAAAACAATAAACAGAAAAAATTCATAAATTAAGACGCCGCGTCGTGATGTGGTGGCTTATGGTCGTCTGTCGAGCGGATACAATATTGTTTGATCACTTATCAATTTTCAAGTGCGGTATATTACAACGTTTTTTTTTTATTCTCAGCTTATAGTAATTGCCCCTTTCTTCTTCTTCAATCATGCAAAGACGCCTAACTTATTACACTTACACGTGAACTTATTGTACCTCTTGCACACGAGTCTTAATTAAACCGCGCTTAGTGTTTCTTTTTTTGTTTAATTCTCCTTTAACGCGCGCGCGTTTTCTCTCTCGCTCTCGGGGGAATCGTCGATTAAGCTCTGCAATTATCTTCGTGATTCATCTCTGAACAAAATAAACTCTGACTTTCGGATAGCGACTGGTTACATATAGTATATACATACGCGTTGGGATTATGTATATAATCCGATCCGATATTTTTTTTTTCGTCGTGCGAGACCTGCGAGTCCGTCGCCACGTTGGCTCAACGCGGTTGATTTTTTGTATTTTTTTGTTTATTTCTTTTAACTTATGTTCATCGACCGTGACGATCGTCTCAGACTCTTAGCGGATCGGAGGGATCTCGTGGCTTCTGCCGAGGCTCACGAGCTGCCCGTTAAACTTAAATCGGACGTGCGTAGCAATGATTACGTATTTTTCTTTGCTTTTTTCCCTTATATTTCGTGTTTTTCGTACTTTGTTTTTTTTTTCATCTTTAAAGACAAATTCCGCACGTTGGAAAACGTAAGCCGTTCTAATCGCGTTTATGCAAATCCGAATCCCTCGCTGCACTCGTGAATCGCCTTAAGTAAATTGCTGCGCAACTTGTCGTACGTCTCGTATACCGGCAGATCGAGTTGGTTGAAACTGTCGGGGGAAACGAGGAAAATAATCAACGTCAAATTACTTGTAAAAAATTGAGTTCGGTTGCAACTATTATCGATGAAATCTGTGAACTTACCACGTGTGGGCTGAAGGCAATCGATCGGTCGATCGGTCGTCTCGATGGATTTGGAACTTCTGTACACCATTCATACCCTCCAATGCGCCAAATCCTTGCAGCGGCACCTTCGACGTGCCGGTCACGAATTGCAGGAACTTGGCGCGATCGGCCTGATCGAAGCCGCGTAGCGCGCGCCAGAACCACTGTATCTGTAGGACAAAATCAAAGTACGAGAATTAACGTCAGTTCCGATATTTTTGTTTTTCGTTCTCGAATGCAATTTTTTTTTCTAGACGAAAGATTACTGAATCCCTGACAAAATTAATTCCCACGGTTACCTGTAACGACGTCGGACTATATTTATGATATTCTGTATTCGTTCGAAGATCCTCGATGTCGACGTTTGGCAAACCGCTGATCAGCAGCTCGAGCTCTTGCTCGTTGAATATGGATATTAGTCTCTTGGGAATAATGTCGTAGAATCCCTCCAGGAACGCATTCAGTCTGTAAAATAATCGTCATTAATTCGATTTCCAAATCATAGTTTCCATTTTAATTAAATTAAATTAATTGATTCAGTTTGCCAATTTTTATTTTTAAAAATTCGCAATGCTTACTGCTTGCGAATGGCCCCGGTCATCTTCATCTGACACACCAGCCTGATGTATTCCAGCTTCGTTTCTTCCGTGACGACTATGTTACGCCCGTTCAATATCAAATCTCGCACATCGTTGACGCCGAATTCGTTGACCTGCGTTTGCAATTTTCGCCGTTATTTTACGACGTGTCTCATAGAAAATGGAAAAGTTAAAAAAACAAATGTGTTTGTACGCACCTCAGCGGAGAACGTGAGTTCATAACCGAGTTCGGATATATTGTGCTCAGTCAGGTAAACGAGGCCTTTGTAGAAACTGTAGTCTTCGCTCTCCATGTCGGTGTGCTTGACGAGAATGCCGAGTATATGTTTGTAGAAGCTTCGCGTGAAGTAGCACTCCAGCAGTTTGTTGTCGTAAATCGCTTTGGCTAAACGGATCGCAAGGAAAAAAGCGATGAGTCTCGGAAGCGAAGGCGTTTCAACGATCAACCGCGAATTTTCGAAATATCGTCGCTTACCAATAACGCGCCCAACGAATTTGTAGTAACACAAATGATTTGGATTGCAGTGCGACGACGAGTTTATCATGTACGTCACGCGATCGCCCGGGCTTACGGTGAACAGGGCGTACATAGGGTTGAAGATTTCCCTGGAGATGATAACGTACCACTCGCGCAGAAGACCTCCGGCGTCCTGACCCTCCTCGCCTGATAAATTCACCAATACAAGAACTTTTAGCCAGCCGCCTTCTTCGATAAGATGAGGCGAAACCTCCGTGAATGCGAGGGAGATAGAACATGATTTTCAGAACAAGAAAATGATTTTCTTGTTCCGAAATACACGGAAACTAGACACGTGAGAGGAAAAATAAAAGTCTCACATCATTCAGAATCGAAAGAGGAATGATGTAAAACTTTTCTTTTTTTTTCGAAAACGTTAAGCATCGTCGGAATAATTATTTCCAGTTTTTATTACCGACTGAACAGGTTTCACCTCGCTGTAAAATCAATTCCGCAATATTCTCCCGAAAATAAAACGCCGATCGCTCACCCTCGAAAACGATGTAGAATCGATTCTTCCAGTCGTCCGCGTTTCTGCGATGAAGCTCCCGGAACGAGTCCTCGAACACATGGCTTCGGCGCACGTGAACCGCTAGCTCTTCGCGTCGGATTCCCTCGTCCATTCGCTCGAGCTCGGTGCGGAAGTATCGCCGCTTGACGTCGAAGTCGAGGACTCGAGTGTGATCGACGAGAACGGAGAACGGACCGTCGGCCAGGTGGGTAGTCGTTTGCCGAAGAATCTGGTTCAGGACCGTTCTGTGCGTTTCTGCAAGGGAAAAATCGCGGGGATATTGAGAATCGGCGGTCGCGGTGGCGATCGATCGGGACGAAAAGCCTCGAGAAAACATCGATGCTAAAATAATCGATGTCGCAGCATCGATGTTTTCCCCGAAACATCGATAATAATCGATGCATTGTTTGATTGTACTAGGGTAATCACACGCGCTGGTGCGCGTGCCTGAACATTTTTTCACCAAAATCGACTCCGTACCGAAAATCGCCAAAATCGACCCCAATTTCTTTTCTTTTCAAAATATCGAATTCTAACCTATGCCATTGTTCTCAAGTCGCACATTCCACCCCTAAAAACACTGGTTACTAAACATTTTTAATCGATTTTGAAAAAAACATTTTTTTGGCGACAATTTTTCTGTAAAAAATCGTAGATCCGGCTCCGGACCGAAAATCGCCAAAATCGACTCCAATTTTTTTTCTTTTCAAAATATCGACTTATAACCTATACCATTGTTCTCAAGTCGCATATTCTACCCCTAAAAACACTGGTTATTAACCTTTTTTAATCGATTTTGAAAAAAATATTTTTCTGGCGACGAAAAAAATATTTTTTCTGTAAAAAATCGTAGATCTGGCTCCGGACTGAAAATCGCCAAAATCGACCCCAATTTTTTTTCTTTTCAAAATATCGACTTCTAACCTATACCATCATTCTCAAGTCGCATATTCTACCCCCGAAAACACTGGTTATTAAACTTTTTTAATCGATTTTGAAAAAAATATTTTTTGGCGACGAAATTTTTTTTTTCTGTCAAAAATCGTAGATCCGGCTCCGGACTGAAAATCGCCAAAACCGACACCAATTTTTTGTTCTTTTCAAAATATCGACTTGTAACCTATACCATTGTTCTCAAGTCGCATATTCTACCCCTAAAAACACTGGTTATTAACCTTCTTTAATCGATTTTGAAAAAAATATTTTTTTGGCGACGGAAAAAATATTTTTTTTGTCAAAAATCGTAGATCCGGCTCCGGACCGAAAATCGCCAAAATCGACCCCAATTTCTTTTCTTTTCAAAATATCGACTTGTAACCTATACCATCATTATCAAGTCGCATATTCTACCCCCGAAAACACTGGTTATTAACCTTTTTTAATCGATTTTGAAAAAAATATTTTTTTGGCGACAACTTTGGCGAAAATGAAAACATCGGCCTAAAATAATCGATATAGCGCTGGAAAACATCGATTTTCGGAACATCGTTTGAACATCGCCCATCACGACTCGACAGCTCGGCTCACCTGCAAACTTCAGGAACTTTAATTGATCGGACGGTAAGGCCTTCTGAGGTGTCGGAGTTATGTCCCACGAGGTGTTGCTCGCGGCCTCGGGCTGCGAGGTCCCCTCGCTGTCGGAGTAGATCGGCGAGACCGGCGCCATGTCCGGCGCGACGTCGCGCGTCTCCGCGTTGCTTTCGTTGTTGCGCTCCCGGGACGCTGTGCTAGAGGACGAGTGTACAAGGAAGAACGCTTCGACCGCGGGCTGCAACACGAGGACGGCATGGTGATCGGGTGTGTGCTCCAACTCCAGCAGACAGGCGCTCAGGGTCTCCCACAGATTGTCCAGCACGAGACTCTCGCTGAGGAGCGGAAGTGCGGGGTTCTCCTCCTCTGCGAAAAATGGTAAAATCGTTAGAGGACGAAACAGCAATTGACACCACACGTGGAAAATTGTAATTTCAGATATTCGGAAAAATATATTAAAAATATATAAAATATATTTTGTCCGAAAAATTCGATATGTCGGTTATATTTTAGGATACATGCGAAATATACGCGAGCGAAAAATATATTTAAGATACATCCAAATGATATTCCAGATATATTTTAAATAATATTCAAGATATATTCAAAATAATATTCAAGATATATTCAAAATGATATTCAAGATATATTCAAAATGATATTCAAGATATATTCAAAATGATATTCAAGATATATTCAAAATTATATTCAAGATATATTCAAAATGATATTTTTGTAATATCATCATCCAAAAAGTTGGACATATCAGATATATTTCCGCATATATTTCTTTTCCACGGCAGACGTAACAACATCTTCGCACCGCTCATCTATCCCGCCCATTCGGATTATTAAGGGCATGTGAAACACTCGGTCGCGCACCTCAACATTTCGGGAGTAGATTCTGACGCGAATTATGAACGGATCGACGTGAAAATTGAAATACAGACGCCAGTAATGTGCACCGAGGGAATGAATTAGTCAGAATTTTGATTTTCGAAAAAACAATCGAATGGCGTTGTTTCTAAAATTGCAGCTATCTCTCTCGCACTCACGTGTCACGTGGTACATGTTTCACATTCCCTTAAATGCATCGCGAGAGAATCTCGGAGGCAACAAAACTCACCACTTCGCGAGTTCGTTGCTTCGGGAGTTTCAGTCTGCGCCGAGGTCGCCTGTGCCGTGTCCATCGCGAGATTGTCCGCGGTAGCGTTGTCATCGACAGCTGAGAGTAAAAAAAAAGGAATTGCAATTCTTCCGTCGCGCTAGCCGGTGATTTTTCCGCGAGGTTCGGCAGAAGCCTCCGAGTACTTACCGGATTTTTGCGGTGCGCTGGGCACCGCAGTTTCCATCGCCGTGCCCGTCCCCGTAACGGCTGGTTGAGCCATTGCCGCCGACGTCACCGCCGCCGTAGCCGCCGGGGCAGTCGTCGCTGGCGCCGCGGCCGTCGTGGTGGTGGTTGTGGTGGTTGTGGTGGTCGTCGTTGTTGTCGTTGCTTCGGTTTTCTTCTTGTTCGCCAGACGCACCGCCTCCCTTATCTGTACAATGACTTTAAGTATCCGCAAGAAGAACGCCTGACTAGATGTCTTGCTGACAAGTGCACTCATCGACGGTAGCTGCAGATCAGTGCCGGCCTTGACTTTGCTCGGGGCGGTTACGATCACGCTTTCTTGGGTGAATCTGCGAGAAATTGAATCGTACAGTTGACGCGGTAATCGGGGAGGGAGAAGCAATTGTCGGGAATGGGAGTTCGTTACCTGTCCATCAGAGTTCCTCGTCCCGAGCCACCGGCGCTCGTGGACGGCTGCTCCTCGAGCGAGTTCCTTCTGCGCAGCTCGCGGTTCAGCACCTTCAGCTCCATCATGAGCTCGTTTATGTGCTCGCAAACCATGTTCGCCAATTCCATCGCTCCTTCGAGCAGTAATTTCAGAATCTAAAGAGACAAATGTATGCACTTAATACATTGTAAAAATGATAACCATCAGTCTATTAAGAAACCATTTTTCAGTCTATTAGTTTTTTCAGTCTATTAGTTTTTTTCAGTCTATCAGTTTTTTCAGTCTATTAGTTTTTTTCAGTCTATTCGTTTTTTCAGCCTATTAGTTTTGTCAGTCTATTAGTTTTTTCGGTCATTAGTTTTTTCAGTCTATCAATCTATCAGTTTTGTCAGTCTATTCGTTTTTTCAGTCTATCAGTTTTTTCAGTCTATAAGTTTTTTCAGTCTATTAGTTTTTTCAGTCGGTTAAGGAATTTTGCGAAATGCTCAAAAATTGATTTGTCACAAGTGACGAAAATACGAAAATATTACCAATTGTCTCGTCGGGTCCGGGCAGTGCGAGAGATTGAGGAGAAGGGCGGTGGCGTCCTCGAGTCCCTCCTCGGAGCAGCTCTTGCTCGTGAGCACTTGAACACCGAGACGAAGATGCCCCTCGGGCGCGGCGACGCTTTGCTCCTTGCTCGGCTCGGTTTTCTTGTTCTTCGTGCTTTCCTGTCGTCTGTACGAGTTGACTTCGGTGAGGCCGATCGAGATGAGTGACAGAAGTCGCAGCAGTTTGTCGGTCAACTGGCTGCTCCGTCTCACGACGGACCAGTGAAGCATCGAGATGAGCTGACCGAAGGCAGAGGCCTCGAAGGACGTCAGTCCCTGCTCGGGTTCGGCGCCCAGTGTCGAGTTCGAGTGAGTTCTCGTCACGGATTTGCCCTTCTTCGATGCGCAGGAGTCAAGCTTCAGCAACATGTCCCAAAAGTCGGGCTGATCGCTTTTCCCCGACTTCGTAGCCGACTTCGGCTTCGCGCCCGTCTCCTCCTTGCTCGCGCCGCCGCTGCCCGTCGTCTCCTTTTCCTTGCTCTTCTCCTCGGTCTCCTTCGACTTGGTCGGCACGAAGTAACCCGGGAAACTCTTCGCCAACGATATCAGCAGCTCCAACGTGTGCCTGCAAACTGTCGGAGCCGCCTGCGGGTGAATCGCTATCATGTTGCCCTGGCGATCGGACTTCTTGCCGCTGTGCCTCACCACGTGAAACACGTTCGCCCGACAACCCAACGCCGCGTCTATGCTCACGTTCAGCCACGACTGCAAATTGTTTCGCGTGTCCGAAACTTTTGGGGAGCTGGAAGAGTCGAAACGAGAACGTGGATTTTAGATATCTCGACTGAGAAACATGGATTTTTTTTATCAATCAAAAATATGTTGAAATCCGTATTTTCAGGGGTAAAATATACTCACCAATAATCAACGGCTGGGTGCAATCCTTTCCTCTTAAATTTACCGGTAAAGTCGTTCATCATTTCCTTGTTCTCGTCGTTGCTTCTCTCCATTATATTGAGCAGCGCTTTCACGACCCACTCCCTCGTGCTGCCGTGATAGCACAGATTCCTAATGACTCTGTGAAGCCTAAGGGTGTTGATCTTCGGCTCGTCGACGAACAGAAGGACGAGAAGACAGGCCATGGACTCGTGATCGAGGAGCTGTCTTCCTCGCAATCGCAAGCCAGCGCTCTGATGAGCTATACTGGGCTCGCCGCGGGTGTTCCAAGAGTGCCACTGGGCTCTCTGAGGCACCGAATGTATCGAGTATCGCGTACCGCCTCCTCTGCCTATTGTTTGTAAAACGTTAGTAAATGTTATGTAGATTTAACTAGACGTTCGGTTTCGGTGTTTTTATCCCCTAAATTCAAGTACATTTATCTACTCAATTTCAATTGATTGAATAAATTCGGTGAATTGAATAAATTCGATGAAATGAATAAATTCGGTGAACTGAATAAATTCGGTGAACTGAATAAATTCGGCGAATTGAATAAACTCGGTGAATTGAATAAATTCGGTGAATTGAATAAATTCGGTGAATTGAATAAATTCGGTGAATTGAATAAATTCGGTGAATTGAATAAATTCGGTGAATTGAATAAATTCGGTGAATTGAATAAATTCGGTGAATTGAATAAATTCGGTGAATTGAATAAATTCGGTGAATTGAATAAATTCGGTGAATTGAATAAATTCGGTGAATTGAATAAATTCGGTGAATTGAATAAATTCGGTGAATTGAATAAATTCGGTGAATTGAATAAATTCGGTGAATTGAATAAATTCGGTGAATTGAATAAATTCGGTGAATTGAATAAATTCGGTGAATTGAATAAATTCGGTGAATTGAATAAATTCGGTGAATTGAATAAATTCGAAAAATTGAATAAATTCGGTGAATTGAATAAATTCGGTGAATTGAATAAATTCGGAAAATTGAATAAATTCGGTGAATTGAATAAATTTGGTAAATTGAATAAATTCGGTGAATTGAATAAAATCGGAGAATTGAATAAATTCAATGAATTGAAATTTCAACGAATAAATTGAGTAAATTGAAATTGAGTAGGTAAACAAAGTAATTTCCAAATAATCAACGTCACTCACCTCGGCTGGAGTTTCTCAGGATGCTCGAGATTGCGGTGCCCTGACTCACATGACTCAGGAATCTCTCCTGCATCATGTGCCGATTCCTCGCCTCCCACTCCCGCCGCAAGTTCTGCGCCTCCTGCGCGAGATCCGGCGGCAGAACGGAGATCTGCGACTCCTCCATATCCGCGAGGATCGCCTGTCGCAGCGACGGTTGCAGATTCTGGAAGAACGCCGCGGCGTCCACGGGATCCTCGGGATTGGCGGACGCGGCGGCGTGACGCTGCTGCTCGAGGCGCTGCTGGGCGAGAACTTCCTCCTGAATGGCGGGCGGCAAAGCAGCGAGAAACTCGGGATTGACTTCGACGGGCCCGGTGACCTCCTCGACGACCGCCGGTTGCGTTCTTTGCCGTATTCGCTGCAGTCGCAGGTGTTCCGCTATCACTTCGTCTCGCATTTCCTCGGGCAGAGCCGCCAAGAACGACGGATCCACGCCGTCGGGAAGCTGAATCTCCTGTCCGCTCGTTTGTTGCTGTTGCTGCTGCTGCTGCTGCTGCTGAGTCGGTTGAGCGGCCTGAGAAAGCGACGGCGGCGCCGCCTGCTGCGTCGCTTGCGGCCGAGTCCCGGCGAATTGAGGCGGCTGAGGCTGCGCCTGAGGCTGCTCAGCCGGGGCCGCGGGATCCGCGACGGTGACGGCGTTGCCGTCCGCCGAGGACGACGTCGAGTCTTGACCGACGACGTTCGCGTTCTGCTCGCGCCTCGTGTGCTCCATGAAACTCGAGAGGCTCAGCAGCGGCACCGTCAGCGGGCTGGACGTTCGATTGACGTTCGAGTCGTCGGCGTCGCGGCTCGTGAGAGTCCTTCGCAGTCTTGTCGCCTCCTCCGCGCTTGGGTGAAGCACCGAGTCGATTATGCTCTCCGCGAGCTCGAGGGTCGCGTTGCGACTCGCCAGACGCGGATCTCGCACCTCCGCGGTTTGCTCCTGCGGCGGCGGAGGTGGAGGAGGGGGAGGCGGAGGCGTTGGCGGTATCGCCTCGTCGTCTTGGACTGTGACCTCCATTTCGCCGGTGACTTCTGGAATTTAAGGATTATTGATTGGTGCTTTGGATCTCATTTTCAATGCAGTTTTTTTTTTTCGAATTGTAAGTGCATTTAGTACTTTGCGATACTAGTCCGCATTCTCGTGCGAGTATTGCATGATACTTTTTGTAACAAATGTACGAAGCGCCAGGTTATGTATGGCCGAGCGGGACACGAATTTCAGTTCGTTTGATTGGGTGCTGGCTCTGGACTCTGCTCGGGGCAGGTTTGTCCATACGGCTATAGACAAGCGTGACACGAAGGAACAACGAACCGATGTACGCATGCGCGTACAGTATTTTCGACACGCTTCTCGTATTTTCGATACGCTTCTAGAATTTTCGATACGCCTTCTCGAAAAGCGGCACCTTTTGTCATGGCCGGCCTTTGTAAAACTTGGCACTTTTCGTGCATGCGTTACAAAAAAAAAAAAAAAAAAAAAATACAAATTCGTACCGATGATATTTTCGTCGCGGTTGCCCTCCTGCTGGGAGGTCTCGAATGCAGCTTCCACGGCTTCCACGAATCTCCTCGTGTCGTCTCTCTGCATTATGCAACCCGCGGGACGCGGTTGCTGCTGTTGCTGCTGCTGCTGCTGTTGTTGCTGCTGTTCCGCAGGTATGAGAATAGACGTTCCGGACTCGCCATTTTTCGGGGCCTCCTTCGTTTCCTTGGCGTCCTTCTCGCCCTCCTTCTCGGCGCCGTGTTGCTTCTTGCGCTTCTCCTTGCGCTCCGCCAGCTCGGCGTTTCGACGCTTCTCCAGACCCGGGATCAACTTGTGAACGACTCCGACGCAGCAGTCGGGCTGCGAATCGCCGTCCAGCAGCTTGCTCTCCTCGATCCACCAGTGCAGAGCCGTGGGTATGTTGTTCAGGGTCGCGGCCAGACTGGGACCGTATAGATACCCAGATTGATCCTGAGGAACCGATATATACGGGTCACGTTACAGGCCATCTCGTAATTTCATATTCTTGTACAATAATTCGGTAATATTGACGAATTGTCATTTTAATCCAAATTGATTGTATTAAAAGAATTTATTGAATTAAAAGAATTTATTGAATTAATGGAATTTATTGAATTAATGGAATTTATTGAATTAATGGAATTGATTGAATTAATGGAATTTATTGAATTAAAAGAATTTATTGAATTAATAGGATTTATTGAATTAAAAGAATTTATCGATAGAATTCTTGATATAAATTGGAGGGAAATTCCGCTGCGAGTTAAAATCGTTCTACTCACGACAAAGTCGATTTGTTCCTCCTCCTGGTTGGCAAGAATTCCAAGCGTGTTGTCCATGGCAACGACGCGAGTGTCGCGGAAGCTAGACGCCAATACTTGACTTGCTGCCAGCGGAAGTGTCTGAGCGGCTGGCACTAAGAGCCTGTGATTTACGGACCGATTATAAGCGTATTAATAACACGTTAAATTTGCGTCAAACGTATACCGCTGAGATGCCAAAGATTCACGAACCTCTGCAGTATCACGGGCGGATTGGGACTGCGCGGATTCGACCATTGAAGGTACTGAAATCTTCGATGACGGAGGGGTCGCTGACCCCGAACGTTTGCCGCGTCCAGGCTGCCCTGAGCCATGAGAAGAGGATGCGATCCTATGCCTGAGATATGAAAAACTGTTGGTTTTAATAAATTGTCGATCGCTCAATAGTTGGCGAATCGTTTCTGGGGTCTCACCATTGTTCTCAGAGACGGAAGGCAAATCTTCGAACAACACGAGAGGCAGATGGAAACCCGTGCTCCACGAATGACTGGGCCTCGTGGACGCCGGCGTCGTTGCGTTATTGTCCTGATTCTCGTAGTTGTGCTGAATCATCACGAGATTGCTGCCGTCCCTCTCGGTAGGCGGAAGCATTCGGAAAACGCCTTCGCCGACGTCGTCGTACAAATCCGCGCCCTCGTCCTCGTAATTCGACGATCCCTCCTCCTCCTCGTCCTCCTCTTCCTCGTTCTCCTCGCCTGTTGAATTTCGCACACGGATTTAACACCAACAGGAACAAAGTGAGATTATTCTAAATTGAAACGTGGCCGCCGTTCTTTTTCGCCGCCAAAAATTCCCTGATTTTTCCCTGACCACAGTTCTGACCATTTCTATTTAAAGAATTAGTAATGCCAATGAAAATGCATCCAAAACCGGTGCACCGTCTTCGATAAATGATTTACTTTGCCGATCAACGATGAATCACATTAAACACTATTACAATAAGTCATGTTATACTATACTTATTATAATGATGTATAACATTTTCTAAACTTTTTATCGACTTACGGGTGGTTTGGCGCCAATTCACTTTTTCTCTGATCAACTTTGAAATTCCCTGACTTTTCCCTAATTCCCCGACCAAATTTTGTTTTCCCTGATTTTCCCCGGTTTTCCCTGACCGCGGCCACCATGTGGAAATATATTCGCGATACTCACCATCGTCGTCCTCCTCTCCCTCCTCCTCGTCCTCGTCGTCGTGAACCTCGTCCTCGTTGTCCTCCGACGGATCCCCGTCGGAATCCGAGTCCGAGCTCATCAAATCCTCCTGCAAAAACGACGAAAAAAAAAACCCCCGTAAATCACTCATCCAAATTTCCGGGAAGAATTACCGAAAATACGGAGTGTGAAAAAAGTTGGCAAAAATGCCAAACGTCTCGTTACTCTTACGGTGGTGTCGCGAGTGGGATCGAAGTCGTCCTGCGCGTCCCTCATCACGAGACTCTCGTCGTCGATGTCCATCGGTCTGTGAGATCGCGAGGTTGGCTCTTCGGTCACGGCCGAGCCGTCTCTGGGGAATAAGACACTGCTGGATTATCAACACTGAATCCTAATCGTTGCGAAATTTTGCGTTACACGACGGTCACCGAAAATTGGGAACACAGAAAAAAAAATCCTCGAACCTTTCCGCAATTGTTAAGTACCCAAACGACGCACGGAAATCCCAAACGAAAGTTTGATCCCACTACAATTTGTTTACCAAATTCTTCGCTATTTTCGAGATTTCCTCGTTGCCTCGACCAGTGACCATCATATCCAAACACCTCGAACCGAAAAACCAATGTGTATCTTTACCTCTCGAGCAATTGATCCATAATATCCTCAAGCGCGGCTTCGTCGCCCTCCTCGTTCACCTGACTCTCGGACGTCGGCTCGAGGCTCTCGGCATTAAGCGAAATATCGTGCTCCGTATTTTCAGCGTCCTCGTTGACCTCCTCGCCGACGGCGTGAGTGGCGTCCGACGTGGTGGTTCCCGTCTGATCGCCGATCGGCTCCTCCTGAACCATCCGCATCTTTGGTTTCGGCAGTTTGTTGTTCACCGCGCCCGGCATCGGCTGATTAATAATTCTCGACAGAGTCTCAAGAGGTTTCAACGCCGCGTTTATCGTCCCGGCCATGTTGGGACTGGATAAATCGAGACTATGCGGAATCTTCGCGAGATCCGTGATTATTCCCTTCCTCAGCATGATTCTCACGATGTAGTTGACGTTGTTGTACTGATGAACCTTCACTGGGGTGCGAAGCTGCGTCTGCGAAGTGGGCGGACAGCTGTCGATCATGGTCGATATCATGCCGATCAGCAGCTGCAGCTGCGCGTGTTTCTCCGAGCTCTCGGGCAACGCGAGAGTCCGCGTGAGGGCGGCCTTGACCTCCGTCACGAGGGTCGTTTGGGCCTCGGGCGAGTGATTGCAAGAAGCTATCGCGCCTATGAGAGTCCTGGCCATGCTGCTGCACTGCCGATCGCCCGAATTCTCCGGCAACACAGGCAAAAGTCTGTCGAGCAGAAAACCGAGGGCTGTCGTGCCTTCCACGACCATCTCGCTCTGTCCCGCTCTGTAAGAGTGCTCGGCGATGAGATTGGCAACCGCGCCGTAGGACCTCACGGCCTCCGCGAGCATCCTGAGTATCGCCGATTTCGGCAGCAGCGGCTTCTTCGCCTCCTCGGGCTCGACTTTCCCATTGTTAACATAGTCCGGATAAACCTTCAACGATGATATTTGATCGTCATCGTCGAGCGGCCCGTTGGTGGAAGTCGCGCTGTTCCTCAGAACGTCGCGACGCGAACAAGTCACGGTCGAGGCGCTCAGAGTCGCGGAAGACTGCGGAGTCGTTTTCTTCTCCGGGCTGCCGGTGGGCGAACCCGCGGCGGCGGCGGTGGCCGCGTTGTCCTCGGGAAACACGGGAACCGGCTTGATGAGAGCGTTCAGAAGATCGTGAATGACGTTTATCGAGGTCTCCTCGATCATCGGCAGAGCCGACGAGTGACTCGACGGCAGAGCCTTCACGACGAGGCTGTTGTCGACCTCGTCGCGCTTCAGAACTCCGATATCGACTCGCAGAATGCTCTCGCAGACATCGCGATAGAGCTCTGGATCGCGGCACACGGCGCTGCTTATCTGTCGCGTCATGAAGAGAATCTCCTTGTAAGCCGGTGGAATGTTGATCTGCGTGCGCGATCGAACGACCTTCTCCATCGCCAGCCGCAGCGTTCGTTCCTCCTCGATCGTGTGTCTTATAAGCAGCGTGCTGAGGCTCACGCAGCCGATGAAGCTGCTCGCCTGGGTCATGTCGAGAAGCAGCTGAACGCCGCCCTCGCGCGCGAAAACCGCCGCGTTCTTGTAGTCGCGGGTGAGTCGCAGGCAGACCTTCATCAGAGCGTGCAGGGCGTCCCGGTCAACGGGAATCGCGAGGAGTTTGACGCAAGCGCGGACTATGCTCGGCGCTATGCTGGGATCCAGTCCCTGCACGACCGTGTTGCGTTTCTCCTCCGTCGGGCTCTCCTCGGTGTCCATGTTCGAGTCCGAGCCCGAGCTCGCGTCCTCGTTGCTCGCGGGGCTGCCGAACTTGAAGCCCATCGTGATGGGACGACGATTGTCGCTCTCCTCGTTCACCTGGGTCATGCATGAGAAGGTGATGAGGTAGCGGCGACGGGAGCAGGTGATGCGAACGCTCGCCTCGCCGGCCCAGTAAGCCTCGTTTATCAGACGGTTGTTCATCGATGAATACGGCGTCCACTTTCCGGTGCCGAGATCGAACCACTTCCAGACTCTGTTGGTGACTTTGTGCATTATCTGCTTTCGCTGTGTGAGAACCGCGACTTTTTCCAGGCGATCTATGAGAAGGAGCAACGGGGCGAGCCACTTGGGTGTTTTTGTCGCGCTCGCGGCTTCCTTGCCGCCGTCCTTTCCCGTTTTATGCTTGTTCGAAGTCAGCGGACCCTCGCTGACGACTAAAAGACGAACGAGTTTGTCGAGAGTCGAGCAGTCCTCGACGATCTGCGCGCAAGGCACTCGCATCTCCTGGAAGGTTCCCTCGAAGAAGAGCGTGTAGAGATAGATCCTCCCGGCGACTTTGTTCGCCTCCTCGCACTCCACGAGCCTCGAGCCCGCGGTTTCGTCCTGCGTTTCCGCGATACCGATCAGATGATCCACGAGATCGCCGATCTCGCGTATCAATTGTCGCAGCATGCTGTCGCGCCACTCGTCGCCGTTTCGCTTGGTGATCGTCACGAGGAGATCGCAGATTCGGTAGACGGTGTCGGGCATCAGGTCGAGGAGATTCAGGCACTGCTCGAGCGCGCTGTGCGTGAAATCGTCGATGGTCTTGGTGATTGTGACCTCGCGAGCGGGTTCCTCGCTCGTTGTCGCCTTTTTCGGGTCGCCGTCGCCCAGGGACATCGCGATCGCGTGCATTATTTGATCGTCATCCACCAGCTCGAGATCCATTATCAAACCCTGAGCGTTCGCGTCGCCTGCCGGAGCGTCGGCGCGCCTCAGAGTCGCGGGATTCGACAGGAGGTAGTCGGTCGCTTGCTCAACGGTGAGCGTGTGAAGAAGCGCCTCGACGCAGTGAGTCCTGCTGAAACCCATGTCCATCAGCTGCCGCAGATGCTCGGGATTCACCTCGGGCTCGGCGTCCTCCCTGCGCTCGGCGGGCGCAGCGCCGGCTCGCGCGGCCGGCGCGCTTCCGCTGCTCGTCGCGCTGCTCGCGCCCGTCGTCGTCGTCTCCTCGCCCTCTTCCTCCTCCGTTCGCTCCTTGATTATCTTCTCGCCGCGCAGAATGTGACGCAGAATCGAGAGGATCGACTCCGTCATGCGAGCGCCGTAGTTTTTGAGGGGCTTTTTACCCCACATCAGCATCACCGCCTCGAAGGCCTTCTTGTGAACGTCCGTGAGATACTTGAGAGGATCGAAGGATCTGTAAGCGTTGTAGACGCCGGTGCACTTGGGCAGCCCGACGTGCGGGGAATCCAAGATCGCCTTAGGATTCACCATTTTTTCGAGGAGCATCAGCCAAGCGTCGAGGAATTCGCCGGTGCCGTCGGGTAGATTTGGGTGCTCGAGGCCCTCTTTGAGAGGGAAAAGTCCGCCGCCGGAAAGAGCCCAGCGGAAGGTCGCGAAGAACGCGTTCTGCCCGCCGAGCTGGACGAATTTCTGGAGCATCAGGTGGTAGGGATGACGCTTCTCGTCGAAGAGCATCGGCGAGGTGAAGCCGACCGAGCAGATGAGAAACGTGAGCTTGAATTTCGGGATCGGCGAGGGCGGCAGTTTGTCCCAGGAGAGACCGCGAGTGAGGAGAACGTTGAGCGCGCAGGCGACGCCGCGAGCCGAGGAATTCGGGATCGCGGGCATCATCGGCACCTGCTGACCCCGGCGCTGTCTTATCGGCGAGCCCATGCAGAGTTTCACGAGCAAACCGAAGAGCTCGGCGAGCGCCCGGCCGAGTCTCGACGAGGCGCCTAGCAGCGGTTTTATGTACTTCAGCTGATGAGTATTCGGCGACGTTCTGTCGGAAGCGCCGCCGCTACTGGTGCTCGGTTTGCCGTCGTCGATTTCCATCGAGACCGGCGGCGGATCCGTCGTGAGAGCCTCCATCGCGGTCGTCATCCCGTTGCTTCCCATATCGGAGACGGCGATCGTTCCCGGCCACACCGGAGTCTCCGCTCCGTCGTTCCGCAACTCCGGCGGCATAAGTTTGTCCATGTCCTCCTTGCCGAAATCGCAGCCCGCGGGTATTATGTCGTCGCTGCAGAGAGCGAGGAGCAGCGTGCTCTCCCACACGAGGGACATGTAGAGCTCCGAGAGGCCCTGAAGAACCGTCAAACCGAGCTCGGAGCCCCAGTGATTGATCGACAGATTGCGCATCTCGCTCTGGCTCGTGCGGCACACGTGAACGAACATCACGACGTAGCCGTGGGCGGCGTTCATCGCGTGCAGAAGCGGCGTCGCGGTGTCGCTCGTGAAGGCCGTCTCGAGATTCGGCGCCGAGGCGAGCTCGTGAAGGAGAACCGAGCCGCCCGGGGACTCCATGTGATTGTGGAGGGGCTTGAGGAGATTAAGGACCTCGCTCAGCTGCGAGAGGCCGGTTTTCAGGACGAGGGGCTCGTGGGCGAGATTTAGGATGCTCTTGCAGACCGAGGCGACCGCCTGGGCAGCCTGAGCCACGGGATAGTCGACCGGGAGATTCGGGAGGCCGAGGATCGAGAGGAGCGGGACGAGACCCTTCTGGGCGACGAATTCGCGGCAATGATCGTCGGTGGAGTTGTTGCTGAGGATCGCGTCGAGGAACTTCATCACGTTGTGGATGTAGTCGACCAGGGCTATCGGGGTTTTCTCGCGGGGTTGAGGCGGAGGACCCGGTTGAGCCGGCGAAGGCGATGGTTGCTCCTCGCGCTGAGGGTGAGAGCTTGTTGAGGCTTCTTCCTCGTCCTCCTCCTCCTCGTCGCTGCTGCTTCCTCCGCCGCCGCCGCCACCGCCGCCCGTGTCACCCACGCCGACTCCCACCGATTGGCCGGACGATTGACGATTGCTCGCGTTTGTGTTGGATGGTGAGTTCTCGGATTTGCCGGCCGCTCGCCAGCACACGTAGCGCGGATCGCAGCCCAACACGCAGAGCTCCTCGAGGAGCTTGATTATCGCGGCCATCGCGTCCGCCTTGAGGCTCGGCTGGTGGCGCATTAGCTCGTCCATCGCGTTCCCGAGATTCGTCGCCGTGTCGCCGAGGGGATCGGCGCTGCGACGACGACGCATCGCCGACAGGTAGACCGGGGAGAGAAGGACGTTGAAGACGCGCTCGAAGGGACGGCGCTTCGAGAAGGACTCGAGGCCGCGGAGGTTGAGGCAGAGAGCGCTGAACACATTTGGCAACGAACCTAGGACTTCCCTAGTTGCAGGAACCTGGGGAGCAGGGGAAAAGTTGATGTAATCGAAGATTAACGGCAGGGAAGACGTGTTTTCATGATTGGAACATCGCGGAGAATTATAATTCGCTTTTTTTAAATCGAAATCGATGAAATCCAAAAATATTGATGCGGGTGAAATGTCTCCACGATCGAAACAATGGGAAGAATTAAAATTCGCGTTTTTCCAACCGCAATGGATGAAATCCAAGATTATTGACACGGAAGAATTTTGTCCGCGATCGGAACATCGTGAAGAATTAAAATTCGTTTTTTAAATCGATATTGATGAAATCCAAAAATATTGACGTGGATGAAATGTATCCACGAACGAAACAACGGGAAGAATTAAAATTTATTTTTCCAATCGAAATTGATGAAATCCAAAAATATTGACACGGAAGAATTTTTTTCCACAATCGAAACATCGCGAAGAATTAAAACTCGCTTTTCTAATCGAAATCGATATAATCCAAGAATATTGACACGGAAGAAATGTTTCCACGATCAGAACATCGCGAAAAATTAAAATTCGCGTTTTATTATCAAAATTGATTAAATCCACCGAACAAAAATGCAGCAAAAAAAATCCGATCAACTTACATCTTTGATGAGAAGCGCGTGAAGTACGACCTCGGTGAGTCCATTGTCTTGCAGCGACGAGAGTAGCGAGGGCTCTTGAAAAACGTAAACCGTGACGACGTCGGTCGCGAGTAAGAAGAGTGACGGTCCGTAGTACTCGGAGTTGCTTATTATGTGCTTCAGGGATGAGGGCAGAGTGCCCTCCATGACGTGTCGGATGCTGTCCGAGAAGGCCGGATCCTGAATGGCTTTCTTGAGGAAATTCAGCATCGACTTGAGGAGCGCGGCGCGCTGGGGCAGACAAGTCTTGCCCGATCTCGCGGCCGAATAATCCTGCTGCTGTTCCGCCTTCGTCTCCGACTTGGAGTTGGTGTTCTCGTCCTCGGAGAACTCCATGGGATTCGAGGCCTCCTCCTGCTCGGCGAAGCTCTCGGTCGGCAGACGCGAGGGTCCCGCGTCTTCGGGGCTGTCCGCGGATTTTGGGTCCCTCGGGGTCTGTGCGGCGTCTTGCGCCGGCATCAACGACGGTTCGATCTCGAAGGGCTGCTCCTTCTTGCAGACATTTATCTCCATGTCCAGCCTGTTTATGAAACTTCCGAGGCCGCCGTGGGCCTGGAATCCTTGCATGTCGATGTTTGTTATCAAGTCTATCACTCGTACAGCGCGGGTCACGAACTGCGGATGAGAAACGAAGATTTTTAACACGTGATAATAACGACATCTGTGCAACAATTGTTCGAAATATTTTTTTCTTTAAACAGCGTTGGCATTATTATTTTGGCGACATAATTCGGGATACCAGTTTGAAACCAAAGTGAATATAATTATCGCAATCATCGTTATCATCGTGAATAACGACATCTATAGACGCAACAATCGTTCGAAATAATTTCTTCTTTAAACAACACTGACATTATTATTATTTTGACATTATTATTTTGACGACATAATTCGAAATACCAGTTTGAAACCAAAGTGAATATAATTATCGCAATCATCGTTATCAAATCCTTGTTATAGTGGTTACGGAAATATAAATACGAATATTACGTCAAAACAACGATATTAATGTCTTCTTTTTATTTTTCGTTCGAAAGACTCGTTGCTCGGCAGGATCTGAAATAGCTACCGTTATGTGTTCCAATTCGGTTCCCGGCCAGTTTATCACTTTCAGAAGGCTCTCCATCATTCCGCAACTGACGAGGGCCTCGCCACCGGCCTCGTAACTCGCGAGGTGGTAAAGAAAACTGAAGAGAGCCGTGGCGAGCGGCAGCGGGAACGGCTGGCCGTCCGGCTGTGGCGAGGTGAGGGTCGTTATACACGTGCGCACGAGAACCGGCAGAAATCCGTGGTACGAACTCGCACCGGTCACGTGGATTATCATGTTCAAACGAGAGCCCGGTTTTCTGTTTAAAACACACAAAAGCGCAGACATAAATTTCCGTAAACGTTTTTTCGCAATTCTCGGCGAAAGCCGCGAAATAAAACGTTGTCAATACTTCGGTGAATTTGTATTTAAATACCCACGAAAATGACTACATCAATTTCATTAAGAGATCTTTTTTTAAATTCTTCGAGAAAATCGCGAAAGGAAATCGTAAATACTTACTTGGGAAAATGTGGATTACGATCCAAATGAATGATACTCGTGAGCGTTCGCAAAGCGGCCGCTCGTATCTCGACGAGATGGGGATGCGGGAGTTCCAGGAGCTCGACGAGCTCCTCGAGGAGACCGGCGTGAAGGAGGCTGTGAGCGTTTTCCTGCAAGGCGTTGCTGTAAACCAGCACCGAGAGCGCCTGAAGGCGCGCCTGCACGCACTGCAAGCGTCTTCTGTAGTCCGAGAAACTGTGCGCCAATCTTATGTGTGTCAAAAGTGCCATCTGCGGGGTGAAAAGCTCGTGTTCGTTACGGTTCATCGAGATTACGGGTTTCTTTTATATTAAAAATGTAGGCTAACGAGGGGTACCTGTCGATCGGGCGGCACGTTGTACCCTTTCAACAAATCGTTCATTATCTGCGCTGGCGTTTTGCCAAGTTTATCGACGTTCTCGATGTGTATGTAAGTCACGAGATTAGTTTGGCTCATTTTCTTCGTGTTGGAGGGTCCAACCGTAGCTGCCGCCGTTGTTATCGTCGAGCTTGCGGTCGAGGACGCTTCCGTCGGAGTCGCGTTGTTTTCGGCGTAGTATTCGAAGTGGAGCGTCGTCGCGCTGGCCGGAAAACTCTGAGAATGATAATTGCGTGTCGGTGTAGACATTTCAAGGAGTTTCATTCGTTGAAATCTCGTCGGTGAATATCGCGCTTTCTTACCTTCTCTGGATGTTCTTTGCAACAATCTGCCAGACCGAAACCGTTTTCCTTGCCTCCCCAGCTCTATAAATACGGGATGAAATTAGTACGCGGCGCGGCAAGTGAGAAACGAAGATTCTCAAGCGTTTTAATCGAGCGATTAAAGACACTGATCGTCACAAATATTTTAGCGGTGTCTGAGATTCTGATACTGACCTCAGCCAAGTGATTCAGCCTGCTTAGCAAGGCTTGTCTCTTGTCGTTGTTCAAACGTGTTATAAAGTTACTCCGCTTGCTGAACATATACAGAAGATTCAGAACGCCGAGTACGACGTGCATGTCGCAACTCGACAGCAGCGTTACCAGATGTTCCATGCTGTTGTACAAATGACGCGAGAACGAGTGCTCGATCAGCAGTGTTGTGAAGTGGAGAACCCAGAGGAGAAGTTCTTTGGCCTGTGCAAAGATAACAAAAGGAATAAAATTAGCTGCTGCACTGTGTGGTATACAGTACATAATTCTTATTATATAACTTGTGTACATTAATTATACTGAATTTGCGTTCATTAAAATTGAAAATGTTTGAAAAATAAAAATTGAGTTTTTGGGTTTCAAATTTTTAATAAAACTTATTGTGTTTGAAGTCCACATTTGATATAGAGTTAAATAAATTTTTTGATTCAAAGGATATTGTGTACTGTAAATAAATGCAGTTTGTGTTGCTAATTCAGAGAAAAAAAAATTGAAGTAATATCCTGTGCAACAAATTAATAATAAAATAATAATTAAGTGGGTAAGGCTGTACAGACCTCCCTGTTCTGGGGAAGATCGCAAGCGAGTTCCCACGGATTGTCGGGGCTTCTCGCCACAGCCTCTTCCAGTATGCTGTCGCTGAGATCCAGCACATCGATCCAGTGAAATAACTCGCATTTTCCAAAAGTCCATGCGTCTATCTGTTTCAGTTCTTCCAGTAATTCCGTGTGTGAGCACGAGCGCAGCTTGCTGATCAGTGCCTGGCATTCCGCAGGCTACGAATGGCAAGAGACAATTATTTTCGCACCTCCGTTCCACAGAAAAAAAAAGTGTATCAATATGTTGCAAAAAAGGAAAAAAAAATGGTGGCCAAAACATACCACGTCAGAAGTGCACTTCTTCAATCTGCTTCTATCGATCTTCATCCTGAAGAATTTCTATGTATTGCGACGAAACTGAAAGTAACTGCGAGAGAAAAAAACACACACACAATCAGATACCCAGAAACGATATGCAGGAGTTGCGCGCAATTTGGCAAACAGTAATAAGCCTAATAGAGGTAATTATAGTATCCAATTTAGGCTGCCCTCTGTTCTCCCGTCTATTGCGATTCGCGATAAGCCCGTGCGCTCGGATTAACGCAAAAATCGCAAAGAAAATAGTCAACCAGACGGATCTATATATATGTGTGCAAAAAAAAACGAAACGTACGATTACACCAATCGCGATTTCGTCACGCGCGCGTACATCGGCCGCATACTCACGTCGACCTCACCACACATCGACACGAGAACGCATGGATCTCCGACGTTCCGAGACAAAGCAACGGTAACCGAGCGAGATTTGACGAGTCAAGTTGCACCGTCATCGGGTCACACTCGCCGTCTAACCTAATGCCGCACGGAAATTCGAGGCGAGCGGACGTCTCTCAACAACAAAGGCGCTGCTCTCGTCGAGGATCCGTGTCCGCGTACGTCGCGGCGGGGATCCCCCGGTCGGCGGCGGTCGTCCTCGCGGATGTGCGGAAAACCGCGAAGAGCGCTTTCGACTCTCGCGCGGCAGGTATATTATTTTATCCACGCGAATGGCGGTTGAAGGAGGGCAGGAGGAGAAAACCCGAACGACGAGAAACGTCTCTCGCGGAGCTTGGAGGGAGACAGCGGTAGAGAGGGAGAGAGCGGACGAGGAGCTCGGGGGGAGGGAGAGAGAGAGAGAGAGAGAGAAAAGGAAAGATGCTCCGTGGCTGCGCGCGAGAGAGAGAGACAGAGACACACAAGACGAGACGACGACGAGAGAGAGAGAGAGAGAGAGAGAGACAGAGACAGAGAAATAAAAAGAGAGATGGTAGAGAGGCCCACGATGCGCGCCGCGAGTGATATCCCCTGGCCGCTCATCTGGCAGCATCGCTTACCTAACGAGTCGCGATGGTGGCTGGTGGATCACCAACGTATTGCCTGCTGGCAATAATAACGGCAAGCCTCGTGTCCCCCGCGGTCCCGATGCGCTCGTCCTCAGGAATGGAGCCGCCGCGCGAAACGGGCATCGCGGCCGTCGGACGGCGCGCACACGAAGCAAGGAGCCGAATCGAGAGCCGATTCGCGACCACCAACGGTGGTGCTTATCGTGCCCACCGTGTTCAGTCAACGCCTCCCTTTATCACCGCTGTGTGTGTGTTTTTTTTTGCTCCTCCGTGACTTCTCTTTCTCCGCTTTTTTTTTTTGGTTCTTTTCCTTGCTTCGACCCTGTTCAGTTAACGCCTCCCTTTATCACCGCTGTGTGTGTGTTTTTTTCTCCTCCGTGACTTCTCTTTCTCCGCTTTTTTTTTTTTTTTTTCTTCTTCTTTTCCTCGCTTCTCCCTCGGGGAAATTATAATCGCGCGCGTGGCATTCGCACGACGTGCACAAAACTGCGACACCGGGCCTCGTGGCTCGTGACGAGACCGTCTTTAACGTTGACGAATGTGCAATGTCTCCGTGGCTGTTTTCTCAACGCGCGAGATCACAACACTCACTGTACGCGCACTTCCTCTAACGTTCAGCGCCAATCTGACCGCCGAGCGTCGCCATTTTAACCGTGGGTCGCCGCCGCACACTGTGTACTCGATTCCCTACTCTCCGCTGTGCTGCCACCGCGGAGACACCGCTCACTAACACCACCGAGGACGATCGCGCGACGGGCACCAGAGACTCGGATCGCTTTTTTTTTTCCGCCTGGCCCCGACACCGCGGACGATGGAGACGACGACGTTCGGTCTCGAGTTTACGTGGGGAAACTTCTTCAGGTCGATCGAACGCTCGCTCGGGGTGCCGTGAATGCCGAGCGACGCGCCGACGCTTTTTTTTTTTCAACGAGTGTCTTCTCGCTCTCGCGCGACGAGACGAATAAATTGCATGCGCCGAGTGCACTGCACTCTCTCGGAGGAGGAGGATTCACGGATGTGAGACACACACGCGCGGCGAGGCATCCGCGACGCGATACGCGCGCCACACGCGTGTGTGTCACTCGCCGAACGCGCGCATGACGAGGCATGCATGAAAACGCGAATCAACGCGCGCTTACGGGCGAATTGAAATGTTGGGCGGGTTGACGATGATGCGCATTTCGAGGCTCGGGGATTGGGGATAAGTGGAGGGATTGGATCGGCTCCAGGAAATTTTATTTTTTTTGTTTTATTTTTTTCGAAATTTTAATCCACGAGGATTTTATTCCCGCGATTCGCCGGCTTTTATGTTGGGGATTGAGATTCTGTGCGCCAGGTGTCTGGGGGTTGGCATTTTTATTAGCGAAATTTAGGGGTTTATGCGGCACAGATCTTGGGGGAGAAAGGAAGAGGTTTTAGGGCTTTGATTGACTCTTGCAATTTGCGTTCTATGTTATTGTCGTATCGGCCACGAAGCTTCGGTGGATACTGAGAAACTTCTCGATGATTCCAGGCGCGCGTATTTCTCGATTTTGCGGAACGAGGCTGCGCCTCGTTCGGGTTTCTGGTTGGAGGATCGCGGGGAAAATGCGATCCTGGTGGCGGAGGCGAAAAACACACGAAATGGCGGCTCGTAGGTTTGCATGAGCGATATTTAGAAAAGTCATTGCTATTTATAAGTAAACAGAATATAAAATAACGTATGGAAGGTAGTAGGAGCGACGAGTAATTGTATTTAATTCATCGTACTTTGGTAAAAATATTATTATACTTCATCAATACAGAAAATCGCAACAGGCTCGCAGAGTTTCATCGTTTATCCAAGTTTGGCCGGTGAGCGTCGATAATTACGTCGGCGAGCGAAAATTCGTCCAACAAGTAGCGTTCTTTGGCTGCTCGTAGAGCGGCCAATTTTTGTTTCTCAACGCCGTGGAAAATCGCGTGAACCTTTTCGATGGCCGAGTCGACTTTGCTCGCGTACGCAGCGCCGTAGCTCTCGTACCTCAGCGTGCCGGGGCTTCGTGCTTCGATGAGACGATTTATGTACCGCGCGATATTTATTTCACCCGATATCTCCCGCATTCCCGGCAATTTCATTACCGGATCGCGGCCGACGATTTTCCAAATGAATTCTATCTGCAGCAGCGGATTTTTATCGGTGAACTCTTTGCAGAAATTCGCTAAATCGGGATTTTTCTGCGTGACTGACGAATGCGTGTAAGTCGTCACGTTGACTCTGAAAATATCGCGTCCTAATCGAAGCAGCGATTCTAGCGAGTACGGAGGATAGTTCGGGTCGCAAAAGATTACGATATCTTGTTTTTCCGTCGGAGCAACGAGCTTGTCGATCGATCGCCCGGCGCCAGTCCGCGACTTCCTCGCCAGCGATGCTCTCGGACCGGTTCTGCGTGAAAAAAAAAAATTCGCAGCTGTAACGCTTTTCCGTTGGAAATATCGTTGAGAAAAGCGTAGTGATGCGGAACGCGGCTTGCAGGCCACTCGTGATTATTCAGTAAATTATAAATACCTTATCCGACTGAAAGCGATATTTACTTTTCGAGACGACACACGGGGTTGTTGTAGACCATCTGGAGATCCACTTTCGGTCCGACCAGGTCTCTTATATTGTTTAAATTGTATTTTATCATTGTGGGTCTGGGGAAAAAGTAACTTCGGTTATTCCATGGAAAAGATCACGGGAAAACATATTACATACAATTGGTTTTTAAATTAGTTATCATTTTGAACAAATTATGAACCTTAATTCATAAAGATTAAATAAATTATTGTTACACTAATTAAATAAATAATTATTAAACTAATTAAATAAATGACCAAGGCATAACTATTTCAAGCAACGAGAACTTTTCATCTCTGAAGAACAACGAGCGAGGCACACGAGAACACAAAAAACGAGCTCAATTTTACGCTGATCGACAAAGCGTAAAAACAGCTATTTCTTGCGCTGGTTCGCCGAGATTCGAAGCTCAACGAAACTTACCGCTCGAGCGAGAGGCCCCAGGCAATCACGTTAACGTTCTTCGGTATACCCATTGGCAGCAACATCTCCGGTCTGAACATTCCACTGTTGCCAATCTCGATCCACTTGTCGAGACCTTTGTGGAAACAGAAGATCTCCATGCTCGGCTCGGTGTAGGGATTATAAGCGGGCTTGAACTCCAGCTGGTCGATGCCGAGCTTCTTGAAGAACTCGTACAGAGTGCCGATCAGATCGCCTAAAGTTAAATTGTAGTCAGCGATTACGCCCTCGACCTGGTGAAACTCGGCCAGATGCGTAGCGTCGAGGGTTTCGTTGCGGAATACGCGATCGATACTGAAGTATCGCACGGGCTTGAATTCACCCTGAAACCAGAGATAAAGATATTTATTTTTTGTTATTCTCAAACAAAATATTGCATTTTACGATTTATAAAAAATAAATAAATAAATAAATAAATAAATAAATAAATAAAAACAGTTGAGAAATTCTCGATAATCGCGTACCTCCTGCATGAGCTTGTAAAGCATTCGCGCGCTCACGGCTGTCGTATGCGTTCTCAGCAGATTCTTCTGGGCTTCCTCGATTTTCCAGTCGTACCGGTAACCCTGAGAACCGTAGCCACCTTTGCTGTGCACCTCTTTCACCTTCTCCAAATAATCCTGAGGAAAGTTGTTGCTGAGCTTCGGTTCTGAAGTATAAAAGCATCTATAAGCCACATTGAATGTGAATTGTCGAATAGTTTATCGAAAATTAGAAAACCCGTCTACCGGATATGAAGAAAGTGTCGTGAGCATCGCGAGCGGGATGCTGTTGCGGTTGGAAGAGAGCGTCGAAGTTCCAGAATGAACTCTCCACGAAGTTATTCGTCGGCATTTCCGAAAATCTGTGAATTAATTTTTACTATTTTGTTCGAATGCTTTTCCCAAATTTCCGAAGATCGATCAGCAATTTGCCGAAATTTATTTACCCCATCTCGAGGAAAATTTTCCTGAACTCCGTGCGGACCTTCAGCAAGGGATGCAGATGACCAACGTCAAGCGCCGAGCCGAGGGCGTCGAAGTTGTAGGGCTTGAACTTCTTCTCCTTCCACGAGCCGCTCGTCAGCAAATCTGCCGTCAGGTCGGCCTCCTGTTTCTCGATCTTCGTCGCGAAGTTCGGGCCTTTACTCACAGCGACGCTCTTAATAATTCTGTACAAAAATAAAACAAGTTGTTACAATTATGCGGTGCATTTATGTAATTTTCCTATTACATAAATAAATTGAAAAACAAAAAAGAAAAACAGCAAGATAATCAATAATAAAAACATGATGTGACTATTCAATTTTTTTTACTAACAACCCTGCTTAGTAATTCCCATTGACACTGATAGAAACCGATTGAATGGACAACATTCTGATTGAAAAATAATCGGTTCAAACAGGTTTCAATCGGACTTTTGCCTGTTTTATTGGTTCTAATCAGATCTTTTAAATAGGGAAATCAAACCACCAACAAACAATATTCATTCCTTGATTAACAATCTTACACTTCCTGCAGCAGCTTCCTCTTCTTGTACTCGGCTTTAACATTGTCAGCCACATCGTTCAAATTCTTCAAGTGAATTTGAGTAGCGTCTTCGATGCTGGAAGTGTTCTTTGTGAGGAAGGGAGTGCCATCTTTTTTCACAACTTTAACCCAACCAGCTTGCATAGCTTTGGACAATCCCACCTTGGCATATGGCAACTGCTTCATCACCTCGGTCTGCGCTATTCCATCTGCTGGTATCGCATTGTAGAGAACAGCTTCGTGACTGCCATTTTTCACGACGTGCTCACCTTCCGCAGTCAGCTCCCATTTTCTCTGACTCACTTGCTCGACGGAAATTACCTGGGGAAACAGGTGTAAGTGTAAAATCAATATTATGGTATTAATAATGGTTTATTCAACAAAATGTGTCAGTTATAATATGAAAACACAGCAGATGGATTAGATAAAATAGGAAAAAAATGAAATTAAATAAAAGGAGGATAATAAAGATAATGTTTAGCTGATAAGGATAATCTTGGAAATTCTCAGTGAAAACTCACATCTGTCAGAGTCTGAAGACTCTTGATAGCTCCAATGATCCTTTGATGATCCTCATCGATGACGCCAACCAAATCGAGGGAATTGACCTCGTCCTTATCGGCCAAATATTCCAAAATCTTTTCTGCCAATTCGCTCGCCATTGTCGATTTTATTCGCACATTCCGATCGTCCACTGCGGGAAAAAGGCGGATTTTACTCCAGTGCTCGAAGAATCCTACGGAAATAGACAGACGGGGATTCCTGGAGGCGCGTGATGGTTTTTCCGTTCGATTTCCCGCAGGTGGAATACTCGGAATCGCGGTTAATTCTGCACCTGATTGTTACGTACGTAATGTAATAACAAGGCCGAACCGGCATGTGCAGCTGACACGATTCTTGTCCTCACCGAATGTCTATAATTTACCACGTTTCGAGATTTTTGGCTGATTCAATTCCGTAATTTCGCCGCTGCGCCCTCTGCAGGTGAATTTCTGAAGCCTCGGGATTTGAAACCAGAGCTGGCGCTAACGTCTCTGGTCCAAAGTGCGCGGGAAATTCAAACTTCGCGATATGTAAAAAAAGTCTGTAATCTCCAGATCTTTCAGTATTCGTGTATTTCACATAATTTTTGTGGAATCCACCCCGTCTCCTTTCAGATTTCGACGACAAACAAACAAATAACAACCTGCATAAGAGTATACTACGGATATTTATTATACAATTTTCTTTTTATACAAACGAAAACAATTCGGAATGTACCAGATGAGCTGGCTCTGTGGAATACTTTGAAGGGACGAGCGCGAATCGATGAAAAAAGATCACAAAAATCGGTATAACAAAAAGATTTTTTTGCACGTTTGTTAATTTCATTATTACCGCTTTGTGAATTCATTTAAAGTAAGCATTGAAAGGATGCCCATCACGGAATACCGGATCTAGCAGGAATAAGCAACATTTCAATAAATCTGGATTTAAAATACTTTCTAGAAAGAATAACTGTGAATGAACAATTAAAAAAACAAACGATAAGATTTTTCGAGATCGTCACTCGGAGTCACAACAATAACGTCTTTCCCAAACAATGACTGTAGTTATTAAAAAAAAGTACTTTGAATTCACTTTTATTAGAATACCGCCCATCCCTGCCCTGTAGCCTTTATAGATACATCATTATTATAAATATGCACGACTCTGCAGGCGTCATAACTGCAGATTTACAATTGGTATATGAACATTTGACCTAGCAACGATATAGACGATTTTTACACCTACATTGCGTATCTCGAGTGATTCTCTTCACGTTGAATTGTTATTCAGAGTCGCTCATCACCCAGCGACTTGGCGCGGAGCTAATTAAGAGTGTTGAGGACGAGCTGCGGCGGAACGTGGGCCGAACGTCGAACGATCGGCTAGCGATCGACGTCGGCTCAATTTTTCAACAATATACATTATTCTTACTGGAGAAGTGGCTAATACGATAGCGGAGGTTGAACTCTCTGTATTTACACGCTGAGAGACGTTCGCGAGTTCATGTAAAACTGATGGCCGGAGAACAGAAACGTGAGAACGTAGATGCAGGCGGCGATCCAGCAGTTGTAGGCATTCTGAGTGTAACCTCTGTCCACAGCGCTGTAGAAGGCCTTGGCGTTCGGAAAGGTTTTGCCCTCGAGCGGCAAGTCCTCGACGAGCGCGACGCTCTTCACGAAGAAGAAGATTCCCATCAGGAGCTGAAACACACGAATATTGGATTCGGGGTCGGTGGTAACGGGAATTCGGGTGCTCCGAAAAATGTGCAATTTCAGCGGAAATTTTCATCGAAAGCTATCGGAACGATAATGATAATAATAATAATGACGAAAAAGCGAGTGAAGGCTGCACAGCTTTGGCACGGAAATTCGCGTAGGGAAAATCGCGGAATTATCAGTTGACAAATACGACAGGCAGGGACAGGTGAGAGAGAGAGAGACGTGTGTGTGTTTTTCTTACCAGTTGCACGATACCCCAAACTGATACGATGAGGCCGCACAGGGCGTACTTAGGACCGCAGACCTTCATTCTGCTGGTGCGGTTTGTTTGCGACTGTTGGTCCTTGGTGAGGTAGAGATGAGAGATTAATTTTTCACGGGGCGACCGAAAATCACGGGTGAGACACTGTCGTTACGCCCCAGCTCGGTCATATGATTGCAGACGGTCGATTCGATAGTATCGCAGTTACGACTGATGCGAAGTTGCGGTTATATCGAATGGATATATCGATGATCGAACGACGCGAAACGCGCGTAATTTAGTTATTTCCAAAGATGTTCAGAGTCAGACACCCCCCTGGTTAAAAGATCCGATTAGAACAAATAAAATTGACAAAAATCCGATTAAGTTAGTATGAGCGTACAGATGAACGTCGCGTAAATTCGAGGGAGTTTGAGAGAGAATTACGAAGAGTTCTCGATCAGATAAAAATCTGAAAAAAATCAAGCATATGAAGGGCGGTAAAGAGATTATTTTAGACAATAATAATTTAAAAAATGTTATTAACAAATTACTTAAATAAATAATTGTTCAACTAAATATCCGGCAACCCAACTTTTTTTTGTTATTAAAGTGATCTTCCTATTTTTCTACATACGTATGAATTTTTTCCGAATTTTTTCTGATTTTTAATTTTAACATAATAAAAAAACGTAATTTTCAAACGTCACACAAAATTCGGAAAAAATTCATACGTATGTAGAAAAATAAGAAGATCACTTTAATAACAAAAAAGAGTTAGGTTGCCGGATATTTAATTGAAAAATTATTTATTTAAGTAATTTGTTAATAACATTTTTTAAATTATTAGTGTCTAAATTAATCTCTTTACCGCCTTTCATATGCTTGATTTTTTCAGATTTTTATCTCATCGAGAACTCTTCGTAATTCTCTCTCAAACTCCCTCGAATTTACGGGACGTTCATCTGTACGCTCATACTACCTTAAAACTTGTTTGAACCGAATATTTTTCAATAGGAATTTAGTCCTTTTCATCGGTTTCTATGACTGTCAATCGGAATTACTAAGTAGGGCCTCATTTTACAAAGAGAAAAAGGCGAAGAACCACCGAAATTTTTATTTTACGAAATCCTTTTGAAAAAAATGTTTTTGTATTTGCGTCAATATCTTATGTGAATTTCATTTCTCGCGGTGCTCTCGCAGGATTTGTTTTATTGCACACGCAACACAGGAGTAGATTCCCTGGTTAAAAGATACGATTAGAACCAAGAAAACGGACGAAAATCCGATTGAAACCTGTTTGAATCGATTATTCCCCAAATCCGAATTTTGTCGATTTTATCGGTTTCTTTCAGTGTCAATGGGAATTACTAAGCAGGGTTGGCGAGTATTCGTTGAAAAATAAGAAAATCCTTCGTAACTTTCGATCAAGTTTATTAAAACATAATCGCGTGGCATCGATATCAATTACATTTCAATAATCCCGAAGGTAAGCGAGAATATAATGTATAACTCGTTCTCTAGCGTGATCGCGCAGCCAGCGTCGTTTTCGGAGAATGGCTGTTTCTCGACGGAAGTACAGAGTGCCGCGTGAGCACGATAAAAAAACGCATAACTCCCTTTTTGCCCGGGAGGGAAAAGAAAGAATCGTCGTTCGGCAACTACAGGCACGTAGCTCTCACGTTTTTTCTTTTTTTTTTTCGCGAAACGTTTGTGTAATCTAGGGCGAATGAACTCGGCTTAAGATTACCGCGACGTTCTGTATTATGTATATAACAATTACGCATTCATCGATGAACGAATGAAGTATATGTATAATATATATATAATATTTATCAATTGGAAGAATGAAACTCCAAGCGGCAACGATTTTGTACACCAACGAAAATCGCACAAACGCGATCTGCGATTATTATTTTTACTCAAGTATATTCGCTACTTAAATCTGCAATTGAATGAAGATTGAGCAAACGAATTAGCTTTCACGAGTACCGACGATTGCACGATATCGGGCGGTCGGCGCACGAGAGACGAACGTTGCAACTGAGAGAATCACGTGTTACAATAATTGTCCATTAAAAATTAATCGTTAAATTATTCGTTAAATCGTATGTACAAATAACCTGGTAGGCGGCGGGCAAATTCATTTCAAAAATACAATATAATCTTGCTAATACAGCACGGTGAAATAGACGTTGAGCAATAAAGTCGAATATCGTTTGCGTTGATCGCGTCGCCGAAACATTGCACCGAAAAATTCCTCAATTCTTTCGATTCCGTTAAGTCAGTTTCGGTCGGCGGATGGACGCAAATTGGGATGACGCGCTCGCCCATTCGTGAAGCTTTTGGTTTGTCTGCTTTGAATCGTTAAAATAGTGCGTATCACGGTAATATTTTCATTTAATTATTTGTACAAGTTTGTTCCATCCTCTAAGTTCGACAAAAGACTAAAGCCACAAATTTCCCTAATAAAAATATTTGTGATCGTTTCTTTTTTTTTTTGTCAGTTAAACATTCCTTAAATTTTTCAGTATGGACTAGAGTAGTTTAAACGAGCCTAGTTGAATTAGCTACTTAGTGCCTTCCTCCGCTCTTACGTGATAGTTTGTTCCGGTTTACGACCTCCGGAGCTTACGACTATAGCCTCGCGACTGCAGAAGGGGATACATATCTAGCGAGAGACTTCAGAAGAATCGCTGCCGACAATCGCGCGCGCCTTTGATAGACGCGAAATTCATTATTCTCCGATTCTTGAGCTCGTGTGACCGTTATCGCGATTGAGCGTTCTCGAAAGTCGTGAAAATACATCGCGACGACGCACGAGAGTGTTATTGCATTTTTTTTTTTTTTGCACATTTTAACTTCGATCGTGCATAAGTGTCCTACGAACGTAGGCTGTGTGTGTATAATCAAAATGTAGATTCATATCAAAGAGAGTTTTTTTTTCAACAGTTTCAATTGTATAGACACAGAATGGCTTAGTCGTATTTTTTTCGCAGTACACATCTGCTTGATATGATTTTTCTAAATACGCGGGCTCTCGACATATCGCGATTAAACTGTTTGTACCGTGAAAAAGCCACCTCTGTTTTATAGTTTTTTTTCCTTCTATCCTTCTATTGTCTTTGTGCAGTGAATGAGAAACAGGAAAATGACGGTTATAGATTTTTCGTCGATATTTGGAAATGAAAGTAGACCCGAAGATACGGGACGCGAGGAACACCAACAGTGACAATCAGTTCGACGTGGAGTATTGGTTCGACATTAGGCTATTGGTACAACGTTCCAGTGATACGAACGAACGAACGAGTGAGAATAATTGTGCGTTGGCCGTGCGATCGATAGGCCACCCTCATCTCGATTCTTATTACGTTAATATTCGGTTTCACCTTATTTTTTTTCGATGTGCTCGTGTGCAGGACGTGTGTTCGATATGACTTGGGTATCGCGAAGTCGTAAAAAAATGTCTCTCCCTTTCTCTCTCGCTGGAAAATCTCTACGTTCGAAGTCGACAGTTCGAAAAATTGATCGTAACATTAAGTGAAATATTTGTCAACGAATTCGTGGCGAATTCACTTAGGCCGCGTCGAAGGATCAATACGAGAAATGCGCGTGTGTTAAACACTCAAATTCCGCTAAAACGATTCAATTCTCAGAATGCAAAATTAGTTAAGATAAAATGAAGACTATGCTCTTCTTCCTAATTCGATCTACGATGTAAAATAACTGGTAAACGTCGTGAGACGTTGACACAGTTTTCGACGTCGGTACTGCGTTGTTTATAAAAGTGATTGGAATCTTTTGAACCCAGCGAAGACACAATTCAACGATCGCTAAATACACTTTTTCCTCGATTCGTCAATTTTCAGGAATAAGGTTACGCACTGCAATCAAAATCAACCTCGTTTAATGTGTATTCGTATCGAAGAAACTATGTTTAGGAACTTGCGCGACTCTATTCGAGATCCGAATAAAGCGTAATGTCAATTGATTCAGTTAAACCGTGCGCTTAATCCTGAAAACATCTGTAAATCAATCTTCCTCAAAGTGCACGTCTCAAATTAATTCCCCATAGTTCTTCGAACCAAAAGATTTAGCATCTCCAACAAAATTCTCCCTTTGGTATCGATTTAAAAAAAAAACCTTCAATAATTCCATCTTATCTACCTTCGTCCCACTAGACGACTCGAATGTTTCAGAAGGTAACGATCACTTCTACAAAACCAGTACAAAAAAAACTCTCCCCCCGTAAAATCCTCTCCGTATCATCGAACTTTACGCCGCATAGCTCGAAAATCCTAATAAAAAAATCCTACAAAAAAAAAGACAATCTAAGATAAAAGTCATAGCGGTTGAACGAACCAACTTTACGAAAAAAAAGTAAAATAACAAAACAAACTACGATACTAGCACATAGTCTCGGATGCGGGCGCCGGTACGTTTTTGTCGCTCGTCTCCTGAACCTCGTCCGAGTCGCGAGTAGCCAGAGGCCTCGAGAGAGTCTGCTCGATTTCCCTGGTGACGCTGATGGTGGGCCCGGGTCTTCGTGACTCGTCGGCACGATCGATGGCGGACGCTCGTCTCAGATGTCGATGCTCGCTGGCGGTGAAGAAGGGACCGGCGGCGACGTCGTCGTTGCCGGAGCTCGAGTCGTCGCCCTGCATGTATCGCCTCTGAATGAGATCCTCCATCTGCTGATAGTCGCACTTTTCGGCGTCGCGCAGGTGTTCGTTCTCCATGTGCCAGGCCATCTCGGGATCGGAGAGTTCCTGAGCGTGGCGACCGCGGCAGGGCGGCGGCGAGACGGGCGGAGTGCGCGGCGGGCTGAGAAGTCCGCAGTAGCTCTCGAGCTCGTCGGTTATGCTCGTGTATTCCGCTCGCATAGCCAGCAGAGCGGATCTTTGGTTGGAGGCGCCGCCGCCACCGCCGCCGGCGATCATCGCGACTCTCGGCTCGGCCCACTTGACGCCTCGTTGCAATCCCGGCGGCGCGAGAAGAACGACGTCGTCGGACTCCGATCGGGTTCTGCTGTTCTGTCGGGTTGTCCTCTCGCCCGAGTCTTGACGCATCTCCGAGAGCGGAACGTCGCTTATGGCGTCACGCTCGACGTCCGCTGGTTTTACGGACGGTGGCCCTCCTCCTCCTGCACCGTCCTCGACGTCCTTGCTGCCCTCGCTCTCCCGACTCGTCGTCTTCTTGTCCTCCGGCACCGTCACGATGTCGCCGCTCGACGACGACTCGTTCCTGCTGAGATTCTCGCGCGACGTCTCCGACTGCTTCAGCGTGTCGTCGTCGAAGGGCGAGCCGATGTTCGCCGCGGTCGCGTCCGTCAGCGACCTCAGCAGCCGCCTCTGACGCAACGTCGGAACGCTCGGCATGTGACTGTGCGAATCGACCTCCGAGACGACCTCCGAACGCTCGGACACCCGGCGCGGGCGGACCTCGATGTCCGAGCCTACGAGGCTGTCGGTCGACATGTGAGTTGCCATGAAACGGTGGATTACGCCTAAGTGTGCCAGCGTCTGCTCGTTGAGCTCCTCGAGCTTGCGGATGCGAAACTCGACCGACTGCGGGGGAAGCAATTGTTCGATTAAAAGTGCACCGTTCGAGGAGCAAATTAGGCTTTGGAATACGAGGTTTTGGATTAGAATATATCGTCAAAATTAAATTATAATTGAATTATATTAATAAATTTATATTAAATAAAATAAAATAAAATAAAATAAATTGTATTAATAAAATTATATTAAGTAAAACAAAAATAAATAAACTGTATTAATAAAATTGTTAAACAAAAATAATTAAATTATGTTATTATGATTATATTAATTAAATTATACGTCATCAGGATGTCGAATCATCCTCGATCGATCGTACGGGCGAAAAATCGTAATCGTCATAAAAAAATAACGAGTTTTTACCTGCATCGAAGCGTGCTGACTGTTCTCCTTCTTGTCGATGTCCTCGATCTTCTGATGCATATTCTCGACCCGCTCGGTGGTGACCTTGACGCGCTCCTCGGTCGACATCTGCAGCTTGAGCTCCTGTTCTCTGAAATAACCTTCGACGCAATCCTCCTCGAAGTCGTACAATCGTTCCATATCGTCGGCCTCGAGAAAGAGCTTTAGCCCATTGTCGTAAGTCTCACCCGATCGCATCTCCCCCTGCGTCACGTACCTTAATAAGTATCTAATTAACAAATACACATGACAGACGGCGATCAGCGGGGGAGGTAAAACCGGTTTCTGCTCGTACTCCATGACAACGGTGAAACGCTGAAACATCCATACTTGGTGGGCGACCGCGTTTACTTCGATGAATATGTTATTGAACACGGCTATCAGGAGATTTATCAGCAGTATGTTCGCGACGAGCAGGTAGACCGACATCACGGCCGGCGTTATCCAACGTCCCGGCAGACACGGAATCATTCCCGGCTCGGCGCCGCAGTCGGGATCTATGTTGTCCGCGTACACCTCGCCGTAAAGCATGAAGTACGGCTCCATAAACACCTGCGGGGGAAGATTCGCGAAGATTAGCGCCGAATTCTCATCCCATTGTTTTTCGTCGACGATATAAAAATTATTTAACTTACATCTCGAACTATCCTCCACTTCGGCTCGGCGTTTGGATTGAGTATCGCTTGTCTCGCGACGCCGAAGCTCATTAATACAACCAGCAACAGGACGACGAAGTAAATCATGTTCTTCACCATTTTGCCCATCATCGTAACTAGAGGACCTGCGGACACGATTTGAGAATTAGAAATGCCAAAATGGTGTCTTGCATTGGTGCTAAAACATGGTGGCCGTTTTGTTCGATGCAAAAAATTCCCTGAATTTTCCCTGATTTTTCCCTGGCTAGTTTTGACGATTACTATTGAAAACAATTAATTATGCCAATGAAAATGTACTCAAAACCGGTGCGGGGTCTTCGATAAATGACTTATTTTGCCGATCAACGATTAATGTCATGAAACACTTTTATAAAAGTTCATGTTATATTATACTTATTATTTCAATATATAACATTATTTAAACTTTTTATCGACTTATGGAAGATTCGGCGCCAAATCACTCTTTTCTTTACCAATTTTGAAATTCCCTGACTTTTCCCTGATTCTCTGACCAATTTCTTTTTCCCTGACTTTTCCCTGATTCTCTGACCAATTTCTTTTTCCCTGACTTTTCCCAGTTTTTCCAGTTTCCCCTGACCGCGGACACCATGTAAAAGTCGAATGACTGATGGGATATTTACCGAGATACTTGTTGACTCCCAGAATATTCAGTATCCGAAGGTACCAGTAGATGCAGTCGACACAGTAGATCACGCGACCGATGTCGAAGGTCGCGGTGCGGAGACGCAGTATGAGGCCGATTTGGAAGAAGATTATCGCACCGGCGTCGCACGGGTTCCACATGTTCCAGGCCCAGACGCTGAACTTGTGGGACAATTTCGCGGGCTCGGATGTCGCAATTTCCCGGACTTTCTCGCAACCCAGGGTGCATATGTAGGCGATGGCGTAGATCTCGGCCCACGATGGACAGTCGCCCATGCGGACAAGGATGCAGTACGAGAAGAGCAGCAAAAATATCATGTAAGCCACCTATAAAGATCGGAATTGTAGATCGAGGGCTTTTCAACTATTCCGAGCGACAATGTTTCGAATTACTCACCGCGTTCGCCCAGAATTTCGTGATCGGCGCCGTGTAAAATTCCCACAATTTCTTCTTGAACCGCAAGGGCCTGTTGGTCTTGTTGTTGTAATACTCGGAGAGCAGACCGTAAGCGCGATGAAGGTTGTCGTCGATGTCGGTGAGTACCTTTCCGTTCTCCTGAACGATCGTCTCCTTCACTATCGCCGGATTGTGCTCGTTGCCGATTAGAGCCTGAGAAGAAGCGCAGAGCGATTCGTAACGAGGGCACGAGACACGGCGAGGAGAGGTGCAAGCTTAGACGGAGAAGAGATTAGAGAGACAAAACGTATCAAGGCGACAGAGCCGCAAGACGAGCACGAGAGTTGAACGAGTAGATAGAGAGAGACAGAGAGACCTAAGAAGTAATCGAACATTTATAAAGACGGAAATGAGCGTTTTAATATTTGTGGAGTTATCGATGATTCCATCCGACGCCTCCTGCGATGGGGAAAATGGTTTTTCGGATTACATGATACCCACTGTCGAGACGTTGAGTCGGCGAATTTGTTTTCGGAAACGTTAGGTTGAGAATTTATTAAAAACATTATTTTTTTCAAGGTCATAGGTATCATGTTTCCTAAAGGGTGGAAGTACACTGTGCATACAAACATCAGAATCAGGTGGTGGAGTGTTAGTAACGCAGAGTGAATTACGTACATATCTGTAGATCGAGTGAAATGCATAGATGGCACATGACAAAGCTTTAATTACGGATGTAGGAGCGCCGAGTATTCAATTCGCATGAATTTGAGAAAAGTGCGAGAGAATTGCAAACACTTCTCGATGGTCTGAAAACTTGAAAAAATTAATGCACGCTAAAGGGTAAATTTTGAAAAGATAAATTTTGCATAATTATAATTCCAAAATGTTATTAACAAATTGATTAAAAAAATAGTTTAACAAATATTTCGATTACCCAAGTTTTTTTTAACATGATTCCTTCGATTTTCTGTATACGCATGAACTTTTTCACATTTTTAAGTAATCGTTGAAATTTGTGTTTTTTGTATGGAAAATAAGTACAAATTTAAAAAATTACTTAAAAATTTGAAAAAATTCATACACAAAATTCATACAAAAGATTCATACTAATCACACCTATACCATCATTCTCAAGTCGTATATTCCACCCCCGAAAACACTGGTTATCAACCTTTTTTAATCGATTTTGAAAAAAAAAAATTTTTGGCGACGAAATTTTTTTTTTTTGTCAGAAATCGTAGATCTGGCTCCCGACCGAAAATCGACCCCAATTTTTTTTCTTTTCAAAATATCGACTTTTAACCTATACCATTATTCTCAAGTCGTATATTCTACCCCCGAAAACACTGGTTATCAACCTTTTTTAATCGATTTTGAAAAAAATATTTTTTTGGCGGCGAAATTTTTTTTTTTGTCAGAAATCGTAGATCTGGCTCCCGACCGAAAATCGACCCCAATTTTTTTTCTTTTCAAAATATCGACTTTTAACCTATACCATCATTCTCAAGTCGTATATTCTACCCCCGAAAACACTGGTTATCAACCTTTTTTAATCGATTTTGAAAAAAATATTTTTTTGGCGACGAAATTTTTTTTTTTGTCAGAAATCGTAGATCTGGCTCCCGACCGAAAATCGACCCCAATTTTTTTTCTTTTCAAAATATCGACTTTTAACCTATACCATTATTCTCAAGTCGTATATTCTACCCCCGAAAACACTGGTTATCAAGCTTTTTTAATCGATTTTGAAAAAAATATTTTTTTGGCGGCGAAATTTTTTTTTTTGTCAGAAATCGTAGATCTGGCTCCCGACCGAAAATCGACCCCAATTTTTTTTCTTTTCAAAATATCGACTTTTAACCTATACCATCATTCTCAAGTCGTATATTCTACCCCCGAAAACACTGGTTATCAACCTTTTTTAATCGATTTTGAAAAAAATATTTTTTTGGCGACGAAATTTTTTTTTTTTGTCAGAAATCGTAGATCTGGCTCCCGACCGAAAATCGACCCCAATTTTTTTTCTTTTCAAAATATCGACTTTTAACCTATACCATCATTCTCAAGTCGTATATTCTACCCCCGAAAACACTGGTTATCAACCTTTTTTAATCGGTTTTGAAAAAAATATTTTTTTGGCGACGAAATTTTTTTTTTTTGTCAGAAATCGTAGATCTGGCTCCCGACCGAAAATCGACCCCAATTTTTTTTCTTTTCAAAATATCGACTTTTAACCTATACCATTATTCTCAAGTCGTATATTCTACCCCCGAAAACACTGGTTATCAACCTTTTTTAATCGATTTTGAAAAAAATATTTTTTTGGCGACGAAATTTTTTTTTTTTTGTCAGAAATCGTAGATCTGGCTCCCGACCGAAAATCGACCCCAATTTTTTTTCTTTTCAAAATATCGACTTTTAACCTATACCATTATTCTCAAGTCGTATATTCTACCCCCGAAAACACTGGTTATCAACCTTTCTTAATCGATTTTGAAAAAAATATTTTTTTGGCGGCGAAATTTTTTTTTTTGTCAGAAATCGTAGATCTGGCTCCCGACCGAAAATCGACCCCAATTTTTTTTCTTTTCAAAATATCGACTTTTAACCTATACCATCATTCTCAAGTCGTATATTCTACCCCCGAAAACACTGGTTATCAACCTTTTTTAATCGATTTTGAAAAAAATATTTTTTTGGCGGCGAAATTTTTTTTTTTGTCAGAAATCGTAGATCTGGCTCCCGACCGAAAATCGACCCCAATTTTTTTTCTTTTCAAAATATCGACTTTTAACCTATACCATCATTCTCAAGTCGTATATTCTACCCCCGAAAACACTGGTTATCAACCTTTTTTAATCGATTTTGAAAAAAATATTTTTTTGGCGACGAAATTTTTTTTTTTTGTCAGAAATCGTAGATCTGGCTCCCGACCGAAAATCGACCCCAATTTTTTTTCTTTTCAAAATATCGACTTTTAACCTATACCATCATTCTCAAGTCGTATATTCTACCCCCGAAAACACTGGTTATCAACCTTTTTTAATCGGTTTTGAAAAAAATATTTTTTTGGCGACGAAATTTTTTTTTTTTGTCAGAAATCGTAGATCTGGCTCCCGACCGAAAATCGACCCCAATTTTTTTTCTTTTCAAAATATCGACTTTTAACCTATACCATTATTCTCAAGTCGTATATTCTACCCCCGAAAACACTGGTTATCAACCTTTTTTAATCGATTTTGAAAAAAATATTTTTTTGGCGACGAAATTTTTTTTTTTTGTCAGAAATCGTAGATCTGGCTCCCGACCGAAAATCGACCCCAATTTTTTTTTCTTTTCAAAATATCGACTTTTAACCTATACCATCATTCTCAAGTCGTATATTCTACCCCCGAAAACACTGGTTATCAACCTTTTTTAATCGATTTTGAAAAAAATATTTTTTTGGCGACGAAATTTTTTTTTTGTCAGAAATCGTAGATCTGGCTCCCGACCGAAAATCGACCCCAATTTTTTTTCTTTTCAAAATATCGACTTTTAACCTATACCATCATTCTCAAGTCGTATATTCTACCCCCGAAAACACTGGTTATCAACCTTTTTTAATCGATTTTGAAAAAAATATTTTTTTGGCGACGAAATTTTTTTGTTTGTCAGAAATCGTAGATCTGGCTCCCGACCGAAAATCGACCCCAATTTTTTTTCTTTTCAAAATATCGACTTTTAACCTATACCATCATTCTCAAGTCGTATATTCTACCCCCGAAAACACTGGTTATCAACCTTTTTTAATCGATTTTGAAAAAAGTATTTTTTTGGCGACTATCTTTCTGTCAGAAATCCTAGATCCGGCTCCGGGCTGAAAATCGCCAAAATCGACCTCGGAAATGTTTATTTCAAAATATCACTTATAATAGGTTAATCAATCTTGCGCTGCTGCGCTCTTATAAAGCTTTAAAAGGTTACGGGTGCTGCCCCGTCGGTCCTTATGAAAATTTTCAAATTTGACACCAAACTAATTTTGTTTATCACGTACTTTCCTGGCAACCAATCACAGCTCTAATAGTTTGCTAACAATGCTTTGCGTTACTCATGAACTTTTTGAAAGAGGGATAAAAAGAAACTTGGGTCATCGAAATATTTGTTAAACCATTTTTTTTATCAATTTGTTAATAACATATCGGAATTATTATTATGCAAAATTAATCTTTTCAGTACCTTCAGTGTGCATGCATTTTTCTCTGATTTTCAGACCATCGAGAAGTGTTTGCAATTCTCTCGCACTGTTCTCGATTTCATGCGAATTGAATACTCGGCGCTCCTACATCCTTAAGGATGTATCACGTATGCATTCCCAGCCAACGGTAAAATCCGTTGAGAATTTTGCTCTAATTCTCGTGGAACCAAATTTCAATTGAGAATGCATACATCGTAAAATATCCTCGAAAGTAGAATCGAGAATCGTTTTGCAACGACAAGGGATGAAGTAGACAAAAAAAGTAATGCATTCTGTATAGAATCGAGCAATCTAATGCTAGGTAAGATTCCGTGAAAATCGTAACTAACAGCGCAGTAAACGAATTCGTCACTGCGCAACGTCACGATCGATAACACGCATGAGATATCGAGTGACAATTGTAAGAATGCGATTAGCGAGGAATGACTGATGATTAATTATATTATAATATAATACGGATGTGAAAATGTATAGTGAAACGAGAGCTCGAACAGTAAAACAAATGGGAGAAATTGTTTTTACGACCACCCCAATGGCAAGAGTACCTTGATACCCTGTGGACTGGCGGATTTGGCGCAAATGCTGAGACTCCTGCGTCGTCGTTTCTAGAAAATAATCAACATGCCTGCCTAATCGAGTTTCGAGATCCTCCGACTGTTCGTCTATTTTCTACTTGTTGTCTCGCGCGTTTCGAGGAAAATGCAAGGTGTACGATTAGAGGAAGTTTTCATCGTTAGCACAAAACGGTAAACACTGGTTAGCATCTACGCCAGAAGAAATCGAGATAGTGACTTTGCTACAGTGGGAAAAGAGATTCGTTAATTCAACAAAACCAGCGTTCACGGGCTGTAAAAAAAATGGTTTACTCAACTCAACAACATTTTTTTCATCTTAACCATCGGTTGGTCTGCTGAACCGAGAAACTGTTGAAGAAACAAAAAATGTCATTGCTTCAACTAAACATTTACTATTTGACATTTAATATTTAATGAACGAAGTTTATTATTAAAGAAGTATAATATTAAATATTTATTAAACTTTTTATTTGACAGCCGGTGATCGCTGGATTTAATTGACTCGACCATCTTTTGTCTGTGTGTTTTGAATCGAGAGTCAGACTGGTAAATCGTGGAAAAAAGTGGTTTACCTCGACGTCCGGTCCGGGCGGCGCTCCCTGCTCCGAGTCGCTGTCCTCGTTCTCGTCCTCGAGCGCGATCAGATGTTCCTCCTGCGTCTGCGGCATGAGCTGCAGCTCCTCGCGCGTCTTGAACTCGAGCCTCGTGATGTACGGCGGACATATCAGTCCCAGAACGACCTGAATCATCGCAACCAACGTGTCAGCAAAACCACGCACGTGTGGCGCAATTTACGTTCGACGAAAATCAAGAATTACAATTTAATTTCACAGTTTTACCGAATCACCTTCAGATTCGTGTTTTTACGGGTGCGCAGTCCACCCATCCACAGATCCGCCAGTATTATCTGGCTGCAGGGGTGCGCGAGGAGCGGCCGGTGGTTCGCCGTCACCGCCAACGAGAGGCACGTCTGGCCGGACCAGTTCTGCAGCTCCGACGTCAGCAGCTGCTGCGTCTGATCGTCGTCCTGACGATAGCAGAAGTCGAGGAGCTCCAGCGCTGCAAAACAATGAGAAATTGTAGACACGTTCAACGACGTGGCTTAGATAGATAGATAGATAGTGATTTATTGGGCCCTGGGATAAATCCCCTAAGGACCTAGTCAGAGATGTCAAACGTTCGTTACTTTTAAATACACACTTATTTTTATTTATCGTATAATTCGCTTATTATTAAATGTTTGGTAAACGTGGCCTGCGCGTTACATAACTCAAGATTTTTACTCAATGTAAAATCCTTAAAACAAATTATTGGCAATAAATTTCACACGAAAAATCGTAAAAAGCAAATGTAAACGAGAAACGAGTAACGACGAAAGTAGCGATCGTTACTTTTCTTCGCTACATTTACTTTTTAGGATCTTCTTTCATGAAATTTTTGCCAAAAATGTGTTTTAACGATTTTTCATACAGTTGAAACATTGAGTTGTATAACGTGTAGGCCACGTTCACTAAACATTTAATGATAAAACTAATTATAGGGCAAAGAGGAAAAAAGTGTGTATTTGAAAGAAACGAACGCTTGACATCTCTGGACCAAGCCTAAAACAGGTAATACAGAAGCAACTTAAACATAATTATACTATTACTATTATAAATCTAAAACTATGGTGAGTAGCAAAGAAAGATAAAACACAAATGGTAAAAAAATTGAAGACAAAAGAAAAGAAAAATGCTTAGGAAGGACACGTCCTTAATTCTCGTGTGTTCTTACAGATGTTCTCGAATTCCTTGCCGTAGCCGCGCAGCTCGTCGTAAACCTCCGTCTCGATGTCGTCCTCGGCGGCTTCGTGAGCCATGGCTTTGTACAGCTTCAGAGCGACCAGCGCCTTCGCCAGCGCCTCCTCGCCGTGTTGCCACATCAGCAGAGCCATCTGCTGCCTCTTGGTCAGCACCGCCCAGATGAGCAGCTCGTTGAAGGGATGATCGAAGAGCGGAGTGTCGCGATTAGCCGGCAGCGTTTCCGCGAGCAAACTCATCGTGAGACTATCGGTTTTTCCGCCGGATCCGGTGTAGTAACGGCCGCCCCCGATCGCCGTGCTATTGCGGTGCGCGTGCGGATGAACGCCCGAGCGTTTCATCACCTTCGCGTAAATCATGCGAAATTTTCGGCGCGTGTAGTGCGCGCGATACGCTCCACCCATCAATTTGTTAATCACTAGGCCGATGTCGTGGAGCGTGTAGATGTAGCCGCGGGGAATGTGCGGTCGCACGTCGCGAAGAATGTAGCCCAATGTGTTCGACGGACCCTCTTTCTGTGTTTTTTTTTTTATAAAACGAAAGGAAGGAAAATTGTGAATTGAAGATGACTATATCGTGTAACAAGTGCGCAAAGTACTACATTTCCGCGCAAGTTACACATACTATTTTTTATAATAGCGGTGCGTAACGCGAGTTTTCTTCGGGGAAATTGAGCGAAATCAGAGTGTGAGTTTTCCGAAAGGAGTGTGTAACGTCAGCGGAGTGCGTAAAGAAAGCTATGCGTAAAGGTTCGCTTTACGCACGAAATGACGAGCTTTTCGCACGCTGTTACAAAAAATATTTTAAATAAAAAGATAGAACTGCGATACTCACCGTATTGTACAATTCTTCGAGCCTCGGAATCGACAGAAATTTGCGCATCGAGACACCGTTTTCCAGCAACAACTTGACGAAGTCTATTCTATCGTGTTGCAGAGCCTGCATCATCGCCTGCTCGAGAGCACCGGGCGGCCACTTCTGGCCATATACAAAAATTTCACTACGAGCGATGTCGACTCTGTTCCATATCAGCGACAGCGACAGTTGCTCGGAAGGCGACAACTGCTGCGACTTAAATAACGCGGTCAAGATCGTTTGGTCGAGTTCTTGTGGTCGATCTTGAGATATTCGGAATACGGTGATCTGTAATCAAAGTTGACAATCAATAAAAGAATTCGATTTTGGAGTTCCACATAAAAATTATTACTTGGGAGGAACTGCAGTTTGTTGGGGGATAAGAAAAACGGAAAGTTACTCACCAAATTTTTTTTACGAGTGCACTGCAACAGTTCGGAATACAGTTGGCTCGCTTGTTCCGGCGAGACTTTGAAAGTTCGCTTAATAGTTTCTAGAAGTTGTTCCCTCATGCCCTCCAGTGGCCTCTCGCCCTCGACCGAGTCGCCGTCGATGCTGTCGGACGCGTATCTAAAACATCACGGATGTCCTGCAGCAAACGGCGTCGTCGAGTGTTCGAAGTGAAAACGGTCAAAAGTTGTGGAAATTAATTATACTTGTGCATGAAAGCGATAAGATCGGCGGCGCGGCCGGAGCCATCGCAGACGACGACGGGAACGGGCGGATCGTCCGTCACGTACTCCAGCACCGATCGTATCGTATTGGTGCCGCCCTCGATAACTAACGCCACCACTGGAATACTACTGTGTGTATCTACAGGGAAAACACCGTAATTTTATCAATGCTGGATGCAATTGCTAAAGCTGTGCGGAAACAATCGTCCCTTCATTCTTGGCTTACATATGCACGGCACAGTCGATTCGATAATACAACACAGGTTTTCCAAATACTCACACGGCTGAAGCTTGAGATTTGATATGTATTTCTCGAGCTTCCGTCGCAGCACGATTTCGGCGCCGTAACGTCCGCCGGTGCCGTTGTCAACCAGCAGAAAATAGGCGTGCCGATTATTTAGAACTGCATATTTGGACCTGGGAATAAATAAATAATATCATTATGTGGAAATAAATAATAGGATTACGTGGAAATAAATAATAAGTTTATGTAGAAATAAATAATAAGATTATGTGGAAATAAATAATAGGATTATGTGGAAATTAATAATGAGATTTTGTGGAAATAAACAATAAGATTATGTGGAAATAAATAATAAGATTATCTGCAAATAAATTATAATATTATCTCTAAATAAATAATAAGGTCATCGTTCTTGTATTTCCGATAATAATATTGATTAAACGAAAAGTGTAATTCGCCAAATTTCGCGATAACTTTTTGCTCGTCTCACCATGGCGAGGACATGGAATCGTACGGCACTTCGCCTCCGCGCCCCACCAGCTCGTGGCTTTTCTCTAGTATTCCCCAAGGCGCTATTCCGATGCTGACGACGCGTCCTTGGCGCTGCGAACGCTCGAGAAGCAACGCATCGCCCACCTGACGCGTTACGCCTGAAATGATTCAATATTTTATTTAGCGTATTGGTTACTCGATGTTCGCGAAATGTTTTCTCATACGACACCTGTGTTCGTCCCGCCGGTGAATATCCATGCTCCTGTGGTCTTGGCCGCTTTCAATAAACCCTTTCGAAGTATCTTCTTCAGGCTCGGCTGCAGCTCGAAGTTCGACCTTCCACCGTGAACCGTGATCAATAGCCTCGGCAAGCCGAGGTTCCATTCTCTACACAGCAGCTGAAGAATGGGCTCCGGTCGCGTGTCGTGGGACAGCCGCACGTACTGCGAAACAGGCGGCAAACTCGCGTTTTCATAAACCGCTTCAACAGGTGGCGAAATTCTTTAACACGGTGGCCGTTTTTTTCGCCGGAAAGATTTCCCTGATTTTTCACTAACTTTTCCCTGATTTTTTACTAACTTTTCCCTGATTTTTCACTACCTTTCCCTGATTTTTCACTAACTATTCCCTGATTTTTCACTAACTTTTCCCTGATTTTAACTATTCCCTGATTTTTCACTAACTTTTCCCAGTGGGACACATATTCCCACCCGTCCTCGTAACTTGGCTGTTAAAGGGTTAAACACTATTATACGATGTGCTTTTTATCTACTTATTAGAGGTTCGACGCCAATTCATATTTTCCCTGATTTTGACATTTCCTGACTTTTCCCTGATTCCCTGACCAATTTTGAAATTTCCTGACTTTTCCCTGATTCCCTGATCAATTTTGAAATTTCCTGACTTTTCCCTGATTCCCTGACTAATTCTTAAATTTCCTGACTTGTCCCTAATTCCCTGACCAATTTCTTTTTCCCCTGACTTTTTCCGGTTTTCCCTGACCGCGGCCACCATGTTTAAGCGAAGTCACTATCAACCTGTGCTTTCGTTGGATGCGGCCCACCCTGGAACTCTATGGTGCCGTAAGCGTCGGTGGGCGCGGGACGAGTATTTTTTCCCGGTGCCCATTGGTCCCTCTCGGCTTCGCCACCACTCGAAGCCGCGTAGCTCTGTACGTCCGCACCAGTGCCGCAGTGATGCGTGTAAGAGTGACCGCAGCAGCATCTGAAAGTTGCAAGGGGCACGATGAAATCGCGCCGGGACGTAGCGCAATGTTATTCGTCCCATTGCCGCAAAAACATCTTCAGGCACACCAGATTCTTCTAGCAGACTAGCAGCTGACTGCCTTATTTTAAAAGTATTTCGCCCAGCAAAGCAGTCTGAAACCGACGATAAAATATGCTGATTACATTTTCGGTCCCACTGCATTTCATATCGTATTTATTTCATGGAGCAAGACTTGTTGATATTATTACCAAACGACACATCGATAGATATTCTACGACAAATGCGAGAGGATGCCAGAAAAACGTCCGGTCTCTACGACTAATTTCAGGCTGCTGAGAAAGATTCTTTGAAGCAGTTAGTAGTAGGCACAGCTCACAAAGCAAGAAAAGCGTAGTTCGCCAAGCGGTACATAAATCAGTGAAGATGAAATAACTGCTGTGTAACAGGTTTGTAAATTAAATTCATGTAATCATATAAATGCGCGCAGAATGGGCGACAACTGGTTGAAGATCGTTCGATACATTTGTGAAGCTCGAGAAAACGTAAAACGCATTAATTACATTGAAAACGCGCAACTGCTTGAATTTGCGGCAAATTTATACGTTAGAACGACCTGAAAATTCACTAGTGAAACGAGGAAAAAATTGTTGTGTAAATATATTTTTACGTGAATTTTGACCTTGTTTTTTAATACGATGATAATTTTTTTACTTAGCACATAATTGAAGAAAAATCTAAGGATTTCTCAGCAAAAAAAATGGTCGCATCATTTGTCAAGTATTTAGTTTGCCGATTAAATTTTGGTTATGCGAATCCACGATATCTTATTGCACGAGAATTAAGGTCAGAATTCAGTAACTTAACAATTTTTTTTCGAGACACCAGCGTCAGACTTGAAAAAATTCCCCGATTTGCGAATAGCTGCGCCGTCAAACCTCACCTGGAAGTCGTGATCACGTCGTATTCAGCGCTTTTATCTCCCTGTATCTCTTCAAACCTATGAACGGAATGAAACAAAGGGAAATAAATCAAACGGAAACGAATGTTCGTGTATGTGTGAGAATAAAGATTGTCGTTGGATATACACGCCGTCTCGCGGCACCGTGAACTCAATGCCAGAGTTCTCGGCTCGACAGCGTAAAAACGATTACGCGCCAATTTCTCGAAGAGCCGCAATGTGTTAGTGGTAAATTGTAAAATAAATAAAAATAAATTAATCAATTAAATGATAATAAAACAGACACGAGTGAAGAGTAGACGAATATGTAGAGAGAACGAGAGCGATGTGTGTGTATACATTTAGACGAATATACTTTAAATGAGACATACAAATTAGTAAACACATTCAAATGATGCCGGTGTAAAAGCATTAATTTGCAAAGAAAAAGCTGTATAAAATCGTCATTATCATCGTCATCACTCTTTCATTTTGCACTCTACAAACCATTGAATATGGTATTCTATGGATCACGTGTACTTCCTCCTCTACTAATTTCGAAATCGCGTCGATTCACTGTCATTGCCAGACTCGTGGAAAAATCGTTACAACTACGTTCGGCAGGCAAATTCGTTCTCTTAATGTATCACCAACCTGTGCTCGTCTTTAGCACTTGGAATGAACTTGGAGCACTCCCTCTTCTGAAATGTTGCCTCTATCCAGCTGCGCTGTGTGGTCTATAATTTGTAAAAGGTGATCATTATTGTGATAACAATAAATTACGGGGTCTGGCTGGTTAATGACAAACTATGCTGAATGTTAGAACAAAAGAAAAGAAAAAAAAACTTTGAGGAGATTAGGCTGGTATAGTCAGATAGAATGAATGCAAAGATGTAAAAAATCTTTGCTGAACTTCAAGGCATCCCAATCTTCTCAATGCTCAAATGAATGAAATGAAAAAATAAAAATAAAAATATACCTTCGCTTTCTTTCGCTTCATCTTGGGAGTGTTTGCTCCACAGATGACACTTCCTATTGCCATCTTGATATTTTTTTTTCTGGCTCTTTAAGGTATGTGATCGCAGCGTACGTTCAACCAGTGCAAAAACTATAAAAACAAATAACATAACAGATGCCAAATAAATTTTGTGTGTGCTCCAAAAAAAAAAGGAAAAAATATGTTGTGACGCAGAGTTGTTTCTAAAATAATGCGAGTGATACAAGCTTTATCTAGTGAAATAACTGTTTGTGTGCCACCAGGACACAGGTCCCTTTATTTGATTTGCGACAATAAGATTGTACTTACAACTCTCACAATTTTTGGTTTCTCAATCATGCCGATACATGGGAGAGGCCTGTAGCCGCTTTGGCCACCGGCGTATAATGAACTCCCACAAAATATATCTTTGCCGATGTTAGATTATTGGTTTAAGTACACCCCTCAGTCCTCACCCTATGAAATTCACAATTTCAAATGGTGATTCCTCTGCAAAAAGTAAAATGCTCAGTCAACAACTTGTGAAACACTGTTTATCCTGAAACTAAATATTTTCCTTTTGCGCCAACTGATTTACAAAGACTGTGGGACCTCCAATGCAATTTTTTTTAAGTGTCTATTTCTGTGGCTGATAAAGAATGCATTTGATAATCTTTCTTATCAGAGGCAATCTCGACATTGCGCAATCATTCTCCCTCAAGGTCTTCTCTCTCAATTTTGAGATACTTAAAAAATTCATAAATGCTTTTGATAACACTGTCAACTGTTATCAAAGCAGCTCCATATTTTTTATCTCCATAAACGAACTGACTCATCTAAAAATCATGACAACATTATTTTTCATCTGTCCCTATCAAACCTTCCAACTCTGTAACAATTTTTTTGCAAAAAACACCACCTGGCAAGCTCAACAAAAATGTATTATGTAATTTTTTTCAAACTCCTCCAGTGGTTTCCCTATTTCCCTATTTTCGTAAAAATGCATAGTTTCTAAACACACATTGCCACCTTAATTGTACTCTGATGCCTCTAAAGTGTCTTCAAAAACTCTCAGCTGCCCAACCACAACATAAACTAAAAAAAAAACGTGTTTGTCAGACAGCCAAAAAAATCCACTTATCAAAATTTCGCAATCTGCACCCCAAAGTGAGCAGTCCAGAGTGCGAAATAAAAAGTGAGCACCGAAGCACCCACCGCAAGATTCTCGAGCGCGACGGGGCTACAAAAAAAAGAGAGAAGTCGCACCGACTGTACCTCGGCGAGACTGAAATTTCAGCAGACGCACCGGGGATCGCGATAACGCGTGTACTCGCGGTGACACATTGCGGACTGGATTGACAGTGTGGCGGTCGGTGTTTAACCTCGACATTGGCGCGATCTAACCTAAGCGCGGAGACACGAACGGCATAACGCGCGCGCAAGTCCGCGCGCAAATGTGGGTTAATTACTTACGAAGAAAATTCGATGAAACAGTTAGAGCCTCCTCCTCCCCTCCCCCCCTCTCTCCTCCCCCCCACGAGGTCACAGGTACGATCCGCGCACTCCGACGAGCACCACCACCGACGTATGTACATATATGTATATATGTACATATATATATATGTATTTATAACCCTAAAAAGCGCGATACCCTCGCGTCTCCTCGTTTCCCGAGTGCGTGCCAAGTACCCGGTGGCGATACCGCGAATGCAGACGCAAGCACCAGCGAACGAATCATTTCTTCGCTCGCGTTTTTTTTTCTTCCTTCTCCCTTTCCTTCGATTCTTTTTTTTTCTCGCGATATGTATCTCTCTCTCTCTCTCTCTCTCTCTCTCTCTCTCTCTTTCCACTCTCACGTCGCGCGGCGTTGAGCGTCGCGGCACAATGGTACGTTCCGGAACATCGAAATTTCGTTGAGCTATCTCGCGCTGCGTGCGGCTGCGGCAGCGTGTATCGCGGCTCGGGGCCTCCAAGCTTCTCCACTCGTCGGAGACGCACTAAGACGCGCCTCGCGGCTGTACATGTGTTTACTCTCTGTCGTCTCAGCGGCAATTAACACCAATCATCACCCGCGCGAGCAGGGCTTAACTCCTTAACCGCGACGAGAGCCACGAGATACACGCGCGCTCGGCATCGGAGCGTATTAAGGTAGTTCTAGCGCCTAGAGTCCAGTTCGCATAAATTCGAGAAAAGTGAGAGAGAATTGCAATGACTTCTCGATGGTCTAAAAATCTGAACAAATGCATGCACATTAAAGGTACTCAAAATATTAATTTTGCATAATAATATTTCTAAAATGTTATTAACAAATAGATGAAAAAGAAAATTGTTCAACAAATATTTCGATGACCCAAGTTTTTTTTTAATGAAAATGATTTCTTCGTTTTTCTGAATACGTATGAATTTTTTCAGATTTTTAAGTACTCTTTGAAATTTGTGTTTTTTTTATATGGAAAATATGTACAAATTTCAAAGAGTACTTAAAAATCTGAAAAAATTCATACGTATTCAGAAAACTGAAGGAATCATTTTCATTAAAAAAAAATTGGGTCATCGAAATATTTGTTAAACAATTTTTTTAATCAATTTGTTAACAACATTTTAGAAATATTATTATGCAAAATTAATATTTTGTGTACCTTTAATGTGCATGAATTTTTTCAGATTTTTAGACCATCGAGAAGTCTTTGCAATTCTCTCCCATTTTCCTCGAATTTATGCGAAATGAATATTTGGCGCTAGAACCACCTTAAAAGAAGCGACATTACTTGATTTTGCATCGTTAGCGCCGTGCGTGCCACGCACACAACGATCGCCACTGTTGTTACGCGATAAAAGCGCGCCGCTTCGAGGAAATTTCCTCCACGAGTAATACGCGAGTATCTCCCCCAGTCAAATTTCTCGCGCGCGCCGCGCGGCGGCACAGATGTTTTTCTGCGATTCTCTCGCGTGCGGGGAAATATTGCGTCGCGTTCGTAGGGCAAAGAACGTACTTTCACGCGCGATTGCAATGCTTCGGATAATCGACGCGGTTCTTGCGCGACATTGCGTGGTTTGTGTTGTTTAACGCTGCGTGTTTCTGCGTATTTCGTTGGGTCTCGCGCTTGGAGATTCTGCGGACTTTACGGCTGAGAGTAAATAAACGTGGCGAACGTAATCTTCACTTCTTTTTTTTTTCTTTTTCAAACAAACGCGATTCCGAAAATTCCATGGAAAATATTAATGTTTTATAAAATATTTTTTATGAAACTGCAATTTTTTTTAGAGAGAGATTTTTTTTGTACTCGTGTCAGACGTCGAGACGAGTCGTTCGGAAAATTTAATATTTGTCCGTGAGAGAAAAAAATAGAGACGAGTCAGATAGATTTTTTCGACACGTGGTACCAAGACGCAGCCAATTACCGAAGAAATCCGAGAGGGTCGTAAAAAAGTGACTGTCCTGGCGGAGAATGCGCCATGCCGGCTCGACAATTCCCTGTGATTGTTGGCTTCGCGTGTATATTTGTGATAAATTGCTCGCTCCCGTTGCGCGGAGTCATATTATCCCGCAATTGAACAACATTGTCCCGAGGTACAATGAATAATCGATTTTCTACTTAGCATTGTTACCGGCGCCGCCGTCTCGTACCTCGGAGACAGAGCAACCCGAACAATAGACGCGAGTTCGCCGTACGACTTATTGAGTTTACTGTAACAGAACTGTGCATGGGAGTCGAGCTCCTCTAGTTCGTGGAATTCTGTGGGCGACAAATTTGTTTCACGTCTCGCGGGACAAAATTCGTTGACTCATGTGTCGATTACGTGACGAGTGCAAGTTCGGCTCGCGCGGTAGGTCATTTTTATACAACTGGCAAATTGCACAAGGGAAACGCGACACGATAAGAGGCGACGCAGCGGATACGTGACTTTGCGCTCTCGGTGGCGCGTAAAAGACCAAACATCGATAGACCACCCGGCGAGCTCCTCCGATGTTGCACTTAAAAATTCGAGCGGAACGCTGCGGGCGAATTTTGAACGCGACTTTTTAACCTTCAGATTGTTATTGTTATTGTTATCGAGCACAATTTTCGATGAATTTTTACGACTTCGTGGCAGAGGAATAAAAAAAATTTAAATATATATTTTTTAACCTGTTATAACTCTACGATGTTGCCGTTAAAAATTCGAGCGCAACGTCGCGGGTGAATTTCGAACGCGACTTTTTAACCTTCAGATTGTTATTGTTATTGTTATCGAGCGCAATTTTTCGATGAATTTTTACGACGTCGTGGCAGAGGAATAAAAAAATGTAAATATATATTTTTTAACCTGTTATAACTCTACGATGTTGCACTTAAAAATTCGAGCGCAACGTCGCGGGTGAATTTCGAACGCGACTTTTTAACCTTCAGATTGTTATTGTTATGGAGCACAATTTTTCGATGAATTTTTACGCCATCGTGGCAGAGGAATAAAAAAATGTAAATATATATTTTTTAACCTGTTATAACTCTACGATGTTGCCGTTAAAAATTCGAGGGCAACGTCGCGGGCGAATTTTGAAGGCGACTTTTTAACCTTCAGATTGTCATTGTTATTGTTATCGAGCCCGATTTTTCGATCAATTTTACGACTTCGCGGTAGCGGATAAAAAAATGAAAATATATATTTTTTAACCTGCTATATAATTTTTTACAATCTTGGAGTTAAAAATTCGAGCGGAACGCCGCGGGTGAATTTCGAACGCGACTTTTTAACCTTCAGATTGTTATTGTTATTGTTATCGAGAAAACATTTTCGATGAATTTTTACGACTTCGTGGCAGAGGAATAAAAAAAAGTAAATATATATTTTTTGACCTGTTATAACGCTACGATGTTGTCGTTAAAAATTCGAGCGCAACGTCGCGGGTGAATTTCGAACGCGACTTTTTAACGTTTAGATTGTTATTGTTATTGTTATCGAACACGCTTATCCGATTAATTTTTACGACTTCATGGTAGCGAGATTGAAAAAAAAATGGGAATACATATTTTTTTAACCTACTATTAATGCACACAGTAAAAAAAAATCGTGTAGTTTTTTTCCGCACCCGTTGACGCAACTCATGGCTAACGCGCTAGTCCCTCGTGTGTCCATGAAGAGTGACACACCTAATCCGTATTACAGCGCGTGTACTCGTGGCGCTCTGTGGCTCCCGGCAACAACGAGCAGACCTCGGGAGTGGAATTCATCGTCTCGGATGGCTTGTCAATCGGCATCACGACTGAATATCCTCGACAAGTATCACGGTCAAAATATTGTGATTTTTTTAAAAAGGTTTTGATATAAGCGGAAAATTGCGTAAACAATAAAACGGGTAGCAATACCCACATGGAAATATTTATATGTGAAATATATGTCGACCAAATGTTCTATATGTCGCATATATGTGAAATATATTTTTACATGCAACATATATGTTGCATATACAACTTTTTGGTAACATATATTTTACATATAAATATTTCCATATGGGTATGCCGGTAAAAACTCAACACCACAAAATTATTTAAAAAATTGGTATCTATCTAAGTAAAATTATAAAAATTAATGTTCGTAAAAAAATAAGTGCAATCCTTCGTCCTACAATTTAAAAAACAAATAAAAAAACTTAACACCACAAAATTATTTAAAAAATTTATATCTATCTAATTAAAATGATAAAAATTAATGTTTGTAAAAAAAGTGCATTCGTTCGTCCTACAATTTAAAAAACAAATAAATAAACTTAACACCACAAAATTATTTCAAAAATGTATATCTAAATAAAATTAATATAATTAATGTTTATAAAAAAAAATAAGTGCTATCGTTCGTCCTACAATTTTTCCGCGCACGAACGGTTTGACCGGGGACGAAAAAAAAACAACAACAAACGTAGAATGTTTGAGTCACTTCCAAAAAAAGTAACGCGCTGCGCCCACGCGGCTCGTTGTCGATACATTACATAAATATGCAATTACGTGTGTATCGACTGCGTGCATCAGCTGCTTGGCATTACGAGTGCCGCACGTCGCGCGCGCGTTGCCAATAAATAAATAAGTATTATCCAACGTGTACGCGCACCTTCGAGATGGGATTTCCGGTCGGGATATAACTTTGAGAAGGTTCTTCTCTATGACCTGCGCGCGCAACGCGCGATTTCGAGATCGTTCCAGAGCCAACGACCCTCGCGGCACAGCCAGCTAATGCGCTAAAGCTTTCCGCACACACAGGGATTCTATGGTCCATCCATTGGTATTAATTCTGACACTTCGCGCACTTTATCCGCTTGACCGTCCCCGCGCAACGAGAGAAAAAGAAACTCGCGCGCCTGGCGCGACGCCAGGACAAAAATAAATCAATATTTTTTCAAGTTATGTGTCCTCCTATGTGCAACGACTATAAATAATTTTCGCAGTCTGGAGCACTGAACGCATTCGCGCAGGTCAAGTGTATCTTTGTCGCGGGGTTGAGGAAATGAAATTCATTTGTGACTGCAATTATTTTTTTTTTATTTTTTTTTAAATAAATTCTGCTTTTTGGATAAAATGCACTGTGAAATCTGCGGATGGAAATTTGCTATTACAAAAAAACGTCCCTCTTGTAAAAAGTTTACGAGAAAAAAAAAATGAGTAATAATGTGTTGAAACCAGCGCTTTCGCGGTGTTAGGAAAAAAGGTTCTGGAAATAAAAATCCTGGAAAAAACGTTCCGCGGAAAAGACGGAAAATTGTACACGGGGTAAAATGAGACGTATAAGCGAAAAATAAGTTTATGAAGATACCCAAAGTGTATCTTTACTGCTTTTCACCCAAAAACTCGATTCCTATCATCGATTTGAAGCATCAGCAAAAAGATGAGTTTCTGGGGCAAAATGGGACGCTCATCAAATTCGGCAATCTATGGTTCAGTGCACTGAGTATTAATGGATGTCATCAGCGTTGATTGCATTATGCCCCTAACTGAAAGTGAGACACGGACGTAATCAGTGGACGCCTGAGAGTAGACGTAAAAAAATGGGCAGTCACTTTTCTCTATATTTGCAATCGTACCGTTGAATTGTGTTCTAAAAACTCAATTTTCCAAAGAAATATCGGGGCGTCCCATTTTGCCCCGTACAATCACGGGAAATGAAAAAATGACTGTCCCATTCTACCCCAGCGTCCCATTTGATATGAAGTATGATTCATTTTATATGATATATGGTTTCTAGCAAAACAATATTTCTTCGAAAATCAAGTGAAAATGCGTTGAAACCAGTTTTTTCAGGGATAGAATATGCGAGTTGAGAACGATGGTCCAAAGACTATCGTCTCTATGCAAATATTTTGCATAGAAAATCTTCGCGGGTTCAATTTTGGCAATTTCTCGTCCAGCGCAGCATCTAGGGTTCGAATCCCAGCTTATAAAAACGTCCACGTTTATTTTCCGTTTAGCTAGAAAATTGTTACAATAATAACAATTTTGTAGCTAAACAGAAAATCAACAAATTCAATAAATAATAATTTGTCTATAGTTAAAAAAGCATCCACGTTTATTTTCCGTTTAGCTTGAAAATTATTACAATAATAACAATTTTGTAGCTAAACAGAAAATAAACGTGGATGTTTATTTTCTGAACTCCGGAACAAAAACCGGAAGATCTTATTTAAAAAATGTAAGAAAAGTTCAGACACAACAAAAATACTTTTCCAACCCCTAATCCGACGTAGCGCGACGTAGCGCGCGGGAGCTGAGTGGCGGCATGAGCCAGCAGGACGTTTCGAGCGAGTCGCGCGCGACTCGCGGCGTGACTTTGCTTCGCGTGAATCCTCGGTTATACATTGCGAGCCGCGCGGCCAAATATAAACCCGGCTCGTTGCGGACGGTACGACAGTTTGAAAACAACCGAGGTGCCACACGGGTCGCTCGAATAGATCAAATAACCGATCGCTCGTTAATCCCCGAACGTCGTTGATAAACGCGCGAAAACCCGTCGTACGCGGGGACTGAAGGTCGAGGCAGCCGAGCCGGGCGGAAAGAGAGAAGAAAACAAAGGAGAATGTCGTTGGTGCCGTCGTCGCTGTGGCGCGATTGGTGGGAGGACTTCGAGCGGCCGCATCGTCTGCTCGATCAGCACTTCGGGCTCGCGCTGAAGCGCGACGATCTCCTCCGGGCGCTCGACCTGCCCTGGAACATTCGGCCGTACTTTCGGCCCTGGCGTAGCCTCATCGACCAGGTGCCGGCGAGCCCGGCGAAGGTCCGCGACGACGACTCGAAATTCCAGGTGATTCTGGACGTTCAGCAGTTCGCGCCCAACGAGATAATCGTCCGGACGGTCGACAACTCGATCATCGTCGAGGCGAAGCACGAGGAGCAGAAGGACCCGCACGGCTTCGTGTCCCGCGAGTTCATGCGACGCTACGACCTGCCCAAGGGACTCGACGTCAACCGCGTCATGTCGAATCTCTCGTCCGACGGCGTGCTGACCATCACCGCGCCGAAGATCGAAATCCCGGCGCCCGGCGAGAGAATCATACCCATCGAACGGCTTCGTTATCCAGCGATTAAATCGTAATTCAACGAATAAACGTACTTGAATTGTGAAGCAGCTTCGACGATCGCTGTGAAAAAAAAAGAAAAAAAAAGAAAAATGTAAAGCTAGGTTTTTTTTTTAGATTTTTTGTTTATTTTGTTTTTGTATTATAGTGGAAGCCCACTAGTGTCACCTTCGCTCGTGTCAACGCGGCCGCGTCCGCGCATGCTGCGATGGCTGAAGTAGGGTCGACTCGACCTCTGACTACGTCAAGCCCGGGACGACAAGTCGGTTTTTCGCAGGTGCCGATTTCGCGCTTGACACCAGAGCGGGGTTTTCGCTGTGTCCACGAAGTGTCTCGCTCACTGGGATTCGTCGTCCAGCCCCGCCGGGGACGTCGTTAGAGATGATCTTTTTGTTTTTCTTTCTTAATTTTTAATCTTAGCCCACCTGCTGCTAAAAGCATTTTGTACTGACTAGGTTTCCAAAGTAGCGTTAATCCTTCGATCGATGTTAATGCCAATTCTGTTGGTATTTATTTAATTGTGTATTTATTGAATGATCGGCGATTGCAAACTGGGGTTTTTGTACTCTGGGTTGAAAAAATTGTTAACTATGACTACGAGATTAATAAATTATTAATGTTGAATATATTCACATGCGATTGAGTTTTGTTTTGCTACCTCCCTTTAGATTTAAGTGTTTTAAACATCTATATTTGCCCCGAGTTACCGCATAATTAAAGAGTTTTTGAATCTCCGAAAATCAAAACATTAACTTCGATTCTTTAATGAATTTACATTGCCTGGAAAATTTGATCGACTTGTTGCGTTGATTATCGAGATAAAAATGGAGACAATTTATTTAACAGTGCGAATAAATGAATCTGCAATTACTGATAAAAGACATTAACTGAAATACAGAAAGCATGAAATATTCGAAAAAGCCGGAAGTTTTGTTCACGGTATTGATCGATGTGACGGAAATTTTGTTCACAGGATTGATTACAACGTAATTAGCTGACCTATTGTTATAATTTCTGACGGCCGAACAATGCAATCGATAATCCATGCAAAAAATCCCGACGTCGTTCGATTTTATTTTAAGACCCTTTCGTGCTGTCCAATTAACGCGCCGAGATTCCGCAGACGTCTGGCTCGTAATAAAAAGTTTATTTTTGCCGCCCTTGACTCTGTTCCGCATTGTCTATCGTTCAACAGGTTTGAATCATCGGGGCAGCCTTTGCCAATTGAATATGCAACTTATTTTTGGACTCCCGTCCGGTGCAACATTTATTTCGCGAGCACTGACTAACCATCATTGTAGAAAATTGCTTATCCTATTCTTATTTGGCACCGTCATTGATTACGGGCACTCGCTATACGGTATAAATAAAACGAGTTGTCATCGAATGGAATTTCGCTCGTTTTTCTCAATCGCCAATTTTTTGTATGTTTTTATCGATAAGCATATCAGGAACAGTGAATATACATAAGACGACGTCGTCATCTATTCCGAGTCTCTTGGGTCTCTTTGTGATTTTTTTTTCTCGCATCCGCTGCAATAAATAGTCCAACATCCTTGCTACGAGATTCCCCTTTCACTTTTCATCCTATGAGCCCATCTTCCCGCTCGCGGCTCGATTCGCCAGGACGAAATTCTGTCGCCGCGTCTTACGCGCAGGAGACAGAATAATTACCGACTCGTCCACGCGCTAGATAACAGAGTGTGCGTTACAAAAGAAACACGCCGCCTAAACCGGCTGATCAGCGTTATAATCGTTGTGCATCACCGACAACAGGATCGCGAAACGAGTATATAAGGGAACCGAAAATATTTGTTGTCACAGTGGATTGGTGGCGTCCGAATAGTTTGGAAACCACTTAAAATGAAAGGATCAGTTGTGAGTACATTAAAACCATAAAAATCACAAAATACTCTGTCAATTATGATATCTTTATTTTTCCACAATCTTTAATTAAACTAAAAGCCTACTCAACTAAAGCCTACTCATCCCAATTATTAACACAACAAAATTACCAGTACAAAAACGAAAATCCTATTACCAAAAACTGCGTCTGAAAAGACAAGCTAACGATTCTCCGATCAAGCAAAAATTCCCACTAACGTCGCGTCGATTATCGAATCGACTTGAATTCCACAATCGGAATTTCGCGCAAATTATTCTTCCTGCTTGCGTCCCACGGCGGCCTTGCTGCACATTATTCAAGGTCCCTGAGATCGCGCAAGTTGCACTCTGCAGATAACACAACGCGGGCCGATCTGCGCGTGAACTTATATGGAATACTGTTATTTAATCGTTTACACTGAGTCATCGTGGATCGCACGTGCATACCTTCGACGCGCGGCCAATCTACATACATAAACATACATCAATACGTATTTCAGGTTGTTCTGTTGTGCGCGACGGCCGCGTGCTGCATCTACGCCAGTCCGATACCTACGGAACAAGTCGGCACGGAGGGCACGGCCGTTATACCAATCCAAGCGGCGATTCCCAACGTCCAGGGCGTCGACGGAGTCGCCAACGAATCGTCGGTGAAACCCGCGCTCGTTACTCCCCAACACCGAAGACACGAGATACCGACTGGCAAGAGTATCAACCACGAGTCGGGCGAAACACCGACGACCGATTCTCAAGTAGAGGGCGCTCATGTCAACCGCTTGACTGTGGAAAATCCTTTCCTTCGGGGCACCAAACAGCGCCAGTTTCCCGGCACTGATATCGCGATCCAAAGCCAGATTCCCGGTGGATTTGTAAACCAGCAATTAGGCGGGACACCAGTTGTTGGCTCTCCGGTTCAGGGCGCCTACGTTAAGCCCCAAGCGGGGATAAATCCCTTCCTTCAGGGCGCCCAGCAGCAACACTTCCCTGGCGTTGGTCCGGTGAACCCCGTACAAGTCGGCGGTGGTTTCGTCAATCCTCAGGGCGTAACGCCGGGAATTTCGCACGTTCAGGTGCCCGGCGGGTTTGTCAACCAACAAATAGGCGCAGCGCCGCCGGGATCTCAGATCCCAACGAGCGGCGGATTTGGGAACCAACAAATAGGCGCTAGACCGCCGGGATCTCAGATCCCAACGAGCGGCGGATTTGGGAACCAACAAATAGGCGCTAGACCGCCGGGATCTCAGATCCCGACGAGCGGAGGATTTGTCAACCAACAAATAGGCGCCACACCGCCGGGTTCTCACGTCCCGACGAGCGGAGGATTCAATCAGGTTCCGATCACGAATCCCTTCCTTCAGGGCTCCGCTGGCCAACAACCGACGGTGCAGTCGGTCGGATCTTACGGCCGGCCCTCTGGCGGCCAAGTCGTGAACCAACAGCCGCACGTGAATCCCTTCCTCCCTGGATCTGCCGTCCACCGTCACGCGACCCCTAGCGGCGGACAGCAGAAACTGAAATTGGGTGCGCAGCGCGCAGGCGCGGAGCATCAGGTCGCGGGCCACCAGCAGGGAGTGCAAGCGGTGCCGACGGTGGGTTCTCACGTCCGTCCGAGCGGAGTCGTGCAACAGGTGGGCTCGCTGTTTATTTTCCTGTTACGATTTTATAATGATGACCTTTGGCGATTATGAAATTATATGTGAACTTTTGAATAGCGATAAGAAAAACCGAATTTTTCATGAAATTTTCGGAGAAATTGTGAGAAAAATGGACAACATACAGCCCTCCATTATTTTCGCAGTGCATTAACAGTATTTCTTTATTTTTTTAATATGGTTACAATGAAGTTTTATGGAAAACTAGGGTAATGACACGCGCTGGCGGGCGTGTCTGAAAGACTTTTCACCAAAATGAACCTCAGAATTTTTTTTTTTTTTTTTTTTTCAAAATATCGACTTTTAACATATACCATTGTTTTCAAGTCGCATATTCTACCCCCGAAAACACTGGTTAACAACCTTTTTTAATCGATTTTGGAAAAAATCATTTTTGGCGACGTTTTTTTTTGTAAAAAATCATAGATCCGTCTCCGGACCAAAAATCGCCAAAATCGACCTCAGAAATATTTTTTTTCAAAATATCGACTTTTAACATATACCAATGTTCTCAAGTCGCATATTCTACCCCCGAAAACACTGGTTAACAACGTTTTTAAATAGATTTTGAAAAAAATAATTTTTGGCGACGTTTTTTTTTTTTGTAAAAAATGATAGATCCGTCTTCGGACCGAAAATCGCCAAAATCGACCTCAGAATTTTTTTTTTTTTTTTTTTTTTTTTTTCAAAACATCGACTCTTAACCTATACCATTGTTCTCAAGTCGCATATTCTACCCCCGAAAACACTGGTTAACAACCTTTTTTAATCGATTTTGAAAAAAATAATTTTTGGCGTCGTTCTTTTTGTCAAAAATAATAGATCCGTCTCCGGGCCCAAAATCGCCAAAATCGACCTCAGAAATAATTCTTTTCAAAATTTCACCTATAATAGGCTAATCAATTTTGCGCTACTACGCTCTTATAAAGCTTTAAAAGGTTACGGGCACTGCCGCACCCGTCGTCTTATGTCGAATTTGACATCAAACTGATTTTGTTTACAACGGACTTTTCTGGCAATCAATCACAGCTCGAATAGTTTGCTAACAATGTTTTCCGTTACTCATGAACTTTTTACAAGAGGGACTAATATTTCTTGCCTCTACTTAAAAGTTTACACATTACATTATAATCATTGCAAGTTATTATTATAAAAACATAGTAATTACAAAGCCAATTGTACCATCAATTTTATTTTCTATCAAAATTAGGGATTTACAACTCTGCGTCCAACTGGCGGGATTCAGTCGATTGGTTCGCACGTCACTGTCCGCCCAACTGGCGGAATCCAGTCTGTGGGTTCGCACATCACTGCCCATCCGATCGACGAAGTCGTCACGCAGCAGCCGAATGTACAGACGGTGGTTGAACATCACCAGGGTGTCGTGGCTACCGCGAGAAAAATCGCCGCAGGCGATGCCGAGGATTCTCATAATCAGAGACCCGTGATTCAAATTATCAGCCACGACGCGGATGTCAATCCCGACGGCTCGCACTACAACGTCTGGGAGTCCGAGAACGGCATCAAGGTCCAGGAGGAGGGTACGGTCAAGTTCATCGGCGAGGTCGCCGTGCACGCGGTCAGCGGTTCGATCGCGTATACCGACCCCGACGGGACTCCCATAGTCCTGACCTACACCGCGGACGAGAACGGCTTCCATCCGCAAGGCGATCACCTGCCGACACCGCCGCCGATTCCCCAGTCGGTCGCCCGGGCCCTCGAGTACATCGCCGCTCATCCCTACGACGAGACGCAGGATACCGGGGCGGCGAAGACCACCACCACGCTGGTGAAGGAGGAGCTGCCCGTTATCGAGGTCAACTGATTTTCGAAAATCTCCGGTTTTCAGATGACTCTTTTTTTTCGCTTCCCCCCACTACAAATAATGTTGTGTTCATAGTGTAATAAGTATTTCGATAAATATTGCGAATCCTGTAACTCGTTTCGTTGTTTTTTTTTTTTTTTTTTTTTTTTTTCTATAATGCATAAGTAAGGTTTAGAGGAAAATGCAGCTCTTTACAGAAAGAAGAAACGATAACATTCTTTTGGATTTTTTTAGTTCGATGACTTTAATAGGCAATAGAAAAAAAATACACAAAGGCAAAGATAAAAAATAAAAAATCAAGCACTCTGTTTACAAAGTTACAAGTCGATATGGGAGATCCAGGCAAATCAGTCGCTGGTTGATATTTCTTTTTTTTTTCTTGCTTCCCCCCCTCTACAAATGATGTTGTGTTCATAGTGTAATAAATATTTCGATGTGCGAAACCTGTAACTCGTTTCGTTGTTTTTTTTTTTTTTTCTATAATGCATAAGTATACATTTAGAGGAAAATTCGGTTCTTTACAGAAAGAAGAAACGATAACATTCTTTTGGATTTTTTTAGCTCGATGACTTTAATAGGTAATAAAAAAAAATACACAAAGGGAAAGATAAAAAATAAAAAATCAAGCACTCTGTTTACAAAGCAAGCAAGTCGATCGGGGAGATCCAGGCAAATCAGTCGCTGGTCGATATTTCTTCTTTTTTTTCTCGCTTCTCGCCGTCTACAAATGATGTTGTGTTCATAGTGTAATAAATATTTGGATGTGCGAAACCTGTAACTCGTTTCGTTGTTTTTTTTTTTTTTTTTTTTTTTTTCTATAATGCATATGTATAGATTTAGAGGAAAATTCAGCTCATTACAGAAAGAAGAAACGATAGCGTTCTTCTGCATTTTTTTGTAGCTCGATAACTTTAAGTACTCTACATAGAAAATAAAACAAAAAATAAAAAAAGGCGAAAATGAAAACTAAAAATCAAGCACTCTGTTTACGAAGTTCCAAGTCCTTCGGTGAGATACAGGCAAATCAGCCGCTGGTTGATATTCGGGGGAATGATTCATGCACGCAACACGGCCTCGTCCATTCGCCAGTGGCGAAGAGCTTGGCGTGCGAATCGGCCTAACCTTTTCATTGATGTCTCGATGTCTGTCACTCGCGATCAGCTGATTCGAGACCATCATCCACATACGTGGAATACTTTCTACTCCAAAACAGACGGAACAACAGCTGCGCGTCGCGCTGTTCATGGTACTCGGAGCGTGGAAATTGATTATCGTTGAAAAGGACAGCAGTGAAATCAGGAATGCGACTGGAGAAATGAGGTGAACGGCTCGCTGTTTAGTACGTGACAACGTAGTGCGCGCGTATAACCTAAAAAAATCGACAGATGAAAGTCGTGCAAACGCGTATCGTGAATATAACAATTGATAAAGCGAGCGGCGTACGTTCGATCGAGAATGGCCTGGTTATCGGGTCTCGCTGGCAAGGCCGAAAATCTCCTCAACAAAATAGACCAAAACACCGCCGCCGTGTTGAGCAAAGAGAAAAGTGATTATGAGCAGATTTCGCAAGGAATTGGAAATCGCTCTCCGCAACATGTCAGGTGTGGTTTCCCCTTTTTTATACAAGTATTTTTGGCAAGCTTCTCAAATTAGTGAGTCACATTAATTTCAGATACAACGTATATATTGTAGGTTATCTTTGCCTCGGGATGGCCGATCATCCTAGAGTCCTGAGTTAATCCGGGTTTTCAATGGGTTTGGAGTAGTCGAAGAAATTTTTAGCCTGTTTTTTTTCTTTTTTTTTCCAGGAAAATTTAAATACAGCTGCCACAGCAACAAAATTATGGAAACATATTACTGAAAACCAATTTTCCTGATTTTAGTGTGGAAGCCGACGTTGCTCCTAATATAGTGACCGAGTCGCCGATGCACACTTTTCGGTCTGTGCGTTCAAGTCCTGCGATGGTGACGACTTCCTCAGTGCCAATGACGAACGCGCGAAAGGAGGAGGATTTAATGACATATCTGAACACTCCGACGAAAAGTCAGAATGGATTGACAACCGGGCCTCCGACTCCCTCGTCCTTGCGAGTCGAGCATTCCGCAGAAGATTCTGATTCTATATCAGATCTGATAATTCACAGCGGAAGAACGAGCCCTGACCCTCTGCAGATAGTTCTGGATCTTTCGGACAATGATTCCGTGAACGGAGATTCTCCGCTGGACGTCAACAAAGAGAATGCGATGTTGAGAAACGAGATTGAGAAATTGCGGGGCGAGTTGCTGATGACAACGCACGTGGAGAGGTCAATCGAGAGCGAGCACAGCAACTTCCAGCAGAAATTGAACACCCTGAGACAGGAGTACGAGTACAGATTGACGCAGCAGAGACTGGAGATGGAGAATTTGATGAAGAGGTCGCGAGATGGAGACGCGAAGAGGAGCTTGAAAGCCGCGAGGAAGAATCTGGACGAGAAGACGGAGATGCTGAGCAAGCAGCAGACGGATCATCAGAAAGAGATACACGTGCTGAGCGAGAAGCTCAGGGCGCAGGAGATCGAGGCTGCTGAAAATTTGAAGAAGTTGGCGGACCTGCAGTCGGCGCTCGATAGGAGCAGAGCGGATCTGAACGCCACGAGACTCGAGTTGGAGCAGCACAGAGCGAGAGCGATGAAAACTCTGCAGGAGAAGGAGAAGCTCATTGCCGAGCTGCGGAACGATTCGAACGCGGGCTCGGAGAACGATACCATGATTATGGAATTGAATCAATTGAGGTGATAATTTATATTCCATCTTCACATATTTCAATTGACTTTAAGAATTAAACCTTACACAACAGTTTATTTTCCAGTTATGATTTTATAACGATGACCTGAAGCGATTATAAAATTATATGTGAACTTTTGAATAGCCGTAAGAAAAGCCCAATTTTTCATTAAATCTTGGGAGGAATTGTGAGACAAATGGACAAGCACAGACTTCCATTATTTTCGCAATGTATTAACATTATTTCTCCATTTTTTCAACGAAATTACCAGGAAGTTGTATGGGAAATTCATATTTCTTGCCTGTATTTAAAAGTTTACACGTCATACTGTAAATTTTTGTAATCTGTAATCATTACGAGTTATTATTATATAAACATAATTACAAAGTCAGTCGAACCATCAATTTTATTTTTATACAAATTAGGGATTTGCAACTCTGCTTCCTATACAATATTTAAAAACATCTTCTCAAATTTCAGACAAGAGTGCGAGACTCTGAGAGACGAGAATCAACAGGTGCGCGAGCAGTTGCGTCTGGCGCGCGAGGAATTGATAAACGCGGACGCGAAGCTCGAGGAAGTGAGTCGCAAATCGATCGACGCCACCAGAGAAGCCCACGAAGTTATTTCGGCCGAGCGACGGAGACGAATTGAAGCCGAGGAAGATGCTCAAGTGCATTTAGAGGTAACCCAGTGCCCCACATTTTTAAAGAATTTTCTCGCAGTTGTAATAACGCAAATTCGGAATAATCGCCCAATTATTTCTGCAGGAGGTCAGAACACTGAGAGAAGAACTGACGAGCCAGGTGAACAGCGCGACCGACAAATTTCGAAAGCAGGAAGCCGAGATCACCCGGTTGCGTTCACAATTGTCCGCAGCTTCGACACCCTCGAGCGCTGTGGAGTCGAGACTTTCGAGCCTCACGCAAACTCTGGTTTCGAAGCAACAGGCTCTCGAGAGTTTGACCACCGAGAAAAATGCTCTAAGGCTGCAGTTGGAGAAAATGGAGGTAACTTGAAAATTGGGTCGTTCAGAGCAAATAAAAAGTAATGAACTATGTTGCCACAAAAAATTATCTTGTTAATTTAAGCGAAGGAATATTAAGAATATTTAAAGGCGATACGAAAATGTTTGGGTATTGTTACAAGTTGGATGTGTTTCTATATTTTTTTAATTAGCAAGAGTATCGAAAGATTGTGGCAAGCTCGAGAAGGAATGGCTCTTACAACAGCGTGAACGACACGGACGACGCGAAAGCCCAAGTACCGACCTTCTTCATGGAGTCTCCGTTCGACACTACAGTCACCAGAAGGGTCAAGCGAGCTTACTCGACGCTCGACGCGATAAGCGTTCGCACTGGGATTTTTCTGCGTCGTTACCCTTGCGCAAGGATTTTCGTTATTATTTACATGGCAAGTTGATCGATTTGATCGCGTGAGAATTAATTGAACCGACGGGAGGACAGAAATTTATCGAAACTTCTCATTTTTCAGGCTCTGCTCCAATTCTGGGTGCTCGTTGTTCTGCTCTCGCAGTCGCCCGACCCCCATTGAATCTCCTCCTGTGATAGACCGCAAATGTCCGCGATGCGCAATGAATTACCATGAAAATACGAAGATAACGAAACACGGACGATTGATTCTTGAATGTATTTTTATTGTACAAGATTTTTATTATAATACTTTGAAGGTTCTGGCTGTGAATCGTCTCAACGTACAGCTTGTAGGAAACACAATAAATAAATAAATTATTTCTAATAAACATTACGGAATTTCTCGGCGCATCTCGCGTAAAGCGACGGGGCGCCTACAATTCCCATTTCTTTCTTCGAACAGAGATCGCATTCCTTAGGCAACCAGCTAACCGGGGTTACGAAGCGATTACACATTCGCATGCTTTCCGAAGCATTCCAAATTTCACCGACGTTCGATTCCGAAAAAGTTCAAAAAGTTTAATACACATTTCCTTCCTCGACGGCGCAGAATAGGATTGTCCGTCCTCCTCGAGGCTTTTTGTAGAAGAACAATTTGCTCGCGTTTTGATATGCAGAGGTCTAAGACTTCGCTAATTACATCACACGATCGAGCGAGCCTCGAGCGTGCTTCGAGCAACTTAGCTAGTCCGCGTTCAATACGCGGAATTACAACGGAATTAAAACGGTAAGCATTAGACGGTTGAGTTCCATTGAAAAGGAGGCCACAGGAAACTTCAAGACGTAAGACTCCGAAAACGTTTACAGTGCGGAGAAAATTTAAAAAAATAACGGCAAACGTAGTTACGATCGTGCGTTCACCTCGGGTGCTACGCTATTGAAACATTTTGTTCTAAAAAATAAAGTCTCACTGAACACACACAATACGTATACACGCGCAGCCCTGACCCTCAGTCTCGAAGGCTCGCTTTTCTTCGTATACCTTAAATCGCAAGCACGTCGAAATACAAAAAATTTGTATTGCTGTGATCGGAGGTAGCCAATTGCTTCGTTATACAAACTAGGATAATAAATACATGTATAGAGTAAGACTGTTTGCCCCGTGTCGATAGCCGAGCGGGCGATTAGATCCTAAAGTACTGTGATTATCACGCCGTCGTGCCGACGGTCTTAAATCTAAAAGGATCGACTCCATTGCTTATAGGTTTTAGATATTTTCGTACGTACTAGTGTGAAGTAGAAATGTATCGATATTAAATTATTACTAATGGATACTCTTGCTTATTTAGTCTCGGAAGAATTCTACTTTCTGTTTACGATGCGCTTCTCGCTACTAATTTGTACGCCTTATTGACGTATCGTTTACAGCTATCGCGTCGCGAAGTTTGTAGGTTCCTGAAGACCCGACGAAAGTTCTAGGCTCTCTAAGTAAGCGTGAGTAGCTCTAACGTCGTCTTCAACATCACGACGAAAGATCGAAAGATATATCATACATTTGTATAGCAACCGGGCGATCGGCAGCTGCGAATCATTTTCGGGGGCGTAAACGACCGACTTGATCTATTTTTGAAGGCAATGATTCACTTTGTTCTTTACGCTTCTGTTACCAAGATGCAGAAATAAAGAGCGTTTTGTGAAAAAAAATCCGATTGGAGCAGTCGCGTTGGAACATTTGCTACGTTTTGCACGATATTCGCGAATAAAATTCATATCTCGCGAATAAATCGTTACGTGAGTTTCCTCGCACAGAGGATCATTTTTCTTTTTCGTTTCTTCGAACCCTCGTGTAAATAATTTCCAGGCTCTTTCCGGAACTGGGTTCTCCAGTCATTCTCCCTAATTGGATATTGGACCAAGCCGATTGCGAGAAAAAGCTCAGTTCAAACATGCAGCTCGTTTTCGGAGAAGAGAAAAGTTTTGTTCGATTTTTCATATCCGATTTGCTCTGTCTGGCTTAAAAAAATAATCAGTACCACGAGAATTCTGCGTTCAAAGGGTCAAAGGTCGATTCGCCGCGTTTCCCAATTCGCAGCTCCGATGTATATTTGCGCGTCTGTCGTCACTGACGTGATATGGTTCCCGGAACCGCGAGCGCCGAGCTAAGTATTTCCCGCCCCAGCATTATTCGCGCGCGAGATTGAAGAAGTAAAACGAGAAAAATACTTTTGAAAGCGGCCGCTCAACGATCCAGCAAATCCGGGGATCGAGTCTCGCGCTCGGTGCTCGTCGAGTTGCCGCGCGTTGACGTCACGGCTGACGTCTGATCCGCGCAAACTTTTCTTCTCGATTCCTCGCGACGCGTCGCAAAGGCATCCGAAGGCGTTGGACAGGATCGCTCGAACTCCTCGTGCGTCGACGACGAGACCTCGTCGTCCATTTTCGAGTCCACACTGCAGACCGCCGGCTCTCCTCGCCTCTCGCTGCCCTTGTTCTCCGGATTGTTCAGCACGGAACTAATGAAGCTCCGAGTCTCCAGCCGCAGAGCTTCCACCTTCTTCTCGAGAATGTGATTTCTTCGCACCAGGGCGATGGTCCTCGCCACGATGTTCAAGAGACCTGGAAGGAAAATTTACAAAATACTGAATTAAATTACATTTTGGTATAAAATTCTGCTATTCATCCCACGAAAAAAATCAAAGAATAGCAAATTTGTGTCGATTCGCATCGATACAAATATATTTTTATATTCTATTAAATAGAATATAAATCTTATATATATCTTGGAAAGTTGTTTGTCTGTTTGTCTATTTGTCTGCCCAGCCCCCTTAATTCAAGTCTGTCCCAAAAACAGTTGTCACATCAACTAAAATCGAGGTTACTTTTTTTTTTGCTCGATCAAATCTGGATTTTCTTCCTTCGTTCGAGATAAAACTTTATAACGAAGAGAATGTCGCAAGACTGAATGCCACATCTTGATTTTTAAATATTTAAAGAATGTTAAAGTCAGACCCCCAAAAATCGCGAAAAAACGAAAGGGGTACTCCTTCTAAAAATCAGCGATTTTTGAGGGTCTGACTTTAACATCCTGTAAAAAATGCAGAAATCAAGATATCGCGTTCCGCTTTGCGGCATTTTCTTCGTTATAAAGTTTTCTCTCGAACACAAAAAGAAAACCCAGGTTTGGTCGATCGAAAAGATAGTAACCTCGATTTTAGCCAAGTGACGAAATTTCGAAAAAAGTGACAAATAATTTTTTGCATTTTTCTCATCGCATTTTATGTTTTTCGAGCCAACAACGGTGCTTTTCAGTATCAGCGGGAAATCTCCCATCGGATAGGGCCTTCAAACTTTACGAAATCGAAAAAAAAAAATTCTCGATTTCGTAAAGTCTGGACGTTAATCTCACGTTATTTTTCTTAACGATCTAATTTTTATTCGAGCAATTTTTATTATAGCTCGCGCGCGAAGTGCGCGAGCCACTACATTACAATTTTTCGGTGAACCTTGAAAAAAGAAAACAAAAAAAAATAATTACCCTGTCGACGTTTCGCGATGATCCACTGATTGTCGCGATCGATGGGAATTCTCGCGCACAGCGAGGATTCGGGCGAGTTGGGATATCGGAGGTCGATCGGGCCGTCCGGCGTGGAGACGGGACTGGCCGGCGGTGTGTTGTACGACGATTCGGGTCGCGCCCTCGCGATCGACATCTGTCTGAGCTCGGCGGCCCGATGCTTACCGCCGATTCCGCGACTCCTCTCCCTCCGTCTCGCGTACGGACAGGCGGCGTCCGTCCTGGGCATCGAGATGTCCGGCAGACAAACCATCGGTGCCATTTTTTTTTATTCTCCCTCCTCGCGTGTCCGCTCGAAGAGTCTGAAACAGGGGAAACGACAAATACGATATAACAAAAGTTAGGGAAAGTTTGGCGATGAATGGAGCGTCGTACACACGACGCGCTTATTGCAACGCGAAAAGTCGGGCACGCCAGTTGCGGCCTTGGCAGAGCCGCGCGCAGAGTTTCGGGTCGGCCTTTGTGCAGCGCGGCCGCCGTCGCCGTCGCACGTGTCGACGGGGGCGGCGTTCGCACGCGATTGTGCGCTGACTTTCGGCGCTGCCGCCGCGCGCGCTCGGCAGGGGAAAAGTGCTCGGCTCCAGCGCCAACATAAATAAGCCGATAAAACTTTCGGTGCAATTCTATTTTCTCGCGAGACTTTTGCCCCCGTTGCGATCCGCCCTGCACGTCGCTTCCGCGCTAAATAAATCTTCGATCTCCTCGACAACCGATTTTTTACAAACGATTTTTGAAAAAATAAGCCATTTTTTTACACGGGATAATTTTTTTTTTTAATTATGCAATTCTATTTTCTCGCGAGACTTTTGCCCCGTCGCGATCCGCCCTGCACGTCGCTTCCGCGGTAAATAAATCCTCAATTTTTTTCGACAACCGATTTTTTGCAAACGATTTTCGGAAAAATAAGGCATTCTTTTATATGAGATAATTTTTTTTAAGGATGTAGGAGCGCGAAGTATTCAATTCGTGTAAATTCGAGAAAAGTGCGAGAGAATTGCAAACACTTCTCGATGGTCTGAAAATCTGAAAAAATGCATGCACGCTAAAGGAACTGAAAAGATTAATTTTGCATAATAATAATTCCAAAATGTTAATAACAAATTGATTTAAAAAAATTGTTTAACAAATATTTCGTTGACCCATGTTTTTTTTGCATGAAAATGATTTCTTTATTTACGTATGAATTTTTTCATATTGTTATCTAATCTTAGAAATTTACGGAAAAATGAGCCATTTTTTTACACAATATAATTTTTTTTTTAATTATGCAATTTTATTTTCACGCGAGACTTTAGCCCCGTCGCGATCCGCCTTGCACGTCGCTTCCGCGCTAAATAAATCCTCGATTTCCTCGACAACCGATTTTTCACAAACGATTTTCGGAAAAATAAGCAATTTTTTGTTGTACGAGATAATTAGTTTTTTTTAATTATCGATACATATGATAAGTGCAATTGCGCAGTAAGAAATTATAACACTGTAAAATCGGTTGTAAATCGGTGGTTCGAAGAACTCATCTCAAACCAACGTTCATTGTGTCTCATCGTCGGAAACGACGTTTCGGAAAATGCATAAAAATCGCACCGATCAGCGTCGGGCAAATTGAGCCGGTGGCAAATTGCTCGGCTAACAGCGTCCAACTTAATATAGGGCCGACCGATTGCATCGCTTCCGTCCGCGGAAGTAATTGTCACGGCTTCGTCGATAAGCGAACTATTTTCCTTTTCCTCTGTTTTTTTTTTTTACTTTAAGGCTGAACGACACGCGCGAAGCGTCACGAGGCGCTTTTTCCGGCCGCAATTTCTCTCGCCCTGATTACGGCAAAGCAAACGGGGAAAAAAAAAAAAAAAAAAATCATGCTTCGCGTTTATTAAGCACCAGTCGCTCGGAGGGCAATTTCCCTCTTGTAATCCGCGACCGCGGCTGCCGCGCCAAGTATGCGGAAACGGCTTTCGGTCGCGGAGCGCGTTCCTCGTTAAATCCACAAATGTATCTCGACCGCGGCGCGATAACGCGGCGCGTTATCGCGCCGCGGGAACGTGCGTGAGAGAGTAAAACCTCGGTGTGCACTAATCGCGCGGTGCGCGCGGGGAGCCCGGAGAACGGAAACGGCACGTGGATCGGCCCGCCGCACGTGCGCGACCGTTGATCGCGCCACCAAATCGTTATCGACTATCGGCAATCGAAAGAAAAAAAAAGAAAAAAAAAAAAAAATGTGTACGGTTAAAAACGAGCCGTCAATTCCGAGTAACCGCGAGTGGGCGTGAGGAGTTATCTCCGGTCTCGGGGATAACCTGACTCCGCGGAATTTCACAAGTCCCCGAAGTGCCGCACCTCATCGCTATCTGCGCGACTCGCCGGCTGCGCCCGGAACACCGATAATGCCGACGGCACGTGGGGTCGCGCCGCGCGATAGTGCTTTAATTAACGCGCCGAAAAGTGGAGAGGACGAATTTTTTTTTTTTTAGCACCCTCGTGCGTGGCGGCAAAGTGCACTGCATCATGCGCGCAATGTTGTTAATGGATTTTGAGTCGGGGGTTATCGGACTTTCGATTAATCACAACCGCGTACGATATGATAATTCGAGGATTAATTAATCGCGGCCACTCGGCTCGCCTGCGGGTGCGACACGTGTTTCGCTTCGCGATGTTTATTTTTTTTTTTTTTCTGGATCCTTCGAGCGGACTTTGACGATACGTTGGAGTGGCTAATGTCGATTGACGAATTTTAACTCGAGAGGAAATTTTTTTGTTTTTTTCGGCTGTTATTGATCACGAGGAAAAGTGAGATTTTGGTTGTGGGGATTGTGGACGCAGTTTTCGTTTGAAGAATTTTTTTTTGTGCGACTTGAAATCGTGAAATTATTTGAAAAAATAATGAGAATGTAGAAATATGATTTTCTGTAGGGCTTGGATTTCGCAAAAAGGTTTGCAGACCGAACGGTTTGGCGATACGCGGTTTTTAAATATATTGCGAATTTTTTCATTTATTTTTTTAAATGAAGTTTACAGAGCTGCGATATTAAGTATTTTTTGAGGACGGCGCCAGTGGCAAAAGCTTTTAATTTGCGTCGAATTCAATGAATCTCGATGGTCAACGAAATTAAAAAATACTCCCCTTTTTGCGCAGGTCTATGGTGCTCAAATCCCATAAAAAAAAACTTCCTGCGGAGTTTATAATCAGTGTTTGCAAAAGCACGAGACCTCTTAGCGCTCAAAGGAAATATGAATGAGAAAATACCGCACCGCTCGGGACACAAATTGAAAAATATACGCGTGACGGATTTTTGCCGCATTTCCGCGCAAAGCGAACTCTCCGTGAGTATTAAATTGAATATAAATCATCTTTTTTCAACGGCGAATTTTTTCCGTGTAACATTAACGTCTTTTGATGAAATAGATTTTATTGATTAACAAACGCATGACCGCGCAATTATCGGAATAACTCGCGGACCGCGATGCATCGACAATGGAGCTGGAGGTACGGATAACGGATACACGTTAATGAGCGAAATCGTTTCCGTAAACCAGAAATTATTGAATAGAACCAAAGCTCAGCGGTGCTTGCGCGGCACTGAACTGCATCGAACATCGCACATCCCCACCTTCACTTGCCCCAAATTCACCAAATACCTAAACAAATATTTTTCAACTTCAAAAGCTCGTTTGCCCCGTTCTTTCAATTATTTATTTCACGAATTCACGAATTATATCAACAATCCCGATCAAACGCAAACAAATTTGTCGCTTCCATTGAATGTTAATTTTATTTATTTCAGTTTATTTATTCCACGAATTGTATCACAATCCCGATCGAACGCAAACAAATTTGTCGCTTCCATTGAATGTTAAATGATATTATTTTAACATGATAAAATTCACCACAAACAAATATTTTTCAACTTCAAAAGATCGTTTGCCCCACTCTTTCAATTATTTATTGCACGAATTGTATCAACAGTCCGCATCAAACGCAACCAAATTTGTCGCTTTCATTGAATGTTAAATAATATTATTTTAACATGATAATATTCACCGCAAATAAATATTTTTCAACTTCAGAAACTCGTTCATCCCTATTTATTCCACGAATTATATCGACAATCCCGATTAAACTCAAAAATTTGTTTCACTTCCATTAAATATCATATAATATTATTTTAACATTATTAAATTCACCACAAATAAATATTTTTCATCTTCACAAATTCCTTTCCTGCATTCAATTGTTCATCCCACGAATTACGTCGACAAACCAAAAATCAATCATTTCTATTCACTTCCATCAAACATTATATAATATTATTTAATCATCATTAAATTCACCATAAACAAATATTATTCAACTTCCCAAATCCCTTTCCTTTATTAAATTACTCATCCCACGAATTACGTCGACAAACCAAAAATCAATAATTTCTATTCTCTTCCATTAAACATAAAATAACATTACTCCAACATCATTAAAATGAATGCTAAAACAATATCACGTTATCCACAACAACATTATTAAATCGCTTCGACCGCACACAACAAACCAGAAAAATCATTCATAAAAAAAAAGGCGTCAAGGTTCCCGATAGACCGAGACGCAACTCGCCCGTGTCCCGACGTATCGCATGACCCGCAGAGCAGGTGACATCCGCGCGCGAGCGAGAAAGAAAGAAGCGAGGATAAACCGGCGATAAGGACGATCCGACGGTTGACCAGGTGTTGACTCCGCCTTTAAGGTCATGCGATACGCGTGGACGGAGCGGCCGCGAGACTGTGCGACGCGCGGTGTCATCGTGGGCGACGGGCGAAGCGCGAGCGAGCGAGCGAGAACGACAGAAACGTGTATCACATAGTCTTAACACGCTCGAGGCTCTCTCGTTTCAACTCTCCGCGCAGCCCGCGCGACTAAACGTCGTTCCGATGCGCTCGAGACAATGGGGTCGGCCCGAGGCACGTGGCGAGCTCACGCACGGGCACAAACACTTGGAGAGACCCTCGTGCCCCGACGATCCGTCGCTGTGTTGGCCGAGCCGAGCGACTGTATATGCGCAGACTGGTTTCGGCACGTGCAGTCGCTGCCACTGCCGCTAACCACCGCTCGAGCGCTGTATATACATATATATGTTTTTATATATATGTATATATATATATGCGTGCTATACAGACGTCGGTCACCGAAAGACCCAACTATGTGCGCCGGAGACCCTCACCGCGCACCCCTGTTCGGCACCATGGGATTTTCTCTCTGTCTCGGCCGGCAAGAGAGCGAGAGAGAGAGAGAGAGAGAGAGACAGAGAGACTCTATCTCCGCACCCCCTTTTCGATTCGACTTCCTCTCGCAATTCAACCATCAACGGCTATACGATCGGGGAAAAATGCTTTCTAATTGTTGAGTTTGTTCGTTGTTTATGCACAATTTTTCCGGCAGCCTGGAGATTCAATTAATTCGGTGGACGATTTCGCAGCTAGTGAGACAATATTTCACTTTTGGTTACGACGGTGGCCAAAAGTGTAATAATATTATATAATATTGGTAACACGTTTGTCGTTGTTTTTGTGGATTAGCGAGTTATTTTGGGGATCGCCGCACCACCTTTTTTGATTCGACTTCCTCTCGCAATTCAACCATCAACGGCTATGCGATCGGGGAAAAATGCTTCCTGATTATTGAGTTTGTTCGTTGTTTATGCACGATTTTTCCGGAAGCCTGGAGATTCAATTAATTCAGTGGACGGTTTCGCAGATAGTGAGATAATATTTCACTTTTGGTTACGACGGTGGCGGGAGGTGGTAACACGTTTGTCGTTGTTTTTGTCGATTAGCGAGTTATTTTGGGGATCTCCGCTACCGTTTTTTTATTCCACTTCCTCTCGCAATTCAACCATCAACGGCTATGCGATCGGGGAAAAATGCTTTCTAATTGTTGAGTTTGTTCGTTGTTTATGCACGATTTTTCCGGCAGCCTGGAGATTCAATTAATTCAGTGGACGGTTTCGCAGCTATAGTGAGATAATATTTAACACGTTATAGGTAACACGTTTGTCGTTGTTTTTAGCGATTAGCGAGTTATTTTGGGGATAAAAATTGCGTGTTACGTGTGATTTGGGATTCAGGCTGGAAATTCGAGGATCTTATTCCGCTTCCGCGGGACGAGGTTGGCTTCTCTACGGCGTCTGACAGAGAAATTATTCGGGAGAAATAACAGTTGTCAGTTCTCACAACTCTTATTTCTTCCAAATAATTATCTTCAGTACTCGCGGTGTGAAGTTTCTTCGTGGATCTTCGTCATTTGTGTTTCACACTCGTGTGAGTCGTGGACTTTCTGTGTGAGGCTTTGTGAATCTCTTTCTCTCTCTGCGAGTCCCCCTCCCCCCTCTCAGTATCCAAGGATACCGCCCTGCGTTATATTACAGATTTTCGTAGAACGTTTAATTACTCATCATTTCACTGTGCCTATAACCATCCATACAGTGACTTCGTAGACGTGATACTTTCTCGGTAAATACAAGCGCCGAACACACCGCGTCCAAACAGACAAAGGTACAATCGAAGAGGTCGTCGAAACGCGTTCGAAACAAGTGCGGAAAATGAATCCCGATATCGCGAGTCCCAAAACACCTGCGCTTACCTAATTCCTATATCCGCGATTTCCGTGTAAAATCCGCCGCGAAGAACGGACACCGCTTGTCTTGTGTCAAAAGACGTCGATATATTCGCCGAACTGTTCACCGTTTTCACAGGCCCGACACAATTCGCCCGCGCGTGCAAACGCGCGTATCGTTCGTCACGGTTTGGAGAGATCAGTCGACGGGTCGACGGCGTTGAGCCAGGAAAATTTCGACGAATGTGCGGATGTTGTGACACCGGGACTAGAAACCGTGGCACACGACACGGGAAACGAAGCACGAAGTACGAGCACAACCGCGCGGTCCGAGGTGCCAGAGGCTTCTGACTCCCGAGCGCGTGTAGTACAACTCGTCGCTGCACGAATGGTGAAACGCTCGAGTGTCGATCGGGGAATATACCACGACACGGGCGGGCCGAGAGCGTCACAGTCGAAGCCAGCGGAACGCGCGAGTGTTGCGTCGTCGTGAACGGGAGCCACGTGCGCCCAGCGCGCCTGACACCCTTGTCTTTTCCCCTCGCTGCGCTCTCCGCGAGAGATTTCCCCTTCGAGGTCGGAGAGCCGTCCGCTCGAGTCGCGCACGGCGAGAGCGAGAGTGAGAGGGGGGGGGGGGGGAGACGCAGCGAGAGACGCAACGTTATGGCTAATCGAGATAACGAAAAAGACGCAGTCGGTCTCTCGTGGCGCGAGAATCGGTGATACTTGGTCGGCCCCACCGTTTGGGCTTAACCGAATGACTTTTTATACCCTCAACGTTTTTTTTTCTCCAAATATTAAACTGCGATTGAATCGGTTAAAAATCGCACGGTCGTTTGAAGCTCGTGTTTTATTCCATTGAATATGAATACTGTGAATAAAACTCTCTCACTCTCACTTCATGCGAGAGTGAGAGAGAGAGAGAGGGGGGGGGGGGGAGACGCAGCGAGAGACGCAACGTTATGGCTAATCGAGATAACGAAAAAGACGAAGTCGGTCTCTCGTGGCGCGAGAATCGGTGATACTTGGTCGGCCCCACCGTTTGGGCTTAACCGAATGACTTTTTATACCCTCAACGTTTATTTTCCAAATATTAAACTGCGATTGAATCGGTTAAAAATCGCGCGGTCTTTTGAAACCCGAGTTTTATTCCATTAGCTTCGAGCTCGACCTAATTGTGATACATAAATTCATTTTTTTGTGATCCTATTTTGTTGATGAGATAATTGGTGATACTTGGTCGGCCCCACCGTTTGGGCTTAACCGAATGACTTTTTATACCCTCAACGTTTATTTTCCAAATATTAAACTGCGATTGTATCGGTTAAAAATCGCGCGGTCTTTTGAAACCCGAGTTTCATTCCATTAGCTTCGAGCTCGACCTGATTGTGATTCATAAATTTATTTTTTGTGATCCTACTTTGTTGATGAGATAATCGGTGATACTTGGTCGACCCCACCGTTTGGGCTTAACCGAATGACTTTTTATACCCCAAACGTTTATTTTCCAAATATTAAACTGCGATTGTATCGGTTAAAAATCGCGCGGTCGTTTGAAACTCGAGTTTCATTCCATTAGCTTCGAGCTCGACCTGATTGTGATACATAAATTAATTTTTTTGTGATCCTACTTTGTTGATGAGATAATATGTAAATGTAGTGGGAACGGAAAAATGTGTTACGATAAAAATTGATTGCTTGGCGCGAAAATCGCGGTAATGGGATATTATTTTTCTCATTTCCCGTTATCCGTTATTACGCTTCGTGGGGGAACTTCTTAATAAATTCACGTGAGAAAATATTTTTTGTTTCTCAGTACACAAATCCGTAATGAATATAAAATTATTCATGGAATCGATAAGAGGGGCGGGCTCGAAAGTACTGAGACGCTGACTCCATTTTAAAAGCCATAAAAACGTGGCGCGAAACTGCGCTCGTAAAATCGAAAGTGCAGCAGCTGCGAATGTACTACATCGCCAGTTGAAAGAATATTCGAATGATACAGTCGACGTTGCGTTGAATTACGACATTTTCTCAATTACACACGACCTTTTTTTTTCGTCTCGACGGATTTGTCAAAATTCCTGCCAACAAAATAACCATTTTACAGCTTTTTTTTAACTACCCGCCGATTTGTTTCGCCACTCGTGGCGCCTGACTCACGGCCGTAAAGCAAATATATATCGCGGCCCAAAATAAACATATCTCGATAACTCGGGCGACATTCTCGAAATCCACTTCCGGCGTAAAAATCATCTGACGAACATTTTTTTTTTTTTTCAATCAAAAGCCTCAAGACCCAGAAATGCAGCAGACGTGGTCGTTGAAACGCCGACGTTTTGGTGTCGCGCAAATTGACGGCGCCTTGATGTATTTTTATTGTTTCGTTCGGGCGGCCCGAAGACGCTTTATCGGCGCATCAGCGACACTGCTCGTTCCTTCCTGTCGGCGTTCCGCTCCGCGGCGTCCCTTTCCTCTGTGTGTGACAGCGCGCATCGTTTCTCGCTCACCTTGCGTCACTCGCGGGAGCGGCGAGGACCACGGGCGAGAAGAGACGGGAACGAGACAGCGTGCGCGCACCGTGCACGCTACATAGTTGTGTGTGTGTGTGTGTGTGTGTGGTGTGTATATATATATATATATATATATGGGGCATTCCGTACCGATTCGACCTGGGTTGGACGCTCGACCTCTCGGATTTGGTCGAATTTTTTTTATATGATTGGACCAACTCCAAAAAGTACAGGAATTTTTTTTTCAGATTTTTTTCATTTATTTATTCTTTTTACGATTTCTTAAAGGTAACATATCGTTAGCCCAAATTGAAAAATCTGAAAAAATTCTCAAAAATTCTGCATGAAATAACAAAATTTTTTAGTCTAAAGCCAAAGTGGGCCGGGATTTGCTTCTATTTTTATTCTGTAAAAACTATTAACATTTTTTATTCAATTTCTAGAATTATATAAATATAATTCTAGAAATTGCTGTATTACAAATAATAAAAAAAATATGAAAATTGAAATTTTCACAGCACTTCCTCTTTTTTCCATAAACATTCTTCCGCAAGAAATTATATCGTTATTATTTGGCTTCCTCAGCGAGAAACTCTGTTTTTCGACTCCGGCCTGATTTAACAGTGAACATATTTTCTATGAATCGCATTTTTTGTTTTTTTTTTTTACGAAAAGAAAGCACTTTCGGGGAGAAAGCAACATTTTAGAAAAATTTGATAACTTCTCCTCTTTCGTTTCTAATTGTTTAAATAGTTTTTTATACAATAAAAATAGAAGCAAAACCCGACCCACTTTGGCTTTAGGCTAAAAAATTTTGTTATTTCATGCACAATATTTGAGAATTTTTTCAGATTTTTAAAATTGGGCTAACAATATGTTACCTTTAAAAAATCGTAAAAAAGAATAAATTGATGAAAAAAATCTGAAAAAAATGTCCAGTACTTTTTGGAGTTGGTCCAATGATATAAAAAAATTTCGACCGAATCCGAGAGGTCGAGGGTCCAACCCAGGTTGAATCGGTATAGAATGCCGCATACATATATACATATATATAGTTCAGCCCTCGCGGCACGTGGCTTCGTCGCGGCGAAGGTCGTTGACTCCCACCTCGTTCCTCATCCAACCGCCCTATCTCGAGTTCACTCTGCACGTGTAGCCGCGCCGGGGTATTCCCTGTGTATATATCGACGCATATATAGGCTCAGACGCCGAGTCCATATAATTGCCGAGAGTCGGCGTGCACCGCGGGTGCGTGCGTTTTATATACACAAAACGCCAGGCAAACGGCCATTGCGACCTCCGCGCTGCGGCGACACCGTGGAAGCCATTAGGAAACAAAGTGATCGTTACCGACGAGCCTCGGATTTTTCCCGAGATAACGCGCTAGTTCTCGCGTCTGACGCAATCTCGGGGTGGCTCCGCGCGGCGAGCAGGTTGCGAATCATATCCGCGCGCGCCGCCATGTTTATTTACAATTCGGGCCCGCGGTCGCTCGGGTGATTCCCGAGACCGCCGCCTTATCGCGACGACGCGATACGATCGGATGTGTGAACTATTAGGTAAATAAATTAAGGCCCATTGACGCGACGTTATTTGCGAGCCACGACGTGAGCTTCGCTTCGGACGGATTTTTCGGTTTGGAATTAACGTTCGAGGTTGTTTAGGTTGGATTCACGAGTACACAATGAAAATGTAACCTTTTTTTTATTCGGTGTTCTTTCTCGTACTGAGGATACAGAGAGCTGAACATCGACGACGTTAAATGTTGAGACAAAATAAACTGAAAGAAAAAACTTAAAAAGAAAACAATAAATTAAGGCACATTGACGTGACGTTACTTGCGAGCCACGAAGTGAATTTCGCTTCGGACTGATTTTTCGGTTTGAAAATAACGTTCGAGGTTGTTTAGGTTGGATTCACGAGTACACAATGAAAATGTTATCTTTTTTTTTTAATTCGGTGTTGAAAAGAAGGAATGAATGGTAGAATGGTATATTCTTTACGCGAATAAGAGGTAACATAGATGTAAGTGGAAATAGAAATAGATTAAGTGCGTTTTTATGTATCAATAAGGAAAATATTTGTGTGAGAAGGGGTTTTGTTTTTGTAAAAGCCCGAAAGGGTGTACATTGAAATAAATACTACTACTACTAATTCGGTGTTCTTTGTCGTACTGAAGATACGTAGAGCTGAAAATCGACGACGTCAAATGTTGAGACAAAATAAACTGAAAAAAAAAACCTAAAAAGAAAACAATTTTACTATCAAAGTCTCAAGTAGTGATAAAGTTTGACCGATAGTGGAAACGATCCGAATCGAAAAAGTGATGAATCGCCAACGAATTCTCGAACCCTCGTGGGGTTCGAGATATTCATCTGCCGGATAACGATCTAAAGCGTCGGAGTATTTTTTCTTTTTTTTTTTTTTTTTCTTTCGAATTTTCCACTTAATATCCAGGGGGCTGAGCAAATAATAGATCGTTGGTCTATTACAGCTGTTGACTCAACTGTCGGGCTGCACGTATGACGTGACGCCCGCGAGGGTCCGTGGAAATCTGTCGGAGAGGAAGACACACGTGCCGTGACCAGTTAAAATTAAATAGTGATTGCAAAAGGAGACCCGCGGCTTCTATAATTATACAGTTATCCATGAAACATGAGGACGTCGGTGGGGGGGGGGGGGGGGGGGGGGAGGCCGCGTGCGAGCGACCGAGCGAGTTGCGCCTGTACGCCTTTCTCGTGTCTGCAACACGTGGAAAATATTTAAGCGCCACGGCTACTATGCACTCGCCGTTCGTCAACACACGATCATCCGCCTCTCGTGTCGCACGACAAACGAAATGAGCGCAAGCGTCGAGGCGAGAACGAGAGACAGAGAGAGAGAGAGAGAGCGAGGAAGAGAGGGAGAGGGAGGGACGAAGAGAGAGAGAGAGAAAGATAGATAGATAGATAGATTTATTTATTACACGCGCCGGGACAAGTCCCCTCAAGCGCTCAACAAGTACATTATATACACAATATTGCATTTTTGTTCTTCCACATGTAAATATAAAAATTTCTGCGATTGGCGTTCTCAAGAAAAGAAAAAAAGAAAATAGGTTAGAATTAGTTTAGGTATTAGCATAGTTTTATAGTAGGTAGTAAGAGAATGAGATAAATAGATCAATAGAATATATAAATAAAGAGAGCGAGAGAAAGAGAGAAAGAGAGGGAAAAACGTTTATTACGTACCCTGGGGCCACGGCCCCCTAAGAGTACCGTGCAAAGGCAAATGATGTTGAAGTTTGCATCGTTGGAATGCAACGAAACTCAGAAAAAAAAATTAATTCTATTTAACCCAAGTGATGAAATTATTAATTAAATAATTATTGAATAATTAAATCATTATTTAGTAATTTGATTATTATTCAATCACTTGGGTTAAATAGAATTAATTTTTTTTCTGAATTTCGTTGCATTCCAACGATGTAAACTTCAATATCATAAAGGCAATACAGAAAAAATACAAAATAAAAAGAAATATCGCCTACAATCTTTACCAACAAAAAAATATTCCTCACACATCCATACAATACACACTTCAGTCCATACAATCCATATCACTCCACACACAATCCGTCGCGCAATACTATGAAATAAAATAATAATAATAAAACACGAAAATAGAAAATATAACAATTGCACGTCAAATAAATAAATAAATCGCGGTCAATAAAGATAAAAATGAAAAACAAACTAAGAAAACAGAGAATAGAAAAATCTCATGTCTAATAAATAAAACACGGTCAATAAAAAATAAAAATAAGATATACATTATAAAAATGGAAAATAGAATATAGACGGAGAGGGAGGGACGAAGAGAGAGCGAGAGAGCTGGTAAAGCGGTTGTGTATAACTGCCGGTCATTATATCACTCGCGAGAGCGAGTACACGTGCGCGATAACAGGCTCTTGTTATTCATACCACGACGTCCATATGGGCCGTTCCGCGTTATAATAGCTGTCAACCTTGGCATCACGAGGAGAAAACGCTTCGCGAACCGTCGGCCGTTTCTTCCCGGAAATTCATTTTGCAATTACAACTTAATTTCATGTTTCGACGCGCGCTTTATTATTCCACCGGCGCGTCCGTCATTTTTCTCGTCAAAATTCGAGATGCGTGCAGGCAGTCAGTGTCAAACTGTGGAAAAATAAGAGTAAAGTTAATCGTCGGTGGAAATTACGGCAATTATTTCGTGGTCGAATCTGCCCAGCGACTGACGAAAAAATAAAAATAAAAAATAAAAAAATTTAAAAAATTTTAAAAAAATTAGGTGGGGAAAATACGACCACAGCGATTTGGCGCGGAATCGCCCGTGTGAGTATCAAAAATGAATATCTCGCGGTTGTGACACAATTGGTTTGTCTAAATGTCAAGTGCATATGTGAAATATGTACGCAACACGAAAGCACAAGCGTGGATATTTTGTGAACGATCGAAAGCCGCGATGAAGAATTAATAACAGTCGGTCGCGTCGTGCAGCGCGTGCACGACGCGCGGGCGATCGATAGGACGATCTTTTTTCTTTTTTTTTTTTCTTTCCTCGCGAACCGCTCGCGAGATATGATTTAACGTGTGTATTCACGCTAAGTCGATTTGCGCCTTTGTCCGCGGCTTATATAAAGACTGTTGAGAATTGATAGTAGAAAACATGGCGACCGATGCGTATATACCGAACGATAATTGCGACGTGCGCGGCTCATTGTTCCCCTTCGTGGACGAGAATCGATTAGCGCACGGCTTCCAGCGTGTAATTGAACGTATATTGACAATTAGCGAGAATCCGAGAGTGCAATGGATGCCACGTGTTTCTTCTGTTTTTTTTTTTTTTTTTTTTCACGGTGCCGGTATTCTCGGAACCGAACGGCCGGTGAATTCAGCTGTTGAAGTTTGCGTCAAGTGCATTTGTACAGTGACATTGAGCTCGCGTAAGAGGAGCCTGTTTGACTTACGCGATCGACTATTTTGTCTCGGGCGCGCGTGGCCGACGCGACTGGTGATTCACCCGAGCGCGCGCGACGAGAACGGTCGCTCGGCTCGCGCGGTGCACACGTAAACGAAGAATAAAAACATTCGGGACGGCGGCGAGTTTCACCTTTCCTCACTGCGCAATTGTGTCAACGCTCGCGCGAGATCCCGGACTCCTGTCGAAAGCGTCTCGTTGCCGAGAGCGACGAACGCGCCCGGTGCGTGTGAAGATCGTGTCAATTTTCCACGCGTCCGACGCGTCGAGCGACGCTCGGGCGGTTAGAGCGGTTTAATCGCGCCAGAGCGACTCCTTTCAGACCCAACTCGCGTCAATCTCGCGTCTACGGGAGAGGGGGGAAAGTGTCTCATATTTCCGACTCCCGTTGGTAGCACAATGACGTTTACCCGAGTTTCGCCGGGTGTCTCGGTCTCCGTGGACTAGATTAACCCTTGGTAGTCACTCTGGGTCGATTCGACCCGAGATCGATCTTTCAGCGCGAAAACGAAATAGTTCCCTGTGGCCAGAGGGACTTTGCTCGGGATAAATACCTTTTTTGTGCCGGGCACTAGGATAATATTTTTTTTATCAAAAGTACTATATTTAGAGATTATCAGGTTAAAATTTGAGTTAAATCGATGTTTTATTTACGGAGTTATGATTTTTTGAGTGAAATAACGTAATTTTTTCGATCTTTCACGTTCATTAATTTTTTAAAATATGTTGCAATTTAATATTGGGAAATTTCTTTTTTGTAAATTATCTACAAAGTTTTAAGTGTATTCTGTAATTTTTTGATATTTTTCAAGCCGGTAGTTTGGTCGCAATACGCGGTCAAAGATGGTCCGGGTGAAATCGACCCAGAGTGACCACCGTGATCGGTGCGCGGAGAAAAAAAGTAGTTGGGAGAACCATCTCCAGCATATGCTGTACTTACCGTCAATTAGTTGCAGCAACTAAATCGTGATTGGTTATGATAAAGTAGTAGGTAAGATCAACGAGTTGGTTCCTGCAACCAATCGTAGTTCCTGTAAACAGCCGTAGGTGGCGCTACCAAGCAGTTAGTGCCTGTAACCAACTAGCGGTTCATATAACCAACGAGTAGTTCCCATAACCAACGAATAATTGTCATAACGCACGTAGTTAAGAGGCAGTGATACTTCGCTCGGAACTTCTTCGCCCAATGCTAAACGCCTATAGGGCTGTCTCTCTCGCACCTAGCGCTATCTCTCTCGCACCTTTTTGTTTATCGAGTCTCCTGACCAAACGGCTTGATCTATCGAGGAGCCCAAAGATCAGCCCAATTCTGCAATACTTCCGCACATTCTACACAAATCTGAGCTCTATCTGTCGAATAGTTTACGAGAAACTAGCTTTCAAAAATTCGAGGTGGAGTGTGGGAAGTGCCACTGCCTCTTAATGCTATATCAACTCCTTCGAGTGGTTGCATGAACCCATTTATTGGTTTCTCCAATTACTTTTTTTTCTCAGTGTGGGAGAAGTATGACCACGAAGGGTTACGCGAAGGGTCTGCGCGAAGCCACTGACGGTTTTCACGCCTGCGACTGTCGGCGAGTGAAAATACACTCGTGGTGTAATGACCGAAGTTTTAATTAAAAATTTCCGGAAAAGCTTTTTTCGTGACGGTTAATAAACTCGGACTGTAATTTTGGAAGGAATGTCGAAATTTCGCTGATTTTGTTTTTTCAACGTTTTCTACCTTACCGATGTAAAATAATCGATGTTCCCATGTTTTTTGAGAAACATCGATTGTTCATAATCGAATTATTTAATAATCGATTCTTTTAACATCGATTTTTTTCCTCAACATCGCCCATCCCTACATAGGACCTGCGCTTCTATATACGTCTATATTCTTTGCTATTACAGTGAATCGAGATCCCCTTCGAAACTCGGGCAAACGTCTGTAACCCCCCCCCCCCCTTTTTAACCAACTTTCGTGGGTTCAACGGTGAAAATCTCGACTTTGTAACTGTCGTTTGTTTTCAACCGAGCGCAAACGTCGAGTAACGGGCGACGCCGGATGGAACTTGTTTCGATACTGTGGGATCTGCTTAAAGCAAATTACGCGTTGTGAACATCGCTGATTGAGTGTCCGTGACTACAGTGCGATTGCCGTGCGCCGGAGAAACTGAGATACGAGCTGTACACGCGATTGGATTCCTCCGGCATCGGCGAAAATTCGCCCGTCTGACCAACCGGCCACTTTGAGCCACAGGTCAATTCGGCCGCGAGGGCCGAAATAATCGACGCTTCGCTGCCTGGAAAATTTAGCACACGTGCGATATTCCTCGATGTCCGATAAAAAGCGCTCACGGACGTATTCGCTGTGTGTTCAATAAAGCCGAGATTCTGTCATCACGATTTTTTTTTAATTTTCTTTGCGTCTTTCAAAGACGACTTCCAACTCGTTGACCTTATCGCGTGCTCAAAGCTAGATAAACAGCGCTTTTTCAGGAGGGAGCGGAGGGTCCGCTCTCGGGACGTCGACGAGGACGGAGAATCTATCTCGATATTGCCTCTCACAAGTATAACATTTTTTTATCGCGTTTTTCGGCTTTTAATAAAAAAGAAAACCAATCTGTATTTATAAAGTCGCGCGCAAACCCGGAACAGGATGACGGAAAACATGCATGATGGATCGCGTATATCTCGTGACGCGAACTTTTTCCGGCCCAGCCGGATTAATATCGAGGGAAGCGACTCGACGTGAAAACTGTGTATCTTTATGACGCACACATGCTAAAAGTCGAAGTTTCGTTGCAAAACAAAAATGCCGATACGCGAGGAACGATAAAAATTAAAAAACTCCCGAATGAAAAAAGAAGCTTTATTAATAATCAAATTGGGTAAATAAAAGTGGTGAAATAATGAAATAGCTATTCGCATATCATACTCCGGAGATTTTCACACCTAACGACGAAAAAAATCTTCCGACTCCGATATGCGAATAGTCATTTCATTATTTCATCGTTTTTATTTACCCAATTTATTTATTAAGAAAGGTTCTTTTTTCAGCCGGCAGTTTCTTCAATTTTTGTAAAATTATTTTTCTTTTCTCAGTGTAAGGCGTCAACGATGAATACATCATATTTCGAGATTTTCAATCTACCAATAGTGAAATATCAACATTTTCGAATGAGGACTTTTGATCACGAATTTAACAGTCAATCAATTAATTAATTAACATTAATAATTAGTCGTTGAAAATGAAAATTAGCCGTACGTAGTTAAAATATGCTTATGCAAGGGACAGAAGGGGGGGGGGGGGAGGGGTGAGGGGAAGGACAGAAACGTCTCGTTTTCCAACTAATCTAAACATGGCGTTAATTAGCTCGTGGCACCTGGTTACGCCTATTGGCAACGTCACGCCATCCGGAAGACACAGCAATCGGCGTATACGCTATGATAGATAGATGAATAAGCCGATGCGTGCGCTCGTTCGCTTGCACACGCTAGAAACCTGCATCAGATAGCATATCGAGGTAGAGCTATCTCAGTGCAGGCAGAGTACACGCGTCGTATATCCCCTCGATTAAGGTAGTTCTAGCGCCTAGAGTCCATTTCGCATAAATTCGAGAAAAATGAGAGAGAATTGCAAAGACTTCTCAATGGTCTAAAAATCTGAAAAAATGCATGCACATTAGAGGTACTGAAAAGATTAATTTTGCGTAATAATAATTCTAAAATGTTATTAACAAACAGATGAAAAAAAAAAAAATTCTTCAACAAATATTTCGATGACCCAAGCTTTTTTTTTAATGAAAATGATTCCTTCGTTTTTCTGAATACGTATGAATTTTTTCAAATTTTTAAGTACTCTTTGAAATTTGTGTTTTTTTTATATGGGAAATATGTACAAATTTCAAAGAGTACTTAAAAATCTGAAAAAATTCATACGTATTCAGAAAACTGAAGGAGTCATTTTCATAAAAAAGAACTTGGGTCATCGAAATATTTGTTAAACAATTTTTTTTTCATTAATTTGTTAATAACATTTTAGAAATATTATTATGCAAAATTCATATTTTGAGTACCTTTAATGTGCATGCATTTTTTCAGATTTTTAGACGATCGAGAAGTCTTTGCAATTCTCTCCCATTTTTCTCGAATTTATGCGAAATGAATATTTGGCGCTAGAACTACCTTAACCGTCGTGGTCACACTTCTCCCACCGATCACGGTGGTCACTCTGGGTCGATTTCACCCGGACGATCTTTGACCGCGTATTGCGACCAAACTACCGGCTTGAAAAATATCAAAAAATTACAGAATATACGTTAAACTTTGTAGATAATTTACAAAAAACGAAATTTCCCGATATTAAATTGCAACATCTTTTAAAAAATTAATTAAGGTGAAAGATCGAAAAAAATACGTTTTTGCAATAAAAAAATCACAACTCCGTAAATAAAAGATCGATTTAACTCAAATTTTAACCTGATACTCTCTGAATATAGTACTTTTGATAAAAAAAATATTATCCTAGTGCCCGCCACAAAAAAGGTATTTATTCCGGACAATGTGCCTTTGGCCACAGGGAACTATTTCGTTTTCGCGCCGAAAGATCAATCTCGGGTCGAATCGACTCAGAGTAACCACGAAGGGTTAACCAATTTATACCCAGATCTGGATACTTGGATGATTCGTGCGCCTCCTCGTTCGCTCGGCGCGCCGAGCGGCTGTCAGTCATGAAATCGGAAAGTCTTTGCCCTGAGATTAATAACCTCGTTGCGATCTCCTTCCGACCTCCAACGAAATCCCATGCACCGATATTGATCAGCGCTCGATCCTCTGTTGACTCGTCGGTTCCACAAATTCAATCATCTCAATCATCAACGTTGCAATAAAAATGTAGTTATACGTGCGCGACAAATGTAACGTATCTGTCGCCCATTCGCCACGTATTTTTCGTGGGCGCAATGGCAAGTTGCGAAGTATATTCGGAAATTTCGTTTCACGGTAACGTCATTTACGGTCGTTCAGCAGGAAAAAATAAATTATACACATTTAACTGTCAATTTTATTTATTCATTGTTGAAAGTGCGGGACAAACGAAACAAAAAAGGGGAATTATTGAGGAAGCAGTGTGCAAAGTTCTACTTTGCAACTTTTTTTTAATTTGGATAAAAGAAAACTCCGTTACAAACACCGTTACATCTAATTTTGATTAGATACCAAGTTTTTACTTACTTTAATAACTTTTCCATAAGTTACAGCGAAAATCTTAATTTTTTCAAAAATTCATAACAGCGTAAAATCCGAACGACTTTACCGATCGTCACGAAATTTTATACGTGGTAGCGCTGTATGTTATTTTTTGACTGTTGAATATTTTGGTTCATTTGATGAGATCCGACGTGATTTAGAGCAAAATTAATTTTTTTCGAAAAATTCAAAATTCTATAAAACCGGAACCGTTTTACCGATTTCGCTGAAATTCAATACCAAACAACATTGAATGTGTCTTTATTTATGATGAAGTATATAGCTGAATCGTCGAACTTTTACGAAAGTTAGAGCGATCACGCCATTTTTTCGAAAAATTTAAAATTCGATAAAATTTGTATACATGGATATATTTAATTTTAAAAATATGTCAATTACAGAGGATTTAATACTCTACTTGCGTGCCAATTTTTAGCACGCCGACGTTTTAGGTGATTCTGAGTATGTTAACATGAAAATCTCGAAAAAAAAAAAATGTTCACGAAAGCAAAGCTTCCTCTATGAGGAAGCAAAAATGAACAGATCATAACGGTGCCGATCTTTGCTCTTATTCAAGAATTGCGTGGAGACCGCGATCGAATCTTTTCCCCTAACTGCCGACGGGAACGTGCCGTCGCCGTTTCCCCAGCAGCCTCGCGGGGGCTACGTGACCTTCGATACCGATCTCTCTGCGGCGACATATTCCTGAGCCCCTCTAGACGATCGTTTTGATCCACCGAGTATGCGATGTTCCTACGTCTCTGGAAATCTCTGCACCGTGGGCAAGATTTTTTGGTGTAGCCGACAAGTCCGCACATGAAACAGGATGGTCTAGGATACTCCGGCGGCCTATATGAGCGACGCGAATTCGTATGCCCGAGTTCTTCATGGTCGTAACGGGATCTCTCGTAGACCCGAGATTCTTGTATCGGTTGGTCTTCCGACGTTCGTCGACGTCTGACAGGCAGTGCCGACACACCGGATGTCGATGGCACTGCGTCCCCCGTTGGTCGACGTTCGACATCTGTTGGCTCCTTGGGAGCCTCGGAAGCAGGCCGTGCCGACAGACCGGATGTCAATGGTACTGCGTCATTCGTAGGTTGCTGCTCACCCTCGAGGACCGTCGTAAACGCCGTCGAGATTCCCCGAGTGAGGCCATGATTTTCAAGTTTCTCTTGCTTGGTCGCCACGGGGAGTTTCGGGGCTATCTTGGCCATCAGGTATGTCGCAACGTTGGTCAGAGTCTCCTTGTCCTGCTTAGATAGTTTTCCCGTGATATTTCCGAAATCGCAGAACAACGTCGAGATGTCATAAGCGGGAACAACAGCTGGTACGGTCTGAGCCAGGCATATGATAAACCGGACCAGGGCATTCACCGACGTGGTTTCCCGCATATCGGACTTTCCCAGGATGACTGCACATTTCTTGATGTACTGCACGTTGTCGATGTCGGCAGCATGAGCTGGTGTCGAGTTGGCAACGGGGAACATTGTTGCCTCTTCGGTATCGATAGGCCAAGATCTTTACCTAGATAGCCATATATTTGTTAATACAGCAATCGTTTAGCCATCGATTTCTGATTGTTTTTCTCCGTGCGAGACTTAAATTTTTACTCACGTAAGTTCGCAAGCAACGTGGCGTAATTTGAGCCACCCTCTTAACGCGTTGGCACTGTTTGAGATTAAATGTACGTCGTAAGAGAAGTACTGTACACCTCGAAGTTCCAAGACTGACTAATCTTGAAAGACATCGGATGATATCTAACCAGATAAAAAAAAATCTGATAGGATATAGTTCGATATGATATACTTCATATAGTCACTTAAAAGGTGTGTAATAAAATTCTTTTAGCCAACATTTTTGTTTGTTATTATATTTGATTATTTTTTGAGTACACGTAATCGTAACAATATAACGGCTTCGAGTGTTAAATATTCCCGAATGTAAATTACAAATATAACCACCAAAATTAGACAAATCGATGCCGAAATATTTATATTAAGGGGGACTTCTACCCTGGAGCACCGTTTTTCATTATATTTAAAAATGGGGAAACGAATAAATATAGACGACTGCACTTTTTTCTACTTGTTACATACGTTTTAAAGTATACAATGGATTTTTTAAAAGTTAAAACTTGTCGGCGCCCCAGGCCCTCAAACACGACCATCCAAAATAAATGGCTACCACTCTCCCGGCCACTATAATTATGTGATTGGCCTGAAATTGGGCATACATACTCGAGAAAAATGTCTTCAAGGAATGACGGAGGTTTTTTTCGATTACTGCAAAATAAAAAAATGGCAGCGTTTAAAAGATTTTTCCCCTGTGCTTTTCGTATAAAAACACGAATAAAAAATAGAAAAATTAAGTTATTAAACATTTAAAAAACTCCCGACTGAAAAATAAGCTTTAGTGATAAACAAATTGGGTAAATAAAAATTGTGAAATAATGAAATAACTATTCGCAGATCAAAGTCGGAAGATTTTTTTCGTCGTTAGGTGTGAAAATCTTCGGACTATATGAAGTATATCATATCGAACTCTGTATGAAGTATATCATATCGAACTCTCTATGAAGTATATCATATCGAATCTCATAGATCGAATCTCTTAGATTTTGTCATATCTGATTAGATATGATCCTATGTCTTTCAAGATTAGTCAATCTTGGAACTTCGAGGTGTACGGTACTTCTCTTACGGCGTACAGTTAATCTTATACAGTGCCAACGCGTTAAGAGGGTCGCTCAAATTACACCACGTTGCTTGCGAACTTACGTGAGTAAATATTTAGGTCTCGCACGGAGAAAAATAATCAGAAACCAATGGCTAAACGATTGCTGTATTAACAAATTTATGGCTGTCGCAGCAAACGCTTCATCAATATTTCTCTCTGTGCGCAATAGAAAAGTACTACAATATTATTTCGATTGACTATTTTTGATATCACCTATCGAGGACAAATTTATTTTAAAAAATGTTATTTATTGTGGTAAAAATATTTCGTGAAATGCTATTAATATAAATATTCCTGTATCGATTTGTCTAATTTTTGTGTTTATATTTGTAATTTACATTCGGGAATATTTAACACTTGAAGCCGTTATATTGTTACGATTATGTGCACCCGAAAAATAATCACATATAATAACGAACAAAAATTTTGGCTAAAAGAATTTTATTGCAAACCTAAAGTCGACTTAACAATTAATTCGTAAGATTGTTTCGATGACAATCAGGATACTCCTTTCGATGTTTTTGCACGACCTGCAGCAGATATTCTTTCTCCTCTTCATTTTTCTTGAGACAATCATTATATAGCTAGATCACCAGAATGGCTCGCTCGACTATATCATTAATAATTATAAAAGGTCATGCAAAGACACAGTAACGACGAAACCGCGTCATTTGAACTCGATGGGCAACTCGCACGAAATATTCGCAGGCGATAACGGCCTAACTACAGATGTTGGGCTCATAGATCTTGGGCTATGGATTCCAAAGAGGCCACGATGGCCACCGACGCCGACTCGACACCCGCTCATGCTGCCGCCATCGACAACTCGCTGTTGATCAAGGAATGTGCAGCCATCCTGGGAAGACTCGATAAGCGGGACACCGCGTCATCGGATACCCTGGTCCTGGTTATCAGGCAGCTGGCCCAGAACTCACCAGCTCCTGTTGCCGCTAATGGCAACACTTCGTTGTTCCAGGATAGCTGCGCAATCTTAGCAAATTTCGATAAACGGAAAGCAGCGGCGTTATCGGATGGTATGGTCCAGTTTATCATCCACCTGGCCCAGAACCCATCCGCTCCCGCTGCCGCCAATGACAACACGGCGTTGATCCAGGATTGCGCAAACATCATGAGAAAACTAAATGAGCAGGACACCAGATCTCTGGCCATGGTTATGGGACGCCTGGCCCATCTGAAGACCGAGCAAGTGCAACTTGGAAATCAGGGCCTCACACGGGGAATCTCGACGGCGCCTACGCCAGTCTCAGACGGTGAGCAGCACGGGCATGATCCGCGACAGAATCCACAACCACGGATTGAGAATCCGAAGTGGAAACTCTCCGTGGTAAGTCCTCAACGTACGAATGACGCAGTACCATCGATATCCGGTCTGCCGGCGCGGCCTCCTTCCGAGGCTCCCAAGAAGCCAAGAGATGTCGAACGTCGACCAACGGGGGACGCAGTACCATCGATATCCGGTCTGCCGGCGCGGCCTCCTTCCGAGGCTCCCAAGAAGCCAAGAGGTGTCGAACGTCGACCAACGGGGGACGCAGTGCCACCGACATCCGATCAGTCGGCACTGCCTGTCAAACGCCGTCGAACGCTGGAAGCCGAACCGATCCAAGAACCTCTGGACCACGAGAGATCCCCTTACGACCATGAAGAACTCGGGCATACGAATTCGCGTCGCTCATATCGGCCGCTGGAGTATTCTAGATTATCCTGTTTCGTGTGCGGACTTGTCGGCTACACCAAAAAATCTTGCCCACGGTGCAGAGATTTCCAGAGACGTAGGAACATCGCATTCTCGGTGGATCAAAACGATCGTCTAGAGGGGCTCAGGAATACGCCGGCGCAGAGACATTGGTATCGAAGGTCACTTAGTCCCAACGTGGCTGCTCCTGAAGAAACGACGACGACCCGTTCCCGTCGGCAGTTAGGGGAAAATCGTGGATCGCGGTCTCCACGCATCGTCGAAAAAGAGTCTGCAGAAGACAAACGTTAGGATGATCCTTATACACCGATGCCAACACTGTAAAAAAAATCGTATGAAAATTAGTATAACGGTATTGGACGCTAGGATGCATATACCGTACACTGTAAAAAAAAAGAAAAGAATTAGTAAATTACTATACGAGAGCGGAATAGTACATTACGTTACAAGGGAGGAAAGTGCAACTTTTCACCGAGTGTGAAGTTTGATGCCCGAGCGAAGCGAGGGCAGAAATTCACACGAGGTGAAAAGTTGCACTCCTCCCATGTAACGTACTATACTTTTCTCCCGATTCCGCTAAAAAATAACCACATTTCGTGTGTGCAACGCGGATGGAAAATAACCTCATTTTTGACAAGTGACGACACGCGTGCGTAGTACGGTTCCCATTACTCCCGCGCGGGCAGGAATGAGCTGATTACCTCCCTAGGGAGGTAATGAAATCGGACTGCGCATGCGTAAGTCACGCGTCAAAAATGAGGGATTTTCCGCCCGCGTTGCGGACACGAAATGGGGTTATTTTAGCGGAGTCGGGAGAAAAAACTTTTTCTCACGAGTGTGAGTTTGCAGCACGAGCCGAAGGCGAGTGATGCAATCAGTTGAGTTGAGAAAAAGGTTTTCTGCCGAGTATTGTACGAAATGTTACTTTACAAGGTGTGAAATGGACGCTTCGCGTGCGTAATACGTCCATTACAACACCGAGTGAAGTAAACGGATTTTCGTACACCTAAAAATACGAAATTCCGAAACTCGGTATATGAAATAGAAATTAATATACATTGTGAAGTATATATACCAGCCGTTTACGAAATTTAGCAAAAGTGCATTCATTTTCATATAATCGAGATTTAAAATTGCAATACTTGTGTACTAGCAAGGCAATTCACAGAGTAGTATATTAAAATTAATATAAAAGTTCGCAAATGTAGGACCTGGTTAACATTTTAATATACATTTTCATACAAAAAATAGACCTTCTTTGTAGTTTACATTTCCAAAACTCGATTGAAAAATTGATAGGCTAGAAACGACGAAGTCTCGTCCACAAACATTTTTTAAAATTAACATATGTTGAGGATATCTAAAGACCTGCTTAGAAATTAATATACGGTCATTAGAAATTAATAACAACGTTGCAATTTTCGGTGCAAGTACTTTGTAATTTCAAGGTAGATGGTAAGTTTGCAATACGAGTCCATTAAGGCGACTGCTTAAAGACCGGTGTATTAAAACCAATGCAGAGTTTCATAAAATTCTTTGCCCGAATATAAAATCACTATACCTCTTTATACGAAAAGGAGCACTCAACTGTCTTGTAAATTTCAATAACTTGACCAGACTATTGAAGTGTCAGAACCTTTTAAAGTTTGTTGATACCAGTATATTAAATCTAACATCCAATTTGAGTTTCCGAAACCCTTTCTAATATTCATATACTCTCATTGAAATTTAATAACAACGTTTTATAGTTTCCAGTACTAGTATCTTGTAATTCTAATCAAGATATTAAGATTATAATTCGTGTGTGTCAAGCCAACTATTTGTAGACCGGTGTCTTAAAATCAATGTAATGTTTTGTAAAATGCTATGTTCTGCATTGTAACATATTTTTGTAGAAAAATTAATATACCGGCGCCCCATACTTGAGCATTTTCGTGTAAATCGGGTTTTAAGAAATTTCGGATAATTTATTAACAGATAGATGTTTAATGATTGACAACGAGTCTAGTGGTCGAGCGTGTAACGCATTCGACTTGTAACCGTTGGGTCTTGGTTCAAGACCGGACGAAGGCATTTTTTTAATCGATTTTAATACCTACATCATCAACATCAATCAGATTTTCACACCTAATGACGAAAAAAATCTTCCGACTATGATATGCGAATAGTTACTTCATTATTTCACAATTGTTATTTACCCAATTTGTTTATTAATAAAGCTTCTTTTCTCAGTCGGGAGTTTTTTACAATTTTTGTCATATTAAGTTTATTTCATCCTTTTTAAAGGAACTCAAACGCTCTGCCATATGCGCTATGAAGTGGGTCACAGAATACGCGGCCATCTTGCGATATTTCGATATATTCAAGTAGGATATCTGCAAAATTCATTTATCTATACGAATGGACAACTTATCAGTACATTTTATGGAAAAAGACATTTGGGACGAGTCATAGAATCGACGTACAAAATTTGGTTAAGTTATTTCTGACCGTTTTCGAGAATATTGACGACAAAGAAATCGCTCGAATCGGTTGATCGCCGTGAAACACATAACTCCCGTCTTATTTTTGCCCCAACAGTGATGTTTGGAGTGAAAAAAGTATTCACGCGCGAATTTCCGGATACCGTGACAGCGAGGAGCCTCGGCGGCGGTCGCTATCGATCGATGAAACAACTGCGTGTCGTTGTTATGTCGCTCCCTGTCCGGTCTCGAACTGTTCCCTGACAGGTTGATGGGATCAGAGTTCAGCCGCGTCAATCCATCGCCGACTGCGCGTTGTGTACTCGGGCCGCGTTGTACGAGCACGTGGACAAGGTCAGTGCACGTGCAGTTTCATCGCGACAAGTTTCCTTTTAATTCCACTAGATTACACGATTAACTTTGCAGGCTTATCCCACTCGTGCCTGTTTGCAGTGTTCAAACAGGTTTCAAATGCAATTGTCAGTTTCCCCGGGTTGAGTATTTATTTGAATAAGAAAATATTACATCTCGCACTAGGCTAATCACACGCGCTGGCGCGCGTGCCTGAAAAGCTTGCCACAATCAACCTCAGAAATTTGTTCTTTTCAAAATATCGTCTTTTAAACTATACCATCATTCTCAAGTCGCATATTCTACCTCCGAAAACACTGGTTATTAACCCTTTTTAATCGATTTTGAAAAAAATGTTTTTTTTTTGTCAGAAATCGTAGAACCGGCTCCGGACCGAAAACCGCCAAAATCGACCCCAATTCCTTTTCTATTTAAAATATCGAATTTTAACCTATACCCTCATTCTCAAGTCGCATATTCTACCCCCGAAAACACTGGTTATTAACCTTTTTTAATCGATTTTGAAAAAAATATTTTTTTGCCTACGAAAAAAAAAAAAAAAAATTCTGTCAAAAATCGTAGATCCGGCTCCGGAGCGAAAATCGCCAAAATCGACCCCAATTTTTTTTCTTTTAAAAATATCGACTTTTAACCTATACCATCATTCTCAAGTCGCATATTCTACCCCCGAAAACACTGGTTATTAACCTTTTTTTAATCGATTTAAAAAAAAATATTTTTTGGCGACGAAATAATTTTTTTTTTTTTTTTTAGAAATCGTAGATCCGGCTCCGGACCGAAAATCGCCAAAATCGACCCCAATTTTGTTTCTTTTTAAAATATCGACTTTTAAACTACACGATCATTCTCAAGTTGCATATTCTACCCCCGAAAACACTGGTTAATAACCTTTTTTAACTAATTTTGAAAAAAATATTTTTTTGGCGACGATCTTTCTGTCAGAAATCCTAGATCCGGCTCCGGACCGAAAATCGCCAAAATCGACCTCGGAAATGTTTATTTCAAAATATCACCTATAATAGGTTAATCAATATTGCGCTGCTGCGCTCTTATAAAGCTTTAAAAGGTTACGGGTGCTGCCTCGCCTGTCCTCTTATGAAATTTTTCAAATTTGACACCAAACTGATGTTGTTTATCACGGACTTTCCTGGGAACCAATCACAGCTCTAATAGTTTGCTAACAATGCTTTCCGTTACTCATGAACTTTTTAAAAGAGGCACCATTATGGGGGAGCATTATTGTTGTTATTATTGAATGCGCCAAAACAACTCGAGGCGAACCGCGGCGAACCCTATCACACTTTAGTTCATTGCCGAATAAACAAACACCGTGGGTTGCTGGATGACTCAACCAGGGTACCCAGCTAAGACAAGGAAGGTCTTAGCGTGCTGATGTTACCAAAGGGCGGCTAGTCCTCCATCGATCCAGCGATCCACAGGCATTCTTAGCCGATACGTCAATGAGAGCAGTCGCACTTTTACAACCAACTATTCGTATACCTTTTATACTTTGTATCATGACCACGGAGAATACGGTTTTGCTATGCCAGCAAATCTTTTGTTAAAATAGTGACAACATTGCGTTATCTGCTAGGCTAACCATTTTTTTTGCTCGACTAACTAATTTTTTTGCCAGTACAACAAAATTGTTTGCTATATTAGGATATAACGCAATGTTGTCACTATTTTAACAAAAGATTTGCTGGCGTAGAAAAACCGTTTTCTCCGTGACCCTACATACGACTTGTACTTTGAATAAATTTATACGAAAAATATTTAACATTGTTGTTGTTGTTATCACTATTATTAAATAATAATTACTATAATTATTATAATGTTCTTTATTGATACTTGATTAATGTAGGTCAGACTATCGCGATAGTCGTACTTCAAACAATCTGCTTTGAATGTTAATTTCGTGTTTTCATACAGTTCTGGAATTCAATTACCTAATTGATTAATAATTTGCACGAAAGCTCCGTCCAATGCCTCGCTCGAGACCCAGCCCACACACGCCGCTATCTACGTCGCGGCGATATTTTTGCTTCTCGTGTGACTCACGATCCTGAATTTCCGGCGACCGTCAACTTAAAAACTATTTGTCTAATAGAAGCAAAAAAAAACATTTTTCAGCTCACTTTTCGTTTTAACGAAAACAATTTGAGCGGCGCGGACGGGAAGGAATTTTTGGTGAAAACGATTTTTTTCTACGCTGCGGATAAAACGCAAGTGGATCATCCCGGTTAATTAGAGTCAGTTAGCGAAGGATCGGACGAATTGCTTTTTTTTTATTTCTTTCGTAACGCAAAAAACGAGGGGAAAAAGCGGGCAAACGTGCTTGTCGCGAAGAACACGTGTCAGTGACTTCGTTGTGGATCGGCCGAGAGAGCGACGGCCCATAAGCCGCGAGCCACGAGCGGCCAAACGTGCTCATCAGTTCCGCCTAATAGTGCGAGGGGGAAACCGGGGCGCTTTAAATCAGAAGCAGTGAGACTAAGTGTCGCTCGGACTGCAGGTCGCTTGGTCGTGATGTATGTTTGGACAGCTCGATGGGGTCTCGCTCAACGGTGGCGAAGACTTTTTTTCTCTTTGCAGGTCAATGTTTTTTCAAGCTAGATTTTTTTGCAATATTTTTTAAAATTTAATTAAAAAAATATATCAGCGTCTTTTGAACCTGCATTTTTTTTCAAATCTTCGCCCGCGTCTGGGGTGAAGAATTTTTTCTCTCTTTGTAGCTAGATTTGTTCGCAATATATATTTTTTATTTAATTTAAAAAATGTATCAGCGTCCTTTGAACCTGCATTTTTTCCAAATCATCGCCCACGACTGCGGTGAAGAATTTTTTCTCTCTTTACAGCTAGATTTTTCCACAATATATATTTTTATTTAATTAAAAAAATGTATCAGCGTTCTTTGAATCTGAATTTTTTTACAAATCTTCGCCCGCGACTGCGGTGAAGATTTTTTTCTCTCTTTGCAGCTAGATTTTTTCGCAATATTTATTTTTTATTTAATTAAAAAAATGTATCAGAGTCCTTTGAACCTGCATTTTGTTTACAATTTTTTTTATTTGATTCTTACGTATACCTTCTTCAGGTTTTTACGTTTTTTCTCCCCACTCCCCTTGATCCCCTTTCATTCCTTGTATTCCCCCTCCGTGTCATTTATTGAGTTCCCCCCCAGAGTGTTACCCGCAGCCACTCTTTCCTAATGCACTACTGTATCGCATTTGCACTCTGGGCACAGGGAAACTGCGGAAAACCTGTGCCGATACAGGCGGCTATATTTTTCTGAGTGTCTGTTGCATGAGATTACATCAGAAACTCAGAGAAACTGCCTCCCGCTCAACAGTTGACGTGCAAGTCAGTGCACGGCTAAGCGGTCACCCATCCAAGTAGCGACCGTGAGTCGAGCTGCTTAACATGGGAGATCGCCGAAGCCATGCACCGACCGCGCGCCCACTGCTGTCGGTACATTTTGTTTACAAATATTCGCCCGCGATTGCGGTGAAGAATTTTTTCTCTCTTTGCAGCTAGATTTTTCCGCAATATACATTTTTTATTTAATAAAAAATGTATCTGCGCCCTTAGAACCTGCATTTCTTTTTACAAATCTTCGCTCGACCGCGGTGAAGATTTTTTTTCTCTTTGCAGCTAGCTTTTTCCGCAATATATATTTTTTATTTAATTAAAAAAATGTATCAGCGTCCTCTGAACCTGCATTTTTTTACGAATCTTCGCCCGCGACTGCGGTGAAGAATTTTGTCTCTCTTTGCAGCTAAATTTTTCCGCAATATATATATTTTTATTTAATAAAAAAATATATCAACGTCCTTTGAACCTGCATTTTTTTTACAAATGTTCGCCCGCGACTGCGATGAACAATTTTTTCTCTCTTTGCAGCTAGATTTTTTCGCAATATATATTTTTTTATTTAATAAAAAAATGTATCAGCGGTCTTAGAACCTGCATTTTTTAAATCGTGCCGGTTTGAAAAAGTGTCGAGCCAAGACTATTTCTTTTTCTCAGCGAAAAAGGGGCTTGGCGGTTCAAAGTTCAAAGCGAGTGACCGACTGTGTCGTTGACACACGAGAATGCAGCGGTGACGACGTAACAGCCGACGTGACGCGAGGACATCGGTATTTCCCTATCTGTTTGGACAGCGACTACGAACGAACCACTGAGCAAATCATCCAACAACATCGCCGACGTTACTCAGCGAAAAATTCGGCACACTTCTGCTAAAAACACGTGCGTTAGGTAATTTTCAAGCGGTTTTCGCGAGCGCCCGCAACACACCCGATAACCGATATGACTTTGCTTCAAAGTCAAACGCGAGACACTCCTCCTCCTCTTATCTGCGGCGTCGAAAAACACGTTCGTAATTTTCCCAAATTCCCGCGGTTCGCGTCGTCACAGCTGAGCGCGTTGCGTTTCATTGTTTGCACAATAAAATTTTTTTTTTTAAATAACAAAATCCTAAAATCACGGAAAGGGGGGCGATTCAATTAGCCCCGGTTTCCTCCGTTCCCAACGCGTAGCCGTGACCGTCCGCTCGGGTTGTGGAAACACAGCTTTTCGCGTGTGTGCGCAACGAGGTTTTGCAACAGCTCGGAGTCTCGACAGCTCTCGGCCAATACGCAGTTATCGCATAATCACGATTAAAAACGCTCGGCACGTGTATCTCTCCCGTCGGAGCTGAAGGAGGATAAAAAAAAAACGATGATTTACCTCCGAGAAAGGTGTAACACGCGCGCGTGCGCCTCGCGGAAATTTAAACCGCCCACGCGACTCGCCCAGCGAGCCGCCGGGACTGGGAGATCTCCGTGTGTTCTTCGCGCGACTCGACGACGCACACGTGTCGAGAGCGCGAGACACGCGTGAAAAAAAAAAGGCCCTTGCGCGGCGCGGCGAGGAGAGACCTGCATGGAAAACAGAAACAAGACGTTTCGTGGCGCGCGGTGACTCATTAGCGTACGGACGGCACGTGGAGCGAGCTCGTGAGCTCGGTGTCCCCCCCCCCTCCCCCCACCCCCACCCCCGACGTTCTCTAGCGCGCTCCTGAAGAGTGGAATCACGCGACGAATTTCGAAATGGACTAGAGCGATGATTCGACGAATTTTCGACCGCGCGGATATTCTCCGTTTGGGCTTCCAGGAATTCCGAGTTCCAGGCAAATCGCTCGTCGGGCACGACCGGATTCTTTTGAATGGAAATGGAAATACGCCGAAGGATGGGACGAAGGTCACTGACACTGGGGGGGGGGGGGGGGGGGGACAATTTGGGCAACGAGAAAATAGAGAAATTTTGATCGGCGAAGAGACGAAAATTTGATTACTGCAATTATCTGTAGTTTGGTCAAACTATTTCTCTTAAAAAAAAAATTAAAAAAAAAATAAAAAAATAAAAAATGAAAGGAAAAACGAAAAATCTCTACAATGCTTTTAAAAAAGTTTATTCGACGAGTGTAATTTCTGACTATAAGAAATATCGATATTTTTTATACACAGAAATTACACTCGTCGAATAAACGTTTATTTTTTTATGTTGTAGAGATTTTTCGATTGGCTTTGTTTTATTACAGAACTGTTTTTTTTTTTTAAGGAATACTTTGGTTTCGTTTCCAAGACTTTCGTGCCCCCCTGAACTCTGTGTGACTCACGACAGCGATATAGCTGCGCTTACTTATTTGGTTCCTCGAGTCGAGGCGCGATGCATCGTTCATTCAGAACAACACACGAGTGCAGCGCCCTCGAGTTTATTTGCTTCCGCTTGAGTTGTCAGAAGTTTCGAGCCGATTTATTGCGCGCCGAAGTGCGCAGTCATGATTCTACAAAGATATCGAGAAACGGGTGAAAGGGGGGGGGGGGGGGGGGATAGTACACAATTGTATAGTTGCGCGATTCCTATCTTTCACCTGTTTAAATTTTTCGGTTCAGCAACCTCGAGAGCAATCCTGCAAAAATACTTCTATCGAAATCACTTTAAACAGGGTTGAAACCTGCGTTTTCGGAGGTAGAATATACGACTTGAGGACGATGGTTCAGGTCAAAAGTCGATACGACGGAAAAAAAAAAAAGTTCGTGAGGTCGATTTTGGATTTTTCGGTCCGCAGCCGGATCTATGACTCCTAGCGAAAAAAAAACTAGATTTTTTTTTTCTTTTTTTTTTCAAATGTAAGTAAAAATGGGTTGAAAGCCACCAGGTTTCAACGTCACTCGATTCCCAAGACACCAATATTTAATGGTAAACGGTACTAGTGCGAGAAAAACGCGATAAACGAGGAACGCCTGGTGTTTCGAAATTTCCGATCTCCAATCATTACCTACACCTCATTTTCGACTTATTACTTTATTAACCTCAATCCTGCCAAACAATACAACCTACACAAAACACATAGTAGAAATGAATAATGATTTGTTGTACTGCAACATTTACGTTCACTGATGAGAAATGATAAATGAGCCCGAGTCACGGGACGCACGAGCGGAAAAATAATATGTGGCGCCCACTCGCCATGTATCTCGTCATCGATCTGCCCGGACGTGATTTCCGTAATACCACCAATGGACGCTGAATGTAGCCGAGAGCGGAAGCGCCGAATGGACGAAAGAGAAGAGAGAGAGAGGCCCAGAGATCGTGAGAGTACGATATACCCGCAGCGTCACGAGTGCGCAATCGTGTATGGACACATTCGCATGAATCACTGTCGTCGATTGAGGCGTCATGGCCGTGTTGATTCCACATCCTAGCTCGACGCGGCTCGTGCACACAACTGGGTGACGAACGCATAAGTCAAATATATATATATGTATGTATATAGGGGAACACGGGGCAAAATGGGACACCGGGGCAGGACGGGACAGTCATTTTTTTAATTTCTGATGATTGATTTCACTTTTGGAAAATTGCATAAGACAAATATATATATATGAAAAAAAATATATATGTGTGAAAATATGAAACATGTGAAAAAAATATATATATATTTTTAAAAAAATTTAAAAAAATGGGAATCATTTTTCCCTGTTTCAATGATTCCATTGAATTGTGTTCTAGAAACGCGATTTTCCCAAAATGAAATCAATCATCAGAAATTAATAAAATGAGTGTCCCGTTCCACCCCGGTGTCCCATTTTGCCCCGTATTCCCCTATATATATATATATATGGGACATCGGGGTAGAACGGGACACTCATTTTATTAATTTTTGATGATTGATTTGATTTTGGGAAAATCGTGTTTCTAGAACACAATTCAATGGAATCATTGAAACATAGGGAAAAATTACTCCTTTTTTTTTCAAATCTACTATCAGCCGTCCACTGAACGCGAATGCACCGGACCGTAAATTGCCGAATTTCGGGAGTGGCCCATCTTGCCCCAGAATTTTTTTTTTTTGCCGACTCTGAAAATCAGCGATTGGAATCGAGTCTTCGGGTGAAAAGCACCAAAACTACACTTTCAGTATCGTCGTAAAGCCATTTTACGCTCACGCGTCCCATTTTGCCTCGCGTTCCCTACACGCCACGGACGAGTCGCAACGCGAGAATTTTTAAATCGGAAGCAGTCGGGAATCTGTCAGTCGAGGACGGACGGATTAAAGTTTCATCCACGGGACACGTGGTCGAGAGTCCCGATGCGCGTGGCGCGGCGGTTGCTTTATATATACCTAACGTTCGCGTTCGGTGAGTAACGGCTAAACGGGACGGAGAGCGAGAGTCCGGCGAGATAACCATCTCGCGTGTATTCGTAGAAAGATATATATATGGGTGGACGTTAGTACTTTTGCAGGTGCGCATATATTTATACACCATCATCCCGGTCCGAACTGCATCGTCCTGTGAATTATAGTATTTGAAAAAAAAAACGGGATCCCGAGAGAGAAAAAAAACATGCATAGTCCTTTCCGTTCATTCGGACTTCGTTCGGCTTCGCTCGACTCGTCTCGCCTCGTGTCTCAGCGACCTTAGCGCTCGGCGAATGATTTTTCTATCATTCAGGATTTTGCGTCAAACCGCACGCGGTCGCCTCCCTCCGGTGTAAATACGACGCTGAACACCGAGCTTAGAAATATCTGGTCTCAGCTGTCGACGTCTCAACGATCGGCCACTCGCCATATCGTTATTGAAACACGAGCAAAGATCTGCACAGGCTTCTTGTGTTCTGCGCACTTCCCCCGCGCACGTCGCTTCTCTCTCGCATCCTGCGAAAAAAACATAACCTCCCCACGCGTCGTGCTGCAATCCAGGTACCTACAAAAGTGAATATAATCGCTTAGCATTTTCCATTTCATTCATTCGAGCTTCGTTCGTTCGAGTTCGCGATCGCTCGGCTCGTCTCGACTCGTCTCAACGGCCTTAGAACCCGGCGAGGTATTTTTCTATTATCCACGATTTTCAGTCAAAGCGCAAGCGGTCGCTTCTCCGGTGTAAATACGCTGCTAAACACCGAGGCTCGAAATATCTGGCCTCAGTTGTCGACGTCCCAACGATTCGCCACTCACCATATCGTTATTAAAACGCAAGCCCAGACCCGCACAAGCTTCGGGTGTTCTGCGCACTTCCCCCGCGCACGTCCCACCGCTTTCGCACCCTGCAAGCCAAACATAATCCCCCCCCCCCGTCCCCCTCGCCCGTCCTCGTGTCGAGCTGCAATCCAGATATCTACGGAAGTGAATAATCACTCCGTGACTCACGATCCGTCAATTCGAATGACGTCAATGACTGGAACATTCACCTTGCGACGTCGAGCGGCTGGCAACACGTGTGCATCGAAACATGTCCGTGCGATGTGCGTCGAAACGTATGCGCATAAGTATATGTATATATGCATGGTATATAGGAGGAAAGCACGGAAGAGAATGCATCGCGTGTGCAGGCCAAGGTCGAGCGCGGCCTCCCCCGCGCTGCTGCACGAGGAACCGGAGGTTCGGTTATCGTGGATTACCCGGTGGTTGTGGCGCACGGGGGGAGGAGGGGGGGGGGCGGGGAAGGAGAAAGGGCGTCGTTATAGAGAGCGAGCGCGTGGACCGCCGCGTCGTCGACCCATAGGTCGCCGCTGTATGTTACTGTCGACATATATACGAGGCATTCCATCCCGTTTCGCACGGTCAAAAAGTTCATACCTCCGAAAAAAACTTGTAATTTTAACATACTTCATAATCGCCTTCTTAGAATACATGGAATTTTTTTTCAAAATTCTTGGCGCGCATTTTTTAAGTTAGTTGAAAATTGACTTTTTTTTCTTTAAATCGTCTGTATCTTTAAAATATGGGATTGCACAGAAAAATCTTTGGGACAAAAAAGTTTGAGATTGATATGAACTTGAATACATTTTTTTTTTTTCGGAAACAACAAAACCTCGTTTTTAAGCAAAGTATACAGAAATATATTTTTTTCGACCAATACGTCAGGTTTAAATTTTCTCCAAAAATTACAGAACATCCTGCTATATGTATAGAATAAGCTCATATATTTTTAGAGTGGTTGGGGCATGCATATGCATTGTTTTATCGTGTTTTTCACTGATTTTGATTTTTTATAAAATGAAAACACGATTAGATAATGCGTATGCGTACCTCAACCACTTAAAAAAAAGATGAGCTTATTCTATACACATAGCAGGATGTTCTGTAATTTTTTGAGAAAATTGAAACTTGACGTATTGGTCGAAAAAAAATATTTCTGTGTATTTTAGTTAAAAACGAGGTTTTGCTGTTCCCGGAAAAAAAAAAATTATTCAAGTTCATTTCAATCTCAAACTTTTTTGTCCCAAAGATTTTTCTGTGCAATCCCATATTTTTAAGATACAGACGATTTTTGAAAAAAAAAAAAAAAAAAAAAAAAAAAAAAAAAAAAAAAGTCAGTTAATTTTCAAATAACTTAAAAGATGCGCTCCAAAAATTTGGAAAAAAAATCCCATGTATTCCAAGGAGGCGATTATGAAGTATGTTAAAATAACAAGTTTTTTCGTAGTTATGAACTTTTTCACCGTGCGATACGGGATGGAATGCCTCATACACACGTGACTACACCATTGTCCGCGGCGGCGCTGGTGTGCGCGTAGCGTCGTGTCCACGCGCGCACAGAGACACGCGCGATGTTGACTAACGTGGGCACGGCCGGGAGGTCGATTGCATAACGACATCGGGAGCCACGTGTCGTGGAACGCGCGGGAAACCGTACAGGGCGAGGTAAATATACGACGCGGGGGAAGCGCGAGCGCGCGCGCGACGACCGCGACGGCCCGCCGACAGTGAGTAGCGTCAACCTACGTCGTGAACTTTCCTTGATCTATATATAAAAAGAAATGAAATCGCGAGATTTACGTCGCGTAGACAATACACGTAACGCCGCCTGTTATATCGCCCGTCCGTCGCTCACGTGGGCGCAAGTGGTCCGGCAGTGGGTACCCTGTTATTATCCTCCTCGCGGTGTGTGTATATATAGGGTCATAAATAATGACCCGGCGGGGGAAAGTCGAGCTGGATTTGCCGCGAAAAAGCGACTTCATTCATCTGGCACGCTCGCGGCCGCGCCGCGACTGCTGTCTACTACGTGCTGTCTCACGTATGGACTCGCGTAAAGAGGCTACGAAGCCGAATGAAGCGATAAAAAAAAAGCGCGCGCGAAAAGCGTCTTTTTTTCCAGTAGTCCCCAGCGACAGTTCCAATCGCCAACGCGACCATCGAATCGCGCGGTGCTGGGAGGAAAAAAGATCCTATTTTTATCACGCGCGGCAAAGCGTCTCCTTGAACCTGCGAGATACAACCGCATCGAGTCCTCGGATATTTCTAGATTCATTTCTAACCACAAAAAGACCTATGCAAATAAAACACACAAAACACATCGTGGTACGAGGAAAGGAGGAAGAAGAAAAAAAGCGTCAGGCACTTTCCCCGCGCTCGACGCGTACCCCGTTCAAAGGTCGAGAGTCAGCTGGCAGAACGAAGAGAAATCTCTCTCTCCCCTCTCTCTGTGTGTCTCAAAATTGTTTCAATTTCGCGAGAAAAGAGTATACGTAAACCGGACGTGGCCCGTCGTCCGTCCGTAAGAGGCAACACGGTTAGTTAGCGAAGATAATGAGCGGTGAGTGAGGAGGCGAGACGTGTGGGAGGCGGTCGAGGAGCCGTTTCGACGAGGCAGAGCGGCAGCGTAAGTCATTCTTTGAAAATTTCAACTGACGCTAAGGACTCGCACGTGTAACTGGTATCCCCACTCCTGCGGCGTCCGCGGGACGCGGTGCCGCAGCCGCGGACGTCGTCGCCGCCACGCCGGATAGATAGAGCGCGTCCTTCACCGTCGTATATATTCGCTCGTGGTGGCCGCACGATTGCTCTTCACAGGGCGCGACCTTCTTTCGACACCGCACATGTGCTGTGTGCCGCGGCGCTGCTCTTCCACAGCGACCCGCCGCGCGCATATAGCGCGCGAGTAGCGCTCGTGGCTTCACGGGCTCGAATCCTCTCTCTGTCTCTCTCTCTCGCTTTACCCCCTCCACCAGCGCGCGCGACGCGCGGTCGCTCTGACGTTCGACAAGCGCCGCGAGAACCAACGGGCCACCCAATCCCGAACAGCTGCACCTACTCCACGTGGCTCCGCCAGCCGCTCGATCGATGCACGCGCAGCCAGCGACCACCTCTCTCTCGCTCTCTGTGTAGCATGTGCTTACACTTGTGTATTACAGTGGACTCTCCGGTAAGTTAAGATCGCGGGACCGAAAGTAGGGATGGGCGATGTTGAGGAAAAAAATCGATGTTAAAAGAATCGATTATTAAATAATTCGATTATGAACAATCGATGTTTCTCAAAAAACATGGGAACATCGATTATTTTACATCGGTAAGGTAGAAAACGTTGATAAATCAAAACAAAATCAGCGAAATTATTTTATTCAAATAAATAAAGTCAAACAAAGCCTCAAGGCAGATTCAAACTACAGTGATTCTTGAATCAGCATTGAATAACCATAAGTTGTGAAATCATGAGTTGTAGCCATTGTTGGTGAAATTTGTTTCCACTCCGAAAAATTCAATATACGTATAATATAAGTGGGAGATACAATTTGCATAAGGATAAGGGTTGTGATTCACGCAGAACTGCAAATAGAAAAAAATAGATCGGATAATCTTTCTTCTATTGAACGTCATATTTTACACCGTATGACACACGTTACACAGGAATTAAATATATCACGAACTTTAGTGATGCAAAATTATCGAAAGTTGATATTTCTTTAAAACTGTTAAAATATACTTGTAACACCGCACAGACCGACTTCGATTTTTTTTTTGTCGATGTTTCATAAATAAACATCGAACATCCATTAAATCCAAAAAACATCGATTTCTGGAGAAAAAAACATCGGTGATCGATTAATCGACAAACATCGCCCATCCCTAACCGAAAGCCGTTTCGGCCATTCCGATAAGTTAAGATCCCCACTACTTGCGCAAACCGATCCCGGGCGTCCAAAACGACGAGAGGGGAAAAATCGGTCTTTCATCGGTCCTTGTCTCGCACGAAACTAGCTGCCGCGTTACCTCTCTGTCACAATGCGTTCGACCGCAGGTAGTGTGACGTAGAAAGGGTAATCCGCTTCCCCGCCAGCGGGTAGAAAGAGCTCAGGAAAGGGTCGATCTTGACTTACCAGAGCGTTAATCCTTAACTTAACGGAGTGCCTTAACTTTTCGGAACTTAACTTATCGGAGAGTCCACTGTATTATGTGGCCTCCCCTGCATGCGCCACGGCCGCCCGAGTCGTCGTGTGTTGCCACAGCGGCAGGTGCACCAGTCGATGACCGCGTCCCGAATATCGATCAAAACAGCGCGAAGTACATACACAGCGCGCAACGTGCGCCAGCCGCGGATTACGCAAGCCGTTTGCGCCGATCAAATATTTTGTTTTTCCGTTTGCCGTACCGCGCGCGGGTCTGCCCCGCGCGCGCGGCTCTTGTTTGCTTTCGGCGCGTCGTAAATTTTCATTGTTAAAGGCGGTTTACAATTTCACGCGCGCGAGCGTCCGGCGCATCTGCGTTCCTGCGCTTTGTGGATGTTTTTTTACAGGCGGAGTCCTGGTCACGCATTTAATTCTACCGGTTCTACGAACATGCGGAGGAATATTCGGGTTTTGGATTTTAATGTAAACAATTGCAGGAGGCAATTTTTTTGTTGACACCCAATTTTTGGTAGTTGAAAATAGAACCGGGCCTAAAGTCGTTTGTGTTTGGTTATGGAGATTTTTATGGACGAACCGATTTGTGGTCACCGTTACAATAGAATCGAGCGTATCAGATTTTTTTTTCTTTTGCTTCCTCATAGAGGAAGCTTTGTTTTCGTGAAATTTTTTTTTTTTCGAGATTTTCATGTTAACATACTTAGAATCACCTAAAACGTCGAGAAAAGTGGTCTAGAAAATATGTCTGTATGTGTGTATGTGTGTGTGTGTGTGTGTATGTATGTATGGTCCAGGCACCGAACATTCAATTGTTCATAACTCAGGAATGGCATGATGGATCGAGCTAAAAATTGGCACGCAAGGAGAGTATTAAATCCTCTGTAATTCACATATTTTAAAAATTAAATATATCCATGTATACAAATTTTATCGAATTTTAAATTTTTCAAAAAAATGGCGTGATCGCGCTATCTTTCGTAAAAGTTCGACGATTCAGCTATATACTTCATCATAAATAAAGACACGGTTAATGTTGTTTGGTATTGAATTTCAGCGAAATCGGTAAAGCGGTTCCGGTTTTTATAGAATTTTGAATTTTTCGAAAAAAATAAATTTTGCTCTAAATCACGTCGAATCTCATCAAATGAACCAAAATATTCAACAGTCAAAAAATAACATACAGCGCTGCCACGTATAAAATTTGGTGACGATCGGTAAAGTCGTTCGGATTTTACGCTGTTATGAATTTTTTTAAAAATTAAGATTTTCGTTGTAACTTATGGAAAAGTTATTAAAGTAAGTCAAAACTTTGTATCTAGTCAAAATTAGATGTAACGGTGTTTGTAACGGAGTTTTCTTTTGTTCAGATTAAAAAAAGTTGCAAAGTAGAACTTTGCACACTGCTTCCTCATTAATTCCCCTTTTTCACAAAGCTTCCTCTATGAGGAAGCCAAAGTTAATAAATAAGCTTCTTCATAGAGGTGGCTTTGTGAAAAAGGGGAATTAATGAGGAAGCAGTGTGCAAAGTTCTACTTTGCAACTTTTTTTTTTTTTCACTAAAAATATACGCTTTTTGACCAATATCGACGGATCGTTTCTTTAATACTGAGCGAAAGCCAAAGAGCCACAGAGTCTATCGACGACTGCGCGAACAATAACAGGCCAAAAGAATTGCGAGGCGACGGGCAAGGTCTAATCTTTTTTTTTTCTGGCAGTTATTATCTTCGTCAATGCGTAGATCTCTGTGCTGCGTTTCCCCGCGCGTCTCGCGCGCCGCGTGCGTGCGCGGAAATGACCTTTGTGACTCGTGTGTACACATTGTCAGCCAAAGTGTTTATCTCGAGTTCTCATCGCGGTATTCTTACCGAAGCGAAACTTCCTCTCCCGTTGCGCCGAATGCTCGAGGCTTCGAGCGCAGTGGGCACGTAAATTCTCTAAGGTCTTCACACCGAGCCGAGTCTTTCCCCTACCCTTCACCGATTTGTACTTTTCCACCGGCCTGTATTATATCGGCTGTATCGCCGCGTCGCGGCCACGGCGGACCGAGAGCAGCCTGCCACCTACGTCACTCCGGGAGTTTCAGATCTCCGATCTAATACTGTAACTCCTCGGGGAATGCATGGCGCGTGGCGCTTATGCATCCGGATAGGAATAGAGCTACGAGACTTTTTACCGCGCTTTCTTATGATTGCATTTGCGAATAAATCGATTCGGTCAGACACGGATTTTTTAAGATAGGCTTCGAGAAATAAAATACGCCCTTCGAGAACTTCGCATGACTCTGCAATAAACAGATATTCGATCATTTCTCGTGGTATTTAATTATTATTACATTATTAACGTTCGAGAAAATATTAGCCTCGACTACAGGAAGTAACGTTACGTAGTGATGGGTATTTTATATTGAATAAAGATGTAAAGAAAGCCCTGAGAAATCCTCGTCCACTTGCGGAAATACCAATGGCGTGCGCACACGATTTCTATGGCGCGTGTACCACTTTCCCTCGGTGTCACGACTAAATATCCTCGACAGAATTTTTCGCGATGAAAGATGTCGCGACGAAAAATCCAAAAAATTATTATTCGACGAAAAATCAAAAAAATTATTATTCGACGAAATATCCTACATTATGCGATAATAGCTCGGTCGGAATAAAATAATATTTATGCTCTGTGACAAAATATCCTGTAACAAAATATTGAAATAGCATATTTATCTTCTCGGTTTGAAATTCGGAGTTTCAAACACTTTATTTTACTTTTTTCAGGTTTAATTAAAAAAAAGGTTGAAACCAGTGTTTCCAGGGTTAGAAAATGGCACTTTAGAACAATGATATCGATTTTCACTCAATTTCCTGGAAAGAAATTACCCAACTTTATTTTACTTCGCTCTACCTTTTGTTTTCAGAATACCACCTTTTTGACCTGTACCATCGTGATCAAGTCGCATATTCTACCCCTGAAAACACTGGTTACAACATTTTTTTACTTAATTTACATTACTTCAAAACCGAGGTCAATTTCGTGAGATGTTTTGTTGGGAAATATTTAGTCGTGGACCCGTTCAGTCCTACTCGAGGGCAAACGGTTGGACCCGGATGCGACGCGTCAGGTCGGCATTACACATACTACCTAGATTTTTGTTTGAGGTGACGGGGTCGAGCCCTCTGTATTTATTTCACAGAAATTTCATATCCGCATTTCGTCTAACTGTTCCATATTGTACCGCGCGTTTTCTCACAAAGATAAATAACGATTATTGGAAAATATTTGTTCGAAAAACAATTTATTCGAACATTTTTATTATTTCCCGCAGTTAAATTAAAAATCAATTGCGTAAAACGCGTCGAATATTCGACCGACGGCGGAAATTTCATATCCGCATTTCGTCTAACTGTTCCATATTGTGCCGCGCGTTTTCTCACAAAGATAAATAACGATTATTGGAAAATATTTGTTCGAAAAACAATTTATTCGATCATTTTTATTATTTCCCGCAGTTAAATTAAAAATCAATTGCGTAAAACGCGTCGAATATTCGACCAACGGCGTAAATTTCATATCCGCATTTTGTCTACCTGTTCCATGTTGTACCGTGCGTTTTCTCACAAAGATAAATAACGATTATTGGAAAATATTTCTTCGAAAAATAATTTATTCGATCATTTTTATTATTTCCCGCAGTTTAATTAAAAATCAATTGCGTAAAACGCGTCGAATATTCGACCGACGGCGGAAATTTCATATCCGCATTTTGTCTACCTGTTCCATGTTGTACCGTGCGTTTTCTCACAAAGATAAATAACGATTATTGGAAAATATTTCTTCGAAAAATAATTTATTCGATCATTTTTATTATTTCCCGCAGTTTAATTAAAAATCAATTGCGTAAAACGCGTCGAATATTCGACCGACGGCGGAAATTTCATATCCGCATTTCGTCTAACCGTTCCATATTGTACCGCGCGTTTTCTCACAAAGATAAATAACGATTATTTGAAAATATTTGTTCGAAAAACAATTTATTCGATCATTTTTATTATTTCCCGCAGTTAAATTAAAAATCAATTGCGTAAAACGCGTCGAATATTCGACCGACAGCGGAAATTTCATATCCGCATTTCGTCTAACTGTTCCATGTTGTACCGTGCGTTTTCTCACAAAGATGAATAACGATTATTGGAAAATATTTCTTCGAAAAATAATTTATTCGATCATTTTTATTATTTCCCGCAGTTTAATTAAAAATCAATTGCGTAAAACGCGTCGAATATTCGACCGACGGCGGAAATTTCATATCCGCATTTCGTCTAACTGTTCCATGTTGTACCGCGCGTTTTCTCACAACGATAAATAACGATTATTGGAAAATATTTCTTCGAAAAATAATTTATTCGATCATTTTTATTATTTCCCGCAGTTAAATTAAAAATCAATTGCGTAAAACGCGTCGAATATTCGACCGACGGCGAAAATTTCATATCCGCATTTCGTCTAACTGTTCCATATTGTACCGCGCGTTTTCTCACAAAGATAAATAACGATTATTGGAAAATATTTCTTCGAAAAATAATTTATTCGATCATTTTTATTATTTTCCGCAGTTTAATTAAAAATCAATTGCGTAAAACACGTCGAATATTAAACCGACAACAGCGCCTGCAGTTCCCGATCGGTTAGCCGGAGCGGCGATGCGTTCAGCGCCTCGTAAATCACACGCGTCTGATGTTCTCAACAGCTGAAAATAATCATTCGCCGCGCGAGAGAAATGCAGTCCGTATCGGCCGCTGGATCAGCTGTGAGTGACGGCCGCGCGAAGCTGCTGGCAGCACCGTACGCGCCACTCTAGTCGGAAAACATGGCAGCCTCGGTGGGTGAACGAATTTACGTGACTGATGACAAGGAATCTCAGTGAGTTAACGACGAATCAATATTTTTTCCTTCCTTCCGCCGTGTCGTTCGTTGACAACGCGCCGCGCGATTCACGGCTGAAATTCGCCTCCCCGTATTTCACGAAATCCGAAAATAACCTCTTTCTCCCTCTCACTGTCTGTCCCACAGGAGAGCCTCGGTCACTCGCTATTTATCTATGAATTATGCAGCCACGATGATTCTCACTTGTGCGAAATTTTCCCCTCTAGATTTGACCAGGTCGTCTACAACTGGGTCGACATCACCCATGAGTTCTTCGATGCCATTACAGGTACGAGTCGCTACGTTACCGAATACACGCCGTGAGCCGTATTCCGTTGACAGTAGAAATTATGCGTTTCTATATATATGTTTTGACACAAAAAATTTAATTTTGTACCTGCGACAGTCACGATCGCTTAGTCTGTGACGTTAGTTATTATTCGAGAAGTTGTAATTGGAGCCGTCGCTTAGCTTTGCATATTTTTATTTATTAATTTATTGACCTCAAAAGTTCTTAAAAAAGTTGTAAACATTTTTTATGTGAAAATGTTTATGGTAATTACGAGTGTGATTTTTATTTAGATTTTTCTAAGATTTAGAACACACGAATTTCCCCATTGAGAAATCGTATAACGACGTGGCGCACTTTTGTTCAGGTCTGGAGCTGGGGGAGCTCCTGCACGATGAGTATTTTGGTCTCTTCGAGGCGATGTCGGCGATTGAGATGATGGACCCCAAGATGGATGCGGGAATGCTCTGCAATCGAGGGAACAACAAGCCATACACCTTCACTCAAGCGGTCGAATCGGGGGCAATAAAACTGGACAATCTGAGTCCGTCGGAAGTTATAGGAATCATAGATTCGACGTATTCGTGCATAGTATCGTGGCTGGAGGGTCACAGTTTGGCGCAGACTGTCTTCACCAATTTGTATCTTCATCAACCCGGACAGATTGTCGACAAGACTCTCAAGACATTCTGTTACGCCATTTACAAGATCATCGAAATTATCAAGGACTGCATAAACAAAGCTCTAGTATTCGAAGAGGAGGACTTTCAGAGCGTTACTTATGGATACCGGCTGCAGCAAGACATCACCGAACAGAAAGCCATATCCATGCTCAGAGAGGTGGAGGAGGAATTGCATAAAAAGAGTCGGATAAAACCCGTTGACGATGACACCGAGAAGCAGGTAAATTCCAGACGAAATTCGAATTTCTCCACCGCTTCTTCTCGCCTAATCGTATCGCTCACGTTGAATTTCAGTACAACGATGGACTGGCTCTCTACACTAGAATACGATTCACAAAAATGTTCTATCAGACGCTGTCGCTGATGAGCAAAAAGGAGCAGCTGTTGCAAAACCTAATCGACTGCCAGCGTCTTCTCTCCAACTCCACGGACATGATACAGGTCATGATAAAGACGGTGAACCGCGGCGAAAAAGCGGACGAAATATGTAAGCAATACGCGTGAAAAAATGTCGTCCTTAAGGTTCTCCCGGTACAGTCCCGTCAAATGTGAGTTTTGGGGAAAATTTCGAACACTTCCCGATGAGATAATAATCTGAAAAAAATCAAGTATGTAGAAAGTGCTGAGACGATTGATTTTGCATTATAATAATTAAAAAATGTTATTAACAAATTAATGAAAAAATGAAATGGTCAACGATTTACCCGGCAACCCAACTTTTTTTTGTGATGAAAATTATTCATTCATTTCTCTGAATACGCGTACATTTTTTTTTGAATTTTGTCTAATTTTTTTAAACTGCGGGTTTCGCCACTCATTTTGCTAAAAAAACGTAATTTTAAAAAATTATACAAAATTCAGAAAAACGAATGAATAATTTTCATCACAAAAAAAGTTGGGTTGCCGGGTAAATTGTTGAACGTTACATTTTTTCAATAATTCGTTAATAACATTTTGGAATTATTACAATGCAAAATCAATTTTCTCACCACCTTCTACATGCTTCATTTTTTCCAGATTATTATTTCATTGAGAAGTGTTCGAAATTTTCCCCGGAACTTACATTTGACGGGACTGTACCGGGAGGATTACCTTAAGACGATGCACGATAATTTCCATTTTGGCGCAGCTTATTCAATCTGTTTGACAATTTTTCATTCAGCCAATCATCCAAGCATAATGGGCTTCGATCCAATGGTAAACCAGAGGTTACTGCCACCCACGTTCCCCAGGTACACGAAAATCAAGCCGAGAGTCGAGGCTCTGGAGTACATGGACGAATTGTTGAATAGACTGAAAGCGGTCACGAAGATATCGAGTTGCACGGGCTTCCACAGCGCTCTAGTGAGTCCACCAGTGATTTCTCGTTTACGATCATCGAACCCTCGCGAGATCGCGTTGAACGGCGTGTTTTTTTTTTGCAGGACTTCTTCCTGGAATTCTCCCGCTCGAGTCCCTGCATACTGTCTCGATCGATGTTACAAATAGTATATCTGCCGACGAATCGAGTGTTCGGAACGCAAAATTTCACCGACGTGCTGAGAGACGCGGCGAGAAATTTTACAGCTCCCCCCGCTCTCATGCCCAAGAGTCCGCTGCTGCAGAATCAGCAGGCCAAGGAGTACATTGACACTTTTCTCGCCCACTGCGGCACCCTATTCGGCAGTTTGCTGCAGCTCAGCGGTCACAATCGGGCGCGACAGAGGGACAAACTCGCACATTTGCTGGAAGACTTCGCGACTCTGCACGACGAGGTTCGTCACAATCTCTGCTTAATATTTAAACCTGCTTAATAATTCCGATTGACACTGATAGAAACCGATCGAATGGACGAAATTCCCATTAAGAAATGATCGTTTCTAACAGGTTTTAAATGGATTTTTATTCATTTCATTGGTTCTAATCGGATCTTTTAATCAGGGCTCTAGCAAGTCCGGTCACGATGAAATTCACTACGTTTTCACGGTGGTTTTTACTGCAGTGGTTTTTTTTTCGAAAAAGCGACGATAATCTTTAACACTAATCACCTACCAAATCACCGTAGTAAATTAAACGGTGAACTTGGAGCTTCCTGGAGTTTAGTCGGTGGTTTGAAACTGGTACAACGCGAAAAGAATTGTTGCAGCGGCGGAACCCTTTTTGTAGTGGGGATGCAAGATCACTGTTTAATTTGCTGCGATGATTTTGGCGGTTGTTCGCTAAAGATTATCGTCGCTTTTTCGAAAATAACCATTGCGGTGGTTACGATAGTAGTTCGATCGGTGGTCGGGTGCCCCATATGGAAATTAAAGTATATGCAAAATATATAGAAGACGTATTCTACATATACAAGATATATTTTGTCCGAAAACGTCTATATGTCGGATATATTTTAGGATATATCCGAAATATAGGCGAGCGAAAAATATATCTAAGATATATCCAAAATATATTCAAAATGTAATTTTATTGTATTATCGTCCGAAAAGTTCTATATGTCATATATTTTCGTGTATATTTATTTTCCGTGGGGGGCGCTAGCGAGCGTAAAAATTCTTGAGAGCTCGACGATTCACCGCTAAATTGTTTCCGAGCAGGCTGAACGCGTCGATCAACACTTGCACACGTTGTCGATGAAGAGCGACTCTTCCAGGCCGCACCTCGCGTGCTTCGGCACGTGGATACTCTATCACACGCTACGAGTGATGATAATGTATCTGCTGAGCGGCTTCGAGCTCGAACTCTACTCCGTGCACGAGTATCACTACATATTCTGGTATCTCTATCAATTCCTGTACGGCTGGCTCGTGTCCGCCCTCACGAGGGCCGACACGTTTCTCATCGAGCAGGAGGCGCACAGCGAGGCGCAGAAGGGCCGGGGCGGCAAGAAGAGCGCGAAGAGCAAGAAGAAGAAGGTCGCGCCGCGACCCTACAGTCTGGAGATGCTGATGTGTCAGGCGATGCAGAACATCTGCGGCGGATATTACAAGGTACATTTTCGGCAATGCTGTACGGAATCGCGAGACGATTTTTATTTAGGATTTGGTTGTGCAACTCGAAACGATTGAATCGTAGATAGAGTGCAGAGGCGACTTAAAGATAATTGAAAATTCTGAACACGGGGCTCATATTTTGTTACCTTTTCGCCGTAATCGAATCAGCACCGTGGAATTTATGCTTTTCAGGCCCTGGTCGGCTTTCGGATGGACGGTAAAATACCACTTCCCGAGTCTCAATTCGACTCGGAACGCGTTCGATACGAACATCGGTTATTACCATTTTCCTCTCTACTCATTCCCCCCGCAGCGGATTACCAGAAGTTCTTCGATTTGACTAATTCGCAAATGCAGAAGAGAAACGTGAGTTGTTTCGCAAATTTCCGCCGCCCCGATCGCAGCGTCTGCGTTCATTCATTTTTGTTTGTTTGTATTTTTATCTAATTCAATTTCCACATTCCAGGAGTCGGTAACTAGTGAAAAGCAATATTACGCGGCGTGTCGACACTTCGACAGGGCGAGAAATATGTTGGATTGTGCGCTTTCGTTGTGTCCCGGAAACGCGAACACCGTCAACGAGGTAAATCGCAATTTCTCTTCGCCCCGAGAGGCAAAAAACGTTTTCGCGGTGCTGACGAGATGATGTAACGATTTCAGATCAACGATCTACTGAAGGTGTCAAAGACGAATTTCATCGTGGTTAAACTACTAGCCGGTGGGCATAAGAAGGATTCCAAAGAGCCGCCAGTCTTCGATTTCTCGTGTCATCAACATTTTCCATTGATCAAGCTTGTGTGATTTTATATTCGTACAAAAACAAGAAAAAAAGAAACGACAAACGTTAGTTGTCACTCGATATAGGTCTCCTCTCGCATTCGAAGCGACCTTTATTATTTATTTCGCGAAAATCACAAGTCGACTTTACTCCTCCTTTTGTTTTCTCCGGCATATGTACATTTGTTCATAAATCTATGCCCGTTCGTAAGGATGTCCTTGGCGGATGTGCCAAGGTGTAGCAAAATTCATTAATAAATTACGGCAAACGATAAAAGAAACTCAAATGGCATTTCGATTATTTCCAGCGTGAACATTTTTTTTTTTTTTTTTTTTTTAAATAGTTGAAGTACTAAAAAGAGCCGTCGAGTTTCGACGTTTGCGGACAAACGTCACGCGGCGTTGGGAAGAAGATTTAACATCCGTCGGCGTCACGGTCGCAACTTTTACTCGCGGAGCTTAATTCATCATCTTTTCTACTAATTAAAGCGCCCGTGATCATGGTTTTAATCACGGAAGTTGAGGATCGTCGGATAAGCAAACCTTTCTTGGGAGGATATCGTAACTGGGTTACGACCGTGGAATACTTAAACGCCGCGTCTCAAACGGGTCCGGCTACAAAACGAGCACAATGGGAAAATTCTCGGACGAGGGAGGTTCAGTGCGTGGAGATAAGAGAGGCCGCCGCTCAGTCACTTTGCGACCGATCGACTCAAATGTCCCGGTAGGAAAATATTGCACAAGATTACAGAAGTTCAAACGCGATTGCTTGCAAATAAAATATTTTGAAAAAATAAAAATCCGGCAATAATGAAACCAGTGAAACAATTAAAAACTACGATAATCATTAAATCTGGTATTTGTAAAAATTAATCACTTTACGAAAAAATGTTCTTATTACGAAAAAAAATGTTCTTATTACGAAAAAAATGCTCTTATTGCGAAAAAATGCTCTTATTACGAAAAAAATGCTCTTATTACGAAAAAAATTGAACTTTTATTAATAAAACAGGAAAGATGTTTACATCCCGAACACTTCGGACGTTTTCGTCACCGCGAAACCCTACGAGACTCACGAGGAAATGCAGAAGCGGCTGAATCTCGACGGACACGCTCGAATTATTCAGCGATCTTACCGTGCCTATCGCATATTGAAAGCCGTAAGAGATTTTTCGAGGGACTACAGACGAAAGGTCGAGGACTGCAAGAAGCTGGAAGAAGAAAAGGCCGAGGCTCTCAGGTTCGCTGAAAAAAGCTACAAATATTAATTTCACATTTTCTGTGCATCAGGCAATGATACAAATTTACAGGAAGCGATACAAGGACGAGATACGTCGCCAGACTTATCCTCAATCCCGCGTCGACTTCGACAAGCTCTTCAACCTAATCGACAGCTGGCGAGTCTCGCGTTTGGCCACGATAAACAACGAGATGTTCGCCGCCTCGCGAGTGGCCGAGAATTGCCGAATTCTCGAGAAAACGACGGAAATGCTGCGAGCCATAGACAAACACAGACAGTGCTTGGCTCGGGACAACCGCGAGAAGAAGCGAACGCGTTTTTTGACCGTAAATTCCAAGCCGATAAGGTGGAACGGCTACAAAGCCAAGCCAGTCGAGATGATCACACTGAGAACCCAGAAGGCCCGGCACTACAAGAGCATCTACGATAATTTGACGAGGGAAGACTCGAGCGACGAGCAAAGGGTCGAATTGCTGACGCAACTGAGGAGCTCGCTGGAAAATTCCCACAGCTGCATTCCCGCCGAGAATTTCGCTCGCCTGATGGATCAGGAAATCGGGCTCCTCTCGAGCGGCGTAAAAAGCTCGTGGCTGAATAACCTCCGGGTCAGGATTTCAAGTACCGCGATTTAATTGTACCGCGTAAAAATCTTTGCAGCATTTTTATCGAAATTTTATTAGAGTCGACTCGAGATCACGAGGCGCTTTTATATATCCTCAGCGCGATTTTATTTTTACTCTCTCTCTCTCTCTCTCTCTCGCGAAAAACTCTGTAATCCGTAATCGGTATGTAGGGCAATATCCACGTTTTTCTTTTGTCAGGCTCGTTTATTTTTTTCCCCCCACAGTGGCTTATCTGCAATTCGTCGGCCAGGTCGGCAGCTGCACGTGCGTCACCGAGGACGCATCGATCTTCAGTTCGCCCGACGACATCGCCGAGCCTGTGGAAACGAAGAAACTGCTCTGTCGAAGTTGCATGAAAATGTTTCCACGCCGGAGTTTCGCCGCCCACGTTAGAATGAAAAAGTTATCGTGTTGCATGAGTGAGTGGGGGATCGTTATATTTCGTCGCTCGGATGCGACAGCGGCGCCCCCTTCGCGCCCCGCCTGTGGCCCATTTGTGGCTAACGTATAGGTGACCGAAAAGCGATTGCATCTTACGCCGAAGCTCTCCATACGGGATCGCGTTTTCGAGCGTTTCTCTTCCGTAAAAGTCGCACCGGCCAATCACGGTCCAGATTTAAGGGAATGCTGACTGCGTGATTGGTCGCTGCAAGTTTCATGAGAGTTTCCCCGAGCAACCGTTATTTTGTAGTTGCTTTACGGTGACTTACGAGTGGCCGTCATTATGAGGTTCATTTTCAGTTCCTTTACCGTTACTCAACCGTGAAGTCACCGATAAAGGGACCGTCGCTTTGGAACAAAAAAAAACTTGACTTTAATGGTGACGTTTTGCGTGACTTTAATGTGTGACTTTTATTTTGTTCATTAAAGTCACACAAAATTGTCGTGACTTATAGTTACTTGCAAAAGTCACGCTAAATTGACGTGACTAATAATTATTCGCAAGAATCACGCTCACTGATGTTAAAAGCAGTTCACGTCATGATGAAAGTAACGTTTTATTTTCAATTATGCACGTAGCTCTGTAAAAAATGTACCTCAATAAGGGTTAATTCCTATTCGCATATACATTATTATTGGTCCAGAAAGTCGGAAAAATTCACGTCGCGATCTCGACTGGACGCTTCGTATGTTTTGTGAAGTAGAAGCTGAAAATTTCCCCTTTAGTATTATATGTACACATATAATGTTTTAAAAAGGAAAACCCGTTAAAAATCCTTACCAAAGTGAAAAATTACCGCTTTAATACTGTATGTAGTGATTTCAAAAAGAAAACCGTGAAAATTCCTTACGAAAGCGGAAAATTTCCGCTTTAATGACTTTAATGAAAAAATAAAAGTCACGCGGACTTTGTGTGACTTTAATAGTGACGCAAAAGTCACGCGGACTTTGTGTGACTTTAATAGTGACCCAAAAGTCACGTTTGCGTGACGCTAGACACAACGCAAAAAAAACCACGAAGAAACAGTGAGTCAAGGTTGCTAGTGAGTTGGTTCAACCTGCAAGTAACCAAAAAGCGACGTATGTTAACAACCGATTATCGTTCGTTAATAGTTATTCTTCTGTTATTACCGCGGTTAACCATAATAACCGCTTAATTACCCTAAACCGAAGTTATCGTGTGGTTGTCAGACGGTTTTTGGTTGCTTCTGCGTAATATTTTTGTTCATTTTTGTTCCATAGCCACCGATCGCTTTTCGGTTATGGAGAGGTAAGGATCTGCTAGGGTCATTCCGTATGGAGAGCTTAATCGTAAGATGCAGTCGTTTTCCGGGCACATATAAGATAAAGGTACCGGTTTCGGCCATTTTCACTACATTTTTATTTCAAATTACTGTTTTCTGTATTTTCATATTGCCACTTCGAAAGTATCCATATAAATTAACAAGTGTACCGATACAATTTTATTTCATTTTAATAATACAAATAATTCTGTGCTGTCGAACTCGGTGACCGAAACTAGGCCAAAGGTGGCCGAAACCGGTACCTTCACCTTATGTCAGCCGCCCGTTTCGCGGTGGCGTCGCCGTCGTACTCGGAACTCTAACCGCAAAATAATTCCACGAATCCGTCAGGCTGCACGTGGCTGCGGCAGCAAAACATCGACAAGCGCGACTACGGGCCCTACACGTTTTTGCTGAACGGCATACGCGCCGAGGAGCAGCGACGCAACTGCTACTCGAGCCTCCTCTACGTAATACGGGAGCCCGGGATTTATCACCTGGTGCGGAATATATGGCACGGCCATTCGATCGTCAGCGAGAACGACGATCTGTTTAATCTGCTACTGGTGCGATTTAACGTCGGCGAGGAATGGTCGCCGTGGAATTGCATTCTGCTGACCAGCGACGAGGCCGAGACGCATTATTACGTCAAGGACTTCGCGAGCTTCTACTCGCGGCGTTTGCTCCATAAAATTTATCTCGCCCATCAGATCGCCAAGACTCATTTCAAGTACGCCCGGTTTTACGCATTCTCGAGCGAGTCGCGCCCGAGGGGCCATTCGATACACCCCGTACAATGGGACATTAATCAGTTAACACCGACGGGCTATTCTTTCCCAGGGAGCTGATAAGCTTCGAGAAGAAGTTCCGGCTATCGTCCCGCTACTATATGATCCAGGACAGGAAGGACTACGAGCCACTCAAGACTGCGCCGTGAGATTCACGGCGAAATCGTTTCTGAATTATCGTCGTGAAGGGTTTGAAAAAAATTGTCACGTAACGATGAACGTACGGGACATTAAAAAGATAATAAAATATATATATCTATATATTCGAAGCTCACCAGTATCCACCAGTATTATTAAAAACTAACACAGTTTGTTTTTTATGTTTGTTTTATTTAATGAAAAACTGTACTCAATTATAGGCTACAGACGAAAAATGATAAAAGCGTTAATTAACGGAGGTCCATTTTTCATACAAACGATGAAGCAATATAATAAAATAATAAACGTTGTTGGCTTTTGGCGAACGTTGCTAATAATTTTGGTGAATAAAGCTCTCCGAAGAGGCAATCACCGCGCGATTAATTGCGTAGGATTTTTTGTCCCGCTCCCCGTGGAGCCTTTTTTTTTTCATCGGCGCGGCAATATTTCACATAATCGACCAAACTTCTCGGTTTCCAGCGGCAACATCGCTCGCCCGTGCTCCGGAATGCACGGAGCGTCGTATTGCACCCGCGAGACTATTCAGTTTCGTACTTCAACGCGGTCGTCGTCGTCCGTTGGCCCGGCGCAGCTTAACCGGCTCGCCGACTGTCGTGTAACGTCAGCGAACCAAGTAATTCGGGGTCTTCGAATAGCAACTTATAATTACAACGCCGGATAGTGGAGAACCGTGTGGTGATTGCGCCGGGTGCTTTCGCGGGCAAAGGGTAATCCGAGAATTCACAGCCGTTTCGGTCCCCTGTAACTACTTAGCGACGCCATCGCAGCCGCGCGAAAAGTAGAATCGTTCGCTGAAACAGTCGCCGTTTCGTGAAAGAGCAGCCGTTTCGTTACACATTCGAATAAAAATAAAAACAAAAACGAAAATTATAAAAATTTGCAATCGCGTTTCATCTTAACTTTCGTTTGAACTGACTTCAATTATATTTTTCGCTAAATTGATAAAGCTGACGATTTTTCATTTAAGGATCAAAGTAACTTTCGATTGAACTGACTTCAATTATATTTTTCGCTAAATTGATAAAGCTCACGATTTTTCATTTAAGGATCAAAGTAACTTTTGATTGAACTGGCTTCAATTATATTTTTCGCTAAATTGGTAAAGCTGACGATTTTTCATTTAAGGATCAAAGTAACTTTTGATTGAACTGACTTCAATTATATTTTTCGCTAAATTGATAAAGCTGACGATTTTTCATTTAAGGATCAAAGTAACTTTCGATACAAATACGAAAACTGTCTTCTCGATACAAATAACTCGTAGACGCTTGATATTTCTTTTCCACTGCACCTCTTTTTTATATTTTTATATGTTTATGCAAAACACTTGTTATAATTATGTTTATGTTGGCTTAAGTATTTAATTTTTGCTTCCTCATAGAGGAAGCTTTGTTTTCGTGAAAATTTTTTTTTTCGAGATTTTCATGTTAACATACTTAGAATCACCTAAAACGTCGAGAAAAGTGGTCTAGAAAATATGTCTGTATGTGTGTATGTGTGTGTGTGTGTGTGTGTGTATGTATGTATGGTCCAGGCACCGAACATTCAATTGTTCATAACTCAGGAATGGCATGGTGGATCGAGCTAAAAATTGGCACGGAAGTAGAGTATTAAATCCTCTGTAATTCACATTTTTTTAAATTAAATATATCCATGTATACAAATTCTATCGAATTTTTAATTTTTCAAAAAAATGGCGTGAACGCTCTAACTTTCGTAAAAGTTCGACGACTCAGCTATATACTTCATCATAGATAAAGACACGTTCAATGTTGTTTGGTATTGAATTTCAGCGAAATCGGTAAAGCGGTTCCGGTTTTATAGAATTTTGAATTTTTCGAAAAAAATAAATTTTGCTCTATATCACGTCGAATCTCATCAACTGAACCAAAATATTAAACAGTCAAAAAATAACATACAGCGTTGCCACGTATAAAATTTGGTGACGATTGGTAAAGTCGTTCGGATTTTACGCTGTTATGCATTTTTGAAAAAATTAAGATTTTCGCTGTAACTTATAGAAAAGTTATTAAAGTAAGTCAAAACTTTGTATCTAATCAAAATTAGATGTAACGGTGTTTGTAACGGAGTTTTTTTGTTCAAATTTTAAAAAAAGTGCAAAGATTTGTTCAAATTAAAAAAAAGTTGCAAAGTAGAACTTTGCACACTGCTTCCTCATTAATTCCCCTTTTTCACAAAGCTTCCTCTATGAGGAAGCCAAAGTTAATAAATAAGCTTCTTCATAGAGGTGGCTTTGTGAAAAAGGGGAATTAATGAGGAAGCAGTGTGCAAAGTTCTACTTTGCAACCTTTTTTGTTATGTTTACCTACATTTTCTTTTGTCTGCGCGGCTAAACTTAATTTTGTTTTTTTTGCAACTATCTCGACTGACCACTGCTTGTATGGGTGCAGGGCTATCCACTCACCGCGCAATTGGGTTTTAACCCGTTTCATATGAAATAAATAAATAAATAAATAAACTTGAGATCGAGTAAAAAGTGCAATTAATTAATTGCAAAAAAAGGCGTATTAGAAAACGACTTCCAAGCGCGTCATTAAATATCTGCCGGAAGTCTTTATGATACCTGAGGAAACGCCGGGTCGTCCAATTCGCAGATTCCGGGCAACGGAGGATATAAGGGTGGAATTGACGGTGGGCGTTTGTGTGCGCACCGCTCGGCACTCCACGGTGATGCATTCCTTTGAGAATACGAGAACGCGAGTCAGCTAGCCGGCCGTCGGAGAGCCTCCGGCGTATCCGAGGATCGGGCCGGGCGCGCGAGCCACGGTTAGAACTTAAATAATTAACGGAGAGAGCAAGAATTGTGGCGGAAAGTTCTTCCCGAGGATCCCGGGCGCGAAGAGTGCGGAGTCTCTTTCCGCGCGGCCTCGCAGTCTCCGTTGCAGTACACAGCTGTACTCCATGCTTATGGCACTAGTTCACCGCAAACTACATACAGCCTGAATTCGCGGCGTCCCATCCAAGAATCCCCACGGCCAAGTTTCTCCTGTAACAAACGAGACACGGCGACACCGACGAGAAACTCAACTCGCACCTATGGGCCCTTTAAGGCCAAGTTGACGCCCTTTGTTTGTCTATCGAACGAGGATATTCCGCGACTCGATTCGAAGAGGCCTGGAAGTAATTTTACTTTTTTATTTAGTCAAGAATATTTTTTTCTCTCTTCCAGTTTATATTATTAAATAATAATGTATCGAATGCTGTGAAATTTGCGCGGTAATCAAGTCGAATAAAATGCAAAGTGTACTGCAATTTATACAAAATGTACTGCAAATTTGTCGTACACTGTTAAAAATATACGGTGTCAAACGCTGCTGGTGTGGACTTTTTCCTAGTGTTACTTGTTACAGTGTTAATAGTAACACTTTTTACGGTGTATAATTAACACCAGCCGTTTCGTTAAATTTATTCCTATGTTATCGACAAAACGTCGTAACACTTTTCGCTATAAGGGAATGAATGCACGTATCATGTGTAATTTTTTATTATCTCGTGAATAAAATAGTCGCTTTTCTCAGTTTTTATCGAAAAATTGAAGAAAAAAAATCGAATTTTTCATTACAGATTCCCTCTGCGGGTAATTGATCTGTAATTTTTTTGTTCGAAAATAAAAATTCTGACTAATTCACTAACGACATTCACATTACTGGCGTCTGTATTTCAAGTTTCGCTTCGATCCGTTCGTAATTCGCGAAAAACGGCAGTTCCGAACTTTTGACGTGCAAAGTCGGTGTTTTACACTCCCTTAATACCGTTCGTTATCACCGTGATTGGTGTGGACCTATATAGACACCGTCTTAGTGTAGTTTTTAACACCACATTTTTAACAGTGTAAGGGTTTCGAAAAAAATAGGTTCAAAGATGTGAATTTTTTGCTCTGTCTTTAAAGACCAAATTCTGTCGCTAGTATACTTGGCGCGAAATGCTCCATACGTACTACACATACACCATGTTCCGCCAGTGTCGTTGCCTTCTTCCTTCTTCTTCGCGTTATCCTGTTGTCCTGTTTGCCGCACCGACCGAGCTTTCAGGAGTTTTCAAACTGACCCCGTTCTCATAATTAGCCCACGTGCTTCGCAACCTGCGCTGACATCCAGCTTCGTGTCGTTGTTGCTTTACGTATGAATTTTACGTATGACTGGGAGTGGTTGCCGCCGCTGCCAAGAAATCCTTTTGGCTCGTTGCGTCTTCTCCGTCTCCCTCGTTCTCCTCGCCTTTGTGTGACTCGCAGGAAGCTGGAAAGTGCTCTCCAAAGACTTAGGCGGTCTCGGGTCCTGGTCTACGCGAAGTTACGAGCGACGCTTCTCTCCTGCAACTTTAATCGGGTCTTTAATATACACGCAAGAGCTTTGAACGTTGGTGTCGCAATTTCCAGCTGTGTTATGAATTTTCCAAGCCGCTTATGGACGAGACGAAAACCGACAATCCGGGCCTCCACGAATTTGTATTGTATCACTATTTCTACGAGAGACTCAATATCATTATCCCGTTTTTACGATTAATTAATTAGCTCGTCAATCAATGATTCAACTGACCTGCGTAATAATATCTCGACTGATTTATTGATGCTAGCAATTAATTGATAAACTTATGAACAATTGATTGATAATTTATCAGTGTACCCATTAACTGGAAGAGGTAAATAAATTATTTGCCAAATAATTAATCAACTGAAGGGCATAATAATATATATTCCGTTTCGCATATTTAACAACGCTGGTATTTAATTACGGAATTGGTAACAAATTAATTGATAATTTATTGGTAACACTCATCAATTGTTGGGGGGTAAACAAATTAATTGCCACACCGGGACATTGTTTTCTTCGCGTTCAAACCAGCGGAATCCCCGGGAACCAAACGGGCTTCGAATTTGAATTCCACTGCATAAACATCTAACTCGCGAGCCATTACGGCAACAGAATTAGAAACAGTTACCGAAACAACCGGCAACTCTCGTTGCGCATAATTAGTCGTGCAATCGAAGTCCCGGAATCCGGCGAACAGCGACCGCACGCGAATTCTCTAAATAATCGAAACGCCTCGGCCCGCCTTTCCGCGGCCAACGCGGCACGGCCAAACTTTCGGTTTTACGGAGGCACATTAAGCGCCGTGTTACACGCGTAAACGCGGCCGCGCCCGGGGAAGCCGTCGTTGCGAACAATTCAGAAAGTGACTGTTGAATAAGAGAATCGTAAAAGCTCGCCGCGCGGTTGTATTCGGAAGGGAGAGACCGTCCCGCCTCCGGGACGATCCGGCAAGACGTTAAAACCCGGAAATGGAATAATTCGGATAGGAACACCGCGATAATATCCCATCTGGTATGCCGCGGTATTTTGTCGCGACGCGCCGTTACCGCGCCCGCGAACAACGAGTTCGCATATTACACCTGGTAAGCCGTTGTTCGCGCGATAAATTAGCATTCAACTAAAACAATGAACGGTCTAACGGCCGCGCGTACGAATCGGCCGGATAAAACGTTACACGGGAATATGATACATTCTCGGGGTCGCGGGAGAGCGGCGAGCGCGTGGACGCAATAAATAATTCGCGTTGCATTAATGTATATATATATACGGAGTGTTCCTGTATGCGTATAGTAACGACTACGATTGACTGCGTGCGTATAATGATATCCGTGCGGTAAAAGCGATCCATTGCCGTCCTCGCTTTACGTGCGCGTGCTCCGCGCGCTTTGTTCGCCATTCCACTTGGAATATATTGCGAATAAATTATCTCTGCCGAGTAATAATGCGACTGTGGCAGTCGTGTGTGGATGTGCGACGCGTATATATCGCGTCGCGCCATGTCGGCAAAGTGGCGAACAACTGTCGTGGCATCGATCCCTCCTCCGGTGTCACACGGGCGCCGGTCGTCGGTCGTACGCGATTTGTAAACCGCGCGGTCGCTCGGTTGTTACATCATTATGCTCTCGACGCCCTGCGAGTCGACGACGCGCGCGCCACCAGTGGTTTTGGTCGGCTACGGTCAGACGCGGCGCGCTTGATGTTGCTCGGGTTCCGCAGACACTGCGAATGAAAAAATCGAACGTTCAATGGAAGTCGTGTTTCTGTTGCTTTTGTCGATTTGTTTGGCATTTAATTAGTTTCGTTAATTAACAATGAAGAAATTGATTATTGGAAATGCTGATTAATAGGTTCCATATCCGCAGGAGGAGGGGGCACAATATGGAACACTTAATTAAGGAAAAAAACGTCCCTACAAAGGTGCCAATAGAGCCAATTTCTTGTTTTTTTCTTGAGAATGAAGTTCTAATCGGTTTTACGGCACGTAAAAATAAAAATATAATAATCGTAATAATAATAGTAGTAATAATAATAATAATAATAATAATAATAATAATAATAATAATAATAATAATAATTGGTGCCCCAATACGAAACACCTTTTTTTCAAGTGCCCAGGTTTCCTTTTCCCAATTCTAAAACCAATTATATTGTTCCTAAATCGCTCCTATCGTTCCCAAATTAGTTTGAAAAAAGGTTGTAAACAAACAAAAATTTGACAATTAAAAAAAAAAGGTAGAATAATTTTTTTTTTTTTCGATAATTTTGTGGCCAAGTTTTTACTGGCCTGCCTTCTATTTCACCGATTACGCAATCTTCCGTTTGTCAAAACCATTTTCTGTAGCAGGGCACAGTGCCCCAATTACGCTGCCTTCATTACCTCCACGCAAAAAAAACTCCCTGAAACAAAACATATTACATCTCATTTCCAACTCTATACATATATAACATGTACAAATAAAAAATATCATCTCATTGTAGTAAGCCGCACGGACCGTTGATTAGCTTCCCGCCGAGTGTTTACCGGAGCCCGCCAATCGAGCCTACGTCCCGAGCGTTACGTTCGCACGCGATCGCCGGTGGAGTCGCAGGGAGCCTCTCGCGTCGTTCCAACCGCAACGGCGAGAGACAGAGAGAGAGAATCGTCGACCGCCTGTGTGTAGAATTCCTCGAGGCCGGGGCGCGTCCCATCGGGGCCCGGAGAGGATGGTTATCGTGGTCGAGATAGAGGACCGTTGCGCCGAGAAACCTTTTCTCGGCGGATGGAGGAACGTCGTCACCGGCGCGGAGTATCACGACGCTCGCACGCAAACGTGCCCCGGGGATCGCGTTTGCTCGAGCTCGAGCGACGAGCCCGCTGGCTGTCGCGGCGGTGTTGGCCGCACCGCGAAGAACGTGATCACACAGACACAACGCGGGAACGGCGGCGACGCGCGGGAGCGGGAAGAAAAGTCGGTCGGTGCTCGGGCGTCGTGTTCCCGGCACACGAGTGTGACTACCGAGCGGGCCACCCAGACGTCTCGTTTGCCCGACCTGCGGGATAAATTGGTAACGCCGCTGGCGGTGACGACGGTGGCGCCACCCGACGCCGAACGGAGATCCGACTACCGCGAAGCCGCCGCCGCCACCTCCGGCTGCTCCCTCGTCGCGCTGCCCGCGCCCTCTGGCCTCGAACGTTCGGGACGCCATTGTCGCGACGCCACCGAGGACGAGGAAAAGCATTTCTGCAGGTAACGTTTAGGAGCGTTGCGAGCAGCGCGGAGACGCGAAGAGTCTGAGGTAAAAAGGCCCAGTTTCGGTCACTGTCCCGGTTTCGCCCTACACGGAGAGAAAGATCTGGTAAAATTTACCGGACGCGATAGTAAAAATTACCAACGCGCCTGGTATTGAAAAGCCGGCTGTGGCTTTTCAATACCAGGCGCGTTGGTAATTTTTACCACCTGACGAACAGTACGAGAACTATGAGAATTTGTAACATATATATAATATTTTTTACCATATTTCGTGGTAAAATTTCTCATCGTTCTAGTTCTTCTCGATAGATGGCGTTATATCTCCCCTCTACCGGAAATTTACAATACTTTTTAGTAGAAATATGGTAAAAAGTATCGGATCCTTGTCTCCGTGTAGCAGATCCGAAGAATCCCTTCTTAAGGGCATGTGAAACACTCGGTCGCGCACCTAAGAATTTTGGGAGTAGATTCTGACGCGAATTATGAACGGATCGACGTGAAAATTGAAATACAGACGCCAGTAATGTGCACCGAGGGAATGAATTAGTCAGAATTTTGATTTTCGAAAAAACAATCGAATGGGGTTGTTTCTAAAATTGCAGCTATCTCTCTCGCACTCACGTGTCACGTGGTACATGTTTCACATTCCCTTAACCGAAAAGCGACTGGTCGCTATGGAACAAAAACGAACTAAAACAATACGCAGAAGCAACCAACAACCGGCTGACAACCACACGATGACTTCAGTTTTATGTACGGTTTAGGGTTGTTATGCGGTTATTATGAGTAACCGCGATAATAACAGAAGAATAACTATTAACGAATAATAATCGGTTGTCAATATACGTCGCTTTTTGGTTACTTGCAGATTGAACCAACTCACTGGCAACCTTGACTCACGGTTTCTTCACGGTTCTTTTTTGTTCCATAGCAACGGTCGCTTTATCGGTAACTTTATGGTTGTGTGATGGTAAAGAAACTGAAAATGAACCTCGTAATACGGTCACTTGTAAGTCACCGTGAAGCAACTACAAAATAACGGTCGCTCGGATCCGCTAGGGCGGTTATCGAAATTACATTAAAATTAATAGCAAATGTATTTTCCGGCAAAAAAAAAGAAAATTACGACCATATTGAAGAGCGTCTTGGACTCGTAATTACTGCCGAAATACGTATATGTGCATGAATCTTAAAATTAAAAAACGTTAAAGTGAAGGTGACCGAAACCCCAGCAGTCGAGTGGTGTTATTAAAATAATAATTTAAATAAGATAATGTAATCATGGAACGTAAATAATGATTGGATCATATTCAGAAGAATTTATTGTATGCATTGGAACAGTCTGTTTTCGACATTTCGATAGAACTCGTGTATGAATAGCGGAAAAGACGAGCCTAGGCTCTAAAGATGACCGAAACTGGGCCGTTTACTTTATAAGTAACGATCGTCTGATTGTAAATACACGAAGCTTGAGAAAAACTGCGAGAGAAATAAGTATACGGGAAATACGCGAAGTCCGCTCGCGGCCATGCTTGTGGCGTTTTTAATGAAGTTGGGAAGCTTGGATTGGTCGTTGAATTTCGTTTTGCAGATTGGAGGACGAGTGCGCCGTCAAGATACAAAAGTGCTACAGGTGGGTTTGAACATAATTAAGAGGATGAAAGACGCGGCCCGTCGGGAATGTAATTACAAAGGGATTAAGCGCGGGACGGCGATGTAGTCTCGAAACGGAATTAATTTTTTCAGCCCCGGCGGAGCGGCGCCGCGCGAGAGCGAAGGGCTGTAAGGAGAAACGGGTTTAAAAGTGGTTTCGGAAGTATCGCGTTCTTATCGCGAAAACATTTTTCGCCGATGTAGTTTGTGTTTTTCACATACGTTGCCACATGTGTTTTGTGTGGTTTTCACATACGAAATATATCGTTTTTATTTATTTTATTTTTTAATTTTTTAATTTTTTTATTTTTTTAATTGTTAATCGGCTATTCCGATAGTTTGTAAAATATAAAAAATACATGTATACAGGTACAGAGAATGAAAACAAAATGAAATTAATATTTGGTATTTATAGTATAGAATTTTCAACGGCAAAATATTTTTTCATTTTATAGTGCTCGCTGACGACCAAAAATAAATAATCGATGCCCCAACCGCCCAGCAAAATTTTCACGAAAAATCTCGAATTTCAGGGCCCACCGAGCGAGAGCGGCGATCGCGTCGCTGGCGCGTCTCTCCCGCGAGACCCGCGCCCAGACACCCCCGGAGCCCGAGAAAGTTCACCGCCTGCGTCACTGCCGGTCAACCCAATTCGAGATAGTGAACGCCCCGGCACCGCACAGCCGCGCGGACTTCGAGATGCTGCAGAACGTGCTCGGACGCTGGCGTGTCCACGAGAACGCGCGTATAGACCGCAGCTTCTTTGGCACGAGCAAACTCGCCGCCCGCACGCGGGTCCTCCTCAAAGAGATCGAGCTTTTGCGATCGATCGAGGCGCTAAAGACGCGGGTCCACCTCGAGCGACGACAGCGCCGTTATCTCGAGCATCTGGACCGGCTCGCCCGGCCGGAAGTCTGGAGTGCCGCGAACGGCAAGGAAATTCACGTGGAAACCCTGCGCGTCCAGCGCGCCCGCGAGTGTCGCAATTTTTACGAGACACTGCTGCGCGAGGAAGTCCCGGCGAGCGAGAGAATCGCGGCGCTTACGAGTCTGAAGAGATACGCGTTGGCGCACACCTGCCGCCTCGCTGGAGACCTCGCGTCGCTCGTCGACCAGGAACTCGAGCTCCTCTCGCACTCGGTGGATTCCGCGGCTCTGGTTTCCCTGCGAAATCGCCTGAAACTCGCGCTTCTGCGTCTCTCGTTGAATTTCTGCGAGCCGCGACGACGGCACGACGAGAGAAAAATATCGCCGCGGAAAAATGCCACCAGACGCGGCGCCAAGTCCAGCGGGCTCTGCAACAGATGCGGGAAATTTTTGCGCCCCGACGATTTCCCGTCGTGCGCCTCGCCGCCGAGCGAATTCGTCACCTGCGACAAGTGCCGGAATCTTCGGCCGGGCGGTGAGCCCAAAGTCGTGTACGAGCCTTACGAGCTCATGCTCAGGGAGCTGCGAAGCCGCGAGGCCAGTTTCGGCGTCGCGCAGACGGCGAAGTCGCGAAGCCCCGCTTTCGCGGTGGATCCGAGAGTCATTTATCGTCTCGTGAACTACGTGTGGCACGGAAAGTCCGGGATTTCCGAGTGCGACGATCTCTTCCGTCTGACGCTCGTGCGCTTTCGCCCGGAACGCGAGTGGTCACCGTGGAACACTCTCGTGCTCACGAAACGCGAGGCCGCTCTTCACCAGGCCATGCCGGATCCCTGGCGAATTTATGCGCCGAGCCTCGTCAAGAAATTCGTCGTGAGGAACTTGCAGGCGAAGCTCCGGTTTGACTTTGTCGCGAAGACGAAATTTTCGTCGTAGAGATGTCTTAAGGTAGTTATCGCACGAAGGCAAAGCCATTTGATGCATCCGACTTTTTTATATCTTGTCGTTTGAGTTTGATTCATCTTTTATTTGCGAGGAATTCCGAGATACGTTACCGGACATCGAATTGAGTAAATAATGTTTTAAAACAGAGCTTTATACATGGAGTTATGTATTAGAGAATTAAAAAAATTGACTTTTAAACAGAGAAAAAACATGTTAGAAATGAAGTACGAAACATACAAACAGCTCTACGTTTTCTTTAGGTCTTAAAGTAAACGATACGACCATAAAAACTGGTAGTCATCGGATATTCCAGCGAGTTATTGTAAGTTAAAGTGACTGATCCGGGGAAACATGACGTTACCTAACCTTACAAAGTACCGATTAGAAGTCAAATCCGTATAAAAAATAACTACACGTAAAAAGTCGTCAGAATATAATGCGATTTTAGGAAATAAACTCTCGGAATATTTTTGGCGTAATTACTACTGAGGTCAAAATACCACACGTAATTAATTTTTTTGTAGCAAAGACTCTGATGCCTATCACTCCGGCGTACCGACATAACTACCTTAATTTCACATCTCGATGATGTTGCGAGGTGATAATTTTAACGGGACTGTATATTCGGCCGGTTATCCGATTAACTTGGGAAATATATATTTTTTTAAAGGTCTTATCAGAATTAAATTTGCGTCATCTGCTCTCGGCGTGGAATCGGCAATAATTCATGGCGTGCCTCTTACAAACCGGGGCCGTAACTTCTTGGTGATAAATTTTTGGGGGAGTCTCAATCAAATAAAAACCATGTTCCGTACGGTTGAATGCGGCGGCCCTTAAATTTCATCGCCAGAACCGTCTTTCCCGCGAGAGCGATAAATTATTTGCAATTATGACCCAAGGCCGGGAGCCGTAATTTTATTATTAAACTTTCAAAAATAATTAATTCATCGTATATTCAATTACCCGGTGCATTAATAATTTATAAATCAATTTGTTATAACAACGCATTAGCCCCCACATACGTTATTATTGAAAGCTTGATTGAATTTCCGCTGTCCAGAAGAGTCGAAATAATAAATGAACATATAAGTGGCGCAATCAATATCCATAGATTGGATTTACGTGGCGATAAAATACGAAATTAATTATTTTCACTGGCGAAAAAAATAGCGCGCTTCAAATTTCCGCTGGCCAGGGAATTCGACTGCGCATCGATTGTTAAATTCGCGCCGCTATAATTGTAATTTCGATGGCAATGAGGGTGATTTGTCAGCCGTAGCACGTTAGAAGAACTTTTGCGATTTGTCGCGGTCGCTGGGGAGTGACGAGGCAGTATAATGCTATTGCCGCTAGTACATAGACGTAGCGCGCTACACTGACGGCGCTGGTACACCGGAGAACGCTCCTCGTATCGAGTTTACAGCGATCCGGTGGGAGGCGGAGTAGAAAGTTTCGCCAGTCTTTGAATCTCGCAGGAGGACGATTCTCAATTTCGAGACAATTACGGGAGTTGTAGCGGGAGACACTGGTGAAGTTTGAGCGGATTCCTCGAGCGTGTATAGCGCTAGTAACCTACTACGTGACGGAGTGCATCAATCGGGTGAATCACGTAGCGCTTGAAAACTTTTGTCTGAGGAACATTGACGTTTTTTTTTCCTGAAGTATTATTTATGTAGGAATAGACGTCCCAGTCATTGATGTTCTTACCGGGACTCGAGAGGCTATCGACATAAAATTTCTTCCCATTAATTTTAACATTTTTTTACAGTAAAATAAAAAATAGTAGTAGTAGTAGTTGTACATGATTTTTATTAACCAACTAGGCTAATCACACGCTCTGGCGCGCGTGCCTGAAAAACTTTTCGCCAAAATCGACATCAGAAATATTTTTTTCAAAATATCGACTTGTAACGTATACCATCATTCTCAAGTCGTATATTCTACCCCTAAAAACACTGGTTACAAACCTTTTTAAATTGATTTTGAAAAAAATATTTTTTTGGCGATTTTTTTTCTGTCAGAAATCGTAGATCTGGCTCCGGACCGAAAATCGCCAAAATCGACCCCAATTTTTTTTTCTTTTCGAAATATCGACTTGTAACCTATACCATTATTCTCAAGTCGTATATTCTACCCCTAAAAACACTGGTTACAAACCTTTTTAAATTGATTTTGAAAAAAAAAAATTTTTGCGATTTTTTTTTTCTGTCAGAAATCGTAGATCCGGCTCCGGACCGAAAATCGCCAAAATCGTCAAAACGTCGGAAATTTTTATTTCAAAATATCACCTATAATAGGTTAATCAATTTTGCGCTGGTGCACTCTTATAAAGCTTTAAAAGGTTACGGTTGCTGCCCCGCCTGTTCTCTTATCAAATTTTTCAAATTTGACACCAAACTAATGTTGTTTATCACGGACTTTCCTGGCAACCAATCACAGCTCTAATAGTTTGCTAACAATGCTTTCCGTTACTCATGAACTTTTTAAAAAAGGGATCCATTAAAAAAAAGAGGATGTATGTGATATTATGAGACAGATAATTTATTCGATAATGTTAGTGAGTGTCCATGATTAATGACCATCGATCGGGGTCCTTCAGGGATCCCGAGATCCGGGTGTAAAATCGAATCAAATTAGGTATCAGTTAACAATTTGGAATAGTACCAATAGTGAACTTATTGTATACATTATTTATCGTTGAAAGAAATAAAAAGTAAATTGTAAAAATTTGAAAAGACTTTTATTTTTTTATTTGCATGTTTCCGGCGTGTAAAATAAAATAAATATGTTTATCAACAGTACGCGTCAACAACTGGGACGTTGAGATTGCGTTCTCGTATCGTGGATGCCTCGCGCTCGAGTCTGGAAAATTGAGAGGCTGCGAGGTGGTTCTTCGAAAGGGTGCGTGAACCGCGCCTTTGTCAGTTCCACCGTGGAGAGAGCCTGTCGACGGGCGGAATAAACGGAACGACAGATTGTCACGTTAGCTGTCGTGGCCAGAAGCAGTAATCGCGTTGTGACGAGACCGTATTACGGACTCTCTCATTTATTCCTCACATCGATCCACCAGCGCTTCTTCTTTCACTTCGATCCTCGAATTCCATATCGATAGTGAAAATAACGGAAACCACGCGCTCGGGTGTAATTACCAAAATAAATTAATTCACAAGCAATGAAGCCAATTATCGTCAGTTAATTTCACGGCGCTGATGCTAATGGAATAAATTGGACCATTACGCTTTCGTGACACCGAAATGTACAGCCTAGAGCCAGACGTATAGCCGGGAGTAAATCGGTGAAAGTGGACGCGCTTTCGCTGCGCGGTTTCGCGTGTTAAGGTAGTCCTTGCCCCTGGTGTCGAGTTCGCATAAGTTTTCGAAAATTGAGAGACGATTGCAACCATTTCTCGATAATATAAAAATCTGAAAAAAATCATGCAAATTAAAGACACTGAAAAGATTAATTTTGCATAATAATAATTCGAAAATGTTATTAACAAATTGATGAAAAAAAACATTGTTTAACAAATTTTTCGATGACCCAAGTTTTTTTTTTTGTGATTATGATTCCTTCGTTTTTCCGAATACGTATGAATTTTTTCAGATTTTAGAGTTCACTTTGAAATTCGTGAGTTTTTATAGGGAAAATATGTGAAAATTCAAAGTGAACTCTAAAATCTGAAAAAATTCATACGTATTCAGAAAAACGAAGGAATCATTTTGATCCACAAAAAAACTTGGGTCATCGAAATATTTGTTAAACAATGTTTTTTTTTCATGAATTTGTTAATAACATTTTCGAATTATTATTATGCAAAATTAATCTTTTCAGTGCCTTTAATTTGCATGATTTTTTCAGATTTTTATATTATCGAGAAATGGTTGCAATTGTCTCTCAATTTTCGAAAACTTATGCGAACTCGACACCAGGCGCAAGGACTACCTTAAGCAGCATCGCGCGCGGTCAGTACTCGGATGGGCGACCGCGTAGCCGTGCACCAATTTTTCCCAATCTCCGTGTGGAATGCGGAATTTTTCCGGTTTTTCTGGTATTCAGAAAACAAAGACCCAGTGAAAAATTTAATCCTGTGGTCATCGTTTGGCGCGCACATCGTAAACTAATGAGCGTGTTATTCTATGAAAAAATTCGTGGAAGCGAAAAAAAGTCCATCGGAAGCTTCGAGTCCACCAAATTGGTGGCGCTGATTGTTGGCTCGTTTTAAGGCTGCGTGAACGTGCACTGACTGAATAGCCGGCTGCGGTATTGGCCAGGTTTTCCACAGTTACCCTCGTGCCCTCGTGCAAACAAGCCCTACCCCACGGCGCTTATCACGCGCCCCTATCCGGTTCGCCATATTCCCGAGCTTTGTGCCATGAATAGTAGCTCGAATGGAAATGTTCTCCAGCCATCCACATTTTTCAAAATTCTTTACCCTGCAAATTTTTATTAAATTTTCATTACCCTCGCAAATCGCTGATTAAGCGAAAAACGACTCCGGCGCTCCTGGTGCAAAAGTCGGGGGCTCACCAGGCGATGCACGAAGGGAGTATATTTTCATCCGCGAGAATTGCGATTAATTCAGAATTTAGTCGACTAATTGCGATATGATGTTAAAAGCATTTTAACGACATTGAATAAAATAAAAAAATTCCGGGATATATAAAAGAGGAAAAAATGTTGAAAATTATTGTACGGCAATAGAGAGTTCAGAAAAACCGCTGCAGGCCCGGGTGTCCTAAATGTATGAAACCGTAGAGTTTCATTCTCAAAACAGTATTTAAATTTTTTTACATAACATCCACAGGAGGGTGTGTAAAAAGATTGTCCAATTTTTATTTTTGTTACTCCAAAAGTATGTATTATGACCTCAATATACACCTCCTATATCGAAAATGCGCAAAAATTGTTTAATGATTTTTTTAATAAGATTTGTTGCAATACAAAGACCTCGATTGAGGCACCTCTAAATATTATTTGTCAGCGAATTCCTTTAACACGATTGTTAGGTCAACTTCTTGAGCTTCAACCACGAAGACTAAAAAAAAGTGCGTCAGTACTCAGCGAGAAACGGAAACGAAGAAAAAACAAATTCTCCATTTCTTATTATTTTTATTTTTATTGAGGTCAGGATACATATTTTCTAAGTAAAAAAAAGAAAAATTAATTATATATTTTTTACACACCCTAATCCACAGCATCACAGTGTGATCGTTTATACCAGATAATTTTACAATCGCCCAATAACGACCTTAAATACTGTCCTTAAAATGACCATCTCTCCCGGAATCACCCTACGATAAACCGAACAGTAACCACGGTTAGTCTCAGATTTTTCCTCGCGGCACCGACCGAAAACTGAAGCTCATTATTCCGCGAGATTTAATTCCGTTCGGGTTTCGGGGTCGCGTGGGAAGGGAGAGAAACTTGCGGATCCCTCGTGCCCCGCGACTTTCTCCTCTCGCCACGATAATCAGTAAAGTTATTAAGGTCCACGAGCGAGAGCAAAGGTTGCCGAGAGTTTTGCTTGGTGTACGGCGCTTGTTGGGCGGTGCATATATTCCTCTTTCCACTGCTACCGCTGGCTTGCATCGAAATAAGCTTTTCTCAGAGTCCAGGTTTATAAAAAAAAAAAAAAAAAATGCTGGGCAGGGTGAGGCTGGCTTCTCTCGGTCCCGCTACCTGCTCTCCTCCTGCGGCGTGTAATGTGTCTGCCGGCGTTGTCGGTGGGTTTTTCCACGGGTTATAAATAAGGTCGATCTTAACTACAAAATAGACGGAGATATATCACGGCGGCGGGGCTCTCGAGTGTTGTGCAGCAGTCGCTGCGGCGGAGGGAGCGACGAGGCCGTCCCGACAGAGCGCGCGGTCTCTATATCCACGTTTTAAATGCAAATGGATTTGGCCGCTTGGCCTACTTATTCATGACAAAGAACTCGAACGAAATTGCATTATATTCGTTTTGAAATTTTGCCAGTGAGTCAAAGAGCGTTCGGCCTCGCCCCCCCGCCCGTCGTCCCCCCGAGCCTCCTTGTCGAACAATTAGTCTTCGTCATTTTTTGCCTCACATTAATCCGCGAAATAATGCAATTTTACGGTCCATCGAAGATTAAAGCGACAAACCCCCCGTTACAATGCATTTAGTGCAATGTAATTTTCGGAAATTCGCATTAAACGCCTGGACGAGGTAAAAATATTGGCGCAATTTGGACGTTCGTACGATGAAAAATTATGTCACGCAGATTTTTGGAATTTTTTTGTTTCACGCGGATGAAAAATATGAGTCGGAAAACAGCGCGCGATACCTCTGAGAATTGTCCTAAGGGTCCGTTTTCCAATTACAATTCCAAACAGTGAAATTAATCACATTTTTATTCAACTTCTTCTACGTATTTTCTTTTAATTTCGCGTCACGAGAGTCCTGTAAAAAGTGTCGGCGCGGGTGGGGATCATTTTCTCCATGTCTGAATTCGGCCGTCGTGCTTCGTTATACTGGTGTGAGATAAAAATTCATTCCAATATAAAGTTCCAGCGAAGCGTTTCCTGTTCATTCCTCTTGGCCTCTTCTTCCTCTCCGATGTCGCTTCCGTCGACATTCTTCTCGTCGTTGCGTCTGAATTTCTTCGCCATAACTCGAGCATTGTGCGGAACATGTAGTAGAAAAATTCCACAACGCTTATCAAGCTAAAACCGACGAAGACCCCGCAGATACCGCCGATATTGCCTGTGTGAAAGAAAAAGAAAAAGATACGTAGCTGAATATAAAAATAATTCGGCACGTTGATGCTTTGATTAAAAATAATTGCAAAGTCTTCGGGACTTACTGAGCAGCTCGTACCAATAATACGCGGCCTCCTGTTTCAATCTCACACTTCCGTGTTTCGTGAAATAAATATGCACGATGCTCTGATTGTGAAGTTGGACGTTATTGCTGTACAATTATTAAAAAATTGTTGAAAAATTATTTTGCTTGCTCATAAAAAATCAAGTTGGTATCTGAACACAAAAAATGGTAATTTGAAGCAATGGATTAGTTACAGTAATTCTGTGTGATAGATGCCTTTGTCGAGATAAGTCGCGGAACTGTGAAGATAATAGCGAACGTCATCGCAAGCTGGATAACAACTACTGCACCGCTCAGACGTTTCAACACTCAGCTTATACGCCGGTTCGTCTTCAGGATCATCGACCTTACTCGACAGGACGGTCCAATACACCTCTAGAAAATTAAACACAAAAAACGATTTGACTCCAAAATAAAAATGACAAAGTCAAACCATCTCACCTCTGTATCTGTGCAGACATTCGCTGTCTCCTGTGTTGCAAATCTTTTGTTTGTCTGATAATTCAAAGGTAAACATTAAATAGCAATAAATGTCCTAAAATTTAATAAGAATCGACCACTAGAAACATGATTAAATATATTTATAGACATTCAGATGACTTTTCTTTGCCAAACATGCAATTGACGTTGTGAACATCGAGACAAATGGAAAATGACTCGTGACATTGCGAGTGCGGAGTGTCTTAAAGATATTCACAGACACCGATATAGAAAAGTGAGAAAAAAGAATATTATCCCCAATGGAATTGGGTCTCCGTTTCCTCACATTGGTTACCACGTCTCGGAAGATAGAAAGGCCTGCATTTGCAGGTCTCCCATATGGCCGCCGCCCGACAGTCGACCAGACAATCGCTGTAAGTGTAACCGGTGTACAATACCGGAAGTTCATTCTGGAAAATGCACTTCCGCTTCTCGATATCTACATTCCTAATCTCGTCTGTACTGTAGAACGAAGTTACGTCTAATTCCACAAATGTCTCCGTTGCCGGCGACAAAAGGGCCTCGGATACCGAGCCACTTCCGTTGTCCGGGTAATCCCGAGCATTGAAAATAGTCACCTTAAAAACAAAAAAAACAGAACATTTTATCGGAAAGGACCATTTTTACTTGTTACCAGAGTAATAGCAGCTAAAATAATGCGGCGAAAGCGCTAAGAAAATTATAAGAAAATAAAGGATTACAAAAATGAAGTGATTTACTCATTGAAATAATTTTGTGTTCTGGCATAGTTGGAAAATGTCTGTAAAAGGTTGAAGTGACGCTGGGCCGGTCGAAGGAAAAATAGCGAAAATAATGTCGCGAAAGCGTTAAAAAAATCATAAGAAAATGAAGGATAAAAAAAATAAAGCGAGTTACTCATTGAAAGAATTTTGTGTCCTGACATAGTTGGAAAATGTCTGTAAAAGGTCGCAGTGACGCTAGGCCAGACGAAGTAACTGTACGAAAACTGAAGGAATCGAAGGTAAACAGGTTTAGTACGTCGAATCCTCTTACTTTCCATCCTATTATAGGGAGGATCGGATAATAGTAATCCTCAACGAAAGGTTCCATTACCAAGGTAAGACCGTTCGTTATACCGAGACTGCTGATGTTGTACGGCTGACGCGGCTCCTCGTTCTTTATATCTTCGATGCTGCTGGAGGAAAAGGGCAAAAATATTTACCAGACAACGGCGTCGCGTCGAGGTCGAAGGAGGATCGCGCCCGTAATGTCGTTGCGTGCGATAACTCACTTTGGTATATCGTCTGACTCGCGGGCGTAATTGAATGTGCAACAAAAACCGTGCTGAGTCTTGCGAAACACGAATATGTCCGAGCAATTTTTAGCCTCGCCCTGAAAGTGGCACGACGAGAGGGCGTCTTCGCAGCTCGGCGATAACTGAAAATATTAATTTTTACACCGTCTCGATAAGTAACGTCTAAATTAAATATTAAATCTATAAATATTAAAATTATTTTTTAATTGCTAAACTTGACTGCAGAGCCAAGTTAAGCATGTAGGAGCGCCGAGTATGCAATTCGCATGAATTCGAGAAAAGTGCGAGAGAATTGCAAACACTTCTCGATGGTCTGAAAATCTGAAAAAATTCATGCGCACTAAAGGTTCTGAAATGAGTAATTTTGCATAATAATAATTCCAAAATGTTATTAACAAATTGATAAAAAAAATAGTTTAACAAATATTTCGATGAACCAAGTTTTTTTTTAAATGAAAATGATTTCTTCGTTTTTCCGTATACGTATGAATTTTTTCAGATTTTTAAGTAACCTTTGAAGTTTGTGTTTTTTTGTACTATTTTGTACTAAACCACTTTGCCAATTTACTAGAAATTCCAAAACGTTTTTCCAATTACGTCTTTCATTATTGTCGTCACGTCGTAATCATTCCTAAAATATTTCCTCAGCATCTGATCCAAATATCTCTCGGCCTCCACGTCCAGGTCGTCGGTCTCCTCGTACAGATTTCCAAGCTGTTTGATCAGCTGCAGGACATCGGCGAGTTCCCAATCGGTGATATTCGCGTTGACGCTGAAAATAAAAAATTAAAAAATCATATTGCTCGCCGCTCTGACATTTTCAATTCGTCGACTCGACGTGATAATCTTACATCTCGTTGGCGAAGTTGATCGCAGCCTTTCGACTTATCCTATTTATATTGCACACGGCGATCCCTAAAATAATTAACGTTCTCGTGTTTTTGACAAATCACCCAATTCCCGAGCGCTATTATTACTTCGCGTATTTCACTTCCGCCGCGTGCCCCTCGACTCTCCCGGCTCTCCTCGCGAAAGCACTAACTACCTATTTTTAATTAACGAAGGATTCTGCTTTACCCGGAAATTCGAGCTCGTGCGAGGGGTAGTTGTCCGAATCGACCACAGTGACCACGGGAACTTTTTGGTATTCCACGTGGGCGCTCCGCACGAGCATCCCCAGCATGCAGAGCGTCGTCACATGAAGCACCATCCATATCCCCCTGAAGCAAGGAAATGATTATCACAATCGCGCATCACCCAAACGTCGATCTTTTATCTACGGAGTTATGATTTTTTTTTAGTGAAAACCCGCCTTTTTTCGTGCTTTCACCTGCATTAATTTTTTTTAATATGTTGCAATTTAATATCAGGAAATTTCTTTTTTTGTAAATTATCTACAAAGTTTAAAGTATATTCTGTAATTTCTTGATATTTTTCAAGCCGGTAGTTTGGTCGCAATACGCGGTCAAACATGGTCCGGGTGAAATCGACCCAGAGTGACCACCGTGATCGGTGGGAGAAATGTGACCACGAAGGGTTAAAAAAACACACACAACACCTACAAAATGTTATGCATCAAATTTACACATCGGAAATAAATTGAGATATTGTGTTATTTCCTGTATGACCCACAAAATTAAAACGACTCTTCGACAGAGAACAAATTCGTTATGTCCAGGCTAGAAATTTCCTGCTCACCTCTCGATCCACGACCTGTTCGGCTCGACGAGATATCGGTAGCCCACGAGGCTGGAGTTCTCGCAGTAATTTCGCACATTTCTGCTCAGCACCGCGAGCACGTCCTGACGTTTTCTCTTGCGCGGCACCTGAGCGAACCATCCGTGTCTAACTCCGTGTCGCGCTCTCTCGTCGACGGCCTCGCTGATGCTCTCCATCTGTCGTCTCGCTGACCGCGAAGTGCAACGCGACTAAAATTATTGCCACGAACATCGAGGCACGAGAAGATCCTGGGATTGCGGGCGGTTGAAGGGCTCGCGCGGGACGCTCGACGCGAGGGTACTAACGTCGACTCCGAGCCTCGCGCTTTTCACGCGACTCCAAGGTATAGCCGCGGGATTGACATCAATGCGTATCACACGCATCATCGTCGCGACGTTTCGCGCACGCTGCTGCCGCTGCCGCTGCTGAGGTCGAAAGCTAATGCCAATCATCGAGTGAGGATAACATTAGGGCTGAAAGAACAAATGTATTAAATTATAGTATAGCGCACCGGAATAAAGTATGCATTGGTGTAAAGGGCGTTCCACGCAGGATCGAAGTGACCTCGAGTTTCATATGCACGGAGAAAACGGTTCTGCTACGCCAGCAAATCTTTTGTTAAAATAGTGACAACATTGCGTTATATGCTAATATAACAAACAATTTTGTTGTACTGGCAAAAAAATTTGTTTGTCTAGCAAAAAAAAATGGTTACGCTAACAGATAACGCAATGTTGTCACTACTTTAACAAAAGATTTGCTGGCATGGCAAAACCGTATTCTTCGTGTGGACCAGAAAAAAAAAGAAAAAAAAATTGTATTTTATTTTTTAATTTAGTTTCTTAAGAAAAAAGTCTTCTGCGTCTATTAGGGTGAATGCACCAGTAAATGAACAGTCATCAGTGAATGAATAACAGCTTTATGAGAGTTTATGAGGAATTACAACGACTTGGACGAACATTAGTTTCTTAATTTGTCTATTTTTTAGCTATCTGATGCGATTATTTTGTCGCAGAAGCATATTGCCGACTAAAAGTGTAGGCAGATTGGTTTATTCACTGGAGTTTTTGGATTTTTGGATTTTAGTATTTATTTTCATACACTTCGCGATAAAAATACGAGACTTTTTCAGCTGCATCACATAATTCAACATTCTTGTCCATCGTTAAAATTTTCGCAAACAGTCGGAAACTATTACATTTTATAGAAACCCATGATCAACAAATTGTTCTGCTTAACTATTCATTTACTGGTGACTCTACCTTAATTTAAATAAAAATAATAAATTTCTTGTAACGAAAAAAAAATGTGTTGGGGACAAAATGGTCAGTTCGTCAGTCCATCAATATGAATTTTTTGCATTAAATTGAATCCACAGCGCCGACCTAAGACAAATATATACGAAATTAGATATATTTGCGGAAATTGAAGGGGCAAAAGTAAGTGTGGTCTATTTGGTTCGGCGCCGCCCGTACAGGTCGCTCGCGGTATTACAGGGACGGGCGGAGGGAGAAAAATGGTATCGCTACTTTCCTCCGCGTCCTCGTGTGAATATTTAATAAAGTGCATAGCCTTGCACCAGACCACCGGCTGGCGGAGAGCCGCCCGCGCGCCTCCCTGCCACCTGCATTATATCCCCGTATCCTGGGCGCCACCGGAATACACAGCGAGCGCGCGGTGTGTGTACAGCGGGAACGAGCTCGACGCGTGCTCGCTCTGTGCCTTTCGCACCGCGCGCTGTGTATGTAACCCGTCGCAAATTACATCGCGGGTTTGTGTGTTGGCGCATCGACGTCCTTGATCGCTGTCCCGCTATCCCGTTCAGCAGCTTCCCCGGGTATCGTCCAATTTTTCCATCAGCATTCCAAATTTAATTAAGGCGACGCCGTGTACATTGCTTTGTACACTTGCTGACAACGTTTTGCCCTGTTTGCCGCCCCAAATTGCGATATTCCACCCGTCGTTTTGACGTTTTTCGAAATTTCTCAATTCCACCGAAATCCCGCCAAAATTGTTTGCTTTTGGCAATGCGAGCAACCCGAAACACGCTGAGCAATGTTAATAACAGTAAACGAAGTAATTAATTAAATTTACTTTCGGGCATCCGAATTTTTTCACTTATTAATTCAACGTATTAAAGTTAACGGAGTGTCTAGACCAATACGTAAATAAAGTATATGCAAGATATATAAAAGATGTATTCTAGATATACAAGATATATTTTTGTTCGAAAACTTCTATATGTTGGATATATTTTAGGATATATACGAAATATACGCGACCGAAAAATATATCTAAGATGTATCCAAAATATTTATGTACAAAATGTATTTTTATTGTATTATCGTCCGAAAAGTTCTATATGTCAGATATATTTTCGTGTATATTTCTTTTCTGTGGGGGGGACGTCCGGATACCGTAGGAATTGTGTTATATTATTCGTCCGGAAAGTCGAAAACGTCACGTCGCGATCTCGACTGAACGCTTCGTATGTTTCGTGAAGGAGAAGCTGGAAATTTCCGTTCTGGCATTATATGTATACATATAATGTTTTAAAAAGGAAAACCCATCAAAATTCCTTGACAAAGCGGAAAATTCCCCCTTTAATAAGTTTTTGTGGACGAATAGTCCTGTATTATTCATTCAGATAGTCTTCACCAACCTGTAAAATCTATCTGGACGAATAACCGTATATTATTCGTCCAGATACAATTTTCATCAATTTACACATTTTTGTGGACGTATTATTCGTCCAGATATATTTTTTGATTATTTTTCAAGTCTCAAGTCCAAAAATTTGTACCACTGAACAAATTTTTGGGCTTAAGATTCGAAAGTGATGGATGAATAATCATGTATTATTCATCCAGATACATTTGCAACGGATTTAGCAATTTAAGTTGATGAGAACCTGTATTAGCGATAATTTGACCACTTTCCGGACTAATAAGGTAGGCGTTTTCATCCGGTATCCGGACGGCTAGTCACAGCCTAAAGTTAATCGGAAACACAAATTGATATTAAGTATTTATTACGTGCTGCCGCAAAAAAGAAAAAAAAACCGATGCACATTTTTTTTCCATTTCTAGTCTGGGAATTTTCAAGCAGTCTGAAAGGGTCACGGGATCATGAGGTCCACGTTATTTTATCAGTAGACTACGATAACCGACTACCCCGGTGCTTTATCGTCGGGAGTAATAAATCGCGACGAATGGAAGACGTTAAAGCAACAAGGACGAAAAAGAAAAACAAAGGAAACAAAGAAAGTGAAAGATTAATGACAGCAATTACAGCAGGAACAAGCGCTTTACGGCTCACTCAGCCGCAGCCTTCGAGCATTGGCCAACTGTCCGCCCTGCCGGCATTTTTTTTTCTTTTTTTTTTTTTCATACACCCGCCTCGCGCGCCCCGTCCGCACAGTCGAGCGATCATCGATTTTCAATTAAATTCTCGCGAGGATTAAACTTTGGAAAATTGTGCGATAGATGCGCGCGTCTATATACACACAGAGTACATATATATATAACGAGCTAGCGCGATTTTCACGAATGAAACGCTCGCGTCCCGCGTTCCTCCCTTCTTTTTTTTTTCAACGGGTTTATCAGCACAATCGAGTAAATCGAATATCGGTTAGCCATGAATGTAAAATATAAAATATTTCGCACGCAGTGCAGCCGCGGACACTCGCGATGAGCCCCATTCGCGGATTCTCATGCGCGTACACACATCGCTCAAAATTATTTCACCGCAAACACTTTTACTCTCGCGATAATCGCTGCCGCATGTATCCCTCGATTTATCATTATTCCACACTCCAACGATTAAGAAATAAAACGAAACACAGACACGCATTAAAACAGCAAAAACTATTATTTCCTCACTCGCAGTCACTCACTTAGAGATGCGAAATAACGGTCATTTTTTTAATTGGTCAAGACAAAAAATTACCGTCATTTGACGTCATTTTTACCGTCATTTGACGTCATTTTTACCATCATTACCGTCATTTGGCCCATTTCGTCTAAGTGAAAATGACGGTCATTTCGACAAGCGTCTTGTGACGGTCCAAAGTGGACCAAAACACCTGTTTAGTTGCGAAATGACGGTCTCTTATTTTTTGGTAACAAATTGGTCACACATTTTTTACGTTGAACTCAAATATGTAAGTCAATATTGAAGATAAACATTAAAAATCGTGACTTTTAACGCAGATCAGCTAATATACAACATTTAACGAGCATTTAGACAAATTTTTGATGATTTCCTGAAACTGTTATGCGGGTATCAATCATTCGAACACAAACTAAAAACACGCGCAATTGGCGGCAGTTTTAAATAATCGGTCACAAATAAATTGGTAATTTTTTTACGCGTCATTTGACGATCATTTGACGGTCAAATGACAGTCACAAAATGGACCTCGCATCTCTACACTCACTCACTTGTTACGACCGGCGCGCGCGACAATTCCCGACCTAACCTAACAATAAGCCGTACATCTGTTTACCGAATGAATAAAGATGTGCGGAGGCGTCGGTTGGCGCGGGTTACGCGGCGTATTCCGGGTGCGCGAGCTCCCGGGACGGATTATAAAGATCTGGAGTGTATCCTCGGCGTGGTTTCTCACGTCCGAATGGTCTTTACGATCCATAAATCCAGCACCGAGGCGCACGTCAACCCGCTCACGAAACGGAAACTCTCGGAGGTCGCCGTGAGAGCCGCCGCCGCCGCCGCCGCAGCGCTGCTCGTCGCTCCTTCCGCGCGCGCCATAACCACCGATGTAATACGGTGCGGGACACAGACACACGCAAGAAGTCCTGCTGCGTTTCTATACGTGTTAGGAGCCATAAAGCTGGCGCTGTGTATGCCGTAGATGCTGCTCGCTATACTACCTCCCTACATACGCTACAATGTATACCCCATAAACTTTGTGCCCTTCGCGAGAGTCGTGGACATCCGTCACTGAGCTGCCCCGGAGACTTCACGTGTTGCCCTCGGCATTACCCTGCACCTGTATATATGCACATAAGCAATCGCACGCGGAACCTCCCGAGCCGAGATATGTTCATTGCGCCGTGACGGAATTTAATTTGAAAATTCGTTTACGACTGGGAGAAATTTCAGATTCGCACCGATTTGTCTCTGCGAGAGACTCGCGTTTGTGCATCGGAGGCAACAACGGCGATACGCGTAGAGAGGGAAGCGACGCGGCAAAGCCAAAAGGCGCCGGATAGATTCTGGAGGCTTCGAAGGTGGCGCCACCTGTCAGCTGTGCGAGTGAGATAGCGAATCATTTTCGGAATAGTAATGCACGGAAACTAGACACATGACAGAAAAAATAAAAGTCTCACATTATTCAGAATTGAAAGAGGAATGATATGTAAAACTTTTCTTTTTCCCGAAATCGTTAGGCATCGTCGGAAGAATCGTTTTCAGTTTTTATTTCCGCCCGAGTACCCCCACGGAAAAGAGATATACACGAAAATATATCTGACATACAGAACTTTCCGGACGATAATAGAATAAAAATACCTTCTCAATATATTTCGGATATATCTGAGATATATTTTTCGCTCACGTATATCTCATATATATCCTAAAATATATCCGACATATAGAAGTTTTCGGACAAAGTCTATCTTGTATATCTAGAATACATCTTTTATATATTTTGCATTATACTTTATTTCTGTATGGGTAGGTTTGGTTTCATGTCGTTTACGCAAGAATGAAGCTTGTAAATGTGGCGAATTTCGGATTATTAGTACAGAAATTGAGGTTATGTAGCGGAATCTTTGACTCGTGGCCATAGAATCCCATTGTATTATTTTTCGCAGCAGCTTTTCGTCGATATTTGTCAATTGTTGTTACACCTGTACGACTGGCACATCTAACAAAAAGAATGTGGAGTTTTCGACGCGTGCAACGTGGTTCAATTAGGAAACTCGTTCGGGACTCCGTGGAAACGACACCGCGCTCGCTTCGGGGCAGATTTGTGTCGATTTGCCCGCGGCCGACCGACACATCGACGGAAACGTTGACGCGGAAATCTCGGATCCGTCTCGAGCGTGAAACGATAAGGGATATACACCACGTGTGTAAGCCAGATACGTGTGGCGCGCACCGTTGAGTCGCACTGCTGCGGCGAGTACATACATATATATATATGTATACACACCGGATTCCTCGAGGGTGAATTCGGTCGCGAGCTCCGCGGTACGCAAATCCTTTTACCCGAATAAAGCCAACCACTGGCCCTGCGACGTTTGTGTATTATGTACTATCGGGCTGTGTGTGCTCGGTTGAGCGTTGACAAATCGGTTTTTGCTGACTTCGACGAGGGGAGCGTGTATGCACGAATAAATATAGCGGGGATAAAGGATCGTAGAACAACGAGCGTCGATCCCCCCCACAAAGTGTTCGATACTGTGCAATATACACGAATTTCGGTATTTTGCGCGATCTCATTTTTGCAATCTTATTGAGGTCACGAAATATCTATTTTTCTTTTTTTTTAGATTAGTTTACATATTTATTACTTGTATCGGATGAGTCATATTTTCAAGTTTTGTATCGTCACTCATGTTAGCGAATTAATAACGAATTGGTAATTTCACTTTTTGATTATAGGAAATTAAAATTAAAATTCTACCAAGTGAGTGATAATTTTTAGCTATCGTACTTTTTATTTGAATGGATTATACAATAGCACCTCTTTTTTTAGATTAATTTATAGTTTTATCACTTGTATCAGATGAATAATATGTTCACCTTTTGTATCGTCACTCATATTAGGGAATTAATAACAAATTGGTAATTCCATTTTTTAATTATTGAAAATTAAAGTTTAAATTCTACCAACTGAGTGATAATTTTTAGCTATCGTACTTTTTATTTGAATGGATTTTACAATAGCAGCTCTTTGTTAGATTAATTTATATTTTTATCACTTGTATCGGATGAATAATATGTTCACCTTTTGTATCGTCACTCATGTTAGCGAATTAATAACAAATTGGTAATTTCATTTTTTAATTATTGAAAATTAAAGTTTAAATTCTACCAAGTGAGTGATAATTTTTAGCTATAGTACTTTTTATTTGAATGGATTATACAATAGCAGCTCTTTTTTTAGATTAATTTATATTTTTATCACTTGTATCAGATGAATAATATGTTCACCTTTTGTATCGTCACTCATGTTAGCGAATTAATAACAAATTGGTTATTTCACTTTTTAATTATTTAAAATTAAAGTTTAAATTCTACCAAGTGAGTGATAATTTATAGCTATCGTATTTTTTTAAATTCATTATACAATAGCAGCTCTTTTTTACATTAATTTATATTTTTATCACTTCTATCACATGATTAATATTTTCACCTTTTGTCGTCACTCATGTTATCGAATTAATAACGAATTGACAATTTCGCTTTTTATTTAATGACAAATAAAGTTTAAATTC